>CM029924.1:20249454-22649454 GCA_017639245.1 Myiopsitta monachus
TTACCTTTGCACTCTGTGGCACAAAATCCTCAGCCACAAACCCTGACCTTGCCCTGCCCACTGAAGTGGCACCAGCAGCATCGTTCCCAACTGGGGAAGCAAAATTCCTGGGAAGACCCTCCTCCTTGCAGACTCCTACTTACAGCTTTGGGAGGACCATGAGAAAGAGCATCCACCCCTGTCCCTTAGAGAGACCTGCCCCATGCATCCTGCAGGATCCGCTGCCTGCAGGGACCGGCTGGCTGATGTCACTGCTGTGGTACACGTCTCTGAGTGGAAATGAGGTGAGAAGAGCCAGGACCACTGCGAGCTGGTGGCTGTGGCAAATCCCATCCCTAAGTAAAACCCTGTCTTTAACCCCCAGCATTTTGCTGTCTCAGTAAAGAGAAGCACACATGAGGGAGGAAGAACAGGCAGCTTGCCTGCAGCCCAGCTTCCCAAAAATGAACTCATGAGCTGGCCTCGCTGCAGACACTTGCCTCATGTTGCCGTGGGGCTTTGTCACTGTCCCAAACCCACTGCAACAGGGCTGGGAATGCCACCTTTGGGAGTTGGGAAGCAGCAGGTATAGGATCACACAGGAGCGGGCAAGCATTGGATTTGCACTGCCTGGGGAGTGGAGCGCAGTCTTCTATGGGCTGGGTGAGTGCAGAGCAGACTCTCACGTCTCGCTGCCATTGGCACAGATCAGGCTGTCTTCATACATTTCTGGGGAGCTTCATCTGTGCTGGAGATGAGCTTCTGGCGTTAGCAGCCTGCCTGACCGGGGGGAGGCAGGGATTTCTTCGGGGAGGGGAGCAGGCAGGAACACCTCTTCCTGCTGTGTTTTCATGCTGAACTCTCAGCAGTCGGATAGACAGCAGGCAGAAGTCTCTTGTAAAGGGAGAAGAAACCCCCTTTCACACCCAAAGCAGGAGGGCTGGATGCTACCCTGGGCCCCAGGGATGCTGCATGGGGAGCAATCACCTTCTTGGGAGTCTGCCAGGATGAGATGCGATGTGGTGCATTGCTGAGGATAGCACGCATGCCCAGCAGGGGCTATGGGCTGTGTGTGCATGTGCCAACACAGCTGGAGCAGCATGCAGCACAGGACAGTGAAGAGGACCTCCAGGCCATAGGCAGGCTCCTTGCTCTTATCTCTTTAGCAAAGCCATCTCTGGGGTCAGCCCAGGCCAACACAAGATGCAACCTTTAATTACATGAGTCTGGTTTTGCAACTAGTATTGCTCACCACCAAAGAGCTGTGTTTGGCCTTCTCAGCCCTGCTCTGCTCCCCATCTCTGCACCCTTTTTAGCCCAGTTGGCTGCAGCCTGCAGTGTTGGGCTGCTACCAAAGCAGCTTAACCCAAGAAGCTGTTTTTTCCTGTAATGACACTGCCAGTATTGCATGGGAGGCACTGCATTAATCTAAGAGATGGGGACTTGGTCCACCAGCTATGATGGTGGCAGCTGCCACACCGTGTCTAAGGCCACTGCCTCTTCCAGCGAGAGGTCTTAGGAGGTACCATCTATCATGAGCAATGGTGGTGGTTGTCAGCTGCAGCAGGCCTCACGAGTGACACCAGATACATGACAATAAAACAAATACACAAGAAAATCCCTTTCACCCCCACTCCACTGGCCTTTGCCCAGGATGCAGGGCACATCCCTTTGCTGGCTTAGCTTTCTCCATGGTAACAGATGGATGTTGCAGCCCCATCCTCCTTGGTGATGCTGGGGCAGGCGGGCAGGAGCCAGATGGCAACAGAGGGGAGAAGGGTCCAGATCCTCCCAAGTGTCAGAAATCACAGGAATCCCTGATTGCCGGAGCCAAGACGCTGACCTGGAGCCGTGGGAGGGAGGGAAGGCGGAGGCGCGTGGCTCTGTGAGCCTGGAATAGCAGAGCAGCTGCTGAGTTATCGCTTGTAATTATTACAGCATATGGGAGGGAAAGAATAGCTCTCAAGGGGAGAAAAACAAATAAGGAAAAGGCGGGATGCTGCAGGGTTGAGCCACGGGGAAGAGCAGCACTTGGCACTGTGGCAGGTCCCCGCCGGGTGACAAGGTCATCAGGGGATGCGGCTGGGACAGCTCTTCCCCTCTGCAGCACCGGCAGGAATTTGGATGCATGCATTTGCTTCCACAGACCTAGGTACTGCCCTGTCAGACATGGTGCCTGCTGCCCGTGCAGGGGCATGGGCGTGCCAGGGAGAGTGTGACACTGGCTGGGATGTTACAGAGGGATGGAGCCTGGCGCGCTTGTCCCTTCTCCCATGCATGATTCTGCTGCTCGCTCTGCAGTTTGGCAGGAGATATCTGCTACTGTGCACAAGTCGGGCAGTGGGGCTGCAGGTAGCCAGTGATGATGCTGGAGCACGAAGTGCCTGCACGCCACAGTTTGAAGGGAGAGCACCCAAATTTCTCATCTATGATGCTGCACAGGGAGACAGTGACGGCAGCATGAAGCATCGCTGCTCACACCACCCCTGCAAAACAAGGCAGAAGTGTGTGGAGCCAGAGAAAACTGGCAGGATGCGCCAATGAGCCCCAGCAAACCAAAGCAGAGCAAATAGGGGAAAGCCTCAGGGGCGGGTCCTATACGGGACAGCCTGCTCGGGGAAGCCACAGAGCAGGGGAGAGGTGGCATGCGGCAGCGCTGGGGGATGGCGGAGACTTGGAGGTGACTAACAGTCTGAGAATGAGGAGCAATGGCAGCCTCTCTGGATTTCCACTCCACTTGGTAAACACACATTGTGTCCCCTCCTGGCTGTTATTCTGGCTTTTGTTATTCAGAAAAAGATAAAATGACGCCAAGTCTTTGGAAATGCGGAGCCACTGGCAGCCGTGCCAGCTGCATCCCACCCTCAGGCTGTGGCATGGGGACAAGGTTCTGCCGAAGGATGCTCCCCCCAAAACCAGCCCAATCTATCGATATCTAACCAGTGCCACGTCTTAAATGCAAAGATTTAAATTTACAGATTGCTGGAAGCCCGAGAGAGCATTTGGGGCCCATTTTGATGTTCACTTGTCCTGTGCAACAGGCACTTAGCCGAGAGACAGGCAAGACAAGGAGAAGAAATAACTTGTCCTGTTCCTATCCTCTGATAGCTTTTCTCTGGGCATCTGCTACTTGCTACAGCTGGAGATGACACAGAACCAGGGGTGAGGGTTTAGGGGGTTAGGATTTACCCTGCAGAGGTATTCTTGTGCTTCCTTATATTCACCTCTCTCCTGCTCTTGAGTTGTATTTATTTTCTGTCTGCTGCCTCCTCTCTGACAGCATCATGAATATCCTCAGAGCAGGTGAATTGGCACCTGCCTCTTCACCAAGATCAACACCAGCATGTCCCTGCGTCTCTCATCCCAAGCCAACCTGATCCCATCACAGAAAGCTGGTTGCCTCCATGAAAAGCCTGAGCAGATAGGGAACCCTGGACCCACTGGATCAACAACGTTCCAGGACCAAAGCACACTGCTCCTAGACGGAAGCTACAAGCTTTGAGCAATACCTCCTGGAGGTGGGCAGGACAAAGATGTAGGTGGCTGCTGAGCACCTGCTGGTCCCATGGGAGCCTGAGAGTTGCCCTTCAGCTCTGGTACTCTACTTGGACATGCAGCACAGGCAGCTGCTGAACAGCAATGATGCTGCAAATGAAGCCATGGCAGAAGCACTGAAAATAGGAAAGATGGTTCAAGCTCCATGATCCAGAACAGGAATTAATAGCGTGTGGCAGCAACAGCCCTAGTGCCCATCAAATAAACCAGTCAAACCCTGCCAGCCTTCTAGGATCCTTCTTGAGGTGGGCACAGTGCTTAGAGAGCGAAGGACCAGCTCTGCAGCTAGCACATATAATGCTGCTTGGGTGAAAATCAGGGAGACAACACCAGTTTGCACCAGCTGGGAATCTGGCCTGAGGCTTTGTAAACCAGAAAGACTGACCCCAACCCCATGCACCCCAGGGTGCTAGTCAAGAGCCTTGGCCACAGGCAGGAGAAAAGGACTCCTGCTGCCTTCCTGTGAGGCTGAAATGCTGCACAACCACAGAAGATGCTGGGATGACCCAACTACACCACTGAACCTAGAGGTGCTCCCTACTGCACTGACACCTCAAAAGAGGGGGAAGCAGTAAGGCTGGAACTCGCAAAGCTGCTTGGTCTCCTCCATCTACGGTGACCCGGGGGAGGGAAGGGCTGCAGCAGGGCAGATGGGGACTGTGCCCTGGGGTAGGACACCTCTTGGGACATCTCAAATGAAAGGATTCTCACAGCTTTCCTGCCAGAGCCTCCCTGGGGGACTGTGCTGGCTGAAGCATGCAGCGGGAGACACAAATCCTGCCAAGACCTGCAAATGGAGGAGGAGTGCTTTTGCAGCTATTTGCTATTTCCAGGTTGGCCCCGAATTGGCATTGGCTGACTCAGAATAATCAGCGTCCTGCTGGGTAAGCTCTCCTGCAGCCTGAACCCCCCCGCTGCCCTGGTTCAACCTCCCATGCCCTCTGCTCTTGGCTGAGGGCAGGGTGGCAGTGATGCCAGAGCTGTTCTCATCAGGGCTGAATACGTGGCAGGGAGCAGAAACATGTACACACACAGCCACACACGCATGCACACACACAAAGTCCCCTCTGGCACTTTTGGCCACCATCCCAAATGCCAGCATGACATCACAGCCCCTCTCCATTCCTGCCCATTTGTGTGGGCAGTGCAGCAGCTCCTGCTCAGACCTGGCAGCATTCCCATGCAGGCATCCCATGAGCCCCGTGCTCCAGAGCCTGGACACACAGATGCATCTCCCTAGGAGGGAACACAGCGCAGCGCAGCCTGACACACTGTGTAGTGCTCCTGGAAGCATTATCCACCAGAGCCTGAAAGCTGAGACAGCCAGGCCAGCTGCTGAGCTGCGGGTCTGACAGACACTTGCTCCTGCTGCAACTGTGGGAGCACCCAGGTTTGTGTGGATAACCCCCTTCCTCTCCCCAGATCACCCCATTCAGCTGGGCATGGCAAGAGGCTGGATGGGGATACAGCTTGAGATCAAGCCATGCAGTCTAGAGCCCATTTGCAGCTATGGCCTGTGACAAAAATCATCCCTTTAAGACATGAAGGGCTGCACGTAGCATCATCAGATGCCCTGTAGCACCACGGATGCTCTATGCCACCACGGCTTTTCTATGCCGAGGGAGGGCCCAGGATGTTCTCCATTACATTTTGTAGGCACTGCAGGTTTCCTAAGGAAGTATTCCCAGATAAATCAAAATCATATGTGATACAGCATGGTGCATTCAGGAGCGTCATACAGGGCCAGAACACTGGGTGCTGGAGAAGGTAAGAAAGAAAATGCTGAGCCCAGGGAGCCCCAAACGCCTCCCAAATGCCCGGGAGCTGTTTGCGGTTGGTTTCTGAGTCTTTTGAAAGTTACACTTGTGGGACTCTCTTCTTCCCTCTAGCGTCCATTTCCAGACGTCCTTCTTGCTCTTCAAATTCAAGGCGGCCTGCCTGCTCGCATGTGCAGTCACTCTGCTCCTCAGGCGCAGGTTTTACATTATAAAGGATACTGCAACTCTCCACTTTCTGGTTTACCCCTGCCATGCGGGAGGATCCTGTTGCAAGGCCATCACCCCGACGTGCTTAAAAAATAATTTCAATTACTCCCTTACTTTTAGCACTAGCAGGGTGAGCTCTAGCTGGGGATGCGCAGGCACAGCAAGGCTCCTGATGGCAATGCGGAGAGGATGTGTCGTGGTGGATGCTCTGTTTGGTGGACGGGTCAGACCCCATTTGGGCGCAATGCTGTCCCAGCCATGCTCCCTTCAGGATGAGGAAGGGCTGTTAGACACTGCGGTAACTGGCTGGCTGGCATGCAGTCCACGCTTCTTCCTCAATTGTTTTCTAAAGCTCTGGCTGAGCAGAGCCTTTCAGCATGCAGGGCATTACCAGCCACTCCAGCAGAGGGGCCCGCAGGACACCAGCTAAGAGGCTGAGAGGCCTCCTGGGTGGACCGTGCTTTTGCTAATGCCACAGCAGTGTCGCTTTGAACCACATCCCTTTGCTGCCAGCCCTGCTCCCTGCAGGGCAGCTGCCCCAGCTAACCGCCCCCTCCCTCTGCAGCATGTGCTAAGGAGAGTCAGCTCCCGGCAGAGAGCACTTCCCTGCGGTGCTGATTTATTAATAGCTGGGGGGGGGGGGAGTAGTTCTCACCCCTCTCTCCTGCTTACACTCTAGATATCAATTTGGCAGCTGGCAGCAAATCCCATTAAGGCAGTGAGATACCTAAAGCCATCAGCAACTCCTTACAAGAACGAAGGGATGGACGCTGGTAATGTACACATAAAACTAGTTGCATCCAGCCAAAAGCAAGTATCCTACTAAGATAAGTATTAATAGAGTTTACAAAAGCAGGGATAGGAATAAGCTCATTCATTAAGTGATTTTGTCCATATTCAATAGACCAACACAGAATTTTAGCAGAGGAACCAGTGACAACAAAACTCAGAGTGAAACTCCCCATATATTTCCTTTCTGGGACAAGAGAACAGAATTCCTGGGTAGCCCATCATGCGTGACATTTCCTAATTAGCGCATAAAGCCCTGGCTGGCTTTTACATTTTCTAGATGAAAAAGGTGGAAGGTGGATGAACAGAGGCTAAAACCAGAGAACAATTTCCTCCGTGGATCTGTTACAGCTGTGCACATCTGATCTGCAACAGCCTTATTTACTTTGCTTGTCCTGGAACCTGCAACAGACAACAGCATGGCAGCCTTGAGGTGCACCCGCTACTGGTGGAGGAGACAACCAGCCCTTCTTCCAGCCATCGGGTCTGTCTGTGATCACAAGCTTGCTCTCTTAACAAGCATCCCTGCTGCTCCAAGCATGACAGCCTGGCGCTGAGTCATGTTATGCATTTAGCTTCAGAGCACATACTCTTGCACATACTACTCAGCAGGCCAGATCACCCAGAAAGGACACAATGAAGGTGGTACACAAAAACTCAAGCCTCGAACAGAGCTGTCCAATGGTGCTTGGCTCTGCCAGCTGCTAAGCTTTCATGTGCTGAGAACTAATAAATCTTCCCCCATTCCCTGTGCCAGATTTTTGTTTTGGTGGTGGTCATGGGCAGCGACATTGGCAAAAAGTGAATTTTAGGTGCCTGTTTAGGGACACAGGCACCAGTGCTGGACGACACCTGATGGGAAATCCTGCCTGTGCCCACAGTATTGTGCAGGATCACATACCTCATAGGTTTTAATGATTTTTGATGGATGAATTCCTCTAGGACTTGCTAAAACTGGAAAAATTAGCTTAAAGCTCCAGACTATTTTGTAGGAGGAAGTGGTACAAGTATAACTATGATGAGACAAAGTTTTGGTGTTTTCGCTATTATTCTGCTCCTCTACGTTAAGCTGACCAGCAGAAAGAAAACATAAACCAATTCATTAACCTATCGTGTAATTGCTGTTTATCAACTGATTTAAAAATATGTCTCTAACATAGTAATTTAAACTGGAAAAAATGCGATGATGCATGGTTTCAGACTGCAACATGAATGAAGTTTTAAGGCACAGTCATTTGGATCAACATCTCAGTCTGCAGTCACTCAAACCAATGGTTTGAATCTCACCCAAATGTAAAACAAATGCCCCACTGAAAAAAGAAAAAGGATTATTCCCTTACTTCCTTGCTTTCTCTTTGCGGCAGCATTGCTTAAAATTATTCAGTCATATGAAATTAGAAAGTCTATTTGGTCTAAAAAGCCAGGGATGGGATGCCTGACTCTAAAGGCACATGCAGAGGATGCTCTTGATACCTGCTTACATACTAATGACATTCCGGTATGTCTCTATCCATAGGAAGCAAGATAAATCCTTCCAGGTAGCTATGGAGCAAACAAACATGTTAATATTGGAAGCCACTTTGTCAGCATTATCTCCCATAGTAATGTTAGGGAACAAGATCCTCAGACACCTGTGAATGGGTGAGCTCCTGTAGGGGCATCAGCTCTGAAAACACCCGACCTTCCGGGGCTGTTCCTCAGGCCAAGCACGCTCCCCTTACAACCTGCTCCAGACATTGCTTCCTCTCAAGCCTTTGGCTTATCCCTTACGTGTTAAACATCCAGGGCTGCGTAAGATACGTTGTGGGCTGTTGCTAAATCAGGGGGATAGGAGTGAGAGGGAATGCTCTGTCCCTCACCTCCTCCAGCCCACTTCACAAACTGCAAGCTCCATGCTCTGCTTGCTTCTGTGTCCCTGCCTGACTCACAGAGCAGAGCGTAGCGCGGATGAGAGGAAATACACTAGGACTTGCTCTGTTTTAGTGCATGAAGGCTGCAAAAATAACCATGTTTGTCTATAATAAGAGGTTGATTAGCTCTTCTGTTGATCAGCAGGTGCTCTTTAAAGAAAGCAGTTCTGGACCAGCTGTAGCCTTAATTGAGGCAAATCACGTCATTTGTTTGAACTGCTCTACTTGCACAGCTCTGCATTTAGCTTGCAGAAGAAGCTGAAAGATGATAGCATCAATCCTTCAAGACTCTGCTGTGTACGTGGATCCAACACATACTGCCACCCAGGTATCTTCTATGACTGGGGACTTCTCTTCTGAGATGCTGAGGAAGTGGGTCTGTGTGGCAATGGCTGCAGCATGGCCCTGGCAGTCAGGGGCCAAGCACTGTTCATCAGTCCAGACCTCTGTGAGGCTTTTGTGGATGAGCAGACAGCTGGCTGATGGTGGTTGATGTCTCCAGGAGGGCTCTCATCCACAATGGGCCTGAGAGAGAAGAGAGAAACACTGTGGTGAAATTGCACTCAGGGTCTGGATATCTGCATTCTACCCACCAGCTCTGCTGTCTCTCACCCTGAAAACTCAACTGAAGGCTGCCAGGCTTGGGAGCAGCAGAAGACACACCATCTTCCCACACAAGGCATGTACTCTCTGCCTGTACTGCTCTATAATGCCCATGTTAACTTCAAAATCAAAGTGTCATTCACAACTCCTCAGTTTTATTTCTTCAAAGAACCAATAAGATGCTAATCTTACAGTAAGCAGGTTCATAAATAACCATGTTTTGGTGCATGTAACACTTCTCTAATGCCTACTTTATTTTCCAAAGCTCATTCTAGCTTGAATTAATGTAAGCTTTAAGGGGAGAAAAAAATAAGAAGTGAGATGTCAGGAACTTGCGCTGGGGTTTAGCTAAGGAGAGCCTTGAACAACTGCCACTACAAGAACTGTGCAACAACCATGGGCATCAGCCCATGAGAATGGAGCAGTAAGAACACAAGAAAATTCTGGGCTATTATTTAAGAACATACAAAATTTTCAGTGCTCAAGCTATACGGAACATGAGCAAATGCTTAGTGTAGCACCAGACGCACAAAAGTAAATGTCAGCACAAATAAAAGGAGGGTTTTTTACAGAACAGATAGGAGGCTCCAGAGCAACACAGAAGTCTGCTTTTTCCTGCTGCGAAGTCCCTTCTGTTTTCCCCAGACACACTGCAGGCACTGCTGCTGGCAGTGTGCATACCTGATGCTTGTTGATCCAACAGCTGTTGGTACTGAAACAGGCCTTTGCCGGCCAGTGCTCCCAGCAGGCTGGTGCTGCCCTGAAGATCCAGAGGCAGCTGGCACACTGTGCTGGCTCAGAAGAGCAAATTTCTTGCCCAGAGGCTGGGCTGAAGTTTCTTGATGAGCCCTTGGCTGGCATTGCTGTATCCACTGCCTGTCCTCTTGGCTGGGTGTTTTTAGGCATCTTATCCTGTGGTTCCTCATTTTCCAGGGTCTTGCTGCGACACCTGTTACAGATGCAGGTGAAGGGGTTTTTGGAGGGGATGGAATTAGGCAGCGGTTTGGGTTGGAGAACACTGCACCCTCCTGAGCCTGTGATGAACCTGAAACAGGGAAGGAAGCACAGTGATTTATCAGTTCATCTTATTCCTAAATGACTGACTTTGTGAGAAAAATGACTTCGTGAGAAGAATGCTGTGTGATGGAGACAGGTGGGCAGATGTGTCCCTGGACTTGTTGAATTGCTTCCTCTGATAGCCAGGGGTTTGGGTTACTTGGCAGCCTCCCTGCTGGTGACATGCCAAGCCCTGGAACTACTCATAAGCCACGAACAGCTCAAGTGGAGCAAACCAGCTCACTCATCCTCTTGTTCTCAGGCAGGATCATACATGCATCATTCCTGGCCAGCATTTGCACTGAGTTGTTTTAAATACCTGAGGACCTCATCCAGTGATCTGAAATTCAAGGCACAGGAATAATTGCAGATGACTGGATTCACTTTTTATCAGAGGATTTTTTTAATCAGAGGCAGAGGTGTAAGAATAAGATCTTGAGATTAGCCTTAAAATTATGGAAATTGCCTGATTGATAGGGAAAATATTGTCCTACATGCAGGGCTACAACCTGGCTGTTCATATTTTAGCCCATGTAATCTCAGGTGCAACGTGTAGAGAAGAAAAGTCTTGTTCCTGACTTATGAATATAACATGCTTAAAATGATGCTATATGTAGCAGGGGTTCAATTGCTCTTGTCTATTAAAAGAACCAACTGCACCTAAGCGGCTGATGTGCAGGGTCCAGGGCAGGAACACAATCTAAAGAATGTGCCACCAAGCCCAGGCCCAGAAAGTTCAGCTTCATAGCTCCTAATTGATGGGCATGTATTTTACTGCTTAGGTAACTACTTAAAGCTGATACAAAATTTTCACAGAACAATTTCCATAATACTGTACTTTAAAAATGTCTAAATTTCACAGGGGTTTTATTTTTTAAGTGAGGCATTCTGAAAGACTGGTATGCCTGACTCAAGAGCCTGAAATAACACTCTACAGCTTCCAAAGCGTGCAGAATATATGGATCTGTTGATGCAACTACTTTTAAGTAACAGCGGTTTTGCTCGAATGACTTCTTTCCTGATCAGAAGGACTTTTTTCAGCAACAATCTCTTCTGTGAGAAAATCACATTGGGTAGAACACACTTCTGAAGTTAAGGGCTGAGCCACTTAAATGCCTCTCCAAACCTTGACACAGTCTCAAGTCACAGAGGTCATGTATATTTTTAATTGTCTTGCTGAATAAAATCCATCAGTTGCTAAAGTTTTATCAGATATTTGCTCTGCAAAACACATATGTCTATTAGTGACAGCAGGCAAAGGCTACTGTGCTTGTGATTATTTGAATCTTGGTTATTATGGCCAGCTGCTTGTAATTTGGGACCTGGGTCATCTGCACACCCCCCATCCCCTATGTAATACTAGATTTCAAACCACTCCAACAACCTTGTAACCAAATGCTAGCAGATTTGGTTACACGATGGGCAGATTTACGTCCAACCATTCACTTTGATAGTCCTATAAGGCATGACCCTGCTGCACTGTGAGATACCTGGGTCATTGTCTACTCAATCTACAAAGATGATGAGATCGTAGTAAATCATACTTAGTTCATGGAAATCATATTAAATCTAAAAAAGATCTGATTAAACCTAAAGAGACACAAGATCATAATCTAAGACCTTTGTGGTCACTGGACAATTGGCCATTCCTTTAGATTTTTCCAAACTGTTTCTGTTCTTATTAAAGAGATATTGCTTATATTACTGTTAGTACACAGAGGCTTTGAATGGTTTAATGATACTTCTGTCTTTTCCAAACCATTTGCTTTTTTAAATTTTAATAGATCAATTTTCCCCTTGAAGGAAACATAAAGCAAAAACTCACATGCCACTATTTATTGAGACCCCAAAAAAGTCACCATTAGCAACAGTCAAGTTGTGCTTTTGCACTCTACTTAATATGTATTTGGAATAACCATTATTAATGTTTCTAATATTCTTAAATATAATATTCAATAAGTGGTGAACAGCAGGAATTTTGCTTTCATTTACGTAAATGCAATTCTGGAGAGGCCTTTGTCTTTGTTTTTTGATGAGTAGGAGAACACATTTAATTTTTAAACTGTTCATTGAATACATCCCTTTGGTTGCACATCTTTCCAGAATTCCCAGTTGCCCAGTTAAACCTTAATCATTAGCTCAGTCAATACTTCCACCAGTGCCAACTGGGTTAAAATATAGCTCAGGTGGAACACCAGTGTTTTAGACTTGCTTGTCACTGCCATACATTAATGATACAAAGTAGAAGACAGAGGCATGTCCTTCCTCTAGACTTGATACAAGCTGGTTTAAGACCAGCTTTGCTCCTCTTAATTCTACAGATCCATGTTGATGAATCAACTGATGGTCAACACAGCTGGGCATCATGTCCTGCTTAAAAACTAGAGTGGATTTCATAGGGTCTCGCTCTCCAATGATATTTCCAAATCTCTGCTCTAGAGCACAGAAGCCAGATCTCTTAAAACACTGTGGTTACTAATACGCCAATCTACAAATGGTTAGTAGCATGTATCACTACCCAGTGCTGATCTTTCCCCAGAGGTTTAGGCCCAGTACCTGAGGAAGACTGGGAGAGACAGGAGTGGCAAGAAGAATCAAGTGAAATCCTTTCAATGAGGTCCTTTTCACAGGTCTCACTCGATGCACCTTCAAAACTGTCAGTCAGGCTGGAGTCTTCACCCTCTTCCTCATCACTGAGAGTCATCCTCAGTGCTTGGGTGACTTTTTCTTGCTGTCCTCTATGCAGGCACCTGGACAATATCAAATATCACACCTTTAGTTAGCCTTTGAGTTGTGAATATGCAGCCAGCCATGTGCAGCTTGGCATGGCCACATAGGCAAACACCTGGGAAGTGGATTTATTCACCCACTGCGATAACCCACTTTCCCAGAGAAATGGAAAATCGTTTCAAATGGATCAGCCATTTAAGCTTCCTGTGTCTGATTATCTGAAAGTGTCCTAAAGTTACCAAGTGAAATGGGGCAGATTTTAAATACTACACAGTGAAGTAAGCTCAGAGAAATGAAGCTGGGTTTCCTTCCAAAACAAAGCATTATTTGTCTATGAGGTGGGAGAATCTCAGCCAGGTGTTATTTTCCTTTCAGGCTTTCATTTGGTTAGGCCAATGCAATGTTTGCAGAAAACCTTATCCACTTTCACTTCTTTTAGTGCCTGAAGGTAGACACTGCCAGGGCCAAGGATGTTTCAATAGCTGTATAAAGTAATTGCCTTGCTCTCACTAAGCAAGTGAGCCCACCCTGACTATGCAGGACTTCAGCCTGCTCTAGAGGGAGGACAGAGTTTTCTTCTCCTTTGCCCACCCGGCAGATGCTCCAGTGAGGAGGACTGATGGAAGGATTGGATCCGCAGGGCCAGGAAGGCAGGAGGCCAAGACTATCCCTCGAAACCGCCACCAGGTGGCCGAGGAGTTTATTTTACTATTACAGCCCAAAACGAATGCCCGCTTTATTTCGCAACGAGATTCCTCCAGCAGTCTCACCTCTTTTGCTGCTCTCTCTCGGCGCTCAGTTCACAGAACACATCTTCCTGATGCAGACTTCCTCCTCCTGCAGAGCTGTAAAGGTTTTCTGTCCTTAGATTACAGAGTTTCAAAGGGCTCACTGCAGGTGGCTGCAAAATGACAGACATTATTTTGATAACCTCAAGAGCTCCGTCCAGATCTGCTTCTAGATTGTGGATTTTAGAAGGCATCAAAGTCTGCTGTTACTCCTGAATCTTCAGATCACACCTCACTGTTTTCTTGCTCCTCAGTTTTAAGAAGCCCCCCACCCCAGTCATGTGCACCGCTACAGCTTGAGGAACCCAGGGTGGCAGTAAGACCGATGTTGACTTGCATCTCATTGGTGTATAAGCCTGTAGTATCTATGACAATAAGCATGTTAAGACCAGTACCACAGAAACTGCATCATTCATCATGTGACTGCAGTCCCCCTTCCATATTCTCTTTTATAACACAGTAATTCACTCAAATCATAGAATGGTTTGGGTTAGAAAGGAGCTTAAAGACCATCTAGTTCCAACATTCAAATTTGTTTCAGAAAAGCCCCCAGTGCTTGTGCAGTGGCAGTTGAGAGACAAGGGAGGGACATATTTTTTCCAGTGGTTCTTCAACATCTGTTGTCAGCATTAAGTGAGGCTGCCGACAATGCAGTGACGCAGGTGTCCTGTGCATGCTGTTTTCCTGGTTTAGTACAGCCTGTTTAAAAACATGCATGTGTGCATTTGTGCCGCACTGAACCTCATGGCCCACAGAAGCCACCCATGATGACCTATACTGCACCCCTTTACACACATGGGCACCCTCTCACTACGTTACTGCTGAAATGAGCAGGCTGATCCACAGGGCTGAGGAACCACCCCACTGCCAAGAGGAACAACCTTTGTTTAGTCAATAGGAATGACTTTGCAGCAATTTGGCTATTTACACCAACATCAAAAAAACCACTGCTGAAAAAAATCTTTTGCTTAATAGCTGCTGTAGAAATGCCATCAAATTTTGCAATCCTGCCTTGTGCTCTGCTCAGCCAGGACAATAGGAAATGCACCACCATCAGCTGATACCTGATTTTCATGTGTTCCTGTAAGGCTGATGGTTAATTGCTGCTAGCACATGGGAGCATTTGTAGCCTCAGGGCAACAGACTCTCTGTCCTCCTCAAGGCCAGTTGCATCTTGGGGGGCTTTTGTGCTGCAGAAGAGAGTAAGCTGCCACAAGCCACTGGGTGAGTTCAGTTTATCCCAGGATCCTGGGGATTACCAGGCAGGAATATGACATATACAAGAAAAACATACACCTAACTTTTGCCTCCTTGCACAAAGAGCTTCAGTGTGGCTCCCACACGTAACTTGACCACATCCTAAGAAAAAAAGAAAAGAGAACATTTTATTCCGGCATTTAACAAATGGTGCTGTCTTCGAAATCAGACACTATCATTTCCATAGACAGGAAGATTCAATATTCATGGTGTAGGTTCATGGTGTGAGCTGGCATGGCCTGACACTACTGCTAAGAGGCATTTCTCTGCTTCTACCAGAATCTGTTTCCTTCGGCTTCTGCCCTGCCTCCTCCACTGTGCTGCTGCAAACATTTGCGTGGCCACATGGTGAGTCACATCAGGGAACAGATCCAGATCAAAACTAAATTTGCTTTTTGTGGGGTGCATGTGTTTGTTTTGCTGGATTATTTTTCAGCTGGATCTCAATCAGAATCAGGTTCCCCATGCGGATATGCAGATGTTCTTGCCAAAAAAGATGCAAGGAAGCAAAGGGGCAGGAAGAAGCAGTGAGCACCAGGTGAAACTGTCTCTGTCAGTAGTGCCAGCTACCTGAAAGTGCATGTAAAATTATCATAGAATAATAGAATGGTTTGGATTGGAAGGGACCTTAAAGATTATCTCATTCCAACACCATGGGCAGGGACAACTTCCACTAGACTAGGTTGCTCAGCGTCATGTCCAGCCTTGTCTTGAACACTGCCAGGAATGGGGCATCCAAAGCTTTTCTGGGCAACCTGTTCCAGCGCCTCACCACCCTCACAGTAAAGAACTTCCTTCTCTCTAATCTAAATCTATCCTCTTTCAGTTTAAAACTATTACCTCTTGTCCTATCCCTACAGACCCACATCAGAAGTCCCTCTCCAGATTTCTTGTTGGCTCCTTTAGACACTGGAAGGTTGCTGTAAGGTCTCCCTGGAGCCTTCTCCAAGCAGAACAACCCCAGCTCTCTCAGCCTGTTTTCAATAAGAGAGGTGCTCCAGCCCTTGGAGCATCTTCATGGCCTCCTCTGGACTCTCCCACAGGTCCACATCCTGCTTGTTTTGGGGGCTCCAGAGCTGAATGCAGTACTGCAGGTTGGGTCTCACGACAGCAGAGTAGAGGGCAGAATCACCTCTCTTGACCTGCTGGTCACACTTCTTCTGACACAGCCCAGCATACGGTTGACTTCCTGGGCTGCGAGCACACATTGATGGGTCATGATCAGTTTCTCATTGACCAGCACCTCCAGGTCCTTCTCCACAGGGCTGCTTTCCATCCAGTCGCCACCCAACCTATATTTGTTTGTGGGATTTCCCTGACCCAGGCACAGGACCTTGCACTTGGCCTTATTGAAGTTCACGAGGTTTGCATGGGTCCACCTCAAGCCTGTCAAGGTGCCTCTGGATGGTCTCATTCCCTGGCAAGCTGCATTCAGTTCCATGTTCTTTTCCAAATGCGCACTCAGTTGACACTACATCACTTCATCTAGTTCATCATCCTGAGTCCTTCTACAGCAAAGAACTGAGTTGAGACTGGCATCTGAGAGAAGCAGCCCACAATGCTGGTAAAACAGACACCATCTTCCTATCTAATCTGCACTCTATGGGCCAGTGGAGTTGCACCATCAAGATATTTTCAGGAGCCAGGAAAGAACATTCTGGCAAGCACCAAATATTGCACCAGAAGTGAGCTCCTTTTCCATCCAGCTGTCTCCAGGAGCTGCTAACTTGGCAGAAATTCAGGGTAGCCAGGGCACAAAGGGAGGTGGTACACCTGTGTTTTGGGTGAGCCTGTAGATCAGGTATGTGAAGTCAAGGAACTGACCCTTTTTGCTGAGGGAATCACTCCTGGAAACACAAAAGAAAGTGCTCGTTGACATCAGCGATGCTGCTGCAGTATGAGACTGCAGTACCTGTTATTGTAGCACATGATCCCACACAAAGTGAATGTGCATCACCATGCCTTTCTAGAGTACTACCTTGGACCGCATTCCTGTGACTGAACAAGATGTGCCAGATGTGACTAAAGTGAGCTCCAGCTAAGCTGATGTGTAATTTGAAGGACTGAGCAGAACAGCTTTGACAAGGTGCAAAGGGCAACTTCAGCAAGGGAGCACCACTGTAGTTCAGGGCTGTTAAGAGGGACAGCAGCACATAATAGATGGGGGTGAGAGGCTGAAGAAAGGGAAGCCCAGATGACATGTACCTCCTTCTGCAGGGGGAAATTAAAGGAAATCCCATGCTAAAGCAGGTGAGCCCCATGGAAGAAAACATGTGCTGAACCTGATTAGCAGCACCATGGTTAGGTGGTATTCAAAGCACTCAGGCTTTCATCAGCAATAATAATCAGAAGGAGGTGGAGGTGTAGGAAAGAACAGGATTAAAAAACATACATTACCATGTATCAAATCACTGGAGTCATCTTCTGTGAGCAGCTCATCAGAAACAGTGGGATCTGAAAGAGGATAGACACCATACAAGAGGCAGGCACTGCTAGATCTCCCTGCATGAGCAGATGACTGTGCAGTGCCAGGTCTGGAAGTTGTTGGGGGTCTTGGATTCCATCTAGGCTGCCTTGCTGCTGCCGCAAGACATGGATCTAAGAGAGAGATTTTGCTAGAGTAAGCACAGTCACTCAAGGCTGCAAACCACACCATCACCGTACACTGCCAATACGGGGACTGCTGCTGCACACCTGGAGCTGTAGGAGACAATAAAACATGTCATTGCAGATACAAGAAACATGCTGGAACGGGTCAAGCCCAGAGACAGAAGGCTTCCTGGTGCTGCATGCAGTCCCCCATAGCTGTCCTCTGCAGACAGTAGAACCTGGGGGTCCCCAATTAAACCAGAGTCACTTCCCACCCCCTCCTGTTTCTGGACACCAGAGACTGAATGCTGGCTGAATATGAGGTCAGGAACTGTTCTGTGCTCATCACCCACCTCCAATTGCTCCACTGGTGAGCCTGGATGTATTCAGGGCTCTGCTGCTTCCTCTGTCTGCATATCTAGGGGAAGAGCATGCTGCCTCTCATTTGCTGCCTATCTGCCTGCGGGGGAACCACTGCAGGCTTGCTACAGGCACAGTCCAAGCCCCCAGTCTTAAAACGTATTGCTTAAATGCCCAGGCATAATGCAGATGGTGACTCTGTTACCAGAGCTATTAAACAATCCGGGCAAACTACATACCAGGAGCTATGGAAGTCTGAGAACGGCAGTGATAGATTTTTCCGGTATTGCATCAGAGATATATACTTCTCTACCATACAAAGAAAGGTAAAAACTGAGGTTTCATAATGCTACAGGGCAGGGTGGATAATACAAAAGCTAACTAAGGCAGATAGAGCCCTGTCCTCTTGCCTGTCCAACCACCGGCTGCCCAGAGAGCACATCACAGCTGTAAGAGCAGCATGCGCTGCCAACAGCCCATAGGAGAGTGAATTTCATTACAAAGCATGCCATTCATCTAGGCACTGAAAAGTGTTGAGCGTCTACCAGCTTAACAGTGGAGGAATCAGCTCTGTAATAATATGGCCATTTTCTTAAGAGCTGAGTGCTAGGGACCTGTAAAATATCTGGGCCATAGTTGTTAATACAAACTCATAAAATAAATACACAGTGCATTAAAAGCGCCCGAGTCAGCATTGCTCTAGGAAAGAAACAAATACAAGAATGTTCGAACCTGACCATATGAGGTCATTAGTTTAGAGCTGAAGGCGAGAATATGAGCCTGGTTGCACTAGGAAAATATGAACTTACAATTTTGTGCACTGTCCTTAGTGTTTCTGGCACCTTACTTTAGTTAACCAGTTTTCTGAACCATAGCTGATGTTTGCCAGAGCAGGATCATTGAGGGATCAGATTTTAATGGACTTTTTTCCTACGATAACTTCTATTACAACTACTGATTTGTACCCATAGGGATAAAATAAATGACAAATGTATGTACTTATTCCAAACCAAATGAAATATTTAATGGAATACACTTGGCAGGCAAACCGCAATGGGGGAGGGAGAGAGGGCTGGGAAGCCAAGTGCATTGCCCACACTAATGGGGAGCAACAGGAGCAGTTTTAGGAAATACTTGGTAATATTTAATGGTACAAAGTAAAATGCATGTATGATGATATATAAAGCATGGACAACTGAACTATAACCAAGGCTACAGGCAAGGTGACAACAGATTTTTTTTTCAAACCATTTACTCCCTACTAATGAATGTAACGGACTTGATCACAGAGGCAAGGAAAATGGAACAGATCTCCATGCGATCTCAGTTGCTAGGATGTTGCTACCATTGCAGGGTGGTGACCAACTTGCATTTCCTATTATTAAATTGGAGAAGGAAATCCTGCTACATCCACCCAGTGTAGGATTGACTGCTACTATGGAAGGGCTATGAAGAGCTGCTGTTGAAACATTCCTTTCCGAGCTTTGCTTTTCCTAATCATGCAGAATTAATGTTAAGCACAGACTCCCAGCTACTACTGGATTAGCTTGATGCTCTAGAAGTCATCCGCATTTTTCTGATCTTGATGCCCAGCTTTGGATAGCTTTCATTTAAGCCTGCACCATGCTGAATTCTAGCTTCCTCACATCCCAAGTCACGACAACATCCTTTGTCCCTTCACTATAATGAAATGTTGGCTTCGAAGAGGCCAGCTTGCTCTTCATCTTTCTTGTTCGCACATTGTAACCTGAAAAATGAACCCCGACAGGAAACCTGACATACCTAACCATGAAATGTCTCCAGCTAAACCACCTTCCTTGATGGATTTCTTGATGATTAGCCAGTCCTCATGCATCTTATTGGAAGGAAGGAGAGTCTGGCTTGCTGGTATTTCGTCCAAATATTCCAAGTGGGGAATGAGTTTTTTTACTTCAGCTCTGTAATTATAATCTGGTTCCTGGTGAAATTGAGAAAGTAGTCACTTGAACAGTTGATGTAACAGACTGTGGACTTCCACCAGCAGCACAGCAGTGTTCAATTTGTATGACTGCCATATAATTTGAAATGCCTTCTACGAGGCAAACCTATTAATTCAACAGAAATAGTCAAGACTTTCATTTCACTGAGCTTTCTCCTTGCATAACTACTACTAAAATTTGTGAACATGCCCTGAGCAGTGCAAACACATGACACCTTCCCAAAGGCTCCTTTGCTGTTTACCCACTGACAATTGTGGCATTTGTCTCTGTTTTACCACATATAATGTATGGAAGTGTACAAAGCCACTAATGCCCATGGAAAGCCAGGGCACCCTCAGCAGTTAGCCAGCCTCTCTCCCTGCTTTTGTGATTCTCTGGTTGCTGCATCAATACTCAGGTGATAGGAAGACTTGAAAACTTGTGATGAATGTTGCTACACCTGCTGATGGAAAAAGGGCATTTTCATGGGTTGTGTTTTTAGGCACACCCAAAAACTACGTAGGGTGAGTGAACTGCACTGGTTTTCTGGGGCAGCCTTCAGGGGCTTGGTGTGTGATTTTATACACTGTTAGAAGCGATGGCTTACTTCACACTACCTTTGCTCTGCAAGAAGTCACACACTAACAGCAGGTACACAGAAGGCTAAAATGGACTGCACTTGGGTTTCTTTTCTCTCTGCTGGAAAAACAACGCCATTGCTTCCAAAGCACATGGACTCAGTGTGACAGCCATGGGTGAAAGCACAGCTGTAACCCCTTCTGCATGTGTGTGGGGAGCTGACATGTTATAACATGATTCACGAGCACATGCCAATGCTTTGGGACCCCTGAGCAGCAAGGCAATCCAGAACAGTTACAACCATGCTCAGAGCACACTGCAAATTGGGCTGTTTTGGTGGGTTCAGCTTGTATAGACACTTTCATGTGGCACCTTTGTCTTTGGGAAAAGTTATCAAGACAGCAGGGCCGACTGGGTCGTGCTGCCTTGCAACGGGAATATTTCTGGTTAAAATGGTCTCAGATTACAAAAAGCAGTAAACAGTGATGGCTGATACTAAAAGAAAATATAAAACAAGAGCACACTGCTAGTGGCAGAATATGAATGGACAGCTCCCTGCAAATCAATTGCTTCATCCAGATAAATGTTATGCTTTTTAAGACGTTGCATGCAATATTAGAAACCTCAGAAAGCCAAGTCCTCATTCAGTACAAAGCTGTCACAAAGAGAAATCTTCCTGTGGGACCTGGCTGGCTGTCTGCTCCCTCCTTCTGCACAATACAGCATTGAGGCTGGCAGGCGAGCTCACCAAATAGAGGGTGTGTTTTTCGTTGTTGAGAGGCAAACACCGGAGTTCTCTAACTAAGCCTTTAATCTTAATTTAGAAAATGAGTCAACCAATCACCATGCTGCCCTGTACCACATGTACTCTGAACAGTGCCTGGGCTACAGCCAATTTCCAGCCATGTCCTATTGGAGAGAAGCATCACGTTATACTCATGTTACATTAGTGCAGCAGAGGCTGCAGGATTTGTCACCAGGTTGGTGCTCTTGGTTTAGATAACAGGGAAAGATGAGCTCATCTGAAAATCAAATTGCAGAGAGCAAACAGGCTGTCTGAAAAAAAGCAGTAAATTTAGCTAGAGTATTCTGTAGATTGAAAGTAAATAAATAGGAAAGCTTTTTACAGGGCTGTAGCAAGGGCCAGATTGCAAGAAGGAGCTTGAGGAATTAGAGCTGGCCATCTAGGGCACACCAAAATAAGCCCACATCTATTCTTTTATGTATTTCAGGTTCTATACCCTGAAGAGATACAAACTTCGGTTGGAACCAAGAAAGCAGCAAAGTCCATGAAGAAGCTCCCAGCAGCTGAGGGAAGGGCCACCTTTGCAACCTCCCTGGGGCTGAGCAGCTTCCCAGCATGGAGGCTGGGTCAGAGACTACAGTGAACTTACAGTCTGTCTCCGTTACAGTTCTGTGCAAAACGCACCATCCCTCAACGAATTCTGGCTGGCATTTGAATACAACTAATAGCTCAGGAGTAGAGACAGCCATTCAGCATGGAGAAAATCAGTAGGGCACACCACAACATACCACTCCTCTTTGAACTCCCGTTACATGACAACACGCAGTGGCATCCCAAGGACTCATTTCCTCAGCTAAACAAACAAAGGGCAATTTGGTATTTCTGATATTTCTCTATTACAAGTACACTTGAGGACTGAAGATGCCAAGTGAAAACTACATCCTCCAAAATCACCACTTTTGTTGAGCAGGAATGATGAGAGAATAGAAATAGACTTTCTTTGCTGTTAGGATATACTGCACTGTTTTCATGCTAGGAAGCTATGATAAGGAAGTGTCAGAAGTTGTATTTGGCTCCATGAGAGCCAAAAAATTAAGCATACTTCGTCCATCAGAAGCAGGCAGTGCTTCCTTACTGTAGGAATACGTGGTTTCCTCTCATGATTGCATCTTTTGGTTACAAATAGTTATGAGTGTAGTCTCTGAAGTATACTTCTACCAGTTCAAAACAGAAAGGCAAGAGTACAATGTTTTCTTTTGGATTCCAGAGAGGAATATTATCATAGCTGAAGCACTGCCTTCTGAGGCTCATTTTACTGAGGGATACAATCAAGTCAACAATTAAATCTGAAAAATGTGAATAACTCCTGTAAGGTCCATTCCAACCCTAACTATTCTATTATATTCTATTATATTCTAGTCTAGCATACTCCTATTCTATTCTATTCTAGTCTATTCTAGTCTAGTCTATTCAAGTGAGAATATTTAAAATATGTGTATGTCTACTACATGATTGAGTGTTAGTGACAGCACCTCGGTTTTCCAGTCTAAATCCAGGACAAATATCAAACCCAACCTTTTATGAAAGTTAGTAGCATGGGCATGATCACTTTGAAATGCACAGCAAAGCCATGGAAGATGGCACAGTGGAGGCACAGCACCAAGCCCTGCTCTGGTTTCTAACCCCTGCATTATCACCTCTTTATGGGGATTGCAACATTCAAAATGAGTGCCGTGTATTACATACCTATGTGTATACGCATAGGCCTGTGACGTTCCAAAAGATCAGGATGACAATATATTGCACACTGGCCATCAACTATCATCTGATGATATGCATTAGACATTATGTGACCAAAATGAGGAGCAGCCTAATTCAACTAAATTTTTTAAACTCTGATTTTTCTCCAATTACCTTTTTAGTATATGCCAAGATGCTTGGTTTTATATCCCAAGAGATCATTTATCACTGTGTTTTCATCTTTGTGACACAGAGGATCTCATGCCCTCAACAACCTCCACAGAACCCCCACAGAAATGGTTTTATCATTTCAGTACATAAGAGGTGAACTACTGTAATTTTTGGTAAATTGATTTCAACCTTTCAGTGGAAAGGACAAGTAGCAGTTCCTACAGCACTGCTTTTCCTAGTTATCTCTAGCTTTGTTTGTCTGAGGGTTCAACTTCTGAGTGTGGTGGTCCAGGAGCGCTTGCTGTTGGACCAGAGAGCCTCCTGAAACAAATGTAAAAGCCCAAAGACAGACATGTAATTGAGACATTGCAACTGGCACATCTTGTAAGAAAAATACTGGCTACCTTCTAATCTGCTGCAAGATCGCTACAAGCTAGAAAGATCCCAATAGCTGGGGTCCATGTTGTCCTTGGTCTTCCTTTAAGATGCCTGTTTGCACTGCAAGCTGGGAGTAGACAGAACAGCTGTATGGATCAGTAAAAGCTCATTGCTAGTTTAATCCCATTCTCGTAGGTAAGAAGAAGCACATTGCTAGGAAACAGGCCTGAGTCTTCACTAGCACTCTGTATTTCATTTGTGCTCATCTTGTAGACAATACCCATGAGAAGACAATATCAACAGAAATGAAAAATGGGAAATACATTCCATATCATCACTCAGAATGACACAAAAAGAAGATGAAGAAACATTTCTCATTTCCAGCTCAAAACTAAAAATACATTGCCAAAAATTAACACAATATATGCAAACTAAGTTCCTCACCTCTGCAGATTCTGCATTTGGCTTCAGACAGATAGGGTTGCCCTCCACTGTCAGGCGGCTCAACTTGCAACAAAGTCCCAGGTACTGCATCTGGTTGATGTCCTCAATATTGTTCCCTTCCAGGTCCAAAACCTCAAGGTGATCCAGCCAGGGCAGCTGGCTCAGGTCGGAGATATTGTTATAAGCTATGTAGAGTTCCTCAGCAGAAGTAGACAAAATAAATATGTAAACCATAGGCTTGCACAAGCAACACTTAAGCTTTGCAAAATGTTTTCCAATATTTGAAATATTACTTGACAGCATGAAATTAGCATGCAAGTGAACAAGTGTGGCTGTTGCCACCTCAAATAACTAGGGCTAATATGGCAATGAACACTCTGCTGCATTAGGCATCTTCAATTTCAGACCTGATACACCCCCTTAAAAAAAGTAAATACTGTGGCATCTCTTAAATTAACACATGCAGTTCAAGGCATCTAACTAAAGTCCTTCAGAAAAACAAAGAGTGAGAAGAGAAAAAAAGACTACAAGTAAAAAGTACCAACTGAAGAGAGAGTTTTGAGATTGCCATTTGGCAGAACACATCTATACTTACTCTTACAGAGCTGCAGGAAGAGATCCCATCTAAATCTGAGAGCCCACAGTGAGCCATCCACAGGACGTAGAGATGGGACAATGTGGTTCCAAGATCCCTTATAAAAGAAACAATCCAAGCTCTATTTGAATGGATGAAGGAACTCAAAACTTGCTTCTTTTTCCTAAGACTAGGCCATTGCTATTTCCTTCAAATTTCACACTGTTTACAATAATGTCATTAAAGATGTTCACCTTCAAAGGTGGAGAAAAAAATTATACCCCTCTTTGCCTCTCTCTCAGACATCTTTGTTCTTGTATGACAATATGTCTCTCCAGTTCAGCTTAAGATTCTTCCAAGACCTACATTATGGTAATTCTGTCCTAAATCACAGGTAATTGCTAAGAATTAAGTGAAGTTTGTTTATGCTGGCATCATTTGCTCTACACACATAACCCAAGTTAACATATTTCAGCTGACTGCAAAGTCACCTCACTCTGTCCTCTTATGGAGTTACCTTTCTTTTGATCTTGCAGTTGAAAGGAATAGCGCTCTTGCCAAATAACATTTTTTGAATCAGCCAAAAATTATATTCCTTTCCATCATATTTACCTACCCTTTAGGTCTAGCAAATATAAATAAGGGATCATTTATATGAATTCCAACCTTTCTGGTCTTAACCCAGAAAACCACATACTGACCTGCTTAAGCCCATTGCCACAGGTCGCAATACGAAGATAATGCAAAATGCAAAAATGGTGGCAAATCAAACTGGGGCTGAACCACCTTCTGTTTTGGCAACATTAAGTTGCATAAAGCCACTACTCGATCATAAACAAAATACAACACTTTATGAAACAACAAACCAATCAGAAACTCAGAGTTCTTTACTGCAGCCATGATGTCAAGCTACCTGAATGATAAACAGCTAATCAGTGGGGAACTGTACATGAGGTCAGCTTATCAGAAAGATAGAGAGGAGTTCACAGAATCATAGCAATGGCTAATGTTGGAAGGGACCCCTGGAAGTAATCTTGTCCAGTCCTGCTCAGGCAAGGTCAGTTGCCCAGGACCACATTCAAACAGCTAATATAGTTCTTAAATAGGGATTCTTGGACTTAAAAATGGTGGACTAGCTATTTTTTAATAATATCAATCTTTATAATGTTATAATAAATAAATAATAATAATAATTATAATGAAATAATACTTTAATGCACTGTCTAGGCAAAATTGCAGAAGAGAAAATAATATGATCATGGGGTCCCTTCTAATCTTGGAATACAGTTCCCTTACTCATGTCTTCTCTCTATGGATCATGGGGGAAAAGAGCAGCTTTACATTGCCCTCTGAGAACCTCTTGCGGCTTTGATGCAGCCTTGCAGAAAATAAGCCTACAAATTGCTTGCTTCAGGGATACTGCACAGCCAGCCAGGCCAAGAGGCCAGGAACAGTACTTTTACAAGTGGGGTTGTATTCTTGCCTGGCTTTTTTTTTGCTGTTGTTGTTTCCCCACTATCTGAACACTTTGGAAGGGCCACATCAGGAGCAAGGAGACTAAATAAAGGATGGATGCATGGAAAAACATGACTAGATGCCTCTCTCCTGCAATGTCCCCAATACAGGATTGAACAGGAGTTTCTAGTGTGAAAATGGGGATTTTCACCCCTCTGCCTTCTGGGTTTGTCCATGGGCGTCTTTCAGACCTATCTCACTTCATCCACTCTCCACCACTGCAGGAGCTCCATGCTTTGGGTGCCTCCGATCATCTCTTCTTTGGATGCTGCAAACTTAAGTAAGCTCATGATGGATACACCATACAATGTGTTTGTATAACATCTTATAGCTTTTGAAGTACAAACAGTGCAGTTGATCTAATGGCCAGAACAAAGCCAATGAGAAAAATCTCAGTCACACAGTACATTTCTTTCTGTCTAAGGCTACTCCTCCTTACAGGAGAAAACCCTCAACTGACATAAACCACAACTAAATTTTGTGTATCTAGGCAGCTTGCCCGTACTGACACAGGGCATTGCTGTCTAGTAGAGACACATGGGTAAAGCAAGCCAAGCACACACAGAAACTCCCTTCATGTGTAAACAGTACGGTTCCTTCTGCCAATTTGCTGCAAGCTTACTTTACCTTTTACAGCTATCGGGGCAACAGAGAACACTTGGCATTGTGTCACTGAACCTGTGACCAGATAAGCACCTAAAAAGATGGGAGTTTATCACATTTCCTTCCAAGTACTTATTCAGATTTGCCTGTCCTGAAGGATAGTAATGTCCCTGTATGTTACCACATACATGGCCTTGCAGAGGATCTTTCAGGGACTATTTACGTGTATTTTATAAATAAAACAAACGCTGGTTTCTAAGGCTTCCTTAAGGAACAGATGCCTCCAAAGTAATATTTACATAAATGTATTATTAGATTTGCAAGCTGCATGCCTATAATAGGAAAGAAATTAAATTACAAAACTAGAACCTACACCAACCAAGGCCAACACATCCATAAACATAAATATGGCATTAGGAGTAATGTGAAGGAACTACATTGCTCATTTCACAACCCACTCAAAGCACTGATGAGTTTTCAAATTTCAGGCAAATTTTGGTGCAGAATTTTCTTTTCTGTAAACTGCTGAACATAGCTAAAGAAAGTGGTCACGCTCATTTCCGTATCATTAAAACAGTGTTTCTGATAGACGCTGTTTATTAGGCCAGCAAAACTGAAGACAGCCTAATCCGGTTATTTTACATACATATGGTAAGGAATGATTAATGAATTTCATTTTTATTTTTGTCTTGTGCTTCCGAACTGCAGGTCTTTTGCCACAGAAGGAGCTTTCAGTAACATGCTTGTTCTTACGGTTTCTCTGTCAATATAAAGGATGCCAAAATAAAGCAATGGATTATTTCCCAAGCTGATTTTACACAAGGCCCTGAGAAGAAACAGCTATCCCCTCTATTGCTAAAACCTGTATCACTTCATGGATTTTGAAGAAGCAGTCCCCTCCTCCTACTCAGAGGTCAAAGACTTATACAGTTAATCATATTTCCCTTTGTGTGTTATGGTTTTCTGTTTCAGTGATGGCTATGGCTAAACCAGTGCACATTAATGGGGTCAGTCCCTACTCACAGCATCTGCTAAGTCATGCATAGCACATATTCACTATGAATTATTAGCCAAAAATCTCCAAACAATCTCCTGCCTCAGACACCATCAGAAGACACTAATTTAAATTACTTCTAAAACCTACTTACCTTACTCTTTATGATTTACACTGCAATGTCTATAGTCTCAAATCTGTACCATTCTCATTCATTGGTTGCAGCTCTGACTCTCCTACAGCTAACTTCAGCACAAGTTACGAGCAGCATGAGCATGTTTAATAAGGACAATACTAATCAAAGTATTAAAACTTTTTAAACTGGTTGATTAGCATTAGTACTGCAGAGAAAAGAGTTCAGTTGTATATCCCACGTCTTGCGTACTTGCAAAAGGCAGAACTTTTGCATTTGTTTGCAGTACAATCCAGTGTTTGATAACGGTCTCATTAAGAAATGCTTATACAGGCAATGCTGCAGAAAAGAAATAAAAAAAGAAGCTAATGGAAACTGGTTTCTTACAAGACAAAATTTGGTTGGCCCAAGCTCACCTTTAGCTCATGACACAACACACTAAGAAATCATGAATTTGGTTGTGCTGTTTGGTATCACTCAGCCCACATTTGCTCTCTATTTCAGGAAAAGGAGCTAGCAAGCCAAGGCATCTTCGTCCTCTTCCTCTTCAGAAGAGCACTTCACCTCTCAGGAAAGGCAAATGACTGCTGTGTCTCCTTCCCTGCTATGTAGACAAGCAGCAGTGAGGAGAAGAGGCAAAAGGACTTTTTCCTGTGCCCAGCCCTGATCACAGAACTTTGCTGCAAGTTAAAGCCACGAACAAAGTTCCCCTCGCTGACTCTGGGGTCATGCTTGCTGCTGGAAGAGGCTAAAATTCTGGATCATGCAGTCACATTTTGGCCCTGCAGATCTTTACTCCTGTGTCCATAACAAGTCATCTCCAGTCAGATATGTTATCACAGCAAAGTACATCTGCAAGTGTTTTATTCGGTAACCAACAAACTAATCTTTTGGAATCTGTGTGAATCACGCTGCAGCATCAGAGAAAAGTCCCTTGTTAGTTACTACACAGATAACTGCTCCCAAGAGCATGTCTGCTGTAAGGTGAAACGACAATGTAAGTCAAAGCAAGCTGCTCCCACAGCCCCACGCACCTGCATGTCTGAAAATACTTCTGAAATATTCTGGCTGGTGAGAAGAGAACTTAAGAGCCTGCAAGAGATGGGAGTGCCTCCTCTGGGACCAGCCCTACTGCATCCAGCACGTCCACCTCAGAGGAGGCTGGAGCAAAGCAAGGAGCTGTGTGAGCACGCATGACCGCCATGTGCGTGCAAGTGTGCACACGGGTATGTTTTCGTTTATGTCAAGTGCAGAGGGTCAGATCAAACCAGGGAGATGCATCTCATGACTTTTTAACAAGAAATGGAATCAATGGGAATCCCCCTGATAATAATTCACCAGGGTAAATTGTTATTTATATTGTTATTAATTACAGTAATAAACTCTGTATAACAAATTACCAGATTAGCAAGAGAGAAAATCCATTAACATTATATGTGGTGTTATAAAACACTCCCCCAAAATAATCATTGACCGAGACAAAGATTAATGAGACAAACGTCAGAGATCAGAACCCTCCTGTATTAGGCGTGACATAAGCACATAGAAAGTGACAGTTCCCATAAAAAAAGAAAGGGGTTGAGAATATGACTGAAAAGTTTGACAGATGAAATAAATAGGAAAAAAATTGATACATTGTACAAAGCTGGTGGCAGTTCGTCACATGGTGCAGCACAGGAGTGACCCAGTGAGGTGCAAACAGCAAAGACCATATTGAAGCAGAGGACACTGGAGAGGAAATATAGCTCCCATTAAAATACACAATGGATAATTCAATTCCAGTAGACAAGTTTCCCTTCCTGAGTGATATGGAAGCTGAGAACTTTACAGGAAGGGCAAGGAAGTAATAGGTAAAACAACTGTATATCCTGCAGCTCAGGTTTGAAGCAGAGACAGGGCATGCAGTGGGAATGTGTATGTCATATCTTTCAGTTGTGATAAACAGAGGATCACAGCCTCTGAGGTTGCCAAACCAGTGTCCTCCAGAGCAACTATTCTACATGCACCTACATGCTTGCCTGAAGAACACACACTGAATACCTGATCATGTTTTTAGTATCCAAAAGTGCCAAGAAACCAACGTATAGTTTCACCTTGGATCCATAAACTTGCATTTATAATTGATTTTTAAAAAGTAATACTAATAAACTGAAGGGTTTGAAACCTGGGTTCTATCTCCAGATACTGCTGCAGGGGTGGGAATGAATCAAACAACTCTGTGTTTCTGCAAGGGTCTTGGCAACAGCCTCTGCACTTGTGCACAACCCTTTAGGATTTCTTTCCCATGAAATCTGATGCTCTCATCTTGTCATCACTCCCCCAGCCTGGGGGAGAGCAGAGGGGCAAGGAACAGTTTGGCTTACAACACCTAATAACAAGTTTGAGAAATAGTGTGTTCTTCCATTAATCCAACATCCTTGTTCTTCAGGGATTGATTTGTTCCAGCCAAAACTTTACTGGAGAGAGACCAGACCTAGAGAGCCAAATCCTGCTCTTGGTTTCACCACAATAAATCTTGAATAGCTCCACTGAGATCAAGCTACCCAGTAAACACTTACAACAGCACAACCCTGAACACATTCATCAGCTTTAAAACCATAGTTTCTTTTGGAAGCTGTTTTTGAATCATTCACCTTGAAATAAAACACTAAATCCACTGAACTTGCAAACTATCTCAAAGCACACATGCATCTGTTGAATAAATCTTCAGTAGCAATATATCTAAAATAGCCATTAATGTGGATATTTTTTGGTTTTAAGGTTGCTCTGAGCACAGAAGCACTGGTAATTGAAGAGGTTTGGATCTTTAAAGTGACCAAACTATGCTCTTCCAAAGTAAAGGAAAAAAAAGGAATATCATCTCTGATCTACAGAAATCAAGTAGAGTTTATCAAGCAGCACTGCGATAACAATGATCTGGTCCATATGTCAGCACACAATGGTTTGGTTGTACAAATAATTCTGACATCAGAAGCAAAAACTTTTAAAGCCTGAATGTTATTTAAATCAGTAACATATGTCCTAATAGGAAGCTTACATAATAGTTCCATTGTACTCTCAAATAGCTGTATTCAAAATTGTAAAACTGATTGTATGCATGGGCTGCTCGTACTTGATCAAAACCACAACACAGGCCCCAAGTCAGCAAGCAGCTCTGAGGCCATGTCCTCATATTGCTCCCATGTCCTTTTGTAGTCAAACAAATATCATACGAATGCGAAGACCTGATTTGCTTTGCATTACTGCAGCCTTGGCTGATTTTGTACTTACTCTTCCAAATTCAAGTAGCAATGCTAAATACCATTGTCCTGGGTCTCCTCTGTCTTGCACCTCACAGCCATGGCATATAGACCGCCTCCAGAATCTAAAGCTTATTTGAGCAAATAAGAACCACTGCCCAAGGTGTAAGATAAACAAGGATCATCTCCCATCTTTTGCTGCCAGAAGCCCACTTTTAGGCTGAAATGCCATGGAAATGTAGCACCTAATATTCTGGCCTCATTCTGAACTCTGCAGCTTTCCCACTTTTCCAAGTAAGGGTTCTTAATCCTGCTGGGACGTGTCATTGGAGACCAAGAACTAAGCAAAAAGAAATTTTCGTAGGCAATTCTCAACTCATAAACTTAAACACATCAGCAAAAGGCAAACATGTTTTGGGCTGAACAGAAAGCATGCTTTTACAAAATGTCTTTTAAATAACTCCCTTTTACATGCAAATGAAGAATTTCTGGGTGAATGAACAGTTATTGTTGACAAAGGTCCCTGCAGGAGGGTGTCTCTGTTGTTCCATCTTTTTGAGGCAACATTCACGTCAATAGAAGTGTTTCCCGAATGGGCTGCAGTGATGATGCTACTGGCCATATTTCTCCCAACAAAAGGATTTCATAGTTTTATTCCTTTTTTGTTTGTTTGCTTTTGTTGCTCCTTGGTAGCTTTTAAGTTTCAAGTTTGGAAAGGGGCAAAGGTCTGGCATATTGCTTTTTTACCTGTGGGTCTCTGTCCCACACTTTGCTGACAGCAGGATATGCAACTCCCACGGTGCTGCACAATGGGTAAGTTGGGGAGAGCATTCAGGGTTTCATGCTTTGGCCAGCCCCCAACTCTGCCTTCTCAGTTTTGTTATGCCAAAAGGAAAGCCAGTTGCTGCAGCTTTCTTGGGCTTGCTAAAGCAGCTTGCAGTTATCAAGGAGCCACATGCTTTTGGCCAGCACTTTCTCTAAAATGAGAGCCTGAAAACAAGGACAGAAGACTACCTGGCTACAGCAGTCACAAACCGTTCAAGGCAGTTTGGTTTTTGTAGAGGACTGGAGCCAGAGACCATGCTGGTGGTCCTGATAGAGTACTTGAGCTCTGCCATGACACATCTGTGACCAAAGCTTCAACCAGAGACACTCCATAAAAATCCTTGTTCCACTAACACCAATGCCAAAACTCCTCCTGCCTTCAGTGGCACTGAGATCTCCCTCTCTGGTGCCAGCAGGCTAAGATGGCATCTAGATACAGGAGATGACAACAGAGGAAAAATCCAACCCCCATGAGATACATCTCTGGGCTGTTCATCACTTACAACATTTTCACTCATTGTTGCTGCTTTTCATTGCCTCATTGAACTCGCTGTAGCAACCACAATATTACACTAAGTGCTATGCCACTTGCAAGCACTTTATTTTCCATGTCAGATTATACCTCATTTAAACCAAAAGTGCTTGCTGAGACCAAGAGGAGAGAGGTATTTGTAAATTAAATAGAGTGCTGATACACACACTTCTGCAAGTAGTCATAATCATGCTTAAGTTAACTCAGACACTTCTGTTAAAGTTAATACACATGAAATATAGCTTTAGTTTCAAGTGTTCTTATTTTTAGTTGCTGTCAAAAACTTAAAGCAGAATAATGGGCTTGATCAAAGTTGATGTGCTTGGAGTTAGGAACAGCAATTCCCTAACACATGAATATACAGTGTGTGTGGGAAGAATAACGTAATTTTGTGTTAATTTTCTTCTGATCATTAAAACTGCTTGTCAGCTTACTTACTGGTAGCATTCTAACAATGAAAGATCAGTTGCCTTAACTCAGGTCCCACAGTCTGAAAGGGCTAGGGGTTGTCAAAGTGTGGTTCTGTGGGCCACGACCTGCCCTCAATCTTTTTTTTCCACCCTACTCCAGCTCCTGCCCTTGGCATGAAGCTGCACCCCAGAGATGCTGTAGAAACCCACTGCACTGTGCTGCATCTCAGTGGGTGCATTCCATCTTCCACAGGAGCAAGTGAATTTTCAAATAGGATAAAGCTGAGATAGTAAATAAAACTCTCACACCCACATATCCATTGCTCCTCAATTTAGCCCCAGAGCTACTGGCAGTTCCTATAGCTTTGGCAATCATTCATTCTCACTGTTGAAAGTTTACATAGTAAAAAAATAAAAGATAATGAAACTGTGGTTACAGAATGAATTATTTACATTAAAGGAATGAATCCCACAGTGCTTTAAAATTTCCTGCAGAATAACTTTTCAGTCTCCCACACATTGTGTGTCTGTTTCACAGCATCCTCCAGGTCTGAGCTTTGGCAGAGTAAGACAGATATATTGCAGCTTTGATTTAGTAGATCTCATTCTTCAAAGTCAACACTTGAAACTTTAAATGCTGCAGGGTAAGCAGAAGGAATATTCTGTAAAAGATCCAAATCAGTTGACGGATTCAGTGATGTTAAGACACACAAATAAAAAAGCCTCCAAATCTGTTTCTAAGTACCAGAAAAAAATTGAGTTCCAGATTAATTGAGCATACAGAACTAAAAAATTGGATCAGCTGTGAGCTGCTATTCAACTTTTGTCATGGTAATGGCTATAGAGCTTCCACTGAAAAAACAACCAAAACTTGAGATGCTGCAGAAATGGGTTGATATGAAAACCTAGAGGAAAAAAAAGTAAATTAAAGTGATTTAGTCTGAATGTACAGTGATGGGAATGCAGGTTCTTAAGCTTCTTCAGATTTGGCACATTTGTAAGATACTAATGATTTTCTTCTGTGGCTGATGGGCATTTCTTCCTTTTTTTATCTGTGCATATATTCAGTAAGAAAAAAGAATAAATACAGAAGCTTGCAAGGAACAGATACAAGAACAACTTGTGCCCGTGAATGGCTGGCAAATGCCAGTTGATTTCCTCCAAATTTATTCTCTCTCTCAGCTTCTGATGTTCACCCCAGATTTGGCATGATAGGGAGATATGTCTATCTCTCAAGTCAAGACTTTTTCCTTAAATGATAGGTTCAAGGGAGACATTCTCTGTTTCTACTGGCCTCCAGATGTTCGTTACAAACAAATGATGCAGAAAAGAATCTTGGGAGACCCCTGAGCCCATCAGCCTGACTACTGAGGCAGATGAGACCTTAATGGTTTCCATACTGAGAGAGTTGCTACAACACAGAGCCTCAGCATTTATTTCACTGTACACCAATAGACATCCCAGATTTGGTGCAAGTGTGTTAACTGGACATACAGTGAAGTCCACACCCCATAGCTTGACTCCTTCCGAGCTAATTCCCACTCCAGTGGGATCTAGCAGTAAGTGTTGTCATGTGTCTTCAGTCATGGAGATGTAGCCTTATGGCAGAAGTGCAAACTCTCACAAGGGCTCTCAGCTGCCAGAGAAGCCACTGATCAGTTCCCCTGATCAATGGAGAAACCTCATCACATGTGAGAAGTTTTATGCAACAAATGTAACATTTAAGAACTGGGTTTACCTTGGGATGCTAAGAGCAAGAACTTAAAAATGTCTGTGGGACCTTACTAGGGATAATTATTATAATCATAAATGAGGGCAAGATAAACTAACAACAAGTAAAGTAACCCAAAGCACTGTAAGTTCTTGCCTATGGTGAAATGAACCGAGGAAAGTGGGTAGCAGGACTGTGAGGCTGATGAAGTTCAAACCAGGAGATGCTACCAAATGGTCTTTCGAACATACAATCCTTTGTAAAGCTTCTGTTGCCAAAAGTAGTTGTAGGCTTCATTATCAGACATTATTTTTCAGGTTCTCACCTCCACGAGAAGAACATAAAGTGCAGCTTAAGGCAAAGGGTGAAGAATGCAGACATATTAATACCTGCTGATGGAATTGCAAACTTAGCCTAAAACACGAAGGCATTTCTAATTTCCTTTTGCAGGTACTGATCCACCCCTGAGAGACGTGGTATACCCTGCAAAGATCTCAGGACAGAAAGATAAAACTGTGCCAAACAGCAAATCGGAAATAAATCTACTGAAAAAGTGTGCGTGTATTTTAGGAAAAAAATAGCAGCAGGTCCTTTGTGTGCAGTAATGTGTCCACAGAAAAAAGGAACAACCAAATTCACTTCTAGGAGAATATTTTATAGAAATTGGATTGTAAAAACTGATTGCACACTGAAATTCTATTTATTTCTTCATTGTTTATTCATATTGCTTGGCAGTTACTAATTGATGAATACAACCGCACAGCTTACTCTCCCCTCCAACCTGACTCTCCTGCTTTTTTAAAATCAGCATTCCAAGAACATAATTTCCCACTGAATGTAATTATTTTCAATTAAAAAAAAGCCCCCAAAAACCCAAAACCAAGCTGCAGAGAAGCAACTCTTGTACAAGAGAACTGAAGCAACCTACAAACCCATTAAAACGATGCTAAGATTATTTTCCTACCTATTTCCATTAAGACAACAATTCCACAGCTGGATAGCTCCACTGGCAACTGGATAATTACTACTCCTTCCTATCCCCGTTCTTTGGATATTCTCAGACAATTATAACCATTCTTTCTCATCATTGGCCAAAATTAACATTTAGGTGTAAATTTTCATTAGTGATCCCTGACATTGACAGCTGAAGCAGAGCAGCTGCAAACCCTAATAGCCAGGCATGGAAATACTTACTTGCTGGCAGAGACCAACTAATAATTACCAGTGTTTTTATTTATCATATTATAGTAGCCATCCAGAGCATGAAAGTGAGATCATAATCCCATTAGGCAAAGCCTTGTACATAACTCATTCAAAAGACTGTGTCTGCCCAGGAGACTCAAACTGAGATTGAAAATACAGCGAATTTCTACAGCTAACCCAGGATGCTGTAGAAACAACAGCTAACACAGGAGCTGAGTCGTATTTTTTAAGTCCTAGTTCAGTGGCTAATTCACAAAGCCAAGTCTTGCCACAACCTAGTCCAGTCAAAGCCACATCAGCCACAAAGCCCCTAGTCATTACCATTGCTATCTCCAGTTGGTTCAAAGAGTAAAGCTGCCTCTGTAACCCCAGAGACTGGAATCAGGCAAGATGATGGACCCCTAAAAGGTTCCTTATTCACAAACCCCAAATTGGTGCATCTTAAGTAATCACAGTTGTAAGCAAGTAGTATTTGTATAGAATTTCATATGTTCCCTTTGGAAATCACAAAAGCTTTTATCTATGTATTTTCTTGATGAAGGAAATGAGACATGGTGTATAGAGCGTGAGAGGAGCCAGAGATGTGAATTTTGCAGGTGTGGATGCATGCACTTCTGTTCACTGGCCTTAAAAGAGTGAAGGCTGAATTCTTCCCATGGGACCAAACAGTCTACTCTCAAGTATCAGAGAAGGAAGGCAGGAAACCTCTGTTCTCAGGCCTCCTTAGAAAGGGAAAGCTGAGAAATATAGGTCTCCCCTTTAACTCACTGACACCCTGGAACACACCATACTGTCAGCACATCCACAGCTTGGGGACTTCTTGCTTTGAGATGAACCACATCTGCTGGGTGGACAACACCAAGCGAAGTTGGACCTCAGAGAAACTTAGATATGGAAAACATTTGAGGTGTTCATGTCAACAAGCCCAGGCCCCAGCAGAGGTGTTTACTGATCAAATATTCAACAGAGCTACATTGGCAAGGTAGTGGCTGAGGCAGTAGTAAAGAGAAGCTGAACTGCTCATCTCAGATAGGTGTGTGGCACAAGAAAGCACTCTGAAAGGAAAGGGCACTTTTTACCAAACGTATTCTAAGTGGTGTGCTTACTCAGATGGGCAGAGAAAAGGGGCACAGTTATTTATTAAATGATGGGTTTACCTTAACTTGCAGGTGTTTACTGGCAGACTTGCTCCATACTCTATTTATTATTTATTTACTCTGCTATTTCACTTGCCACATTTTCTCCGTAGAAAGAGTTTTGGTTTCTGATGATCCTGTTAAGGTTTTCATACCCTGTATTGTCCCATAGTTTGGATCACAAAATAGAAACATGATAGCGGTGCCCCTGGGGAAAGAAAACTACTTCCATGGAACTGCTCAGGTGACAGTGAAAGCAGATCCTCTCTGCTCTAAGATGACATGAATACACTAGACCCTCCCCACTGACCCTGTCATGACCAGGAGACTTCTAAACTCAGAGCTGCAATGGTAGGACCTATCTCATAACCCTGTTCCTTACAGTTATGCTCTGTACCTGGCAGCCTGAAATCAATGGAAGGGGAGTTTCAGCTAGGGAAGGCAGCATAAAACATAATGTTGAAGGCAAGAACCACAGAAAGACACTGTAAGGCCATGAACGTGTGCTGGTGTCCTCCATGCTTGCTGTAGAATGGAGCCTGACCTCCAGAACCTCAGCGGTGTATTTGTACAGGAAACAAGTTCAGCTTTCCTTGCTGGTGAATCAGCCTGTCAGACTCTCTGGTATCTAAAGTAGCAAAGACAGTCATACTCTCTACTTTGGGCATCTGATCTGGTGAAATTAAAGCAAGAAAAGACAGAAGCAGCCCACTGTCTTCCTAGTCAAGGTAGAGCTAGGCATCTCAGAGAGGTCTGCCCAGACCAGATAAAATGGTCAAAGCAATCCGGTTTCCCTAGGGCCTAATGCAGGCAGGCTGACTGTGCTTTACTGAAAATAATCCACTCAACTAAAAGAAGCCGCATTTCTGTCCCCAGATCCCTACGTTTTATCAAAGATACGAATTCCCTTAAAGTTGTCACTGGTAAGTAAAACCTGAGGCCACCATAATGTAGCCAAGGTTTGTAATATTCCCAGGGATCTGCAGGCATTAATACAGAGATTAAGAATCAACTCAAATGCTTTCCTATCCCCTGGCAAGCACCCAAAGTCCTCAAAGATCATGTTCTTAAGATAGACTTCATAGCAACTTTAACTGCTGAAGGACTTTCAGGCTGCACACAGAAGAAATAACAGAACAGTTTCTTCCTAAAGTAACTAGACTGCATTTGAAGCTAAATGCTTTCCACATCCAGAAAAACAAACGCCAAAGTAAACAGCGATGCTCTGGGCACTGAAATAAGGACATGAAGGGATTCACCCAGACCAAATGAGAACAATGGCTCTCTGATTGCATGTTTAAGTGCAGCCTAGAGCAAGAGCACCTGATCCCTCATTAAACAACATAAGCAAATACTGTAATCCAAATAAATCATCTGCCGACAAACATTTGCATCTTTAATGCAAACTGAACTGAATTTATTTTAGACAACATTTTGGGATTTTATCTATCATCAAAATAACGCTGATCCCTGTTGCACAAAACTCATTGGGTTTATATGTAGTACCTGTGCTACAGACATAGAAGTCCAGTAACTGGGAGAAAAAACCCAAACAACAAAACCCCAATCCAAAACCCAGGAGAAATGACAGGCAGAAGAAAAAGTAAACTGGAGAAGAAAAAGAGCAAGGAAAGGAATAAGCAAAAATGACAAGGAAAAAACAAATTTAGGGGGAAAATGGCCCTAAATTTCTTCTGTTTGAAAGAAAACTATGCAGCAAACAGTGGGTGTCTAGCCACATACTATCAACAATACATCAAATTTTGGGCTGATCAGTATCATGGCTTAGCTTTGTACAAGATGGTATAACTTAGTCCAGATCCAGCAAAGCACTCGGACTAATGTTCTGTTTTCAGCTTGTGAGCAGTTCCACTGAAGTCAAACTTTTTGTGACTTTAGGAGGTGAGCATTTGCTTAAACTCTTTGTTGGATAAGTACCAAGGAGTATTATTGCTATATTCAAATTCCTAGAGATCCTAATTCAGGTCCCCAAAATATTTTTAAACATGGGTTTAAAGCCCTTGCCCTCAATTAAGAAAGAATTAGCTTGGCTCTGATTTCTTAGAGTCAAGAAATGATCAGCAAAATCCCTACTTAAATCACTTGGCCCACATTTGTAGTTATTTTTTCATAGTTAAGAGAGCTTGCAACTTTCAAAAAGTGAATGCAGAGGTTAGCTACATCCTAAGACGTAGCTTAATCTTGTCCCCAGGAGCTGGTGGTAAAAAAAATAATAAAAGAAATAATAATAATAATAAAAAAATCTATCCTAAGCCTCATAAAAGCATGAGAGTTGTTGAACTGTACTCTGCTTCTTTGAGCATTCAGGACAGCTGTCCATTTCCATGATGACTTTACTGACTAAGATGGACCAGGATTACTGTCCTCTTGTTTTGCGGGACTCTTCTGCAATAGGACAAAAGCAATTTGAGAACTGCATGCAAGACAGACTGCAGAAAGAAATGTTAGCTCTGTCTACATGAAGGAAATAGGCTCTCTTTTTCCTATTTCCCTCATACTTAACTTTTGCCCCCACATTCTGTAGTTTCTGAGTTTCATCTGACTTAAAATACAGCAACTTCTCTCTGTTACAAGCAGTTGCTTAAGTAGCCCTGGGAGCTGATCAGTCTTCCGCTGGCTACAATGCATACAGCTAAATGGGGGGAAATGAACTTCAGCTGGTGAAACAGCTTCTGCTATAAGCTTACAGGAACTAGGTCCTGAGATCCCTGTATATGACTTAAAAGCCCGTTCATAAAGATATCTATCTAACATTTTTAAACAGATCTTTTAATTCATCCCTGAATTGAGAATAAAAGCAATCTGACAAAAAATACATAGGCTACATGCCAAAAACAGAAGTAGTAATTCATTGGCCTTGAAATATAGTTCTTTTACTGGAAACATTACAAAGATGAGGACCATGTGTCATCACAAAAAAGAAGGGGGGGGCAATTTTTAACAGGCACTCTTTAGAATAGGCTCCATGTTTCACCCTCAATTATCAGTTTATCAATCTAGAATTTCTTAGCTGCTAGCAGATGGGTGAAGGTCACCAAAAAAAGGACCTCATAAAATGAGTGCGATTTGGAAAATTAACCACAATCTGAACTAATTTCTTTCCACAGTATACTGGATTTTCCAGAGTTGTTTCTCTTTAGTAAAAGGCCAGTGAAAACTAAAACCCAGAAACAGCCAAAAAAGAAATTCCATTTCAACTGCCAGGCTGGATTATGTGCAAATAAATTTGGATGAATTTTCCTTATAGATTAAATGAAATAGTTGATAACGATACCCTGCGCTTATATAAAACCTTCCAAAGTTTCAAGTACTCAAAAGTAACGCAAGCTTTAGGAGGACTGGGGAGGGACCATGAATTTACAACTAAAGTAGCTCCACTACATTACACTACACTAACCCATCAAAGAGATCAGTGCTCTCTCAGGAGCTACCAGGAAAAGCCAATATCCAGACTCATCGAGGTAGCAAGCCTTGCCCTTCCATACTGAACTGTAATACATGAGTACCTTGATTCCTCACACCCAGAACATCCCTCCTTTTATTCCTATCGAATCAACATGCACCTCAGCATTCTCACAACTTCAGTTCCTATGTGAGGTTGAGAGAAGTAAAAGTTTCCAAGAAAAAAAGAAATCAGTAACCAACATAAGGATCACAAATCCTTATTTTGACATCTCCCTCTACGCAGTTGACTATTAAGAGAATTCTTCCTCAATTTTCCAACTGAAAACTATGTTTTAATTCTTTTTCATCCTAAAATAATTTGGAAATTCTACTCTGCAAGACAGAACAAAACAGAAATAAAGTGACAAAAAGCAAGTTTCTCATCTTATTAACCACTCATGCATACACACTGAAAGTCTTTTGTTTATAATGATTCAGCATAATACATTTTTTTCACATAACATAGCACGAACAGAATGTCTTCTTTCAACACCCCAAGTATATATGAAATAACCTCTACCTTTTGCCTGCTTTTCTGCCCTTATCTTCTTTTCAGTAAACAAACCAATCTTCCAGTCTGTCCTTACGAGACATTTCCTGTTATCTGCTGCCCGTTTTCAAATTACAACCACAATGATTCTGACCTTATGGCTGAGAAAGTCTGCGGGAATTGCTTTTAGTGAAAAGAACATTTTTCCTATCACCCTCAAAAAACTCAGTTGCCAGGGTTTAGTCAAATACAACAAAAGTATCACTTTTTGACAGAATTCAAATATCAACAAGTTAATTTAGAAATAAGATTTCTAAACCTTTTGAAGTAAATGGCAATAGCCTGCTAGAATGGAAGCAGCTATGTTACATTAGCTATACCAGACATCACTACTGCTGTGGCTGCAATGTTGTTTTAATGGACATTAATCTGACATGATGCAGACATCCAAAAATAAAGTTCAAGTACCCAGGCTCTGCTTACATGGACTGTGCCTTTAAGTGATCTGTGTTTATCAATGACAGATTGTCAAAGATGGGAATAAAGGGAAGCTACTGCTGTAAATATACTGACTGAGTTCTGGACAGGGAGACTTAAGACATTTGTCGTCTTCCTTTACCTGTTTTCTGACAATTGCATTTAACTGGCACACAAAAAGCATGCTTATTTAAAGGAGAAATGGATAGCTTCTTCTAGGGTTTGTGTGCCTGGAAAGCATCACAATATTAGACTTGATATCCAAACCCATACATATTTACGCTGGAGCTGACCAAATCAAAACTCGACTTCAGGCCAAACATTACATGTGTCAAGGACCACAAGGATGACGGCTCACAGAAAGTGGTTTGACAAAACTTTTCATGATAGAAACTAGCGTCTCAGAATACAAAGGATATGCAAAATCCTATTAAAGCCATAAATCAAGCAAAACAGTTTAGTTTCCCTGAACTGCACCCTGTACTCAGGACCAACAGGACTTGTCAAAACATTTTCCATTGACACATTTTAAAAGAATACGGATTTCTGACCAAATAAAACACCTTTTTTTTTTTTTTTACTACACTAAAATACTTTTTGATATTGTAAAAAATATTTTTTTCACCCACTACTTACTCCTCCATTGCAATAATAGAGCAATTTCACGGTTATGATAGTGGTTGGTTGCCAGTAAAATAATTACAGCAATGTCGAATCAGTACTTTTCCATGTTATGGACTAGAAGGTGGGGAAAAAAATTACATTTCAAATATTTAATCTCACTTCCAGACCAACAGAAAATAAGATCAAAGTCTGACACCTGTAGTTCATTAGCTACTTCAGTGATGATGCATGAGACTGGAAAGAATTTGTTGCTGTTTACAACCAGGGAACATATTCTCTTTAACATAAATTTGCAAAATTACTATTTTTCTACTTTCTTTTTCCCCCCAAAAAATTCAGCAGATGGTCATGCAAAGCCAGAAAGCAGTCCTATTTAACATAAAGATGGCCTTTTACACAGCCCTTGATGGACATGAACTGTGCTTCTCCATTATGCATTAATTAGAAAGGATAATACAGATACCAGCACAGGACAGAGAAGATAGGTCTGCCTCCTCATTGTGATGGTTTTCACTTCTACCTTCCCAACCTGCCAACTCCCCAGTTCTCTGCAAGAAAATGTGTGATGTTTTCATGAAGTTCAGCAAGCCAGGGCCATGCAGTCTTCATAGCAGTTCTCACAAACCCAACTTCATTGACTTGAAATAAAGCCAAAGTGATTTTTATCAGCTGAAGAACTGGTCTGACCTGTATAGAACACACTACTGTGCACAATAAAAGCCCAAAGGCTGAAACACTCCAAAATCCAAGTGCCTAGACATGGGTAAGAGGTGAATTTCTAGCTCTTTGTAACAAATTTCCATGGACTTCAGCATGGCAGGAACCTCCCTGGTGGTAGACAGGCTAATTCATTGGCACCATTGCAGCTACACTGATTTATTCCAGCTAAGGTCTGGTCCTTAAGCTTATGTGCTTGTGGATCATATATTCATAACTTAATCCATTATCATGGCATGGGGAAATGGAAGAAATGAAAGCAGCACAGCAGCACAAATGAAGATTTTATCACTTAAATAATATTGAGGGCTGTTATTCTTTATGTTTATTTCAGTTGCCATTAATTTCTTACCTCACAGACATAAGCAAGCTATTGTTCAACTTCAGTTCTCTCAGATTAGGTAGATAGGCTCCTATGGGAACAGAATAAAAATCACTTTGCAGATCTGGGAGTAAAGGAAACTGCTGAAAATTACAAGTTGAAGCATCTAATTTCACATTCATTTCTTACCTGTTTCTGCCAGACTTGTGTTGGAACTCTTCTAAGAAAATTAATGACATTATTTCATTCAATAAACAGTTTACCCTTTGCATTTTTGCACCAGATATGTATTGTCTGCATGACTACCCAGCTATAATTTTTGAAACCCCGCTCTGACAATTCTGACATAACACCTTTCCAGGCAGACAACAACAGAAACTAGCTTGGTGGGTGACTGCTTTCTTTGGTCTGATTCCCAACAGTCATTGCCTGCTAACGGAGTGATTACTCTGAAGAAGTAAGGGATGCTCAGAGCATAGCAGTCCATGACCTCTGATTTTTACATAATGTTCTTGCTTCTCTCCCCAGAGATATTTTTCTACCAATTTAATGTCAAGTAGTGATGGGTTTATTGGATACGCAGCTGGGTAACAATTCTTCAAAATGTAATTTTGACTCAAACAACAATAGCATAATTTCTCATGTCATAACTTCACTGTTTATAGTTCAGAGGTCCCCAAAATCCTACTTTGTTTTGATATGCATTGTCACCTCCTTTTAATTTTCTGGATCTCATCTATTGCTTACGATTCAATTGTACAAGTTCCATATCTATGAATACCTCAGTATTCTGTTGTTGTTATTTTGAGTAATGCTTTTTTCTGTTCCCAAGAGAGATTTCCTTTTTTGGTTGTTTCTACACGTATCTCTGAACCAAAATCATACACAAAATCTCTCCAAGCTACCAAATAACTCAGACATAAGCTCTAGTCCAGGAAACATTTGGTATTGACACCAGCAAAATTTTACCCATTCCCACCAGAGGAGTTTACCTGTGGCTGCTGAGCACCCTCCAGTACAACATGAAACCATGTGAAAGAAATAACAATTTTAGACAAACTGGATCATTGCTAAAACATTAAAATCTGCTCTAAGCAAACATATTTATAAGTCCTCTGAGTAATCTTTCTCTAGCATGGGTGACTTAGCAGTGTCCAGAGGGACATCATTCCAGCTCTTTGCAAAGGATCGAAACAAACAAACAAAAGAAAATGGGAGTGGGATTTCAAAACCAAACAAAGGAGGTCATGTTGTTCATCCCATTTCCCCAAACAGAACGAGAGCATTTGCAGCAAAAGGATTTTAATAAATCATGGTTTAGTAGAAGCATTATGTATATCTAATGCTAGTTGGGAATGATTATAATGCATATCAATGTTTATGCATATATTGGTTACAATGCATATAATATATATGTCTTCATGCTCTACTGCAAATATGTAACTTCATGTCTTTGCAAAGCTCTTTAGAAAATACTAAAAATTCAAGACATTTCTAACCTTTTTTAAACAATTTTTCATAACCCCTAAAAATTGTACGAATTATAGCATGCCATCCTCATCCTGCAGGGCATATTTTCTTATGTCAAATAAGTTTTATAAAGCACAGCAACAAAACAATCTGGAGTCCTGATGGGGAGATACTAGGATCTCTGTTAATCTAGATTGCTACCATGTTTCTGATAAAACACGTCAAGCCTAGAGAGAGGAAATGATTTCCTCAAAGCGTTAAAGGAAAGAACAAGAAGGAAGCAGTAGCCTCTCTAGTCCCAGCACAGCAGCGGGTAATAGCTTTGCCACAGGTTCAACGAGAGAGGTTAAAGGGTTATCAAGCAAAGGCTATTGCAAAGCATTACAAAGTAAACGGGTTTTAAAAACTAGTATCAAGCAGAAGATTTGCGTGAGGAGACAAAACGACTACCTCAGAGAAAAAGGAGAGACTTGCTCAAGAAAAAGCTTCCCACTGAATGCGTTTAGTTGGTTCAGGAAAAAAGCAACTATTTAAGAACACAAAGAGGCAGAGTGACAGGCTGACAATGCCATTTTCACATCTAGTTATTTCTTCATTGTAACCTGATCCTCCATCTCAGACATTTTATTGTATTTTGGCACAATCTCTCCCTGGGAACTTGTAGAGTGTTAAGCTCTAATACGCTGTTTAATAGACTGAAATAAAAGTATGCTATGTGCAGTGGTGCAAAATTCTACAAACAAGACTTTTGCATATTTATCCAATTCTGCAGGTTCTTCCCTCCTTTAAGGTTTATATTTGATATGAAATTGTTCTTAGCTGCTAAGAATTCACTGCCCATTTAATTTTGCGTGGTTTTATAGTCCCAATTCCATACATATATATATAGTAGAGACTGGAAGATTAAGTTAAAAGAATATTGTAAAATGAAGATGACAGGAATAGGAGACCTATCTAAATATAGTAACATACTTCTAATTTTCTTAATTTTAACCCTCATGGCATCTTTCCTGAGAGCAAGGATGTCATTTATTCATATACTAACATAAAAATACTCTAAAATATCAACAATACTAACTTCCAATAATTTTTAAAGTACAAACAATGTATTCCTCACCTTGAAATGGCCTTTTTAAAATAAGAATGGTCCAGAAAAATGCTGATGACCACAGTACAAGGCTGAGAATTTAGAATGGTGAGCAATGTTATCTCATAGGTCTAAGACTCCCTTTCGCTAAACACACTTTTTGTTACACGTCTCTGAAATTACTAACCACCAACAATGTGCTAGTGCTAAACTATTCTACAGTACTATCCCAGGGGAACAAAACTAAATGAAGAGCAAAAGAAATCGAAGGGTAAGGTAGGTGAATAAAAGTGATACATGCACGCTCAACAATGTTGCCTTATGTGCTGCACTTCACAAGCAAGGTAGCAATGCAGATGTCTTTCTGAGCTGCTTTGGTGCGGATGAAGTTTAGATAACTGACTAGGAGTAAGGAGAAATATAGGCAAGATGCTGGTTTTATTATATTCTACAAGCTAGAACACTTATGTTTATGAAACTTGGTGTTTACATTACAATGTATTCTATTGTTAACAAAAAAAATCATTGTAGCTTGACTTCTTATGCCTTCTGGAATATGGACTAGTGAAAAATATACACAAAAGAAATTACTGACAAATACTTGCATTGCTACCAGGAAACCTATGTTTTATTGATCCTACAGTACATGTGAACACAGGCTGCACTCTTCTAGCAACAACAACATGATATGTAAATTAAACAGGCTATTTAATTCACTTAAGCTGTATTTAATCAAGTAAGATCCATCACCTTGATGTTATTTCCACACTGGCCTCCTGACCACACAAGTACCTGCCACTGCAATGCTAGCGGCCAACAAATGTCTCTTAGCTTCACATCAGGAATACCGGAAAAGTAGAACAAAAGGAAAGAGAGATGATGACTGAGTGAAAAATAGCATGTGCCTACTTCTGAACCTTTAGCGGAGCTATTCCTTGATAAAACACATGCAAGGGAAGCAGCAGTCTTCAGACACATAATCAACTTAGCCTGGCCACCAGCAGGCAACAATTCAATTAGTACTAGCGAACAGCATTGTGGGTAACTTGATTTGTAGCTATTAAAATCACTTAGAAAGAAGAGGACTATGTAGTGTCTTAAATGACTATCCCACCATTACTTTCAACAGGAATTTCTACAAGCTGGGCATGAATGTAGTCTCAGTTCTGTCAGCAATCAATCAGAACTGAAGGGATAAGCTAATGAAAAGAAAAATAGTCCATCTGTTTGAGTATGAACTAAAGCCTACATGCAAGCTGGAGAGCGCAGAAGTGAAGTCCAAGATCTGCAAAGCTGGATACAGGACTTGCCAGGGTGGTTCAGTGTTTTACCTGTCACTCAGCAGGGTGCACTGAAAACAAACAGCTGAAGATGTCAGCAATTATCCCAAACCTTGAGACTCAAATTCCAGCTCTGGCACAAAGCCTTTTCTTAATTTTAAAACTGGTCACACAGAAACACTGTAGTGCAGGTCTTTTTGAGTTTTAGCCCACAATCTACCCCTACGAAACGCAACTATTCCTCCCCATTATTTCATAGCGTTGTATAGGGGCTGATTTGACAAACTGGGAAAGCTTAGCAAGATGGAGCTTTGAAGCAGAGCATATCCCAAACTGGAATGCTCATAAGAAAAACTCAAGTCACATGTTTTAAATCACTCTGGAAATCATGCTAATGGAGATGTAGGCCTTGATGGCTTGTGTTGCAGGCCATGTATGGCTGCAAACATTGAAATGCTTCTCAAGTAGAAACTGCAGAGTAAATTTGAGATTTGAGTGCTGCAAGGTTCCAGGTGACCCAGAGTTATGTGCAGTCTAGTAACTTGCAACTATTTTACCTGGCCATTTAAGAGCTTGCACAGTCTATTTTATCTTTACACATGAAACCAGTCAAACAAGATTGTTTATTGAGTGCAACCTGATCATAGAAATAAGGAACTTTTTGATGACAAAGATGCTCTTATCCACCTTCTGCAACTGAGGAACACAGTGAGAGCAAATTAACTGATTTAATATGGTTATAAAGAAAGTTAATTAGCTAGGTCTGGAATGAAAATAAAACCACTAAATTGCAAGGCAATCTAATCTGGAGGAGAGACCCAGAGGTCCCAAGCCCAGCCTCCTGCTCAGAGCCAGGTCTTCTGCGAGATAAGACCAGGGTGCTCAGGTCTTCACCCAGCTGGATCTTGAAAACCTTCAAGGCTGGAGTCTCAAACCTCTCTGGATACCCCTATTGCTTAACTGTCCTAATGGTGGAAAAGCTTCTCTTTCTTGTCATACTGTAACTTCTGTCATCCCAGCTGGTCTGCTTCTTACCCTTCTCCTTCCTTCCAGCTATTTATCCAGACCCCTGTGAGCAGAGACCAGGTCAGCAGCAGAGTTTTAGGGGCAGGCAGCGATCGAGGAGCATACAACAAGCCCAATACCTCCAACAGCAGACCTGCTTACACTATTCGTGTTGGAGGTGCAAACTGTCCTGTGATACCCCTAAAAAGGTAGACCTTACTCCATGCCCCTAAAAATCAGCTGTCATGTGAAAAGAACCAACAATCACCGGAAGCTTTAAGTTGCAAACGTTCTGCCCCAGCCACCTGCGGACCTTGGTAAAAAAAAAAGACAGAAGGAAATTTTGTTTGGTCTTGACATTCTGTTATTCTCAACAGCAGCGGGGACCTGCAGCTGCCGGGTTTTATAGACCTCAGGGGCCAAGTCCTGGTGCAAATGGTGGGATATAAGCAAGATGGAAATTGACTGCAATATGGGAATAGCACTCTGCACTCTGTAAAAGTTGCAAAAGCCTAGCCACAGGGAGCAGAAAGGGATTTATTTCCAGTAATGGAAAGGAAAGGGAAGTACAGAGTGAAAAGAGTGAAATATTTTGCTCGCTTGTCACAGCTCATGTGAAATGGCATTGGAATGGGAACAGCTCTTTCAAGCATGATAGAAAAGGCATAATGAGATTTTCTTATCAAGTGGAGGAAACATGACTGAACAGATTATGATTTCTGAAATGCATGTAATTTACCTTAAATTATCAAACGCCTATCACAAAGAGAACTATTTACAAAATAAACAGAATAACCAATACAAAGCAGTTATGTAATTCAAGACAACATCCCCCTTCACTGTACTTGCTTCACCATTCTTGATAAATCGACATCAATTGATCCAATAAAGCTAATTGGCTCTTACATTGTAGTCCCTTGCATATAAAAATGAACTGCTTGGCTGAAAACACCAGCACCCACTTTTGGGGATGTGACTCCTTTTGGCACAGAAAATATTACCCTGCAGTAGATACCTAGGCTCAGCGCAACAGAAGACTCGGTTGTGATGGGCATCCATGTGACAGAAAACGACTGCCAGTAGTGGGAAAAAGGAAGGTTTGATATTCTCAGCGTTAACTCTACTACAGAGGGAATTTCTTTGGTACTTCCTTACTTCCCCAGTGCAGCTATGGCAACATAGAAACTAAGTGCAAGCATTAGGGCTGTTGAGGACTCATCATAATGAGTCTATAGGGCCTTCATCAAAATCTATAGGACCTTCCTCCATCACATCATCCAGCACAGCTTGATGAGGCAGTACAGGATGCAAAGACAGGCCGCTGGCAGCATGAGTAGCCTGCCACCACTAGCAATTTCTCACCCACAGGAAAACCTTACAGTGGAGAGAAGCTGAACTTTGGCCACTGCTTTGTTAGAGTAGTGTCAAGTACTTAGAGGGCAAGGTAATCAGTAAATGCTCATTTAGCTGCTAGAAGCATGTCATTCGAGAGGAATTTGTTCAAACTAATTTGCTTTAGACAGAAATGGAATCACTCATCCCACTACCATAGTTTTCAGTCCTGTTTAGAGCTTCACAGAAAACAGAGATCAAGGGATGAGAAGTTCCAGGAAGATCATGTTTCAGGAGCTCTTTGCAGGAGAGTACTTTACAATGATGGTTAGTTTCGGAGTCCCCAGTCATGCTTCAAGACACAATAAAGGAAAATTTGAGACAGTGAGCAGAAGATAAGGTGTTTTCTTACCAAAGCTCCCCAAGCTGTTCTCTCTGGTATCTACTCGCACCTCTAGGGCATTCACTTGCTGCAGGTCATCTACCCCTGTCAAAATTTTCTGTAAACATAAGCAGAAATATATGTATACTTTCATTGCAATAAACCAGATGACATGAGATAAACCAGATGAGAAGTAAAAAGGTGTAGAAAGGCTTTCAACCAGTGCTTTGTCAACATATACTCCAGGTCAAAATGGCTAGATGTACAATCACATTGAAAGAAATTTATTATTCAAAGATATTTCTTCCTCATAGCTCCAAATTATTCTAGTCTCACATAACTTCGAGTCAAAGCTGAGGATTACATTCAAGCTGCAAATCAACAGACCTACATGCCAAATAACTTCATTTAAACAGTATGCGCATGCTTTAAGATTTGCCTAAGTCTCGTACTAATCCTCAGCAGACAAGAATTTACTCTGTCACCTGTAATCAAAAAGGCACTAGGTAGTAACACTCAACAAAATACATTGTTTAGCCTTTTAACCTAAAACCATGAAAAAGAGACATGATTTTAGCACAAGCAGCTCACATTTCCGAAAGAAGACAGCACTAATTACAAGAATTGCAAATTCCTTTGATATCTAGGCAATGCAAATAGAAGCCTCCAAAATACTCCATTATTTTTGAAAAATCTTAGTAATAGGTCAACCACTGCATTAAGCAAGGGTGAGTATGTGAATGCAGGATCTTTCCTAATATCTTAAAGTCTGCATTGATGTGTACATGCAAGTTTTGCCTTGGCAGAGGTAAGCAGGAGGACAGAAACAAGCAGAAGTTATACACAGAGGAGAGAGGGAACCTCTAGGACAGCCAATGAAAACTACAGCAAGGCTATAGAGTCCTAAGATGCCAGGCTGCAATTCCACAAGCAGCTGAAGCAATCTCGTGTTACCACTGTTCTTTTCCCCTATTCCTTCCTGCTATGACCAGCTTCTCTCTCCCCAGTATCCCTCATCCAGGCTACATGTTCCACCATGTCCTTTGCATCATCTTTTGGTGCTTAGTAGATCCTTCCATGCATGGATTCACCAGAACAGACCAGGAAGGAACTATATATTTTGTCCCTGATGTGTTAGTGTCTCATGGAGGGGCCTGAAACAGTCCTTGAAAGATGAGAAACAAGGCTTTTGTGTCACAATAACTGCCTGAAAGAGTTGATGCTCTGTGTAGTGATACAACTGCTACATTCTCACCTTTCTGTGCCAAAGAAGTTAGGATTTGGGGCTAAAAAAAGCCCACTTCAAAGAAATGGCTGACCCTGGCATCAGTGTTTCCCCCTCAATAATGAAATCAATAGCATGGGTCAGTAGTGTCACCTGCCTTTTGCCCCTCTATTTAAGATGAAGGCAGGAAGTCATTCAACAACCTCCACATACCGGAGGCAATTTTTCTTCCTATTAAAATTTACAACATTCTTTAGTTTGTTTAATAAGGGGGGAGTTATTCATTAGAAGGCAACGTGTAGGACCACTTCTGTTTATAAGTTTGGAGAAGAAAAAATAACCACAAGAACATCCAGTTCATTTTGCAGAGAAAAACAGCAGTTGCAACATTCCTGCTCGCTGCATGCAAGTGACTACAACTTCATTCACCCTGATAGGACTGTGGTGATAGGACAAGGATTAACGGTTTCAGATTTAAACATTGAAACTCAGGTTAGATGTAAGGAAGAAGTTCTTCGCCGTGAGGGTGGTGAGATACTGGAATAGGCTGCCCAAAGAAGTGGTAAATGCTCCATCCCTGGCAGCATTCAAGGCCAGGTTGGATGAAGTCTTGGGTGACATGGTCTAGTGTGAGTGTGAGGGGGGTTGGAAATAGATGATCTTAAGGTCCTTTCCAAACCTTTTCTATGACTCTATGATAGCTCCGCATCCTTTTACAAAGGACCGAACAAAATCTGAGTGTAAATGAGATAACAGCTTAAAAGGGCATGGTTTCTTGAAAAGGCTGAGCATCCCTTCTCAAAAATCTGGCTCCCTTTGTAAGGTTTTGACCCAGACTCCTAAGAAACAGAATTATCAAAAATCTTCATTTACTTTTGAATTGTCTTTATAACACTGTGCTTGAAATGATTTTTAACCTTATTTTTTAAAAACCTGTGATTTTAAGCAGGCTGAACCTAAGAAGGCTTCTTACTTTCCTGCTTTCCCCCTAGAGTATGAGAAACAAATGTCGAAGGTGAAAACCTGGGAGTCTCCAATGGCATTCAGAAATTTACTTTCTATTCCCAGATGCAGCCCCCACAAAAACTGTTTTCCTCCTGCAAGGAAGCCATGCTTACCAGCTACAGACTGCTTTCTTCCCCCAAGTAAACACAAAATCCCTCACTGCAAGATATATTTTGCAGTAATCCTTTTCAGCAGATGACACTGTCCATCATATAGCAAAAGAGTACGTGTGAAATGAGAGCTAGCTGATGTCCTGGCACACAAGCACACACTTGGATTGCTGGACTTGGACACCAGCTTTAGTCATTAAAGGAAGTTGCTTCTGAAAAATATCTTCCCCTTTCCCGTCAAAACAGTCTTAAGAGCCTACATCATTAGAAGACAGAATAGGAAGAAGCCTCAGAACAAGTAATACGCTTATAGTCATATAGGTTTTAAGTAGAGTAGCAAAAGCTCCTGGCTTTGCCTTTCTCCTCCTGTGCTGTCTGCAAGCTTCCTGTATACTGTCCTTCCCTCTGCTGTATTCTAGACAGCCTCCCTCACAAGTTCTGCTCGTTGTCCTCCTCTTCCAAAATCTAAGCATAAAAACTGCATAGTTATATTCTCTCCTCTTCCAGGGTTCCCTATTCCTTTTCCTCATACCAGGGATATTAGTGTGTTTTTTTGCCCTCCTTTTCCTCTTTCAGATCCACCATTTGTACTTTTTCCCGTCTGAGAGATGAGCATCTTAGCACGTCCACATTTTATACTGCAACAGGCACAGCTGTGGCTCCAGTGCTGAAAAGGGTTATTGGCTGCCATCACCAGCTCTTTGAACTATAGACAGCTGCCTTGAAGCATGCACTAATCAGACTCCATGTGTTTTCAGTCCCCACCTCCCTGTTCTGATCCTCCAAAAGTCTCTGTGAAAATCACTACCCTTCCATCCGCTGATGCTGAGGAGATGGCTGGAAAGTTTGGAACCAATTTGCTATGGGATGCAAAAGCTATCATACTACATGAAGGAAACAAGAAATACTCTTTGAGGCGAGGTCACTGAAAAGCACTAGAAGCACAGAAACCCCAGGTGTTGACTACAAGCTAGTTCGCAAGCTAAAGGCCAGGGCAGCAGCTCAAGAGAAGGTTTTATGGTGAATGGTTCCTTTGGAAGATAATTAGGACACTCCTACTGCCCAGACAGCTTTCTTGGCATACTGGTGCAGCTGGAAGTGTGACACGTCTCGTGTCACAGCTAAAATTCTGGCACCAGGAATGAGGGAGATTTAGGGAAGGACGTGGAAACATTTAAATAAAGATGATGCATATTTAGCAGGATCTCTTTTTTATGTTGCCGTTTAATGCCAAAGCACAGGAACCTCCACCAAGATTTGAAAGGAGGGATATTTAGGAGTAACTTTGTTGCTATTGAGTAGTAAAAGGGACAAATAATAATAAAAAATTAATAAAAAAGTATATAAAAATCTCCAAAGACACTGAAGGGATCATCACCTTGGATACAGAGATAGCTGGCACCACAAAGGTTGAAGTGATGCTAAGGTGCTCTAAATCTTTTCATTCCTAGGGCCCCGCGAGGCCTAGGGCAGGCTACTGCACTAATTCAGAAGTATCCCACTGTGGCTTCAGGTAATGACTGCCTGCCCACAGCTCAAAGGGCTGTTTCGACAGCCAGGAACAGAATGTCTCTCTGCCTGTTCCCAAGGAATGCTACACACATGAAGGCGCTGTGCCATCTAGGGATTTCTTTGTCTGTGAACAGCTGCTCAGCCTCAATGTAGAGCAGACAAAATGTAGCAAGGATCTGTTCTGGGCAAAGAATTGGATATACTCAGAGTTATTTTACAGCAAAAAGATACTTTGAAAAAAAAAAATAACTATAATTCCAGGTTGATTGCTGGCTTTCAAAGAAGATTCTGCTTGCCACCCATCTGCCTGCAAAGCAAGGTGGGTATCAGTTAGAGAAGGAAGATGTTTTCTGAAGAATCAAACATCAAATCCGTTCTGGCACATGATGTTCAAGAATGTGGCCTGACAGCAAACATTATACTTCTCCCTAAATTTGTTTATTCGAGAAGATAAATTTCCATGGTAGAGCACTGCACAATTCCTTGAGGATGAATACGTGATAAGTAAAACAAGAACAGATAAAGTTCTCTTTATATTTTTGCACATCCTTCAAAATAGGAGTAAAACTATTTCACAGGAGATCATGCAGAACATATTGGTAAATAATTTAGCCAGTAATTTCAGAAGCAGCTCCACGATGGCTCACAAATCATTCCCACCATGCAAAATGTCTGGCCAACGTCTCAGAGCAGACTGTGCACTAGTTTCGAAAGCTCTTCCTCTGACTGGCAAGAAAAGCCAGTAAGTATTCTGTGAAGAATAGCAAGCGAAAAATACTTGTGTGCTTGCAAAGCTTCCCAATTGGCAGAACAGTTACCTGGGGACGCTGAGAAACCCAGTTCAAGTCCCACTTGCAACTCTCTGTAAATTCCTTAATTGGTAAATAATATCTGGTCAATTAGAGCTGGTGTACACAACTGTTTTCTTCCCTCTCCCCTAGATTTTTCACATACTCCAAGAAAAGTGGATAGGTTACTGAAGTGCATGTTGTGTGCAGCTGTCAGAGAAGCATTTCCAGCTGTGGGTTTATTTTACTGATCCTGGTTAATTTGGCTAAGATAGGAATTCCTGAGTGGTGCGCTTATTTTCTTCTAATACTACACCTGTATGCAAATACTAGAATCATGTCCATTCATGCGTTCATTGCTTTCTGCAGGAATTTTGTTTTGAATTCCCATCTCTTCCTGCACAAACCCCCTGAAGTTGCTGAAAGTATGACAAAATATTGCTTCTAACAAGAAAATCACGAGAATTGTTAACAAGGTTTTAAGTGATTCTAAGCAAGGGATTTTCAATGAGAGGCAGCAGAACTTCCCTGTGGTCACACATGCAACCTTCTTTTCAAAGTGGCTAAAGGCTGCATATGCCCATAGTTACAATATTTAGCTATATTTCACTATTTTCTACATATACATACAAATACATTCTTCTCTCAGCTCAGATGAAGAGATTAACTAGGTGTTCAATCTGTGATAAGGGAATCTTCTTGGCTTGAATGAAAAATACAGATGAGGGCAATAATTATGAAATTTAAGTGGTGGATGCATTAGTAAAGATGTCCTTATTCTCACGCCAAAGCCCCCAAGTCACACCAACAGATCTACACGGATGGGCCCCTGTACAGTCTTGCCACCTCCAGTTCAGCTCCTTACTGACTCGTGCTGGGGATTCACAGTACTGACACCTTTTTTTAAACCAGCATTAAGGATCTGATGTTGAAAGTTACTGAGTGTTCTCTAAACTGTCACAAACCTCAGTGGGCACATGGAGCACCAGAAACTATATGGGAGGTTTGCTGCTGATCTCCCAGAAATAGCCTGTATCATTTCGGTGGGAGGAAACGAGCTCAGTTGCAACTATGTGCTGAATTAACACACCTGAGGAGTGGACAGGGCAGTAAATATTCTTACATCAATTTTTGCTCTAAATTTCTCTTAAAGATTTACTTTCTCTTACATACATATTAAAAAGCCATACCTAATATTAATTCTTTTTTCCTATCTAGCAATTAAGAGGCATAAGTAGCTACAATCAGTACTCAGTGCTGTGTCACTGAGCATGTGAAATTCAAGGCTAATCTGCTATTTTATGTTAGCTAAGCAGCTGTGACTATGCAAATGAAAATCTGGGGTTTTCATACAAAAACATGCGAATGTGTGTGTGTACATATAAAGATTTCTGATGTGACAATTTGAACATAAAACATCTGATGTCTAGGTAGCAGGATGAACACTAGTATAACAACTACGAGCCTTAACTACAGTAAAGGCATTTGTGTTAGTACAAAGAACATAAAATAAAAGCTCTGAAACAAAACGAGGCTTTGTAATTTTTTTCCTGTTCACAGTATTATGTTTATTACTATCTGCTGCCCTGACCAATCTGATCTAACCTTGAAACTTGCCAGCTGTGCTTTGAGCAGATTGAACTGGAACACCTCCAGAGGTCCCTTCAGATCTCTTATTTTTTAAATGATTATACAATTCTAATATTTCTAATAGAGGATTCAGCAGATCCCAGTCTTGTCAGTTACTTCCATCTCCTCGACTCCACTCCATTTAACGTGATTTTGCACTTGCTTCCATGATGACCTTTTTTTTTTTAACTCAAATCCATTTAGCTTAAAACTAAGAGGAAAACTTCCTGCAAAGCAAGAAAGGAAATGACAGAGTCATTTCAGCAAGAATCTAGTCTGTTGTTCCAGGACCCTCCAGGATTTTCTTGTCCCCCTGAGGACGAGTGCATACCATATGAAATACGCCCTAACCTCTTGAGCAATAAAACTAAACACCACTTCCGAACACGTGTTCGTAAGTTTAGAAAATACGATTAATTGGAACAGGATCAACAAAGAGTGAAATCAGAATACTACTTCCTTTCTTCTCTAAAGATCACACACAAATGTGATTAGTTTTCATAACATGACAATATCTGGAAGATCATTTGACCTTGTAAAATGGGTTTATACTGAGAATTGGAATGCTTTGTGTGGAAGTTTGGAAAAGATCCTTTGCAAATGGCAGGAAGGAGATGGGGGTTAATAGAACAAAAAAATTTGATTCAAGACAGGTGAAGCCCTTAATTTCAGTTCTTCCACACTTAATAAGGAATCCGCACTACAGCCCTAACAAAGTTAAAATCATCTGCAATGTATTGCACATTAATAGCCAGTTTTCAGAATAAATGGGGAATGGTGAATTTGCTCACTCTGGTATTCTGCATCATTTGTCAACAACATGAATGCACAACACAAGTACAGGCAGAGCAGGGAGCTGGAAATATTAGCTGTCTGGTACAAATGGAAAAGCAAGAATGCCTATTTGTATGGATGAAGATTACACAGTACAACAGAAAAGTGACATTGATAATAGCAGGAAGAATAAAAAGAACATCTAATGATACCAACCCTTGCATCAAAACCTTTTGACCTGTAGCCTGGATGAAGAGTATTCAAATATTAAGGGGACATTACATGACTTTGCAGCAAGAGAGAGGGCAACAAGCAGAAGCTACTCAAGATATGATTAATGTAATGGGAATACGGGATCACACAGGACTTTAAACTGAACCTTATGCTGAAATGAGGCCACGGAATACCACAAATCCTGTAGTGAGTGGGCATAAGATTTAAGTGAAGTGAGGATCTGCCATTGAGAGGAAGAGAATGGGAAAGGGAGCAGTGGTTTTGTAGTTGTCTAATGTGCAACAGGATCCAAGGAGGCAAAAAGGAAAAAAAAAAGTTCAAAAAAAGAGGATCAGTTTGAGCCAAACTTTCCTCTCTTTGAGCAAAACAACCTGGCAAATGGGAAAAGTAAAAAGAAGAAATACAAGTATCATACCTTTCACAAAGACCTTAATACTGAGGACAGCTAATGCTTTCACTACTAAATAGACTGCCATATCCCTGGAAAAAAGAACAAAATTAGTAAAACGTGCAAGTAGAGATGAGGCCACAGGCTGCAATTCAAGGTGTCCAGTCTTCACAGGTTCTGCACAGACAGACCTTCTAGCCTCCCCAAACTTAAACTGAACTGGTGCAAGACAGAACACTGCAAGGGCAAGGAGTGAAGCTGAGTATATCTCAGGAACCTCTATTAGGTATCTAGAAATCCGCCTACACAACACTGCGGAACTGGGGCCTATGTCCTTATTTGAATGTAAAAGAATTTTAGCTTAATGAGCTTGTATTTAAAAAATATGTTAATTTCCTTCTCAGAGCACTTCAGTAAATACAATCAACTCCTAAAATACAACTAAAAGACAATCAAGAAGATATTGCAAGTCTATTGATTTAAGCAAAACAACCTTTCAAACCATTTGGTTACCAATGGCATGTGGTTCCTTAAAAAATATGCACGCGAAAACTTGTTTCTGATTAAATGTTTGAACAGTGTCTCTATTTTTACATTTGTAAATCCAAAGGAAGTAAATTTATGGAAGCAGCGGTTTCCATTTGATCAACATAAAGGTCAAAGAGCAATCCCAGGCACAGCTCCAGGTTGGGCAGAGAAGAGATTCAGAGCAGCCCTGCGGAGAAGGACTTGGGGGTGCTGATCGATGAGTAACTGAACATGAGCTGGCTTCAGCATGCGCTTGCAGCCCAGAAAGCCAACCGTATCCTGGGCTGCATCAAAAGGAGAGTGACCAGCAGGTCAAGGGAGGTGATCCTGCCCCTCTACTCTGTCCTTGTGAGACCTCCCTTGGAGTACTGTGTGCAGTTCTGGTGTCCTCAACTTCAAAAGGACATGGGACTGTTGGAACAAGTCCAAAGGAGGGCCACGAGGATGATCAGGGCACTGGAGCACCTCCCATACGAAGACAGGATGAGAAAGTTGGGGCTGTTCAGCCTGGAGAAGAGAAGGCTGTGTGGAGACCTCATAGCAGCCTTCCAGTATCTGAAGGGGGCCTATAGGGATGCTGGGGAGGGACTCTTCATTAGGGACTGCAGTGACAGGACAAGGGGTAATGGGCTCAAACTTAAACAGGGAAAGTTTAGACTGGATATAAGGAGGAAGAAGTTCTTTCCTGTAAGGGTGGTGAGGCACTGGAATGGGTTGCCCAGGGAAGTTGTGAATGCTCCATCGCTGGCGATGTTCAAAGCTGGGTTGGACACAGCCTTAGGTGACATGGTTTAGCGTGAGGTGTCCCTGCATATGGCAGGGGGGTTGGAACGTGATGACCGTAAGGTCCTTTCCAACCCTAACTATTCTATGATTCTAAGTTATTAAAATAAGCTATAAAACTTGTAAATGTTTCCTTGACAGCGTCATATAATTTTTCCTCTAAGCAGGAAGTATCCCCGCTGTGCGCACACAAATGTTGGGTTCCAGGACCAGCAAATAACTCTGCCCAGAAAAAGAGATAGGAGTGTGGACATCCACTTAAAAGACTTTTTGAAATGGAATTCTGTGCAAATGTTAATGTACACAATCCTTAAAGAAGCAAGGTTTGGTTAATTTCAAGAGGGTACATATGAATAATAAAGGTTTTTTTCCCATTTTTTTTAAACAGCCTATAATTATGGGAGAATTTAACTTCTGATCTGCATTTTAAAACTTATTATTACATTATGAACTACAATTTCATAGGATGCAGGTAACATTGCCCTACACACAGTTACAATTTACTGTGAACTAAAAGCAGCAGAGCTTTTGAAGAAGAATTTCATACCTATGAAAGAACTTCCTAAGGGTTTAATTCAGAGATTATTGAAGTCAGAGGGCAGCTCTTTTGGTTATTCTAATGGACTTTGGTTCATGCCCCAAGAAAACTAATCTAAGAACTTCCCATTGGATTTATACAGGGTATTACAGGCCACAAACACATTAGACTGGCCAAACTATATGCCAGATTTTAGCAAAAGACAAAGAAGCTGTCGGAGGTTCATATGCACCAAAGGAAAGTGAATGGCATAGATCATAAGATCATATATCAAATTTCCTCAGAATGCTTTAAATAGACATTCTGCAGAAAATGACTTTTACATCTCCAACCACCTTATAAACACTGGAAAACTTACCTGCTAAGAGTAGTTCTGAGAATAACTGGCTGTCTAATCTACAACACACAGCTAAAATTGTAGCTGGAATCCAGTCGGGGAGTGGTGTAAAACTGCACCTGGAACATGACCCCTGCAGAAGCTAGTGTCTGTCCACTGATGCAATGGATGCACAGAGGATTGTGGTTACAGTGATCATCATCCTGCCTGCTGGGAGCATCTGAACCACAGACTTGGCCCCAGCTCTTCCTCATTAAGCTCTACACAATTCTGCAACACAGAAAGCTGCTCTCACCTCTTCCTTCCTTTAGCAAGAACAAGTGAGGTTATTTTCTCAGCCCCTACTCATCCCAAAGGATTTCATCCTTAATTACTCCTGAGCAAATAAAGCACAATATGCAACCAAGTATTCCTTCACAAGTACTTTGCAAAGTGAATTCCTTCGTGAAGATTTCAGCATGTTATTCTCTTTCAACAGGCTGCATGCCAAAATCATCTCCCTCCTGTCAAAAAGGAACATGGCTTTCAAATGTGCTTTGAAATTTCACACACTTTGATATATATAGAAAGTAATTCCAGCACTTGCAGAATATTTTAATTGGCTTCTTAGGAAGACAGAAGATTTCACTAGTTCAGAAAAAAGTTGTCCTTTTAAAGTTACAATTCCAGTCTCTAGAACAAGGATAATGCAAAAGGCTTTTCTAATGCTAAGATTCAAGGTACTTCAGATGGCAATAATGAGATCTGTTTAAATTATACTTATGCTACCCTTACTTTTCTTCATGCTGCTTCAAGAAACCTAGCAATAAAGACAGCAGCATTCATGCTGGGAGTAGTTTTTATATGAAACAAGGTGAAAGGAGGACAATGATTTGATAAATTTCCATAAGACAGAATCTACTTTATGCAGAAGTCTAACTGTCAGATATGCAACAATCTGCAATCATCACAAAGGCAGTTGAAAAGTTAATACAGCTCTGTATATGCCAGTTTGCCTCTTCTACTTCATTAAAAAAGCTGGAAGTCTACTCACCAGCTTCCTGGGGGAAAGGTATTCATCCACAAGTAGCTCTCCATCATCTTTAATCAGCAGACTTGGATTTAGGTTGCCTCGCCAACTCAAGTCGGGCATCCAGTCTGCAGCTGAGTCCAGATGAGAAACACTGCCAGGATTCCACTTCAGGTCCATCTCAATATGCTCTGAACAGAAGAATAACATGCAGCCTGATTTTTTCCTGTATTTATTATTTTCCCTTCAGCAAAATCTATTTTGACTCCCACTGCAAATCAGAAAATGGCCATGGAGATACAGGTTTATTTAATCAGAAAGAACCCAATGCATTATGTAACATGCATCCTTCCTTTTCTTTACCTTCAAGGGCTACTGTAGTCCCACATCTCATTCAGCTTTGAGTGTAAGCTTTTACAGCAAGCTATCATTTGTAGTTATACAAAAAGACAGGCATACCTATGGCTCTCTACAAAGAAGGCAGTTAAGAACAAGCAAACCAGGACACTAGTCCTTTTCAGTCTTCCCTAGAAACAGCACACAGCAAAACCCGGCCAGGCACTAGGCTGCAAGTGCCAGCAGCAAGACGTGTCACCACTTCTATGCAGTTTTCAGCTCTGTCTGTAGGTAGCATGGACAGTAGCAGTCTGTATTTGCTGCCCTAAATTAAACATACCTGCACTGTTACTGACTGCCCTCTGGGTCAGGCAGGCCATGTCTATTGACTTCAAGTTCTGAGAAGTCCTGGAGAAAGTAAAATTAAAATACAATTCAAACAAAACTGTGTATGCTTCAAGTGAGAATTAAATGCAAAGTTGAAGATGGAGCAGTTTAGAAGTGCTCATTCTTTGACTCCCAAAGCTGTTACTTTCACAGAAATACTAACAATTAAGTTTGAAATATGAGAATAAGCATATGTATACCCGTTAATAGTCAAAAAGCAAATCATCTGCACCCAAATGGTACAAGCATTATTATGATTTATACAGCTATTTACTACTACTTGGCAGCAAGGAAGTATCACAGCTGGAAACACTGCTGTAACAACAAAAGGCTAGACTAGAGAAAAGCCACCTCACTCTGCTGAAGGGACACCTGCAGTTTTCCTGTTCTCCACTGTGAAGCAATACTTATTCTTTGTGCTGGAAAAGTAATTAAATAATCAAGTTAATGATAATCGGCTGACAGGGCTTCAGTGATGGCCAGACCCTGAGAATTACCACCTTCTTTCCCCCTTATACTAATAGTTAAAGGCAGGAGTGAATTCTGTCAGGTAAAATAGAAGTTCTGACTGGTCAGCTAGCCACCTCCACTCGAGAGGACTGGATGGTTAGCAGGTGAGAGAGGTTTACACCAAACAGGCTTCTTACTCTGACTACTCATGTCCAGTCAGAAGTCTTCAATTTTGCACTAACAAAAGAAAATCAAAAGACTTGGGACTGCCAGAAAAAAAAAAAGGCAGCCCTTATCTGAAGAAGAGCAACAACAAAAAATTAATGAGCCACCATACCTCTCCCTGCAGGATCTCTTAGCACTGAGAAGAGAGGAACCAAAACCCCACATGCCACATGCTCCTTCTATGCGTTCATTAGGAAGGAGGCGACCCACAGAAAGCAACAACTATTTTTCTCAGATCACTGCAAGTATTCCTACAGGAGTGGCTGACTTCTCAAATGTGCAATGTCTGAGCCACAGCAACATTCAATGCTTAAAAAACATACTCAAGAAGAAATTCTTCAGACACATTACTCCTTTCAATCTTTCTTAATGGCTTATAAAAGAAACACCATAAAGTGAATTGAGCATTGATCTTTGCAGCTTCTAAAACTTCAGCATGCCTATAGCAGCATAAGGACAGCTTTCATACTTCTGCCCAATAAGAGGGAAAAAGGATCTAAAAAACACTGTGTGTCATAGTTTTTGGGAGAAGCACTACAACCAACCCAGATATTTCTATTATGTTTCATTTTCCAAAGCATTCTATAATTTCTCAGATTTTTTCCTCTACATTCTCTAGAGCACATCAGTATTATTTAGCCAGTACATTGAGTTGGAACAGTCATCAGTTGCCCAAGGAAATTCAATAACCTTATGCTCTATGAAGGTCTTCTGGTGTTGTCTTTATTTTCCTAAAAAAGAATTATTTTGGTCAATAATTGACTTGGATTAGAATATCAGCCATATAAATGCTGGAATACTTTGACAGTTGCACAAGACTTGTGTTGGATCCCATGCAAGTACTGGTGGTTCTAATTCAAATTAGGATTGTGGTTATCCAGAACTAATCCCATATGTTATTGGAGCCAAGTGGAGCAATAGTCAGAAATCATTGATGTAATGTGTGAGCGCAAAACATAAGGTAACAGCAGGATTGTGTAGATTCAGGCTGTGAAAAGTTGATACATTTTCAAAAACCAAATTATTTCAGTCCATCACTATTATATTTCAGAACACTCTCCAATCTTGTTTTGATACAGCACTTAAGGTTTGACAGGGGGATCAATTTGTGGCTTTATATCTGAGCAACACTTCCAGTTCTAAAGCTCCCGCTATTGATCTGCTGCTTGTAATTATTGTAACATCGGATTAGTGAGGAGAAATTTATTTTCATTGCAAATTGTCTGGGATCAAATTGAGTTATTGTCAGCAAACAAAACTAATTATTCTTCACATGCTTTCATCACTTTAGAACTTTCTCCACAGGGGAATCTTCTGCTGAACATGGATCAAAATAACATCCTCAAAATGAGGAATACAGAAAAGATAAGAGTGCAGGAATCCTAGTAGTAAGATACCAATCTTACATAAAAATCCATAAACCTCCAAAATCTCCAGTAGTGTGTAGAAGCAAGAATGGGGCTGGGCACAACACTTATCCCCCTACAGATACAGGAGCTGGATTGCTCATGTTTATCAGGTCCACCCAACTTTCTGAGACAGGTAAAATCATTCCTGTAAAGCCACCTTACCCACTCAAAATGCCAAGAAGCAATGAGAAATTCTCCTGGTTTAGGCTGGGATAGAGTTAATTTTCTTCCTAACAGCTGGTACAGTGCTGTGTTTGGATTTAGTGTGAGAATAATGCTGATAACACACCAATGTTTTAGTTGTTGCTAAGTAGCACTTACCTGATCAAAGGCTTTTCAGTCTTTCATGCTGTGCCAGTGAGGAGGGGCACAAGAAGCTGAGAAGCAGCAGAGACAGGACACCTGACCCAAACTAGACAAGAGGATATTCCATACAACCGCACATTAGGCTCAGTATATAAAATGGGGGGAGTTGGCTAGGAGGAGCTGATCACTGCTCAAGGACAGGCTGGGCATCAGTCAGTGGGTGGTGAGCAATTGTACTAGGTGTCACTGTTGTTTGTTGGGGAGTGGGTTTGTTTGTTTTCTCTCTGTTATTTCCCTTTCATTAGTATTATTATTAGTAGTGTTTTATACCTTATTTCAATTATTAAACTGTTCTTATCTTAACAGTTTTCCCAATTCTCATCCCACTGTGGGGGGTTGGGGGTGTGTGTGTGTGCGTGTGAGTGAGCAAGCAGCTGCATTGTATTTAGTTGCCAGCTGGGACCAAACCGTGACAAAAATCTACAGCTCTGTCAAATGCACAGGACAAGCAGCCACTGACCCAAACTAATATTGGCTTCAGTGGGACAGTTTACAGAGAACGGGAAGACTTCATTGTCATTAAAGAGGTCTGAGAAGTCATGAAACTGAAGATTTACTCCACAGAGAAGATGGTCGCATTGGATATATGTTGGATCTACACTCTCAATGGGAATGCAGATGATTGCTGCAAGACTTTGTAGGGCCAATAAGGATGGAAGCTAACTGCACCTGACAAAAACCTTCAATAAATTCAATGTGAGAGCAAAGTAATATCAGCGAGTAGATGAGAGTGTCAGGAAAGAAAATAGATTAAAAAAACATGGTGTTTTGTCCTTCATGTGAACACTGACAAGGGTAGGAGAAAGAAATCAACAAATTAGATTTTGCAGGCTTTGTTTCATAGGTCGAAATTTTGCAGCGTCTTGCACATGTGGATATCTAGAAGCAGCTAATCAGTGTCTTGAATTCTACAGTTAATCTGCCAACTTTCCCTACTGCTGCCACTCTCCTTCCCAAAGCAAGTATGGTAATTGTAAGCTACTCAATTCACATACATGTTGTGAAAGTTCATCACAAACTGTGTGACATTGTCAACATATATAGAGTAATACAGCTCATAAAGATTATTATCAAAATTAAATGACCCTTGGAACATGTTATTCAAAATCCTGCAGAATACTATAATTTGCTAGACAGAAATCGGCAGAGTATAGTTATTTGCTATTCTTAGGGTCCAACAAACTGGTAAAACTCCAAGGTTTTCTTTCTCTGCTAAAAGATTTATCAAGGAGTCAATGATGAGATCATGTATTGTCATTAAATACATATCAATATGCATTTCAAAGACAGCAATTGCCAGAAATGCTTGACTTCATATTAATGATGGTTTCTTCAGTCTGGGAAAAGATCCTCTGAGTAGTGTGACTAGGTATGATAACTCCTAATGTAGCCAGGACATTACCTAAAGAGCTTGTCCAAGCAAATACATTGCCATTTAAAAACAAAAACAACAGCAACAACAACAGCAACAAAACCAACAACAAAAAAAAAAACCAAACAACAGTAATCAATCCAGATTTACTATACAAAATGCATATACCTCTATGTATTAACATCCCATACAAGAATGAATCTCTACTCCCTTAGGCCAGCTTCTCAACCAGCATCCTCTAGCTCTGCGGCTTCCCATCCCTTCAAAAAGCTTCAGTGGACAGGGAGGATTGCAGTTTCAGGTAGGGTACCACAATCTGTATGCTCTTAGCTTTGTCACCAGCCTAAAAATTCTCAAGAACATTTGAGAGCCATTCTGCTATCTATTCCTTTATGACAAGAAGCTTGCACTGCGCATTTCCACTTCTCTTGCCCTGCATAACGTAATTTTTATTCTTTTAATCCAGAATCACAAATTACAGTAGCGCCCATACTGTTACCACTACCACAGAAGGAAAACAAAGAATTCTGTGTTGACTAAGGATTTAACAAGAGGTTTGGTTTATAAGTCCCAAGGGAACTCTGAGCGCCCTTTTAAGTGTAATCTTGTGCAAGTGCACTACAGATAACCTCTTCTGAAAAATAACTGTTTGGGCAGCTGGAATTTACTATGATGTCATCAGGAAACTACTGTTAAAATAATCCACCCCTAATGGCAAAACTAGTTCCTGCTACATTTATGTAATACAAAGCATCCCGCAACATCTATCTATTTTAGCAGGAGTAATTTCCAAAAAGTTGAAAAATAAAACGTCCGACCTGATATCAGTGTGAATCTTTTCTATATAGGACAAAACAATCTTGTTCTAATCTTCTGGTTTTGTTAAGCAGGAGGTAATGACTACTTCAGTAATGCTACTTTAATATCAAGGGATCATGTAAACACTATAAACAGCATACATAAATATTCCACTTGTGTGCCCCACTACAGAAAAAGCAGCTTTTATAAGTATTCTGAAATATCATATCACTATCCTGTTTAATCAAAAATTCACTGACTTCAAAGTCATTGAATGACTTGAATTCTTACAACGTCTGGTTTATTTAACAGTTCAGCCAATTTAAGGCTTTAGTTCAAGCACCCAAATTTGCAAGTATAAAGCAAGTGTACCAATTTGTCTTGTTGTTATTTAAGTGCCAGAAGTCCCTTGGTACTACATATAAATCCTACTCTACCGTTGCCATGACCATGGTAGGTGAGCCTTGAGATCTATGTCCCACACAGTCCTCAGTGAAAATTCTTGGGAACTAAAGCAGCCATGATCCCAGAGAAGAAAATGCATGCTACAAACCCAGACTAGGTTTGAGCCAATATGCTTGAAATAAAAGGTGCTTCATAATCTTAAAAAAAGCTAGCAGTAATAAAAAAAGGCAATGTATTTAAATGCCACCCATTTCTCCTTTATTTATCTACAAATTATATGCATTAAAAAAGCAGGATATATAATACTTTCCCAAATCCTGCTGTGGAGGTTGTAAGGCGATGAGAAATTCTTTATCATGTGTGCTGGATATGCCTTTAAATTAAATAATTCTGAAGCTAGCTTGTCAAATGCCATCCAACAGCAGGGTAAAAAGCAGAGCACTCTATTTTATGTGTTATTAGGTGTCAACGAAACAATAGACCAGTGCCCAAACAATTGTGTTTGGTTCTTAGAGTCCTGTGGTGTGAGGGGATCAGTGGCAATTTCTGTCTGGTTGCAAACATTCATTGGTACTGTCTCCAGTGCAAGCTTACAGACAGTGGCTATGAATGAGCACAGATTATCTGAAACCTTCGCTGAAACTGCAAGATGTTACAGACTGAGATGATTTTCTTTTTCTTATATAGGTGAACTTCTTGCTGCAAGAGAATGCCTCAACTGGCTCTTCTGCTGTCTGCCCCCACTCCTTCCCACAATCAGCCAAAGGAAATCAAAGCGGGGGTAAACTGGGGGATAGCTGGTGAAGAGAGGTTATAGAAAAACAGAGCTCCGAGGCGCCTACGTTCACTGCTAGAAGGCTGCCAAATGATTTTATCATTTCAGTTAGTCTGAGAGATAAGAATAAGTCTCTCACTACTTTTAGTTTAGTAGGCTAGCCAGGGATCAGGAAGCTACATTTGGTTCTTTATGACCACAAGTTTAAATCCAGCAGTGTCCACATGTTAAACAAGGGAGAAACAAGGACGCTCTGTTTAAAAGCCTCCTGTCCTTACATAGGGATCCTGTCGCAGCCAGCTAATGCGAAGGTACACAGGAACCAGCATACCTGTGCTTGTCATACACATAGATCCTGCCTTAAATGTAGATGTCACTTAGAGCAGAAGATCAGGGAAAGCAATTCATTTAGGCAATTCTAACATTACACTTTCAGCTTTGCTAGAATAAAAAGTACTCGACTATAATGTTATCCTTTTAAACTATTCCCAAGGTACAGATATTAATTTAAACCACGGCACCAGCTTAATAAAGTCTTTTGTCAGGAAATGCTTAATATCCTTATTTTGGGGCCTTACATATGATATTCTAGTCTAATTTCAGAAGACAGAATGTACAGGCAAGCGCATCCTGCCAGGCTGAATTAAGATTCGATCTCATGTTTAATAATCCACAGGTTATCTAAATATCTATTGGATATGACCCAAGCAACTATATATTTTTTTTTCCTAAAACATCAGTCAGGCCATTCATTTACCTTTCTTGCATTCAAAAGGCCTAATTCAGCAATTATTTAACTTGCAAGTGCTCGCATGTTACTGTACACATAAAGGACGGACATGAACAAAGTCAGGGTCTACAGAGTTAGTTTCTTTTTAAGATCAACAGATACATTTAAGAAAACGAGACAAATTTTAAGACATGCAAGTCTCTCTTCATGTCATGGGCAGGCATCTATACTTTCCAAGCTCAAAATGTAAATCTAAGTCCGCGCCATAGGATTTAGGTCCCCATCCTGAATAAGACTTATTCACATGAAGGACTTTGCATAGGGCAAGTAGAGGGATGAACCAAATACAAAGTTCATCATGTGTCTAACCCAAGACCACTAGTATAATGTAAAGTCTTATTAAAGGCATTCCCAACAGCCTCCTCCAGATGTGTATTCTTTCACCACAACACCTATGCAAGAGGTGGTCCACAACCAGGTAGAACATCTCTTCATTCTTCATCAGCCATGTTACATGAAGTTCCATAGGTCAAGGCTCACACTTAAGTAAAATTTGCCTAAATTGTACCTTTTTTTAGCTTCCAATTTAACTGAAAAGAGTTGAAAATATGAATCCCAGCATGTTATTTCTGAGCTGCTGCTGGAAAAAAAACAAAAGGCAGTCATGTGCCCAAGATGTGCACTGCACATCCTACAACCACTCTGTATGCAAGTCTGAGTGTGTTAAAAGAAAAGTTACCTTCAGGGAGCTCTCCACTTATGATGTATATTTAACATCTGGAAAAATAATCAATACTGTCTCAGGATGTAGCCTGCAATATATATATATATTTAAACAGTAAGAAGCAGCATGATGAAATCATATTTTAGGGGGGAATAAAAAAAGAAATAAATTAATCAAGATTTGAGTGGCTCAGGGCTAATTCATCACCCAAGCAATAATTTCCCTGGGTTAGTGCTTGTGGGTGAGGCCTTTGGACCTATTCTGGTATCAGTGTAATGTATAATGTACCTTCTCACTGAACAAAGCTTTTGCAAGTGAATAAACTAATTTTTCTACTGATTTGCTTAGATTGTACCATATTCCACTGGTGGCCACATGGCACAAAATGTTTGAGATTAATCTTCTGTAACTGATGAGAGCCAAAGAATAGTTAATATGCCCCACGTAGACTCAAGATTTCACACACTTTAAAAAATACTATGTGTAAGGCAGGGTCAATTCTTGCAAAGATGGGACATATAAAAAAAGAAGTACTCTCACTGCAAACTTGGTTTTGCTTTAGTGTTACACCAATTATCCTTTCCTGTCCCATGTAAACTCTGCTCACCCTGCACAAATACTGCTTGTAACCTGGCCTTGCTCTTTTTACCGGCGGCAAGAGGCTTTCACATCAGTTAACACTCTCCCATCTTGCCAAGAAAAAGCTGGGTAAATCACCTGTATACTGGTCTCTCTCCAGCACCGCCCCCCATGTTTCCCACAAGCCCAAAGATCTTGCAGGCTCTCTCCATTCATTAGGATAATATGACAGTGCAGCAAAGTTTTCTGAGACACAAAGAGCTGTCTGTCTCCCTGCACAGGTGAGCACATTCTCATATCAAGCTTCCAATAGTGCTGGCTGCTCATCTGCAGGCCACTCTAACCCATGGACTCAGAGCTAAGTGACAGTCCAAAGCTGCAGAGAAGAAAAACCATGTTTTTGGTCTTCAAAGCATTTTTAGTGCCCACCATTTAGAAGCATTTCCAGATTCCAGCTAAGAAAAGGACAGTGAAACCCATTTTTTTTTTTTTTCTGGCTACTCTTGAATTGCTTTTATGAGCCCTTTGAAATCCAAACTTCTGCGCAGGATGAAAACACATCCTATATGGCATTTTTGAGTTTCAAAGTGCTCTGTTGTCCCCAAACAATTTTCAGTCCATTTTATTAGGTAATTATCTGATAGAAGCAAGAGATTCCATGGCCTACAAAGCCATTTGAACAGCCATTTTCAGCACTGGATTGTTTCCAGTTTCCAATGTGTTGCTCGCACGGGATACATCGTACAAAAAGAGATTAATTCTAGCTGAACTCATAGGAAAACACTAAACAGTGGAAGATGGCACAGGAGCTTATTTACTAACAAATACTCCCAAAATTTTAGCAAGGGCAGAAAAATAACTTTGCAAATTCAATATAGGCTACTAATGAGGTTAATTTATAACTGTCCTCCTAGATCAAGGCAGATGTCCAGCTAGTGACTGTAATCAGACACTTAAAAAACAGGATCAGAAGTAGTCCAAAGTGATACTTCCCCTGACACACTGTCTTAATTTCTAGCAATCAGCTGCTCAGTAACTTCCAAAGCCAAAAGGTGTGTTGTGTTTGACAGCTGGGGAGATATATCGGGAAGCAATTACTTGTCATGCCTCAAGACACGACAAATAGTCATCCATTGACTAAAGAAACATCAGGAATTTTATTGGAAATCAGTTTCTAAAAAGAGGAAAGTTCATTTTTATATTTGTTTAAATCATGGAAGCCCCTGGCATAGGCTGTTGTGGAGGCTAAAATTATAAATGAAGTCAAAAGCAGTTAGGTAGAATTATGGAGGATTCATCCACATGAAAGCTATGAATTAATGAATAGCATGGACTTTTGCACCATCTCCTTTTTCAACTCCTCTCCTAGCTGGAAATCTCATATATTTTGTCCATTTCCCATTTCCTATCTTCTTGTATTTCACTGAAACAGTTTCAGTCCTGCCATTTCCCCTCCAGAACGGTCAAACTGAACACAAGATTCAAGATAACGGCCAGAGAGACGGTACATGAATTGTCAGCGTTTTCAATCTCTCTTCTTCAAAATTTTAGCACTCTTTGTCTTTTGGCTAGCTGCAAGAAATTTTTTTCAGAGAACTACCATGGTAGCTTAATGCTCTTTCCCAAATAGCAATAATTTACGTGTAACTCTGCATTCTATATATGTTTGTTTCCCCTACATTCCTCGCTTTGAAGTTGGGTGGGTGCTCTATTAAAATAAAACAAAAATATACCCAAGCACTACTTATGCTAGTAACTCTAAAAAATATAAACTTGAGACTCAAAAAAAGATAAACAGCCATCATTACTCTATACTTCAAATACTGCTTCCTGATGTGAGACACTACAATCAAACAAATGAGTGCCTTCTGAAATACTTTTTTCTTTCTAAATATCAGCTAATGTTCCTTTGAACTGGCCAGGGTCCACAGTCTTTTCCTTCTAATACAGCTGTATTAGCCTTTATTATATCTGCCATGGTAAATCTGGCCTTCTGATTTGTATTATAGCAAGTACTCTACTACTTATTATGGCAAGTACTTGTAGCCCTACTGATATAAAACAGGTTTTGCTTTCAACTGTTTTTCAAGCTAACATATGAATCTAGCAATTCATCCTAAATTCATTCTAAAATTATGTAGATGTAACTAAATTTATTTCTGTGAAAAGCTTATGAATTTTCTGATTTAAAAAAACACAACCAAACCTCTTCATAATTTCTCCTGAATAGACACCAAACCAATTGAACCAGTGACAAACTTAGCAATCCCAAATTTATGGTATATTACATAATGTTACTATTTTGCAGTGCTGAATTCTATACAACTTCAAACTCAGACAATAAATGTGGTTTCTTTAAGCTAAGGAGCTTCAGTTAGATAAGCACATGCCTTGTCATCAACATAAACAATAATATCACTCCAGTTCAGTGCTAAACTCACACTGACTCAAAATCCTGCTTTTATATAGATTCAGGTCCCTTGAGTTGTGTAAGAACAGGCTGATGAAATCCCAGGCCATGAGCCTGTTTTCTCTTCTATTGACTGGAGAGTACAACTAAACGAACAAATTTAATTGCCCGTGGGTGGACATATCCACATATCAGTCCCTTGAGAAGTCAGACCTACAGGAGTGCAGCAATTCTCAGTGTTGAAGCCAAGACAGAGAATGCAAAGGCCAGGGAGAGAGGGGGAAAAAAAAAATCACTACCCTTCCCTCCCCAATAAAACCTGAACAAGAAATAAGGAGAGGGACTTTTACAAGGACATAAAGTAACAGGACAAGGGGCAATGGCTTTAAGCTGAAAGAGGGTAGATTTAGATTAGACATTAGGAAGAAGTTCTTCACTATGAGGGTGGTGAGGCGCTGGCATGGAATGTCTCATTGGACATTGCCTGGACATTGCCCAGAGAAGCTGTGGCTGCCCCATCCCTGACAGTGTTCAAGGCCAGGTTGGACAGGGCTTTGAACAACCTGGTCTAGCGGAAGGTGTCCCTGCCCATGGCAGGGGGCTGGAACTGGATGAGCTTTAAGGTCCCTTCCAACCCAAAACATTCCATGATTCTGTGAAATGAAAGTGTATAGGAGGGTAACTGAAAAAAAAAAAGTTATGAAACATTTTGTACATTTGAAATTATTTTACCTTTTCTTCCACTGCCACTGCTGTTCAGCATTATTTCCCATCCCTCTCCTATAGGGATTTTCATTTACTAGTCACAGGCATTCATCTCCATCTTGAATACAGAGACTCAGTGCAACTTCTCATTTGGCTGCTCCATAGCCTGCTAAAACAATAAGAATACAACCTTCAATAGAAAAACAAAACAACAAAACCAAAAAGAAAATAAACAAAACCAAACCAAAGAGAACTCCATGCTCCATGGTCTTACAGGTGTAACAGGGCATGAAGCTGCACAGCCCAGAAGAGCTTCATAAAAATGTAACTGAAAGCAGTTTCCCAAGGAGATCATGAGAATGTGAAGGGTTTGATACAGAAGAACCTACGTATTTGCAAACCAGCTATTCACTGGCAAATTATTACTCAAATAACAGTTGTTTACTTGGCGGTAAGAATAAGTTGAATCTGTGTAAGAGAAAACTAGCATGGGGTAAAAGGTTGAAGGCAACATTTAATACATTTTCACTGTATTTCTCATCAGAAAATTTTGCCTTGTAAAAGCTGTCAGAATGGAAAGCAATAGGTAAGCAGGAACATTCACATCAGGAAACAATCCCTATAGAAGAATGGATGCAGAGCCTCACAGACAGGCCAAAGGGAGAGCTTAAGATATCCAATTAACCAATTATGGTCTGCTAAAACTACAGGCAGGTATCGTGACTGTCTTGCTGATAGCGGATTAACCCCCAAAACCATTCTCCATCCCACAGAGGGGCCATAAGTAGGACAAGGACCATACCTGAGCCCTTTCTGCAAGAAGCTGAACAAAGCTTGAAGCCTATAAACCTGGCACTGGCAAGGCTCTCCCGTCATTCCAGGGAAGCTGAGCAGGCGCTATGGAGGAGCCATGCTCTCTCACCATGAAATACCCAGGGATGCTTCTACAGCTTGCAATGGCCCGGGACTATTTATTCATCAGCACTTTCCTCCTCGGAGCTATACCAAAGCACAAAACCTAAACACACTGTTAAACCTACCAGATGCATTGCCAACATCAAGGACAACGTGAACAAAGACCCTCAGGTGCTTTCCATCGACTCACGCCCTCGGGGCCTTCGAGCCCTGGGACGCCCTGGATGTGTACCACACCACTCAGCATGGTCACTCACCACAAAAGCCTTTCTTAAAGACCCTTAAACATACGTGAGCAAACTCTGGGTAAGAAAGGGGAAACCACCGCTCAGCCAGTCCCTGCCACACGCACAAAGCCACCTCGGGGCTGTCCCCCCACCCCCGCCCCGAGAAGCACGACCCCCCCGGGGCTGGCTGCTGGTGGCGCGGGGAGGCCGGCACTTACCTACCGACCTGCCGGCCGGGGCCGCGGAGGCTCACCGAGACCGACCGTCACCAGGCAACCACTGCCGCGGCGGCGCTCGGACGAAGAACCTCACCCTGCCCCGCCCACCGCATCAAGCCCCGCCTACCGCTCTGGTGCTCCGCCCACTCCCCTGCCTGTATGGAAGGCGCGGCGGGCGATGGCTGCCGGGGAGAAGAGTGGGAATGTCATCAGCCAAGCGGGGAGAGCAGGGGCGGGTACGGCAGTGAGGACAGGAACGGGACGGGAAAGGCAGCAGGATCTGGGTGGGAAGTGCCCATGCAGCTGAAGGTGTTGGGGTGGCAGTAGGGGGGGGAGTTGAGGGCACCTGAAATGTTCTTTGTGGGCTGATGGAAAATTAACGCTGCCATTGTGCAGAAAGGTGACTCCACACTCCTGCGGCGTGTTGAGGACTGGCAAATACAACTTGTGGTGTATAACAAGGCTGGTTTCACCAAATGGTTTTGCATCTTTTAAAAATGAGAAACAGGTTAAAAGACGAAAGTTCCAGACCGAAGTGGTCGAAAGACTAGGATGTGGTTCAACTCTTGTTGGTGTCATGATCAGACAGCTCTTTTGGTGCAAAAGTACAACTCTAGTCCAGCTCCGTGAATGGCAATGCGCTGTTCTTTCCCTGTCCACCATTTCCTGGTTGGAGATTGCCACAGCATCATCAGATCCCTTTTTCACTATTCAACCTCAATACAAGTAAAGGATACTTACTGATTTGCGCAGGGTTTTTTTCTGGGCAGCAGAAAATCACATAGAGCCATCAGTGCCAAATGCACACCCAGGGCACAGACAGGCTAGAGCACAGGATTAACCTTCTCCTGTTTAATGAGTTACCATGCAGAGCCATCTTAACTGACCACGTTAATAGACTTTCCACTGTCTAAACCAAACATATTTGCTTTCCCTTAAGATGATCTATTTTAGAAACAAGAGACTAAAGCACAATGCAGTCAGTTTTCACAGCTCCACTGAGAGGCAGTAATCCATTAAACCAGGTTAATTCAATCATCCAGACTCATCTGTTCAGAGATTAAATTTGCCTATTTGAATACACGCATTACCTGATCTTTTAGACTTATCACAATATATTTAAACATTGCTCTTGCCATTCTCACTCATACTTAGGAGGCATCCACATTTGCACACTTTAGATGCAGGGTTCATAACTTGAGCGCATGAGAAATGCAATCACACCCTTGGTTTTCCCACATGAAAAGCCTGCTTTTTTCACAGGTTTACTTTCAGGATGGTACCCAGTGCTTTCTTGAGAGCAGTTCTTAGCAGTGGTTCTCTTGAGGGGAGGAAGTCTGGAGTCCTGCTTGCCATGTAGAAGAGGCTGGGGTTTTAAATACCCTATTTGCATGCACTTACCCTCTCACACCTCCCATGTGTACTCTACCTTTGTAAGGATATTGGAGAGTAGCAGCTGCTGGTGGATTGCATCAGCATTTCCTCTGCAGCGACATTAAATTTACCCTGGGGTTTGGAAAACACTGTCTTTGACCACAGACCAGGAAATGTGTTGACTCGCCTCTTGCAGGATCTGGTGCTCAATTAACATCAGGGAAAATCACAAAGGGGCCTGATTTTCCAAGGTGATGAGCTCACTCAGCTCCACCTGGTGTCATTGCAGTCCAGCTGCCCATCTTCACAGGAAGGAAGGCAATGGGCCTTGACGTGCTCCAGGAAGGTAACGTGATTCAGTGAAAACAACACTGAATCAAGATTCTGCCCCTTGAATTTTATTCTGGACTCTGCCATTTGTCTTCCAGGTAACTAGCTCAAGTCACCTTGACTCAGTTTTCCTCCACACCTCTTCCTGGGATACGCTTCCCAAAGGTTATTCATGGAGTAAGTGTATTGTGTGTGTACCCATCCCCATGGTAGTCTACTTCTTTCCCTTCTTTTGCTGGAAATAATCTTGTTATGGCCAACCTAGCCTGAGCTATCTGAAACCAAACAAAGAAGAAATGCATCTTCCCATTATTGAGCAAGAGAAGGATCTGGCATAGTTTCAGGGTAGATAGGGGAGCTTTATGTTTGCCCTGCTCAGAGTTACTGTAATTGTGCTGGCACCATTCCCAGAGCTGAGCTAAGGTCAGTGAGAAACCTGTAAATTAATAACTGTGGAGCTGATGTGATCACTATCCAGGAATCACATTGTACATTCGTGAAGCTTTATAGGAGACAAAATTCATGTTTCAGTTTTTATAAGAAATGTTTAAAAATTTTCAATCTTAATATTGACAACTCAGTCCCTGGACCTATTCACAGATGCTGGACCTGATTCTGATCTCACCATCAAAGAAACAAAAGAAGTTAGTCTTGATTAATTGCATTGCTACTACCAAAATGAATAGGTATCAGGGGTAAATTTCTCTGAAAACCAAGCCTGCATGGAGTTGTTTTCCTTTGGGTTTTTATCTTACAAAGATATTTGTCTGTCCTGGTTTGTGTTCCCATCACAAGCAACATCCAGTTATCCTGATTAATACTATTGATTAGTACCTCATTGCTGTTGCCACTTTCATTATTAGCATATAGGAACTCCATTGTGCTACAACCTAGAAATGCAGGACCAGAAGGGGCTTCCTGATCAGAGGGACCAATTTTCTGCTATTGCAGGTAATCACATCAGATGCATTTAGATACCTGTCAGTCTCTTCCTCTTTGTTCTGAAAGCCTCTCTCTGGAGATTACAGACTGCCTAATTTATAGGCTAAAATTATTTATTGACAAGTTATACCTACTTGTTCCTTTGCCAAATTATTTTTAATCTTAAAATAACTCTTACCCTCTGATGTCTGCATTCCTGATGTATTTATAGGGCCCACTGTCATCTCCTCTTGACATTTATTTTGCTAAGTAATACAAGCCAAGCTCAAAATCTCCTGTCATTAAGGACAGGCTCGCAATTCTTTTTATCATCCCATTTTTTCTTTATATAATTTATTCCAGATGTCTTGTGCAGTGGAATAAATACTCTCCTTTCTGTACTGTAAATGTCTGGTATATCCTGGGTCACATTATCAAGGTCTTATCAAATTGGTGGCTCATAATCATTGACTATTAAGATGGAGTTCCTCTTTTTCTTTGTCCTCCCCAGGTGCAAATGCAAGTGGAATGGAAGTCCCCACTGTACTAAAAAGGTTTTGTAAGCACATGACTCTGCATTGTGTACCACTACCTTCTATTCAGTTCCTATTACACCAACCCCTTCTTCCCGTCTTCCTCTGATAATTCCCCTTAATCATTAGCAAATGTCATTAGCATGCTTCTGTCTTTTCCAAATGGCACAAACTGAAACCAAGATGAGTATTGTCCAAAAGAACCCTGACTACAAACTATCTTTCAGCCTTTGCAGAGTGCAGCCTGACAGTCCCCATTAGCCAGCCCTGTAATCACATTTTTGTCTAGTCAGAATCCCTTTTCCAGAAGAACTATTAATTTCCTTTGGACACAGTACTGAAGGCTGTCCTAAAGTCACAAACTAGTTGTATTCTTTTCATTATCTGGTAAGATTCGCCCTCTTACCAGAGGTGGCTATAATACCCTTTTGGTAAACTCTTGACACATTTTCCCATGTCTTTAATTCTGCTCGCAGACAAAATTTGTTCTAAAATGTTGCATGCAGTTAGGGGTTAGACTCATGGGTGTGCGTTAGTCTACATCTCTCTCTTGCCTCTCAACTTCTTCAGAACTGGCATGCACTTTCAGTCCTTTATTTCTGTAGCATCATTACAAATGTGACAATTCTGTTCTTCCAGCACAGCAAGGCAGAAATTACTCATTTGCCAAGTGAAGTGTATTAAACTCCTGAAATTTTGCTTTCCCCTGGATAACTTTCATTTCTGTGCCGTTTTCATTAGCCATCTAACACATCCAACACGATAACACTGCCACAGTGTTATTCTCTGTTGAAAGTAGAGAAACAGAAATTACTTTAGTTGTACATCCAGATAATGATCTAGATGATCTTCAGGCTTGCCCCACTTAGTTTTGATTTTCAATGATTCTTAATCTTTACACAAAAGGTTTCAATGTAGCTAACCCTACTAGATGAATACACGAATGCACGGTAAATGACATGCCCCCAGAAACTTCTAATTCAAAGCAGAAAATACAAAGCAAGAATATTTATCTCCACTGTATACAAATAGAGAAAAATCAAAACTAATCTGAGATTGAGGAATTCATCCTATAGTACTGCCACCCCCACCCAGACTGCTACTCTGCTGGAAAACTCACATCTTCTTGTATTGCATGATAAGCAGAACACTACCTTTGACAATTCCTCTATCGGTTAAGAACTAGCAACTACCATGGCATTCTCAAAAAAGTCAGCTTAGGTCTGCAGTAACAGCTTTGGTTGAAGCCTTGACTCTGGCATTAACATCATTATTTCATGCGCTTGAAGTCCCTGCGTTTGGAAGATGATACAGGAACAGTTTCAACCGTGGCAGGTGTGTAGGACTTCATCCTCAGAAGCAATGAATGAGGCCAGGAGGGAGTAAGAACTGATCCAAAGATCCAGATGATGACAAGAGTCTGTGAATTAAATTTATTTTGCTGTCACTGCACCTGGCGTGAGAAAAAAGGGCAATGAGAGGATCCAGTTAACAAGAGTGTCTTTTTTGAGTCACTGAATCCGAGCATTTGGTTTTCACTGGCTTATGTGAATTCATAAGCTGCAATCTAAAAGGACATCTTTATCAGACAACATATGGCACTTTGTACAAAGCTGCATCTTTTCAAGCTCAACTAGACCTAGAAAGACTTCAGCTAACAGTTTTTATAGAGTATTTTAACCCACACTGAAATATGTGCCATCATTTTTCTTTGTCCTTGCTTCTGTGAACAAGTAAACCAAACTACTGAAGTCACCAAAGTCATACAGAAATTATGTGTGGTGTCTGACAGCAGACCTGAGCTAGTTTCTGAGTGACAGAGCCTGTCTTCTCTTACTGCTGCATTCTCACTCAGGGAAAACAAACCCCCTCCTTGTCTTGGTGGAGTTTTGGGGTACATTGTAGGGGTACTAGAAGGCAATAAAAACAGCAAATGGCACCTTCCCATGGTAAAGGGTCTTTTAAAGAAAGGTAAGCTTAAGGCAGGCTTCAGTTGTGTTGGGATATCTCATTAGCTTAAGCCCTGATTCAGCTCTACTGGGAGGAAAGAACTCTGGTGGAATCCCATTTACTTTCAAGAAATACCCAGTGTAGATGGCACTCCAGAGAGTTCTTTCTTTCCTTTGTATTGTTGCTTTAGAAAGACAGGTTCACGATAAAGGGAAGAAGTGGCTGCGTGACAGTGCAGTCCAGGTGATTGATCAGGATGGAAGACATGAGGTAGCAAACATGAGCAGTGTACTGTATTAATATTTGAGCTACCAAGGCAGGATTTCCTAATTCCAGAAAGGTTTCTCTCCTAATTCTGCTTTAATTTTAATGAAGAGTTGTAAATAAATGAAAAAATAAATTAATTTTAAAATGTAGGATTTCTCTCCCTTTCCATTTTTACAGGAAAAAAAGGAAATAAAAACTTTCTTATCTGAAAAAAAACCACTGAGAACCAGAAAAGCATGCTTGCAGTCCCTTGTTTGTATCGTTCCTGACTCAAAGATGAATCAATTGTGACTTGAAATGCCTGTGTATATAAATAAAGATTGTTTTGTGTCTCTCTTCAAGGCCATCTACCTTTCTCAGTTTCTTTTCAAACTATTTCCTGGTTTTGGAAAGATAGGGGGTAATAACTGCATGCATCTGCTCTTCCCAAGGTGTGGCACCCTGTCCCAGTGTATGGAACAAGTCTAAAGCTGCCCTATAGCTGTCAGATGGTCATTTTTATTAAAGAACTGGTAGGTACAAAACTCGACATCATTACAACTGTAGTATCACTATAGAGATTCCAGTCAGTTTAGGGGCAATCTTGATTTTAGGGGCATTAGTGCTTGCTGTGGTAGAAATCCTCAGCAAGAAAAGGTCTTGCTGAGAAGGCTGAAAAAAGGCAGGCTTTAAAGAAAAATATAAAAGGAATAGCATTGGCTGCAGGATTAATGCCCTTGGGATACAGAAGGTTTCTTGCTGATGCTATTTATAACTCACACCTGGTCCACGTTGTTGGTGGTCCTTGTATTTCTTCTGGGTTGAATTCCACAGTCAGTGATTGAGTTACAACTTTGTTTTCAACATCAGACTAAGAGAAAAATTAATTGTTGTTGGAAAGGAATTAAGGTCAATGACCATTTCACCACTGTTTTTCAGGAGCATCGCTTGTTCTTTGCAGTGTTAAGAAACCTGTGGCTTCACTGTGCTTTTAGGCCTGTTTTGCCAAGCAAACATTAGTTGTGAAATTCATCTAGCTCTCTTCAAGCAGGGGAACCAGCAGCCTTAACAATGTACACTTGCTTTTTGTGCCAAAGCAAAGCCACCACAAAATGCTACTGTCCTGGGTTCAGCTGTAGCAGTTATTTTTGTCCTTCTTAGTAGCTGGTACAGTGCTGGGGTTTTGACTTTTGGCCTGGGAACAGCGCTGATAACACCCATGTTTTCAGTTCTTGCTAAGCAATGTTTACTCCGATCAAGAGCTTTCTCAGTCTCATGCTTTGCCAGGGAGAAGGGGAAGTCAGGAGGAAGCAGAGACAGGACACCTGACCCAAACTAGCCAAAGGGGTATTTCATACCACAGCACATCATGCCCAGTATATAAACTGGGGGGAATTACCAGGAAGGGCTAGGTTGCTGCTTGGGTCAGCTGGGTATCAGCTGGTGGGTGGTGAGTGGTTGTAATCTCTTCCCTTGTTATTTTCCTTATCATTATTATTATTGGTAGTAGCAGTAACAGTTTTGTGTTATACCTTAGTTACTGGACTGTTCTTATCTCAACCCATGGATAGTTTCAATTCTCCTCCCCATCCCTCTGGGAGCATGGGGAAGAAGTAGGGGGGCAGTGAGCGAGCAGCTGCATGGTTCTGAGTTACTGGCTGGGCTTAAACCACTGACAGCTACCAAATCAGAAAGGTGTAGATTTATATTCACTTTCCATCCACATATGAAACAGTGGAGAAATCAGGACTTAAAATAATTAATCAGGACAAAACACCAGTTTGCATGCCTTACACAATACTTCGCATACACTTTGCACACGTAAGTTCAAAGCTTACTCTGAATGCAACTCATGTACACCAAGGCTTTCAGTCATCACAGCAATAGCACCACTGTGAGCCATGCTATAGACAACAGCTCTGGCAAAGTCCTTCATAAATCCCTGTCATACAGGGGAGGAAATAAAGTGTCTGAGACACAGTCTGCAGCAGTGGAGGGAGGAGATCAGCATATATATGAGGGATCAGGAAGTTCTGCTGGCTGGAACAAGTACTGCCTATTCTGTGCACCCCCATGCACACCTATGTAACCCTAGGGCCAGCATCTATTGCCTGTAAGACATGGCTCTCTGTCCTAACATGATAAGAGTCAAAGTGCTGCTTTTTCCTGAAGTGCCTTGCCCATCTCCAGTGCTCCCAGTAGTGTTTCAGCTTTATGGCCTACTAGGTGATTTGTGCCTGCTTCTGGCTCAGCATCAGTGAATGAGCTGAGCAAAGACAAAAATGCTCGTATCTGCTACATGAAAGGAAACCCTTGACCCTACACATCTGCTTCAGCTGTGTGCAGCCTGGATTCTAGTCCAGCAGATACTACACAGGAATGAAAAGTGATGCAACAAACCACTATCCTGTACTGAGATTTTCTGTAGAATTCAAGAGGCTCAAATTGCCTTTTCCATGGGTAGCCTCTTTGGAAAGCCTTGGGATTCATCTGCGTTTGGGTCATTGTCGTGTGTAACTTTTTGTAGACTATTAGAAGGAGTTCTCTCCTCATAGAGAGGAAAGGATATTTCTCTGTCCTCAAAATGACAGGAGAGACCTGATTTCCAAATACTCTCCTTATAACTCTGGCTCTGATTTTGCATAATGTGTGCTTAGAAAAAGGACTATATGCTTTGCTGTTTCAGCAGTTAAGTTAGATTAGTGATGAGAGAAGATGGATTATTGGTATGCTTCTGTACTTTTTATACACTGTCTTGCATTTTCAGTAAAATTCAGCTCATTTACCTAGCTCAGCATGCCAAGTGAGACCAGGGCAGATGCTTAGGTAGTGTTTCAGAGTATTGAAAACAATAAAACACATGGAAGTCCGTACAAATCTTATGCCTGCCTCAAACACCTTGCTTGACAATTTGTTTTCAAGGCTGGATCTGTCAGCAGCCCCGCTGGCTGGTGACAGCACATGGCAGTGAACACAGCATGTTGTACACTACATGGGACTCAGCGGTATTAGCAGGACAGCTCTTTGGCCATGAAAACCTGAACTTTATCACTGCATGCTTGCACTTCTAGCTAAACACTCCATCCCAGTATCCTCTTTCCTTGAAACATCTTAGAAGAGACCCTGGGGTAAACCTTTATAGTGTTTTAATAGAAACTCCTAGTGCCTGAGCTGAGTGGTCTGTGTTTGACTGAGCAAATCCCTTCAGCAGAAGACAGAAATACAGAATAATGACCACAGACTACTGTTACCTGGAGGAGTCACGGCACTTCTGTAGTACTGTGGCTCATCTCCATTCACTTCCTATAGTCTGAGCAAAGACCTTGCAGTTCCAGACGCACCCACCACTGCTAGCAGTGGAGGTGGGCCTTCAACAGTCTCTGTTTCAATTTGGATCTGAATTTTTGGAAAACATAAAGGGGGCAAAGCTAATGCTGGATTTGGCCTTTTCTAGTATGATAAGATGAAGAGACTTGATGCATTCAAAAGTATTGCTGTAATGAGACAAGCAGAAGTTCATGCATTGCATTAGCATTACACTAGCACAACTCTGTGCAGTGTTTGGGTCTTGCTGTTTTGTAGTGAAGGCCAATGTAGACAGATACGTCTAAAATCCTACCAAGCAGCATGGTAAAATCTGGTCCCCCCACAACTCCCAACACATTATCACTGTCAGAACCTGTCTTCCTTGGAGTGCACACAAGCCTCCTCTGTCCTGACCTACAGTGGTTACTCCCCTTGCCATGTTGCAGATGTGCTAACACAGGGACATTCATTAGCAGACCATTGGCAGTAATCTTGTGGAGCAAACACTTGCAGATGCTTAATTTCTAAGTTATCAGTTGATTACTCTCTGCAGTAGTAGATCAGGGTACAAGTTAAATTAGTGTTAAAAATACATTTCCTTCTCATTCTCCTTAAAAGCCAGTGGAAACACAAGTGTGCATCACTCAACTATGTATGCAGTGTTTACCAGCTAGCTCCTGGTTTGTGGAAGGCAGATTTTCCAGGTGCAGTTTACCACTTTCTTTTCTAGTGAATTGAGCAGCGGGATGTATGCCTACAGATGTTTGCATACAACGCTTCTTTCTCCTTCAAGGTACTTACTTCACAACACATCCAGCCCTTGGCAACCTGGCAAATGAAATATAAAGACATAGGGGAAATAAATATATACATAAATAACTACACCATTTGAGTGTGATCCCAAACCTACTACAGTTAAAGGAAGTGATTTCAGATCACATCCACCATCTAGCCTACAAAGAAGTGCCAAACTAACTTTAAGATATCGGGCTTTCCAAAACTACTACCTCCAGAAAGACTGTATTTATAAAATGTTATTGTGTTGACTCACAACAGTTGTGGTAACTCTCAGTCAGTGATCATTAAAATAGAATCCCTGTTCCAGCAGCATGCTTGGCTGCAGCAAGAGTTCAGTGAAACTGTTGCCTGCTGCATGCAATGAGTACAGGATCTTAAAACATAGAGTGAAACCCTGTTTGTCACAGAGCGAACGTCCCAGCAAGGGCAGTTCCTGTATCACACCACATGCCTTCTTGTTTGTGGTCACATGCTTGAATTGCTTCCTCACCATTTATACAGCAGCTATCTAGGAAATGCTCAGGGAGTATCCTAGCACTTGAAAGCACAGCTTTCTGATATGCCCTTTTTTTAATCAAGATATTAGGCAAATATATTAGATGCTGAGAAACAAAGATGCCTTGGATCACCCTACCGTGCTGATAAGTCTGGAAGTCTTCCTGCTGTGTGGCCTGGTGCATGGCCAAGTCCCAGATACAGGGACTTGGGAAACAGGGCTGCTTGTTCTGGAGGTGCATTTCCCTGTGATGCAACGGGCAGGACCAGGGAGCAGGAAGGATTTCATGCTTCAGGGCTTGGGTATCTGATCAAGATAGCCAGGGACTAGGGCTAATGACAAAGCTCTGTCTGGATAGAGAGATAAAGGAGAGAAAATAAATGAAACCCAGGAATTAAACTGAGGAATATTTCAATCACAGTCCCTGAAATGCCAAAGAGAAGGAAAGATCTTTAGAGTAAGAAACATCTCCAACTTAGATATAGCAACACCCAAGTACCTTTCAGCCAGCAAATTCGTACACTGTTTATGCAGGAACTTTATATGATCTTCCCTGCTGCAGCATAATATCTGCTTAAGCCCAACATTTTAAAATACCTCTGCCACGTGGAGATGGGCAGGTGATTCAGTACCAGCATGCAGACCTCAGCATGCCCCTTTGACAGATGCCATCATACCTCAGTTCAGCTATGATATACTTCTGGAGAAAAGCATGCCAGCCAGAGGGTAGATCTGCTTGCACAGTCACTGCACCTGGCATCACAGCTTATGTCACCATCTAGATTATCTACAGGCATCAGACATCTATGGATGGAGCTGCTCAAGGGTCTGGGGCAGACCTGAGGAACTGTGGGCTCGGGATAGGGTGTGCTGCTCACTTCTGTGCCAAAGCCAGCTGAATGATGTCTCAGAACAAGGTGCAATTTTTTGTGTCAACAACAGGATCATTAATGTGACAGTCAGCAGGCTTCAGATCAAATCCCTCTCTTGGAGTGACACAAAGGCAGTAAGAGAGGTCTTTTTTGTCAAGCTGAGCTCCCCTGCTCTGGACTGCAGCATACAGATGGTGGGAAGTGTGTGTGGACAGAAAAGTCTCTGCTGCCTAAGCCTGCCTGGCTCTTTGCCCAAGTTTCAAATGCAGCCTGTGAGGGTTTGACTTGGGTAATTTAATGGATACTGTGTGGGTGCTGGAGGCAAGAGAAGCCAAGAAAATGAGGGATCTGTCTGTCAGCTGATTTATTCCCTCAGATATTTAATGCAAACCCTTCATTTCTGTAAATATACTCTGCATGCTGCTATAGATACGGTACGGTTGTAAGTGTGATACTGTGAGAAAAGGGTGAAATACATGAACCAAAACTGAAGAGTTTTTCAGCTGTGGACCAAATTCCTTACATGTGGTAGTAACATTCATGTGATAAATTCATTTATTTCTGCAAACTGGTCATACATTACATGTCAGCATAGTAATCCCCATATATCATATTCTTCGACCTTCCCTGCAATAGGCATTTTGAGTCTTCTTTTCTTGCACTGCTTTTAACTTTACCAAGTGCCTTAAGCCCTCTGAATTTTGATCATTGATTGCCAACAACTGCAGCGATTAAACTGAAGCCTGAACCACCCCCATTACTTAAACTCATCACTTGCCTTTTCTACAAATCAGATTTCAACAGCATTCCTCTCTTCCCCCTTGTCTGGCTGTCACTGAAAAAAAGAAAATATGTAGGACCATTTGCCAGGGTTAATTTTTATAGTGTCCTCACTGCCACAGTGAATGAAGTCATTTATTATCCAGCAGGCAGCATGCTAACGTGCTAGGCAATAACAAATGCTAAAGGAGGTGACTCAGGCATAAAGCAATCAGCAAGTTTTACATTCCCACCTGCCAGATGGTTCAGCCAAAGGGCCAAGCATGGCTTTTCGGCTCACCCTATGCTTGTGTCTTCAGCCGAGGGACACCTAGATTCAAAGCCACACAGCCAGTGAGGTTTATTTGATTTGTAGTCATGTGCCAATCGTGCATGTAAACAGAGTCTGTGTGGCCAACCCTCTCCTCTGCCTGGGCACTCTTTTCCTTAAGGAAAGAGGTTAATATTCCTCCTAGGAGGTCATCCCTGCTGCAGGAACGTGTCAGCCCCTAAATAACGCTTTGTGATCTCAAGCAGACTGGAGCTCAGCCTACCTACCTGTAAAACAGGTTGAAAGTTGGTCAGCTTTTTTCTAGGAAAGCTGGGAGGATTACTTCATATCTGAGATCTCTAGATGCAAACTGCTCAGTGGCAGAGCGCATTTTAAAAGAGCAGATGGAAATTGGGGCCATGAGCAGGCTGGCAGCCCTGTGAGCAGATAGAGATGACCACAGAAGCTGCACTGTTCTCGTCTCATTATCTAAGGCATTACCTAAGATCTTCAGAAAGGCTGAGATGCAGATGATTCACAAACCAGAACGTGCTTTTGAATTACTTACTAAGTAGGATTCATGTTGATTTTACTGCTCTGGGATGCACAGGGTCAGGCTGCAAAATCTCTTTTGCTATCTTCTCAGAGTGAAATATGGTGGTAATGTAAAGTCCTCTCACCCATGTCTCTATTGCTGTTGTATTTTTGCCTTCACAGAACAGTCCAAAGGCCACTGAAGAAGTCCATGAATCTTCCCTGTATCTGCAGTAAGCTTGGGATGAGACCTCAGGAAATCAGCAAGAACATGCTTCTGAACATGCTATAACAAGCTCACCAGCATGTGCTGATCATTGCAGGAGAGCTGGTATAAGTGTGCTCCTGCGAATGAGGAAGATCTTGACTAAAGAGGCAGCAGCTTCCTGCCTAGTCCTCACTGGAGAACACCAGTGCCACTTAAATGGGGGAAGAGAACAACTCTGAGCCCATTCCCTCCTGTGTACTATCCCAGAGAAGCTAGAGGGAAGGTATTGTTTTAATTCACTTTGTGATCATGTAAGTCTCCCAAATCCCACTGCCAGTAAGCTCTGATGGTTAAACAGCTTACTGAAGGGAAACTACAGCAAACACTTTCTACCCTCATCAAAGCATATTGCTAATGAGGACTTTGAAATCAGTTACTGCTACTACATCTGTAGATTAACATTAGCTTACTCATGTTTTCATAATCAATGGCTGAAATTCCATCAATCATTTGGATTCAGATAACATTTCTGATCAGTGTTTTGGTATGTTAGTCTCAGTATTTCCCTGACTGAAGTTTGCTGACTGAAAGTGGAAAAGGCAAAGTAAAAAGTCGGAGGCCAGAGAAGAAATTTGCAACATGCTGATTTGGGCATCTTGGTTTAGGAATCTTGTAGGAGGTCTGGCTTCAGAAACGTTTAGCGTTGGCCCCCTGAAAGCCATCAGACAGTATCTGACTGATTTGTGTGTCCACTCACGCACACTGTTGAGCTCTGCCTGAAAAGTTACCTAGAAATGTGCACCAGTCCTGCAAGATGCAAGTAGCTGCTGGTCCTCATCTGCCTTTCACCTTCCCTGATAGAGAGGCAGCAGAAGAAAGAGAATGACTGAATTGCAGGCTAAAAATTACACTGGGGGTCTACTTCATGGCTTCAGCGTGGGAAAGTTCTTCATTAAAGATCTTTCAGTCTACAGAGTAGCTACATTTTATGTGAGTACTGCTTTGCATCAGCTTTACTTGCTTGTAAAGATGGGAACTGAGGTTCAGGGCAGCTCCTCACAGAAGAAGGAAAACCGGAATTTAGTGATGAACTTGATAGAAGAGAAGGCTCAGTAGCTTGAGTTTGATGATGAGAGGGAGGGCTGCATGGCAGGGATAGAGACAATGTGCAGCCAGTACATTAAAAAGCAATCAAAGGAAAAGAAACCAGTACTTTAACTGGATAAACACAAATGTCTTTAATTCTATCTAGTTCTACCATGTGTGCATGCCTGAGTCATGCTGCGCAACACTGCTTTGAAATTTCTGCAAGAAACAGATGTAGTTGGCAATTGTTCCTTGATGTTGAGAAGAAAATCTGCATTAGCTGATGAATGATTAAGAAGATTCTCTTAAAAAGAGTAGGAATAACTTCAGTGTATCCTCCAGGAGAACACATGGGATGTTCTGAGATTTCAGTACAAGCTCATCTGGTACAGAGAGGCCTTGAACTACACAGATAAATCTGTTACACATCAGTGACTGCAGAAATGACACAGAGTGCAAGACATCCCTTAGCAACTCATCTGGTTTCCACTCCTGGAATACTGGCTCCTGACAGCAAGAGTGACAGATAACCCAGAGCACGGTAAGTGATCCAAACTGTACCATTAAGAAACTGGTAGCATGCAAGTTGCAAAGTGTTTAAACTTTTCTGTACAGTTTGAAAATGAAAATCACATAGGACCTAAATATCACAAGGGATAAGAAAGAATAAGGCTTTCAACTCATAAAGACCTGAGTTACCACTGTATGAAGAAAAAGGCATAAACCTCTCAGAGTACAGCAATGCGAGGATCAGGCTCCAAGGGAATGACTGACATTCAGTTCAAGCTGACAGTTAACAAAAGCTCCTGTACATATGCCAGCAAACCTCCACCAGGAAAATCAGTGTGGCTCCCAGCTTGCAGATTTCTGCATTCCTAGACCTCCCACCCTATCTGACCCTTGCTGACCTACATTGGCAGGCTCAGCAGAGAGGGGAAGGAGACACAGGATCTTACCAACAGTAGTCATTCTTGGTCAGGTGAGGGCATTTCATGAAAGAATCGGTGTCATTTCTAAGTAACTCAGGCTCTAGTGTCACCATCTGATCAGCCATTAACTCCTGGGAAAAAGGAGGAAAGAGCATTTGTTGGCGACTTAAGCAAACACCCATAGGAATAAACAGGACACTTTCTGTAGAGGGCAGTGTGATTCATATCACACTGAAACTAGCAGGCAGTTGTAGAAAGCAACGCTGCTCATAAATGCTGTCTCAGAGTTGTAACGTGTATCTTATGTCTCCCACCACCCAGCAAAATCTGAAGTCCAAACATCCCACCATCCACTCAGGTGAGGGCTTCACATTACTCACTACTGCATGTCATTAGTATAGAGAGATGTGATTGTTGTTCGTTCCTATTGTGTCTCTACAAGAAGGATGACTCAGTGGAAATGACCAGTCCTTGAATTACGTCACTTTTGTGTGTGTGTTTGGGTTGTGTTTGGTTTTTTTTTTTTAATAGAAGAAAGGAATCAAGCAGTTGTCTGTCTTTTTAAATTGTGGGACACATACCTCCTTCCACTTCCAAGTTCTGATTAGAAAGTCTTTCCCTTCTGTGATTCCAGAGCCTCTCATCTCTGCAAGCTTCTATTTTCACTGCATAATTGATCAAATCCAACTGATAGCAGAATTCATTTCAGTCAACAGTAATCTTTGCTTTCTCTAGCTCTGGTGGAGCATGGGCCAGGCACCTGGCAAGGCACTGCCTGGTTTCCCTGCTTATTTTGAGAAAGAAATCCATGATGAGAAACATTCTGTTCTCAATCAGACAACCCTCCATGCCTGATGAGCTTGCTCTGCCCACTCAGAATCTTCTGCAATGTGTCTAATGTGCAATGTGTTCAAAGAAGCCTGAGCATTCTATTTAGTAAAATTTAATCCAATCTTAATGCCATTATTTTGGGAACTGAAAACAAAGTGGTCCCACTCACTGGTTGGGTCATCTGAAACAAAGTGATGTTTGAGAGATGATACATAGGAAGATTTTCTTTTTCTTTACCCTTATTGATTGAGTGTTAATTAATTAGTTTCTTTTGTTAGCTGATTACTGCAAGAGGTCTCTCCAGTTTAGTGTCCACCTTAAAAAGCCTCTTGAACTGGGTCTGATGGGTCTCCTCTTTTCCTCTGGTCTCTCAGCTGGACTTCAGCTGCCAAATCTTAAGCATCTCTGAGAGTTCCAGGCCCTTGGGATGATGGTACATGCCTACAGAATTTCACAGCTGCAGTGTCTTTTGTGGCTGTCTCTCTCTTGGTGCGACTGGAAGTAAGGATTAGCCCACAGACTTTTCCCAGTCTCTAGGAAACTGTGTTAAATTATAGTGTTGGATGGTTTTATCATAGTTTCTTTGAGATTACTTCATTTTATCTCATAATTTCTTTGTGCTGCAGAAGACTCAGGTTTTCACCATAGTCGTCTTATAGTCAGTCACACACAGTATAACACTTCATTGTCAGGAGTACATTCCAGCCTTGCATCTCCACATAGGTTTACCCAATATATTAAGATCTTCTCTCAAAGGCTGCTTTTCAAGTCATGCTATTGTTGGGGCTTGTGATCCAGCAGTATTTCCTCTACAGCCTCACGAGGAAGCTAAAGAGGATTGTCCATGAGTCACAGTAACTTTACCTGTAAATTCAGTTAAGCCCCCAGGCAGCTCAGAATGCTGGCCACTGTTTCTTAAGCCTGACACTACTGTATCTACAATGAAAACTGGGAAAGAGTGTTTTTTAAATAAAAAGGGTGAGCATACACTTCATTCCATCACACAGTTGGAGATGCATTTCTGATAGCTCACATCAGTAGTCTAGAAATTAAGAAACTTCCAGTTTTTCAAGACTATCCCACAGAAGGCACCCATTCCAGCTTGGGAGTAAAGCAAACATTTTGTGTATAACCTAGACTCACTTCAGATTTGCAAATAAGCCTGTCTTAAGCACAGGGTATTTTCACTGGCTTCTGCGGCTACTTACACATACACCAGTTTTCAAAATTGTCCTCTTCTGAGCTAAAAAAGCTCAGTTTTTATTTCTTCCCACAGTGACAATTATAAAGGTTTCCACTCTCCACCCTTAGCCAATTCTCTTTGCCATTTTGAAATTCACTCACTAACAGAAGTAACTTGCGCAGCAGTAAGTCTGCCTTCTCAGGAGCACCCCTGTAAAGGGAACGCATTTGAAGACTGCAAGCCTATTGAATCCTCTGCTCCAGGTAACTCCAGAATACTCCCGTATCTGCAGTTATTCCACTAAAAGAAAATAAAAAATGAAAGGGGGAAGGGAGGAGAGTGGAGACTGTCAGAGGATGGAAGCCAATTTAATTTCTGAAGAAATTCGTTCATCTCTTTACTGGCATCTTCAGAGTTGCATCAGCTTGGCGTGGAAATGGATTTGGCCTTGTACTTCTGAGAATCCAGCCTTGTTTCAATTCTTCTGAACACTTCCTTGTTTCCTTCTGACTGTACTTCAGTTTTGATCCAAGTATCAGATAGGCCCATGAGGCAGCTGACTTGCACTAGATCTAACATAAACTTCTACTGACAGGTACCGAGATGATTCATGGCCCACCAGTGAACAAAAAGGATAAGGTCTCAGCTTCTTTCCTTGCTATAGCAACAAAGTACCTTGTGACAACAAAGTACCTTGTGACCATATTTTTTTTGCCTGTTTCATAAGCTAGTTGCTATGGCAAGTTACTTGTGTTACATTGTCAAACACTAAAAGGAAACAATTTGCATTCTCTAGAAAACCAGCATTTCAAAAGTCGGCTGAGTATCTGTTTGCTGCCTGCCGTGACACTGTAAGTCCTGTAGGCTCAGGGAGGGATGAGCAAGAAAAACACCCCAGTATGGGAGAAGTACTTGCAGGTTTCTTGAGTCTGGTGTATTTGCAGGAGGAATAAATTAAAAAACCATGAAGAACATGGTGCTGCGGGGAAGAAAACTCATGTGGACCTCTGTTTCTCTCACTACGCTCTCAGAGACAACGTTAAAGAGAGCACAGCGATAGAGTCTTCCTTCCAAACACTTCCAGAAAGTTTCAGTTACACAGAAAAAGCAAGCATCCAGGAAAATGGACTGGCTGAGCAAGCAAAACCATGGAAAGAACCAGGAAGCAGTCTGAGTACTTCAGAGGTGCTTGTTTCGGTTTGTTGTTTGTTTTCTTGTTTTTTAAGGGGAAAGAAAGAACAGTGCAACTTGGCCACTGCCTGGGTGTTTCTATTAGAAATAACTCTAAAAAAGATTAACACTTCAAAAACAGTGGGGATAGCCTTGATCTGTAGCTGATTATCAAGTTCTGTTGCTAACTAAGCTCTTGGCGTAAGTTTGTATGTCACCCACTGGAGAGTTAAGCCCATGCTTTGTCTATGATTTCCCTCTTGCAGAGGTTAAAGTGAGAACGGCAACATGGAGTTATTGTTTGGGTCACAGCACCTATAAAACTCAGTGACATACCTTCTGGAGTGAATTTAGAGTGTTGTTACAAAAAGTCATGCTGGTAAAAGCATGTCCGCGAGTTATGGCCTCCCACCTGCAGGCTACACACAGTTTGGTCAGTTTGGTGAAGACTGTCAGGAAAAACTCAAGGCATGGAAATGACATGACAGCTTTTCAAACCAGATGCAGATTTTGTTTTGGCAGTATTACTGTGGCAGTAAGGATCTTCTGAGATTCTCTCTGTGTCCTTTGTAATGCTCTGCATGTCAGTGGGCCCAGTATTTGACTAGCTTTCCTCTCCTGTCAAGCAAGGCTTGCAACAGTTGGTAGCACTGTAGGATTTCTAGAACTCTGTGCATTACCCTTTGCCTGCCTTGAGGTTTGTCATAGATCACAGGAGCTGCACTGATGCCTGATAGGTAGCTGGAGGAGTTTGTTCGCAGTCCAGCTGGAGACACCATGGGATGAGATAGCAGAGGAGTTAGTCAGTAGACTGAACCATCTTCTCCTGATGGCATTTGCACCGCTGTTGCTGTGATACTGCATGTCCCATGTTTAAAAGAGAGAGTCCCATCTTCCAGAGGCCTTAGACAGGCTAGACATTTTCCTAGAATTAAATTCAAGTTTAGGGAACTGGAAAAAAGAATCTGTCCAGGAAGAATGTTGTTTGTTTGTTTGTTTGTTTGTTTTTTACAAACAGAATGGGCTATAACCTCAGCAAGTTCAAATCTGCCCAGCTTTGCCAAAAGCAAAGGAGCTATGCTGCTTTGCAGCAACTGAGTATCTTCTATATCTTGCTTTTTTCATCTGAAAACAGAATGGGGAGAAGACATCTTTAAGCTGTATCATTCTCTCTGTCCTTGCAAGTTTGTGTCATCACCCCGACACGATTGTGTGGTCATGACTCACCAATATGTGATTATGCCTCTCTCCTCCAGCAGTCTGCAAACAAGTAGTCCTCAGGTTGTTATATCCTGATGTGATCTGGCACTGAAGAATGAGCAAGAAAGAGGCAGTTTCGGCCGCATCTTCTTGTGTTTCTTGGCTCTTGTATGACACTGAGAAGTGCAAGAAGCATGAAACTGAGTTTCACCCATAGCTGCATCTATTACTCTACGTATTTGGTTCTCGCTTCCTGGTAAGTTCTTAGGGTCACCTACGCACTGAAAAATATGAGCCCACTTTCAAGGTGCTTCAAAAAGCAGGATTTCTGCATGCTCCAGTACCCTGCCCACTCGCAAGAAACGGCTAAAACAAGACAAGACAGGTAGCGCAGAGAGGCGGTGCACTGTGCATACGTGTGTCTGCCTGTGAAGAAACCCATTACCTTTGTGTGTGCTAATGTTTCTGCTGTTGGCTTGGTCAGGAGAGATGCTGTGTTTCTGCGAGCTGTGGTTCTTGCGTCTGTGGAGAACTGAGAGGTTCAGAATCAGGAGGGCTTGTTAGAAGCACGCAAGAGTTTTGAGGTAGGTTAAAGCTTCAGCCTTTTTGTTTGGACCTGCCTGTTTGCATGCTGGCTTTTAGAAAGTGCTCTGGCAGGTTTGTTTGTGCTGGTGCAACACGTCTTTAAGACCTGAAAAAACCTGCACAGCTCTCTCAACGGGTATCCTTAGAACTCACCTAATCTACTCTCGCTACAAGCTCTGCAGGGCATGAGCTTTCTTTTTATTATGTGTCAAGCATGGCATCTAGAACAATGGTTTCTAGATCAATTTTCAGATTACTACCTTTCCAACATAAACAATAAATTGTGGCGGTGTGCTTGAAACGTATGTCAGAGTGAACAGTGCTTTTCCAGTACCACAAATGTATACTTTATTTGGCGCCATTCTGCATTCAAAGCTTGATCACTTCTGCATGCTCCCGGCTAACCAGGTGACTATGCAATCCAGTATTCACTTTCCAAAGTAACAGGGGAATCATGGAGCCTAATGGTAGAAAACATCTGGTAACATAAGCGTACTGTGACAGGACTGAATGTACCCCACTGGTAGACCTGAATTAGTGGAATGAAGCTTCAGCTCATCAAGGTTTACTAGCTTTGACTTAGTGGTGTTCCTTGTGCGATCCAAGTACGACCAGACAAGACCCTCTTGCCGCACTTGGACCTTTGCCTGCAATTGGAGCAATGCTGTTCACAAGATGCGTAGCTCTGCTGCTAAGCTTAATTGGACGCCAGCTGTCTTACACAGAGACAATTCAGGTGTCTTTCTTTTTGTGGCCTAAATTGCTCCCGGATAATTTGGAGTCATCTATTTTCCTAGGCATTTCCAGGGGCCAGCTAAAGGCATCCTGTGAGCTGGCTTCAGCCTAAAGGCTATCAGGGCCTGTGACTGGTAACCAACACTGCTTTTCAGCAGCCTCTGGTATTCTTCCCCCAGAACGTGCCGTTTGCCAGGCCTCCGAGGGAGCCGAGAACGGCAGCTCACCCCAGGGCAGCGCCTCCGGCGCTCGGAACGGGGCCCTGCCTGTAGGGCGATGGCAGGGCGGGTGCCCTGCCTGCCGGGTTACCTGGAGGGCAGTGCCCTTTCGACTGCAGCAGCCCTGTTCCGCTGCTGGCCAGGGCAAGCGAGCGGCGGCTCGCAGGCCCCGGGACAAACGGGGCGTTGAGGTGATCTCTCGCCCCTCTCGCCGTGCCTGCGCCCCGCCCGCCGCCTACCGCGGAAGCCGCGACAGCTCTCGGTACCCCCACGGGCAGACCACCCCTGCCGCCACGGGAAGGGCGGGCTGAGGGGCCCGGGCGGGCAGGGGCCGCCAGGCCTTCCTCTCACCCCGAGGACGGGGAGCAGAAGCGGGGCCGTGGCGGGGCGGGAAGCACAGGCACAGCCCCAACGGCGCACAACGACATCTCCGCGGCTCCCAAAAGAAGAGGGGAGGAGAGGGGGGGGGGGCCGGCGAACCCCCCCCCCCGCAGCCACCCGCCACCACCCCAGGGACCGCCCCGCGGCCAGGCCGCGGGGGGCGGGTAGTGGCGCCTGATTGACAGCTCCGCGGCCCACCCAGAGGGCGGTGGCAGCGGGGGCCGCCTATCAGGGGAGGCGGGCGACCGTTGAGCGGCGGGTGGGCGGGGCGCGCGTCCTGGGCGTGTGCCGCGGCCGCCGGCGGGGAGCGCTCCCGCTCCGCTGCGCTCCCCCCCACCTCCCCGCACGCACATTGTCCGGGCGCGGCGGCGGCACAGCGCCCCGGCGCCCCGTGCCAATGCGGGGCGGGCGCGGCACACCGGGGGAGCCTCCGCCACCGCGGTGGAAACTTCATCTCGCCGCCGGGCCGACGCGCGGCTGAAGCCCCCGGCGGGGCCGGACCGGACCGGGCGAGGAGGAGCGGAGCGGATCGGCGGGAGGAGGGCGGGGGGGGGGAGGTGATCCCGGCTGGGAAGCGCCTCGTCTTGTTTGATTTTCCTCCGTTGGAAGAAAAAAATAAACAATATTATTGCTCGGCTTTAAACTTCCGCGCCCCGCTCTCCAGGACGCGCATCCCGCCTGGCGGGGTGGACGAGCCGGTGAGTGACCGCCGGGGACGGGGCTGGAACTGGACCTGGACCTGGGGGAAGGGGATGGGACGCGCCGGCGGAGGGGCAGCACCCACCGGCTTGGCCGGGACGGGCCCGCAGCGCCGCCGCCACCTGTTACCGGGGCGGCTGCACCCTCTGGGAAGCCTGAACCCCCGCCCTGCCGGGGATGGCCCCCGGCGTTCCCCAGGGAGGCGGCGGCGCGGCCCCGCGGGTGTTTGGGGGCGGTGGCGCAGACCCACCTGCTCGCCCGGCCGCGCCATGACTCTGCTGCCTGGGCGCTGCCCGCGTCGACCCCAGCCCCGGGCAGGCCGCCGAGACACTGCCTCTGTGTCCCCTTTGCCCTGCATCCTTTCTGCCCTCCATCCCCTGCACTCCTCTTCCTGCACCCCCTTAGCAGTCCTCCTGCCCTCTCCCCGATCCCAAAGCTCAGCCCTCTTTCCTTCTCCCCCTTACTCTCCTGCTCCCCCACATCCCTAAGCTGCATCTCTCTGCCCCATCTCCTTCCTCTTCCTTGCACCCCCAGTTTGCAGCTCCCTGCAGCTGCCTTTCCTCATTCTCTTGCATCCCTCATGCCAACCCTGTGATGCTCCCAAAGGAGAGCACTAGACCCCCCAGCCTTTGCCAAAGCAAGTGCCTGCCGGGCTCTGGCTCCCCCAAGTCAAAGCAGCACCCCCCAGGAGAGACCAGCTTCACATCAGTGCTAGGCATCAGCAGGCCAGGGGTGAGGCGTGGAGGGGGCATGCAGGTGGCAAGAAGCACAGGTATATGCATCTGTGAGCAATGTCCCGCTGTTCCTGCGTGTATACACTCTCTCTGCAGAGCTGGTGACACCTCCCTTCCTCCCAGGGATGCTCGCTGCCTGGGCTGTACAGTGTGCAGAGGCTGCTTGCTGTCTAAGGGTGTCAGAGGCCAGGGGTTCAACACCTTCACCCTATGTTGGGGCGGGTTAATCTGGTGGCTCGCTTGGCTCATATGTGTCCTGGTTGGGGATGCAGTTTAATTGCCTCAAGCAGTGGAGCATGCCTGGAGGCAGAAGAGCTTATGAGAAATTGGAGAGGACTGGTGAACTCTGGAGTGGCTGGAGGAGTGCTTAGGACAGCTGGAAGCAGGATGGTACAGCAGGAATGGCTTGACCCAAGTCAATCCTTAACACAAGTGAAGCCATTGATTATTTCAATGACCTTAGTTGTGTCTCTTTAGCCTGTGCCACGCAAAGTTGCTCCTGGTTGCTGTCTTTGAGATGCAGAAGGGGTACAAACTCCTAGTGAGGCTTTGTTGCAACATACCCCAGTCTGGTTGGCATGGGTAGGTTGTGTGGGTTGGAGCAGGAACTGGTTTTGAACGGAGAAAAGCACATGAGGTTTTGTGTAGGTTCGATTAAAGAGCTGGTAGCTGTATGGTGGATATTGGTTTCTTCCGATCAGGATTGTGTTTATGTGTTTATCCTTGCAGAGCTCCAAAGTATTTTGATTTTGCAGCTGGTGATCTGCGTAATCTTCCCAAGTTTGTAACACAGCTGTGACTTTGAATCTATGTGTCTAGTCCTTTCCTTCTCGTCAAACGTTTTCCCTGTGTGATTAAAAACATGCCAACAGCTTCATTTCAGCACCGGGAAGGCTGATGCTGATTGATTTCTCTGTTCAGTCTCCTTGGTGGGTCTGGAGGCTGATGGGTGTTATCAATGCAGAAGTCTGCTTTGGGGTGGCAGCTGTCAGCATGTCTTCTTTTTTTCTTTTGTCTCAGTGAACCTCTTATTTCTTTTAATTAAAAAGAGATGAAGTATGCATGCTAATACCCTCTGTGTTTACATAAAAATGATCTTGTAATTAGTAATAATGATCTCAGTTTGGGTTATCACTGTCTTATGACCTGAGGGACACTTTTCTGGCCCAAAGGTGTGGCTCTCTCCAGTGGTGAGTTTGGTTCTTGGCTGCCATCAGTGGTGAAGGTGGATTTGCAGTGGCAGTAACCTCTGGTTTCTCTGACACTGGCCTAGAAAGTGATGGCCACAGTTTCCTCATCGGGTCTGGTGCTGCTTCACGGGGCTCCCTGGAAGACCTGCTACCAGGTGTGTGGAGATGGCCTACCTTTATGGTCTGAGGACTCAAGAGGGCTCCTTTGTTAGGCCAGAGAGGGGAAAAAAAATGGGCTGAAGATCTGCCGATTGACCTTTTTCCCCTGTAGTTCTCTTAGGGAGGTTTGGAAAAGGCTGCTGGTACTTGGGAAAGCTTTTCCCTGGGATTGTAGAGGTACTGAGGCATCCTTGTCCATGTGGCCATCTTTTACCTGACTTCCCTTTAAGATGACCAAAGCTCAGCTCAAAAAGCATAAGCATTTGTTTACAGGCTGGAGAGGGCACCTACTGCCTCCCCTCCTGCTGCTGGTGCACCCTGGATTTACCTTCCTGCTAGGCTGCCCTTGGAGCTCCCCAGGTTTTCTTAGGGGGGGAAAAAAACTTTATGGAGGGAAAAAGTTGAATAGGGGGGAAATAATAAATTAAAACCCAAGACAAAAAAGTACTGCCTCCAGAGAGGGGTTCCTTGTGGGAGGGTGATGAAGGGAAGCGGTAGAAACATCTTGTCTCTTGTCTTTTGAGATGTGTTATGATGCTGTACTTGGTCTAGGCAAAGCAAAATGATTGTGCTTTGGCACTCTTTATTTAATTGTAATTTATTATCAGCTTACTATTTCAACATTTTTGAAGTGTAATCTTAAAAGCAGAGCTTATTAACCAGCAGATAAAAATGTTGAATATATTTGAATTTTACCTGTATTAATCTAATAATATATTTTTGACATTATATTTGATCAGATCTATGGCTGGTTGAAGACCACAAAAGAGTATTAATCAAATAAATTATTTGGCAAATATGGATAAGATTAAACAGGTGGTCTGTTTGCCAACTGCTGTTCAAGTGCTCTGTCATAACACGTTCCTCTTTCTCTTACCTTTCCCTTCCAGCGTTCGTTTAATTTTTTCATGGTTTATCTTTCCCTGACTATCCTCAGTATCTGTTTAATTTCATTTTTCCTTCTCTCGTATTATCCTTTCTCTTTTGTGTCATGGTTTTCCTTTCATTCTTTTTCTGCCTCTTTCTTCAACCTATTTGCTGTGCTTTTTGAGTCTAAATAACAAATTTTCCTCTTTTTCTCCACCTTTCTGGTGGAGATTTTTATTGAACACTTCACAGCCAGCTCAACTAAACCTAGTATGTGTTTAAACCCATAAAAACTTAAAACTAAACCCAAACTGCACGTGAGTATGAAGATGTTTGCTCAGGGGTAATGCTTTTCTGACTCTCCTCGGGTTTTCTGGCTGTTGCAGGAAGGGTGTTACTGCAATTCTGGAGTTTTTTCCCAGCTCTTGTTTTAGCTTGTACTCTCTGTATGTCTTTTTTTAAAGGCGAATTTGACTGTATCCTAAGAAAATGACTAGGATCAAATGGCAGACCTTGTATTGTTCATTGGTTATGTGTCTGTGTGCAACCTGCTTCCATCTGCTGCCTGACCAAGCCCAGCCTCCCTGCTGGGTAGTTCTGCTTTCCTCCTGGCATCATTCTTCCTTCCTTCCCTCTGGGGTTACATCCAGGAGGTATCTGTCTTTCAGCAGGGCAAAACAAATGAGTTCTCTGAAGGTTTTCTGGCCCACCTGTTACTTTCAGAGTTTGTGTGAATGTCAGGTTGATGAGGGTAGGTAGCAAGAGGTGAGTGGGTTGTCGTGCATGACTGAGCAGTCACAATACTCAACTTAGATCTAGTATTCAAAGATTAAAGTCTCAAAAATGAGAGTGCTGTTATGGAGAAGACTTGGTTTTGGGTTTTTTATACTGGGATGAAAACGGGAGAGGGTATTCTCGAAAACAAGGAAAGGAGTAGAAAACTTTGTATTTTAGGGGAGGAAATTGCTATGCATTGGCAATAAAGCTCAGGCAGTCCAGAGGAGTGTGATGGGAGTGCTCAGAGTGCATGATTTGCCTCCATTGATGGTTGCAGTGATGTTGCTGCAGTGAATGAGCTAAGCTGTGTATGTCATAGCTGTCTGCTGCAAGTACTGGGAATTACGTGATGATGCCCTCTTGTACCCATAAGGAAAGGTCTCTGCTGTACTGAAGTTAACAGTTACAATGCTCCTCTGTCTTGTGAAATGTTTCGGATAACGCTTGGGTGCACTGGCACAGCGAGCAATCCAGGCGGCACGTTGTTGTGAAGCAAAATTGATTGGGGAGGATGGGGCCAAGAGGAATATTCTCTTGCAGTTAATTATTTACTGCAGGGAGAGAGGGAAGCTGTTTGGCTTATAATTACAGATATCCAGAGGAAAATGCTTCAAGGTGATCTGGTTTATTGTGTGTGTTGCCACCTATTTCTTGGTCTGCCTAAAACATGAGACCAGCATTGTTTTATGACCTATTCAATAAAAACAAAACTTGGTTATCAACTTAGTGCTGGAATATGGTTTTACAGCTTGCTGTGTCTCATGCAAAATGGCCTGAATGCCTACGGAGGGAATAGCTTTTCTGTGCTGTCTTAATGTACAGCCTGCCAGTAGTACCCATCTGACAGCAGTGTGAACAGCTCACCGCTGTGCTGAAAGGTGACTTTGTGGTTAAGGTGCAGGAGCATGAACCCAGGAGTCCTGATCGCGTCTTTGGTCTTGGCTGAGCTGGTTGCTTTATCTCACTGGGCTCTCCTCTTCTGCTGACACAGATCCAGCCTATCTGCTAAAAAGGGTAGCACGTCCTGAGTGAGGGGGACTCTGATAATTTAAAACCAGCAGCAGCCAAGGTACTTTCATAACGTAGTGCTGTGGGCCCAATTATATGTGGATTTCTTCTTTTGCGTAGCTAAAGCCGTTACAGATCAGACGGCTCATATGTAAGTTAAGTTCAAGAGCCGGTGGAGCTGAGACTAGATGCGCATGTGTGGGAGCAGTAACTTGATGGATACAAAAAAAGAGACTTTGCTGCAATGTCTCTGGGAAGATGCCTGTACATATTCTGCTTGCTTAGCATCCTTTAGAGAACAGCAGATGTGAGGGAGAAGCTGTGGCCTGTGAAATGAAGAGGATGTCATCCTCTTCGTGGGAGAAGGAGAAGAGTGAGATCTAAAAAGCTGGGAGTGGGAGCGAAATGAGAGATGCTGGTGTCCTCAGTGGGGTCTGCTTTGGGGTGCCCTCTCCTCACTGGGTAAGGTTCTGCAGGAAGAGATGCGAGCAGATCAGTGAAAAAAGGCATTGTGGAGGCCGCTGTTGTGCAAAGTGGAGCGTTGGCTGTCCTGCCAGTCCAGGCTGAATTGGAGCATGGCCGCCTGGCAGTGGGAGTGCACAGGATCTGAGAAAAGCAGACTGGTGAAAAATCTCCAAAAGAGAGTCTGGCTGGCAAGTGCTTGTGCCCCGGGCAAGTTGGGATCCTGTTTAGAGGCCTGTGGAGAAGTGAGCTCTCTTCATCAAGCCATTTGTTGGGGTAACAGGTTGTCATCGTGTAGGCTTGCTCCAGTATCACTGTTGAGTCTGCTCTGGCACTCCATGCTGTCTTCAGCAGTTCTGTGGCTTGCATCCAGCTCTGTTCAGCCTGCTCCAAACCATGTGTTTAAAATAAACTTTAATGTATGAAACTGAGTCTGCAAATGATGCATTTTATACCTTGTCCTACCCCAGCTAGCCACTACCACAGCCAGAGTGGTTCTCCTAGTTTGGCACTCGCTCCTGCATTTCTGTAGTGACGGTACTATCCATGGTCCTTCCATGCAACTGGCTTTGCTGATGAGATGTTGGGGAGCTAGAATTCATCCTTCAGAGGCAGGAGACGGCTGGGCTTGAGAAACCAGGCTTTGGTTGGTATGATAAATAGACAAAACATGAAGATAAGTGTGATAAGTAAATAAAACATCACTTAGAGGTAAATATGGGATAGATGCTGGGTTGTATGTGTGCTGATCCTTTAACTTTTCCATTGTCTTCCGTTGGATCTGTCTGTTGGTGCAGTAGCTCATTTTGGGCCCAGCTGTATTAAGCTCCTGCTGTGGGCAGCACGACTCTCTCCTCTGTAGCATGCAGACCCAGCAAACGTTGGTGAAAGCAGGACATACGTTCCACCTGTGTGCGCATGTGCACACGCATGCATTTTGCCTCCCTGGCTTGTGTGGGGAGGCTAAATATATAACCTTATAGTGTAACCTTGGTCATGCAAGGTTTCTCCCAGTCTTGTTTCCCCTGGCCTTTTCCTGATTTGCATGATATTGTACAAGGCCAGCCAGCTTTTTCTGGAGGGCTTGTCCCACTTTCCACTCAAGCAGCCTTGGGCAAGAGGTCTGCTCCCTGCCCTGCTTCGACAAGCATGTGCTGCCTTCTTGCTATGCTGATGTGGGAGGGAGTATGAGGGTAAGTGCTGGGGGGCTAGGCTGGGGAGGACATTGCTGTGCCGGTCGGTGGTGTGGCCTCCCATGTGGCAGTCAGTGTAGCTGCTGATGGATAAGGAAATACACTTAAACCCCTGCTCTGCTTTCTGCCTCATCATTCTGTCTGGGGGACGCAGTGGCTGTGACTTGTACTCAAGTCAAATCTGCTCTCTCTACTCCTACGAGTACAGATATGTCCTCCGTCCTGCTATGCTCATTTGCAGGTGATAACTCTGTGGCTATTCTGGTGGTCCCCGTAAATTTTGAAACATCAAGATATTCATTGTCAAAGCACACACACAGGAAAGAAATTACCACCTTGACCATGGTGAAGGTGGGAAACAGAGGCACAAGAGAGATCTTGATAAAGAGATCTAGATCTGATAAAAGAGAGATCTAGATCTGATAAAATGTTTTGGCTCCTGCTTTTCCCCAGAAGCAAGGAGGCTGCATGCTGGTGTGGCTCATAGGCACAAGGGCATGTGCAGGGTCCCACAGGATCTGTGGCAGAGGAGGGAGGTGTGTGGATGGGGATGGAAACTTATGGCTGATCCCTGTGTGAGATGCATCTGGTACAGTTGGTACAATTGTACCATGGCTCCTTACGAAGAAGGGATGAAAGCCACACTATTCACTCCAGAAAGCCACCACAGGAGCAACATCATGTCATACTTCTGAGAGTGGCTTGCAAAGTCAACACGGGCATGTCATCCAGTGCTCGATCAGTCTTTGTTGTCATCCCTGCAGTGGCTAAATAAGTTGGGCACCTAATCAGAGACGTTTTCAAGTGTGAAAAGCATCGTCTTCTGAAAATGCCATCCCTTTTTGTATGTCAGTTGGTCGTACAGAGACTGAAGTAATTCCACAAACTGGCAATGTTGACCAAGACTCGAGGAAAACAAGAAGACAGAGCTGTAGACTGTGCAGGGAGGTAGGGCTGTGTAGAGTGCAGCCTGGGTTTCGTGTGCAGATGGTGGTCTTCATGGGCCTGTTTAGCACACACACTGATAGGGACAGTCACAGTTCAGTTGACGTTGGACTGGGAGGCCCACCAGCTGGCTGCTTTGTAAATGTTGCTGTTTCCCCGTTGACCATTCTGACTTGTGATAGGTGGCTGAGGATGGAGGGTGCTTTGGAGCACACAGATTTTATAAACCGCTGTCAGTGGTTATTTAGAGCTGCAGCAAAGTGCTTTTTGTGAGCATGCTTAACTTTGGCCTCGAAAAGACTGGTTTGCTAGCACCCCACCGCAAAACAGAGAATCTCAGGGTTGATCCTAGGCAGAGTGTAGATCTAAGCCCACTTCAGTCCTCCTGCCATGGGGCTGTAGACTGTATCAGCAGTTCTTCAGTGTGAGTCTGACGTGGTAATGTCTTAGTGAGGTGAGAGCAGTTCTCTTCCTGTTTTGTGGCAGGCACAAGGAGAATAGATATAGAAGAAAACTGGTCTTAGTTAGCTGATTGCAGCAGCTACTGTCATGGTTTTCTTCTTGAGATCATTTCCTATCTGCCAGGCCAGGCAAGAATTTGGGCAGTTGTTCTGGAAGGGGGAAAGCTAGGACTTTCAGACCCTGAATAACATCTGTTTAATAATTAGTCATCTGATCCCCACAACTACTGCACCTGATTATCAGCTGCCAGACAAGATGTCCTCTGCTCCACATGTCTTTCACAGTGAACACATTTTTCTGTACGAGTAAGAGAGAATGCTTCCTCCACATCAGTTTACATCTTTGTTCTTCTTCCGTGGGGTATGTCTCAAGTAGCCACCCTCTTCCAGCTTATGAAGTGTTCAGACCTGTCTGATCCTCATATCTGCTAGGAAGTGAGAAACTGCACTCTAGGTGCCAAGTTCTGTCTGTGGAAGGTGACTTAATCCATGAGTTTCTCTTTCTTCTTGCTCCTTCCAATAATTTTGCTGCTAGATGTTATCACTCTTACCACTTGTGGGTAATGTGTCCTTGCCCCAGGTATCTGCCGATAGCCAGGGCAGGGAAAGGAGAGGTGTTATGATGACCTCTTGTTTACAGCTGTGTTGCTGAGGAATGGAAATCCATGTTAATAGAAGGAGCCTGGAGAAGAGTTGAGAACAGAAATTAATGTCCTAGTCCGATGCTTTGACAGCAAGATCAGTTTTCCCCTTCCTTTGGTAGCCAGTAAGTGTCAGAAGATGCAGCACTCAACTATTGATGCGTTGTTAATCTGATTTTCTGATGAGGGAAATGCATTCTTATCACAGTGAACTCTGAGAAGGTGGGATTTTGTTTCCTGTTATAATTTCAAGCAGGGTTGTCTTGTCTACTGTTTTAATATTTTGGTTATCCAGTCTTAAAAGTAATGTGGGTGGAGGGCTGGAATAGTAGTCCTTTCTTCGTAAGTCTTCTAGGTTGTAAGTGGGGCTTGTATATGTAGAAGTGTATGTGTGTGCCATGGTAAAACTGAGTACTTTGGCTTGTTGTGGGTTGGAAAAACAGTAACAAAATTTGGGCAATTGAAAAGAGATGTTGTACCCCTCTGGATGAGGTTTGATTTAAATACCAGAGGGCTTTAGCATCTTAATTTGTGTTGGTGGCAGGTGGTTGCAAAGCGAGCCATCTCCCTTCTGCTCACCTGAACCTTGGCATATTTTGGGGGAAGATCAAAACCCCAAGATGCAGTTACTTGACCAGGTCTTTAATGATAAAAACCTTCTGGGGGAAGGGGAAGGGAGAGAAAAAAGATTGATTTCTTCAAGAAGCAAAAAACCCCAACCCTTTACTTTTTCTCAAAGCAGTTTCCGAGGCACCTGATCTAATCTTTCCAAAACAATTCTCTGGCAGCCAGGGCTCACATATTTTAACAAAGCAATGCAGAGAGGAATGTATCGTGACAGTTTAATCTGTTGCTGAAATACAGTCACCTCTGGGGTAATTCAGAGCAGTCATGGAGGCGATGATAAACCTGTTCAGGATGGGAGGTTGCTCAGATGAAACTGTCAATGGAGGATGCCCATGCAGAGGTATAATTCCTGGAATTTAGCTTCATCATCTTCCTCCTTTGTCTGTAATGGAGCTGTAGCCTGTTCACACCTTCTGATCAGGGCAGTTGTTGTGTTCTTGCTATGGCAGCATGGGGGGTTTTGGTGATGAGTCTCCCAGGCAGGCTGTAGGGAAGACTCTCTGGTAGTGGCCAACTTTAGCAATGAAGTGGATGCAGGAGAAAAGGTAGAGGATTACAGAATGTACAGTACAGGCCCGTGTGCATTCTGGTCCCTGGCTGGGAACTTCTAAAGGTCCAGGGCAGCTGGCTGGGTATTGTAGTCACCAGTCCATGGGTGACAGCAAACTGAGCTGTGTAAAGCTGGCCTGCAATTTCTATAATCTTTAAAGAGGAAAACAAAGCAATTCACTGAGAGGGTGGTCAGTAATTGGAACAGGTTGCCCAGGGAAGCGGTGCGATACTGTCCCTGGAAGTGTTCAAAAACCATGTAGATGAGGCCCTTAGTGACTTGGTTTAGTGGTGGACTTGGTAGTCTATCATAAGGGTTGGACTTGATGATCTTAAAGGTCTTTTCCAACATAGCTGATTCTATGATAATTGCAGGATGCTTTTGAGAAGGCAAAGGAAAGCCTGTGTGAGTTTGAGAGGAAGGCGTAGTTTGAAAAGAAAGAGCTGTGTAGTCGCTGCTGTAGCCCTATTTAGGGTTCTCAAGAAGAGCATAGCCTGAAGTGTGCTCCTCATGAAGAGGTGGGAAGCTGAGTGCCTAGCAGAGGGCTGGGCTTTTTCAGAGCATGCTGCTAAGTGTGTGGGTTTTGGCAAGCCCAGAAGTTGCCCTGCAACAGGGTTATGAGGTCTGCTTCAAATCCTGCTTAAGTTGGTTGAACTGTGTTGACTACAATGACTATGGGCTGGGAGACAGTACAGCATCTCTCAGGTCAGTTCAGGTTTTCATCTCCTTTATTTCAAAGTCTGCATCTAGAATGAGTTTATTCAATTCACAGCTTAGAGCAATCTCAGAATAAATCCCAGGGGAGGAGAGAAAGGAAAAACAACAACAAACCCACTCCAAACAAACAAGCCACCACCACCACCAGATCAAAATAACCAAACAACTTGTGCTATGGAACTGGGATGTGACTGGCAGCTGATGTATGGAGGTGGACAACCATCAGTCACACTTTCTCAACATGGCTTGCTCTGCGGGGGCAGTGGGAGCAAGTATCTGTTAGGATTAGGATGCAACGAGGTAACATTTAAAATCTGAGGCAGAAGCCTGCGAACTCAGTGACAACTGTATTGTAGTGTGGAAGAAAAAATCCTGCCACCAGTAAGTCACCCTTTCCAGGGGGTAATCTGAACTTCTTGTTTTCTTCTGAGCCTTTCAGCTCAGTCCCACTGTGGGCAAATGTCATGCAGTCTCTTCTATGCTTGCTTCTCTTCACATCCCCCCCCCCCCCAGTTTGATTTGAGAGCCCTTTGTAACTTGCTGGTCATTCATCCTGTTGTCAGGGAAGTTACCCTGCTTGCAACCCCTGTGTGAGCTTCATTTTCTTGTTTTCTGTAGCACAAGGTCTACACAAATCTTAGAATAGCTCCTCAATCTCTCACCTGGCCTATCAGCACAACAGCTCCATTTAATGTGAGCTGTCTGCTTTGGCTTCTTGCCCCTAGACTCATTATTTTGCATTTGTCTGCATCAAGCTTCAGTATTGCCTGCCCCAAAAGGATTGTATATCAGAACTCATGAAAAAGAGAAGAATCCTCAGGGTTGGTCTGTAAATCTTAAGTCTCTTGCTAGAATAAATGTGCACTCAGGGTGCTCTGTCCTTTCCTGTTGTGTCCTTGCCTAGACCTGCTGCCTGTGTGCATCCCTGTCTGCCTGTCGTGGGGCATCTCTTGGTGGGCATGAAGTGAGCTTTGCAGGCTCTCCTGCAAAGGCAATGCTGTTCTCACAGCACAAAGCGTTTGGTGCCTGAGACATCTCCCTTTTTATTCCTGCTGACACAGAGGCAAGTCGAGACGTGCAGCTCTGCCTTCTCTTCAGCTAGCCCCCACAGTAACCTGGATACATTTGGGATATTGTTATAGTGAAAATACTGGGAAGTTTTCATGGTGGCAGATATTTAGGGGCATGGGCCTCTCATCTACAACTTGAAGTGAGCCTTATCTGTGGGCCTTGGGGACTGAAGTGCTTTCATGTTAAGTGCAGCGTGAGTCCCTCTCTGAAAAGCTTACAAGCTAAGTGCAAGATGGGGAGCATCAGGGTGCAATTCACCTGTCCAGATGCTGACATATAACATCCCAGACGCTTACCCTCATTCCCCCTGTATAGGCAGCAGAGGAAACAAGCACTTTCATCCTAATGCAGGTAGATACCTGAAACAGGTCAGGCAGATTGTGTCTGTCTCTTCTCATTGATGGTAAAGGTGCTTTGGATGATAGGTTTTCATGGAGACATCTTTCTTATAGGTGAGATGAATCCCTGTCCCTCTTCCTTAGTCAATAAGCTACCCTTCATTTTGGTTCCTTTCTGGCCAAGAGCTGCAGCAACTGGAAGACAAAGTTAAATACCTCTCAGAAGTGCTTCTAGCAAAGGTGTTAGGATGGAGCTCCAAACCTATCCCAGCTCTGGGGCATTTTAACCAAGTGAAAGGAGTGGGGCCCATGACCTCATGCATGTGCCTGAACAGCAGTCCTGTTGTATTGCAGTGGGGAAAGGCATGAGACCCCTAAACTTGGCGCTGAGACAAGGGCATGGGGGCTTCACATTGTGAATTAACGGATAATAGCAGAAGGAGTCCTATGGTGCCTCTACGAGGGCGGCACAGCTGTGTGTTCCAGGCTTGATGGCTAAAACCCTTTCTACTAGGGGAAAAGGAGCTTTTACCTAACAACTGAAGTGCTGTTAAATGCTGTGATGGGACTTTGGGGGTGATGGAACCAGTTTCTGTAGTTTTGTATCCCACTTGAGCTGAACCTTTGCGGTTGCTCTGAAGAACTTGGTGTGGTCTGCAGGGAGCAGGTTGGAGGAGACCCAGAGCTGTTCTTGAAAGAACTGGAAAAACCAAGCTGAGCCAACTGGAAGGAATAAAGCCTGGTAGCCCAGGGAGGATTTTCTTGCCTGGCTGAGTTTCCCCTTTGATTGGGAGCACTTGTTCCATCATGCCTTTTGCTGGGGAAGAATTAGCCCGATGGCAGAAATGTGATGCCCGGGCGTTTTGGGAGTGAAAAACCTGTCCACAGCAAGAGCTTACAGAGCTTGAACTCAGCCTTTGAGTCCCTGTGCTGGCAGCTGGTTGCAAGCCTGCTTGGCAGGAGAGGATGCTGTGCCAGGCTCTTTACCCTCTGTCTCATGCCTGCGTAGTCAGCATTAAATCCTAGAACCCCAGAGAAAACTGAGAGTTAGTTTTGTACCCCACTTTGTTTTTTGTTACCAACACTCATGCTGTAATTCCCATCAGTTCAGGCACCCATAAAGTGGTGGTTAGCTCTGGAGAAGCTCTGGAAGTCTGCTATGTGCACTACAGTCACTTCAAATTTTGCAATAGCAGGGAATGTCTTAGGGGGAAAATTTCTGGCTGATGCTTGGTGGGAAGAACACATAACCATGCCACATAACTGTACCAGGAAAAAGTAAAAACCCTTTCTTACATTATATAGCATATTTTCCTCACTTCACAACATATCTGATCTCTCCCTGCTGTCTTTCCTGGCTACACATATCCACCACAAGCATTTTTTATTTTCCTGTTTGTACTTCTAGGGGACAGAGGGCCAGGGAGAGCATATGAAAACCTTCAAGAGGCTTTTAATTCAGGAAGAAAGGTATAGCAGGGCCTTGTAGTTAAGGGTCATGGCATATGTCTTGCTCTGATACTTTCCTGGTTGTCTTTCTGTTCTGAGCTTTGGTAGAATAAATAGTGTCTCTGTTTGAAGAACATCCCAGCAGAGAGGCATCTGGTACAGCATCAGGTTGGTGCAGCTTCTTGGTACTTCTGCTGCATTTATCCTCTTGCTGGTCAGCAAGTGCATTGTCAGTGGCGCCGAGTAGTGACTGCACACCTGCCCTTTTTGCCCGCTTACCCAAGATAATTCCTTCTGCTACTCCTTCACATGGCAGAAACAAGTCAGAAAGGCAGAGATGTTAACACAGGGTTTTCATTTGCAATATTATACTTGCAGTGCCTTGCTGTGCTCTGTTGTTATTCATGGGTAAAACCCTGAGCCCATCCACAGTGGCAGTATTGCGCTAATACCAGCTGTTCTGCTGCGATCTGCCTGCTACTGGTTGGGTATGCTTTGGCAAAACAGTGTTTTTTACTTGGTTTTTTTGCCACCAATGGTACTCTCGCTGCCTTGTCAACAGGAGACAGTTCATAAGTCTGGGAGGTGTGCAAGTGTTGTCAGTCTGCGCTTTGCTCTAATGGTTGAACAAGCCCATGTATGGGTCTTTGAAGGCTGGTGGGAGAAACTGGGGTCATTGGTCTCTTTCACAAAGTGTTTGTAACTATATGACCTTCCTAATTGATTTCCCTCATTCCCTCATAAAATACATGTATACCGAAACCTAGGCAGACAAGGCTATATCAAGCCTTAGGCATGGGAGATTGTGTAATACAGTAAAGCTGCGTATCGTGTCCAGGGCAGAGCTAGCCTTGTTGCACCAAGAATTTCCTTCAGATTTTCCCCGTGGGGTGGGAAGACAACTCCCATTGCAGGGAGTCCCAGTTCCCTCCTGTACTGCACTGAAGGCTGCTTGGGTGTCTGATTCAGCTCTGCAAATACTGTCTAGAGGCCTCAAACTCGACGTGAAGCTGGCTGGTTATTTCCCCTGTGAAGGCTAAAGCAAGGGAGGGAATATTGAAGCAACTTGTCTTAGCCTGAGTCAGCGTCGTGGAGTTGCAAGTGTGTCTCTGTAGAGCCTAGTGAAAGGTCCCTGCCTTATCCGACTTGATATTTTGCTGGTTGCACAACTTGCACATCCCATAGATGCAAATATTTTCCTGGGGATGGCCCTGGTTGCCCAAGGAGGATGTTTGTTCAGATTCTTATGCTTTGCAATTAATATAAGTTTGCAATTAATATAAGCCTCTCAACCCTATGGGAGAGAAAGAAGGGGAAGTGGTGCTAGGTGGTGGTTTGGGGTTTTTTTCCCTCTCCCTGTTGGTGTTCCTCACCAGCTGGCTACTTTGAAACGAGCATGTTGTGGGTTTTTCCTTAAGAAGCAATATGTTGCTGCCAATTCAGAGTTGGAGAGGTTGCGGGAGCCTTTGTCGGCTGGCGTTGTGGCTGTTGTGGGCAAGGCAAGGTTTGAAGTGCCAGTGTACCCAGCCTGTGACCTGGGTCTGGTTGAAGTGGATGCCTGCCCAGCTGAGTCGCATGGTCCTTTTTCCTTGCTGCATTCCCGCACTTGCTCAGTGGTGGCTGGGAGATGCTAGACCTGTCTTTCTCCTTCATATCATTGCCCAAACTGTGCAAGAGCAGCAAAGCTCACACCACAGCCTAATGTCAAAGGAATCTGAACCTGGTGCATTGCAAATACCTTTTCTCTGCCTTGTTCAGCTAAGGCAGTGTTATCTGAAGGGCTGTAAGAAGTGTGCTTGTCCCAGCTGTGCCAGGCACTGACACAGCTCACAGAGATACTTATGCACCATCTCGTATGAGCTACTGGATGACAAATTGCTCCTTCCGAGGGTAAATTCCCTCCATTTTAGTACAGGTTCAAAACCAAGGTATCTAGTTTAGACGTGGAGGGCACACTTCATCTTCAGGTACAGCAGCTAAGCTTTGAGTGAACCTCACGAAGTCTGTGGTTCATTGCGTTTTCTAGAGTACTCTCTAAACTCTTCAGAGTTTATGCTCTAAGTTAGAGTTTAAATGCTCTTCAGAGAGCATTGATTCCTTTGGCGCTGTAGAACAAAGGAAGCACTTGCTTGAAGTGATGTGGAGGAGTTGTCGCCCTATAAAACTCAACCTGGGCCACGGGCTGTGTGTTTTCCAGTGATCTCGGCCAGCCACATCGATGTCTTCTTCAGAGCTTGCAGCCAAACTGAAGTCCTTTAAGGAGGAAAAGGGGAAAGCCAACTACATGAGTTTTGGTATCTTGGTCAGGGTTTTGACTGTTAGCTTAAGTCAGATTTCCTGTTTGAGTTGACAGAGCATATCCTGAGTTTGATCAGAAAATATGTGGAAGTAAAGGCAAATGAAGCTTGTGGAATGGCAGCCACCACTTGGAACAGCTTCTTTACAGTAGATATCTGTTTGGGTATGAAATGTTAACTTCAAAGAGTTTCCTTCAGTGCAGGTCTTATACCCTCTTGGTCTTATATCTTTGGTGTGCAGGTGAAAGGCACAAATTATTATACGAGGTGATAAAATATTTGTGTTTAGCAGGGGTTTGAGTCCAGATCCTGGACCCTAATCAGCCTCTGACAGAGGGAATTAATTAATATAGAATGAGACAACCTTTATCCAAGATTTTAAGGATGGATTGTGAGAATAAGTTGACAAACTCCAGCTTTCAGAGCTCAGTGCTTCCTTTGCTGTGTACTCCTCCAGTACCAGCTATACCATACTGTGGCCTTGAAGGTTCATTGTAGGGACGCACATGGTCCTCAGGGAGATGTTTTCTGAAAACAAGAGGATTTGAAGGGGGAAATCAAGCAGTGGTTTATTTCCAGTTAAGTGTGAATGACATCCAAGAGTGAGAAACTGCTGTGTGTGCCTTAGGAGCCCTGAGAAACAACACTGGTGACCTCCGCTGCTGTCAGGTGATGCAGGGAGGCTTTATCAGCATATCACCCCTTTCCAGAATCTCACTGGTGGCTTGTCTCTCCACCAGGCTCTTGTGAAGGCACGTGATCATGTTTGAGATCTCACAATACTGACAGGACTATGAACATTCAGAGTTCAAGGTTAATCTCCGAATTTATTGTCCCAGGGAAGGAGAATTTTGTCCTGCTAAGGATTTGAGAATAAATGAACCCATGAAGTAGAGCCCCTGACTGTAGATACTGCAGTGGTTCTCTGCTCCCTCTAAGGAAAAGAACAAAATCAAACAAAAACAGCCCACCACCAAAACTCTGAAAGAGCCGCTTGCTTTAAAGCGAAGACTTTCTGTAGTAGTTCTAGTGACTGTTTCCTCAGGGGAATCATTTCCATATCTTATGAGTAATTTCTGAGTCCAACTTGCAGCTCACAAGGCAGAGCATGTCGTGACAAGAGCTAGAAAGTTTGCATCATCAGATGAGGCTGGATCATTTTCTAGCAGTGCTGGTTCACATCACCTCTCTGTTTTCTTCCTTGCTTTTTCCTAACCACTGGAGAGGGACAAAAAGCCCCAAACCCTAATGGCAGGGGGGGGAGAGGAAAAACCCCTTACAGCCTTTAGTATTACCCAAACACTCTTGCAGTCTTGTATAGTCAGCAAAGGCATCATGGACAGATTTTCTGAGTATGGGTGAGCAGAATTAGAGAAGAACCCCAGAACACACAGTACACGGGCTCCTACTGCTCGAACAGTGACTTCATAGCTATTGCAATTCATTTTTATACTAACAGACCGAAAAAAGACTGAAAGTGTGAAAATCAATGCAGCCACCAGTCTGAGCAAGCATGTCGACTGTGGTCTTCTGGTGCACATCCCATCTCTGTCCCATCAGCTTTGCCTGGAGCCTTTTTGATGTGGTATTTTCCATAGCTTGAGAGATGGGTTTTGGTGCCCTAAAGTCCACTTTTGAATCCCCTTTCCAGTAGTCATGGCTTAAGTATCAGAGCTTTAGTTCTGGTGTCTTTGCTGGTGTTTGTGAGGGCAGATGCTGACCATAGTGGTAACCAATAGAATAAAAGGTCAGGGCTGGTTTGCTGGTGGCTGAGGGTGATGGCAAACTGGTGATAGCATGAAGTGCTCTCCGCGGTCGGTTATTTGCAGAGTGATACAGGTCATATAACAGATCTTCCCATCCCTGCAATCTAATAGAATGCAGAAAAGATAATTATTTTCATTATATTATGAATACATGCTGGGGGATTTCAGGCAGATGCTTGGATTTTTCCCAGTGGGCTGAAGGGGTGTTCAGGTTTTGTTTTATTTATTATATTTTAAACTACAGTCAAAGAACCATGAGTCAGCTTGATCTTTGCAGCAGTCCCTCCCCTGTGATTCCCAAGAATTGTCTAAGGTGCCTGCACCTCCACTGGCATGGATGAACCCAAAGGCTGCTATATAACACATGCAGGATTATTTTTGTCACCCTGCCTTGCAGAAGCTCCTTAGGGAGGCTCTGTGTGTCCTTAGGAGCCAGTTGGTAGGAGAAAGGAGAGGGGGATGTTTTGTGCCTCTTAGCAGAGGGTCCCAGGAAGACACTCAGCTGCTGATCCCGGTAGCAAGTTCTCTGTATCGGAGTCCACCAGCACCATGTGCAAAGCCTCATGGCAGCCAGATCTCCAGGGAGGAGGAAACAACTCCTTTCTTCTTCTGCTATGAGCGGTGACTTTTGTAACTGCTCTGTGGGCATTCTCTGTGCCTCCTGGCTGAGTGAGGGTGTATTTTTAACCCTTCCTTTTCCAGGAAATGTCAGTCCACCTTGCTGCTCTTGTCAAGATGCTGAGAGATGTAAGTGGGCTAAGACTGGAAATTAAAATAGACCAAGTGAGTTCTCAGTGTTGATTATCTTGGCTTTAGTGGCTTCACTACAGGGACGCTGCTTTTTACCTTTTCTTTAACGTGACCCTTTGAGGTCAGATCTTGGTTTTGGGGTTTGCATATTTGGTCTGACTCCTCAGCTTGGGCTGTCCTCTCCTTTCCTTTGGGAAACTAAAAAAGTCTTGCACCTTGTCCATACTACATGCACACAGTGGCTTAGGGCTGTCAGAAGTCAGCTTTGGAATCCTAAGTTTTCCTTTTGTGGTTGGTTTTTTCAGGCCAGATACAGAGCTGTTTGCATGGGCCTTATAGTCCAAGAACAAATCCAATGAACACTGCTGTGTCTCTGCAGTGTGTCCTTCGAGATTATGCAGAGTTGTGCTTGGGCAGCAGGGTCATGAAGTCCGAAAGGCTTGTGAGAGATGACCCCAGGGAAGAAAATGGGAGGCCTGGTAAAAGGAAGTGATATTTATAGTTTAGGGACCTCATTGCTGCAGGGTGTTAGGGAAGTCAGTGCCTTCAGAACATAAAGATTTGGGTGTTGTACGGACAGCAAGGAATCCAGAGTCACAAAGAAAGAAATTCTTCAAAGTGGAAACTTTGCTGTAGGAGCCCCCTATTTTTATTTTTTGCAGATTGTCTGTCAGGATGGGACCCTGCTCTGGGATCGGAGATGGTTTCCACTGGAAAGAGTGAAAGAAACTTTAAGGCTATGTGAGAATCCCCTATGTCTTTGATGCCCAGCTGCCACTTAACGCTGCCCAAATGAAGTTACGTTACAGTAACTACAGTGTGTTACAGTTCAAAGTTCAGAAGTCACTTCTTATTTTCTTTTGTTGTTTTTTTCTTCCTCTCTAACATGTGTGACCTTTTCTTGCTGCTGCTGCATAGGGTTTGCCTGGAGTTTGCTGTGCAGAGATTGATCTGTGGTGGAGGTGTATTGCCATGCCTGCCAAAAGGATGTTCCGTCTTGAGGGGCACCTGATGTTGGGCTGATGTGGTCTGATGTTGATCCCTTTTTACTTTCCCCAAAGTGTGACTATTCCGGTGCATGCCACAAATGTTTTGGGCTGTACTTTGCATGGTCTCTTTCTTCATATACTCTCAGAAACCAGGTGCTAGAGAATAAGGTGGAATCCTGTCTGTAGGTGTTTTAAGTACCAACGCGTCTGGTCACCCGGTGCTTGCGAGAATGCTACCAGCTGTGGTCGGGTGCTGGTCTCCAGCTGACTAGTCCTACTAAAGACATTCTCTCTCTCTCTGTTTAGAGACTTGAAAGTTTTCTTCTGTTTGCAATTGGCAGCTCATGTCCAAGCTCTCTTGTATCTTCTTGTCCATTCACTTAATGAACACTCTGGATTGTTTTTTCCACAGTGAGTTGTCATCCTGAAGTTCAGGGCATGACCAACCCCAGCTCTCTCAGCCTTTCCTCACAGGATTGGTGCTTCAGCCTTCTGATAATCTTTGTGGCCCTTCTCTGGACTTGCTCCAACAGATTCACATCCTTCTTGTGTTGGGGGCCCCAGAACTGCACACAATACTCCAAGTGAGGTCTCACGAGAGCAGAGTAGAGGGGCAGTATCACCTCCCTCGACCTGCTGGTCACACTCCTTTTGATGCAGCCCAGGATACAGTTGGCTTTCTGGGCTGTGAGCACACACTGAAGCCGGCTCGTGTTCATTTTCTCATCAACCAACACCCCCAAGTCCCTCTCCGCAGGGCTGCTCTGAATCTCTTCCCTGCCCAACCTGTAACTGTGCCTGGGATTGCTCCGACCCAGGTATAGGACCTTGCACTTGTCATGGTTAAACTTCATCGGGTTGGCATCAGCCCACCTCACAGGCGTGTCAAGGTCCCTCTGGATGGCATTCCTTCCCTCCAACATATCAACCGAACCACACAGCTTGGTGTCATCGGCAAACTTGGTGAGGGCGCACTCAATCCCACTGTCCATGTCACCAACAAAGATGTTGAACAAGACCGGTCCCAACACCAGCCCCCAAGGGACACCACTCGTTACTGGTCTCCAGTTGGACACTGAGCTGTTGACCGCAGCTCTTCTGAGTGTGACCATCCAGCCAATTCCTTACTCACCGAGTGGTCTGTTCATCAAATCCATACCTCTGCAATTTAGAGACAAGGATGGATGCCTTACACAAATCCAGGTAGATGATGTCAGTTGCCTTTCCGTTATCCACAAATGCTTTAACCCCACTGTAGAAGGCCAGGCCATCAAATTGGTCAGTCATGATTTGCCCTTAGTTAAGCCATGTTGGCTGTTGCCAGTCACCTCCTTATTGTCCATGTGCCTTAGCACAGCTTCCAGGATAATCTGCTCCATAATTTTGCCAGGCACCAAGGTGAGACTGACCAGCCTGTAGTTCCCTGGGTCTTCCTTTTTCCGTTTTTAAAAACAGGGGTTATGTTCACCCTTTCCAGTCAGCAGGAACTTCACTGGACTCCCACGACTTGTCAAATACAATGGATAATCATGGGGCAACTTCATCCATCAGCTCCCTCAGGACCCATAGATGTTAGGTGCAGTTACACCTAACCTCTGTGCATTTATCAAAGGGACCTCATCTGCTCTGCTGCTCTCAGGGGCTTTGCTTATTTGTTAATCAGCTTGCCAAGCTTCAGTGTTGACTGGGAGCCACATCTCACACGGGCTTGGTGTCTCACTTTTCCGTGGTTTCTTTTCAACCCTAGCATATCTGTGTTGGCTGCGAGCACGCCCAAATCCTGCATGTCGTCGTTGTGGGCTCCCAGGGAAGCTCTGGAAGGACACCCCCCCCCCCGGCTTCTGCTGATTGTACAGGTCTGCCAGCAGATGCTGGGGGCTGTGATGGTGGTGATGAAGTAGGTCTCCTGCTGTCCCCTGCATAATCAACTGCAGTCATTGATGAGAAGCACGGTCTTGTGGCAGAAGCTCAAACATGGGGGAGCAGAAATCTCCAGCTTCACCAATAAGTTTCCTGTGTGACCATCAGCGAGTCAATTGCTGTGGGTTTCTCATCGCTGGGTGGCATTACTGTTTCCTTGATCTGCTGCACTGTGTCTTCCTGGGGAGTGAGGTGTGTGAACCTGCGTGGAGTCTACATGGAGTTGAAGGAGCCTGTCTTCTGCATCCATGCTGTGGTGCCTGCAAGACAGGCAAGAGGAGTCCCTGTGCACTGTCCCTTTGTTGTTCCAGAGCCAAAAGAGGGAGAGTCCTCCCTTTTCAGGATGGACAGCTGTAGTGTATACATCTTCAGTCTTATTTTTAGCAAGTCTGTGCTGTGACAGTGATGCATTTAAATAACCCACCCACAGCAACACTGCTTGGGTTTTGGATTTTTAATTTAAATCCAGACTGCTGCAGAGGGAGGGGACATGAGCTTCATGTTAGTAAGCCTATTGTGGCTGAGATTTAGCACAAGCAGCTAAGTGAGGTTTGGGTAATCCAGGACCCAAACTTAAACAAGTCTGCTGATACAGACTTAAATCTCATCTCATCTGCTGATGCAAACTTAAATCTCACGTCTTAACCTCAGACCTCTGTTTCTGTCAGTGTTTTGTGATGGTTGCTCTGTATTGCACACACAGTGTGTTGGTTGGCTCTGCCTGGCTTCAGAACTGGTTATGATGAATTCATTTCCCCTAGCTGTTGAAGGGCTGTGTTTGGAGGTCTTCCCCGGACCTCTGTGCCAGCCATCCTCAGTGTCCCCATCGCTCCAGGCTGCAGCTCCTGAGTCTGTGAATAAGCAGGGTGCCCCTGAATATCTGCTGCATAATGACTGATGCATAGTCGTGCTTGTGACAGCGTTGTCACTTTGCTAGTAATGTGTCCTGATGGGAAGAAGAGCAGGGATGTGGTCCCAGCAGCAGGTGCCTGCTTGCTTCCTTTTACCTTGTCATCCTGGTGCCCCCTTGTTGGCTCCCTAAGATGCCCCATCTCTTGCTTTTGTAATGAATTTTCCCCAGCTCCTTCTCCCATGTTTGCTAAAGCAAGCCCTGCAGGTTTCTTAGGATATGCTGCCTCTTATTTCAGGGCCACCTTCCCCTTCATGCCTGGTCTGCTAATAAATAAGGGTGTGTGTCTGCAAGGGGGCTGCAAGGGCCAAATGAATGTAGGAGGAGGATCGTTACATTTGATCATGTAAATTGAATGGCTTACTAATAAAAAGAGATACTCTTGGAAGTATCTGATTTTGGCTGTTTGGGGTCACTCAGGCTGTTCCTTTGAGCTCCGTCTCTGAATGAACTCTATGAGCTTTTTATCAGTGTCCCATTGGGAATGCAAAGGCAAGAAGAAAGCTCAGTCTTTTTCCCTCATGCCAAGATGTACTGTCCCTCGTGCATAGCTAGCCTGTGGAGATGATGCTATTGCACCTGTGCTGCTCTACCTTCTGTCTGGAAAAATGAGGGCAAAAATACTGCTGTATCACCTTTCTCTGGAAAAGATAAAGCTTTAGAAGATATGATTAATGGCCGGTGAAATAGCGCATCTGAAGGGGATGGATGCGGGTTGACTCTCCTTTTCCCCTTCGGTACAAGATCCTAGGTGCTGTTCAGGGAAGCTGGGGGAGCCAAATTGGGTATTAAAGAAAGGGTCCCCTAAGATATGCCTGTCTGAGTCCCAACCCACCCAGAGCTGGCTGTCCCTGCAGAGAGGGATTCTTCTCACTCTTCCTCTGTGTTTCTTTTCCTTCTAGGGAAACTTGAGCCGACCCCAGACAAGAGGACCCTAATTTCTCTGTGGGGCCGGTTAGCCATCCAGAGGGTGAGTGCTGTATGGGCAGGAGCAGACTGGGCTCCTGCTGTCCCAAACTGATTTGTCTGCTTTTCTACTGCTGGCCAACAGATTCCATTTCTTTCCACCCAATCCTAATGCCTCTGGCTTGCTCTCTGGACCTTTCTGCTGCAGGAGCGGTAGTACAGTAGGGCATATGGTGTGTGAACCATTTTATTTCTGGAGACTAGAGCTTACCAATACTCATGTAATATTATTTTGCTCCAAAACCTGGCCTTTTGAAAAGTCCCTTATCCATTTAATACTTAAAAAAAAAAAAAAGAAAATCCAAGAGCACTGTCAAAACAATTCTTTAAACTTTCCAGATGCAAATACTCTATTTCCATATCCGTTTATTTGCTGTAAAATTATATATGTGTCAGGATTTAGGACAAGCAGGAAGCTGAACAGCCAAACCTGTTTCCATTGCAAATTCTTCTCAGTGAAAATGGCTTGGATGCATTTCCTGAAACCAGCTTCATAATGTTTCCCTGTCAGGTGTTGTTTTGGACAGACAGGGAAGGATGGGGAGGGAGAGGAGCATGGAAATCTCATAGGGGCAATGCATTTCTTGATTATGGGGTACGTTTTTTGGCCCGATGCTCATTTGATAGTGCTCAGGTTGGGACTGGGCCTTTTCTAAATGATACGCAAGGCCATCTTATACCAGTGGCTTTCTCCTTTCTTGTAGCTGGGCTTTGAGTGGGGAAAAGACCAGCAGTGCTCACCACATCCCTCTGCTCACAGCCCTGCCAGCATTTCACATTGCTTATCTGTGAATCGGAGCATCATCCACTTCTCTGCCTGCTGCCTGTGCCCACAACCCAGTTGTGATTTCATTAGCATAGTTGGAGAGTAGGGTGCCTCTTACAGCGCTCTGTGCTTTCCCGCTTGATGCACCTTGACCCCGCAACTATCTCTGTCCAGAGAAGCTGGGCTGGGGTGGAGCTGCCAGCTCTGACAGCCCAACACAAAGACCCAATAGAGACCAACGGCTTTCTCATCCAAAACCTCTACTGAGAGCTTTTTGTCTCATGTGAAGACCCTGGATGGGAAGTCATGTTGCCTGAATTTAGTTCCCAGCTCTACAGCCCGTTGATGACTTTGGGCCACTCCCTTGGCTTGTTTGCATCCCATTGCCTGTCTGTACAAGGAGGAGGATAGTGTTTCTGATCATGCATGGCCACCACCCCCAGCTCTAGCACTGAGTGCCCTGTCTCTTGCTGCTTGGTGTTGAGATCTGAATTTGTCCCTTATGCTGTTGCAGCAGAGAGCCAGGTGGCTGTGGCATGTTGTAGCATGATGACAGGACTGGTGGGTCCTGGGAGAGGCCGTACCTTTCCCTGGCAGCTTGCCTGTGGCTGCTCCTTTCACAACCAAGTGGACCAGGCAGAAGACAATCAGGTACCTTAGGAAATCAGCCTGGAGACAGCCTCTCTTTCAATCCTACCCCATTACAGGGCAGCACTTACCCCAAAGCCTGATGTTCTCTGTCCCTATTAATAGCTGCAATTACAGAGATCCACTTACAGTGGTGCTACGTCCTTTGTCTGGTCCAAGTTTCTGCTTCATTGTGCCTTATATTTTGTGGGAAAATCAATACAATTTGGTACTGAGTCTAACAAATCAAAAGATTGCTCAGAGCCTGGGTTCATGGTTACCTACCACACATTTTAGCAGTTACAGTTAGTATCATCTGTAATGTGGGTCTTGTTTCCAGGATATCTGTCCATCTCTTCATATACTCAAAATACATCATGCTGGCTTTATGTTTATAGACGGCATGTTAATGCAAAGGAAGGTTAAAAGCTGCCTCTTGAGCTCCACCTTGGCCTCTCTGTTGCACAGTTTGTTCTTTATTTGTTTCTCGGGAGCAGGCTGAGAGGCCTGGGAGAGGTCTCTTTTCCAGGGTGAAGTGAAGAGCTGCCAGCCCAGCCCATGAGCCACCTTCCCGGCCCTGGGAAGATGGAGAGCAGAGGAAAGTGGAGGAGCCCTGGCAGTTTGCAGTCTTCTGTATGTTGGCAGTGAGAGCTCTTCCTCCCCCACACCGCATTCCCACATGCATTGGCAGAGTCAACACTAGGTCCTAAGTCCTGACTGCAAGATAAGAGCTCAGTTTTGATTTAGCTGTCCCCTGTTGTCCCAGCCTGCTTTGTTGTGTGTTAATGCCATCATGCATCCACCTTTACCAGGCTTTCGGGCAAGACCGTAGGCTCCTCTTCCCTTACAGAGGCCGCTCTTGCTCATCTAGAGTGTCAAACAGCACTTAAGTGATACATCACATATCATGGGCATGATTTAAAAATAACTTCTCCAAAGGCGCAGAGAACTGGTGTTCTCAGCTAGTTACTTGGGTGCTGGCCCAGGTGCTCTTTCCTATCTGCTTGTGACTTTTTTAAGGGCCTGTGTTCAGCAGTGGGGTGGCACATACCAGTTGCTTGCCTGTTTGCTTCAGACCTTTCCGTGGATTGGCACAGGTAACCTGCAGAGCAGCTTGCTTGCTCTGTGTGGAAGTTAGCTTGGAAGATTGGTTTTTCTGCAGAGACTATGGTGGGATAGGCTTCTTGCTTTCAGGGAGAAGGGTGGAATGGTGATGGTGGGAGGTGAAGATCCCACTGCGATTCACAAGTGCATCCCAGCGCCTGTCAGAGTTTCCTGATGGTGTGCTGTTCCCCATGTTCATGATGCTGGAGACTTAGGCAATGAGCAGTCCTGGTTTATAAGCTCCTGAGGTAAGGGGCCTCCTAATCTTTCTTTGGAGTATAGTGATTTTGGTGGCCTGTATTGGCTGGGGGGGCTATTACTTCATCCAGAGGGAGAGCTCTTGGGTAGCTGATTTGTTTGTGTTCCTGACTTGTGTAGGCTGTTTGCTGTTTTGGGTGGTTTAGGCATAGCTGCCTTCCAGTTGTTCTTGTCAGAGTACACTGGCAACAAAGAACTTCATGAAGCATATTTATTATTGGAGAGGAAAGCAAGGACAGTGTAAATGGACCTGTAGCTGAAGTAGGAACCAGGGAACAGAAAACAGGAAGCAGCTTTGGTGAGGATGGTACCGTCTTGTTTGTCCTTCCATCTCTTGTGGAGCGGGAAGATGAGCAAGGACTTCACAAACCTTTGTGGCTGGGTAGTCTCTGGCAGAGGGGTTGTATTGCCAGAGGTGCCTCAGCTGGAAACCATGCAAGGGCTGGGCCTGGTGCAAGGACCTATTCAAGACCTTCTGCATTCTGCAAAGCCATGGCTTGCACCTTGCTGCTGGGCATGTTTATGGCTGTTATAGAGAGGCAGTCCCTCCCTTCCAGGCCTGCCTGTGCCTTAAACCTGCCCACAGCTTTTTGCTGTTCTTCCTCCCAGGCCTCTCCTTGAATGTATGCCTGTGTTTTGAGCCTCCTACGTGATGTCATTCCTTATCTCTTTTTTTTTTCCTCTGGAGCAATATTTTTGTACTCGGTTTCTTAGGATAAGCTGCCTCTTCTTTCAGATCTTGAAGAGCTTGCAGAATGTGGAAGAAGCCATTCTGCTCCTCTTAGCTTTTTTCGGTTTTTTCCCTAATAGAACACATCTATTATCTCCAAGTTGTTTCTCCAAAGCAGGGCCACCGTTTTCAACACATCTCTTCATCTGTGGGCTGCACTGTTCGAGTTCGGGGGTACGCAGCCAGCAAGCCAACAACAAGCATATTGGGTTGCATTTGCAGCCCGCTTGTTAATTTAAAAAGCAACAGGTAGATTAAAATGAAGCATTGGATAGGCTGTGATTCATAACAGACCACCAGCTTGCCAAGCTCGTTTCCCTGATTTCTTTCAGGCTGGGCAGGCCATGGAGAGCATCAGCATTTTGATGCTTGAGTGAAAATGAAAGGTGGCATTTCATGCTGCTGGAGAGGTTCCTTCAGAGGCTGCATTTTGTGATATTTGGGATAGTTTGTACATGAACAAATGCAGGAGCCTGGACTTGCTGGGTTTCCGACTTGCAGGCGTGGTAAAAGGCTGAGGTGAGTATTGTTCTCCTAGAGGACTGCAGACCACTTCTGCCGGCAGGGCATCTCTGCTGAAGCGAAATAAAATCAAACATAGCAGCATTTATGGTCTAAGGGCTTCTTGGTTCCTCTCCACAGGGCTTTTGGAGGGAGGGGTGCCCAGTCTGAGATGTGCCCAAAGAGATTTGCGGAGGTGAAACTGACTTCTGATGCCTTTAAATGCAGACTCCCAGTGGACAGGTAGAGGGTAAATGTTTATTAATGAACAGTTGTGAAACTGTCATGGCTGGCCTCAGTACATCAGTGCTGCGCAAAAATATCTCTTGGCTTGTATGGTTGGCTTGATGTCCATCCTGGGGGAGAAACAAGGTGATGGGAGGAAGGGGAGGACACAGGGGAAGCTCCCTTGGTGCTCCTGTTGAAAGGGCATCAGAGCCTTCCTCATGTTGAATCTGTTGGAAACCCACTGCAAATCCTTTTTTCTTGACACCTCATCTTTTCCTGAAACTGTGGTGGTGTGATGAGACATACTGGTGGGGCCAAGCCCCTGGAGCTTGTGCTCCTCTGCTTCTGCTGAGTGAGTTTCTGGAGGTTCACAGCCAGGGCCCCCAAACCACCTCTTCCCCTGCAGAGGAAAGCTCTGTGCTGGAGAATGGGGACCATGAAGAATGCGAGGTTGTTCTTTGCAGGACAGCTGGGTCTCTGGTTACCCCTGTAACCTGGATGCCTACACCTGCTTTAGATCTTAGCCCTGCAAAAGCTTGTGCCAGGCATTTTGGTCCTTGATTCTGTGGACAAAGCCTCCAAGCTGCCCAGCACGCGCAGGCAGGGGAGATGGTAAGATGTGCCTTCTGCCCTCACCTACATCTTCATCCCCTTCCTGTGAGACAAAGGCAGGATGCTGATGCCCACCGGGGCCGGGTGCTCGCTCTCTTGGCTTCTTGTGTGAGGCTGGCAGATGTTTCTTGTTTGCAGGAGCTGCGTGGCTCTGACTGCTGGGCCGGGAGCAGCTGCTGCTGCCAGGCGGAAGCGCTCGGCGAGGCTTTCCTAGACAGCTTTGAATGGGAGCCAGGAGCCCTCTCACTACAGGAGAAAATCCACGAGGTCAGGAAATACAGCAGCAGCAGCAGCTCTGGCTCCACGCTTGGGCTGTTGGCTTGGCACGTGGATCCCAGCCCTCGTCTTCCCTAGCAGGGCTCCTGAACAGCTCTCCTCCTCCCTGTCTTGCTCAGCTATTTGTTGGACAGCCCTGCACAGCTTCTGGGAGTGCAACAGTTGAGTACTGTAAAGATGATAAATTTGGATTGGCAGGGAAGATGCCAGATGGCAGCCTGTGTCAGGCTTTGAGATCTTGAAGAGCTTGCACAGGATGGAAGAAGTGCTGTTCCTTCAGTGTGTGGGACTGGGAGGCTGTGCTTTCTTGTTTCCCTGTTATTTTGTGGTCAGTTCTGTCTGGGCTCTGCGTTAGCTGCTAAGAAATAGAAGCTCTTGTTTATCCTCCTTGGAAATCCTCATATCAGGAGAAGCTTTCACAACAGCCAACAGGCTGTAAACCTCTGTCTGGTGGGTCCCCAGACTGAGTATGAAAACTTGGAATGCCTGTTGCCACCTCTCAGACAGGAGCTCTACTCTCTCTCCCCTGCCTCTATATTTTAGGAGAGCCAGAAACATTGGCTTGGGATGGCTGTTTCTCGAACCCGCTCAGGTGGTGGTGGTGATGATGTTCGTGGGGCATCGAAACCTGTACATGCGTTGGTGGGCAGCCTTGCTCTTCCCATGTTCGGGAGCAGACTGTGGTGGGGAGCTATGAGGTGGTGTTGGTAAGGTCAGTTTGGGGATAAGAGCAGCTGCCTAAGTCTGTAACAAACACTGGCGGTATGGAAATCCCTGCAGGTTTGGCCAGGCTCCTTCTTCTGTGGTTTTTGTGTGTGCTCTGGTGAACAGTTGGGTCTGCGTGTTCCCTGTGAAGAGCTTGCAGCATGGATCTTCTGGGAAAGGGAGCAAGCTTGTCTGAGCATTGATTTTTAGCACACATTCAGGCAGCTCTCACGCCCAGAGCTGTCCATCATTCCCCACACTCTCGCTCTATATTAGGACATGATTGCGGCAATGGTATGAAACAATCAGGTGGGCTGAACTTCGCCATCCTCAGCAAGCTGCAGAATCTCTTTTGCCACTGCTGGGGAGAGGATGGCATGTGGGGTGGTGAAGAGTTGGCCAAGGTGCAGCCCTGAGCTGGGGAAGACCCTTAAGCTGCTGTGCATAACCACCTCGGTCCCCACATCCTTCTGCAGTGTGAACCAGGAGCCTGGTGTGGCTGTGTGGGCTGAGGGTCTTCTGAAGGGACAGGTCAAGCAGTGCCTTCCACTGTGGTGGTCTCGAGGGAGGACCCTGTCCTCAGGGACTCATGCCTTCCCCATATTGAGTCTAGGCTTTTCTCACTGTCTTAGCAAGTCCCATCGGCCTGGGTGGTTGTGCAGGTACCCTTGAGCATTGTCATGGCTGCTGCTCCATCATCATCATCAGATGCAGAGCAAGGTCCATTGTAGCTGCTGCAGGCTTTTATTTGCAGCCTCCATGTGTTTTGCTAGGGGTTGCAGATCTCCACGCTTTGTATGAAAGATGGAAGTTGGTTGTAGAGACCCTTTTGCGTTCATCTGTGAAGCTGTTCCACTGCAAGAGTGATCCTCTCCTGGCCAGCACTGTTTGGTGGAGAGGGTCAGTCAGTGTTTGCTCCTCAGTCCCCATTTCAGCCTGTCACTGTCCCTCATGGCAGTTGTGTCCTCCTGAGAGACAAGAAGCCTGGGGTGGGGATTTCTCTTGTCTCTGAGAAGCAGCATATGTGGGAAGTTCATATACGTGAGGGTGTGCATTAACAGAGCAATGTGCACACAGCCAGTGTGATCACAGATTGTCTTATGTAGCCTTGCTTTCAAACTGCATCTCTCCCTTGGGCGCCAGAACAGGGGCACATCAGACTTTTCCGAGAAGCAGTGGCACTTTTGGGTATGGACCTTGGGTATTGCATTATTTTCACCTCATTTCTCCCACAATCACACTTTTCCACAGTGTTTAACAACCTTCAGGTTTTCCATCAGTGAAGAATGGCACAGTAACCAAAGGACATTGTGTTTTTTTGCTCTGGTTACTCTCTTACACAGCTTCCCTTGCCCTTCTTCAGGGCTCTGGATGCTGAGAAGGGCATGAGCTTTGTTTGCCTTCCTGCTATTGAGACAGCAGCTCAGAAAAGGTCTTTGACAAGAGGCAGTTGTGTCTGACTGCTCCCAGCTTGAGTGGGTGATTGAACTGTCTGAGTGGTTTGAGGTTGCAGTCTGGTGGGGATTGAAGGCAGAAAGTTCTGGCCTCATTTCCATTAGATCTTTGCAGCGTTAGCAAATGCATCAGATACAGACTGGGTCTAGAGTGGCCTTTGCCGGCACACATTGTACCAGCTTCCATGGTTTCAGGAGCTGGGCTGATGAGCCCAGGGAGGAGCATGGAGTGATTTAACATTCAGGGGGTGGGAGGAAGACTGTCTAATCTCTGTGCAGTGGTATTGCAGGCTGGTGATGGGCCAGGGGAACCATGAGCTTGTATTTGCACTACCTGCTGTCTGTGTGATGTCCCCAGAACTCGCAGGTGATGTGTCTGACCCTGGGGTGATTTGCACTGGGCAGGAGTTGCAGCCAAAGGAGGAGATCTTCCTGAGTTAAAGTTCCTCTTGGTGGAGATGGAGGAGAAATTTAGGGGATGAGGTGTGGGAGTGGGGTGAAGGTTCTCCTGCTGAGGGGCCGTGGCAAGTACACAGTGCTGCAAAAGCTGGTTTGCTCATCCTGACCTTAATCATTGTTCCCAATTAGCACCTTTCATGATAGCATCTCTTCCTCCCCTGTGGGACATGCCAGCTTCATCTCCTGGGAGCAGTGGTGCCTCTTCTGCTCCCTCCTCCCTCTTGAGATGGCCAGTGCATCCGTAGGCATTGTTAGCTGGAGGACAGGGGGTGTGGATGTGCCACCACCTCAAACCTGCCTTGGGGTTTGAGGTTTTAACGCAGCCTTGGGGATGAAGGCATGGAGCTAAGGGGGGGGGGGGCTGGTACTATTCCCTACCCCTGTGGACATCGACATCCAAATCATGTTGGCAAAGGCTTTCAAGTCTATCTAATGAGTCTGGATTGCCAGCTTGAGAAAAGACAAATCAGACACAGTGCTGAGCACCTCTGGAAAACCAGACCTCTTAAATTGGTTACTGTAGGGTTTGCTATTAAATTTACACAGCCTGATTTCTTCTGAGGAACACTCCCCTTTACCTTTTGAGGTTTGTTCGGGGAGTATGGGAAGTTTGCATTGAGTCAGGCAGCATATCACAGCATAAACACGGCTTTGGATTCAGTTTGATGGATTATTTTGCCCATTTTAAAGTAACCTTTATTACCAGCAGAAAGTATCAGGTTAAATAGCTCTGGCTGTTGCAGATCCATGCTGTACTTTTAGACCAAGTTTCAGGGGTTTAGTTGAGGCTATCTCAATGTTTTAGACCCCAGAGCATCAGACCATAAAAGCAGAAGAAAGACAGTGGATGCTGGAGACACAGACTGAAATAAGTGTAATTTTCTCTGGCTAGACTCCCAGGATAGTTAAATGTGCTGGGTGGGAAGACGATAAGAAAGCCCTTGACCCTTGGGGTATGTGTGCCATCCCGCCATCTCCCCATTTCCAGGCCACACTTGCCAGGGTGGTGGTGTGTCTGCAAACTTGAGATGAGAGACTAGGGTGGTAATTTCATACAGCTACATTGAAAACACATTGCATCCCTGATGGTTGTTTGCTGGTTTTCACCCCAAGGAGTTGAGGAGTGGCTCTGCCAACCAGAATAGCAGTGAATTGGGTTTACCTTGTCCCATCCTCAATCACTACTGAAGTCAAGCAACTTAAAAGACCATTAAAACCTTAAGGGCAGTATCCCTTTGCCTCTGCTTTGTAGAATTAGGTGTCTCTGTGTTACAGTATGCCAGATCACAGACCTCACAGCATTTGGGTGCTTCGGGAATGCACGGGAGATATCAGGAACACTCAATACCTGAGGCGTGAGGCTGTTTTCTGCAGATTTCTGCCTTTCCCAGCAGGAAAGGGGGCTGATTGCTCAGCCCTGCTGCAGAGCAGATGGTGATGGGAAGGACCCCCTCTCCTAACACTGTTTTTCTCCTTGTAGGTGGGTGCTTCTGGAAGTCCTGAGCTGGGGTTGGCTGGAAGATGACTGAGTATAAGCTGGTGGTGGTGGGAGCTGGTGGTGTTGGGAAGAGTGCTTTGACGATACAGCTCATTCAGAACCATTTTGTTGATGAGTATGACCCCACGATAGAGGTAAGTGGCTCTGGGCATGGAGTCTGTCTACGTGTCTTCCTCTTGCTCTTCTCCATTTTGCCTCCAATCCAGAGTGTGCTCAGCTTGGTCTCAAGCAGGGGTGAACTTAACTGAACTAAACCAGGGGTGTTGCTCTGCTTTGCAGAGCTATTCTGAGCCTCTATGCACATGTTTGAAGGTTGCAGTGACTGACTTGTGCCTCCTGCAGAAGGACTGTGGTGTGCTGAAAAGAGACTGCAAGGGAGGCAGCAAAAGAGGGCAGAGCCAGGCAGGGGCTGAAAGACAGCACAAAAGTCCTCCTTTCTGCTGAGATGACGGTGTAGGGAGGGGTTAAAGGTCTGGGATTGAAGGGCCATTTTGTGCCTGTGCTTTCATTTCTCCTGTGAAATCAGAGTAAATATATTGACTTCTCAAGCAGGGCATTTTGAGATTACTGATGAAATGGGTTTTATCAGAGCTTGGTCGTATTATGGATGTCCTGAGGTTTGAGTGAGACGTGCTGAGCTGCTGAGGTTCGCAGAATGCTGCCTCTGCTCCATTGAGAGGAGTTAAAGGTTGATGTATGGGTCTCATAGTCAGCATGGTTTCACTGGCCTGTCTAGCTCATCAGCCTGCCTGTAGAAGCAGGCAAGGACCCTGTTCTCCTCTAGGCTCTACAGAGAGGGAGTCTGATTGTCAATATCCATTATACTGTTGTTTTGTTGGGGTTTTTTACATTTTGAAAACATATTCCATTCTCTGACTGCTTTCACCATTGCTAGTGAGATGCTAGTTACCCCTTGCATAACTTGCACCTTTGTCTGGGGGAGATGTGGGCAGCAGCTGCTGCTGTGCATGAGGAGTAAGCCCATCCTGGGAAGGCAGAGATTACAACTCTGTCATGCTTCTTGGACAGTAACATCTCTCTCTGCAGTCCTAAAGGATTCTCTACCAGCTGTGTAAATATGCAGCTGTGGTTGCTGCAGTTATGATTATCATAATGGCTAAAGAGCCCCAGCTGGGACCAGAAATCTATTGTGGTAGGTGCTGTATGTGTAGTCCCCACCCTGAAGAGCTTACAACTTAAATAAACAAGCAAGACAAGGCTTAGTAGAAAGGCAGAAATAGTCTTGCAATCCTACAAACTGGAAGGAGGGAAAGCACTTAAAAGCATATGCTATTACATCATTTGGCCAAGGTCACCTAGAAAGTCCATGGCAGAGACTGGAATTTCATTTAAGGGCTCCTGAGTCTCATTGCTGCACTTTGCTTAGGGATGCAGTTGCCTTCTTCCCTCCCTTTTCTTAGAAACCCATTCCAGGTTGGTTTTGGCAAAATTGCTGCTGGCGGAGAGCAACCTCCCTGGGGAGAGACATCTGCATGGATGGGTCCTCTCTTGGACTCCAGGGTGGAGCTCTGACCCAGTGTATTGTGTTGGCATCCTGTCTTTTCTGTCTCCGGCTGCCTGCCCCCGTACGTACCCTGCAGGGAATTTTCTCCATGTAAATAGGCAGCGGGGAATGTAAACCTTCCATGGCATTTCCCAGCACACCCTCCTCACTCTGCCTGCTCCTGCCGTACCCTGGGAGATGCCTGCTCTCCTCCCTTGTTTTCTCCCAGCCCCACTCTGCTCTTCTCTTCCTAAAGCAGCCATGAGCTGCTCTTCACCCCTGTCGCCCCTGGTGCTTTTCCACTTGCAGTTCCCACCATCCCTGATGCCTTTGTAGCTCCCTTGGTTGTGCCCCACATTCCTCACCCTGGCAATGTTCTCACTCATTCTAGGGTGACTCTTCTTATTTATGCTTAATTGTATGGGGATTTAGGATGCACAGAGAGTTACCTGCCAGCTATATGAATGTGACCAACAAACCACCCTCCTGTGACTAAGCAGCTTTGGATCATGCCCAGGAGCTGACTCTGACTGTTCAGCTGGCTAACAAACAACACAGCAATGCTGAAATGAGCAGGATAAAAGGCAAAGGAAGAGAGTATACGTGCATGGAGCAAAGGCGTTACCCATCGCTTAAATGAAATGAGCGCAGGTTGTTCTGTAAAGGGGAGGTGTGAGTGGGTCAGGGTGCAATGAGAAAATGCTCCCCAAGGCAGGAGGGATGCAGAAGCGAGTTTGTCCCCTGTCTGTGGCAGACCCCGACTGAGTGCCTGCTCTCCTCCTGCCCTCCTGATTCGCTAGTGCAAATGTCTGGCTTTGTAATTCAGTGTTGGCCAACCTACAGCACATGCTCACATGCTTGCTCTTGGGCTCTTGATGAGCTTTAAGACCTTTACGTTGAAACAGGAGAGCCAAGGCACCAAGGAAATGTATGCTACTGGCAGCGTCCCATGGTGAATCAGCAGGGATGAAGAGTTGGACTGTGTTGAGAAAAATGTTGGTTCATCTTCCAGCTTCTAGCAGTCAGCTAGTAATGGCATTCTCAAGCCCCTGGTCATGTTCTGACTGTGGCATTTAACAAATGGACCTCTTTGCTGGTCCGTTAGCACACATGAGGTGCCCCATCATCTGTCTGGGATCCTGAGTCTGAACCCCAAGTGGACATTCCTTCTGCTGTCTGGCACTTCATAGCTGGGTCCAGCCACTTTCTCTTGCACAAGAAGGTGGGGTAGGACACGAGGGGCTGCAGAGGAGCATTGAGGCTGCAGGATGCTGGTGGCAGCTACCCCTGCAGCAGCAGGCAGGTCACCTGGCAGTGTGGCAGGGGTGGCTGAGCCATCATCCCAGGTATCCTGAGAGGGGTTAGATGAAGCTGGACACAAAGCAAGGGTGGGGGGAGCTTGTTCCATTCCCTTGGGGAGCAGGGTGCAAGGCTGATAATGCCTGTGCTGCGCTAGAGAGCTGTCTGGCCTTACAGGCAGGCTGTTGATGACTTGAGCCCAGGTGTGGGATTGCTTCTCTGCAGGTGTGCTGTCTGCTGGTGAGAGCTCCTATGACTGGGGACTTGGCAATTAGTTGTAAACATGTGTGCTGAGGCTGGTCCTTTGGATGCAGGCCAGAGTGCAGGGGTGGGAGGATGCTCTGCTGGGCAGAGCAGGCACTGGGGTCTCTTGTGCCAGTCCCTGCCAGGCACTGGGACCCCAGAGGTGGAACCAGTGCTCTTTTACCTTGCACCAAGGAGGCTGTAGATACATTATTGATTAGAAATAGGAGCACATCCCTGCAGGGCAGCCTGCCAGTTGCCTTCAGAGTGGCTGGCTAGAAGCCAGCCCATCACTCCACACTTATTCCTGGTGGATCAGCAGTCCCCTATTTGGGAGGGCACGGCTGAGAAGGTTGTGGCAGAGCAGATCTCATCTCCGCTGATCTCACATCCCTCTCCATAAGGTGAAGAAAGACATTAATTAGCCCCAGAGGTGATCCTGCAGTAATGACCCAAAGGGTGGAGGCTGCGTTGGCCCCATTCCCTTTGTGTGCCGCTGCTAGTCCTGTCGGTGACCTTTGCTGCATTGGCTGTTTGCAGACCTGCAGAGCTCATCTAATAACACTGTTGTGGTCTTCAGAAGAGCAGCAGACATTTGAATGAATTTAAACTGCAGCTGTAGCCTCTGCGAGTGACTGCAAAGTGCTGCTGTGGTCATGCTGCTGACTCACAGCTTTTTCATACCTTTTGTTTTGGTTTCCTTCTCTTGCTGTGAGTTGAGGATGCTGCTGCGGTGCCCAGGGAACAGCTATCAGAGAGGGATGATGCTGTTCCTCCATGCAGGGGCTGCCCCAGCAGCATCCCTGCTGCTGAAACTGGGCACAGGAGAGGCATGGTGGGGAGGAGAGGTGCTTTGAGGAACCTGCTTTGAAAATGAAACCTTTTGAGGGATGCCTGTGGTGATTTCCAGGCGTTCTCCAGCTGCGATAAGTTGCAGGGAAACCCCCCAACTTCAAAGGCACCTGCCTGGATAGTCCTTACCTCCTCTGGAGCCCTCTGGGCACAGACTGGTTGTGGGAAACACCCTTCTCACAGTGTGATGTCTTTTTATTTTGTTTTTCTCTCATGTTTGAAGAAGAGGTTTGCCATCAAGCATAGTTTGCAGCCTTACTGATGGCACATCGCCTCTGGTGCTTGATCTGAGATGCATTGGAGCCACTGGGTTTCCAGGTATCTTAAACACCTTCCAGCCACACAGATCCCAGATGGTGGCTGGAAGCTGTGACTGGCCAGTGTTGCCTTTCCTGTGCGTCCTCTTCCAGTACCTGGGCAGGGCTGCCGCAGAAGGTATTAGCTGGGACTAAATAAAGCTTAGGAAAATAGTTGTCAAGTGCAGTGCAGTGTGGTAGAGATGAAGCTGCCCCTGGTCTGCCAGAGGCAGAGCTGGAAATGGTAAGAGCAAGCCAGGGGCTGTCTTCTCTGTGGCTCTCCAGAGAAAGGTAAACCTGCTTGGGTGCTCTGTTTTTCTTTTTCCTTCCTTTGTTTTTTACTTTCCCTCCCATTTAATGTGAGGTGTCCCTGCCCATGGCAGGGGGGGTGGAACGTGATGATCTTAAGGTCCTTTCCAACCCTAACTATTCTATGATTCTATGATTTTGGAGACAGATTGAGTCCGCTGTTCAATGGGAGCTACACCCAGGCAGAGCGTGACCTAGCATCTTCCCAGAGACGCACTGTCTGCATTCTTTCACTTGGGTGGACCCAGGTCCTCCTTTAATACATCCTTCTCCCTTTCTTTCCCTTTCTTGGCCTGCAGGATTCCTACAGAAAGCAAGTTGTCATTGATGGAGAGACCTGCTTGTTAGACATCTTAGATACTGCAGGGCAAGAGGAGTACAGTGCTATGAGAGACCAGTACATGAGAACGGGGGAAGGATTCCTCTGCGTCTTTGCCATCAACAACACCAAGTCCTTTGAAGATATTCACCAGTACAGGTTCGTATCCTGGGAAGGGCCCCTTCCCCCTTGCCCTGTGCGAAGGGGAGGCCTTGCTGCTGCACCCTCCTGCCCTCCCTTTTAGATCAGGCCCCCTGGTGGAAACGCTGGCTGCCAGCAAAGACAATTAGCTCAAGTGGCCGTTCCCCAGGGAAGAGATGGAGCAGACGGCTAATGTCAGTGACTCCCGTAAAACCCATCCAAGGGGATTGCTTGTGGCCTTTGGAGAGTTGATAATGTAATGTTTAAGTGTTTATGGTGACTAAAGAGAGAGCTGATCCTCTCTGACCCCTCCCTTCCCTCCCTAATTAATGGAATTGCTTTGTTAGTGCAATCGATCTCTGACTTCTGCTGGGTCTGGGACCTGGGCAAGGAGGCTGGGAAGGGCAGGGGGGCTGCTTCCCCTGCTGTCAGCCGTCGCAGCGAGGCTGCGGTCTGCTGGCTGCACACATGCAGGTAGACGCAGTCCTGGACCATTACAACTTGGTTTCAACCAGGGCAAGGAGGGAGCAGGAGGAGAGTCAAAGCCCTGGCGAGGCAACTTGCCCAGGAGCAGCAAGTATTGGGAGGGCAATGGCAGAGCAGGGACCCCATCCCGGTATGTTCCTGCTTTGGCTGCACCCTTGCTTCTCTCCCTGCTGCTATCACCCCTGCAAAGCTGGAGAGCCAAGGAGATGATAAAAAGGCAATGGAAATCTTCCCTGATTATCCTGATGGGAGGGATCTCTCTGCCGTATGCATTTGTTTTGAGGCTTGGCTGTGACGAGAGGCACTTGCAGAGGATACAAGAGGTGGCTCTGCCTGTCCCCACTCTGTCTACTGCCCACCAAGGGACCATGTACCCCTGCACCTCATCTTAAACCCAGGTCCAAGATAATCCTGCAGCTCTGAGTGCAGGCACAGCCCTTCCTTGCTCCATAGTCATAGGTGCTGCTGTGAGCTGTTGAGATGTCTCACTCGCCAGTTAGCAGGCATGTTCAGTGTAATAACTATATGGTTGGACTAATTTGGCTTGTTTCAGCTTAACTGGAAGACAAAGGATGGGATTTCCCTAAAGCACATAAGGGATTCAGCAGCGTTCATCCTTGTGCCAGGGCTGGTGCCTGTGAATCACTCGCAGGGTGGCTTGGTTTCAAGCCCTGGTTTTAATCATGATGTAAATCACCAGCTTTCATCTTGTTTTGCCTGTGCTTTTTGTGTTTTCACTTTTAAAAGAATATTCCCCAGAGAACTGCTGTCTCTCCCTGGCTCGTAACCATTAGGAGGTATCTCTTTTCAGCTAAGTGTAGCCTGTGCACTAAATTTAGTACTTGCATTTGCTGATCAGGATGTTACATGGAACATTTAAGTGGCTTTATGGCATATCGTACATATACTCAGACTTCATTACCATGTTCTGCTCCATTAAAAAAAGATGATTGATTTTTTTTATGTGTGATACATGTCCAGCTGCTTTTAGATGGAAATTTGAATTCAATTAAAATGCAGGAACCAGCATTTTAAATAATGCTTTTGTTAGTTAAATAAAACCATCTTAAATGTTCTGGATACACAGGCAAAGAAGACAGGCTGTTTTGCATCTGAAGTTAACAACTTCCTTTGCTTAATAAGTCATTTGTCTATCGGGAGGGAATTGAATTGATTGTCTGTAGTGATAATGGCCTTTAAGATTTTTAGAACTGGTAGATCTCATCCTCGCCCACCTAATTTTAAATCCAAGGTTGGAATGAAGAAGTGAGCAGTACGAATCTTTTGCTTCCTAGTTGGTTTCTCAACTTTGAGTGATGTGAACTAAACTGAAAGGAAGCAAATCCTTCCTCTGCATCTGCAGAAAAGGTTATAGCTGCCAAAGCTGTTTTTTCAGCTCAGCAGACTATGGTTGCAGGTGATGTTTGAAGTATTGTTTTTAATCCCCATTCAGGGGGATTACTTGATCTAAAATGTTGGAAATAACACAGGTAACTGCTTGAGCATTCATTTTTATTTAGCTTAAACTATCTTAAGCTCATGTCTTATTGTAGATTGTCATTTCAAGTTGTGTTTTGTAAACAGTCGCAGTTAAAGAGCAGAAGTGTGTTTCATTTTCATTTGCAAAAGTGCCCTAGCTATTTTGCTGCTTACTCGTGTGCTGTGGTCATTTACATTCTTCTGGATGCCCAACACAAGGCACTTGGCAGCAGCAAAGTGTACCTGTTAATTCTTGACCAAGAAGCTGGTGGTGAACGTACTGAGCTGACCCCTGATGCCTTTTCTCCCTTCACTTTAGCACCTCTTAACTCTTGCAGGGAGCAGATCAAGAGGGTGAAAGACTCAGATGATGTTCCCATGGTGCTGGTAGGGAATAAATGTGACCTCCCAGCACGGACAGTGGAAACCCGACAAGCGCAGGACCTGGCCCGGAGTTACGGGATCCCTTACATAGAAACATCTGCCAAAACCAGACAGGTAAGAGGAGGGTTTTAAACAAAATCTTCGTTTCTTCTCTCCAGCGCTGTCCTGGAGAGGCAGGAATGGGCTGACACCACCTTGCAGACAGGTGGGTGTAAGAGCCAGGGTTAGTTGCTTCCTCAGGTCTAAGTGCTCCATCAGGACATTCCCTCTCCAGGCTTGAGCCTCCAGTCTAGAGAAGTGCCTGATTTATGCTGACAACAGTAAAGGGAAGATGCCTTCTCAGGGTTAAAAAGGGGAAGTTTAGATTGGATATAAGGAAGAAATTCTTTACTGTAAGGGTAGTGAGGCACTGGAATGGGTTGCTCAGGGAAGTTGTGAATGCTCCATCGCTGGCGGTGTTCAAGGCCAGGTTGGACAGAGCCTTGGATGGCATGGTTTAGTGGGAGGTGTCCCTGCCCATGGCAGGGGGGTTGGAACGTGATGATCTCAGGGTCCTTTCCAACCCTAACTATTCTATGATTCTATGATTTTCTCCAGGGTTCTGGAATAACCCCATAGTCACTGCAGGTCAGCTAAGCTCAGGGGACTTGGCTAGCCTTATCCATGTTCTATTTTGGCAGACCTACAGGCAGTGTATACCCATGCCAGAAGGACCATATCGGGCTTCCAGAGCACAAAGGTGGAAATGGAGCAGCTGATACCTTCAGTGGTCTAGTGGTGGCTTTTCTCTTGGCTGGTAGACCTCATTCAGGCTGCTGAAAGCCTGAATCTCAAGGGCTTCAGGAGATGCTTTTCTTTCAGGGTGTTGAAGATGCCTTCTACACCTTGGTGCGGGAGATCCGTCAGCACAAGCTGCGCAAGCTGAATCCCCCAGATGAGAGTGGCCCTGGCTGCATGAACTGTAAATGTGTGATATCGTGACTACGGTGAGTTTTGGAAGCAGGAGATGGGGTGCAGCAGGGTTATATTTGAAGCAGGAGAGATGGGGCTTAACACTTGAAGCAGGCAGGAGGTGACTGCAGATGCACTCATCTGCAAACAAATGCAGCAGAAATAATTCCAGCAATGGAATTATTTGACTGACATGCCTTTTTGACTGAAACAGCATTTTCTGTCAAGATACAGGTAGTCAAAATTCCCACTTTCCTGAGGAAGTGTGTAGGAGGAGAGGGGTGTTGTATATTTCCCCCTCATTTTGTGGAGCAAAATTATACAGAATTGAATAAAGAAAAAAATACACCCTTTGTTGTGCTTCCCCTGGGAAAGCTCCTTCCCATGCTGCCCCTCTGAGCGGGGACTTAAGCTGGTGTTGAAGGTGTGAATGTGCATGGCTCACTGTGTGTTCACCAGACTGGCTGTAGAAGGGTTGAGATGAAGAGCTGAGTGAGCTCATTGCCTCCTGATGCACTCACATAAATTGCCTTGTCCTAAAGCTTCAGAGCAGACCTGTCTCATAGTGAAAGTTCTGTGTTCCTGGGAAGAGTTTTCCCCATTAGAGATATCCCCTGGGATATTTGGAACTGATGCAATGTTGAGAATTAGCCGTAAGGGGGCTGTTTTGCTTTTATAAATAGGGCGTGCTGGAGCCAGAAACAGTGTTTTTCAGTTTGTCTGTGATCACTTGCCTGTTTTTCTTCTTTTTCTTTCCTTGTTTTTTGTCTTTGTTTTTTAATGATGAGTTTATTTAAATCATTGCAATCCGGCTGGATAGCAGTGAGTGAGAGCTCCTATCCATGTCTCTGCATGAGCTGGGTGGCCTTAAGCCAAATGCCTGGGACCATCTGGCTGTGTAACCAGTTCCTCCCATGGCAGAAATGGAGAGAGAAGCAATTGGGAAGAGTACACCAGGGATATGTACATCTAAGGATGTCTAGGACTGGGGTGTGGGAGAAAAGCCTGCATGAACTTTGCACTTAATGTCTTTTGGGGGTCTCCCACGCAGCCAGACTGGCCCTTCACCCCTTTACACAACTGCTGGAGTGCTAAGAAGTACATAGTGTCCAGAGGTGCTGCTAAGAGGGACTCGCTGAGTGTGCAAATGGGCAGCTGGTTTTCCTCTGCTGTTCGAGCCAAAGGCTGTGAGCACACAGAGCTCTTTCCCCCAAAAGAAGGAAAGAAATGTTTGGCAGTGTTTGCTTCCTCTGAGCAAAAACCCACCCCAGCACCGCACCCCTCTGCTCCCAGCCGAGGTGCGTGTGAGGCCTCCCGGGGGCCAAGCCGAGTACTGTGCCCAGCACTTATCACTGCTAAGGGAGGCTTTCCAGATGTTTGGGTTCTCCAGATGTTCAGGAGCGTTTCCTGCGGATGGGGATGTGAGCTCAGGGCTCATTTCCTGCTCTGGCTCACAGCTGACGGCATGGACTCAGCGCTGCTGCTCCCGCTGCTCCCCTACGCTGACTGTTGGGAGCCTGGTCCCCATCACAGCCTGGTGGCCAGCACTGGCATAGTTGCCCACATCATTTTCTGCTTAGGCAGAAACTGGAAACCAGACATCCCACCTCATTCTAGCTGCAGTAGTGAAGAGAAGAGAGGGAGGAACATCAGGGTGCAAAAGGAGAAGCCAGGCAAGGATATGCTGTGTTTTGGGGAAGAGAAGGCTGTGTGTGTAGCCAGGTACTCAGGGAAATGGCTGCATTTGCCCTGGACTCACTTTGTGGTTCCCATCATCCCTGGAGGAGGGAGAAAGATCTCATCAAACAGTGCCCTTTCCCACAGGGAGGTTTGGACAGAGGCGCAAGGTCTGGTGAGATGCCTGAGGCTCACCCATTGCTCCACAGACCATTTGCTTGTTCCCTTCAGTGCATGTGCAGATGCTTTGCTGAGCCAGGTCCAGACCTCCAAAACCTGTGTAGCCCTTTGCTTTCCCTCTGTGGGCATTAGCGGGGTCATCCCAGAATGCTGAGGGGTGGGTAATGGAAACAGCCCCTCCTGGTGTGCTGATGGTGAATGGGTGCTAATGAGCATCCTCTTTGGTTTCAGCTGATTGGACCGTGTCTTGGAGAGGTTCCCACTGTGCAGTGCGCAAGGAAAGAGGTGAAGAGAAGGAAGAAGCATACGGATTCAGAGGAGGAGTACAGGGGGAGAGGAAGAGGAGGAAGAAGAGGACAGGGGGAGCATGAGCCCCTCCAAGGACTATCTCGCACTTCACCCAAGCCTGTGGCAAGCAACTTTTTTGTTGTTTTTCTTTCCTCATTCCCTCCTCCTTTGGCCTCCTCCCACCCCGGCAACTGTACAAAGCCACAGATTGAATCACAGTAAATTATTATTTGATGGTCTCGACAAACCTTGATGGCTCTGTCCTCCGTCCAGAGGGTGCTGCTCCTGGTGCTCCGGGAGGATTGCTGGTGGCACAGGTGGGGAGGGAGGGGTGCAGAGGTTTGCTCTCCACAGACTGAGGTCATGCTGCAGACCGTGAAGGTGAGCAGGATGGGGTGTCCTTCAAGGACAGAGCTAGTTTGTCTCCAGCAAGTTGTCATCATGTCCCTGTCCTACCTAAAAGCCTTCGCCTGTCCCAGGTCTACCACCCTCGGTGCTCCCCTGGTGCTTTGTATTCACCCTAGTCCTTGTGGGATTTTTTATGGCCTCAGATGTGATGCCTGGAAGGGAAGAAGTGTCAGGGAGACCTGAGAGCTTGGTTCACTTCAGCTGGTGCCAGTCTGTTGCTTCCTTTTTATTTTTCCAGGAAGCTCTTTGCACAGCACCTCCCAAATGTTTGTGCTCCAGAGGCAGAATTAGGCCTTTCTGCCCCCTGCCAGTGCCTCTGCTAACACTGCAGAGCACATACACCTTGGGCTGCTCCATTCTGTCAGCAGTGTATAATGATATGCAAATCCTCACCTGCCCTGTGCACGGTTAATTACTGCTGAGCACATAGCAGAAGGGCTCTCCTGCACTGCAGACAGCTGTCTGGCTGCTCAACAACTAAAACTAAAGGATTCTGACTTCCAGTCATTGGGTTTAGGGTGGGTAAGAGTGTTTTGGATAAGAGCTAATCTCTTGAGAAGCCCATCCTCACTCAGCCCTTCCCCTTTGGGATTTTTGCCTGGGGCTTTACCGGCTTCTCCCATGTGCCTTTCACTTGCAGAGCCAAGAGGAGGCATTGCACTCAGTGCAGCAGGCAGCCTGTTACTTGCTGCCTTTTCCTCTCCCGAAGTATTGCACAGACTAACTTATCTGGCATCCCAAACTGAGAGCATCAGAGGAGGAAGGTGATTCAGCCAAGTGCGGCAGGGAGCTGTTCTGCATGGGCTAGCCCAGGCCTGAAGACGTGTCGGATTCAGGAGCCAGGGCTGGCAGGGGTTGGGAGCGGCAAGGGCGGGGGTTGAGAGCGGCAAGGGCAGTGTGTAAGTCACATCTCACAGCTCAAAACCAATACAGAAACCCTGGTTGTCCTCAGCACAAAGCCACAGCCCACCCAGGGGCTCCCAGCATCCGTGCAGCCAGCTCCCATCCCGTTCCTCATCCTCTGTCATGCCAGGCAGCAGAATTAAACTACAGTGCTGCTTAGAGTTGCTGCCTTTGCTTTTGGCTGGGCAAGAGAGGACTTGTGCTAATGGCTTGCTTTTTGTACCTGAACTCCAAACTGCTGTGGGGAGCAACCCCACCCTGGCTGCAGCTGCCTGGCACCCAGTTCCTGCAGGAGAAGGGCTGATCCCAGCTCTAGTTACTCAAAGGACCAGCTGCCCTGCCTCTAGCTGGGAGTGCAGTTTGCAATAGCGCCTGTCCCCTTGATGGAGGACTGCTGAGATGCTGAGTCTGGTGTTACGTGGTGGGGCTGGACCAGAAAACCTCCCAACCTAGGTTGTTTCAAGTGTTAAGTCTGCAAGTAAGGGGTTTATTCCTAAGTCAGCAGCTTGTGTACAACTGCAGGCAGGGCAGAGGGCAGGGCTACTTTACCCTAAGTGTTAGTGTCTGGGATGGCGTGGGGGCCCTTGCTTGGTGATGTTACTGCACTAGGAACCTGGTGCTCATTTTCTGCAGTAGAGCTCATCTCATCTTTCAGCAGGCCCTTGGTGATCGATGGGATATCTGGAGGGCTTCAGATGAGAAGTAATGCTGTGTTTGGGGCTCTCTCGGGGGTTGGACTCTGGACAGCTCTAACCACTGAGAGTATCTTCTTTCTGGTTGGGAGCCAGAGGCCAAAGTCAAGGACCAGGAGCCACAGTCAAGTGAGCTAAAGAGCTCTGGGGAGCACTAGGGGTGAGGTGTCTTCACAGAGCAAGCACCACCTGCAGTCACAAGAGCCCCTTCGGAGAGTTCTCTGCACCCCTCAGGGTGAGGTTTTCCAGCTTGCTCAGGGACGCTCTGGGTCTGGTCAAGCCACATGTGTTATCCTATCTGTTTGAGTGTCTTCCTGTTGCAAAATACTGTTGTTCCCTTGGGCCACTCCTCATGGCTGTATACTTCAAGTGGTTCCACTAACCAGCCCCTCTTTTCTATGGGCTGGTTATAGTCCTATTTTCTGTATGGCTGAATCAATGTGCTAGGAGTCACTAGGGTTCTGCAAGTGGACCTAAAAGTTCTTCAGCAGGCAGGGTACACCTTTGTCTCAGTGCAGGTGGTAGGACAGTGCTACAATAGGACAGCACCTCAGAATTCCATTAGGCACATAGGAGCTGAAACTGGAGGACCTGACTGATGGGTGGTGCTCTAATTCTAGCAGGTTGCAGACCAATCTCATTCATGTTGTGGATTGCACCCAGCACAAGCAAGGCAACCAGCACCCTTTGTCAAACAGTGCTGGTCAGTGACATGGCCATCTCAGGAGCTGGAAGCACCACTGTTAGCTTTTTGCTGTAATTAGAAGATAACGAGAAACCCACTCTCAGGTCAGTGATCAAGTCCATGCTGAAAGTTGGAGGTAGGCTGGGAGCAAAAAGAGGTGCTAAAAGCTTGACACCACACCTCTTCCCCTGAAATTATGTATTCAATCATGTATTAATACAGTACTGCATCTTTGTTCCAGGAGGTTGGCTTCAGGAAAATCACAACAGATCTTCAATGTGCAGTAAGATATGTCAGCTCTGATCTGATCTTCGGGGTAGACACAAGCCAGATCATATCACTTCACTAAGGTGGAGCTGTTACTTCAGACTTGATGTTTCACTTGCTGACTTGGTGCTGGTAATGTGGGTACAGGTTAGCAGCTTGCTGGTCATGACAGGCAGGAGGTCAGTACATGAACTTACAACGTCTTCTCTGCTTGTTATTTGAACTTGAGTCTGAAAGCAGTATCAGGGTTACATTTTCATTAGAGTGAATGTAGGTCTGCAGAAGGAATTGCTGGGTTTGGAGTCAATTTAGTTGATTTTCTCCATCGTTACTTAAGGTGCATTTATTCTAGAAGTACTTGGACTGGAAGAGATGGTTTTCAGATCCTGCAATTGTTTCCCTTATGACAAGGAGTTGGTTGCCCATCTCAGTTCTGCTTCTGCGGCACAAGCTTAAGTAAGCAGAATGTGCAGTTATTCAGAAGAGCCATTCCAGTTGCATAGGTGGAAGCAGCAGAAGTCCACAGAGGTAAGATTTTTGCCATATTTGGGCACATCAGCTCATATTTGGCTGCTGTGATCTCTTCAGCTGCTCATGGCAAGGCTGGCCTAAATGTAGTGCTGTGCTGTGTGGATCTCAGGCAAGTGTGAACACCACCTCTGAGAAGGCTTCAGGCAGCATCGCACTGATTATCTGTCGAGGCTGCATCTTTGTGATGGAGGAGTGCCACCTTTGAACCTGTACTTAAATGATGGAATGGCTGAGGAGGTCTGGTCTGGCTGGGTCCAGATGTCTCAGGACTGATGTATAAGCTTTTCTTTCCAACATAATTCAAGCGCCCCACACCCTATTACAGAAGGGTTGGGGCTCCAGAGACATCACAGCTGAGTCAACTGACAAAATTGCTTACAAGTCCTTAAAGATGCTGATTAAGTGCTGGAACAGATCTTTTGCCTTTTGGTCTGTGAGGTCTTCCACAGGAGCATATTCCTAAGCCAGCAGAGATGGTGACTCCAAAACACATGAGCGCATGGTGCTTGTGGAAGGCTTTGGCAAGCACCTGGGTTGTTTGCAGGAGCTGGCAGCCGTGACTCATACCTGATAGGCAAAGAGGGGTAGCTGAACGAATGTCCTTGAGTTTTATGGAGCAGCCCTGGCAAAATGCTGGCCTCATCCTCCTCACTCAGCAGCATGGTTGGGTGAGGAGAAGCAGACCAGGTTTCCCTTCTGGACTACAATCCAGTCTATTACTGCAGACCTTTCCAGCTTCAAGTGGTTCTTCTATGTCATTTCTCCTTGGCTCCAACAAAGCCAACCATGCACAGGGCAGATGAGGATTTGTACCCCATCTATCTGCAGGTACCATTAGGGACCTGATATCAGTTTTGGAGCAAGGACGGAAGTTTCTTACAGTTCATCTTTCTGTGTGTCTTAGGAAGAACCTTTTTTATTGTGTGAAAGAATAGGGTGACTCCACTCCCTTGGAGTCATTTCTTTGTATGTGCCTTCAAAGCTATCTCCATCCTCATCTTGGGCTCTTTTGTAATTGCTGCCAGTGAGCAGGGATGCACAAGGGGTGGGACCAGCTGCTGTGTCTGAGATGATGGCTGAGTTGTTTCAGCTCTGCTTATCTCCTGTGCTGTCATGGTGCCTGTGTCCTGTCGGGTGAGCATGATTGCCTTGCTACCAGGAGGATGCTAGTATATGCCCTGTGGGCTTCCTCAGCTGCCGAGGTTTGTAGGATTTGGGAGATGGTTTGGGGCAGATCTTCCTTTTTCAGCTGCTGGGCTATTTTCTCCATGTGCTGGTTTATACCTAATGATGTACTGTAGAAAAGGGGGTGGCATTTCTCAGAGGATGGTGTGACACCAAACATTCTGGCTACCAGCAACTGATGGGAGCTGGGTCATGCAAATGAGCCTGGCTCCATGTACAGCTTTGTTCCCTTTAGAGCAGATGAGCCTTGTGGGTTGAGTACAGGGTGTGTGGTTTAGAAGAGCCAAGGTACTGGCCCCAGCCAAGGCTGCTGGGGCTTGGGCTACATGCCCTGCACTGTGTGCGCCCTTGCTCTGCCTCCCAGCCACCATGCCACAGCCCCTCTGCAGCACTCCAGCAATACAGCAGCATGTGAGCACAGCAGCACGTGTGCATCATGCAACTACCACAGCAGCAGGTGAGCAGCACAGCAAGCCAAAGAGGAGGAAGACCCTGCCCAGCCAAACTCTCCAGTACTGCCTCTGCCAAACAGGCCGGGGTGCAAAGCTGCCAGACACAGCTCACGCATCTCTCGCCCCTGCTGCATCCCAGAACCAGCCCAAAGCCTTGATCCCTCCCTCGGCTTGGCTATGCTCCAGGCTCCACTTAGCATCAATTATTCAGTGCTGACTTGCTGCTGTTTTGCAGAGGCACACAGCAGGGTTGCTGAGCCCTTAGCCACTGTGGGTGGTGGGCAGGGAGGAGGATGAGGAGCACAGCCGTGGCTCGGAAGAGAGCCAGCGAGCGACAGGACGAGACATGGCCTGCCTGCCCCAGCTCCTGGCACTGGTGGTTTGGCTGTTGAGCCAGGAAGGACAGGAGCCATAGGAGGCTGCCCAGGACACCAGAGGTGAGCGCAGCTTGCGATGCTTGCGGGTCTGCGTTGGAGTGGTTTCTGTGCAGAGACCAGCAGGGGGACCGAGGAGCCAGAGAGCTGGTGTTAGGAGTTGTCAGAAAGCTATGAGGAGCAATGGCTCCAACAGGTAAAGGAAGGGCTTAGTGGGAATACAGGTAAATCCTAAGCGCAGAGGGAGAGGCAGCAGGAGGACCTGGCTGACAAGGCCAGCTGGATTTAAGCAGCTTCTACAGAGTTCATTTGCCACTGGTCCCAGTGTTGTACAACAGGAAGTGGGTACTGGTAAGCTTGGGCTTGGAACTAAACAGCTATCCTATTCTTGGTCCCCTAGAAGCAGTAAATTATTATTTGATGGTGTTGATGCAGTGATGCATAGGGATGCCACATTCCCTGCACTGCCCTTTGGTTCTGGGTGGCATGTAGCTAATTGTGGCCTATTCATTTTGCTGTCAGTCTTTCTGCCCTCCGGTAGAGACAAATGACCCTGTGTTTACTGTAACCATGTTGGTTTAAGTACCAAATGGCACCTTTCTCATAGGGGAAACTAGAATACTGTCCAAATTTAACACCCCAAAGACAACAGTACCATGGTTTTCCAAGCACTGGCCATTAAACTTAGGGTGTGTCAGAGGTACTGCTCACACAGCCTGTTAAAATTCATTTTCAGCTGTGCGCAGCAGTACCTTAGGGTCCCAGTAACTGGTGGAAGCATGACTCAGTCCTGACTCACGTCTTGCCACTGGAGTTGCACCTACCTGCCTTGCAAGGAGCTGTGGCCACCGGCTCCCTGTCCCATCCCACCCTCCAGCGCTGCCTGCAAGCAGGAAAACAAACTCCAACCCCAAAATCTCATCCAAATGAGAGCTGCAGCAGGGCTGCTGGCCATCAGCCTTGTGCTGGGAGGGATGTGCAGGGATGTAGGGCCAGGATGCTGCCCTGGGCACGGTGAGCTGGGAGGTGACAGCGGAGTGTAGGAAGAAACAGTTTTCTTTCTGCTGCTGCTGCTGGGGATGCTTGAACTGAACCTCAGCAGAAAAGCTGGAGAGGAAGGTAGGGATGGAGTAGATTGGACCCACCTGCAGATGAAGCATGCCTGGTGAACCAAGCCAAAAGCCAGCAGGAGAAAGCAACCGGTCTTCTGTAGCATCTGTCGCCGCAAGAAACCTCATGCAGTCTGATTTTATGCTAAACGCCTTTAACTGTTATAATTACAACCATGTAAAACACAGCATCAAATACTCTGGACAGTCTGTGTGGATCGGTGTAAAAAGGAATGATTGGCTTTTTTCCCCCCCAAAAAAAAACTTCCTTACAAAAGAAACCCACCAAAAAAATAACAGAAGAAAAAATGTTTGTTGGTTGTTTTTCTTTTTAAGTAATAATTATAATACATTAGAAAGAGTCACGGAGGAAGCGTTCCACGCTGTAAACAAAAATAGCAATTAAAAAGAAAAGCAGATGGTAGCCAGGCTCTTCAAGGCCATGGCCAAGAGACCTGACCTCAACCACCATCCCGTGCTGGAGCCGGTCCCCAGCACCAGTCCCTGTGGCTCCTGCTGCCCACTGGTGCCGCAGCCACTCAAAGTGCTCAATTACAGAAAAAACCCCAAACAAACAAGAACCCCAAACCCACAACACTGGTCTTTAAAACTACATGGAGGGCAGCGAGGTGAGAGTCATCCCAGGGCTGGAGAGGCAAGGATGGGGAGAGCGGGGAAGCTGTTTTCCTGAGTTCGCTCAAGGTAAGAGAGGCTTTTGCTAAGGGGCTGAGGCTGCTGCAGGAGACTGGGGCGGGGGTGTGAGTGGCTTGGGCCAGTTATTTGTTCTGCTGAGCTGCCATCCTTGGCCTTCTTCCCTTCTTATCCTCAGCAAACGCACTGAGGCTGGACCATGTCCGGCCCACCCCTGCTGCCACAGACCCACCATGGCCGCACCTTCATCTGCGGCAAGAGGCAGAGAAGGAGCCAGGATCTCCTGTAAATTATGCTCTGATGTGCTGAAGTGAGAGCATCATTCCAAGGAAACTAATGCACGTTGCTGGCTCCCAGGAACTCTTCGCGAACCTGCCAGCTTTCAGGGGCTGCAGGCTGGAGAAGAGCTGCTTATGTGGCACAGTGAAGAGCTGACAGATCTTCCCAGCAAGAAGCACACTATAGTGGGAAGGAGGAGCCTGTAGCTGCCTGGTCCAGAGGTCATTGCAACCAGAAGGTGGCTTCCCTCAGGCTTGGAGGTGAGCAAGGACCTCGCTGCTCATTCCCATTAGGATTTGGAGAGGAGGAACCTTCTCAAACTCTTGTTGAACACCATGCTATGGGTACTGTGCATTTGACAGCTCTCCAAAACTAGAACCACCTTTTTAAATACGAATACTGCAAAACATCCCAGACATGCACTGGGTTTGGGAGCCCAGGTGCACGTGCAACACTATGTGCAAAGGCTGTGTGCCCAAAATGAGGGGAAATAAGTCAAAATGAGGGGAAAAAGACATCTCAGCTCTTGCAAATGAGCCAAATGCTCAGATGTCTTAGGAGGAGTCCGACATGTGCTTCAGAGAGAGGCCAGGCACCCCCCACAAGCTAGAGACCAAGCCAAGAGCTGACCACCCACCCTCAGATGCTTCTTGTTGCTTCCCAACATGCTCCAACAGCCAGTGGGCTGCTGGCAAAGGGCACTCAATACCTGTCTTGAAATACTACCCAGGTATTTTAACACACAAATGGGTTTAACTACTGCATGGTTACTGAAAAACATACTCTAAATTAAAACCAGTTCAAGCACCGTTGTCCTAGAAAGGACCCATGGTGTCCCAAAACACAAATGTTGAACATTCATAACCACTTCTCCTCAAAGAGCAAGTGCTGACTCCTCACAATTCTCCTGTGAGGTAGCTAATAGGGTTATCCCTGCTTTGCAGAGGGCAAAAAGATGGGCAAGGTTGAAGACCCAGCAGAAGATGGGGTCTCCGACAGAGCAGGGGTTGCAACAGAAACTGAGGGTGCTGTGCCTGGCTGGTTACAGCCAAAGGTGCTCCTTTCAATGCTACCCCTGCTGCTAACAAAAAAAGCCCCCTAAACTGATAAACCCCACAAAGTAATTTAGTGGAAGTTTTTCGCTGGGCTTCCAGGTAGGTTTCAGGTCAGGTTATGCTACTGAAGCAGCCTGTGAGATAAAAATGTTTTCAAAGTCTTCTCAGAATTTAAAGGAGCCCAGTGTCTCCATTGAAGGGATGGGAATCACATCTGCAGTCCCATCTAAGGAGACATCTGCAGCCACACCTTCTGGACAGCAGAGTCAATTACTGTATACCTGGACTAGTTAATTTCCTGCTGCTTCCATTTATCTTCCTTAAGTAGATACTGGGAACAGGAATTTGGAGCAGCTTTTTCTGTGGGGTGAGCTTTCCCTGGGTCCCTGCACACCTGCAGCCAATGGTTTGGGCTGTCCAGCAGCACCACTCTGGGATGGGGAGGGGATGGACAGGCCACTAGGACTTGGTACATGAAGGGCAAGTGGGTATGGGGGGCACCCATCCTGTTATCTCCTCAGCAGTAGGCTGTGGAGATGTTGATACTCTACATCATCATCTTCCAAACTTCTGTGCCCAGATTTCCTTCCTTGGTAGTTAAATTCTGTGTGGGCTAAACCAGAAATGCTGATATCAGGTTGTGGGCAATGTGTTTCCCCTCCCCAGCACCTATTCCATTTCCACCCTGACTCTTAACTTGCTCGAAGTAAAAGTAAAAGCAAGACTTCTGTTTCAGCACCGTGATTAGACACTACCACACCTCCAGCAGCTTGCTAATGAAGGCAGGATGTTTCCCAAGGCAGTAGCCCCTTTTCCTCGAGCCTGCTCCCCGCTCTGGACCTGAGCAGGAAAGGCCAGCAGAAAGGCCATTCAGCCCAAGATCCCAGGCTCAACCTTCACTGTCCTTGTCACCTTGAGAACTTAGCAAACAATCGCCCTGCTGGCAGTCCTCCACCAGGGTCACGCCAAGGAGGCCGCCCAGGGACTTACCTGCTGTTAAACCTCCCCTCCAGGACACCATCCACCACTGCAGCAGGAGCCAGTTACAGCTGGGCTGTGGAATTGCATAGAGTAGGCAGTGGAGTGCCTGTGTCCTGCCAGGATGCCATGGTCCTGCCTGAAAATGCTGCTGCCTACAACTGCAGGTCTGGGGAAAGAAGTTATTGAAAGATCTATTGCTATAAAGGCCTTTGAAAGCAATGCTGTTGGCTGCACTGATGGGGCATTCTGGACTCCTGTGCCTTGTACCCGCTTCCACACCATGGGTACCTGTGGCAGGCAGGAGCAGAAGGGAACACTCAACACATTCACCAGCCCTGCCTCTCTCCCCCACACACAGTGAGGCTTGAGGAGCTTCAAGAACACAAAATGAAAGCGCTCATTTGTCCATAGGAAAGACGCAAACCCAGTTTGCTCGTGCCTCCTGGCTCTGGCGGCCAGTGCTCCATCTTCTCACCAGGCACTCGTACCAAAGTACAGCTCAACAGGCAATGGCTGCTGTGCTGTCACCCTGACACAGCCCTGCTGAAGGAGAGGTTCTGAAAATGGGGTGAGGGTGTTGCTCCAGCATCTGCTTCCTCTCCTTTGCCTCCCCCCATTCCCACTAAAATGTCACGGATTTGGGCAGCTTCGCCAGGGAAGGAGAGCCTGAAAGGAAATTGTTCTCCGACTGGGATTTGGCAACCTGTGGCAGTAATTTTGGTTTAGGGCTTAGGGGGGGTCGTGGGGCTTTGAGTGCGTTCAATGGTTTCTGGAAGCTTTTTTGGGCATCTACCTCCTCCGGGTCCAGCGTGAGAGGTGGTGGCATGGAGGTGGCAGGCAGGGGATGTCCAGTCTCAGGCAGTGGCAGTGCCACCTGCTTCCTGTTTGCTACATCCTGCTCTGTCGCATGGGCCAGGTGGAGGGGAGTGGTGGTTTTGATAACAGTGTAGGGGCTGTTTCCCTCCACTGTGGGGGACGGTGCTTGCTGCAAGGTATAGCCCTCACCCAGCCCCCCTGCCTCCACCTTGATGTTGGATAAGATGGGCACGCTGCCACCTGCCAGCCCCTGCTGCCAGTGAGTTGTGGTACTCCCTGGCCCGTTCTGCTGCAGGCTGGTGAGCTCCCCCATGGATGCAGCTTTGGAAGCCAAGTGCTTCAAGTCCATTTTGTCTGGTGGTGCTGCTCTGCAGCGCTTCTCAACTGTCTCCTGCTGGTGCTCACTGTCAGGGGAGCTGTCATGCTGAGACTCACTGGAAAGATGCTGCAAGCCGTCCAGCAGAGGATGAGGGGGTGCCTCGAGCACTTTCTCTTTGCAGAAGGAAGATGCTTGTTCTCCCACCAGCAGGGCAGCAGGATTTGGCTGCCATACAGCATGGTCCGTAGCAGAAAATTCAGTGGTGCTTGAGTCAAGAGGACTCAATGTATTTTGGAGAGAGGAGTCCGAGGAGCCGACCTCAGCAGGGGTAGGGAGGGAAACCAGCTCATGGTCCACTGTGGCACACACAGGAGTCGGAGGAGCCTGCTCCAGAGGCAGGGCCATGGGCAAGAGGTGATGACGGGCCTGCATCTCACTTGCCTTCAAAATAGACGGTGGCTGTCTGTCCCCTGTGGGCTTCACCTGACCCTCCTCTCCCAGTGGTGACCCACCGCCAGAAGGATGCAAGTGGATGTTTGTCACTTCAGCTGCTTCACTGCCTTGGAAGGTGGCAGTCCTCACTTCTGCCACCATCTCTCCTGGAGTGCTCGGGAGCTCTGTGGAGATGTGGTTCCCTGTCCAGGGGGTGCTCACCCACCCGGCCATTCTGGCCATTGGCTGCCATGTTGCCCTTCATGGTTACTGGGTTGAGGGAGAGCTCTAGGCCCAGGGGTTTTCGTGGGAACTCCTCAGGCTTTGCTGTATCGGAAGCAAGAGAAAATAAAATAAAACCCAAATTATGCATCAGTTCAGTTTTGCACCTGTCATGCCCTGACTGCGAGGGAGGCAGATGCTGCACACAGTGGACTGCCAGCCCTTCTGGGCTGCTCTGGCTCCCAGAGCACTACACCAGAGGGATGCTCTGGTCCCCAAGGGACACAGGTGCCGCCAACCATTGCTGCTGGGCTGATGGCCTTTCCCTGCTACCCACCTGGTGGGGGGAGGTCACATTTCATCTTGCGCAGTTCGGTCATGGACACCTGCAGTTGCTCGATGACAGCATCATCCTCGTACTGCAGGGAAGCGGCGATTTTCTCCTGCAGAAACTCCCGTAAATCTTCCAGCGTCATCTTCAGCAAGCGTTCTGGGGCAGCAGAAAGGAGAAATGGCAGTGGCATGGCCAAAGTGTGGGCTGCAGTGCTTTGGTTTTATCTGGGATTCTGCTGCTGTTCCCACTGCGAGGTGGGACAGCCTGAACATTTCTGCCTCTCTTCCACCTTCCCACTGTTACTCAGGATTGTCGATACATTTGCACACCCATGCCACCTCTGGGCAGCAGCTCAGCAATGGCTGGGACCTATGCTGACCAGGATGCACATTTTAGGCCATTTCTGGAAGTTCTCAGCAATACCTCTAGGAGGAGGAAAAGCTCCATGAGATAGACCCAGAATGCCAGACTGAACAGCCACCACGCAAGGATGCAGGCAGAGATGCTGAACCACCTCAGGGGTGCAGCAAGGGATGGGATGTGGACAGGGATGCCAATCCACATCACACATTCCTTAGGGAGGAGAGATTATTTCTCTCATTCTGCCTGCCTGCCAGTTTCCAGTCTTCGCAAACAAATGGGATACTTGAAGATGTATTATTTCTTGATAGCCTGTTCTTCACTCAACTGAAGGAAGAGCAGGATGGGTGTTTGCAGAAGCCAATACATGCAGACGCATAAATCCCACTGGCCCAAAGGTTCCTAGCATGCACTATCAGCATCTCTCCTGTCCCAGGTTAAAGATCTAACAGGATGAAAAAGCAAGACTGCTAACTTATGGGAGCAGAGGGGTTCAAAGTCCCAAAGATCTCAATGTAGTAACATCACCATCTTAATGTTATGTAAGAAAACCAGGTTTTGGTCATTTTAGAAGCATATTAAATGGGTTTATTTCTCCCTCTACAGCCTTTTCAGCTGAACTGCCACAGAGCTTTGCAGACAGATGGGTTGCTGTCTGCATTGCCCCATAACCCATGGTAATAAAAGATGTTGGGTGCAGCATGCAGAAAGAGGCAGCTGGGAGTGCTTCAGCTAGGGTTTACTGTACACCAACCACAGCATTTCAACCCTTGTGGCATCTCATTTCCTCCCCAGAGCATCATCATGGGACTGTCCCTTTTTGTGGCCAGCATAGGGCACCAAGCAGGCTTGTAGTGGCCAGCAAGGCTTTCTGGGTCAACAGCACAAGAGTGGCCTAGCACAGAGCCACTTCTGCCATATGAGACGCACTCTGCTAGGACCTTACTTTTGTGCAGTTTGAGTATGGTGTAAGCCATAGCTGTCAGCACCCTCTCTCCTTCTAGGATGTAGATATCCCACAGCCGCAAGGTGAGGGTGAACGGGGTCTGTTTCAAACATAAAACCAGCTCGTTAGCATCACACATGTAAGCACTGATTGACTGAATGATTATAGAGAGGTTGGTGGCATCACTATGTCTCCTTGCACCAAAACACACAGTACGGCAAGGCACTGGATGACCAGGATTCATCTGTAACACAAAAACCTCTTTCATCATCTATGGTTTTGCCTTAAAGCCAAGACCCTTGGGTGGCTGGAAAAGTACTTACAATCCATCCACGAATGTAGAAAGAAGGAGAAAGTTTCTACGCAGGCATGCTAGCACATGGATTTGCCTACATACTCAGCCTTGCAAGTGCACAAAGCCACTCCTGTATCCATCCATATTGCTCAGACAGATGAAGGGCTATTTATGGGATAGGTCTAAAGGCCCAAGAGTGCTTCACTAAGCATTAAAAAAAAAATAATCATTCCTTTGGTGCCTAGAGAAGTGGTCTTCCTTATATGCAGGCTTATTTATGTCTTCTAGACAAACCTCTGCAAGAGTCTTTCCTTTGCACCCAGACCCAATCTTACAAACAGGAGTGAACTAATGATGGAGCAGCCCATCATCTCCCAACAAAGACCCAAGGCATCTCACCAACACAAAAATTAATACTAGTCCCACTGTGACATCTCAGTTCAAATTTAGGATGCTGTGCTTACTCTCCAGGGTCTGGCATGAGTGGCCACGACAGCTCTTTTACCACATTGACTGCAGTTAAAGGAACTTTTACATTTTATACAGCATTTAGGGACAGACTACCCCAGTGAGTCCCCTCTCAAGGGAAAAGGTCATCCACTGTTTTATAGGAAATGGGGCAACAGAAAATTGAGCCTGGGGACACACATATCATAAACATGAGCAAGTCTGGATACTGCTTTGAAGTGTGCAAGCACAATAGTGCCCCTAAAAATAAAGTAGTCTTGGCTCAGGACTGGCAAATTAGCTCTGGACAAATCAGAGCAATTTTCTCACACTTTCACGTGTCTCCAGTGCCCAGTCCGCTCGTTTGCCTGCAATTGCTGCACTGCTATTTGTTGAGGTTTGCACCTCCAGCTCTTCATCTCCGTATGTTGTTTCCAGAGCCAAAGTGAGGTTAATTGCCTTTGCATCAGTGCCAGTGGGCAAGAGAAAGATCTCTCCCAAGTTTGCAGCTTATACTGCTGCTGCTGAGCCTTCTCCCAGTGACCTCTTGTGATGAGGCAGCATGAATTGGTTTGTTATCAGTGACAGTTATTTTTAGCTTCTCCCTTATTAAAGTTGTTGCCTTATGAGCATGCACAATATCCCACCTTACAAAATACCAATGCTTTCTTCAAATTATGATGCTTTTTTATAAAAACAGGCAGATTAACCATGCATGCAAGCAGCAGGGCAGCAAACAACCCAAAAGCATCCTCACCCGGTCGATGAAACACTGCAGGAACCACTTGGTTGTGTAAATCCCTGTAGTCATCTGCTCCTTGTCCTAGGAGGAGACAGCAAAGAGAGGCAGGCGTTTCAGCAGGCTGGCTGCTGAAGGTTCAAGCAACTCATAGGGCTCTGGGGGAGGCTGGCTGGCTGGTTTATTAAAGCTGGGGTCTGGGTGCAGGATCTGTCTGCAGTCTGTCTTCCAACAAAGCCTCTGCTTCAAATACTGGTGTTGAAGCCCTGCTTTGAGTCTTTGCCCAAGATTTCATTGAACCTGATCCTTGACATGGCCAGACTTCAGCCACAACTTTGCAGAGGGATTCCTATAAGCTTCTTCTGACTTTTACCTGCTCCAGAGAGCTACAAAACACTTCCACGAACCCAAACCATGCACTCCTTGCAGACTGTTTTGTTTCCATAGCAATTCCCATGCAAGCCTCTTTGAGCACAACAAAAATGGGTAACCCCTAGTATTCCACAGGTAAATCCAGACCAGCAGAGTCAAGCCAGCTTTGCTAGCACTACCTCATTTGAATGTCATGGCTGCTGCAGGAGCAGGATAGCCTGACAGACTAAGGAAAATTCTTTAAAACCTCACAATCACCACCCTGGTCTATCACTTTTCCATCCCAGTCTGAGACCCAGCACAGCACCCACACACAGCTTTGTTTTTTCTGGCACAGCTGATGGCAGGGCACAGCTGGTGCTGGGATGCACAGTGCTCTGCAAATGCATAAAGTTGATGTGACTGTTCCTGCAAAGCCAGCAAGGCAGTGAGGATGGGAAAAAAAAGAAGCCTAGCGGATTAACACCCATCTCTGGTCTTTGCTTTGGCTAGTGTTGGGCACCTGCAAGCCTGGGGAGCCTTTGGGAGCCAGGAGGCACAAGCAGCTTTCAGAGAGTTATTCCCATCCTCCTTGCTCATCCTCCCCAAGGCTATAATTAGGTGAAAACCTGTTCTAACTCTGTTCTACTCTTATAGACAGGGCCAGCTCATTTTCAGTACAAAGCAAGAGCTGTTGCAGATGATGGCAATATAAACAGCCTCCCCTGAAGCTGGACCTCCCACCCCCTTGGGAGCATAAGAAACCTTCAGGAGTCTGGCCACTGAATACCAACTGTCTACAGCTAATGCAAGAGGGTGGGGAAGGGTAAAAAGAAAAAAAAAGGAAGCAGGTGTTGCAAAATAGTCGCCTAGACATTAGACTGCAGTTGATGTCTCCTGCAGACGCTCTTCCAGACACCAAATGGGCTCCTACCATCTGACAGAGAGACAAATAACCGGACGTGCCCAAGCAACAAAACATACAGCAAATCTTACACTCCTCCTGTCCTTTAAATAACAGCAAACCTGTTAAATGCAATCGCTTGGGGCTAATAAATATCGAATTAAGTCCAGCATCACCCTCTGGGCTTTGCATCTGGTGCAAGAACACAGCCCAGCCTTGCTGCTGCACAGAACTGCACCTTTTGCTGCAGGTTCTGTGAGCCTGCCTACCTGGCTTTCTGAAGGAAGCGGTTACATTTTAGCAGTTCCTACACTAATGATGACCAGCAAGCAAATGATAACCAAGATTCACACATCCCATTTAAGAAACACTTGCCTCTTTGCAGCTGAAGCAGTCCTACATGGTTAGAAATAAGTTCAGTAGTACATATTGCTGGCAGAACATTACACTAATTGCTCTAGCATTAAAACGTGATTATTAGCATGGGATAGCAAAAAGATACCATGTGCTTCTTCAGTTTGGGAACCATCTTGCTTAAAATCTGCTCATGGTGAGCCTGGAATCTCTGCAGCTTCGGGAACCCAGGAATGAAAAAACCTAATAACAAAAGATGGGAGAAATAAAAAATAATCAGAAAAGCTCTGGAGTAGTCATGGGAGCAGCCTGATTTTCTAGGAACTCATCCCCTCCATTGCCTGTTGAAGTCAGCAGGACCACAGTGCACCCAGCTACCTCCCCTGGCATCCCTCCAGAGCCCACCCTTCAACCCATTCTGCATGGGCAACAGCACTCTCAGCACTAACCCCAGCACAAGCAGACCCGCTCACCACCCCACCTGAGACTTGTCTTGGTCAAGACCTCTCTCAATATATCTTGATGCTCACCAAGGTTCAGGGAAAAGCTGATGTTTGAACAAAAGCTTGTGCAGCACTCCTTAATCTAATAGGACATGCATTTAAGACTGTCTGGAGCTATCAAGCCATAAGGCTTAGCCCTCTGATGATAAAATACCCTTCTGTGCATAGATTACTGCTAACCACAAGTAAGACAAAAGGATCTTTAATGTGTTTGAAATAAGATAATTCAGTACATTTGGTGGAATCACATCTTCATAAAAACACAAGGGCACGTGGCTCTGGCATGCTAGAAACAGAGCATTACATGATGCTCTTACATGTACTTCTGTGAGACTTCTTAAAAAACCTGCAACCTTGAGTTAATTGACTGCCAAGGACAAGGCACTTTGGAGGGAAGACAGCACCTCTGTGAAAGCATTAATTACTGAGCACTAAAGCTCAATGCTGATAAACCACATTTTTCTGTGATGAACTTGTCTGTCTCCAAGAGTGAAGTTCAGCTCCGTAATCGGGTTATGTCAGCACGTAACTAAGTCTTACCCACTTTAAACAAGTACATAAGGAAAAATGAGGCTCTACTGACCAACCCAAACAGCCTTCCCTCCCTCTGCAAGAGCCCTCATCCACATCCCACCCCAGTCTTACCATGCATGGCGTGACGCTGGTTGGTCAGCAGCTGTGCCAGTGCCCAAAATGCATCCTCTTCGTTTAAGTACATCAGGAGAATGGCTGCGATCTGGCTCATCCCTTGGCAGTAGCTCACTTCCTGCAAGAGCCAAGAGGGGCACACATGCTGCCATGCTGTCAGACCCCACCATGATGCTAAACCTGCAGAAGCAGGTCAGGCTGTCTGTGTTTCCCTCTCCTCTGTCTCACTTTAAGGTCTTTATCATTTATGCTCAGATTCACAGTTCCCATGTGTCTGCAGCATCTACCATGCTAATGTCTCATAAAGAGGCTTGGGTTGGAAGGGACCTTTGAAGATCATCTAGTCCAATCCCCTCCCACAGGCAAGGACACCTTCCACTGGACCAGGTTGCTCAGAGCCTCATCCAACCTGGCCTTGAACACTTCCAGGGATGGAGCAGCCACACCTTCTCTGGGCAACCTGTGCCAGTGTCTCACCACCCTCATTGTAAAAAATGTCTTCCTTATGTCCAATCTAAACCTATCATCTTTTGGTTTGAAAATGTTGCCCCTTGTCCTGTCACTAGAGGCCCTGGTAAAAAGTCTTTCCACCTTTCTTATAAGACTCCCTTCTATACTGAAAGGCTAAAATAAAGTCTCCCCTTGGAGAGCTGAACAACCAGGCTGAACAACCCCAACTCTCAGCCTTTCTCCATGGGAGAGGTGTTCTGGCACTCTTGACCATTTTTGTGCCCTTCCTCCAGAACAACTCTAGCAGGCAATGCCCCCCACCATGCCGCTCCCCCCCTCCAGCCCTGCTCAAGTCTGGAAGGTGAGGGACAGAAACCTCAACATAAGAGGTGCCTTCAGCTACTTCAAGGAATAGGGGATGGGATGATGAAGAGCACATGGCCTTCAGTCCTGTTTTGGATTTCTTCAGCCACATGAGCACCGAAGTAATTAAAGAATAAACAAATCTGGTAAGCATTTATCTGGTATGAGGGAAGGTGGAATCTTTGTTTCCTTAACTCCCCCCACTGAGCATCTTTTGTGCCTTCTGGGGTAACTGTGTCCTCCTGGAGATGGAGACAGTAAGTTCAGCTGCTAATTTAGTTTCATTCTGACTGTGCCCTTCAGCTAAAAATGACTGGTTTGCTGTAATACATTCAGTATATGGCAAGAAGTGAGGACTTGATGGACTTTCAGCCAGGAGCTTAGTCTTGCTGCAAAGCCAAAGGGCAATCCCCTTCGCTGAGACCCAACCAAAATGCATCTGCCAGATGTCATTTAGAGATGACAAAATGAACAAGGGAATGAACTTACTGTCTTGTGCTGCTTGTGAGTCTTGCAGCTGTCTGTACAAACCAGTATTAGGACTTAAAATTGGAATTACCACTGGCTAAGTGTGGGGGTGCAGAGATACATACACACACAAATAAATATACATGTATGCATATATAAAAAAATATATAAAAACCTTTTTTTAATGTTTATATATACATATATATATAAAGCACAACACTATTCACTTCAACTGGACTAACTTACTACTTACGGTGTTATAGACTGAGTATGCTGATAGGACATGGAAGAGTGCCTGTTGCCTGCGGAGAAAGAAGGATATTAAGATACTTGAGCATGAGGTCTCCAGATTTATCTGCACACCAATGCATAAGCGCAGAGAGCAAAGTTCTGAAAACACCCATCCAGCTGGCACTTATGCCTTTTGCAAGGAGCAGGGCTCACAGAACCAGAAAGCACCTTGACGGGCAAGTGGGACAGCACCTCTTCCTTCAGGTGGGAGTTACCAGCAGCCCCACAGAGTGGGACTGAACCAGTCTGCTCCATCACCAGGTCTTCTGGAGAGACACGCATGTACCTAAACACACTGCATTCAACAAACCTTTGGGTTTGGAGTGGTGGTGGGATTTTAATAGACTTGCAACCACATAAGCATCAAGTGCTATACATCCTGGGGGAAAGCTCTGACACCATTTTATTAGTAGGTTGATTTCTCCCTTCCCTCTTTGCTGAAGGAGTCATCACCACATAGATACAGAGTGCAGGCTTCATCCTAGACAGGTGACAAAGCCACTCTGTTAAACCTCTTCAACCCCGTATGTTGTGGAAACCAAGTCCACCCCATCCCACCCAGCTCCTGAACGATGCACCCTGTCATCCCAGCCACCCCAGACCAAGCTCTCTACAACTGCAACTCTAGCACCTTGAGGAACAAGGCACCACAACAGGCTGATGCTTCGCTCAAGAACTAGGGCTGAACATGGTCCAGTGCGGTTCTCTCCAGAGAATCAGAATCTGTGGGTTGTACCATGTGCTGATGGTTTGTGGAACAGGCAGAGATGGCTTCGCTCTCCTGTGAGCTACTCTGAGCCAGGGTATTGGTGGCCACCACAAGCCAGGAGGCTGCTGATCACCCTATCCAGCTCATCCCATGCATACCCACTGGCTCTGAAGCCTCCCATACTCACTTCACTCCATAGCGATCCCGAAACATGATGTGGTTTCGGAAGGTGCGGTTAACATCCAAATCTATCTGCTTGATTTCTGATGAAAAGCTCTTTGCTTGTTCTTTCATTTGCTGGGAGAGGGGCAGATAGAAAGGAGGAGTCAGGCACCATCTCAGCCCATGCCTCTGTCCCTCCACACAGCGAGAAGGCATGCTTCCTACAGCAGGAGTGTGTCAGCTGCACAGAGCTATCACAGAGCCACTTGAGGACGCTGCCATCTTGTAGTGGGCAACAATCTGCAGCCCAGTGGCAAACCCCCAGCCCCTCGGGTGTGCTGCTGGCACAGGGAGAAGGGAACAACCCCACACTCACAACCCAGCCTTTGCCCATATTCCAATGCAAAGTTTTCAGAATCTAAAATAATCTTTACAATAAATTCTGCTCTGATTTATTTGATTTCTTTGTAGTACCCAGTCTGGCTGCCTTAAAGCATTAAGATCTCTGCTGGTGCTTAAGAAATTATACACTTCCTTAAGGAACCAACACAGATGCATGCAGCAAGTCCCTGAACTTTTCAAAAGCTCACCTATAATAAAATTTAAACTGTTATGATGGCCTCTATGAAGTGCTTTCCAACTGCTACTTCCCCTGCAGAAGAGAATCATCTTGGGTTTAACACACTTCTCCTAGAAAAGCAGTTTTGGGGTATTCCCTTGGACTGGTGCAAATTATAAGCCAGAGTCCAGAACAGAAGCTAAACTCAAAAGCCAAGAATCTCCATTTTCCCTCTGATGCTGACTAATCATTTAAGGAAGCATCACAAAGGACTGAAGTCTACTGCAAAAAAAGGAAATTCAAACCAAAGCTAAGCCCACCTCAACCAATTGCACCCTTAGTGTCCCAAGTTGAAGATGGTCCATGGATGAAACCTGCTGCAGTCCCATTTGTAACTGACTGTTCAGCCCTGTGCACGCAGGCAAGGACCATCTTGCTATTGCCAAGCATTTCATCTCATAGCCTTTAGATACCACTGGTGATTATGCCCCCCTTTAATATCTCTCCAGGGTCAATATGCCTCCAAGTTAGCTGCATTAATAAAATACATTTTGTGACTGTCTTCAGGCACCCTGAGATCCACTGGCAGGCTGGGGGCAGCAGAGATGAGCAGCGACCCCAGCTTGCCTTGATCCCAGGATCAGGATACATCCTTGCTCAGACAGGAGACAGAAAATAGCACATCTGCATAGATACTTAATCATCTATTCCAGCAGCTGCCGCCCTTGCTTGTCAGCCTCATACAAAGCGCTTCCAGGCTGCTGTTGACCTCCCAGGATGGTCACATCAGCTCTGGGGAGCATCAAAAGGTCATTAGTATCCAGACGTATCCAGTACAGCCAACACTCGGGGCAGTCACAGCATCTTGGGAATATTAATTCCAACCTTGAAAGCAGCTGTATGTATGAGCAACAGTGCACAGGCTATTTTGAATTATTGCCTGCACAAGACAAAGGAGGATAAAAGTGACAATGGAATGAAGACTTGATTAACAACATCACTTCTCTGATGTAAATCCCATGCTCTCTGAATCTTATAGCTCCCTGCCCTCCATAAAGCAGGCAGAACACCTGAGACAAGATGACTATTCATATGCATTGGGTCACTTCAGTTCAAATTTCCCTGCTAAAGGCCCTCTTGTTTTCCCTGCCAAAGCAACACAGAAACCTCCCAAAGACTGTAAAAAATCCTACTCTGGTCCTTTTTTAAATCAGTGCATCTAAATAGCAGTGATTCTGAATAGCTGAATTGCAGGGAGGTTGCACTTTGTCACCTCCATGCACCCAGAAGTCTTGTTTACCATTTTACAGATGATAAACAAGAAGCCCAGGATGGATTGTTTTTTTTTTTTCCCTTAAGTAACCTGAGGACTCTAGAGATCCTCTGCTGAGCTCATTAGTGCTGCAATCTGGTGGCAGAGCACAGGCTAGGAAGTTGGAGGTACTATCCCAGAGACTTTTGATAAAGCAGCAGGTAAATCCAGGATGCCTCTGCTCTGCCCCATGGTCAGCATACTTCTCCTGCCACCTTCTCAGCTATCCTCAAGCCCTCTCAGTTGTGGCTATAAAACCCCAGGGAAGCAGAGCATCACACCCACATTAAAACCAAGTGTGGCATGTCCCATAGTAGCCTCTGGGCTCCTGAAGCATCAGGGACAATTGAGCTGCCATGGCCTTGAGGAAGACTTGGAGACTTGCATGGAGAGGACTTGGAGGACAGCTGGGAAAAGATAAAGCACTGTGGAAGCAACTAGACCCATCTTTTTAATTGCATCAGTCTAGAGGTGGCATGGTCACAAGGAGCAAGGTATCCTATCCCACGTAGCTGGAAAAGTAGCTCCTCTACCACCCCAAGAAACATCTCTGCAGAGGGAGCAGTGGGTATAAAAAAAGATAAATCACCCGGCATGTGCCAGGTGGCACACTCAAAACTCCAGGAGCATGCAAAAGTCAGGCTTTTGTGTGATGGTTCACAGCCAAGGAGAAAGGGAGTGGCCTTGGGACTAGGCCCTCCAGGACACAGAGCTGGAACTAACACTTAGTCACTTCCTGAAAGCAAACCCCCTCATCCAGGACCAGCACTAAGCCTCTTCTGGAGGAAATTAGGGGAGAGCCGGATTAAGATGAGCTTGTAGGGAGGTTGCATCCAGCAAAGCCTATTAGGCCTGAAGCTCCTGTTTATTGCAGACCCCTCTGGAGCACAGATAAACTCCTTATGACTTTCATTTGTTTGGACTGCTTGCTTCCTGCACAGCACAGCTTCAGTGGAGGGAGCACGATAAGAATCTGCATGCTGGGAGAGCTTTCTTATCTCTGCTTATTACCATAAGCCCAGTGCACCTTCCCCAAGCCCCTGCACGTGATTCCCCGCCAGTGGCATCTTGCTATTAACATCTATGCTTGACTAACTATAATTAACGTTAGCATCATCCTGCTTAACAGGCAGGGATTTTTAGGAACACCTGCAGGGAAGTAGCACTCAGCCTCCTGCCTCTGACAGGCAACTGTCTGCACAACAGCCTTGTCTTTGCTTCAGTACGTGATGCAAGCTAAATGGTAACACAAGTTTGGAAAATAAGTTAATTATCAAGCAGGGGGTTCCATACGTTGCCTATGGAAAAAAGCAGAGTAAAGGAGCTGATATGTTCCCCCCAAAATAACAAAATACAGGAAGCCCCATCACTCAAGCTCTTGTTCCGATACACACTACAGAAATTGCTTCTTTTGCACCAAGGAATCCAAGCCTACAGCATGCAGTGTTCTGGTAGGAAGCAATGCAAGGCAGGCTTTTATCCTATCTGCAGAGAAAATAAGTGATTTTTAATAGAAAAATTATTTCTACTTGATTTTAAGAGTGATTTTTAATAGAAACTTTCAAGACACTTATAAAAATATCGAAGATAGAAGATGAAAGAAACCATTTCAATCCAAGTTCTTCCAACACTGCCAGCTAACTTCCAGCTACACACCTAAGTTGTAAGCCAGGACCCTGGACTCAGAAATCCCCCTACCAAGCTTGCAAGACTTGCCCTCACCCTACCCTTAATAGGATTTCTTGACTGATGCCCCACTGTCAGCCGGTTTAAGGCTTCTGGCATTGCTGCCCATTTCAAAATGCCCCAAGTGAAAGTTTCAAGCACACGCAGAGGTTTGGGTAACCCCATCCAGCACCTACCCACTTCAGAGTACTTGTGGCTACTTCACAGTTCCCCAAGCTCCCTGGAGTGATATGAGCAGTACCTTTCCTAAGCTTCCCCTCCCTCCCCCTGTGGATGTAGTAACACTGACAGCACCTTTGCTTGCAACTACCAGCAGAATAAATGGAAGTGGCATATTAGGGAAAGCAGTAGAATAACATGCTAAAAGGCCCCAGCCTAATATACACACATGGTTAAAAAGTTTATACCCTTTGCATTTTCAGTCCTCACTAATTTTAAGCCTTTCCTTCTCAAGGTCACAGCAGTTCACAGATGGATCAGGCCCCACCATCAGCACACAGTGTACATCACTTGACACGCTGCTACTGTGTGAAGAAGGGTGCAAAGGCTGGGTGTCCCCCAAACCATCCCTGTAGGAACTCCCATTTCCCTCCTGCCCATGCAAGTGGAGATGGAGATGCCTGCATCAACCATGGGTCCAACTTGCCCTTGCTGGCGAAGCCCCACCAAACCAGCCTCCTCATCACCTTATTCCCTTTTTTTTTTTTGCCAGTAACAGCCCATACCTCATATTTTCCCTCGTTCTCCTTCTTCATCTTCTCAACATCCAGCAGAAGTGACCAAACCTGGCCGCGCACCTGGAGTGGGATCCCTTTGTACACTCGCCGGCACATCTGTGCGGAGGGAAACGTGCAAGATTAGCTGGTCCTGCTGATGGCCGAACACATTTGCTCCTTGGTTTGCTGCTACAGACCACCAGCCATCTGACTGGACATCCCAACCAATCACTTCCTCTGACTGCACTGGTGCAAAGAGGGCATCTCCAATCTGACAGATAAGCTGAGCACCTGCATACAAAGACACCTACTCAGTCAAAATCAAGCCACATCTTAAGCTTTAAGCCTTACTGGAAGAGCTGGAAACAGACCACCCCATTTATATGTGGAGACAACTCAGGTGCTTCACCGTGATCACATTGTGCGCACACCACCCTGCACCCAGACTCCTTCCCAAAGACCAGACACAGCACCCCTGGCTTTGAAACTTTGGTTTGAGCTGCCATGGCTGTTCTCACCTGCATCCTTCAGGGACTGGGAAAAAAAAAAACATTTCTCCTTGGAAAGGAGAGCTCTTATGACAGCCACAAGGATGAGTCTACAGCAACTCTCACGGCTTGACAAGTAGCAGGGAGACTGTGGGCTACACCAAAGCCACTCCCTGGAATGTGCAGGGTTACTCTTTAGACCAGGAGGGGTATTAGGGACAAACGTGCATGCGTCCCCTCCTCCTGCCTCCACATGCGCACTTCATCTCACAGATGCCTCTTTCTTTTTTTCTTGCCATAAAGCCCTCTCTCTCTAAAGAGACCATTAAACTTCCAAAGGGAAACAAAGAGCTTTTGTTCCATCCCTGACTTCTCCCATTAAAAGAAAAAGCTTCATAAAAAAAGAAAAAAAGCCTTATTTCTGAATATTTTCCACTCTTTCATTCATCCTACCCACAAAATGCCTTGTAGCTGCACTACAAAGCCAACTGTAGCACTCCAGGTTCCTGAGGACCTGGAAGTATGCTGAAGTCCCTGCTGCGCATGCTGCAAGCTCCAGCTGTGGAGGAGATTTACGTTGCAACATGGTGATCCACCAGGACTAGACAATTCCTTGAGAGGGGACAGAGGATTAACAGGAATGAGCTTGGGCCTAAGCAGGACAGTGCCCAACCAGGCAATCAGCTGGCCTGGCATTGCCCTGGTACAAATGCAACCAACCTCCTCCCACATCCCTCCTCTTTTCCTTTAGGGTGTTCTGCTTCATGCATTTCGGGTTGATGCAAGAGAAGGGCTGCAATTTATAGGGAAGTATCAAGATCCTAGCAGAAGATCCTCTAGGACATGGTACTGTGCTCTCAACCCACATGGGCTCAGAGCCTCTGAGAGCACAGACCCATGCACACACCCATGCTCCTTGTTCTGCAATGCACCTAACCGAGTACATAACACAGCAATGACAGCTCTTGTCCCACAGGTTTCGTACAAGATAAGACACGGGGTGGGGTTCAAATAGACAGGATAGGGACAGCAAAGAAATAACACCACGATCCCAGTCAAAATAAGTATATAAATTAGCTATGCAATAAATGCCAAGACTGCTATGTAGCTCTAGAAGAGTTAAATGTGTGCTAGAACACCTTTCCACCCCATTATGATAAATATTTTGGTCTTTCTGCTGACACAGAAAGTGTCAGTGTAATGTATCCTGATCCTGTAAGTGTAAAGAACATTTAACATTTAAACCGACATTCTCAGGACTTGTTAAATGCTTGTTCTGCCCCACGTGTTGCTTAGCACCTGCTTTGAAGGTCCAGTGCATAGGAAGGACCATACTGTACAGAAATCCTTTGCTGAATGCTGTCCTCCCCTCTGTATGCATCAAATAAGAGCTGCCCACTAAAAAGCATCTCATTACTACAATGTGCCCATGGAAGGCTACCACTTGAGACTCAACAGCACCTCATGTTTTAAGTGGGACATCACTAATTCACTGTATGCACACCCAGGGGAGTCACTCCTGCTCATCCAAGCTCACACAAGGAGGTGTTTCTGCAGGATAGCAAACCTTCATGCCATGCAGGAGAGTTTCATTCCTACGGCTGAAAGACCAAGGAGACAAACAAAGGATTCCCATTTCCTGAGAGTCATTAAATCAGGACAAAGTAAGTGCAATGTATCAGGAGACACAAAGAAACGGGGCTATATGAAGCACATACTCAAAGCAGTAATGGTATGGTACCCACAAAAACCTGGCTCCTGCAAGCGCTTGTGACTTCATGAAGCAAAAGCTGAGATGGAATCAAGAAAGTGGAATATGTACCAATTCAGATATAACCACCAATTCAGAAGGAAATTCTTTATTGCCAGTGCATTACGAGAGGTCAAGTGACAGCTGCCAAGGTAGAAGATGATGCTCAGCTCTGTGGGAAGAGAATAATTTTGGTTTGAACCTCCAGAGCTGGTATTGTTGTTCTTTAATGAGTGCAACCCTCACTGGCATATAATAAATGTCTCTAATGATTTTCTCTACATGAGTGTGGCAGGAACAAGGGAGATACAGAACATGCTGAGATGGAACTGAACTGAAATGCCTCCCTGTTATTTATCCAGGGGCTTTCCTCCTCCCACCGCCTCCAGACGTGAAAGTGATAAAACCTCAGAGCTGTTAGTCATGTGGAGGAAAAATGAGCAATTTTCCTTCATCATGAAACTTGAAGGGAAACAGGGAAGTTATCATTAAAAGCCACATTTACGCTAGGATGAACTGACAGAGGGAAGGCAGTAGGTGATGGCAACTCCTGCTCCATGTGAGAAAAATAAAACCCCAACCCTCAAGGTCACCATCTTCTGTCTCTCATAAACCTCTCAGCCCTTACAGATAGGAAAAGAGAACCTAGATCATGCCCTGTGCAGACTAACAGGCATGGCAGAAAGAACAGACATCATCCTATTTCACAAATGGAGATGCTGGTGGTTGAAGATGCTGTTTAGACAGGCCACGTCAGAACCAAGGACTGAACCCACAGTGTTCAAAACTTGCTTCAGGTTTTGCCACAGGACCATCTTCCCTTTCTAGGCTTTAAGATACAAAGCTTGCAGCACAGATGCCATCATCACCCCATTCCTCCCCTCCCCATGTACTTTCTTTCCAGTAGATGGGATGGAGAAGGCTATAGAAGCACAGACCAGAGCTCCATCTTCCTGCATCACAGACCTCCTCTGAGAAGTACCCAACCAAGAGCTCCACACCATTAATGAGAGGGGTGGACTCACTACCTTTAAAAGAAGGACACCTTTTTGCAGTAAAGACACTGAAGTAAAAGAGGGTTTAGGAGAGGTGGGTTGGTTTTTTAAAGCACAATATATACTTTTCAGCTCGATTTCAGTTTAAAGTCTGTCACTGTCAGCTCCTCCTGTGCTCCACCAGGAACAGACTGCAACAGTAATGCCCAAATTCTGCGTATGCATGGCAGTTTCATTTTCAAGCCTCTCTGTATATCCACTATATATCTCTAACACCCTCAGCCCCCCTTCCTCAGTTCCTTTAGGGCTCAAAGAGCAATCCTTCTGGAGACGAAGGACTCCTTCACTTTCTCCACCAGTCATGTACCAGAGGAGCTGAGCTGTGAAAATCTTCACCACCACCACCACCACCCAAGAGAAGGGGTCTTCTTTTTCGTACCACAAAGCCACTGATAATGTGATCGTGCAAGACACATGGCAGCCTGAACTTTGCTGCACATGGTTTTCTTTTTGTACGGATAATGCTTGCTCCCAACTCAGCTGTTGTACCCTGCAGCTGGAGCCTTGGCTATGTCAGATCGGGTGCCAGCAGATCTGCAGGAGCTTCAGCCACAAAGCAGGGGCAAATTTAAATCCTAAAGCTGATGTAGAGGCATATACATTTATTACCAGGGCTACCTCTGGGGGAGTGGAAAATGCTACCTGCCTTTCCAAAACGGCAAAACCCAGCAGCAGTCACCCTGCAGCTCCCAGGCGCAATTCCTTTCTTTCCCATGGCATTTGCGGGAAGGAGACCTGACTTCAGCTGACCCTGCCATGACAAATGTCTGCTAGCTATCCCCAGCACTGGCAGATTATTTGCTCTTGGGGGCCTGTGTGAGTGCACACAGATCCCCAATTCATCTTAAACCACTTTGCTGGCATGCACTGGATTAAGTGCGCTGCACTCCTGTGACCTCAGCAGAGACAAGGGCACCCCTGTGCACAAAGACAGGCTTTGCCTAAAAACCAGGCAACTCTGGCCAAAGACATCACTCTCTAAAGGTCCCATCCCACATGGCCCACAAGCAGCCAGAAGCAGCTCGCAAATGACGCAGAGGTCATATCCTCTTCCTAAGACTGATGCTTCTGGCTTAAATCCACTTATTTTAGGGCTACAGTGAATAAATTATCCCACTACTGGAGTGCATGCAGCACAGACTCTTTTTTCCTCTGCAGAACTGTGCTGACTTAACTGTGTAGATTCTTACATGGCACCAACCGTTTCTTAATCTTCCCAAGCAGAGTCAGGTTGGGATTTAAACTCACGTTTAAAGCAGCAGTGAAGAAGATACAGACCACCTGATCCTCCCTGTGCTGAGCCCTGAATTACACAGTATTAGCACTTCTTTGTTGCAGGTTTGATGTACTGTAACTCTGCAAAGCAGCATGGTGCTTGCATAAGCCTCCTTTATTTTTGTACCCTTTCCCTTGTGGAAGTACAGCCAGGAAAAGGCACTACTGCATCAGTCTAACCCCATCCATACAAGGAATTGTGCTGGTGTCACTTTTTGTTGATGTTGCTACTGAAATTAAATCATATCATTACAATGCCTGTCTAAAACAGAGATGGAGACAGATCTGATGTGATGATGAGCATAAGGGACCTCAGAGCACCACTTCAGTTAAGATAATCCTCTTTGTTACTCATCCTTAAACAGGTTATGCCAGGAATGATTTTAGGCATAGCCAGGCCATGCTGCGCTATGAATTGCAAAAGACCATCCTCTTTTTTTCAGCCTTATTTCCTATAGTCTGTGACAGCCACAACACTCAGGCTGCAGCGAGCAGCATGTAGGGATGCACACTGGCAGCAGGTAGAGGAACAGAAAACAAACCCTTCTGCTCTCTGGCAATGGCTTATACCAGGGGTATGAAAAAAGCTGCTTCCTGGCCTACTGATGGGTTGTGGCTCTGGGGCCAGTGTACACAATGGGTACACAACCTCCCTCCCTGCTGACATTTCATAACACAGAAGCTGAAACAACAACCTAAGCCCCAATTAGGCATTAAGACACTGCAAAACATGACAGCCTGTTTGATAAGCCAAGTCTCTCTTCATCAAACACTTGATATATGGTCAAGCTGTCTGCCAGCTCCAGCACATGAACTGGAACTCAAAAAGTTGCCCTGAAGTCTACAAAGTCCCAGCCTGTAAAATAAGATGGGTTTCTACATCCCTTTAGCAGAGTCAAAGTCAAGGCAGCTTCCCTGTGAAACGGTCTGAGGCTCCTGCAACAAGATTCTTCCCCTTCTAATACAGTGTAGTCTATCAAAATTAACAAAGGGAAGGCTCCTGCCTTCAGTAAGAGGTTGTTTTTTTTTTTCAAGGATGACATCCTAGTCTTTATTAAAATAACACAAGCTGTCTTGTGACACTCAGGCTTCTTTCGCGTCAGAAAGTGGCAAAAAACAAACCTGAAGGAAATGTGCAATGCAAACATGACAGCATAAATGCTCAGAGAAGGAACAAAACCAACCCACTGTGCTTTAGAAAAAAACAGATCAAGGGCTTGTCACATTTACTTTAGCTAGAAAAAAAAACCCCATAACCATCTGAAGGGCCTAACTGTGCTCTCAGCATAAGGTCCTTGAAATGCCACGTCTGAGCCGCATGGCAGCAGGAATCCCTGAGCAGCTTCCATGCTCCTGACACAAGAGGTCACCTGCACATCCTGATGAAGGATATGAAAGATATAACCTGATTTTATTATTATTTAAAGCGCTCTTTTTGTGCCTGTCAGGGTGTTTGCACTTAACGCTACATGGCTGCTCCAATGCACAGACCTTCCTGCCTGCACTTGCACTGTTAGGCTGGATGGGACTGAAACTCCTTTCTATTCCTTGGGGTCACCAGACTGCTCCTTCCTTGCTTGGGGCCAACTGCTGCTTCTCTGTTTGCTGGGAGGGGGATACAGCCATTTCCAGTCTCCTAGCATGGGGACAATGCCATGTCTGTGCCCAAGAGTCATCAACCATTTATGGGCTGTTATAAATAGCATTATTTATTCCATTACAAGAGGTCTGTGATTTTCTGACTTAAAGACCTTCAAAACCCACTTGCTAGTCTAGCCCCTTGCTGTTCAGCAGATCTCAGCAACATCGGCTGCAGTGTGCTTAACACCCACTAGTTATCAGGGAAAATCCAAAAGACAGATGGGGATCACTGTCACTCCACAAACCCCTCACTAAATGACCCACTGAAGCCAAGGTGTGTTAAAAACACTCATTACCCATCCCAAACATCCTCCAGGGCTTCAAGGAGTTCCCTACACTAAATTTGGTGGTTTACCCACAAGGCCATTAACCAGCTAGTGCTAACTTCTAATTAGGAAAACCAACACCATGGGAGAGCCCTTTTTGCCTGTGGAGGAGCACAAAACAAAAATAATTAGAACCACCCTGAAATGAACAGAAGGATTATAAAATCCTAAGCTCATTTCTACCCCATCCCTGCTGTAAAAGAAAGATAAGTGGTTGGTTTTGCTTTGTTTTAAAAAAAGGACAAGACTGCAGCTGGTCTTTGGCTGGCTGAACCTGACATCACTCTGGATGGCCAGCTGAGGGGGATGCTCTGCTCAATGTGCCCCCTGTGGCTATGCAGATATCCTCCGCACAACTTTTCAACTGAGCTCAAGTCTTTCCAGAGGACTCTCAACAGGTCCTAGAAGCAACAGAGCCAAACACCCTGCTCCTCCTGCCAAACAAGGCGGCTGCAAAGGCCATGGTGACAAAGTGACTCTGGGTTTCAAGACCCTCTCCTGTGCAAAGTGCCATAAGCAGAGCAGGTCAGGCATAATGCTCCTTCCCCTACCCAACAAGGGTCCTGTCGTTAGGTTTAAGGATTTCCTGTTTCAATAGGTTTGCAATTGGAACATATTACAAATGTTATTTATTAAAACCAACACAGTTTTGCAATAGTGTTTGGTGCAGTCTCTTTCAAACACCAAAGCTGAGACACAAGGTTGGTGTCTCTGTCCTTGATTTTCACAGATGGGTGCACACAATCTAACACCTAAGCAGCTTCTTAGGCACAGCTAGAAGCAAAATACAAGATCTAGGTGATGTCCTAGAAAAACAATGTATGAGGAACATCAGCTGAACTGCATAGGTCACATCTCCCATGCCATTCCCAGGTGGTGGAGACAGAAACAACCTGCAGCATACAATGCCCCCTGCTCCCACAGGGAAGGGACCCAGCTAGGCACACAAACATCTCTGCTGTGCTCGTGCTTGCACAGGGACATAAGTGCATACATGTTAGCAACATTTAGGAAACCATTTTTAAAACCATGCTTGTCAGAACAGGACTTTTTCCTTGTCTTTTCCCCCAGCAACTAAGATTCTATGATTCTATGAAAATATTACAGACCAACTGGAAAATATTGCCTAATTCTACCTGTGATCTATATCAGCTTTTCAAAGCCTGACTCATTGGAAGGATGCGCTCCCCACCCTCCAGACACATGCTCTTTCTTTTCCTCCTTACCTTGTCACTGTTTCTGTATTTGCTCCATTTCTTCAGCATCTTTAGCCACTTGTCCACACGTTCGATTTCCTGCTGTTTTTGCTGGTGCAAGGGGGAAGAAGACAGGACAAGTTTCAGAAAAAAAGCCCCAGAACATACCTCCTGAAAACACAAAACTTCATTCTCTTTATCTTTAAACTTCTACGCAAAGACCTCACATTGGGGATAGGAATAATCCACAGGTGCTTGCAGGAACTGGTAATTTCAACCCATGGCAATAAAGCAGCACTGGTAAAAATGATGAAACATGCAGGCTTAATGTACAGAAAGCATTTCCAAGAGGAGTATTCCTTGACAAAAAATATCTTTGCAGGTTCAGACAGCTTCAAATTGTATCATTGTATCAGATTGGCAGGAATGAGATGCTATTTGGTCCCACTTAGCAGGATTCTAACAGAGGACACACTTGCAGCTCTGGGGGAGATGAAGGTGGAAATGATGTTACCTACAACCTCCACTGCTTTCCCCTTTTCAAGCTACAGCTGCTGAGCACTGTGCCAAAGCAGAGGGAAAACCCCAAAACTGCTTTAAGAGGCGCGATTTCTGTGTAACATGGATAAGGAGAGATGCCTGACCCAACAAAATAAAAGCTCCAACAGCTGGTCAACATGCAGCTCCCGCCTCTGTGCGAGCAGCAGTGACCAGTGGGCACTGTTTGCGTGCTTTGCTCTCACGTGCACATTTGTTTCCTCAAAATCCATCCCCTCCCCACCGGGTGTGACAAGGATCTGATCGATACCCACGATGACAGAGCTGGCAGCTCTCACCTTCTCTTCCAAGGCGGTGCGGGTTGGCAGCTCCTGCTCGCTGGAAAAGCAAGGGGTCACCGGTTACTCTGTGGGCAAGAGAGGGTGCAGACGAGCACTCGGGGTGCTGCAGCTCAGGGACCATCTTTGGCACCTGAGGAGATATGGCTTGGGGGCTTCCTGCCTTTCCTGCAGCTGTCCCCGCTGAGAAAGGGGCAAAGGAAGCACCAGACAAAACCCCACCACCCTACAGAAAGGGCCATGGAGGGAGGATCTCTGGAGAGCAATTGCTTTGAACCCTCCTCCAGCACTAAAAAAGTGCTACTGTAACAACTTTTTGGTCAGATTTGAAATAAAAACAGTTCTTTTAAACATTCTCCCCATGCAAAGGGCATCTAAATCATCTGTGCACTGCACAGGATGGGGATTTTCCAAGGGAACTGAGAATTACCATGTATCTTTTCTCATCTCTTCCTGCACCTCCCTGAATCAGATGCAAATGCAAGAGCGTCTCCCTCTGCAACAGACCATGGGCCTTCATGGAAGTACAGGAGCACCAGGCTTGTGATCCATTGCAAAATGGTTCGCAAATGCAGAACCACTTCTGAGCCTTGCCTTGCAGCAGATTCAAAACATCAGAGTATTTGAAAGTGTGGTTGAGGGAGGAGGCGCATCTAGTCTTTCCTCTTGCATTTGGGTCTAATCAAGCCAAGCCACAAAGCAGCTTATGGGTCTGCCATGCTTGGCGCAGATGGATGCACAGACATGTGGGTCAGAGAGGATAGGAGAGGGCAGGAGGACTTACTGCAGGAATCCAAACCGGTCTGTAACTTTATACAGTGTAAAATCAGCATCTTCCCACAGGTCAATCTGAGCTCCGTCCTGCCTGCCCTGAAAGCAGAAAGGACACGTGTGAGCTGGCTCGAGCACTGGGAATGCCCCAATGCCTGCATCCCAGCCCCAATGCCTATATCCCACCCCCTGGCATGCTAAAAGGCATAGAGCTAGGAGACCAAAACCTGCTCTAAAGAGATACATACAACGCAGTGCAAGAGAAAAATGTGCAAGTTCAGACTATCCAGCATTCCAGCGTGCCTCTGCTATGGACTGGGAAGGGCTGTGTATCAGAGAAGCTAGTGCTGTCAGGCACAAGCCACCCTGGTGCTAGGGAGCACTGATGCACTGGAAGTGCAGGACCTTTTGGTACCTATGCTGAGCATACAAGGGATCTGTGAGAAACTCTGGGGATGTGGTGAGAAGGGATGTGCAAGCAGAAGCAGGTAGGGAGAGCTGGCACTAAGCCTGATGGCATGAGGGTTACTGGGATGATGACTGCAGGGATGCAAAAGTTCTTATTCAAAGCAATCCTAATCAGTAAAATAGCTTCATCCTTAGCCAGCATGATGGGGAGAAACACAAGGTTGGTACCTTCTCATACTTAGCAACAATCTCTGCTTTTTCCTGGGCTATTAAAGACTCTATATCTTTCTTCATGTCAGAAGCTGTAAGACACAAAAAGAAAGGGGTGTGGGTTAAGTAAATGTGTACACAGCATGGGAAATGAAGGAAATTGCTAATAGAAAAAACTTTGCTAACAACTTTAGCTTTCAGCCATATCCTATAGCTAAAATTAGGCTGAGGTTGAAAAGCCCCTGCCTGTACAAAGTGTGCATGCAGCTTGCCTGCACACAGCAGGGCTGCCAGCTCCCTGCTCTCTGCACACAACTGAATTTGAGCAAGGGGGAGTCCTGTCTGCCGAAAGACAAGACACTGTGCCTTTGTTCTTAGGCATGCACATTCCTGTATGAAAGACATCGTGCTTTTAAATCAAGACATGCAAACCAGCCACAGAGCCCTTGCACTGCACAGGTCATTCACCAGCTGGACGCTGCACAGCACAGTGTTTGTGTGGATGACTCAAACTACCATGCTCTTGCCCTCAGCTATGGATATGAAGCCGTGAGATGCTCAGTAGGGGCATCCAAAGGCAGATTTAACATCAAAGGAGAAACTGAAAGAAGGTTTTGCCTACTGAAGTGTGCATACAAGTAGATTTGCCTCTCTAGATGACTGCCTTCTATACACCCCCTCAAAGAAAAACAACACAGCAGCAAGATGACCAGAGAGTCCCCATCTAGTCTGAGATGGGCCAGATCTGATCTAAACAAAACTCAGTCTAGCTCCCTGACGTCTGTGCCAACTGGTTGGCTTCATCCCGTACGCATAGGTACGAGCAAGATAACTTCCCACATCAAACATGACTCAAGTGTTGTCCTGTAGAAGCCCAAAGGAGCATCCTCCCTGTCAAGCCATAGGCAGTTTCTTGCTGTTCACCAAAGAAAAAGGCTCATTTAACACAGAGGAGAAAACATGGGCAGACAAAGCCCCCAGGGAACCATAGTCTCCAGGAAGAGGGCAGAGGGAAGGTTTACCAAGTCCTCCTCCTCTGAAATGATGATTTGTGACCAGCCCAGCTCAAACCACACAATGACTATGGCAACACCTAAAGCCAGGCTCCTATAAGAAACATTACATAAACCTTTGTGCTGCAGGAGCAGTGCAGTAAACTTGTTCTTGAGCAGCTATTGCACAGTGCTTTTACCTGTGGATAGCAATGACCCTCTTCTACCCAAAGAGGTGGTCACCTGCACTTTGAGATAGGTCCGGAGCACATCAATGCAGGATTTACTTTCCAGCTTCAGATGCAACATGGAAGTCATCCGTTCTTTTTTATTTTCAACATTCTGTAATTCCTTGTACAAGGCTTTCAAGTCTGTGCTGGTACAGGGATCACAGATGTGAGGGAGCTCCTTTCAAGCCCTATAACAAGCCTCTCATCTGTATTACTTAATTTGTTTCGCTTTCATATGTTCTGGGTAAATCACTGGATCATTTGTAATGTGACAGTGGGGAAAATATTTTAAGGCTGCTCAACAAGTTTACTTCAAGCTGCCACTGCAGTTCTCTAACGGATATCAAGCACTACCCTGACCTCCCTTCAGGAGGAACCTGAAGGGTTCTTGTAGGATGTGCTATCCCAGCTTCTGACTGAAGCTGCATCTGGATGGAGCACTCGGCACCAGATGAGCCGGAGCAGCCAAAGGCGTTGTACTTGGCATGACGTGAAGAATGCGATTTTTCCTTGAGGGTAAAAGCCCAAGAGCAGTAAGAAAGAACTGGGAGAGCTATGATGAGCAAAAGCATCAGCACTCTCCAAGGCTCAGCCTGCTATTCTGCACCTTCAGACATCTGTAAGTGATTATTTGTCTCATCCTACCAACGTCTTAATGCAACCTGCTCACTGCCACCATGTCTTTCAGGCACAGATGGAGACTGCCAGGAGATCCATCTTTCCCAAACTCTTCATTTTGAAAGCAGCCATTACTCCTGGTGTGACAGAAATATTAAACCATGTGCAATAACCAGGGCAGCTCTTCTGCGACACGTTATCAGCCAGCAGCAGAGGCAATTCACTGCTTTACACTCACTAATAGACACCAGAAAAAAGCAAACTCCTCAAATTCACAGCAGGAACGGGTGTATCTTTCCCCATTATTATCTCCACAACAAAAACAAAGCAAGGATGGAAATATTAAAGTGTATTTTGTTCCCTTATTTTTCCAAGCTACATCTCTTATTTCAAATGTTCCTGTGAATTTTGCTCAATGCACGTTAATCACAGCTTCATTTTTCAAAGTAGCAAGGTCTGAGTAACTGTCTCATGGTGTCATCTAATCTAGCTGCATCTTCTCCTTCTCACATCTCTCTTATGTGAAGTTTAACACAAAAGACAAATTCACTCCCCCACTTCTGACATTTGTTTCTTGGTTGCTAGCTAAGGGGACAAAGAATTCAAATTAGGTCCTTTACATGCAGCTAAAAATATAAATTCCCTCTGCAAGCTCGAGGGAAAAAATAAACTGTGCGTCGAATTAAATGGTCATTTTTTCCAAGACGTTTACAAAGAGAAAGTTATTCCGAAAGTCTCTGACCACACTCTGTAATAGAATAAACAAGGAAGAGCAGCTCAGTAACATGAACGGGTTTACAGAGCAGGAGACAGCAGCAAGAGCGCATATATTTTGGCATCTGCTTCTGTAAAAGCCCCTCTGCAGCCAGAAATGCCAGAGTGGTGCAAAGGAGACAGATTTGCACCTCATGCCTGGAAAGTGCACATTTGTTTTCTCTCCCTGCTATAACAGCACAAAAGCCCAAGTTTAGGAAAACTGGAAAGCAGACTATGTTGATGGCAGTGGGAGGGATAGAGATGGCAGGTGGCTGCACCCGTGTTGGCTTCTGACCACAACCCTGCTGCTTTCTGGAGTACAAAGGTGTTTGACTAGGTGATTTTCATAATACTCTGGAGAAGCAACAGAACAGAGCTTAGCTCTGTAACAGCCTGTGTTGAATAAAGATATTGAATATGGGTATCTTTATTATTTAATAAAAAATAATGTGGATAGTTTGAATATTGTATATGTAATACAACTGAATGTACAAATTGAATTTATACATTGAATATGGGTATATTTATTATTTAATATAATAAGAGTGCATACTATAACTCCAGAGTAGCTTGACATCATGAAGTTATAGCATTTGCTTGAAGGAAATGACACATTGTTTATATGAAAACTACTGAGACATTTATTTTCTGGAGAGTCTGATGATACACATCATTCTGCCTGGATATAAATAGGCTACCCATAAATAGGCACAGCCTGTAACTGCCACACTTCTCCATATATTTATATAAGATTGAAGACTTTTTAATGCACCACTCACGTTACTTTCTCCAGCTTGCCACCCAATTTTTTCTATGAATTGTGTATTTTCTCAGCAAACAGGGTTGGATTTTTTTGCATGACAAACACATAAGGTGAAGCAGCTATGAAAAGGAACAGTAAGTAAATGTGAACAATGTGAGAAAAGTATTAAATAAATTTACTAGGATATAAGCAAAAGATAGCCCCAAGACATACACACTTAAATTCAACTGGGAAACAATGTTAACAACTAGTTCCTTTGAGAAAGAATGAGTTGAAAAACCCCACCATCTGTCACCTCACACTAAAACTTGCAGCTTCCAATTTAAGGAAGTAAAAATCAATCCCAACAACAGTAAGCTTGAAGATGCTTAATGAAAATGCATGTTACTGCCTACCAGCATGGAACTCTATCTAGCCATCAGCAAGCCTGAAATAAAATATTCAAGTTTCGAATGAGAACAACATCCCTGAAGTTAATCCACCAACTGGGATCTTCAAGTGTTGGCAGCAGAAAGAAGGTGTCTGCATCAAAAATCCAAGACTTAGTGCTAAAATGTACCTGTAAATCAGATTTACTGTTATTACCCTCCCCTAAAAGTCCCATGTTTTTCCAGTAATATCTGCTGAGCTCTCGCTGCCTCTCATGGGGTGGAACTCACCAGGACCAGCCTGGCCAGGAGCATGGGAACCTCTGGCCACCAGTCACTCTAATTGTGTGTTGCAACCCTGCTCACTGCCCAGAAGAGGAACTGAGCACTTCTCATGGCCAGGTGACAGTGCTACTCGTGCCACACACACATCCTCTGTCACCCTCAATTTGGTTTGCTCCCTCTGTGCCAGGACCTGCAGAAGACACAGACACTGCCACCTTTTTCCACAAAGGTCGCTTGCCAAGGTCCTCCTCTCCCCACTGCTCAATTTATATGAAGCAAGGACAAACTTCCATTAAACTCCACCAGGATGTGAGACCAGTATGCAGAATCTGATCCGTCAAAAATGCAATTGGATTTGGACTGGAACTGAGACATCAAAGGCTCAGCTGATGGGCCCAGTCCTGCAGAGGGTTGCAGGTAGTTGCACATCAGCACGTCTTGAAATGGCCTCTCGGAAATTCATTGCAACCATGATTCCAGATGTGACTTCTCTGAACCCTCCTCACAAAGTGCTTTTGCTGTTGGGACCTTGGCCAGAAAGCATTTTCCCAGCCTTTGAATGGAGTATCTGTGGTGATGCTACCAAGCAATCCATCTGAGCTGCTAACTTTTAGTCTCTCCAAGCCCTTTCCGCCTCCTTACAAATAAAGTACAAAAGTTTTACATGCTTTTATACTGGTTTTAGGTAAGTTTTATGCTACCAGGCTGCACTAGCATCATACTTAATTTGCTTGACTTCACCATTTTGCTGCAAGGTGAACTGTAGACCCAGCATCGCCTGGCAGAAGGGCTTTTGAAAATTAAAATATCAGCAAAATCTCCTCTTTTCAGGAAGTACAGCATAGCATCATGCTCTCAACTGTGAGCTAGGTTTGGGGATATTCTAGAACCCAATTTTAAAACATATTATATTGTAGAAAAGTATCTACCCAAGCTACTTGAGGTGACAGACTATATGTTTTGGTAACTTCCCCATTCCTGCTGCATTTACCAGTCAAAGCAAATTGAAGGTAAGCATGATGCAGGTGTACAGCCAAATACAGTTGAGTTATGAAATTTTACCTGTTACCTCTGACAAGGAGAGTCATTTCAACTGCCTGCAGCCCTCCTCAGCATGATAGAGCTCCAGGGCAAAACATACAAAATTTGCATTTTTGCTTCAGTAACCTCTCACAACTTGTAATGTTTCCCCTGCCCATGTGCACCCAAACCCACAAAAACATGTAATTTTTGTTCTGCATGCTATTGCACGCAGGAGGTTATTGAAAAAGGAGAAATGGAGGCAACTTTTGACAGCCATACATCAACGCCATGCTGGTGTGTATCAGACTGAAACTACTACTGTGGAATAAAGTAGTAAAGTTACAAACTTACTACAGCCACATCTACTGCTGCCGAAACCCAACAACTTGCTGTTCCTGTTTCTTGTTCTATTTTAAAAGCACATTTTAACACAGTGTTTCATGTTTTCAGCCACTTAAGATATGAACCTGCAATTTCTCTTCTAGTGGAACAGGCTTAAAGTAAACTCTTAAGCATCTATGCAAGTGAAAATGCTTATACAACATCTGCTAAGAGGCGAGACCCTGCATGAGGCGCACCTGCAGTCTGCATCACTTCTCAGCAAAGCACTGCTCTCACTTCTAAAGCTATTACTAGTTGCATCAGTGACCTGTGCACTCGCACACGCTGGAATAAATCTGGCCATGTGAAGCGGTGCAACAGGCTGCTTGTGAAGCGGCTAAAGCAAGCTGCAGAAAGTTGAATAAACCCTGTGGGAGGCAAGGGGGGTAAGTGCATCAAACAGCACCTTGACATGCTTCAAACCATGCAGGCTACTAGCTATGTGCCACCTCCCCATCCTGGTTGCCTGGTATAATTTGGAGGGCACAGTCAGCAGCAGCTATCTGAGGAGCTGTCATCAGAAGCTCTTCTCTCACACGCTTAAAGGCCTCTCAAGCAAAGCCATGGGGTCACACCATCGCATATACCTACCAAGCACAGCCAAAATGAGTATGGCTTTGGGTCTGCTTCAGTTGCATTGCCATAGCCCAAGGAAACCTCAAAGCCTCCTAAGACACCACGGGGGAGCTGCAGGCTGCTGCAGGAAGGTGTTGGCACGTATGCTTGCGTGTCCCCAGGAGGTGATGAGCCGCATAAGGAAGTGACAGCCACGCGCTGCCAGAAGCAAGCAGAGCTTCTGCTTCACAAGACATGGCTCCCCACATGGAAATCAAGCTGCTACCAAGGTCTTGGTACAAGACTGGCCAGCATGCCCACCTCCATCGTCACAGCTGCCACGGTATTGCTTACCAGAAACCCAAATTTCAATCCCAAAATGGACAACACACTCAAGGACCTTACACTGAGAACTTCAGCTGATCCCCATCCACAGCCGCTCTATCATTAAAAAATCCAGACTGCAACCAACCTGGCCAGGCACCATCTTCAGTACTACACACCACTGACGGCACTTCACCAATCTTAGCTCAAATCTGGCACCCACTCACAATCCTGCTACTGAAAAGGAAGCCAGATTTGCACTCACAGTCAATTATGACTTCAGGAATGAAATTACTATCAAGCAGGATGAACCAAGATACAGGAGATCCTGTTTGCATGTTTATTTCCTTGACTACAACAAAAACTCAGGAGCACACAAGCAGGCTGGTTTGTTTGGGTTTTTTTTTGTTTAAGGGCATAAGGAGCAGTTACCAGTTGAATTGCGAGGAGGTATATGTTTTAACTGTCTCAGGGTCTTTGAAAATGACTGCCCATAGATCACTTTAAATGAATCACATATGTGCTACGGAAAATTCAAATGAGCTCCTGTCTCAGTAAACTGTATCTGAAACTGCACTGGATGCTGCACTGGACAAAAACATGCTCACTTCCCTGAGCAGAGCCACTGGGAACACCCAAGTCAGAACCTAATTTTGAGGACACTAACAAAGTCACAGCACCATCACAGACAAGACCCTGCAGATTTATCAGCACAATGATGCACAGCACACAGCAGCTCTTGGGGTGATTCTCACCTACTCTGGAGCCAGTTTGTGAGTTCAGAGAAGAAAATATGGAAATAAAAGCCAGCTCCAAGCAACATGCCCTTACCTGAACCTGGTATCAGGTGCCGAGATGCATCAGCTCAGCTGGACTTGTCCTCTCCCCTGAGGGCATCTACCTGGCAGGAGCTGACTGCCTCCGCCATGGGGTGGCAAGGAGCCCCAGCCACCACAGACCACCAATCAAATGTGCTTTGTCCTCACCCGTGCTGTCCCAGTTCAGTGATGCTCTCCCCTTCCCTTCTCTGGCACATGAGAGCTTGCTGCGAGTGTCTGGGAGAAAAGGCAAGGAGGGAGGCAATCCACACGTGGGCTCTCTCTTCCCCTGTGCTCACTGCAAAGGAAATAAGGGAGTTAAGTTTTCCAGTTCCGGTACAGCAGAGGCACCATCGTTTACATTCAGAGGAAACACAGGTTGCATTGGAGTGGGTAGCAAGGCAGTATCTCAGCCTGCTGGGGAAGGAATAGGCTGTAATTGGAGGGCACCCAACGGCAGAAAAAAAACTACACCCATCTGTGCTGCAAGCAAAGCCTTGGTGTAGGTCATGCTCAGATTATGTTGATTTTGTGGTGTTTTCAGGATGAGTTTCCTCCCCACCCAGCTCACAGCATTAGCCCAGCCAGGACTTGAGCTAACACAGAGGGCTCATTATAGGGATTTTGTTTGGGGCTGAGCAGGAGTTTTATAACTATCTGACCATACATTCTAGGTATTGAAAGCCAGCCTGTGTGCTTCCAGCTGCATGCTGGGAAGGGACTCTTCATTAGGGACTGTGGTGATAGGACAAGGGATAATGGGTTAAAACTTAAACATGAGAAGTTCAGGTTAGATAAAGGAGGAAGTTCTTTACTGTGAGGATGGTGAGGCACTGGAATGGGTTGCCCAAGGAATGCTCCATCCCTGGTGGTGTTCAAGGCCAGGCTGGACAGAGCCTTCGGTGACATGGTTTAATGGGAGGTGTCCCCACCCATGGCAAGGGGGTTGGAACTAGATGACCTTAAGGTCCTTTTCAACCCTAACTTTCCAACCCTAACTATAACCAATTCTATCCATTCTATGATACTGTCCTGGGTTCAGCAGCAGCAGTCATTTTTCTCCTTCCTGGTAGCTGGTGCAGCGCTGTGTTTTGGACTTTCAGCCTGGGAACAGCACTGATAACACCCATGTTTTGGGTTACTGCTTAGTAATGTTTGGTCTGATCAAGGATTTTCTGAGTCTCATGCTCTGCCAGGGAGGAGGGGAAGCCGGGAGGAAGCAGAAACAGGGCACCTGACCCAAACTGACCAAAGAGGCATTCCATACCACAGCACGTCATGCCCAGGATGTAAAAACTGGGGGCAGGAACCCGGAAGAGTTAGTTCACGGCTCGGTCATCGGGTGGTAAGAGGTTGTATTCTCTTCCCTTGTTATGTCCCTTGTCATTATTATTATTGGTGGTAGCAGCAGTGGTTTGTGTTATACCTTAGTTACTGGACTGTTCTTATCTCAACCCATGGGAGTTATATTCTTTCGATTCTCCTCTCCATCCCTCTGGGAGCGGAAGGGAAGAAAGAGGGGGGAGTGAGTGAGCAAACTGCATGAGGCTTAAACCACGACAGATGCTCAGCTAAGACACAACTCAGCACCTGGTTTGCAGCAGGGGAGCTGTGTTTTAGCCCAGTAGAAAATGGGCTGGTTAAGTGCCAGGCGACGGAGGACTTCCCATACAGATCTGACTCTATCACACCTTTGTACCAGCAAACACATGCTACTGACAACTCAGCAGGCAGAATATGCCCCCTGCTCAAGCCAAAGGCACAGTATTACACCTGACTTCAGCCAATCTAAGAATATGTTGCTGCCAAGAAGAGATCCCATGGAGGGTCCAGGACATTCCTCCAGGACTTTGGTCAGGTTAAGACCAGTAATGCAACGTCACCAACTCACATGGCAGAAGAGCTGGCACCAGCAGTGCCACCTGAGCCACCTTTCAGCACTTGCAAGTACCTACCTGATACATCCAAACAGCTAACACAGTTCAAAGGGCACCAGAGCCCAACATAGAGCTATCAGAGCTATTAGGGGGTTTTAAAACAAGTTTTTAATTCTCACCTTAAGCAATGCGCTGGTTTCACAAGCGTGAAATCAAGACATCAGCCCAAAGTGCAATGCTTCTGTCTGAAGCCAGCAAGTGCTGGGAGGCAGAAGTGTATGTTGATGCTTGGGAGAGGAAGCACGGCTCCCTTTCGTCATAAACAGCCACTTTAATAACACCACCTCTTCTCTAATCCCCCTCACAAGTGCCTGCAAATGGACTTTTCCCCATACTCCTTGGCTGCCCTGTGCTGAATTTCCCTGCTGTCACTCCTTCAGCACCTAGATACAACAACTCAGAGACCCCCAAAGTGCAGAAGACTTCACACCCTTTCAGAGTGTTATTATAGGTTATTTCCGTCAAGTAGCCTATAATACAGATTACATTATATATACATTATCACTGAGTGACATATAAGGCTTACATACATTACAATGCAGATTACACATGTTCCCAATTTCGTTCCCAATTTCCTTCCCAATTTGCACCAAGCCACCAACCTGTTAAAGTACGATGCCAAGCTGTGGTCACAATGATTAATTCTTTGCCACTAGACTATGGCAATACAATGAAATCTATATACATTGGCCAAGTCTTCTAGTTACAGAAATCACTAAATGCCAGGCTGCAATTACTTGCTACGCACACTCTCCACAACAAGTTCACATAGCAGCACTGCCAGTAAATAAAACCTCAACCTTCCTGTGCTCTCAGCATGACGTCTTGCTCTCACATTGACCCACAATTTTTGTGCTCTACCTTAGTACTCAGGTTAAGGTCTTCTGCCCAAGGATGGAGATGGGAGGAGAGAAGCAAGATGGCTATAAAGAGATTTGGTCTCCTCCTTGCTTACAATCGATAAGCCCAGCCTTGGTGCTTCTGTAAACTCTCAGCTGTTGCAATGTCAGAAGACATAAGCTAAACCCTCCAAGCAGAATAGTAAGTCTACAAGCAATTCCTCATCAGCTTCTATTTTTAGACTTCATGGGGAATAAAAGAGCATCCAAACATTTTTTTTAAGCTCTTTTTGACAGGAACTCATCTTCTCCAGACATTAATAGCAAAAAAAAACCCCAAGCAAACAAAAACCAGCACAAATAAATCCTAAGATGCTTATGCTTTTATGAAATTAAGTTTTTTAAAAGCTTCATTATTTGAATGATTTCTCATTAAAAAAGGCAAGCAAACTAAAGAATGCAAAAGTCCACATGCTGCTTTGGGAACTGAAGACTAATTTTCTCTTTGCATTCCCTCCTTCCTCCCTTCCAGTGTCTATAAAAAGGCTAGAAATGCTGGGGGGGGGGTGGGGGAGAGAGAATGTCAACGACCATCCCCTTTTTTTTGGGTGATGCACTGACCTAGAAAGGAACTACATAAACACAGAGCTTAGGAACCAGCTTCTTCTGTTTGCTTAAGACTGGAAGAGCAGTTTACATTTCTTTAACTGTAAACTAAAGGAAGCTACAACAATGGTCATTCTCCACTTGGACAGGCATTCCTCTCAAAGTACTGTATTTCATTCTTTTCAATCCACCTACAACACCACAGGACACACTGCTCTTTTACTATACCCTGGTCATTCTTGCCTCCAGCTATACATGACAATTTTGGGTAAGCTAAAAGCTCTTACCGCATCTCCTTTTGCTATTTAAAACTTTACTGCTTTTCAGCTCAGCAGTCACTGCCAGCTAGAGGCCACCCACACAGAACATGTGCTTGAAGCAGCAGGGTGAGGACACATATCCTGGCTGATACCTGAGATGCTACCCTAGGCACTGTGGAGCAAGTGAAGGTCACTAACCAAAACCAAAGGAAGAAGGATGCAAAAATAAGCTACAGTGCTGCCAGCAGCCTGTGTTCTCCTTTGCAGAGAGGGGCGGCATCTTTTTTAAAACACAAATAAGGAAGTAACAAACATACCATGATACTATGTCACTGGGGACAGCTGATGAAATAAATAGGAAGTTAAAAAAAAACCCTACTAATAATGGGATGCAACTTGTCTGTGGAAAGCTCACCCAAAACAATCACTGAAGTAAATGATTTGTAAGTTACAAACATGTTAAAGTGAGACCTAAGCTGACCGTGTGGGTCCTGCTCCGCTTGCCAGAGCCCCTTGCTCCACCCCATGTTTGTGAGGGGAGGCAGCTTGAGCCATTAGCATGACCCTGAGCCACATTAATGCCCATCCTCTAGGAAAATATGTATTTTAAATGAGGTTCTCCGAGTACACCCTCATTCCTTCAGTTGCTTTAATGAGTTTAATCAGCTCACATTGCTTCCAAATACACAGCCCCATGCAGTAAATTACATGTATTTGGCAGCCTCTGCAAAGAACACTCCCTGACCATTTTGCTGAAAGTACCTTGGACTTGCACTACCTTCAAACAGCATCTCAGGACACTAATGGGTGAGCTGTTGTTAACTTCTTTGCCTCTACCAAAGCCCCTTGCAAGCATACCTAGTAATAGAAAATTTTAGGAAAACAATAATATTTGATCCGACATTGGAAAGTACTGACAAAATATCTCCCAAAGCTCTTTTACAGCCTTAAACCATATGCAGGACAGCATTAGGATACACAGATTTTTAAGGAGTTTGAAAGCAATCTTTTTTTAATTACAACACAACCTTTCCCTTCCTTTTTGCTTGTTGATAATTCCTAAAATTACCCCAACTGAACAGCCGCAAGAATTTTTGCTTTTTGTGTGTGTGTGCAAAAGCAACATTTTATATAAACAAGAAAATTTGATGCTTATGCTCCCTTTGAGGAAATTGGTCACACAGGAAGTCCTCACCTCTTCCCTTCATGGAAAACATTTATAAAATCCAACTGAAGGTGAAGACTTAAGGCTTAAGACTTAAGTAATGATTCAGCTTACAAAACAGCAATGCTCGTGTAGGACACCCAGTTAAAAGCAGCTTGTCAGCTTAGGAGCCAATATAAAAATAACTGTTTGTTTTTAATAGAGTTGAAATCAATATCTGTGTCATTTGGTCAGGGCTCCAAAATACATCTTACAATCCACAATGTTTTTGGCTGGACCACTTTACCGTGTTCAACGTAGAACTAAACATAACTGACAGTATAAATGGATCCATGGAGACTGCTGGGGTTGAAAGACAGACCAAGCAACTTTCCAGCCAGGGAAATGAAATGGTACTGTAAGCACCATATTATTGCAATGACATTTTCTGTACTTCAGATGTAAGTGCAATGAAATTATTCTCAGAGGGAGCGGTGGAAACACAGTTGGGTGGGTTGGTGCTGGATGCTGGTAAGAGCCAAGTGTGGAAGAGGATGCCAATCTCCTGCTTACTGGCAAAGTGCCACACTGGCCAGAGATCTGCAGCAAGCAGGATCAGATCCCAGCCATCAACAGCAGCTGAAACCATGGTCCAAGCCCGCACCACCAACCAGAAACTCATGCAAGCATGGGGCACATCTCGTCACTGCAGTCCAAAAGCAAAGCCATGCTAGTCCCTGGTGCAGTGGGTGTAAACAGCTGACACCTTTTCACATCTGCTTGTGGGATAAAAAGAGTTCTCCCCCCACCTCCATCAGCCCCACATTCACCACAAAGACCCCAACAACACTTTTCCTTTGCAAGCACACCCCCAGCACTTGGGGTACTTCCTAAATAGCTGAACAGCAGCCTCTGGAGGGCTCAGCCACAACTGCTCATGACCCCATGTTGCTGTCTCAGAGGCTGTACCACAATGGCAGTGGCTTTCCCCGACCCGCGACAGTGAGGCCAAGCCACAAGCATGTACCCCTCCATCAGGGAGATGGTCAGAGCACTGACACAATTCATGGCATGTACCCCTGCATAAAAACATACACCCCCAGCATCCCTAGGCCAACCAGTTGAACTTGAAATTCAGGTTTGCCAACTCAGTGTCTTCCCCACCTCTGGTTGGGAAACCTTCTGCAACGATCACAACATCAGGAGCAGGTATGAATTCAGCTTGGTTTCAGCGGAAGAACGTACATCTATCTGGTTCATCCCTCATTTTATCCCATAAGACTCAAAGTGGAGGGGTGGCAGAAGGAATGGCCTGAGCCAGCCCCACATTTGGAGTCCAACTCCATGTGGTACATGGAGAGCCCTGAGCTGGTCTGATGTGGACCTGGCTCCACAGGTGTCACCATGCAGCCCCGTACCAACAAGGATGTACAGCTGAGTGAGCCAGATCACATAGACAGACATCAAACTAGATGTCATCTTTCCATTTCTAGCTTTTTGGAGGTGTTCAGGCAGCACCTTCAATCAAGTACGCTTGAGATAGCAACACAAGGAGCTTAAAAAAACCAATGCACAAAACCTGAGTGGATCTATTGCCTACAATTATTGTTTTGCATGTCCACAGCATTTCTAAGGTGGATAATGGATAACAATGGAAGCAAGATAAAAGTAAGTCAAAGGGGACCACAGCAGGCTCAAGTCTAGTAATGAAAATGCTTGAGAAAGGTTTTCCCAGTGAAAAGGGAAAGGTAACAGCACCTACTTCTAGCGCATCTAACTAAAATTACAAAACCCCTTCTCAGATGAGCTAAAAATCAGAGGGAGAAGTCTAAGTAGATGAGAGCCTGTGGCAGTGATATAAAGACAAGCACTTGATACAGTGGGGACCACCCATGCAAGGCTGCCCATAAAAGCAGCAGCAGGCACTGCTCTCCCCAGCGAACAAACCGACACAACTCAACCATCATCTGTGTTTCAAGATGCAGTCTGACTTAGCTGAAGACACGCTCAGTTAAAATTAATAATAATAACGCTACTACTACTACTAATAGAGTAATCTGAAAGATGCATTTATCTTCAAGGCCACGCTGGATGGGGCTTGGAGCAACCTGGTCTTGTGGAAGGTGTCCCTGCCCATGGAAGGAGGTTGGAACTGTATGATCTTTAAGGTCCCTTCCAACCCAAACCATTCTGTGAATCTGTGATGTTAAAAATGCTTTAACATCCACCCAACAAAGCAACAACTAGACAGTTCACTTAAAACATTCACTTCAAATGGTTCACTTCAAACACATTCACTTCAAATGGTTCACTTCAAACTGTCAAATTTCAGTTAATTGCTACAAAAGGCATTTGCAGCAGCCTGGGGAACAGGAATCTTCCTCTTCCAAGACCAAAACCTGGGACAGCTGAATGCATCCTACTGAAGTGCAGCTCTTCTTGGCACTGTGCAAGAAGGCTTGGAAAAGGGAAGTTGTCAATAAATAAGCATCTGAGGGCAGTGGAGGGTGTTTTGACAGAAAAGGCATAAAGAAATGACTTGTATTCTCCCCTTAAGAACAGGGCCACCACAAAGAATAAGATCCATGCTTGAGTTAGAACATGCCTGCAGGCCTTCAGATAAGACTTCAAAATAGAATAGGAACTGCATGGGAGTTTTTTGCATTTTATTTTTTACAGAACATCAAGTCCTTCAGCAGGAACGATTTTTCCAGACAGCAGAGATCAGAGCTGTTCGCTCTTTATCATCACCATTAGATGAGGAAAGAAGAGCCTCTGTGAGCCCACCCTTCAATTTAAAGCACAGTTATTTCAGTCTTGTCCTGGCTGAACACAAGCCGAGGAGTATTCATCTTCCTGTTCCCCATTTTCAATGTAAGCCCAGAACTGGATTCCCATCTCATCTCACTTGTTGCAGACCTTCCCTTAGCACCTGCTTCAGACAGGTGTATGTCTGCAGCACCTTTCCCACATGCTCCAAGCAGACTATCCTCTCCTTACGGATCTCTCCCCACCCTATCTTCTCCTAGGACCCACAACAGGAGGGTGTGTACTAAATCCCTTTGGAGCAGTTAAGACTGTGCTGTGCTAAAGCTATTACATGTTTATCCCATTTCCTACCATTGACAGAAAACAAAAGCTTGTACTGTTGCTTACCAATACCAGAAAGTATTTGCTTTCCCAGATTGTTTCTCCCTCTTTGTTTCAGAAGGGGTTTCAGTAGAATAACAAGCCCGCTCCGAACAAGAAGCAGCAGGGGGTGATTTGGGACAGAGGTCTTTCAGAGCTCACCTGGCAAATCCAGCCTGGACTCAGGTACAGCCCAGTTCTGTTCCTCCCATCCCTGCTGGGACTACACACTCCAGCACCTCCTCCACCACCTTACAGGTCCTGCGGATGCAGGAGAAGACAATGCTTCAGCTGCATAGCTTGAAGAGGTGGGGACAACTCCGCACCACTGACCTGGCTTCAAGTGGCTGCCCCTGTTTTATAGCTGCAGACCATCTCCAGAAGATGCTCTTCCCACTCTGAGTATCTGCTGTATCATACTCTGAGTATCATACCTTGATTATCTGCTGTTTCTCTCTTCTTACCATGCATGGCACTTCCTTCCTACCAGATGCCTTATCACCATGTATCACCTCAAAACCATTCAGATGAAGCCTCCGCTCTTGCTGATATTGCTCTTTTATTCAGTGACAAAGAAAACACTCTCGCACCAGGCACTAAGCCTGCAGTGCTCCTGCCAATAAGTGATGCAGAATTAAACACAGGTGTCACATGAAAACATGGTGCCAAGCTTACAGTTCCCAAAAAAAGTGCTGAATGCATGCACAGAGTCACTTTTATACTTCTTTTTTAAACAACCAGAATAACAAGTATCAGGTCCTAAAACCAAGGGCACCAAAAATCCAAGTATTATTGAGGACATTAAATACTTAACTACCATAACCCAAAACAGTCTTGGCTCAGAGAAAATGTCCTAACATATAATTTATTGACTACCAGTAGAAACTCCTCATCACCTTCCTTGTCCTTTCCCCAGGCTCAGCCTAAGCCAGACACTTTTCCAGCCCCATTGGCAGGTTCAACTTCCCCAGTGCCCACCATTACGCAGTGGTGTCATAGGTTCAGCAGTAGCAGTCAAGCTGCAGATGTGGCACCAACAACTCTTGCCTGCCCTTCCTCCTGCCTGCATTCACATGGTGTGTGCTTTCTATGTACACACAGCTTAATTGCTTTCTTCACCCAATGCCATGAAAGCACAAGCATGGAGAAGCACTGAACTGCGCAGTTCACTTTGGAAAGCCCAACCGCCTCTGCTGGTGGCTACCAAGAGACAGATGGCATCTGCAATGCAACCTGAAAACATTTCTCTCCTGCTCTTTATACCACCACTCTTGGTGAAGCTTTTTCATGGCCACACTGATGTCACAAAAGACCAGCTCCTCTGACCTCTGGGATCTGTGCTGGCTTTTCAGACTGTAGACATCAGATGAGAAGTGCAGCAGCCTGTGGATTGATGATGACCCTCAGGTTTTACATGGAAATTTGTTGGCTCTCTCATCATTTCAGAGACAACATCTGCAAGTTAAGTTCCAAGTGTCTCCAGAGAGTCAGCCACTGTTTATGTCAACCACATAGCCCAAACCACTACACAAAGACCTAAAGCTGCCATTCCTTATGCCTGTCCTCCCATGGAATTCCTGTACTATAGCATCTCCATCAGCAGATCATTCCTCTGTCCAAGCTTTCCTCCTCCCTTTTCAATCTGTTGTGCAAATTATTATCTTTTTTTTAACGTTCTCAGCTGCTTTTAAAAAGCAGGCAGCGGCAATCTTACAGTTGCTGCAGCTGGGGGAAAAGCTGAAGCACAGCCACCTCTCTGACCTGGAAAATGTCTCTCACAAGATGCACCCAACTCTAACATCGCATCTTCTTAGGCACCAAAATCCACAGTAAACAGATTTTGAGAGTTCTCCTGCCTGTGGGCTGCTCCTCTCTCTTCTCCTCTCCCCCAGCAACATATCTTTGGCTGAAAAAGCTTTTGGAACTACAAAAATTTTTTAAAAAGTGTTAGGAAAATGAATTATTAAGAAAAGGTCATAAAAGAACAACAACTTGAGAATAGCTGCAGCTAAAAATACACAATCCCTGCACCCCTTCTTCAGTGAAAACATTATCAGATGTCACTTCCCAATGGTAAAAACTTCCTTGTTTTTTAATTAAGGTGGTATTTTGCACAATGGATTTTTTTTGCCAGGGAACACAAGAGACCCTGGGAAAAGATCTTGTTTGCTGCCCCAAAGTTCCCACTTTTCTGTGCCGTCTGATGTCAAGATACTGTCTGAAACTGGCACCTGCAAATCTGTATTTTCTTTTAGCACCACCTCACTAGGCAAAATAACCCTCTACAGAGCACAAAGTATCTTGGCCACCCCTATTGAGTTGCAGAGTGCTTGTGCAATATGGCTTTATTTTTATTTTTCAATACTTCAGAGTATCGAGGTGGAGAATGTGGGAAGGAGATAACGTCAACAAGCAGAGCAGCCGTGCAGAGCAAGCATTGGCGCCTGGCTGGAATCCGCCTCTTATCTGACCCAAATCCTAGGGAGGGCTGGAAAAATCTGCATTATGGACAAAATGAATTGTCTACTCAGCCTGCTGCCTGAAATCCTCCCAGCTCTAATGGTGTAATCAATGTTTAGTGGATAGCAAAATAGCCATGAGGTTCAGCAACCTGATGGCTTCCTTCAGTAGTACAATGAATAAAGGGAGTCAATTAAATCCCCCCAGCAGAGAGTTTTGTACCATTTAATTGCTTAAATAAGCTCTGGTTTATTGATCACATAGAAAAATACTTGGGAATTACTTTAGGAATGGTAAGGGAAAGCCTGTGTTTACATTTAAACAAACTGAGCTTGTACATGGGAATGTTAGAACAACGCAGCATGCTTTTTCATCCAAAGATGCAAATGAAATCCAGGGATAACTTCTCCAGAAGGTCCCTGTCACACTCTTTACTTACTAACCCTCAGCAAATACACAGCTTTCCCCCATTCAGAAATGCTCAAACTAGTATTTTTTAAAGAAACCACACACAAAAAAATAACTTTGTCAGTCCATTGCTTCGGTGGCCAAATCTTGCCCTGCTGTCCCACTCAGCTGCCCCCTTTCCTCCACCATAAAAAGAGCAGCACATCTCAGATGTACCCATTCCCCCTGCTCTCTGCCTGTCCATGCAGGCATTCATACCTTTAGTTCACCCACCTGCTCCCTTGTCAAAGTTATCTGAGACTGCCCGATGCAAAATTTATTAGCATCGAAGATAAAGTGTGCAAGCCTCCTGCTTCCCTGAGAAGTCAGGGTGAACACCCATCAAAAAACACTTCAAAGGACTAACCTGGAAGCCGTAAGCAGGAAGGCAACCACAGCCATGTTATAGTGTTAAAATGTTTGCTAAAGGAGATGCACCAGTCTGCTGAGGGAGTACAGCCACAGAGCAGAACCACGGAGATGCACTGGGAAAGACGGAAGGCTCAGCTCCATGGCCACCGCTTCCCTCCATCCACTCAGCCCAGAGGAACTTGGAAGACGTGCCCACATGATGTCACTACTGGGTTGGTGTCTAAATAAAGGAAGCTTTTTATAGAATTTCCCACTGCTGTACTCAATAGGACATCAAGCAAAGGGGAAGGAAAAGGGAAAACAATCACTGGGGCCAGGGCAGGTGGGTGGTGCCTCAGGAAAGGAACCAAAACAAACCCAAGTTTACTCCCTAGTACCTATATATTGGATAAAAAGCAGAGGTAGGAGCAGTGCATAGCATAAGGGAGATGTGTTTTTACACCATCTGTCACAAGGAAGCACAGACTATTTCTGCACTAGGGTAGGGAAAGGAAGAATGAAGGCAAGGAGGGAGGAGAGGGAGAGAAAAATTTTGCTTAAAGAGAGTAAATAAAACGTACTTCTAAGTCAGAGGGGTTTTCCAGCTTCATATTATTCATGTGGTAATTACTGTGCTTCCTAAAAGGAAACTGGGGTAGCTGAACAATCAGAAGACTTTTGGCTGCAAACACCTTAAGCTCAAATGATCGGCAAGCAGTATTTGCTGGAAGTTCTCAAAAAAATAACCCTAATATAAAAAAAACAACGAAACAAAGAAAACCCTAACGAAAGCAAAACCAGCTGGCGGTTTGGTCGAGTTCATGAATGCCTGCATCTCATTCTCTTCTTCGTAACTCTTCGTCACTTCCACAGTGCTACAGAGCGGTTCCCCTTCCTCTTGATGCTCCTCCTCTCTGCATCTTCAGCCGGGCATCCACATAGAGAGCAGTTGCAATAGCCTAGTGACTCACGCTGCAGCAATGTGGGTGGGAACTGCTCCCATGCCCAGCTTCTAAGGACACAGCCTTTTATGGTATTTTTAGAGTGGAAGCTGTTGTGGTTTGGAGCACTTTGCCTTTTGTCTTGCAGGAGCCTCAAAGAAAAATGCTTACGCTCCCCTGGCACTTCAGGATGCAACAGTGAGGAACTCAGGCAGGTGATGTGCAAACCCACGCCAGGCTCTGTAGACTTCCTCACTCATGGATGCTCAAGGATTTTACCCACTCCACGCAGCAGCATTACAGCTCATCCACAGGCTCTCCCATCCACACTGCAGGTCGCTTGGTGACTCCACTGCTCCACTGACAATCTCCAAATTAGATGGAAGAGTGGGACATGGGTATAAGCTATTCTGTGGGCAGCTTAACTACTGCAGCCCAGCTTTCTAAGGAGTCATTCCCTGTGTCTTCCTATGGCAATACACTAGCAACCTCTTCATCATCTCCAGTGAAGGGCCTCCAGATATACTGTTTCTATCCTTGACGGGCTGCCGGCATCTGAAAAGCTGGCAGGACTGCCAGAGTCCCATCTGCCTTCCCTCAGGGTGAGTCATCAATTTCGGACTGTACCTCTCCAGCAAGTAGAAAATTTACTCTCTAGGCTTTCTGTGCCATAAAAATGTAGCTGAAATAGGGCGAGAGGTTATTAGGGAAAAGCAGGCAGATGAAACTGAAACCAGGTTAAAAGCATCAGGGAGAAGCACAAAGGCAGAAAAGCCACTCTGTAGGCTTGCGGACCACAGCACACGCAACTCAAAAGTGGCATGGTAATGAAGCAGACTCAGCTGTGCTCTTTTAAAGCTGAAGGCCACACATGAAATTAAGAGTATGTTAAAAATTACCCTGTAGGGCTTGAAACAGTACTTTGGTTGCAAATGTGCAGTGGATTGCTTTACAGGACAGCTCTCTGTTGTCCTTTGTGCCTGAAGCATTATCTGCTCTAGAACAGATGGGCATGAAGTTTCTTATCCCCAATCATAACCAGTCCTTTTAAAGCCGTTAAATTCAAGAGGACATAAAATTATAATCCACGCACACTTAAAAAGCCTAGGAGAAAAAGCTATCAGGTTGAAGGAAACAGCAGTAATCGATCCTCCTGAGGCAAAGCCACTGGTGTTAAAGGTATTTTTTTTATTCCTTTGAAATCTCAGTATCTCTGGAAGGAGTCAGCCAGGACAGATGAATGACAGACCACCCCTACAGACAGATTTCACCGAGTGGGAAGATGCAGGGGAAAGCTACGCTGGAGCAACTTCTCACATACAAAAGACACAGCAGAAGGGAAGTTTGGAGGAGGTCTGCGTCAGCAAGAACTACACAGCCCACAACATACCTTGGAGGTGAGCAAACAGCAGCAGACCACTGCAACAAAACTCCCTCCCAGCATCTGCTAGACAAGATGCCCCACACCAGGAGGGCAGCCAGAGCTCCCCAGACAGACAAACATAGAGTCCTAAAATACATTTCCAAGTTTAGGGAGTGTTCCTGCTGTAAGATAATGAATCAAGATTACAGAATTAAACTTAAAAAAAAAATAATAATCACATGAAAGGCTCCATCCTGTTCAAAGGAAGACAATGAATTTCCTGCAATCTTGTCCTAAAGACCACAACATCACACTCAATCACTGTTCCATCTTACTTCTAAGTCCTGCAGAGCCAGCCTGGTCATAGGAGAGCTGCCTTGCCTCTTTTCTCATTAAACTACTTATTTCTCATTAAACTACTAACTATATACAGCAGTGGCTGTGAAAGAGGTAGGGCAAGTCACTTAATCTTCATTATCCTCTACTTAGAGCATTATCAAATTTAATTAAAAAAAAAATAAAAAACAGGAAGAAAACCAAACAATAACCAGCCTAAGGCTCCTATGACAGAAAGAGACACATCCAAGCCTGAACTTGGGTTCACATCCCCCACAACAGACAGACCTCTCTGCATGAAGCCGTTAGTTATCAAAACTGCCATTCATACCCCCTGGAAAACCAGGGAAAGGAGGAAACACCTGTTTGCCCCAACATGCTCAACTTTGCAGTTGCTGCAGGCAACTTGGTGCCGTTCTGACCTTTGTGGGCTGGCAGACTCCAGGGACCCACAAGACCATGTACCTCCTCTTGCCTCCAGCTGTGCAGTACACTGCATTTAACATCATTTTTTGATACTTTTGATAATAGATGCATCTAAGCTTTGCAAGATGGTGCAAGCTCTGACTCCTCACGAGTTTTCCCTGCTTACCTTCTTCCTTCCCCTCCCAAATTTGCAGATGGGTTTAAGCACACAGCAGCTTCTGCTCTGAACACTTCTCAAAGCAGTTTGCATCATCTGGGTTGAGCTTGATGTAGTGACTGCCGGAACCCTTGCAAGGAGGAAAAAAAAAAAAAAAAAAAAAAAGATAATCTGAGAAATTACATCCTCCACAAGTTCTGCGGATGGAGGACCAAAGCCATTTAAAAAAGACAGGTAAGAAACTTCCAGAAGGAGATGCAGACAGTGGCAGTAGACCCAAATACCCAACTTTCAAAGCCCTCTAAGAAGAACAGGACGTTCTTCATTGCCATCTCACTCAAGAGGAAAGAAGGGCACAGGGGACTGTGACACAGGTGGTGCTTCAAAGAGATGGTCTGACACTTTACAGGAGGGAAAGGAAAGGGGAGAAAGAAAAGCATCCCGCTGTGTGCAAACTTAACGACCTGCTACCTTCACCAGTCCTTTGCATGGTCACAGCCTTCAGCTATGGATCCGCTTGGCTGGGACCAATGCACCAAAATAAATAAAAGTCAGCTGGGCAGGCTCTGCCCGACAACTCATTTTCTTACGCAGCCAATACAACACCATGCAGAGAGACGCCGCATGAATCAACCCATTTTGGCAGCACATGTCTAGCTAGGAAGAGCAGGATGCATCAGCACGCCAGTACATGCAGAGCACCCTCCAAAGGGCTCTGTTTACTCAGTAGGAGCCCGTGCAATCCCTACACAAAGCCTGTAAGCACATTTAAGGCTCAAAAGTCATCTGAAACAGGTCCATTCTCCCCTCCCACTCCCCATAAATACAGTCCAAATTGGGTCATCTCGTAACAATGAATCAGTGACACTCATTTAAGCCCCTGCTCTAGTTCCAACATAATCTAGGTCCTTGTACTGAAAGTGCTAAAGATGCTTTTGTACACCTCTGAGGTACTCCATTTAAAAAAACTGTGGTAACTGGGGCATTGCACTCAGCTGCTCTTGAAAAAAAAATAAATAAAAGGCATTCCCCTTCCCTCTCAACAGGCTCTTAGGAGGCTTGAACAGAAAAACATTGCCTACTTCAAACATGGCTCCACCAGGATGGCTGGAATTGGGTGTTAGGGATGAGGGCAAGCACAACTACTGGGTACCACTTGGGTCTGCAGTATGAAAACCTGCTGGCAATATGATACCATACGGAGAAAAAGAACCCTTACCTGCATCCTGCAGCTACACAGCACCCAGCAGTCCCATTTTAAGTTACAGCATGACGCCACAACTGCAGCATTCAACAGATAAAGCATCTTATTTTCTTTAAAAACTATTCAGTGCTCTTAAATCTCTTCAAATCTTTTTAGAGGATGGAAAGACTATTCATTTGCACTACTTTAGCATGACAAGGTTGCCTGGTTCCTCCCAGGTAGCAAATTTTTCTGTTATCTTTGCATGGCAGTAAAAGTTTAAGGAGTTTTGGTGGTGGTTTGTTTTTTTTTCTTGCTCATTCCTAACACCTCAGAACTGTGACACTTTACTGCATGGCAGCTTTGGAAGTTAGTCTATTGGCACAGCTGTCCTCCTCCTTTCTGAAATGGAAACATTGAGGTGTGTGCAAAGAGATCAGATGGAAAGAACAGGGCAGCCTCCACTAAAATAACCATTAACTGGGAAAAACACACACTCATAAAAGGGACATTTTTACAAGATGGAAGGCCCACTATTCGTTTAGTTTGTTGTTTTTTTTTTTTTTAAAGAAAAACATTAATAGCTCTGCATTCATAAAAAAACAAAACAAAACAAAACAACACCCAACCAGAAACCAACAACTAAATTCAAACTTCACATGTGCCCACAACAGAAAGTCTAACAACCTCAACATGACCTAACCGTTCCACTACCTGTTATATACAGTTCTAGCAGACTTTTTCCAAATCCCCCTACGTACTGTAATGGAGCAACATTTCGGGATTTAAAGTTTTATAAATAGGAGATTTTAACCCCAAAGTCTGCAAAAATAACGCCTCTTCCCCCTAAAAAAGGAAGCTTCAAGTCCCATCCTGTCACAGAGGCCATTCCCCAAATGATGCACAGAAAGACACTTTGTGCCTGTCTGTAGGAAGCAGCATCAGCTTTATGATAGCACTGCTGCAGAGGACTTTATAACAAAATCCATTCCATTTTGACAGAGGTGCAAGCTTGGGAGAAAACAGGGAGTTTTAAAGATTTAAAGATCGCATTCTTAAATGGGGGAACTGAGGCACATAAACATTAACCAATTCCTTGTGCAGCAGAAAATACACTTCTCCCTGTTATCAGTGTCATCTTTGCTAACAGAGGCTTTCCATGGCAAGAAGCATGAGAGGGGTGAACTGAGGACAAGCTCAGCAATTAACTTTGAATTCCCTGACTCCGCTCCTGACACCATCCACTGTGTTATTTTTCAGGAGGAAAACAGGAGAAAGTTTGTACAGGAAACAAGACAACAGCAATTTGAGGAAAATGCGCACAATCAGAAGGGCCAGCTTAGCACAGTGTTGGACATGGGGCCATAACAGCAGATACCAGCACACCTCCTAGCCATCTTGTGAGACAAGCGAAGACTGAAGGCGTTCAGAGGCTGAATTATTGTGCCCTTTTTCCTAAATATAGGGGAATAATATTAAAATAGTCTTAAACTTGTGTAAGCACTGAATAAAAAAAGCTAAGATAACAAGAGGCTTGCAATAGATGCCCCACTGCCACTGCAACATGCACTGCAGCAGGTAATTAGGGGTTTTATATCCAGTATTCAGCATTATTTTGTTGCTATTTTTCTTTTGACTATAAGAGCACTCTCTTTCATATGAAGCTTACAGGAGGAGAAAAAAAATTAATAGAAAAAGCAACCACTCCTGGCACTGCTCTGCTCATTTAGACTTCTGAAGTCAGAAATTTATTATGGCAATTAATCAAGAGAGCTGACGCAGAGGAGCACGTCAGGGAGCAGCAGGCTCCCAAGGCTGCTCCCTGCTGTCTCCCCTGGGGTGAGTACCGCAGCTCTTGGCTGCACTCCTCCATCTCCACCGTGGACAAAGAAACTGGGAAGTCTGCTCACAACCAAGTTTATGAATGTTTCAGCAATTGCCTCCCCTTCAAGCAGCTGCCCGAAAGCGTAGCCAAACCTGGGCCCCCTGCCACATCATCGAGCTGCCCTAACTAATGAGCTCTTCTGTCTGCAAACCCAAGCCTTGACAGACACTCTCTGGCACGTGGGTACATAACATGCTCAGCACAGCCACAAATGCTGACTGCTCCCAGCCTGTCACGAGGCTTCTCCATCCCCTGCGCCATGCACCTTATGAGACACCAGCCCCCTGACTTCGGATCAGCAAAGGCTGGCACTTTGCAGGCTCTGCTCCAGCAGGAAGGCAGGAGGTCAGAAGAAAGCTCTCCAACAACACTCGACTACTTTGCAAAACCAGATTGTGTCGAATTCCATCCCACGATGGACAGGACACATGGGCACACCAAACCCCACAGAAGTTTAGCTCTGGGGACAGCTAATGCTAACTACACTGTAGCAGGTCACCTGATGTGATGCATAACATAGAATAGTTAGGGTTGGAAAGGACCTTAAGATCATCACATTCCAACCCCCCTGCCAAGGGCAGGGACACCTCACACTAAACCATACCACCCAAGGCTCTGTCCAACCCAGCCTTGAACACCGCCTGCGATGGAGCATTCACAACTTCCTTGGGAAACCCATTCCAGTGCCTCACCACCCTCACAGTAAAGAATTTCTTCCTCATATCCAATCTAAACTTCCCCTGTTTAAGTTTGAACCCATTACCCCTTGTCCTATCACTACAGTCCCTCATGAAGAGTCCCTCCCCAGCATCCCTATAGGCCCCCTTCAAATATTGGAAGGCTGCTATGAAATCTCCATGCAGCCTTCTCTTCTCCAGGCTGAACAGCCCCGACTTTCTCATCCTATCTTCATAAGGGACATCTGTCCATGCTCTCCTCCTCCCTTCAGAGGAAGGACACGTCCATGGCATACCTCAACCTGCACAGGAGAATTTTGGTGCTGTGTTACCACAAGGTTTTTCTGGAACACAAAAGACCAAAGAAAGCTACTTGCACTTGGAGCAAAAGATGGAGAAGTCTGCAGTGTTCTGTTGTGGCATGGGAAAAACAGCAACCAAGTGCTTTCAGAGAGCAGATGACAATAGCCTGGTTTGGCTGCTGCTATTCCTAAAGTGGTATCAGTCATGCTCTGGTCCCAGGTGAAGAGTAAATCCTGCATGCACATCAAACGCAAGCTTCACAGGAAACCATGCCAGGTACCACAGGATGACCCAAAAAGCAAAAGGAGAGGAGAAATCCCACCAAGCAACCAGCACTCAGCCAGGCACGCAGCTGTTTCCTCTGCTCAGACCCATCATGAACTAAATTAGACATCTCAGCGCTTGGGAGCCACTGCCATGGACAAAGGCCCTTCTCAATCTGATCTAGCACCAGCAACCAGAAGATGGTGAAGGGGGAGAGTTTTAAGGAAACTCCATTGGGAACAGAAACCAAGACATGCAGGATAAGTTTCACCAAACCCATCACCAGTCAGTTTCTACTGTTTTGCTGCCTACGGTTCTCCAATCCTCTCAACATGGACCAGCAAAGAAAAAACACAAGGCTTGGCACAGAATGAGAGACCTGTAGCTTTAACTTCTAACCTGCTCCCTTCAAAAGTCACCTGGAGCAAAAGCCCTCAACATATGCGCTAACTGGCACAGCTTCTCCTTTTTCTCCAAAGTCCATACCAATTAATACCTCTATATACACAAAGCAGAAATCCAGAGATGCGAAGAAAAAATCTTTGCTGAGGCAAGACCAGAAAAACCCACCACCAACACAGAGCTGTTCTCCCCAAGCACCACAGTAAATTAAGCTGCTGGAAAGCGTACTATCTACTCTGGAGCATGACAATCAATTACTGGATGCATTATTATTTCCATCAAGACATCTCAAGTAGTATTGCACTTGCATAGGAACCTGTGAGTTGGCTTTGGATGCATTAGATTGTCATGAGGGTGAACATCAATCCCGGCAATTTTGAGGAAACAGGGCTGGTTGTTTTCTTATCACAGCATTTGGAAAACTAAAACAAGTTCATTTGCAGCTTTCAGTACTTTTAAGTGAGTGACTAAATGAAGAGAGCAGCCAACTTCTGTCTTCCTCTAAATGAACCGCTGATCGCATTGCTCTCACTTCATTTTTAGCTGGAAAGACAGACAGCACAAAGAGGTATCCAGCTACAGAATAGAAATGCTGATAAACTGCCTCATGTTTCAGCAACAGAATAAATGCAAGATGTGCAACAAAATGCCTGATGAGTAATAGATGTGGGGTGATGTGGGCATGTTTCTAAATTCCTTCTCTTCACTATGTTCAACTCCTCCAGCAAGAAAGTCAATGCAATGAAGCACAGAACACTTTTTCAACTAAGTCTGCAATTACCCTATTTTCTCTCCAATTAGAACGTCAGTTCTAATCCTCTTCAAAGCATCCACAGTGTTTGCCTAAATGCAGACTGCAGAGCAGCACAGTCAAGGCAGACAGTACATTGTCATGAAAAATGAAGCCACGAACATCACAAAAAAGGCATCTATGTACGAAGGCGAGAAACAAAGCCTGCAAGAGCCACTGGTGCCATGCAAACCATGTTAGGAGCAAAGAACAACTGTTCACAGTGAAAGACCATAAGACAGGAGATTAAAGAAGCAAAGAGTAAGAAATAATTAGTGATCCACAACTGGGCTGTGACACGTAACTTAGAGCAAGTTATAAGAAGTGTCCACAAAGTAGCATACAAACTGCAGGATAAGAAGATGCTCTGCAGCTGTTAAACCCAGTGACTCATTCTTCTTCCCACAGAATGAGCTCTTGTCATCACTAGGAGGGGGATACAGGCTGAGTTGGACCTTGCCTGGAGCCAGCATGCAGGTCTTCCACTCCTGAGCTTTTATTCATATTTTACTATGAGCTTTCACTCCTGAGCAAATACACTGTCATTGCAGCCAGTATTTAGCATTGTTTTAGCATTTAGTACTTAGCACTGGGAGAGGCCTGGGATCCAGCATTTAAGCCTTCTCTTCTGGCATCTTAAAGAGACCATCTCTGATAGGAGTCTGCAACGTGAGCAAATCAAGGAGAGATCAGAGATGCCTCTAACTGTCCTTGCAGAGAGCAACCATCACCTGCTCTTTCTTGGGCAGAGAATTTGGAGGGGAAACATAATTTTCCCGGGTGTAGAGCCCCAAGCAGTGAGATACATCATGTCCTGTCTTCTCCACAGCATGTCATCCTGAAACAGAAACTGCAAGTGTTCAAATGGACATGAACAAGTGCAGCAATCCCTCATTAACCCAAAGGAAGCTCAGACTCCAGGACTGAGATCCCACAAATGAGTTGTACAAAATTTACTCAACATCCACAGCCATCAGGTCACTGCAAAAGGCATCCACTCTCATTAACTGGCTACAAGCTTTACAGAGGAAATCTGAGGGCAACAGGCATCTCCATGTACCTGGACATCCCTGCCACATCAACCACTGCAATCTTAGATGCTGCAATAAGCAGATCGTGCTTACAAAACTCCTGCAACGCCAGGCAGGACAAGCTTCCACGAGTACTCCAGGATCACCTCCCTACACCACAAGCTTTTCCACAGCAAACACTTGCCAAAACCATTAATTGGTGGATGAGGCTGGATGGCTGTGAAAAACAGGTACACACACAAGGAATAGGAAGGCAGTACTGCGTCATACTGCTGAATAGAGGGGGTTTGAAGCTACTTCATTCCTGTACCTGTCCTCTGGCAGTTGAAGGACCAGGGCACTACTTCCAAGCAGTTCCTCTGTTTCAACAAGTGTCCCAGGCAAAACCTGGCACAAGCAAACCTGACAGGACTGCTCCAGGTGTCTTTCTGCTAAAAAACAAAAATACCTGTCATTAACAGGAGAAACATTCATGGCAAGGAGGATGCTGATCAGTTCCACTTTAGGATTGCGCTGTCAAAAAATGCATGAACACAGAAAGGTCCAGAAAACAGGTTAATGGCTTAGGCAGAGGACTTCTCCATCTCCCTTGAACCAGGGACTGATGCAACACAAGTAAATAATAGAATCATAGAATAGTTAGGGTTGGAAAGGACCTTAAGATCATCTAGTTCCAACCCCCCTGCCAAGGGCAGGGACACCTCACACTAAACCATGCCACCCAAGGCTCTGTTCAACCCGGCCTTGAACACTGCCAGCGATGGAGCATTCACAACTTCCCTGGGCAACTCATTCCAGTGCCTCACCACCCTTACAGTAAAGAATTTCTTCCTCATATCCAATCAAAACTTCCTTCTCCATGCTGCAACAAAGACGAGGTGGAGGTCTCTTATTCTGAAGGTTTTTAGCCACTTCTGCCCCAAGACAGGACTTCACGCAGATCATTCAACTTGTCCTCCAAGGCAAGGCACCTTGTCAGCCTTCTGCCTTGATGTCAGAAATCACACGTGTGCGTAAGAGGAAGTATTTGCTTGCTAGCTACTTTCCAAGCATGTTGACCAAGTCTTCCTGTTTCTCTATACTCCTCTACTTCCCGCTCTCGGCAGCTGCTTCAACCATTCATGCATGCTATGAGCAACCAGGCATTCTTACACCAGGTAACTCATTTCTGAATATAAGGAGCCAAAACTTGGAATAAAATGACAGGTTACTAAAATTTTATGAGGATTCCCTCACCAGTTGCTGGTTAAATAAAAGACTTTGAGCACTATGGACATCACAGACAGCAAAAATGAGTGACAAACACAATTAAAAACTCTGGACCAGGCATCTCTCAGTCCACAAAGAGGTGAAGATACGTGACATGGCTCTAGCCACCTCCAGGGCTGGCAAAGACCATTTAGCAAAGGCATGCAAACCCCCTTGTTATTGGGAAGGCACATGCAGAAACATGTTATGCTTCCAGGCACACAAATTTCTTCACCAAGAAGATTAAAAGCAGGACATCCCATCAATGGGGTATGTGCATTCATGGTCCCCCAGCTGTGAGAAAATGAGAGCTGACAGCAGTGCCAATACAAGCAGCCTGTCCTCTTGCCTGTTCACTAGATTTACGTCCCAACAATGCAGCCTGTGGTCATATCGTACCTACTATTTACACTGAGCTACAACAATCCTTCCTCTCGTTTCCTCTCCCACCTCATACCAGCCAGGCTTTTGGCAACTAGAAGAGGAACCAGAACAAATAGCCTCCCTGCTCCCCTGTTTGGAGGGGTGCATCCTTAACCCAGCATCGCAAATTCCATAGTAATGAAAACATTAACCTAAGCATCTTTGCCTTGTGCCAAACTTCCAAATAAACCAACCCACCTCAGCATGAACTTAAGTGTCCTACAGACCAAGGCTCCCACCATACTGACATGTGGAGATGCTCATGCAGAGCAGCCAAGCAAGATCCTTGGTGCTGCTATGCACTGGTGCTGCGCTCTGCTTTACCACACAAGCTGAAAATGGAGGTGGATGCTGTGACCAGGTTCCCTTCCTCCCCACTGTACTTCTCATTGCAACCACAGTGGAGAATAGCATTTGAGCTGCCCTACAAAGGTGCATCTCAACTCATCTAAACAAAGCAAGACCTAATACACGATTTTCCTGCATCCTAGCTCAGCATCTTATGCCAGTCTTCCATCACTCGGATTCCTTTGGCTTAGGATTGCACGATAGGCACATCTGCATCACCATCATCGGGCTATGAAATGCCTGCAATCTCCAAACTGTAGGTTTCTGGCCAAAGTAGCAACCCTTTGGAGGTGTCTGGCGACTTGTTTTTTCCTCTCTCACCTATATCAGTTCATCTGAATTGCAGATGCTTCCTTTGTTAGTTTTGGTTTCTGTTCTGTTCAGAGGTCTGCTTGCTTTCCTTATTTGAGTTGCTCTTAACAAAAAGCCCAGCTCCAGGCTGTGGCATAACTCATGCATTAGGCAGCCAGCAGACTGTTCTTTTTGATCTGCTAATAACAGCTGGTTTTTTTCTTTTCAATTCCAGGGTAAGCGAGTAGCTTAGCTCAGCCTCCAGGGAAAAGATACAGCAATTTCATATCTCATACCAAGCAGAGTGCTTCAGTACAAAGCTTGCAAAACACACACCGACTTGGTGCCCTCCAGCACCTGATCAGTAGATGAAACACACCAAGGGACAAGTGTACCAAACTGAGACAGCTGACAGCTCCTCCCTCACCTCTTTGCTTTAGAGGTGTCCCAGAAATCCTCTCAAGAACTCAAGGGAATCCAATGAGCATCCATCTCCCTGCTACTTCCATTAATTTTGATTCCAGACTTGGAAAGAAAATCACATGCAACTGAAATGAATCCAAAGACTTGTCTTTGGTAGGGTCACGTTTCCCACCAAAAAGGAGGCAATAGTCTAACTTGCAGATAAGTACAGCTTATAAAGTATTTCACTAAGCATGACCACTGTAACTTTTCAAGTTCAGTCCAATATCCACGTAGTTAAGTATAACATGAATAGTTATTTCTAAAAGTAGTTTTAAGTACTTAAAAATTCACCCTTTAAGCATTTTGCAGGGTCTTTGTATCATATCAATATATACATCTTATTTTCATGTGTGTAACTGCAATTACTAAGAAAGCATTAAGCATCTAGCTTCTAAATTATTAACACCAGGTCTCTTTTTCTCACACCTCATCCTTGCAGGTTTTGCAACCTTGTGAGGGATAGCAGAGGATTATTTTATAGATACCAATACAAAGATGACAAGGGAACCAAGTACAGCAGAACAGAACTGCCTTGTACCTCTGCAACATGCCGACTTGGAAGCACAGAACCAAAGCCATTTTAGCTACACTAGTATACCACTATCATTACCTCGACAGCATAATTAATGCATTACGGCAAGCTTATAATAATAGGCTCTTTAAAAGGTAGGCAAGCTGCAAACCCTATCCATATTATTTTACGTGACAAAGTGTGCCAAGCCTGATACTGTGCTCGAGCAATGGAAAAAACCAGACTTTTAGCCATATCCCCAAGACAACCACTCACAGGCAGACACAGCAGCTGTTTTTTCCACAGATGCTGTGAGCTGGGTATGCTTGCAGGCTTTTCCATACCAGATGTACAAAGTCTCTCGACTCAAAGAAAGTTTAATCTAAAGGGTTTCCATCAGGAAAGCAAGAGTCTCTTTCATCACATGCCTGCCAAACCTCTAAGGCTAGAAAGCTCAAGCAAGCTGCATAGTCCCTGGATCTTTTAATTTTTTTTCCCCCAATTAACAGACCAATAGCCTTGGCATCAGGCTACTTACAGAAATGTTCTCTCTCAACACTAACACTAAACATTTAGCCAAGAAAGCTTCTTAATTGAGGTGGAGGACCAGTTAATTTAAACACAATGCAGCCTACCTGGAGGGGTTTTAATACACCAGCCAAAAAGAGTCAGAGAGAAACTGCTGCAGCATGGAGATGACTACTGCTCATCTCATTTTAGAGGCCTTAAGGGCATCTCTAATTTGGTGGCAGTAAGAAAAGGAAATGACATTTTCTCTCAGAAATAATATTCAGACAACTAACTGAATTCTGAATTTAGATAACTTGCCAATTACAAGGCCTTCTGAAAATTTATTATTTTAAGTGACCTCTAATTCTAATCAGGTTTTCTAAGGAGGAGCACAATCAACTTCTTACCTTATACCTTTTGCAGTTTTATGTAATTGTGACTATACGTACCTAAGGGATGCTGCAGTGACATGGTGAAGTCTTTCGTTGAATTACTCCTTCCTCTAACCTACACATAAAGCCTTCTAAAGGCTGAAAGTCAGTATTTTGGCTGGTATCTGAAAACAGCCAAAGAAACAGCTGCTTAGAGCAACCTTAAGTGAAACAAAGTTAAAGAAGGAAAGAAAGTGGTCCATCTTTTCCTATGGAAATAAAAGTCATTACCATGCTTGAAGTATTACTCCAGGTCAACATAAGCAAGCATTGCATAATTTTGAAGAAAAAAAATTAATATCCCTCCCCACCTATCACCAAGCTTCTCAGAGGGGCCGACACAGCAAGGCATCACTTGAAAAGAGGTCAAGAACTGAAACAGGAGGATACAACCTCCTCTACTGCAAGATCAACCCATCACCAGCAGCAAACACACATACTACAGCTGCCCTGCCACAAAACTTAACCAATGAAAAGCACCTTCCAAAAAAACCTAGAAAGGTTTTAACTGTGAATAAAAGTAGTCAAGTTTGCAGTTTTAAACACATGAACTCAGAAAAGATCCTCTGAGAAATGTTCCTTTCATGTGGCTTCTCTAAAAGCATTGTCATTACAGTATAAAACAGAGAAACTAATTTATTCAACATGCATTTGGCCTCTAGTTGCTTAATCCAAACATTTCTCTATGACCATTTAAGCAGTCAGATGACATGGAGGATGTTTTGACTAGAGGACATCACTAGTTTTTCACATGTGGATTTTACTGCAAAATTCTGGTGTTACACTGGAAATAAAGCTAATTCAAAGGATAAATGAAAACAATGAGTTCATAGAAGGTTACTGTTCTCTATTTTTGTCCCATTCTCCCCCTCCACCCTTTTTAACTTTTTCATTTTATGTTTTCCTACCTTAAGGGGCACAATAGTTGAAGGAGCATGTTGCTCCTTTCACTGCATCCAACTCAGTCACGGCAAGTACTAGGATTGCACCATTCAAACAGTTAACACTCAGGAAACTTATCTCCTGAGCATCAGGATCACAAGCTGCAAACACTGCAAGGTCATGTAATTGGTTGAGAAGATTTCAGTGACTTGTTGTGGGTGGCTTGCATCCTGTCCTGAGCAGTTTGCTCATCACAGTCCTCCCAGTGCTGGATCCCAGGTACCCAACAGGAGATTTTGCCCCCCTCAACAAGATTAATGTATGATAGCAAAGAGGGAAGAAGTTGAACACTTCTTAGAAGACACTACTGCTATGCCACAGACACCATCTACCTGGGCTGATATAACCCAGAGCCTTTCACCAGTATCCAGCGCTCAAAGGGCAGGGTGGAAAATCCTAAAATGCAAATAAAGCCCACTTCTCACTTAAAAGGTATTTAGTTCCAAAACCAAAAACAATCGAAGTGGAGAAATTAATTATTGTAACTCATTTTAAATTAGGGAAGCAAAACTAAGTCTTTGCACAGCCAGAAGATCACACTCTGAACAAACCAAGGGAGGTTTGCAGACGTACACCATGCTGACCATAGGGTCCAGCTTCTGGGTTCAGTGTAGGTGAAGAGATAAATGTCTTTGGTGTAAAGCTGTGTCAAGCCTGGTAAATGCATACAGCATACAGATCCTAATACTAACCTGCTATTTCTGGAGGGAATGGGTGGGTGGGAGGGAGCACCGGAAACAGGCACTGGGCTGGAAGAGTAGAACAGATTTAACACGTGGGATGCTATGTAGAAACCAGAAGTAGTGGGGTTTGTTATGTTGTCAGGAATGTTTCAGAAGTCAACTCCATCAAGCCTATAAAGTCCAGCTTAAAGCTGAACTTAGCATGATCTTAACTGAAACCTGGCCAAAACCCAAGCAAAAAGCCTAGAAGAATCACGCTTTCAGAAATCCAAATGTGAGTACTACAAAAGCAGTTCTCCTGCCCAGAGCTTTGAATACAAGACCTTCTGTAACAGGCAAGAAATATTTTCTGCAAAGTGATCCCAAGGACTCCAGAAGCATTTAGGAGACTGCTTTAGTCAAAGTCAAAAGAGAAAAAAATTTAAAAGGTCATAAAATTGGGAGACAATGTGAATAATGTCGAGCTATTCATTCAAAAATGAAAGCTGCTGCTGGGAGAGAAGAGGAAATGCCCACCACAATAGCTTTGGAAAACACTGCCCAAAACCCACACAGAAGAAAGAAAACATACTTTGAGAAATCGAGGATGACAGAAGTAACACAGAGGAATTACAGCAGTTGCACGTTAGGAAATAAAGACCAAGAAGAAAATTGCTATGGCTGAGCTGTTTATCCCAGCTCCCACAAGCCTGGTTCTTACCCAGTTTTATCCAAGAGTGCATTTAGTCAAAGGCCAGCACAGGGTTTCCAGCAGCTCCCAGCACTTATGCCATGCAGGGATGTAGCCCCTGCTCCTCCCACAGCTCCCACCCAGGTGTGGGATCAAACCAGCCACAGCCCTGGGGCTGCTGGCACTGTGCCCTTGAGGCTGTCCCTGCTTAGCACTGTACCAGGGGCAGAAAACGAGGAATGAAGGATTGACTGTGGATGGAAGAGGGCACCTCATCAGCCATGTCAGCCCCTTTCCATCCCCCTTGTCTCAGAAACAAGCTACACCTCCTAACATAAAGAGTGAGGGCCCTCCCAATATGGGATGATGTGCACATGGAATAAATATGAGGCTGTGGACAGGAACATGAAAAAAATAAAAAAGGTATTTCAGGAATAAGTGAAGTACCAGTCACCTCCTTGCACCGGCATCTTTCCAGCCTACATAAGCGTATCACAGGCCCTGCTGTAGCAGTTTTTCAGGGCTAGAGAACATAAAGAAGAGAGAAAGCAGCAATTCTAGAAACCCACCAGAAATCTTTACCTTCAGGTTGCCATTTCCACGTTCTTCCTCACTGTTGTCTTCCTGCACCCTGACAGCCTGGTGTGAGACCCCCCAGCATCCTCTCAAGGGCACTTAAAGGCCAACCATAGCAGCATGCCAGCCAGATACGACTTAACTCTGATTCTCCTCTACTGGCTAAAAATCCAGGAGCAATGCAAAAATCAAAGATCTTGTATGGCCAGAAAAAGGGAGTTGATGTGGACTGCCCCATCCACAACATCCTACATCCGAGCAAGGGATCCAAGCAAAATGACATAACTTCAGTTTCATAAATCACTAGCACACTGAACCCAATGCTGGTGGCTTTGGTGTGCTGGTGTTAAGTAATGCTACTGCTCTCCTTCCCTGGCCTTCAGTTACAATATCTCAAAGACCTAAAAATACTACTTATTATTTAGCAATCCAGCAATTCTTCTGAGAGCTAATTAGGTTGAAAAAAAGAACCCTTACCAGATGCGACCAACAGCACTTCAAAGCAGAGCACTGGCCTTTTTCTAGAAGCGGCACTATTCAGAGAGTCTCAAGAAAGGATTAAAATGTAGCCCAAACAAGTCTTGATGAAAGCTGTACTTTTTGTTCAAGTTAAAAATACCAACTAGGGAACTACATGGAAACACAGCCAAAAAGAAAAAACAACAGTGAACTGATAAAACATTAAATAGCCCACTGCATTTGTAGCTTAAAGGTGAAAAAAATAACCAACCAAACAATATCCTTCATGTTTAGTTTCTTTCTAATTCTGGGATATGTTTTTAACAGCAAGACCGGGTTTCACCTGAGGGTAGTGCAAAACAGAACACAGAAACCTCAGTGTGAATGACAACTGAAGAACAGCCATCCGTGTGGGTGCTCCTCTTTCCAGAGCAAACTGAGTGAAGAGGTTTTTCAGTGAGTTAACTAAGGAAAGGGAAACTTCATAAACAGCCACAGTGGGATCTGCCTGGAGAGCATGCTTCATGCAAGTATCAGGGTCAAAACCATTCCACCTGCCTACTACCAGCAGCCCTCCCAGATGTCCATCTGTTTGCTGTTCCTTCCCTTTTAAAAACTGCAGCAAAAGCAGCTGGGAAGCATGCAGCGGGTGGCAAGTAATTACAGAGCAGAGCAGATAAGAGGGGATAAGGAGCAATTTAGACAGGCACTGATCACTGACCCTCCATTATGGCTACATGAGATCTCTGCATGTGAAAGCAAACTGAAAGACACTTTAATTGGCACCATCATGCTTAGAGGGCTGGGTAAGCATGAAGTGTGAAATTCTGAAGGAACAAATCTACATGCCACAACTTCTCATCTGCAATAAACATGGGCTCTAAAAATGGTCACCTGAATCTCACAAAAGCCAGCTCCATCCTTTGCTGCAGAGAACCCAGAGACAGCCTTGCCACCTCTGCAACCTCACATTCAGACCATGGTTTCAACATTCAGCTGCAGATGCAGCTGTTCCTTGCCTGCCAGACTACCTGGGGCTGGAGGCTGTCACCCAAGTGAAGCTCTCAGCCTGTCAAAATCCAGCATATTTGCAAGACAAAAAGTTAGGCTAGAGCAGATGAAGTCTTAAATTAGGCTGTTCAGCTTCCAATCAGCTCCTTTCAGAGCCTTTTCTCTATTGCCACTGGAGACGGTTATTGCTTTGGACATAAGCACTTCAGACATGACTTTGATCCAACCCAGGACAGCTATTTTCATGGTGTCTTTGCCAGCAGATTACAATATATGCCCACATACTTTAAGCATAGTTCAACAATATCAGCAAAAGTTCACTGATAGGAGAAATATTTTCCTACCAGAGTACTCTAAGCTTGAGGTGGACACCTCCTCCTCCAAGCGCTCACCAGCTGGAGCAAAACCCTCCTTGCTTACACCTGAGGGTCAGAAGAAAAGCTGACCAAGGGATGCCCTGAGATTCCTGCTCATTTCATATCAAGCCACTGTAAAAGGAAATTGAGCTGAATATTTACATGCTTTAGGACCATTTAAAGTAGAGACTGGCTTTCTAATATATCAGGATTCCTCTAGGCCTCCGAGGGCAAGAGACAGAAAAGAAGAGAAACACTTTTGTTTTCAGGAATGTAAAAGCACTCCTGAAGTTCCCCTGAAATAATAAGTACCATAAGGGGGGGGAGGGGGAAGCCCCCCTTGAAAAACATAAAAACAGCTACCCACAAACTTCCATAAGGAAAAGCTTCAAACTTACAAAACATCTATATCCACATGTTATCACAGGTACAAGAAACACAGGACCAATGACTGCCACAACACTGGGATACATGCTAGATGTACTGCATCCCACATGGGCAGGGGATTTGCAAATAGGATTGCAAGGAGCAAGTCCCCAGGGAAAATTGAGTAGCCAAAACAATCCTAATTTGCCAGCTGATATAGATGTTTTTTCAACAGGAAGATAATAACAGGTCTTAGGAAAACATAAGCCACCCCTGGAGAGAAGAGTGTCATTTTGGCACTTAATTTTTCCTAGTCTTCTCAGGAAGAGTAGGAAACAGCAGAGACTTCCCCCACTGCATATAAATTCTTTTATCAGGTTAAATTAGATTAATTCCCCCTGGGAAGATTACTGCTCTAGACAGCTGATGGGTGTTCTTGCCTTGATTCTCATGGTGCTCTTGCCTTGATTCTCATGGTGCTCCTACCCCAGTGACTGAGAAAGCATTTAAAAGTTTCATCCCCAATTCTTTCACAAAGATATCACTCCACTGCCTGCAGGCAGCATACACCCACTCGGACTGAATGCAAAATACACCTAAAAAATCTATTGATTCTTCCCCTCCTTCTTCTGGTTTTCAAACAATCAGAAGTAAATTGGAACTCAACAATTTCTCCTTGCTTTCTTAATGGAACCTATGACAAAGCTGCTATGCAATTGTCTGCTATCAGGAGGCAGAGGCGGAAAGAAGGATAAAGCAAACTACAGGAGTTAACCTGAAGCAGCAAACAAACCAGTTATGTGTCCAGACATGGAGTAAAGCTTCATTTGTCAGAGGAGTAAGTATCAAAGGCTTTGAACATAGTCATCCACTCCCTGATGTTACCCTCAGAGGTTTGGTGTCTGCAGCATTAACAGCTAATGGTAAAAAGATGCTTTTGTAAAAGGAGTGGTGGAAATGCCAGGGGAGATGTAAGAACAAGAAGGGAAGATCTCTTAAGCTCTGAAGGGTAACTGTTCACATGAGAAGCCAATTCAAGACCCAGAATGGTTAGGAGCAGTTGGTGAGAGCAATGAGACATAGGAAGAGAGTTTGCCCCTGGAGCAGCAGCTGGGGAGAAGAGGAAGAGACAGCTGCAGCACTGCCCCAGGTCATCACACAGGGTATCTGGCAAGGGTACTCAAACACGGGGATGACAGTGCCTGAATTATCACAAAGCTCAACCCTTGGCGGGTCTCCAGTGGCCCCAGGACAGGGGAGCCCAACAGGACAGTGCAGAGCACTGTGTGGATGTACTCTTCCCATAGATGCTGTGGTTAAGGTGAGTTTGCTAACACACTGCTCAACGTCAGGACAAGAGGTTGGCTGTGTCAACCACCAGACCCTGGACAGCAGTTTCCATCCTTCCACTGTGGGTCAACCTCCGTGGCAGCTGTCACAAGGAAAATCAAGAGCAACGCAGATTGAATTATGCACTGCAGCAAACGCAATGCAGTTCTCAACTTCAGTTACCCATCCTTATGCTCTCACAACAGTGGCTCAAGCTATTTTTTCAAGTCAGCATTTAGCCTTTTTGCTAGCTAATACAACATTTCCTCTCCCTTCCCCCAGCCCAAGTATTTGGTGAAATCACTTCTTCTGCAAATTGTGCTGCAAATGCTGAACTTTTGCCAGTTAGACAGGGAAAGCCTTGACTAAAAATAAACCACATTTCAGAAAATAGATCCTTCCCAGTACGATGTAGTAGTGGATAATGCATGCAAAGCAGACCTGCCAGGAGAACACAATCTCCAGATTTGCATGAGAATCTCATCAAGCCCAAAAGACAGACAGCCATAATTACCATGACTTGTCCCATCTTAAAAAGCACAGAGTTAGGGGAAAGAGGTAGGGGGTGAGGGTGCTGGAGTAAATCAAGTTTCCACTTCTTCTGGCAAGAACAGAAGTGCCACCATCACCACTTGCTTGAATCCCTTGTGAACCAAACTGCTCGTAACCCACAGGGGAGGAAGAGGTCAACACACCTCCCCCAGCATGGCCACTATAGGAGGCGAAACCCTATTACAGGAAATTTGCTACGACTTAGGCATGTAAGAGAACAACTTGGGCTTTTGCCACCTGAGTCACCAGGAGTCTGGAGCACTGACTCACTGCTGGCTCCCTCCAACTCAGACATACCTGTGACAGCTTGCTAGCAAATGGAGGCACTCCTACCTTTGCTGTTCCCCTCCTCGTTACGGTCCTCCCTATATCAAGAGGCCTTTTACACTAGAAAATTAATGCAAGAAAAGGAAAGCACAATGAGAACGCTCTCATGGGAAGCCCAGGCAGTGCTCTACTAAGCAGCTCTGCTTTAAGCTCTGAAGCGGAGAGCACATCTGTTCACATGGTGCAATAAACCCCAGGAAAAACAGTGGAATTGTGTGGAAACAGCTCCGCCCCAACTCCTACTCCTCCATTGTGTTTGCTGCACCGCCCAGGCAGTCCTGATGAACCAGGTTTTCAAGTAAGCTTGCTTTCCATAACGAATCCACTTCACTGTTTTAGAGATCAAGGAAGCTTCACGCAGCCAGTCACAGTTATGTCCTCCTGCAACCAAAATGGGCTGTTTGGGAAGACCAAATGCAAGGCAATGCCATTTTGGAATGAGATCCATCAGGGATTGAAATTTGCAGAAGCAGCTTCTTCTGCTCTTACAGCAAGCTGAAGGCTCAAGCTCAGCATGCCAGGCCAATCCCTCCTTGTTCATCAATGGTTCCATGGTAGCATTCACCTACCCGCTTCTCAGGCTTTCCCTAAGCAACCGCAAATGGCAAAATATTCCACTCCAATTCCAGTGGTTGCACATACACCTCTGATCAGCTGCAAACATAATTCCAGTTAATAAAAAAGTAGGATGCAACCCAGCCCTATATGTTCTCCTCCTCAAAGTAATACAGAAATTGAAATCAAGGTGCAGGCAGACCTGCTGGTAGCACAGTGCAGGGCATCACTAAATGCATGTTTGGCATCTCTGCAACTACAACCGACACAAACAGTCCATTTACAGTGCCAAACAGTTTCAAAGAGCGCAGATGAGATTTTTTAGTTGAGCACAGATGCCTTAAAGCAATAACAAATCAAATAACTTGGGCAAGAGGATGCACTGGGCAGCACAGAGAAGGCACTACTCCACTGCTTCTGACAGCAATCAGTGGCAGAGCAGAGCATTAATTATCCAGGGAAGAATAAGCTGCTACAGGCTGTTCTTGCTGTACATTAAGAAAACAACAGCAGATTTGTTCGTGGTTGGATAGCAACATGCAAACATCTTCCACCCCCTCTCTGGGCTGCAGGCGGACGCATGCGGTGGGGGAGCTACCACAAGCCAGCAGAGCAGGAGGGCACAGTAGTGGTGCATGCAGCCACAAGCTCAACTGGAACCCTCCAGCTGGTGCTACAGGAAGAAAAATGCCATGCCTGTGTTTGCAAGGAGCTTGGCCTCTAGGAGCTGCTCTGCAATGATGCTGTGTTTTCCAGTGCTGTCCTCAGAGCACTGCCAGCAAGGCTAAATGCAGACCTTACCTTCTGCTTGGTGTTTCCACAACACAACTGGATGTAAAAAACCCTTTTCACTGCACAATGTCCTCTCCCACAGTATTTGTCAATCCATACCTATAGGGCAAACCTTGCACGTGTTTCACTTTTGGACACATACAGGCCCTCTCCTCCTCACCAGGAGCACAGCAAACGTACCTGCTCAGAGCACAGGCTTCTTTTAAGGCACTGACAAGGAGCCAGAACACAATCCCCATCAGTATACAGGAACTGGCAAATCCTGTAAGCATTACAGAGAACTTTAGTTAGTGACATTAATAAGAACTGGCTGATGAAAGGGAAGGATGCCACCGCAACGTCGCAAGAGGTGGGAGAGTGTTACATCTCAGCCCTTAACAACCTCCTGCCTAGCCTTGGCACCACAGTGGAGGTACCCAGCACAGAAGTCAGGGGACTTCTTCAAAATCAGAGAAGGAAGACAAGGTACGAGGTAAGACGGTAAATCCCAAACTAAGGCTGGTTGTCCAGCAAAGCCTCGTCAAGAGTCAATGCACTGAAGTCAATATCTAGGTATAGGAACAAAAAAGAGGCTGATAAATGCGATGGAAGTGGTCACCTCCCCTACTTCTCTCCCAGAAATGCTGCTGAAGATCTCCTGCTCCACAGCACTTGTGCAATTTTTTCTAGTTTGCAGAGCAGGTGAATCCCGTCTGATATCAGAGCCAGGCTGCTTCTGTTTTTCCATTATTACCATTATTATTATTGATTCATCATTATGATTTCATAGTAAGTGGTTTTATTTTTCCTACTGATTTCTTTATAAAGCTTTCGCATGTTAGTCATGCGAAAGACATCTTGCAGCACTTAGCAAAAGCTATGACAGAAGTCACCTCTGCAGGCTGCAGCAACACCTCACTGCGAGCATGCCAAAGAAAAGGCATCAGGAAAAAAAGGATGCTTTACTGTTAACAGTTGTAAGCAGCCAATAAGGAGACATTTTTCTGGTGATCCAACAGAAGCAAAGATGATTGCATCTAATACAGCTTTAATTTTCTCATTCTGTTCATGCAACAGTTCAGGGACAGCAACCAACAAGGTGGATGAACAGCCATCCTTGCGCACACTAACAGAGAGAGGATTTGAAAGTGGGAGGAGTTAAGAAAACAGGGTGGGACAACTTCGCCAGTCAAAGCACCAAACCCGCAAGGGGAAGGTACAGGATTAGCCTGACAACATCTTATGTACGTCCTGCTGACTGATCCTCATTATGTACTGTGAGAAAGCTTACTCATGCAGGACATTGGTTTACCTTGGACTGAGAAAGAGAGACTTGTTTTCCCTAATGTCTGCGAGTGACTCACAGACGACAGCCATTGCCAGCTGGTAGTTAAAGACCTGAGAAAAAACGCAATCCATTCACCCTTCCCTCCCCTTCTCCCCTTTCTCCTTTCCTATTACAGAAGGGCTGTAAGCATTTCTAAGGACAAAAACAATGCTGAAGACCACAGCACAGACCTTGGATTCCAGCCTCAAGCACAAATTTTCCATCACCATTTATAATTGCTCTCCCTGTTGCTTTACATTACCACTCTAGCCAAAACACAAAAGTTATTTACTCGTGTTATGTACCTCCAGGAGGGTCTTCTGTTTTATTTCTGAATTCAGTAACTGAACACCATTCTGCAGTGTAACATAAAGTCTCTACACAAAGACAGAAGTAACATAACAAATCCAACCTGGTCGATAATCTTCAGGGGCAGCTTATTTATAAAAGTATGGAAAGACAACTTTCCTCCTCCGGCAAGGAAATTCATACCTTAGCTTCACATGGCTTAAGTCTAAAGAGCCTGCATTAGCTTTGTAGGATTTCATCTGCATTGGTATTAGCACACTCCTGCACTAGATCTCAGTAGGTGGAGAAGAGCAGCGTGTCTGCCATGCAGACAGCCTTTTCGCCATTCCTCCTCCAGCTCTTTTTTCCTTTAGCAACTTTCTCAATGCAATTGCTACTATTAGACAACATTACAGAAACATCACAGGAAAAGCTCAAACTTGCCTCCCAGTACTGCTGAGCAAGGCAGAGATGCTTGTAGCTTCTCTAAGTGCTGCTGGATTTAATCAAACCCATATGAAGGTGGCCTGGCCTGCCTTCCCAAAGCACCCACAGCCCTCAGACAAAGTGTTTTGTCCTACAGCAGCCAGATACACTGGAAACACAGCTAAGTGCCAGGGAATCAGGCCTCTGTTCCCAAACTCCCAGGTTCCCAAAATTCCCTTCTCAAAGTGTCCAGCACCACTAGCCTTAGGACATATTTGGTGGACATCCACTTTGTCCACTAAAACATGCATTTCTCAGTGTTACACCCCAGCAACCTCTCTCTGCCCTTCACCTTGACATCACGATGTGTTGCTTGTTGGTAGACTGAACCAATGCTGCAGAGACACAACAATGTTCTGTTCCATCCAGTGTCGAAAATAAAGAATAACCAGAGTTTACAAAAAGAAAAGGAAAAAAAGGAAAAAGTTATGCTAATAAGTCAGACAGGGAAATAAATCTACCCTTAGCTTTACGGCTAGAAGAGAACAGGACAGCAGGATTAGTTGTGCTCCTTCACGCAGAGGCACTAACACGTCAGGCCCTGGTCTGCGGTGTATTTAAGCAGAGATCGCATATAATTACAGAGTGGTTTGGACTGGAAGGGACCTTTTAAAGATCATCTAGTCCAATTCCCTGCCATGGGCAGGAACATGTTCCACTAGACCAGGTTGCTCCAAGCCCTGTCCAGCCTGGCCTTGAACACATCCAGGGATGGGGCATCCACAACTTCTCTGGACAACCTGAGCCAATGCCTCACCACCCTCAAAGAAAATTTCTCTCTTATATTCAATCTAATATTCTCCTTGATATGTTGAGCAGAAGGTCTTATTTAAAAGCTGTGCTCAAAGTCCTCCCAGAGGGATACCTCCCCTGGGTTAACTGGGGAGCTGAACACTTGCAGCACATACATGAAGCCATCAGTCAGCAGTGCATCTCAAAGGACTCTACCAACATCACAGGCTCCCAGAAATCTTAACACACTTTGCAGTCCTTACCCCTCCTTTACAGGGAGGAAAACTGTTAGAAGCAAGACCTGCTCCTACCAGGGGCTACCTGGCTGCCCTTCAGCAAGCCTTGCCCATTCCCACATGCTCATCAGCTTAACTGATCCAAAACTACCTTTTGATGCCAGAACACACAATCCTGCCTTTTCCCTTCTACCCCTTCCACACATCCCAGACATCTCTAAGCTTGTGGTAGCAACCATTGTTTGCTTGATCCAACTGGAAGCCATCCCAGAAAGAAAAAAAAAAAAGTGGAAGATTACTGGCAGGAGAACAGCCTGAGATCAGCTAAAGCTGGTGGGAAGCATGACCTCAGAAAGATGGCATAGCGGTACCTCTGGAAACCTAGATGAGGCTGCTTTGTCTTTGCACACGGGTAAGTCACATAAAAATGACTTTAATGGCTCCATTCACTGTTGAACATGCCCAGCCATTCACTTTTCTGAAGAACCATCCAAAACTAGCCTGGTGAAGTGCTACCTGAGTTCTACAAACTAGACTGATGCCCCCAAACAGCCACACACCAGGGTTATGCAAGACTCCCAGCTTACCAAGGAAGAGCAGTAAAACAAAATTTCTCCAGGAGGACTAGGGATAGGGTTTTTTTTTTTCCTTTGGTGCATTTTGTCATAACTGAAGAGTGTTCTTAAATGGTTTTCAGGAGAAAAGGAGCAAGGACAAACATATGTAAAGGATCTAGCAAAAGCTCTTAAGCAAAGCAGACAGCAGGATGCTGAAAATAAATATGTAAAGCCTTTTGCAGCACTAAAGTTCAAATCCATCTGGACATTTCTGAATCTGTCACAGCAGCCCATAGAAGGGACTTTCCAATTTCTTGCAGAAAACCCTGGAAAATAAGTATGGAAAAACAGGCTCAAACTCTAAGCCAGTCCTTCATCCTGAGATATGACTTCCCCCAACATCACCAGGGGTACAGAGGGAGAAGCACAGCACAGCCATATGCAGTTCCCTGCAGGCCGGCTTGTCCCCAGTACAGGATGGCTGGAAGCTCCTCCACCTGCATCTTCCCTCTCCTCTGGCACAGGGATGGATGGAGGGGTCCTAACAGACCCAAGTGCACCTCAGCATACCAGAGGGGCTGCCAGCAAAAGCCTTCCTTCACACCAGCCAGTTCGCCTCCAAACAGCAAGAGCGTGATCCCCACCTAAAAAAGTACACACACCACAAAGCTGTGCTGAGTGGATGGAGCTGATGCACCACCATTCCCAGAGGTACCATCCAAATGTCTCAGCAGCAGTCCAATGGAGCTCCCCCTACCCCTAGCTCCTTACAGAGGGACAGAGGCAGAGCTAATCCTCTTGTTTTTCTAGGTTTATGCAGCATTAGTCACACAGGCTCCTGCTGAAGCGGACCCAGGGCCCCCAACCTGTGATCACTACTGTGGTCACACTGGAACCACCAATTACACCAGCTTTCAACACGAACAGATGAGCACAGTCTCAACCTTCACATTCAAGTCTCCTTTACACAGTTTCCACAGGAAAAAACAGAGCTTCTATTCAATGCAAAAAAAAAAAAACAAAATCACGAAGCTACTCAAACTGAGTTTCTATGGCACTAAAATCAATTAACCAGCTATGTGTCTCCAACTGCTTGTTCTCAGTTTTCCCAATAACTATTACCATGCACACTTCAGAAATACCCCAAAGCATCCCTAAAAACATTATGGACTTTATTATGAAGCTCAAGCTTTTACCTCCGCAGAAAAAAAAAAAAAACCCACACCAAAAAACCAGCAAAAAACCCCAATCAGACTACAATGGATTAATTCAGGACAATCAATGCTCTATCAGCTCAAGCAGGATACTGGATAATCCAACCTTTTCATTTCAAGGCCTCCCACTTCCAGCAGTTGGAGAACACGGACTAGCAGCAGTGTTTGACCCACAAACCAAAGAGCAGGAATGTGTTTCCCAGATAAGGGCTGGAGTGGCAATCACCCCTCCTGCCCAGCATCTCTGGTGATGGACCTCTCTGTCCATCCAGCTGCCCCCATGCTGGATCCAGCACTCTGCAGGAGGTAACTGCTTAATCCCCGAAAGACTGAACTACTTTGACGTGCCACAGGAAGAGAATAGACTCACAGAACTGAGAGGTGAGGAAAGAGCAAAACAGTAAGAACAAGACACCACAGACATTTTTCGAGAAACTGAATTCCTAAACATGCAGGTAATTTACTTACCTGCTCCCTCCTTATCTACTCTGTATTGAAATGTTTGATGAGATACACAATTCACTATCAGTGCAACTTTGCTCTGCTTAAGCCCACATCAGATGTCAAGCTACAAAAGCAGGAAAGAGGACACTCAAAAATTTCATCTTGTGAAGAAAAAAACACACTACTGAACTAAAACTTGAGTAGTGAGCTATGATGCAAATGGAGGAAGCTTTAAAAGATGCAAAAAAGCAACTGCACTAGCTAAGACCATCTGCATCCCCCAACATCCTGCCACCATGGTGGCGAGCAGCAGACATGGTGCACGCTTGGTCAGGGCAACTGCTGGAGGGGTTTCCGCAGCACACCCTCCACACACAGAGCAGGCTGCAGCTTCAGCTGCATGCAAAGCCTGACCCTCACTGATTAGGGAATACAAATTAAGGGAAGGGGAAGCAGGAGATTTAAGAACCTGAGCCATGTGGTGAGCCTTAATGAGAGCCCGCTGATTTCTGGAGAGTGAGCTAGCCCAAAGCGTGTGTGTAAAGAAGCCAGGCACATCTGCACAGCTACTGCAAAGAAAAGTAAGAGCTACATGAGCAGGCTGTGGACTTTGGGTGGCTGTCCCATCTGCTGCTATATCATCAGTAAAGCCTGCACCCCGCTTTGCTGAATCTCCCACACCCCTCTAACAGCAGAATGTCAAGCTGCTGAGTACACCAACAAACAAGGATTTCTGAGCAAGCTGGATTTAACCCTGCTGTCAGGATGCCAGTAGCACTCCAAGTCCTAAGGAGATCAGATTTGTATCGATGAACACTCAAGCAAAGCTAGCAGGATGAGGGTATGCAGGGGGTGGAGGATCCCCAGCACCTGCTTCCTCTTCATGAACCCTTTTATGCCCCCTTGGACTGATGACAAATAGTTTCCCACAAGGAGAATCCTGTGCTGAGCTCCAAAAGGTGGGGGCAAACACTTCTTCTGCTAGACTTTTGGGGCACCATAGCACTGGGGCTCACTGGTACTGTGAGCTCTCACCCTGTCAGACAACTGCTCAGCAGCTGCCTGCAGCATGGAAGTTCCTCTGCATAAAGCTGAACAGTACTGGCTCCTACGTTTGACTTCCAGGATCCAAGCCACAAAGAGAGCTAAAAATATTCCAATTAACCAGTCCTTTTCAATGCAGGAGTTGCTGATGATGCCACGAGTGTATTATACAACTGCAAACAGGAAGATGTGGTCTGCAGAAAAAATAATAATAAATTGAACGGGCTGAAACAGCTGGTCAGGACAGTAACCTCTAAATTTAAGTGTGGACCACACCATCCAAGAATGTGGAGGAGCTTGTGCTACTTGCAATTGTATTGCAATTGCAACATTTAATATGTTTGCAAGCTTTCTGATGTGATATACACAGGGAATCATTTTTGCTTTGCATTGACTATATACAAAGAGCTTGTTCTGGCTGTATCCCACGCAAGCTGTCTCCTGAATTGGCTGGCTGCTTAGCTGTGTATCATCCTGCATGTCAGGAGTTAAGCAGGAAACTTTTATTGCTGGTAAAAACCCTTGCAGGGAGACGGTTACCTCCCGAGCTAAGGATATCTTCATGTGCAGATTTAGCACTGCCTGGTCTTTATGCTGACATCCTGACTTTAAACATCATCTGTGGGTAATACAGGAGTACATTACTCACAGCAGTGCACCTGGGAGAACTAGCAAATCCTCTCCATTTGAACCAGAGTGTTGGCTTGACTCTGGAATTACATTTATCTCTCCAGCACTAGGCTCCCATTAATGGAATTACCAGGCAGGCTGCTTCAGAATTAACACTCGAGAGATGCAGGCTGGGATGGCACCACTCCAGCCTCAACCCGCAAAGCCGGCACTGTTTCTGCATCCTCCAACGAGCTGCCGCCCTAACAAGCCTGACCCCATGACAAGAGCCAGGGAAACAAAAGAAACAAACCCGAACTGTCCAGGGCAATCAATATCTTTCTAGGAACACCCAGGCCTCTTGCCAGCTCTCTTCCAACCCCAATTTAGCTCTCCTGCATCACAGAAGGGGATGGCACACGCAGGAGCAACTCAGCGGGATGTGAAGCCAAGAAGCATGGCTGGTGCTCAAGCAGACACTTAGGGAGGCAAACCTGCACTGGTCCCTCTGCAAATACCTGATGATGAGAGTGTCAAAGCAAACCCACAGCTAAGGGCAGTACTCAACCACCTCAAAAGTCACAGAGCAAGTACTCGAGTCTGAATAGTTGTTTCAGAAATACCCACTGCTATGTAAAATGGGGAGGCATATTGTAGCAAATAAATCAAGATTGGGTATGGGAGATTATCTTGCACACACTAGAAAACTGCCTTCCATCACATGGCAGCTACTGCACTGCCATGCTGAGCAATCCACACCATGGCATGAAACAGTCCATTAAACCACCCCTGCATTACCCAGCAAAATGGGCAACTGGGATCAGTGCTGCAGACAGCCAAAAGCTAAGGGGGATGCAGCAAGCAACCCTGCTGAAAAGCTACATCGACAGCACTGCAACTTCAGCATCTCTGGGGGCTGTTTTTTGCACAGAGCAGCTGTGGGTTTGTTTAGGTAGGGGTTTTTTCAGTCACCTGCAACAGGACTTCTCTGTCCTTGACCAGAAGCGAATGCAAGGAGAAAACAAGAGATTCACCAGCACTTGAACAATGTTTGCCCCAGGTATGGAGACCCAGGTGCACAGTACTGCCAAAGCAAGTAAAAGACAGCAAGGGGAAAGCTTATTTGCAGAGTATAGACATACCCTTACAACAGCTTGAGCTGTGGGAGCTGAACTACTCTCTCCTGTAATTAAAATGTAGGAAAGTGCAGGAATTACTCCAGCATGACTGTGAACGACTAACAGGCTTTGAGTTTCAAAGTCAATCTTAACACATATCCTCCACTGCAATTTTAGTTCTAAAATAAAAGAAAAAAATGGGGGGGAAGAGGTTTTGCTGCGAGAAAAGATCCTGTACAACCCTGTTATTAAACCATACAAGGAGCAAATGAGGGAGCCTGGCTGGGGCTGATGAAGCAAGGCTGAAAACAGCCCTCTCTTTCCCCCCTGGCCCTACATTTGCTCTGCTAGTTGCTCTCGGCAACATAACGATTCAGGGAGGCAGACTGCCCCGTGACAGGAAAAACATATGTAACACCCAGACAGCGAAACCTCACATCTGAGAAGAGCATCTATGCAAAATGCAGCCTGAAACATTTTTTCCAGCTCCACAGAGTCGACTTGATGTGCTGCAAAACCAAGCTGGTGAAATGCTATTGCCTGCATCGAAGATGAGATTCACCACCAGGAGATACACTCAAGCATCTCCATGTTTTCTGCAGGTTAGAAACAAACAAATAAATAGATAAAAGCCTATGGGCAAGGTTATGGGGTCCTGCAGCTCAGGGTGATGCAAGAGAGACGGGAGAACATCAGAAAAAGAAGTCACACACGTGCAGTGCTCTTCGGCCTGGCACCTGGGGAACAGCTTAGCCAAAAAAACTACTTTCTTTCCAAAAGAACGATGAAGGTAAGGAACCATCAGAATTATGAGTCAAGCTCCAAGATAAGAAATCATACTGGTGGATGGGTGCGGCTGCCTGTTTGGGTTTTTTTCTACAAGATAAACGAGTCTTTTGGAACACGTTTGTTGGCCAGTCTTCCCTCTGCTGGGAAGAACACCCAAAAAACAAGAAGGAAGCTCACAACCCTGAAAACAACAAACAAAAGGCAAGACAGTTTCTGAAAAGCCGAGATCATGCTTCACAGGCCCTTGAAAGTAAGATGCAACATACTAATATGTCAAAAAAGGACAAAAGAGGAGTAAATTTAAAATTCCAAGTAGTTCCATAAAATATCATTCAGAGAAGCTGTAAAGGAAACTCTGCAAGAGGCAGAGCCCATTCACAGACCAGAACCTGTCAAGTAAGAGAAATAAATAATCTTTTTAATCTATTTTTCAACTGTAAAGCTGTGGGTATATAGGAATATTTAATCAGAAATTCACAGTCTGGAGGATGCTAGCTCCACAGATGTATCCAGGGAAAAAAAAGTAGCTTGTATATCAGAGTAAGAACTAATGCAAATCCCTTAGGAAGTGTCTGAAATTGAGCAGAGAATGGTTTTGAATCCAATAGAACAATGTGTTGAACAAAGCTGAGGTAGAAGTACACCAGCACTGCAGGGAAGCAAAGAGTGTAAAGCACCCAGGAGCTCGATGAAGCAAAAGCCACAGCAGGCCATGTCACTCTCTCCAACTTCCCCGCTGCCCAGTGAATTGTAATAACTTGAAAACAGCCATGGAGGGCCCTACCAGCTCAGCCCAGGACCTTGCTGTTCTGCAAACAGCAAGGTGTTAAGCAGCCACCACCGAGGTTATACAACAGAAGCTATTTTGCAATCCCTTCCGTATAGAAAAGCATTTTGCATTGGCCTTCACAACAGTTCAGTTTTGCCTTTTCTTATTCAAGAACACACTGCGGAAGAAAACTGACCAAGCACAAGGCAAGCAATTTACTAGAATGATAGGTTGTTAACTAAACCCTGCCAAACACAGCTTTAAATTAAAGCATCAAGCCCATGAACAGCTTCCTCTTCCTCAGCACAGCACTGGCAGAGAAAGGTCACAAGACTCGTTATGCTACACATGCCCTTATGGAGCACATTCCCTTTTCCCCAACAAAACCAGGGCACCAAATCCTGGCTTGACCAATGCAGCTCCCCAGAAGGCTCCAGCGCACATGCTCTTACCCACCATTTTGGCAGGCACCAAAGACCCCCTGCTCCAGACACAGCATCTCCTTCCTCATCCAACTGAGTTGACCTTAACTCTACTTCAGTTGGAGCACAAGAGCACATATTAACATTATTTGTACCACTTCTTGAGGGAGAAGACCTCATGATTCACCACGATGCCAGATTTCACTTTTTTGGGTGTTGTTTTTAAAGGAAGTATTGCAAGGCAAGGGCAGCGGAACCAACTGCAAGCACCAGGTTTGACAGTTCAAGCACTTGAGGTGCTACATGCCCACTGCCCCTGCCACCAGCTGGGACCAAAACAGACTCTCCCACCAGCACTGCCAGCTATGTCCCAGGCAGCAGGTATTTTGGAGGCTCCCCCAGCTGCCCCTGGGACACCCAGTCCATACCTGTGCCACCCCACACATCCCCAGAGAGCACCAGGGCTGGGGAGGACAAATCACCACCCCATGCATAGCTGTTGGGAAGGCAAAGCCTCCCATAACATCAACTGAGGTGACCAGGGGCAGCTCCTGCGCTGCTCCATCCAGTGGGAATGGGGAGAAACAAACAGGATTTTGTTTTGACCTCCATGCGGCCCCACCACGACTCAAAGGACTGCCCCAGCTCCTAGCAGAGTCTCTGCGGGGTGCACAGCCCCATGCTCTGACACTCCATGCAGCACAAACGTGGCAAAGAGCCCTTTGCAGCCCCCATTCCAAGCACACAGCCCTTTGCGGTCCTTCACCCCACAAAACGCCTTCCCCTGAACACCAAGCCGAGGTCTTCACAACCTTCCCGAGCCCCCCATTTGTGCAGCCCCTGGACACCGCCGGCACCTCATGCTTTCCCTTTCGGGTGCCCCAGACACACAGCTCTCCACAGACCCCGAGATGCTCCCGGGCGCACACACCTTCGCAAACCCCCATGCCGCCGGGCACGCAGCTCTCTGCACACCACAACCACCAATGGCCCCACACACATGCCCTTGCCAACACCACCCCCACCCCCCGGGTGCTTCCCCCCGAGCGGCCCCGCTGGGTACTCGTGCCCCTCAAACCTTCTCCCGCCCCGTCGCGCCGTATCCTCTCCGGTCCTTACCGTGAGGAGCCTCGCGGGCTGGCGCGAGCTCCCAACCCCGCCGTACATCCTCCCGTGCGCGCCCAGCGCCCAGCCCGCTCCCGCGCAGGCGCACTACTGAAAACCGAGCGGGACGTGGAACGGCCCGCGCAGCGCGGCGTCTCGCGAGAAGAGAGTAGAGGTGCACAGGCACAGAAGAAAAAGTGGAGGGGAATTAGCTCAAGTGGTAGAGCGCTCGCTTAGCATGCGAGAGGTAGCGGGATCGATGCCCGCATTCTCCAGAGGATTTTTTCAATCCGGCCTGTCAAAACTTCTACCTTTACTATTGACGCGTTTTGCTTTTGCCTTAAAATTTTCTTCAGTTCTTATTTGCTTCCTTAAAATTGCGAAAGATACATTTGCTTAACCCGTGGTTAAGGCAAGGAGAGTGCTGTCTACTGTACGTGCAGCATTACAGGAGGCCCTTTTGCTTTCTCATTTACTACTGGACAAAGGCAGCAACAGGGTGGTGCAGCACCAACTCCCTCCAGTTCTTCCTATGGCAGTTTCGGCCCCAACCCTCACCTGCTTAACATATCCAGGAGCAGGAGAGCCCCAGGGATCCCCTCTCTTGGAAGTTTCTTATAGACCCAAAACTCCTTAGTACATTTGAGAAGGAATCAAAATACCTCAAGAAGGCATTGACATATGTGCCATTTAGTTAAAAAGCTGGCAAGATTTTGCCCAGTGAATTTATCCAGGTGTTAAGTTCAGTCAAATATTCAAATTCTTACATGTTGCTATTATTCTACTCCAACGAGCCAGAAAGAAAAACAAATACTTCAAAAAAAGAGAGAGTGGTTTAAAAGCTGAACATGTATCATGGAAAATAAAAAACAAACCAACCCCATAGGAATACACTCAGTTGGCATTTCCATCCCAGTCACAAGCTGAACTGGAAACGAAAGGTGGAAAACAATTCTGCGCACTTTCTCTGCTTACCTGCCTGAGGAAATGATCTTTCTGAGATATTTCAGTGGCAAAGAATGGAGTTCAGCTTTCAAGGTGCTCACAGATCCCATCCTACACCGGAGTGAACTGCAAATCATACCCATCACCAGATGTTTGCAGTGGGCCTGGGGCAGGCTCACCTCTCTGCAGAGCATACGTGTGAGCCCTAGGGTGGCTGATGAGAGAAGGCTCAGAGCCCATGCTCTTAAATCCCAGAGGACTTCCCAGCATGGACCTGGGGCAGTGGAAAACATCCAGCAGGCGCCTTCCAGACCGACCAAATTCTTCTGCAACAGCCTTCCATTAAGCCACACCTTAAGAAACAGCAAGAAGCCTCAATATTACTGCATCTCCCTTTGAAAAGAATAAACCCAGGGAATCTTTTTTTTGTCTGAATAAATCTCATGCAAAGATTTTTGCAGAGCAGCACTATTTAGCCATGGTCTTTTTGCACATCTATAGCCATATCTACCTGATGCTGAAGTCCTGCCTATTTTACCCTTTATCCTGAAGGTCTTTTAAAGTTCTTCTAACCCCACTGCCCTTTCTTATAGGCAGCATAAATGTTTAGATAAGTTAATTGCCAATAGCCCAAAGAAGAACCGGATTGAAGAGAGGATGCAACAGCTTTTCAAAGAGATTATTTGGCACAAATACCCATGAATTCTCATGGGTAGCCTCAGGGAGACTGGAGAACCATGTCTCCACCACCAGTGGACATCTTCCAGTCCTTTCCAGAAAATGCCAATGGTAACATGCAAACTGAAGTCTGAAAAACAGATGAGTGTATGGTTGTTGGGGGATTTTTAGCCTGAAGGTTCTATTCTTGCCTTTTAAAGTTGATTTGCTCTCAGGCTTCTGAGTCCCAGACAAACTCATAAAATAACAAGCTGTCACTACAATGGTCTTCAAAGCTTCAACAAACAATTCGAGTCTTCCTGTGCAGCAGGATTTAACAGGAAAGTGAAATCCATCAGAGATCACAGTCTCCTATTTCAACAGCTGCTACACAGGCAGCATGAAAAGCCTGTATTGTGAAATAAATTTGTGTCTATGCTCTGGTCCTTTCATTTTTCCCTCTAGCTTTGGCCTTCTCTCGACCCTCAACCCCTGCAATATGTTGGTGACCACGGGCAACCTCGGGATGACAGAAAGCTAAAGGATCCTAAATCTGGTCACACTGATGCTGCATCGCCCTCTGCAGCCTAGCAGGCAACAACTCTCACGGGTTGAGGCAGAAGATGCAGAAGGAAAGCAGGGTTAGGCAAAAAATCCCCCCCCATCCCCCTTACTCTTTTTGCAGGTCTATACAGTACAGTGGTTAATGAACATGTCTGGAAAGCCCCATTTTCTTGGGGCCCCTTTTTCACTAGTCCCATGGCGAAGGCCTGTATACCCAGGGATAACATACTATACAAATACAGCATTATTTCATTATAATGATTCCCATTCCCTTTAAAATTAAAACCAGCATGAAACAAAGAGAGCGGCTTTTCTTTTACAAGAACAAGATGACCGCATAAAACAGCTAAAAATTCCTCCCTTTCTTGTGGGAATCTATAATGAACTAGCACAGTATGGAGCATCCATATGTGTGCATGCACACATGCAAGTCAGAATGAGCATTTGCCTGTATTTGCCAAGGGGCTCAAAGCATGCTCGGCCACCTCACAGCTCTGAGACATATGCTACCAGCATCTGTTTACTGACCTCTCTTTTCTTTTGCTCCCAAGGCATCACCTGAGCCATAGTGTTGGGTTCTCCACTTTGCCTCACAGATGCTTTTGCTCCCCAGTGCTTTAATCAGTTTGTTGGCTCTTCAGGAATGACCCAAGTTTTGCATTTCCTCCCCCTACAAAGCCTTACTTCAAGTCACACACAAGCTCAAGGAACAAATTACTTCCAGCAATGGATCAAGTAGGAGTTAAAGCAAGGCTGTCAATACACCAAATGGAGCTGGGCATATGCTGAAGTCTGTCCTGGGTTCAGCAGTAGCAGCCATTTTTCTCCTCCTTAGTAGCTGGTGCAGTGCTGTGGTTTTGACTCTCAGCCTGGGAACAGCACTGATAACACCCACGTTTTCAGTTGTTGCTCAGTAATGTTTACTCTGACCAAGGACTTTCTGAGCCTCATGCTCTGCCAGGGAGGAGGGGAAGCCGGGAGGAAGCAAAGACAGAACACCTGACCCAAACTGACCAAAGAGGTATTCCATATCACAGCACATCATGCCCACTATATTAACTGGGGCAGTTACCCGGAAGGGTTAGATCACTGCTCAGGTCAGGCTGGGTATCGGTCAGTGGGTGGTAAGCGGTTGTATTCTCTTCCCTTGTTATTTCCCTTATCATTATTATTATTGGTGGTAGCAGCAGTGGTTTGTGTTATACCTTAGTTACTGCACTGTTCTTATCTCAACCCATGGGAGTTGACATTCTTTTGATTTTCCTCCCCATCCCTCTGGGAGCGGGGAGGAGGAAAGGGGGGAGTGAGAGAGAGGTTGCGTGGCTGACTGAGCTTAAACCACGACAGTTCTTTTTGGTGCCCAGTGTGGGTTCGAAGGGTTGAGATAACGACAGATCTGACCAGAGTGTGTCTAATAGTATTTGTGATAAGCATTCATTATTTCTGATTAATAGTCACTCATCACAGTGGTGATTTATTGGCTCTCAAATTTGTTGCTCTTGATCTCACAGTTTCAGCATGTCGTACCTTACTTACAGCCAGTATTTGCTGTGTTAGACAGGGCTGGGAATGTAAGGGAATGTCTCCTTCACAGGTTGACCACCCAAGGAGAGGAAAAAAGATATGCAATTGCTAAGCACTTCTATTATATACCTCCCAAAGTATAGAGGTGATGACCACACTGGGAACGCAAGCCAGATCAGTTTCATGATCAATGAGTCTACTGTATTACAAGTCATTACCATAAAGTACAGTGAAACAAGAACCTTAGCCCAAGCCCCCCTAGCTGATGAACATTAACACAGCAAATACCAGCTGTAGGTAAGGTACAACATGCTGAAATTCCGAGATCAAGAGCAACAACTTTGAGAGCCAATAAATCAGCATTGTGATGAGTGACTACTAATCCGAAACAATGACTGCTTATCACAAATACGACTAGACACACTAATCCTGGGCCTTGAAAAACAGATTTTGTGGCAACACGGCACCCCAGAGAGAATTGAGTCAGACAATGGGACTCATTTCTGGAACAGCCTTATAGACACTTGGGCCAAAGAGCATGGCACTGAATGGGTATATCACATCCCCTACCATGTACCAGCCTCTGGGAAAATTGACCGGTACAGTGGGCTATTAAGAACTACACTGACAGCAATGGGTGGTGGGACTTTCAAACATTGGGATACACATTTACCAAAAGCCACCTGGTTGGTCAACACCAGAGGATCTGGAACAGGGCTGGCACAGCCCAGTCAGAACTTTCACATACTGTAGAAGGGGACAAAGTTCCTGTGGTACACATAAAGAATTTGCTGGGGAAGACAGTCTGGGTTATTCCTGCTTCAGGTAAAGGCAAACCCAGAGGCTGGTGCATGGTAGGGGATGTGATATACCCATTCAATGCCATGCTCTTTGGCCCAAATGTCTACAAGGCTGTTCCAGAAATGAGTCCCATTGCCTGACTCAGTTCTCTCTGGGGTGCCGTGTCGCCACCAAATCTGTTTCTCAAGGCCCAGGATAGCGTTTCGGGCAGTGGTGTGGGGCACAGCGTATGTTTCCAGCCATCCGACGGTTGCTTCCACCATGGCAAGCACATGGCGCTTGCCTTGGTGGGTTGGTGGGAGTGTGATATAATCAATCTGCCAAGCCTCCCCATATTTGTACTTCAGCCATCATCCTCCATACCAAAGAGGCTTTAACCATTTAGCTTGCTTAATTGCAGCACATGTTTCACAGTCATGAATAACCTGGGCAATAGTGTCCATTGTTAAGTCCACCCCTCGATCACGAGCCCATCTGTATGTTGCATCTCCACCCTGATGGCCTGAAGTGTCGTGGGCCCACCGGGCCAAAAATAATTCACCCTTATGTTGCCAATCTAAGTCCATCTGAGCCACTTCAATCTTAGCAGCTTTATCCACTTGTTGGCTGTTCTGGTGTTCCTCAGTAGCCTGACTCTTGGGTATATGAGCATTTACGTGGTGTACCTTGACCACCAGGTTTTGCACCCGGGAAGTGTTATCTTGCCACTGTGCAGCAGCCCAGATGGGTTTACCTCTGTGTTGCCAGTTGCTCTGCTTCCATTGCTGCAACCACCCCCACAGGGCATTTGCCACCATCCAGGAGTCAGTATAGAGATAAAGTACTGGCCACTTTTCTCGTTCAGCAATGTCCAAGGCCAGCTGGATGGCTTTCACCTCTGCAAACTGACTCAATTCACCCTCTCCTTCAGCAGTTTCTGCAACTTGCTGTTGAGGACTCCATATGGCTGCCTCCCATCTCTGATGCTTTCCCACAATACGGCAGGACCCATCAGTAAACAAGGAATACTGCTTTTGACTTTCTGACAGTTTATTATATGGTGGGGCCTCTTCAGCACGAATCACCTCCTCCTCTGGTGACATTCCAAAATCTTTGCCCTCTGGCCAGTCCATGATGACTTGTAGAATTCCTAGATGACTTCAATTTCCTATTATACTTCCTGGGTTCAGCAGTAGCAGTCATTTTTCTCCACCTTAGTAGCTGGTGCAGTGCTGTGGTTTTGACTCTCAGCCTGGGAACAGCACTGATAACACCCATGGTTTTAGTTGCTGCTCAGTAATGTTTACTCTGACCAAGGACTTTCTGAGCCTCATGCTCTGCCAGGGAGGAGGGGAAGCCGGGAGGAAGCAAAGACAGAACACCTGACCCAAACTGACCAAAGAGGGATTCCATACCACAGCACGCCATGCCCACTATATAACTGGGGGCAGTTATCCGGGGGGGTTAGATCACTGCTCGGGTTGGGCTGGGTATCGGTCAGTGGGTGGTAAGCGGTTGTATTCTCTTCCCTTGTTATTTCCCTTATCATTATTATTATTGGTGGTAGCAGCAGTGGTTTGTGTTATACCTTGGTTACTGCACTGTTCTTATCTCAACCCATGGGATTTACATTCTTTTGATTTTCCTCCCCATCCCTCCGGGAGCGGGGAGGAGGAAAAGGGGGAGTGAGAGAGAGGCTGCATGGCTGACTGAGCTTAAACCACAACAAGTCTTACTGCTTTGATCCCCATGGCTGAACTTGTGTAATGAACTTGCTGGTAGGCACTGCACGGTCAAGTTAGCAAAAGATCTGTCACTACACTGAGAGTTTTCTTGTCTTTAATTGCAATAAAGTACATGCACAGTGGCATCATGAGAGCAGAGAGGACAGAACGGGAAACTGCTAGAGGGGGGAAAAGGCAAAGCTTTCCACTTACACTGATGAGATTAATTTAAGTATTCTCTTGTAAGTTTGCTCTAGGGCTATGTGCATAAATTTAGGTTTAAAATGAAGTAGTCTTAAATGCAGAAACACACCTCAACTTCCCCAGATCCCAGAACACAAGATCTACCCTTGCCGGATCCATGCCAGCCATGCCCACAAGTTGCAGGCAAGAGGCAGGCCGCACCATGCACTCCCTCCCTGCTACAAAGGCTAAAGGAGGGGGAGGCCCTAAAAAAACTGGGAGATAATTGTGAGTGACCTCAAAAAGGACGTGGAGAAATGGTGATAAAAAAGAAGGGAGCACAGGGCAGATGTCACTGTCGGACTCCTCGGGGTCTCAGACCTGAGTCTGTGCAAATGCACAAATGGACATACCTCTCATGCCAGGAGTCTTTCACTGTTTCTGTGGAAATACATGCACATGCATTTCTCACTTGTGTTTGCTGTTGCCTTTCTCAGCCCCACTCTGCACAGTTTCCTCTGGACCTGCATGAGTCTCTGTGTGTAGGACAGCCTGGTTCTGCTTGCTGGGGAAGGGCAATAGATTTTTCCTGAGATGCTTTTTGTTGTCCCCACAGTGAGGGCAGCCAAAGGGACAACAGGGAGATAGAAGCTGATGACACCTTGGCATGGCTACCTGGCTTGTAAACCTAGTTTTTCACCAGCACAGTCCAGTGTGCAGAGGGTACTTTGTCCAGGGCAGGAGGTCTACAGAAGTTCCATGTGATATAAAGCACTCTGAAAACCTCTACCAAACACTAGACTTTGTCCTTTAGAAACTCCTGATGTTGGCAGCAGAGCAGGAACTGAGAGCAGCGAGGTGCCAGCAGTGGATGCATATGAAACACCTTTGCTGTTGGGCTGAATGACAGGCATCTGATTTCAAATTACCTGGTGGACCAAGGGACAGCCTTTTGCCAGTCTTCACTAGTGGCCTCCCTGAGAGCATCATGCTGAGCAAGAAGGGCAGAGACATCCTTCACCAGCTGCAGCACCCCACCTAACTGCCTGACAGAGAGCATCCTGGCAAGCAGCAGGCTTGTGCCATCCTCAAGCTCGTAGTTGGGGTTCAGCAGGTTTCAGGTCAGACTAAGGGGCGCAAGCACTGTTGTTGCCACCCCTTTGTGTGGACAACACTCTGTTTCCTGGGAGGTAATATGGAAAAGATGCACCCTCCGGCATTCAACTCTCTTCTGAGCACTAAGGAAGGTGAGTTTCAGCTTTTTGAGCTCTTCTGGCTGTCTATTCCCAGCTCCTTCAAAGGAAGGGTAATAAAGGCAACTGGAGTGACAACCTCCAGTGCTCCCCATGGAGTGAGGGGGAGCTGCCGGTCAGCAGTTGTGAGAGGGAAAATCTTTAGCTGGTCTTTTGCCTCCAGCTCATTTGCAGTATATGGAAACATCAATTAATCCTTCCATCGTTGAGGATAGGTGGAGCAAGTGGGTTACTGTGACCTGCAATTAGCGTGTGATGCAACTTGAGGGATGCGTGGTAATCCTTGGGGAGAAGAAGAGCCATTGGGAGTTTGGGAGAAGGTGTAGGACTTGAGTCCCTGCTTGCTGCCAAGAGGCAGTTTTAGGGAGGCATCACCAGGACTGTGCCTGGGGAACCCTTCCAGGCCACGTGAGCATCCAGCTTGCGCAGGAGCAGGGGCTGCCCATGCCCTAGCCCCTGTGGAGAGGGTTAACCCCCGGGTGAGGTGGCAGGAGGCAGTAATTGCTCAGCATCACCCCCTGTCCAGGCAGGACATGGCTTGCCTGATGAATGGAGGAACTATGCAAACTGCAGCATCCACATTCACACTTTAACACTGTGGCGGCCTCATTTTTTGATGGATTCTTCAATGGCAACTACTCCCTTGCTCTGGGCTAAACCCTGGCAAGTGGCTACGTGATCAGGGGTACAAAGTTATAGTTGCCTTTAACCACCATCAGGTTTTCTGCAATATTTGCATTGTCACTAAGCCAAGTACGACCGCGTATGGAGCACAGCTCTGTGAGCCCCAGGAGAGCTACCCTGGGCGGAAAAAAGCCATCACAGCCCCAAACTGTTCTCCCTCTAGCAGGCACCATGCGTACAACAGCCGAGGTTGCGTAGTAACGGCAGCAGGAAGGCGTCAGCTCTGCCCTCCTCGCTCCCCGCAGAGCGCCGAGAAGAGCGAGGTAGGTATCGGCAGCAAAACTGGGCTCTTAAACTCGCTAAACTTTCCTTTCTGCTCACTGAGGAGCACATAACGATTTCAAAGCCGTGCACTGCAGAGGCTGCTTTGTGGGGCACTGCTGGTTGTGCTTAATTGAACTGTTGTGTGAGCCAGGGGGTGGGGTGTGCACAGTGAGAAGAAACTGGGGGAGACACTAAGATTTTGGGGGGAAGGAAGGGAGGCAACTCGGTACGAGCTCTCGGCACTTCAGAACGTTTTTATCTCTTCAAACCCTGCTCCGTCTGGTGAAAGCCTGAACGAGCCGTTACTGGGGCTGAAAGTACTGGGAAACAAAAGCAAGACAGGGAGTAGCCGGCAGCAGGAGGAGGAAGCCAGGAGGGCGATGACGAACGCCTTCCAGCCCCAGCCAGGCGCTGGGATGTGGGACGGGTGTGCGGGCAAGCTGGCGGCCACTGGCGTGGCCGGGGTGCCGCGGCACGGCGGGGGGACCGAGGGAGGGAACAGTCAGTGCAGCGGCAAAACTCCGATGCGCCCGTCCTCCATGGCGCTCCTGGGTTGGTTTCAAACAGCTCAGAGGAGAGAGAGGCCTTTGCCTGTGAGGTGCAGCTCGTCTGCTCGTCAGCGCGTTGCGCTAATGAGGGAGAGAGAGTATGGAAGAAGATGAGTCACGGATAGGACGGGTGAGGGATGGACTGGGGAAACATCCCAGGCCCTCCAAGCTGGAGCCATCTGGCATCTGGAAGTCAGGGAGACAACTTTGTTGTTATTCCCGGTTCTGAACTCCCCGGACAAGTACAAGCGAGGTCCTGTCTCCCCTGGCCAAGGCTTCCCGCCATGTTGCCTCTCCCCTGGGTGACCTGCATGCATCCCCATTACACTCCGGATCCCAGCATGGAGCAAAGGCTGCGCTCCTAGCCCTGGTGGGACACCTCCCCATTTAGCATTTGATCCTCCTATCCCTTGCATACCCCTTCACTTACAATGATTTCCCACTCTCCTGTTTTTTTTTCCTGAACATCCCAGTGCTCCTGCTGTGGGGGGAGATAGGGGTGGATGGGAAAAAGGGGAGGGGGGAAAGGGAGGAAATAGAGAAGAAAGAGAGGGAAGTGAGGAAGAGGTTTAAAAAGAGGGGAGAAATAGGGAAAGAGGAGAGAAAAAAAGGAGGGCAGAAGGGTGGAAAAGAAACAAAAGAGGGAGAGGAAAAAGAAGGAAGGAGGACAGAGAGACAAAACCTGGAAAAGGGGAGAGCACAGGAAAGAGGGAAGAAAAAAGGGGAGGAAAGAAAGAAAAAGGGAGAGGAGGAGGGAGAAAATGGAAAAGGGAGAAAGAAGAGGAGAAGAAGTGGGAAAAGCACAAAAAAATGGGGAAGGTAAAATAGCAAAAGAGGGAGAAGGAGTGAGGAAAACGGGAAAAAGGGAAGAGGATATAGAGGAAAAAGATGAACAGAGGGGGGGGAAGATGGAGAAGAAAAAGAGGGGAAAGAGGAAAAGATAGGAGGAAACGGGAGAAAGAAGCAAGAAGACGACAGGGGAAAGGGAAGAAAGGTTAAGGTAAGAAGGGAAAAGAGAATGGAAAGGGGCAGAAATGGCAAAGAAGGCAGGAAAAAAGGGAGAGAGAGCGGAGAACGAGAAAGGAGGAGGGCAGAGACGACTGCCGCGGATCACGTTCCGTTCCGCTCCGCCCCGCTCGGCTCCGCGCTGCAGTGCGCGCCCCGTGGGGCGGGACCGGGGTGAGCGGCGGCTGCGCGGTGCGGGGCCGGAAGTGCTGCGGTAGGAGCTTGGGGGGGGGGGCCAGGAGCAGGGATCTGCGGGAAGGGAAGTTTAAGCTCGAACGCGGGACAACTCCGGTGGTAGCTGCGGTGCGGGAAACACGGGGGGAGAAGAGTGCTGTGGGAAGGGAGGGCAGCGCTCTGCCTGCAGCAGGAGGCCAGGAACAGCCGCGATGGGCGGTGTGCCGCCGGTTAGGACCGAGCCCGCGCTCGGAGATGCGGGACACACGTTCCTCGCCTTGCGGGAAGGTGCAGGGCTTCGCGCGGGGTAAAAGCCCCAACCCCTTGTTTGGTCTGAGGGTGGTAAACCAGGGGAAATACAGAGAGCAAACTCCTGTGTCCCCTGGGGGGCGTTTTCTAAGTGGTGTAACTGTGCACTGTTCTCTGCCTTCTTCACACTGCTTTGGGTCAGCGCTGATTTTGAACTCCACGTGATTCAACCCGCTTTACACGTGGGGTTGTGTTGTAAATCCACCGAGGATGTGTCTGTGATTTCCAGCAGCGTTTTGCTGAGGGTTTGAAAGAGGAGAGGCCAAGAATGTAAATGAGTTCTGCTAACGCTGTCCTCGGTGCCCTGGTTTCCTTCGCGTGTTACAGGAATATGGCCTTGGTGCCTCCCTGCTCTCGTGGCACTTCACCGCCCCACATGGATGTGGGATTGGTTGTGGATGAGACATGTGATGTGTGCTCTGATACCACGCTTACATCTGTGAAGAGCCTCGTTTGGGATAGCCTTGATTTTATGGTAGCAGGAGGTGACTGAGGTGGGGAAGAGTGATGAAGTGCAGTCAGTAACGCCTTGGTGGGGCTTTTTTCTGTTCACATTCCAATGTGATAGCTCAGGAGACTTTTTTTTAATACATATACAAATACCCCGTAGTCTGAGTCATGCTGGCAAAGCCAAGACACCAAGACTGCGTCTGGTCACCCACTGGAGCACTGCCTTTAATGCTATCCCTTGTCAACTCAGCCGAGAGCTCAGCTGCCTGGAGCTGCTCTGCAAGGTGCTGTGTTTACATCAATTCCGAAATGCAGTTTGACTTCAGAGTAAACAAAGTGCTGCTTATCAGTTTCTCTGTACTTGCCCAACCAGAGTGACTTTTCGAAGCTTGGCTATCAGATTGGGGGGTAGCACTTCTCCCATCTGCCTTGGTTCCGTCTCTCACATGAAGATGTGTGGCCAGCAGGGTTTTTAATCCAAGCAAAGGCAGTTCTCCAGTTCATCTTCCACGTTCTCTCAGAAATACCCTAATTTTAGGTACAGCTCAAGGTCCCACAACCAGTCAGATATGCCACACTGGTAATATTCAGTGGCTGTGTGGCTCGGTAGTGTCATAGTGAATGAGTAGCACCAGTGTCTCCAAGAAGCGCATTCTGGTTAAGCTCCTTTGGAGAGGGAAGGAGAGTGTCTTATTCTCACACCAGCAGCCTTCAGATAATAAGCTGTTGACATATTTCTCCAGGATCCATGTACTTTTTGTCTCTCAGGGGAGGGCCTTGCTGAGCCCCAGACAAAGCCACCCCAGTGCTGCTGGCTCCTTCTAGTGCTTGTAGTAGGCTGGTGTTGGAAAAACACAGTCTGTCCTCTTACACAGTGGCTGAGAGCTGGGGGTTGAAGAGGATTGATGCTTCTCAGCCAATGAAAATAAGTTTTGATTTATTTATTTATTTTTTTAATTTATTTTCAGGTCTTATCTCAGCTGTTAAAATGGAGCTTGACATCCAGTGTGAGGAGATGAGCCCATCTAGGTGGGCTGAACTTCTGTCCACAATGAAATCCTGCAAAACCATCAGGTAGTAGCTGGTTGCACATTATCTCTTCTAAGTGAGAAATACTGTGTTTCTCTCCTGTTTTCTTCAGCTGCAGAACTGCTGACCTGTGACTTAGAAATTGCCCAGTAACAGGAATTATTTTTCCTACTTTTATCCAGAAGGTTAATTTAAATGGGGAGGGGAGAAACCACCCTCTTGCAAAGTTTTTTTAGCTGCAAATAAGCATCCTTTGGTATTAATTAATGCCGTGCTTGTTCTAAGGCACGGGAAGAACTCAGCCAGGTAATGTGGCTATCTAAACATTTGATGACCGCTTAGAATTCTGTCGCTTTCTCCCTTTCCCTCAAGAGAGGGAAGACATCTCACTGTGCTCATTAGGGTGTGCATTCTTGGGGCTGCAGGTTAGATGCTGTCAAGTAACTGTTAACTTAGTAGTCACTCACAAGCTACAGCTTTTAATTCTTCACTTGGACTTCTAAAGTATTGGCAGGAATTGTTAACTGGTGTTGAACATGATGCCGTAGGGAGCCCAGTCTTCTTCCTAGAGGGAGGGAAGGAGAATCCTACTAGAGCCTCAGTTTTCATAGTGTTGTCTAAGGAGAAGTGACCAGTCAACTCTTGGTAGTCCTGGCTGTGGCTGTACCTGGGGCTTGACACCGTCTTTTGCCCCAAGTCTTTTCTCCCTCCCTGGCTTTCCTGGGCTCCCAGTCCTTTCCTTGGCTCTTCTTCCAATTCAACTCCCCCCCCATCAGTTTAGCAACACCTAGGAAAATGCTGCTGTCCAGTGGGAGAATCCAATGCAGTTTGTGTACTGAGAGTCATGCTGAAGAGAGACAGTGCAGGCTGGTGTGGCTCACCTGCCTGAGACAAAAGTGCTGATGGGTGTCTCTGGGGCTGGCTGAAGACCCAGCTTGGCTGATGTCAGGGCAGAACTAGTCTGACAACCTGCAAGCTGGCCTCTGGTTAGAGGCTTCAGACACCAGGTAGTTTGTCGCTATCAGTGCTTAAATGAAGGCGCATCCTCCAGCTGAAGTCCTGCCAATTGAAATGATTTGCATCATGTGCCCTCTTCTGCACAGCGCAGAGGTGTGTGGCCTGGGGGTCTGCTGTCCAGTCCCTGCTATACTGCAGCCCTGCAGAGGCAGCACATATAGATTTGGGCCATGCGTCGCCCAGCAGGCCATGCACATACTTACGGAGGCATCCAGGGACTGCAGGGGAGTAAATGGCTCACTTTGCTTTCGTGGACTGTGCTCCAGCCAGGGAGAACAGAGCAACCTTGATGCCTAAAGTGCTTCTTCTCTCCTTCTCTTTCAGGTTGGATGACTGCAATCTCTCCAGCAATAATTGTGAAGATCTCTCCTCCATCATCAGTACAAATCCATCCCTGACAGAGCTGAAGCTGAACAACAATGAGCTGGGAGATGAAGGCATTGAATACCTGTGTAAAGGGTTGCTGATGCCAAGCTGTAGTCTTCAGAAGTTATGGTAAAGCCCCGCTGATTGTTTTGCTCCAACATGCCTGCAGTCTGCTGCAGTTGAAGTCATGAGGCAAACTAGTATGTGATGGTAGTAAGAGCCGTGCCAGTGCACCTCAGCAGTTGCCTAGGTCAGATGGTTGGAAATACCCAGGTGTTTTTATGTAAGTGATACATTTACTGTAAGACTCCAAACCATCAGTATGTCTTTCTTTGTCTTCCAGCAGCAAGAGGAGGACAGGTAGGGTTTTCCCAGCCAAGTGAAGGCTTTCTGGAGGCTTTGTTTTAGAAGAGGCAGCTGGGTTATCTTTTAGGCCAGTTTAAACAAAAGGATGACCACAGAGGGGCCCGCTCTGCCATTAGCACATACCTGACATTTTCAAAAAGGCATTTTTCAGAGCCTTTTCTGCTAAGTTACAAACACAGTGTTTAGCAGCTGGTCCAGTTTGCTCGCTCCTTTCTCTAGGAGCCAAGCAAAAGGATGTTCTTGTGAGCCTTGGCATTTCAAGAGCTGTCAGTCTACCAGAGCTGCTCTCTGCCTCAAGCCTCATCTCCTCAGTTGGGCAGGGACAGCTTGGTTCAAGACAGCATGTTTTGCAGAGGGACCAGCACCACATTATAGCGATAGTGGGCTTCCCTCAGCGACCACAGTGCAGGAGCTTTAGTCAAAGCCAGTGGCTGCTGCCCTGCTCCTCAGTGACCCTCAAGGAGGTGCTACCTTCTCTGTCCATATCCCTTTTGCAGTGTACTGCAGTCTCTAGATCCTGAGGTGGGTCTAGGATATTCATGGCACTACCCTGTCAAAACAATTTGCCTTTTAGGTCTGATATGCCTGCTTCAGAGTCCCTGTGCCCTGGCAATGAGGACTCACTGACAAATAGAGGGGAAGTTGACTGTGAAGCTAATCAAACTGCAACTTTCTAATGGGCCTTCAGGAAATAACCATGATACTCTCTACTGGAAGACTAACACAAGTAGTTTTTTTTTGAGAGTTTGTCCTAAGCTTCAGACTTCTCCAGATGCTCAAGTAACAGCCTGGATCAGGCTGTTTCAGTCCTTTAGAAACACAGTGTTCCATTTTTGGGGTTCTGGTAAGGTGCCTTAAGGAGTAAAAGAGCACACAAACCCAAGTCAAATTTAATACTACGTGCAGAGAACCTCTCCATTGCCATAAAGTCTTGTCCAATAACTCTAAACAGCCCATATCAATAGCTTTGTGGTTCCTATGTTACTTCTCCCAGCCTGAGTGCTTTATAGCACTGGGCCAGCTTTATAGATCCTTCTTGTAGTATACCATTAAAATTCTAATGATACCCAGATTTAAGCCAAGTTGGACAAGGGTTTTTACTTTTAGCTACTCTGGATCGTATTTTCAGAGGTGGCTAAGAAATCGTAAGATGCCATTGCCCTCTTTCTGGGATAAGCCTGATGATGATTAAAACACTTCTATAAAGCAATTGCAGTGCTACCTAATGTAGGGTGGAGCTGCTTTCTGCTAGAAGTGCTATATGAGTAATTACACCAAAGGAAGCATGGGAGCTACAGGCATAATGGTAGCTGATTGGATATTTTGGCACATCTGTAAAACAGCAGTACTAACCTGGACATATCACCTTCTAGAGCATTAGGCGCTGTCAGTGCCATGGAGTCCTTCCCAAGATCAAACCTCAGCATGTGCAGCTCTCTGAGAAGAGCCTCTAATTCCAGGAGTGCATTTCCCTCACCTCGGTTGCCTCTCTCCTTCAGGCTGCAAAACTGCAATCTGACCAGTGCCAGCTGTGAGACACTCCGCTCTGTCCTCAGCGCACAGCCGTCCCTGACAGAGCTGCATGTAGGTGATAACAAACTGGGGACTGCTGGAGTGAAGGTGCTGTGTCAAGGGATGATGAACCCCAGCTGTAAGCTGCAGAAGCTGCAGTAAGTAGTCACTGTGTGGTTTTGATCATCAGGCAGATCATGCTTGTCTTTCCCTTGAGGCAAGCAGGGGTTTTGTTGCCAGATACAGATTTCTTCCTGTTTTGTCTGAAATAGTGTAATGTTTATTCATGCTGGTAGGTCTTGTGGGTTTCTAAGAGCTGGGTGTCTATTCCCATAGGCTTTGTTTAGCATTCCTGGCATTGGTAGCTGTTAATACAAGACCTCTCAGACACCCAGGGAAGGTCTGGTTCTGCTGCACATGGTCCTTATTTTATGTCTGAGCAGGATCCAGGCCTGTTTGCAGTCCCCAGTTCTTCCTGGGAAGGCTTGGTGGTGATGCTCTGTGATGTGTTGTAATGCAAAACTCAGTCGTGTGTTCCAGGCAACCTGTGCATTGGTGTAACAGACGACTAGTGTAAAAATGGGGTAGGTAATTAGTTTTGCTTAGGGTCCCTGGGGTCTAGTTTAGGAATTGATGCTTCCTGAAATGAACAGGGAGGTGGTGTTAAAAACTCTTGTAGTTACCTCTGTTTCCATGTGTTGCCTGGTCTCAGCTCATGCTGTCATCTTTTCAGCCCTGGCTGATACACACTTTGCCCAGCTGATGCCTTGTGGATAGCAGGATGTACAGAAGACAGTTGTTTTACCTCTGGACTTCTTTTCTTATCGCAGGCTGGAGTATTGTGAACTCACAGCTGATATTGTGGAAGCTCTCAATGCTGCTCTGCAAAACAAACCCACCCTGAAGGAGCTCAGCCTGAGTAACAACACGCTGGGAGATACAGCAGTAAAGCAGCTGTGCCGAGGACTGGTGGAGGCAAGCTGCAACCTAGAGTTACTACAGTAAGGAAAAGCTGGCTGCCTCTAGTTGGAACTAGTCCTGCTGCTAGTCATACCATCCCCAAGACAGGAAAAATTATGGTCAGGAATGTTTGAAATTCAGGGCAGGTTTTTTGCCGGCTCAGATTTCTGTAGTTGGAAGCTGCAGGCAAATGTCTGGGGCTTTCATTTTGGGGATTTTTTTGTCCTTATTTTTTCATAGCATGGGATTCTGAGCTTACTTTTATGCCTGTTGGCCCAACATGAGCATGTACCCCAGGTTAAACCTGCAATTACAAGGGGTGACTGTTAGCCAGTATCTCAGAGCAGAGGAGCAATCGTCCTCAGTGGCTCCAGTTCTTACCCAGGAATTATCAGCCAGCTGAGTATATATATTCAGATACCCTTTTTGCTGTAAGATATTGGCCTTGTGTCTGGGTTAAAGCCCCTGAAGGGGTTTAGGGGGGAAGCATGATTTATTTTATCCTGTCCCTGTGCTTCAGCAGAGGATGGGAACCAGGTACTCACTGAGTGATACAGCCAAAAGCTTATCTTAAAAAGGACAATGAATACAAAGGCACAGTCTGGTAAAACTGATCCTTGCATTAATGGGTGTGAATGGGTGAGTCAGAGTGCCCTGCAGCCTTGTGGAGTGCAGGAGTGGTGTGTTGCCTCACTCAGACCCCACCTGGGATACCTGTATCTGAGTCTTGCAGGGTCTAGCAGTGTCCAGCAAGGAGCCAGCCCATAGACCCTCCTCATTCTAAACTGGGGGTGTTGGGCTGTATCTAACACTGCGTGTCCTGGAGCAGCAACTCCAACTGTGCTCTTTTCCTGCAGCCTGGAGAACTGTGGCATAACCAGCAATAGCTGTCGGGAGATCAGCGCTGTTCTCAGTAGCAAGTCGTCGCTGATAGATCTCTCTGTAGGGGATAACAAGATCGGGGACTCCGGTCTGGCTTTGCTGTGCCAAGGACTGATGCATCCTAACTGCAGAATCCAGAAGCTATGGTAAGAGTAGGCAGAGGTTACTGAAATCCCTCTTGCAGCCTCTCAGCGATCTACCTGGTGCAGCTGGTTTGCTCCTAAGCAGAACCTTCCTCAGTTACACCCCCTAGTGAAACAAGAATGTCACCACTGCAAATCAGTTCTCAAAAGTGGGTGGATGACAACATGTAAGGGAAGAGCTGCGCTGGAATCGCTTGGAACAAACTGGGGAGAGGATGAATTGAAATTGGTGATGGTGTTGTCTTGGCTTCCTATCAAGTTATCTTTCTACTAGAGTTGCATGACCCTGTTTCTTTTTTGTGAGCTTTTGGTGCAATGGATAGAACATAAGGAGAGCTGTGTGCAATGAAGCAGGAATGGGTTTTGTAAAGGATAAAATGGCATGCTGTAACAAGAAGTTCAGAATGCTAAAATAGGTTCTATTTCTATTCTTAAGTCAGTCTTTTGGGTAGAAATAACACTTTGTTCTTCCTTGTAGGTTATGGGACTGTGATCTCACAAGTGCTAGCTGTAACGATCTCTCCAGACTCATCAGTGCAAAAGAGAGCCTCACAGAGATCAGTCTGATAGACAACAACCTGAGAGACTCGGGGATGGAAATGCTGTGTCAGGCGCTCAAGGATCCCAGGTCTAGACTCCAGGAGCTATGGTGAGCTGCTGTCAAGTTTCACATACCCACTGCCTTTGGAGACAAGAAAGATGCAGGTGAAGTAATGGTTCCCAGATAGATTCTCAGTTGCAGTGGGCTCCACACACAACTTACGCCAATTGTTACCTAAAGGATTTAGACTTAAAGAGCTGAAAGGATTTGTATTTCTAAACTTGTCTGTGGGGAAGATCTGCCCCATACTCATCCTGTTGTAAACAACAGGAGACCAAGCATCACTTGTGGAGCTTCTGGCTAATATGTTTTACACTGCAACAAATGGCAACTAAGAGGCTTTTGAAGTTTGGAAGGCCTCATGTAATAGCAAATTGAGTGCTTTATTCAGATATCTCAGATCCTCCACTGGATTCAAGCTGTTCCATTGATGAGCCAAAAGAAGGTTTTAAAGACTATAAACCGTTCTCAGCATCCTCTCTGCTGAAAGCATTGCCTTTTATGCTGGGATGGTGTGGTTTGTCGTGGCCGGGAGAGGAAAATTGTTCTTTCACCTAGAATTTGAACAAGCAGCACTTGAACATTCCTAAACTGCAGTTTCAGCTCCTGCCCCAGCTGGGTTCTTCTCCTGCCCTGCTGGCCTGGGAGTTGATATGGTGCCTCAGGAGTGCACAGTGGAAGCTGAGAGCAACTATGAGAGCAGCACACATCATTCCTGTGCTTTATGGACAGGTGCCTTTCCTAGATGCATGCTCTAATACAGACATCCCAAATATAGAGCGGGAGAGGTGCTGTTTAGAAAGGATCGAGCTGACAGTGGGTTGAGAGTAGTGATTGTAGGAAGGCTCTGGTTCCTCTGTTCCCACTGTCTGGGCTCCTATGAAGCAAATGCAAAGTGAATGGTGCCTGATGCTCTCTAGATCCCCATGTAGATCTCATGTCACTTTTGCCTTGCAGGGTTAGGGAGTGCGGGCTCACGACTGCTTGCTGCAAGGCCGTCAGTTCTGCTCTCAGCACGAACAAGCACTTGAAAGTACTGCACATGGGTGAGAACAAGTTGAGAGATGCAGGTGTTGAACTCATTTGTGAAGGGCTGCTGCACCCCAACTGCAACATCCAGTCCCTATGGTAAGGTGCACCCTCAGAAGCTGTCTTCTCTCTTGCTGTGTTACCCTTCCAGGAACAGCATGTAGAGAGAGGAAGGTAGCAATAGGTGGTAGCATAGTTAGCATAGTATTTTTTAACCTGTACCTTCAGGATCTAAAGCAACAGGTTGGGAGGCTGGAGGGATCTTGCTTTGTTCTGTGAACTGCTCACCATAGAGCTTCCTGTGCCCTTCTCTGACCTCACCCACAGGACCTCTCTCAGATGTGACACTGAGGTGGGAGAGCTGCTGGTGCAGGACTGGCACATTAATTCTCATGCCTGCCAGTCACAGTGCAAAGCCTGCCTGAATTCACCAGTTGCCTCTTGCTTTCCATGGTCTCTATGGGTGCCAGCATAAGTGCTGGTCCAGCCTCACCAGTAGGAGCAGGAGGATCCTGTCCAGCTGTAGCATCCTGTCCAGCCCTGTGGTGGGACTTGCCTTCTTCCTCTGCCTCTTCTCTTCTCAGGTGGGCACCAAGCTCTGGACTGGTGTGCCTGTGGCCTGCATGGTGCTTAGGGCACCATGCTCATGCCCTCCACATCATTTGACAGAAGCTAGAGCTGTGCTACATTGCCTGAAGCTCACAGTGAGTGAGTTGAGCAAGAGACATCAGTACCATGTGAAGTCTCTGCCCAAAAAGATGTGTTTGATGACCGGTTAAAGCTACTTGTTTCTCAGCTGAGAGGCCTCAGTTACCCTTTTTGGAGAAATGGTTGCAAGTTTCAAGTAATAAACTTCAGAGGCAATTCATGATCAGTTTAAACCAAAGAGAAGATTATGCATGATGTTGGAGTTCACAGAATAAGATAATTATAAAATTGCTTGGGTTGGAAAGGATCTTAAAGCTCATCCAGTTCCAGCCCCCTGCCACGGGCAGAGACACCTTCCACTAGACCAGGTTGCTCAAAGCCCTGTCCAGCCTGGCCTTCAACACTGCCAGGGATGGGACAGCCACAGATTCTTAGACAACCTGTGCCAGTGCCTCACCATCATCATAGTAAAGAACTTCTTCCTAATATCTCATCTAAATCTACCCTCTGTCAGTTCAAAGCCATTCCCTCTTGTCCTGTCACTACATGCCCTTGTAGAAAGCCCCTCTCCAGATTTCTTGTAGATCCCCTTTAGGTTTTGGAGGACTGTTATAAGATCTTGCCAGAGCCTTCTCATCTCCAGGCTGAGCAGAAATTAGGAATATCTGTCTTCTTAAGGTTCCTTCTCCAACTGAAGCCACACACCTTTGAGCTTCAGGGAGGACTTTTAGGTGTTCAGCAGTCACAATGAGGACAGCTGTCTCTATGAGAAGACCATGGACCAGCCCCTGCTGATGCCTCTAGGATGCCTAACAGGGATCTGTGGTCCATGCTAGGGGCATCTGTGCCCGCTGCCTGGATGTGGGCTGGTCTCTGGAGCCATTGCTCACTGCAGCTCTCCCTTTTCTCTCTGCAGGCTGGGTAACTGCGATGTCACATCAGCCTGCTGTGCAACCCTTGCCACTGTCATGGCTACCAAGCAGTGCCTTACAGAGCTGGACCTCAGCTACAACCCGTTGGAGGATGAAGGCATCAGGAAGATCTGCGAAGCCTTGAGGAACCCCAGCTGCAACGTGCAGCAGTTAATGTGAGAGGTGTTTGTGGTCCTACTTGTGTTCCCCCAGCAGGTGATGAGCTCAGGGAGGGGATGCAAGCACTGGCTCTCTGGGAATTGCTCTTGAGGGTAACTGATGGCCTAGGGAGGGGGTGGAGGGTCAGGTGCCATTTGCATGCTGCAAAACTTACCTTGTCCCTTCCAAGTGACATGACCAAAGTGCTTTGATCTGCTTTGGTCCTTAGGGCCCAAGAACAAGGAGAAGGTGATGCTGGGGAGGGAGTAATATGGTCCTATCTTGTAAGGTGTGTTTCTGTTTGTTGGGCCAGTCTCTTAAACCTAGATGGGGCCCTTTCTGTTATAGGGTCTTCCCATACGGTCCATTTGTTCATCTTTCTCTTTCCTTAATGGAGGATGCTCACTAAACCACCTTGCCTTTCTGTTTGGGTTAGTTTGTATGACATTTTGTGGAGTGCTGAAGTGGATGATGAGCTGAGAGCACTGGAGGAGTCCAAGCCTGAGGTGAAAGATCATTTCATGAGCGGTGACTGCCTAAGGAGAAGCATCAAAGCAATGTCCTCGTCTTAACCTGAACTTTTTTATTCATAAAGCTAATTAATTTAATAGAGAACTTGCTTGTACCAAAATACTTGTGGATTCCCTGAGTGGATGTCCAGGGAAGCTGACAAACCTTCTGTGCATCTCTGGATGTACTAACTCCAAGGCTCATGAAAACATTGTTCATTTTCACTGCAACATTACTATCCTTGAAATAAACAATTACTGGGCATCTTCTAGAAGTGGGTCTCTACCCTTTAAGAGCTCATTAATCTTATAATCCCATCTAATGCATTAGTCAGGCTTTAAAAAGAGCTCCTTTCCAAAGGCAGGAGGAGATCTACCTATTGTATTATTACTGGGTGGTGCTTTTACCAGGTTGCTGGGGAAGGCTCTCCGAAACCCAAGTGTTTTCTAATCTAAAATGGAGCTCTTCCCTGCCTTTCCCTCTAAGAGTCCTTGGAACTGATATATTTCAGTATTGGCCAAGGCAATAGAGAAGGAAGAAATGAGCAGCTGTTCAGTTGCATGACTTTTTTAAATTGGTATCCCTCGAAAAGCAGCTTTCCTATAAACAAAAATGAGTTTCTGCTAGTACAGAAAATGATTAAATGGTTTGGTTTGTGTGCTAGGGGAGGAGAGGTTCTACAGGAACTATAATAAAGTCTGTTTGCAAATAATTAAATGTGTCATTTTTCATCTTAGAAGAAGAAAATGAAGATATTTCTCCTTTAAGACCAATCCGTCCCTCCTGAACTACAATACCACTAATTAATAAGTGGTTTTACACATTAGCTTTTGGTAAGCTCCTAGCGGAAGCATGTCAGGAGATCTTAGTCAAGGCCTCAGGTGGACAGCAAGCCTAGAAGTCTGGTGCCAGGGGACACTGACTGGATTTTCTTACCCAGTCAGAGTTTTAATAAACCTTGTTCTGAGGGAAAAAGCAGCAGTTGCACACCTGAAATACAAGGGAATTAGCTTGGCTTTAAGAGCGCAAGGGACAAACTTGGCATTGCCCTGTGGTGGCTTTGCAGGAATGCCGAAGAAATCCTGTTCCACATAATCTCTCTTCCTAGAGCAGTCACTTGGTGTTTTGTTCACTTGCAAATCCCGCCTGGGCACCCAAGTTAAAGGTGTTCCCAGGCTTTGGCTTCAGATGCTCACCCGTTCATACTGTAGAGGCTGTAAGTGGCTTTTCTTTGACTTAAGGAAAGCTTTGACCTAAGCATAGTTTCTGCTATAGCCTCCACAACTACCAAATGGTGCACCAGAAGTAGCTTATTTGTGTCTTCAGGCAGGTGTGAAGGATGGAATTTACTTTTTCCTCAACATAGTCTTTTTTAGCATTTTGGGCAACCTCAAAACCACTCCTTTTTGCTTTAAGAGCTATTTGGTCTTCTCCTTCAAGGGCAGCAGTAGTTTGTGTGTTTAGAAATCTACCCATCCTGAGTGGCTCTTAAAAATAGGCTTTTCACATTCATGGTCTCTCCTGGACTCGGTGTGTGTGGGCTCATTTCAAGCTAGGGGAGAAGATAGGGCTGAAGAGGAGCAAGAGACATGTAGGGACATGAGCACAAAGTATCAGGCATCTTGATGGGTGTAAAGACAGCACTCCAGAAGAATTAAGCAAATAGTAGAGGTGGGTTTCTGAGAGTATATGATGTGCTGGATAGAAGACAATGTCTGCAAGGGAAGTGAAGGTGTAGCTGTGCTGCTCCCAAAGCAGTCATGGTCTGGCAGGTTGAAGGTGAGGTAGTTTCCAGACAAAGCCTCCCTTGGCCCCATCTAGCAGGCAGGATGGGCTGAGGACTGTGTCAATCTAAGTCCAACCTGGGCCAAACTATCCCAGAGCCAGCCCCTGTCCTGTTGGCAGTACACATTCCCTGCAGCATTGCCTTGTGCTGGCTACCAAGCAGGTGACACTTTCCTCTTGCACTCAGCTCAGGACATTGCTGCTGCAGCACTGCAGCCTGAGAAATGCCTCCTCTTCTTCTACTGCAGGCTGAGGAGCACCAAGATGCACCGGCAGCAAGCCACTGTAGCAAGAGACACTTGTCGTAAATAAGACTAAAGCAGTGATTTATACTCCTTAAAACTTGCCTGGTTTTATTTATCTATTAGTTGGCCCAACTCACTTCTCTGACACTTATCACAACCATGTGAGAGTTGAAATGCAGAGCAATTTGCTCCCACGTTTTAGATGCGTGGGTCTTCACCATTTTAAGCTAAAGTGAGCAGGCAGTAATTGAATCACAAACTTTTCATGTGGGCTAAGGTATTAGGCTGGCAATCAAAACCTTGCTCATACCAAGTTCACAGCCAGAGCACTCAGCAGCTCCTGGGATACCACAGCCACATTCTGGTTCTTTCAGGGCAAATGGTTGGGCCCACTGTACCAGTGGTTTACAAATACTGGCCTTCTACTAGCAAGGGTTAAGTTTCACCTGGTATAATGAAGCTTAAAGATAAAATTATGAAGCCAAAATAAGAAAACCAGGCATGACTTTCAGTGTTAAGCAAATACTAGAAGCTTAAAAACATGCTCCTTGAGGACCAAATAGCAGAGAACTTGAATCCAGAGAGAGCAGGTTTGTATTTTAAGTCTCAGTAACAGCAACACTGCTTTAGAGGGTATTAAAACTTCAGGTTTCTGCCGGTAGTTTCGCGTTCTGCAATAAACTTGTTTTTCCATTCACTGGCAGCGTATGACCTCAGGCAGGGTGGTCACGGTGTTCCAGTTAACGTTGCCAGGAGCAGTTAAGCAAAAATCACTGGCCTCGCGAACAGGTCATGCCCCACCTGAACCTGGTACTTGCTTTGGAAAAGCATTATGTCGCAGCTGCCCTGACTGCTCTTTTGCTGCCCAGGCTTTTGGGGAAGGAGCTCCAGCACAGCAAGGCCCCAGACACCAGCTCCAAATACTACAGATGCTAACAAACAGCAATTTCAGTGCTCCAGTTGAATCTGGAAGGGCAAATCAAGCCAACTGTGTTTCAAGGGTTAACCACAGCTCCCCACTTTCTCCAAAAACAGCGATTGCCATCTGAGTCACTTCCAATCCTCTACTAAAATAGTGTGAAAGGGAGTTATTTCTTGCCTGAATTCCTCTTTTGCATAGAAAATTATGACTTTCCATTATCCTTTCAAACATACCTATCTTTCAGCCAGCTTAGTTCCTCAGCTACCCCTTCTTCCCCAGCATCTCCTTTTCATGTCATCTATTTTACCAATGGGGAAAACACACACGAACAAAAAAACCCCATAAACTAAGGGGGAAAGTCCCTCTCCCCATAAAGTAAGAAGAACTTTAAACTACTTTGCCCATTCCCCTGTTCACAGCTGCAAACAAACCACAGACATCTTCCCTTTCTCTTCCTGGGCCACAGCATCACAGCCCCTCCTTCCTCACTTCTCCCACTTGTCTGGCACCGACACCATAGATACCAGCAAAACACAGGTCCCCATGTTGTCAATGACTTACAAGTTGACTGCTTTATGATTATGTCTTACCTGTCTCAGCTAAAGCCAGCTGCATCCACCAAGGGAGGAAACACAGCACCTAGCAGGAGGAAGAAACATGCTAGGCTAGCAGCCTGAGTGAATTATAAGCGTTTCCAAGCTAGAGGACACACCAGTGGGGCATGGGATTCAGGTGTACTGGGGGGCGTGGAAACTTTAACTGGTCAACATTTTATCTTGGCCTATCTTGTTTGCAATTAAAGGCAGGTATGCAGTGGGAGAGGTGAATTGGCAGGTCCTCAAGCCCGTAAAGATGTTCCAGAGCAGAAGAGCAAAAAAAGTCTTAAGAAGGGCTGCCTGGCCCTAATATCTGCAGAGGAAAATAAAGCAACAGCATAGATGGTGTTTGCACATGCACCCTACAAACAACCCATGCAAATCCTCTGTTGTTGCTTGCTGTTTCCTACCTCACTAGTAATTATGGCATCCCGAGAACCACAACATGCCATCAGGACAGCGTACAGATCCAAAGTATTCTGCAAAGCCAGCTCTTCCCACCCTCACTTCCTTACATCATACACATTGGTTTTGCCTTTTTTCACACTTCACTTAGACACTTAGTTCAGACCCTAAATATGCTTTACAGGTGATTAAATCACCTCTGCTGCTGAGTACAGGAATACTCCAGCAGGCCATATGCAATTGTCTAGGAAACATTGCTTGCTGTGACTTCTAGGTTTAGTTTAGCTGATTGACTTCTTGCAGCTGAGTTCAATGCATTGGCTCATCTCTAATGTGCAGTAACTGCAAATCAAGCAGTGAGGCTGCACTTGGCGATAACTGGAATATAAAGCACCAAAGAGTTTTCTCTGTGGCACCCTCCACAAAGAGGGGAAATAAAGACTGTTTTGTTCATCTCTGGCTGCAGTGGGGAGCTGCTGCTTTCTTCACAACACGCTCCCAGGAGATCCCCTTCCCCATCCATGCCACAGGATGCAAAGCAAATCTAAATTAGATATGCTACGTGGCATGTCTCCTAACTGCAGCAGGATCAAAGATAGCTATAATCCCAACAAGGTGGGTTAGAGACAGCTAATGAATGCTCTGGGGAAGAAATCTGGCTGGATTTGGCTGCCATGATAGAGAGCAAGCAGAGCTCCCAAGGCTGGAGGGACAGAACGGAACTGATCCAAGGCTTCTCTGGGAAAATCATCAAAGCACAGGTGGGGTAAGGAGTGAAAAGAGATGAGGGGGAAGGAAAGCACTACAGGATGGTGTTTTGCCTCCTTTCTCACCTCCCTCCACAGTTCTTGGCTCTGTAATCTCCACGCAACTTAGCACCATCTTCTGAAAGAGAGAATCACTCCTGCTTTTCAGATGGCTCATTCCCCCTAAGGGTTTAAAGCATCTTTAGGCTCCTGGGTTTTATGCCTGGCATAAAATGGCATTGGCACAGCTAAGACTGCAGATCTAGCTCTAGTAGCATGTGCAAAGACTTCCCATTCACTGCTGGCATCCAGCTGCAACAGCCCCAGCTCCAACATCCATGGGACATACTTGTTAAAAATAAAACACAATGAGATCCTATTGTTTTGGAAAGAGAAAGAAGAGTTAAAACAACTGCATAGCAAAACCAGATGAAAAGCATGTTATTCTTTGCCCTCTTATTCATCATGTGCTTTTTATGGGCTTGCAGAGCTGAGATAACTTCACATATCAGTACAGGATTGGCTTCACCAAGGGCAGCAAGGGGTTTTGGATGCTCTCCTACAAGCATGTAGCAGCTCAGCCTTTCTCCTTTGTGTCTTACAGTGCCTGCTGGGCCTTTTCCAGGGGCTGCGAGGAAGCTGTATGTGGAGCAGCACTCACTGTCACCTTGAGGCCAGATTTTCCAAGGGGCCATCCAAAACAGTGTCCCTCCACAGTTTTGCTGGAATTAATTAGGCCGCATCCTCTCCACCACATTGTTCCCTACATGCGCCCTGCTCTGAGCCAGCTCCATCAATATTGGCTCCTGTCTTGCTGAGCATGGCGGTAACTTGTTCTTTTAGTACAGCAAACCAATTTCTTAGCACATGGCATGGCATGTGTATGATGACTTTAACCAAGGTCAGTGAGTGCTGGGTTAGGCATGATGGTTAGGGAGACATTTGACTCCACTGTGTGCTCTTATTTAAGTATCTGCCGTGTAATTCATTGCAGGTTCTTGGCAGTAACTTCTGTCAGGTGAGCAACAGCCACTTAGCGCGTTTGTGTGAAACTGAGAGTGTCCACTGCCTCACAGAGGACTCACTGGTGGTTAACAGCGTTAGGAAGCTTTCCTAGGACAAGCCAGTCAGTGAATGGTCTCCTGTCCCTTCCCTGCTCGCTCGTGCCCTTGCAAGGGAGCAGGCAAGACTCCTCTGCTTTCAGGTTGTTATCACAGGACGATGCCAGGGTCTAGTTGGTAATGCCAAGGTGTCCTTGGCTCACAGATTCTCCAGAACTTTCCTGCCCTGAAAGCTCACTCTGCACCATCAGAAATGTGCTGTTCCCCTCACTGATATGATGATGCTCGATCGCTGTTCCCCTTCCCTAAGACAGACATCAAATACTTCAACCTTCCTGCTATTGTGTGCACTGAGAGCATGCCCAAGTATCACAGATGTCAAGGCAGACATCTGTACTGGTGCCTTGGTACTTGCTGAGTGAGCACAGAGACATTATACTTGCTGGGTGAGCACAGAGACATAGGGCACTTGTACCTATGGGCAAAATCTGTCTATGTTCTTTGCCTGGAGGTTCTAGGGATCTGCTAAGCCTGCTAGTGGAAGGAGGCACAGAGTCATAAGTATAAGGACTGGTTGGCACAGGAGGAGGAGTAGGTGGTGTTATAAGGCACCCTTCTTGGAAGAAGACCTGCTAGTCTAAAGACAGTATCTTGTTGCAGGCTGGTAGTGAGTTTAATTTCTCTGTCAGTTTTAAAGGCTCCTCCTCTTAGTCCCACTTTTCTCAGGAATCAAATAATTGGGAAGTGTTTATTTAGACTGAGATTTAGGTCTCACCCACAGGAGAATATTTCCGCCAGGTCACCTCCTGTCCTTTGCTACTTCTAACTCCAGCAGTGATTGCCGGTGGTATGTTTTGCAAGCGTCCCACCCAGTCAGTGATGAGAAATCACAGAAGGAAATACATCAGCTTGTTCTGAGGTAAGGAAATAATGAATATTCAGGGTTCTGTGCAGGAAGTTTGACCAAACAGATTCCTGCTTTAAAGCTTAGTTTGGGTTGCATGAACAAACAGCAATTTCTTATCCGAAGCTGAGCACAGTTTCTTGGCTGCTCTTGTTTGCTAGAGCTGGGTAAAATGTTTGTTTTTCTGGCGTGATGAGTGTTTTAATCTCTTCTTAAGCTATCAAAAAAGAGACAGCAAGTGATGTTCCCTACCAGATCTTCATTGTGAACAGGTGTAAAGACATGGACAGGAAGGGCTCCTCATACGTGAGCTCCTGATCCCTTCTCCTTTCCAGATGGATTCAGTCCTCTCCTGAAAAGGGTGACAAAACTCTTAAGGGTTCCTTATCCTAAGGACACTGGATCCCTTCCTCTAGTCCTCATTTTGATTACCCAGGCTAAGCAAGGATGAAAGGCTATGCCAAGAGATAGTGCAACAGATCATTCATCTTGGAGCAAAGCAACACAGAGAAGAGCCCAAACTGAGCTGCTGCTTCTTCCTAGGACTGTCAGGTTCTTTCCAAGGGCAGATTACAAACTCTGCACATCTCTTTTTCCAAATTTCCAAAGACTCATCTCCTGTTCCAGGAACACATCAGGCTGTTACACCTGCCCAACAGATCAACAAGCCTGGCTTCTCCCTGTCTCTCCTCCTTTTCCCAATGTCTCCCTTGCCTGCCTTAGACCTCCCAAAGTTGGCTCTACAAACCACAGGTCATTGAGTGGCTTTCTGCCTGAACAGGTGTCATGATTTAAGTCCTAGTCAGCCACACAGTTTGCTCACCCACTCCCTCCTCTTTCTTCCCCCTGCTCCCAGAGGGATTGGAAGGAGAATCAAAAGAATGTGACTCCCACGGGTTGAGATGAGAGCAGTGCAGTAACTGAGGTATAACACAAATCACTGCTGCTACCACCAATAATAATAATGATAAGGGAAACAACAAAAGAAGAGAATACAACTGCTCACCACCATTACCCAGCCTGACTGAGCAGCGAACCCCCACCCTTCCGGGTCTCTGCCCTCTATTTTTTCATAGTGGGCATGACATCTGTGGTATGGAACACCTCTTTGGTCAGTTTGGGTCAGGTGTTCTGTCTCTGCTTCCTCCCGGCTTCCCCTCCTCCCTGGCATAGCATGAGGCTCAGAAAGTCCTTGGTCAGACCAAAAGCATTCTAAGCAGTAAACTGAAACCATGGGTGTTATCAGTGCTGTCCCCAGGCCGAAAGTCAAAACCACAGCGCTGCACCAGCTACTAAGAAGGATAAAATGACTGCTGCTGCTGAACCCAGGACAACAGGCCTGCAAATGAGTGGCTATTTACTGCAGGCACAGCTGAAAGGAAGGCACCAAAATCTCCTTATCTGAGGAAGCTGCCTGCTGAGCCAACCCTTTCATGACTACTGGCCAGCACACTTCTCATCAGCACGATAAGCAAGCGGCCTCCCAGATGCCAGTGTCATCATAGCAACTGAGCCAGCCAGGTGTTGATCCCATAACTTCACAAAGGGTTTTCTCTGGATCAAACCCAATGAGCCAGATCCAGTGAACCAGACAGGCATGGCCCTAGGTAGTAGAGTCTCATGGTTGCAGGAAAGAGCAGGATAAGGCCCAGGGAAAGGGATCAAAGTTGGGAAGAGATCCAGAGCAATCTCTGTTGGAGGAATGACTTAGTCTGGAAAAGGGTGCCTGAGGGACAGGGACAGAGTCTGGAGAAAGTGAACAGAGAATGACTCTGCGGTTCCCTTCCCAGTTCAGGATCTAGGCAAGGACAAATTGAACCATCATGTGAAAAGTCAGCTTACTAAAGGAAATATTTCTTGGGTTGGGTGGGAGAACTACTTGGTAGGGGATACTGTGGAAGCTAGCATCTGACACAGCTTAAACAGTCAATTGAATGAATAAATGGAATTAAAAACATCAGTTGAGGCTTATCAGAAGCAAGTAAGGCCCTTAACTGTGGGGGATGTATCACTGGGTGCTTAACCCAGTCTGGTACTGTCCCCATGCATCCGCTGTGAGGCATTATCAGAAAGCAATAAGCAGAAGAGCAAGTGACCAGGAGGCAGCCAGCGGTTGTGAAGCAGTGATATATGGAGGACAGGAGGTGGGATGGAAAAAACAAGTTTGTGGGAAAATTGCAGGTGCATCACATTTCTAGTGTCCTTTCATCTGGGAAGGCCATGAGATGCTTTGTGAGTTGTTCTGGACAAAAGCTAGGCAATTCAGCAGATGCCTGTCTGCGTGACAGTAATAACAGACCTCTAACAATGTGGTACTGATCCTTTGAGCACAAGCACAGGTAAATAACATACTGACAAGACCCTATGAGGGAAACAAGATTAGTTCTGTGTGTTCCCACAACAGGGAAGGAGGGGCAAAGTACTGATGCATCAGGTGCCAGCTGCCACCATAGCCCTTACGCACTCAGTTTCCACCCTCCAGTTGCCCCTCAAATCCCAGAGGGTGCTACAGGCAGGCTGTGTAAGCTCTGGATGGCAAATTCAGATGTTGACCTCTCATAAATAGGGCTGCTGGGGTGCTTCAGTTCTTCAGGCCGCAAGCAAAACACAGCAGATGATAGGAATCACAGCGTGCAACAGGGACCTTTGCTCCTGTTTCCAGGTGCGTTAAGGAGAGTGGCAAGTGCTTATGAAGTCCATTGCTGAGGGAAGTGACAATACTGGTGGGCCAGTTCCCAGGGAAACTGTTGCAAAACCTCTCCTCTCACTTGATCAAACCTTAGACATCTAACATTGCTGCTTCTTGCTTCTCCTTTACCCATCTCATAAAGCTTTACTGAAAAAGAAGCAATTGCAAGCCTTTCCCATCCCCTCTCCTACCCCCATGACTGGAAAAGGCTCGGTTTCTCCTCCACCTCCAGCCTGTGTCTCTGTTAGTAGCTGCGGTTCCCAGTAGGATGCATTCCCCAAGTTCCTGGTGACCTTCCCACAGCTGGCCAGGGCTTGCTGCAAGAGAAGGAAGCCCAGGCATGCTGCTGCGCTGCGCAGCACCACAGCAGAGGAGGGCTGGCTCAGCAACAGGGAAGAGGAGACAGCACCTAAATACCAGCGGCAGCTGCTCAGCACAGAACGGCTATTAGAGGCTCACAGCTGCTCCTCTCTAATTAAGAGAACAGCCAGTGCATGGGGGGGAGGAGGCTGGTGGAGAGTCCCTCTTGCATGAGCCGGGGCAAGGGGAGCAGCTGGCTCTGTGTGCTTGCTCTCCTGTTGCAGCAGAGCTGTTGGGCTCTGCTGTGCGTTTCACTCACTGCCCAACCTGAGCTTAAAAGCAGCTCCCAAGCAAGGCCAGGCACTTTCCAGCTCTTTCTTCTGCATGGAAGAAACAGGACTAGATGCTTGCTCTATGCCAGAGCACAGAGTTGGGATGAGGCATCACAGAGAGGCCAGGATTCGACTATCTGAGGTGCAAAGCCCACACAGGGTGATAGGAGTGGGTGACGACCCAGGGGTGCTTGCAGGAGATGGACAGGATGTTGGTTTCTGGGTGGTGGAAGCTGTTCAGGTAGACAGCATCACATTGCTGCAAGGAGGTAACAGCAGTCCCTGGTTTTCTCATCCTCTGTCCCCCTCTCACTGCAGAGGCCAGGTGTGGTTTTAGGCTGTCTTCTTCCTTTCATCCATGACCATCTTCAGCCCTTCCAGGCTTCGATCTCCAAAGCTGTCCAGACACAGCAGCAGCAGCAGCAGCAGCCTTTTGCTGACAGAGCAGGCCTGTCACCCTGGCTGCTACCACACTTGGAGGGCAGAGGCTTTCTCGGCCTCTTTGGGGACACACCATGTCTTCTGCAGTGGACAGCTTTCCTCTGAATTTCAGTTTGATTAGGCTCTTTGCGGTGCTGCCTTTGCATGAGAACCATGGGCAACAGGTCTGAATCCAGAGGGAACCAAGCAGTGCTGAGCTGGGGAAGAAGAAGACGGCTTACAAATAAATACATAGTGTTTACATGCAAACGAATCTCTTGTTTTCTGGATTAATAAATAAGTACAACATACTTAAATACATACAGGAGTGCAGACAGGTGGAAGATACTTTGCAAATCCCGCCAGGAAAATATCACTAGAGCTATCAAAGCACAGAGCCATGACCTTCATTCTCTCTTTTGCAGATTTCCCCATCTCAAGGCAGAGAAGAAGCTGGCCTCTGGCTCACTGGTGAACACGTGGCTCAGGAGACAGTTACTCCACGCGCGGTATAACATGTCAGTGTGTTTGTGCATTTAAACTGCTAAGATAATTTTACGCCCCAAACTCTCAAAGCTTCTGTAGGTGGACGCCGGCACATTTAGGTTTGGAGCTATTAACTTGAGTTGGAGATTCATTTCCGCGCAATCACTGATCCTGGTTGTTGGTGTGTCCGACCGGTTTGGGAGGGCTCTGAAAGGTAACTGCAGGCTCAAGGCCATACACAGTGTCTCCTGCCTACCCATAGTAACTGCAGGCAATGGTGTCCTTGGGATTGTGAAGCAGAATGCGCTACTGAAGTAGCAGAAAAAGGCCTGGTGACCCACTGGAGAGTCCCAGCGAACCAGCAGTGACTAGGAACAGCCCGAAGGCAGCACCAATACAGAATAGGAACACAAAGGCTCTTGCATTTGGTCTGAGTGGCTTCAGCAAGGGGTCTTAATGACATGGGATTATGCCTTGTTTTTTCCAGGGTTTGTGCTTCCTCTTCCAAGCTCCTCTCCCAGCTTTGTGGTGCCAGGCACTCATGCAGGTACCAGCATCAAATCAATGAGCAACTGCTTTGCTGGCACCAGGCAGGTTCAGTGCAGCACAGGATCTATCCCAGAGGCCTGGTACAAGTTTAGCTTGGGAGCAGCAGCAGCCTGGGACCAGCAGCAGCAGGATTTCTCCCCGCAGGCATCATGCGCTGCAATGAAGACAGTCTCTCCCCTACACATGGCGGAGATGGAGGGGCTGAAGAAGGGGGAGTTCTCTCCTTAAGCTCAGAGGAGTTTGCATTTGAGGACAGCTACATCAGGCATGTGGCTGCTGCTTGCTTGCATCTCATGGTGGAGTTGGAGGGGAAAGATGAGAAATCAGGATGTGGTCCTCCCCACTGTGAGTAGCCACTGTAGTGCCTGAGGGACAACAGTGTCACATGCTTTACTTTTTTTGTTATAAGCAGGCCTGGAGACACCTTCTTTAATTAATGTTTGGGTAGCAAAACACCATGCAAATGGACTTGAAGCAACACATCCAGTTCAAGCACACTGGAAACAAAAGTATGTGGATCCTATTTGGTCTGCACCCAGAGCTATACATGTTAGACCTCCCCTGACTGTGGCAGATCTCAGGCTCTGCTCTGGAGACAAACTGTGGGGCCAAATCAGTTCAGCATTTAGGGCTCTGATGACAGTCAGGCTGTGCCACTGAACGCTTTGAGAGCTCTGGCGTCCAAGCCTCGGGCCCAGACAGCAGAGCCTGCAACCGAGGCTGGGCTGGTGGGAGCAGATATTCAGATCATCACGGATTTGCCACCATTGAACAGCACCTTCCTTCAGCTGCTGGCCAGGCAAAAACCACTCCAGAGGTGCTGGCATCCAGCCCTGAGCACCTGTGTGCAGTTAATCTGCCCACATGTGCCACCTATCTCCTCTCCAGGAGATGCTCTGGTGCCCAGTAAACCTTCCATGCCTACTCTTACCTCCCACCTCCTCTATAAGCACCTGCTTTCTGCAAGGAGTGGATGCCTGCCTCTCCCCTTCCCCATCAGCCCTATCTTGCACTACAAGCCCTGTGCCCCAGACGTGCCTCCCCATTTGGAAGCAAGACACAAAAGGGAGCTGCCCCAGCATGTGCCATGCATCAAGCCCCGCCATCACCCCTGCCATTCCAACACTCCCTGCACTGCGGAGCTTTGCCAGCCCTCTTGTGCTGCCCCACCAGGACTCCAAGGTCATTCTCAGCCATGCTCTTCACATTCCACATGGGCCCTTTGGGTGATCAAAACCACCCAAAAGCTCATACAAACATGAGCCTTTCCTTCCCTGCCTGCAGCAGCTGGCCCTCATGGGGTCCCCTCGTCCTGGTCTGTGCACTTCAAACCTCCAAAAGGCTAAACCAGACCTGGATGGTGCCTCTGCCCCTGCTGTTGACTGGAAAAATCAAATCTAGGATGATGTTAATCCTGGTGGTTTAGCAGGATGATGCTCTGGTGCAGCCGTGTTTGCTGGTAAAGCAAAACATCCTACCTGCCTGTCCCCATCCTTCCTCCCCTCCCTGCATGCAAGTGGCTGCTGCTAGTAAAACCGGTAACCATGGCTTCTCTGGAAAAAACAAGCATGTGATCGTTCCTTATTGGCATGGCCAAAGCAGTCCTGATGAGAACAATCCCTCACTGGGAATGTTCGTGATGTGCTGGATGGAAGGTGCTACCCCTGTCGACCCTCCTCAGCTGCACTCAGCCCTTCAGAAATCCCAAGGATCTTGCCCAAAACTTGCTTCCACCATGCAGGACCTGAGGCTGAGAAACCCCTCCCACCCAAACTGCAGTCCCAGGGCAAGATTAAACCATCACACGCATTAGGAGGTCAAAAGCAGGGAGTCAGAAAGTGTGCCTCCCGCACCTAGCCGTGTACCTCCACACATCACTTACACGCTCCACAATGGGATACGATCCCTCTGGGAACTCATCCTATATTTCAGGGGTATTTTGTGCTTGCAAGGACAGAAGTACTATGCTCTTGGGCCAGTTCTATGACTGCTTCCTCATGTCACACCACTGCCATATGGTCCTCATCCAGCTCCATCAGGCAGTGGTGGGCCATGGCCCCCATCCAGGCGAGCAAAGCAGGGGGAGGCACCAACAGTCAGGAGTGAGAAATTGTGCTTCCTTCCCCCTGTATTTACTCCACATAAACCAAATGTGTTTATGTAAACAAACTGCAGGGGACCAGGTGGCATCTCTGTGTCCCTGTGTCAGCCCTCACAGGGCCTGCAGCAGCATCAGCAAGATGACAACGGTCTGAAGGAGGAGCAATCAGTCCCCGGCCAGAGCAGAACAGCAGCATCAGCCTGACCTGTGAGCTTCCGAGGTCTGCTTGGCTTTAGATAAGTATCCACTTCCCACACACCACTTACCTCGTTTTCCAAGGCTTCCATCCCTGAATCTAAGTGGCTGCATGACTGATTGAACTTTTCCAACAAACTAGCTGGGAGATGAACATTATTTCATGTGAGATAAGGGCACACCGACCACGATCACACAGAAAGCCTTTTATAAAAGAAGTAAGAGAATTTAAGCCCGCAGAGCCCTTGTTTTGCTCATTAGTAACAGAGAGAGGCTTTGCTCCATGTGGGAGTGCAGCTGAACTCTGAAGAAACCATTTCTCACCTAGGAGCCTGCTAGGAGACCATCTTGTCCAATCACCACATGGCTGTGGCAGAAATGAGAAGATGAAGGCTGCTACCTGGTAGCAGCATAATGTTTGCAATCCTGGGTTAAAGTGATTATGAACAAAACAAAACCGAGGAAGCTGGTAGAGTGGAGGGGGATAAAAGACAAGTGCACCCTTCGGAGAAACGGAAGCCTGAGTTTCCTATGTCCCTGAGAGTTGGTGCAGGGGCCAAAGGCAATGTGTTTGATCCACCTTGCTTTGTCCGTAGCCCTGTCTCCCTGTACACTCACCAGTGGGACAGCTGAGGAGAGCTGAGACTCAGCTTTTGCCTGCTGGGAATCTGCTGGTGCCTCATGAGCATCCCCCTGCAGCTGAGCCTGGCTTATGATCCCAGCAGGCACAAGGAGCTCACGCTCCCTCCCAGCAGCTTCCTTTACCGTCTGAGGCAGGGGAAGCCCAGCGCCCTGTGACCGCTGGCTCCCCTCCAGCTGTCTCTGCTTGGCACTTTCTGCCTGCAGGGAGCACGCTGGAAGCCTAACAACAAACACAACATATCCTGCAGCCAGAGGGGAGGAATTCCTGACCTGAATGCATGCACCGTCCAGCTTCTGCCACAATCAATATCTCGCTGTGGTTGCGATGAGGGTAACGACATGTCAGGAGAATCTATGCCGGAAACGAGGTGCGTGCGTGGGGGATGAGGTGGGGAGAGGAAGAAGTGGTGTAAGCAAAAGGAGGGAATGTTATGGTGAGCCAAACAAGACTCCAGCAAGGGGTCTCCCCAAGAGGAACCAGTGATCCAGCCAAGCACAGACTTCAGTTTGTTCTTTGAGGAGAAATAAAGACAGTGGTTCGCTCAGCCTTGGGCAATGAACCTTTCTGTTGCCCTCTCCTGGAGCGAGCCCTGGTGCTACAGGGATGCTTTTGCCATCCAAACACAGCTGGGCAAGAGAGACAGAAAAAAACTAAGCCCATTGGGTGTTTTCTGGTGCCCCAGCAGTTGGAGACCCAATCTGGCAGCTTAGAGGCACCTAATTTCCCCCAAAGCCTTCCTACACACCAGAAAACACAGGCCTCACCAGGGTGGCAAGTTTGGGCACCCAAACACTGCAAACCTTGTTTGTAAGCATCCACACAGACACAGAAGACATCTGTGATCCAGGCAGCCTATTTTTGTAATGTCTTTTTGACAGCACAGAGACTTTTCTAGCCCATAAAGGGAGGCCTAGAGAAACACCATGAAGCTGGCTGGGGCTCCAGCCCCAATGCACTGGGAAGCTAACCCAGAATCCAGCTTCAAAGCAGAGCGTTGGCTTGGGGACAGCCCCTTGTGGTCTCCAGACAGTTACAGCACTGTGAGCCAAAAATAGCAGCTCTGCCCTCCCCACGGTAATCCCACTGGCAGAGTGGGTAGGAGGAGGAGGACAGGTTTGAGTTACATGGCCAGGGCTCTGTCGGGTAGCTTGCCCTTTTTCTGCATACAGCATATGATGATAGGCATAGGGCTCCCATTGGATTCCCGCAGCCCCACTCTAGCAGCTCAGCACCACTAATGCATGTTGAGTTTCTCTTACTCAAAAGAAATCTGCAAATGTTCCTTGGAGCCTCATCTCCAAGGGCAGCAATCTAACATTTTTAGTTAGTTGGCTAGTTAGTTAGTTAAGCAAGGCTGACAGCTGGAAAAATACATTCAAGTAAGCATTAACAGGTATTGATAAGAAGAGTTCTGAAATGAATTCAGCTGGTGCAGACTGCAGCATGCCCTGCGTGTACACAGGGTTCACGCCACATGAAAAGCTGTGGATGGCAAGCAAACCCCTCCAGCCCCCAAGTGTGAAATACTTTGAGAGAGCAGCTAGTCCAAAAACCCAATCCCTGCAGCTCGAACACCACCTAGCAGGTGGGATGTATTCCAGAGCACTCGCTTAATAGTGCCGTGAGCTTTTAAACTAGCATAAACTTTGCTTGTAAATTAAAACAAAACCAAACCAACACTGGCTCTGTGTTTGTACCGCTGTTTAGCAGTATGGCAACCGTTCAGAGCCCGGACAGCAGAAAGCCTTTAAGGAGACAACGTAATGTAATTTCTTCTGGACTTCCCCTTCCAACAAATCCTGCCCAGGAAACTCCCTCCAAGAAAGGTTGACCTCAGTAACCCTGCCAGGGCCCTGGAAGTGCATGATGCACTTTACTGATCTCAGTCTCTAATTCTGTTCCGACCTCCCCAGTACCCATTTTGACAATGTTGCTCCAAGGTAAGTCCTAAATTCAGCCTCTAATTTCACATGGGTTGCCAAGAAAACCCATTAGGTGATGGCTTTGGCTCTTCACTATTAAGGGCCAGACTTCTTTTTGGAAGCGCTAAATCTCAGAGAGGTTTACAATACTTTATAAAATCCAAAGGATCCCCTGGGGAAGGAGCAGAGCCAGGGTAGGCAAAGCTACATTGCGATTTTTGGGACAAATTATCTGTAAATAAGATAATTGTTTGTAGTTGCCCTCCAGCTACAACAAAGAGAGAGACCAAGTAGGAACACTGAACTCCACTAGGTCCCAAGCCCTGCTCCCCCAGGTCAGGGTCTGCTGAGCACCAGTTACAGCTACTAATAGGGTTTTTTAGCAGCAGCATCCACTGCTGCGCCAGCTGGAAGCACGGAAAGCTCCACAGGATCATCTCTAGGCTCCGCTGACTCACTGGGGATAGTCAACCAGATTCCTACATCTCCTGCCCCGTGCCTTTGCAATTTTACACATGTATCTTGAGCCCAACATATCAAAACATGATACTTCTCAGAGGCCAGCAAGCTTGTACTTGCAGAGCACTCAGTTTTGCCAGAGGCTGTAGTGATGCAATAACTTGCAGCTTGCCAAAATAAAGCTAATTCAATGTGTGCACTTTGTCAGGTTTATGCTGTTCTACCACTGAAGGAATCCATGAAGCACAAGTACACTGGACCTAAGATTACTCCTAAAGCAAAATATTCAGTGAGAACAGAAAGTAATTACCTTACAGATTGGGTCAAATCCATGCCAAGATTTCTGGCACATTGCATAGTTCAGAGATGACTTAATCTTGACATGAGAAGTCTAAGATTTTATATGAAAAGAGCATAAGGTCCTCAAGCATAAGGGTGAACCTGCTTGTTATGCTGAAGTAAGGGGTGCTAAAATGTATGTGCTGCCCAATACAAACACGTATGGGAAGTGGAGATAAGTTCAACTGAAAAAGCCACATACAGAGACTTCAACTCACGGTTAAGCTCTGAAAGCTCAAATCTTTCCCACATGTGAATCTAAACCAGGGAACATTGCCAGGAAGTCTGAGATCCGAGCTATAACTCTTTGCAAGGGCTCAACAGTTCAGTGGGAAACTATTGTTGAGTTTCTCTGGATCCTGTATTGCCACATGTAGTGCAAGTGAATGCAAGAAGCCTAGTTTGGGTGTCTGAAGGCAGTGAGGATGTTGGTGGCCTCTTTCTCAGGGCATTCCTGCCTGGAGGACCTTTGCTCGAGATCCAGCACACTGCAGGTTCATTTGAGAGCACACTCCTTTGCTGCCAGCTCTTGCACAGTGCTAAGCTCAAAGGCTGGGAGGCTGCAAGCCATAAAGCAGCGAGGTAAAGGCAGAAGCAGTGTGAGCTGGAGATGGGGGAGCCCCTTCCCTGGAAGGTCCACACTGCCACATTGCACCTTGCTCTGGTACTGAGCATCAACCCATGGTGGCCTGGAGGGGCTGCGGCAGAGCAAGGCCCTGAGGATGCCCACTGTGAGCCAGTGACTTGTGCAACAGGGGCATTTGTACAGCTGCTATTCACAGTATTTCCAATTTCGTCCTTCTTTTTCTGTCCCTTCCTCTTTCTGGGTCTTCTTTATTTTCTTGGGAAGTGAGAACACGAGTTGTGACACAAACAGCGGCCTCACATATAACGCAGTTGGAGCATGCAGCCATGGAAACTGCTGCTTAGGTATGACTTAATACTTCTTATTTTGTCTTCTTTCGATAAAATGGAACAGCAGAAAGGACCAATACCACAACATGCACCTGCTCCTCAGGAAACACTGTTATCTTTCAGTTACTCAGTACTTTTATAGGTATACAAATACCTATTCGCATATTCCTTTTAGAAAACTCTGCACATTCATAAACCAACCTATTAAAGATATATGAAGCCTAAAACCAGTTGTGAGACATCAGAAAGAAAACAGATAACAATGTTATGGAAAACTTTCATTTTACTTTAGCTTGTTTACTTTTGAAAGTAGAATAAGAAGACTTCAAAAGAACTTCAAAATCCTGAATTTTGAGTCTGAGTCTTCATACAAAACATAGTTCAACGTCAATGAGTGGTTGATTTTATTCCTAAAGAGAAAGCAGTATTTTTCCAAACAACTCCACTGAGTGATTTACAAAATAACTATTTTTCTTTATAGCTGTAGCCTTCTAATTAGATTTTTATTCTAAGGTGAATTTTTAAGCCCTTCATGCCTGAGACATTACACACAATCCCCTATAATCTTTTCCTGAGGAAATTATTATATTATTTAATTGTCTTTGTGTTGGGTAATTACAGCAGGCTTCCTTCCTCCTTTCTATTCCTTGTTCTCTTTATTTACACCTGCAATAGGCTCATAGGGCCAGTCTCTGCTGACTTCCAGTGTATAATGAGTCAGTGGGATGCAGCAAGAAAAGAGAAGAGCATGGGCTTGGTGGGATTATTCAGCATGGAAGATTTGTGGTTTTAACACAGACGCTGTACCACCCCTTCCTTCAGTCTACGTAGTCAAGACAAACAGAGCACAGTATCTTCCACACAGGCTGTATGAGGAGGTGCAATGGCAGGGATTAAAACTCAAGTGCAGAGGAAGCACCAGAGCAGAGGTCAGCAGATGGTTGAGATGACTGCAGGCAGCACTTTGGTCTACCCAAGCAGAGATTAAAGCATCCTGCTAGCTGGAAAGATCTCTGTCTCCAAGGCAAGACACACACAACTGGTAATATTTTGACCACATTCAAGGCTGTACCTTCTGTACTGTGGGAACTAGGAGATTCTCATGTATGCCTGAGCTACGGAGCTCTGGTGCGTGCCATTTCAATTCTGTCAGTAGGCTACTGTAGACAGCATGTGCCAACCTTGACTTTATAGCACCTGGAACATTGTGGGCTTTGAAAACTTGGTAAAGGATAGCTGATTCCAGAGTCATATTTGAAGTCATATTGGAGCAACATTTGTAAGGCTTTCTGAGAAGATATTTGGGCCAGCACAAAACCCACTGGGCTGGAAGTCAACTGTTGTGTGCTGTTCCCGTCTCTACCAGAGACTGCATGTGACCTGCAACAAATGCCACCACCTTTGCTTACCCTCCTGCCTCTTCTAGCCCCAATCCTCAGACAAGCCCTCCAGCACTACACCACTCCAGGACTCAAACTGACTCCTTCGTGGCCAGGATGTTTTCTCCTAAGGTAGGGTTTGATGCATTCATGAAAGGCTCATTTGACTGCACTCAGACATTTTTGGCTGATCCCTATTTAATGAGACTGGTAAACACAAACCATACATATACACACAGGGCTTTGTTTGTACATTGCAATGCAATTGCACTTAATGCTGAGTCAGTAGAAGCTCTCCATACTTTGAAAATGAAAGCCATAATAAGTAAATTTCAGATTAGGAAAAACCCAAGTAGCCTGTTTGCTAGTAATCAGCTTTGTTGCCTGGGTACCAAGTACAGTAGCTCCTTGTTGCTCCCTGCAAGGGCCCTGGGACTGCATGCTGTATTTTATTTCAGTCCCGAAACATTGCAGCTATTTATTCATCTCTAGTGAAATGCTCCATTTGCTACTTCACACAGATACAGGCTGGCATCAGAGACAACCATGCCTGCATGCTGAGGGAGCTTGACTAAGGCTACCTCAAAGATATTTCAAGGCAGGATTTGAATTCTTAAGCACCTTATTGTCTCTGTAAGGAACAGCAAACAGTGCTTCTCCCACCTGCCTGCTTTTCTATAAGCCACTGAAACAATGTAGAGCTGTGCTGTGCTGCCTGGCAGCTCCCTGCACCAGCTGCATCTCACTGGGACAGCTGAACTGTGGTAGAGAAATGGCAGCAGGATCCATTGACTTCTGGCTGATGGACTTGTTACTAACACTGGAAAGCTGCAATGCCTTGCTCAAGATGTGGCCTGCAAAAAAGACAAACTGGTATCTTGAGGCATCAGCAGATTCGGTCACTGGGATTTAACACAGCATCATCAGCTGAACCCTCAGGAAGCTAAAGCCCTGCAATTGTAAAGCAGAAGACAAGGTCAGAGGTGCTAGCACTTGGGCTAAGGGCAGTCAATGTTCTTAATTCTGGGAATTATTTGCTTTCTCCTATGAGTTCTTTAGTCCCCAGTTCTACTGACTCACGCAGAATTAAACTAGGTTCTCTCCTTCCCATCATATGTCTAGTAAGTGAACTGCAGGACAATTTAGGTCCCTGGACAACATGGCTGCAAGCTCCAGTTCCCTTGAGGAGCTTCCACAGCCATCATCAGCTAGGATAATTACATCCATCTGAAGGAGTGAAACAGCTCATTCCATTTAAGCTGCAGTGCGACCTCAGCCAAGTGGAGGGAGAAGCAGAAATTCTTATTGATATTAGCAAATTTTGAGACACACAAAGGGAGAGAGTTGGTGTGCAAAGTTACATTTTCAGGTAGTTGCTTTTCAGAACACTATCACACCTCAAAGTTGCTTCAAAGAAAAATACCAAACAGCCAGGGTGAATTTTTCCTGTTACTATCTTTAGTGCTGGGAAACAGGGATTTTCCAAGGTAGCATTTGGTTCTGAAGTGAGGAGCCTAGCAGTAGGAAACTAGCACAATTCTTGAGAAGTAACTGGTTAAAATATCGGTAATCTCAACCTCTTCCCGCTATGGCAAATAACTGTGCACTTGGTGGAAAGACCAAGAGTCACATCACACAGAGCATAAGCTGCTGTTGCTTTTCACCACTGTTTCTCCTTGCAGTGTACTCCCTGAGGCTAGGGCTGAAAATAAATTTTCTCCTAATCAGCTACCAAGATAACAGCAACTCCAAAAATTGTCTCATTCTATGCCAACTACTCAGTGGATCACCTCAAAGTGGCAGCCAAGACTAGCTGTCTGGCTAGACAAGGGATAGCTTCCTTGAAGAGTAAAAGGCTGGTTTGTTGATGATTTTTAGCTTACACCAAAAGTCACATTTTCACCACTGAAAAACAGAACAGATCAACCATTAACTATTTCAAAGTTAAAGCACTAAGAGGCAATTAACTACATTTATACTAAATCTTTGGAGTACGGCTTCACAAGATAATATCCCATTGCAGAAGTGCCAACACATTTAAACAGCTGTTTGATCAGCTTATAAATTAGCTTTAAAATTCAATGACTATGATTAAGAAAAGACTGCTTCAGTCCTTGTTTGTCTACTCCAAGTTCCCAAAGAACATTTAAAAGAACTTGTCCTTGCTAAGCAAATCTATCCAAAAGAAATCACACCAGGAAGAGTCTAAGCATCGCTCCCTGCTCATCAGTTTTTACTTACCTGTGTTCACACTAAGCCTACCACACAGCACCTCTTCAGGAGCAGGGGGAAGGGAATCTCACCTTCTTTACTTTGAAATTAACTTACATTACGAAAGGCACAAGATGTATGCTCTGCTTTCCTTCCGGGCCTTTCCCTCCCCTCACCCTCAGAAATCACAGCAGTAATGCTGGAGTACAAACACAGTTCTGGCACTTGCCTTAAGCAGTGTTGCCAGTTTCCTCTCAGAACTGGTATACAAGCCATCTCAATTGAAGAAAGGGCTTTGCCTCTGATGCAACCTTTTATTAGTTAGCGCTACTGTTACTGAATCTCCTTCCCCTTTCGCTTCCGAGAAGCATGAAATGCAATAGATGAGGCAAAGGACAGTCAGTATCCATGGGCTTCCTGAGAATTTGAACTTACCCTTGGAATACAAGGCAGGGCTTCCTAGAGAATCAAGACAGTCCTGAACCATTTGTTTTGATTCCCTTCATTACCACTGCCATTCTCACTGGGTTTACTATGTGCAACAGAATCTGTTAAATGAAACCTTCAGTAGCCTAGAGAAGTTATCTGGTTATTCATACTACAAACACTTCATCTGGCATGCCAGTAAAACTCAGCACATGCTCACAACTTTGTTTTTATGGTAGTTACAGGACAGATACATGAAAGTGCTTAAACCTAGACCTTTTCCTACCTCAAATTAGACACTTCATAAACTGATCTCCAGTCTACTTTTCACCACTTGTTTTAACCACCTTTCTTCCCCATATTGTTAGCATTACATTATACAGTAAATGCTACGGACAGTTAAGATACATATCCTGCATCATTGAGCCCAAAGCTTAGTCTGCCTTTGAAGGTAAGCAAGAACGAACTTCCAGCATAGATTAAGACCAAAACCAGCATCTATTTTATCCTGCAGATGTAACAAAGACTTAAAAACATCATAGTTGATATTCTGAAGTGCTTTATATTTATTATAAAGTATTAATAATTGAGTGTATGGAAAATTATTCTCTATACTAGAGAATAAAATATCAGCTTTTACAAGTTATGCTATACAGTACATGAAATGCTGCACATTTTTTCAGCTGCTTGAAACAATATCTGCTATACAAGAGAGAAAAGGTAGACTTAGAAGTTTATTATTTATAATACAGTGTGTTAAAAAGCACGAACAAATAACATTCAAAATAAACAAGCTCCCAAAAATCTAAATAAATCTTTAGATGACATGTACACAGATTATACTCAAGTTTCAATATAAACATTATTGTTCCCCCAAGATGCTCCACCTAACTGGATTGCTGGAACACAATGACAATTGAAGGTGCAAGTAAAGCACCTCCCAAGCCACAAAAGCAGTGGATAGGCAGATTAGCAATTTCCTGAAATGTTCGCCACAGTCTTTGGCTCTACTATTTCTTACAGCCATATACTGTGGCAACACAGGAAGAGAGATAGGCTCCAATTACAAGCATCATCAATTGCAATCCAGTTATCTGAGGAGCTGCTAGAGCAATTCAAGGCACTCTTCCCAGTGCTGCCAGCCCACAGAACCCCCTGTGCAGGGCACAGCATTTTAAAAGACAATCAGGCTGGGCTAAAGCATGTTCTTGAAGGACATGGAATGAACAATTCAAGACAAACTCCTCCAGAATGTCCAGTTCAAAGTTCATTCATACTTCACAGGCACACCAGCTTAAGAGAAACATTCATGTATATGTAGGTAACACTTTAAAGCATCTGCTTCAATGTGTTTAGTTGCTTTATGGTTAAAGTGGTGTAACATATCAGCAGCTTTGAAGATAGTGTTCATGGGGCACGTTGAACCTAATCTCACAGTTCAGATTTTAAGCCTACTTCACAGCTTAACAGTTGTCTCCTTTGCTTTTCCTTCTCATTGAGAGGCAGTATCTACAATGAATGATCTTTTGTAACTGCTCCAACTTACAACATAAACCAGAATGCCAACACCCTCCCCTATAAAACGTACTCACAGTAACACTGCTCTGATGCATACGGTATTGACACTAAATTGTAAGCTTCTCCCAAAATATAAAATACCTTCTAGATCAAAAAGATTTAAAGATATTGCACTGTTGTATTTTACTTTTGCCTCCCAACCTTATTCCAAGTATTTACGAAACTGTAAACAAGTCATTTTATACAGTACTGTACACCTTCATTCCAAGAAACTGGAATTCAGTGACACCTTCGTTAGAAATACAGTAGCCTAAGCACAGTGTAAGTTCTGTCCAGCTGCCCTCTTCAAACAGTAACCAACATGCCACTCCTCCCACATTCACACCTTCAGCTTCCTCTTCTGCTCAAAGTACGCATCAAATCTGGATAACGCATATTCCTGGGGAAATAAGAAATATTCAGTACTCTATACAATAAACAGATGACTGCTCTTATTTGGGAGAGGGAAGCATAGTGAGGGTATTAACTGTGCTACCTTCCCAATTCATCATCTCAATGCATTAATTAGCTCTTTGGGAAGAACAATCACTCTTAGAGGTGTTCTGGCTCGTTAAAATTTCCCCCAGTCTTATTTCAAGTTTACCACTATAAGCTGCCAGCATGTCAGAAGAACAATCCAAAACTAAAAAAGACAGCTTCTGCAATATCTCCTGCAGGACATTCAGAATACCTGAAAGTTATATCACTTTACCATACATTAAGCATGTATCAAGAGTTAGACTGATCTGTTTCTCAAGTACAACTAGCTACCTGGCATTGAGGTTGCTACATACTGAACTTCAACATGTCTTTACACATGCACTTTGACTACTCAGTTTCCAAATTCAGTTACTGCATGCTAGCACACATTGGAGGGATGGAATGCCATCCAGAGGGACCCTGACACGCTTGAGAGGTGGGCTGATGCCAACCTGATGAAGTTTAACCATGCCAAGTGCAAGGTCCTACACCTGGGTCAGAGCAATCCTAGGCACAGCTACAGGTTGGGCAGAGAAGAGATTCAGAGCAGCCCTGCGGAGAAGGACTTGGGGGTGTTGCTCGATGAGAAAATGAACATGAGCCAGCACTGTGTGCTTGCAGCCCAGAAAGCCAATCTTATCCTGGGCTGCATCAAAAGGAGAGTGACCAGCAGGTCAAGGGAGGTGATACTGCCCCTCTCATCTGCTCTTGTGAGACCTCACTTGGAGTATTGTGTGCAGTTCTGGTGTCCTCAACATAAAAAGGACATGGAACTGTTGGAATAAGTCCAGAGGACTTGATCGGGGCACTAGAGCACCTCCTGTATGAAGATAGGCTGAGAAAGTTGGGGCTGTTCAGCCTGGAGAAGAGAAGGCTGCGTGGAGACCTCATAGCAGCCTTCCAGTATCTGAAGGGGGTCTATAGGGATGCTGGGGAGGGACTCTTCATGAGGGACTGTAGTGATAGGACAAGGGGTAACGAGTTCAAACTTAAACAGGGGAAGTTTAGGTTGGATGTAAAGAAGTTCTTTACTGTAAGGGTGGTGAGGCACTGGAATGGGTTTCCCAAGGAAGTTGTGAATGCTCCATCGCTGGCGGTGTTCAAGGCTGGGTTGGACATAGCCTTGGGTGGCATGGTTTAGTGTGAGGTGTTCCATGGCAGGGGGTTGGAACGTGATGATCTTAAGGTCCTTTCCAACCTTAACTATTCTATGATTCTATGATGTCTTATTGCAGACAAATACTTCACTGCAAGGCCTGACACAAGACTATAATCTCTCTACTAACAACAGGGAGAATTTCTGAAGCTTTTATGATCTGAAATAGTCTTTACATTTAAGGAAACTATACAAACTAATAAGAAATTTGTTGCTAAATATTTTACTCCACTTAGAAGGTGCTAGTTGCAGAGAGATCATTTCTTTTACTTTCTGATAATGTACCACGTTGCTTAACAGAGGATACATTTTTACTTACATGAAACTGTGATTAAGTAACTTACCAGATAACCAAACTCAATGGATGAGATCTTCGCTTGTACAATAGACCAGAGACCCCAAAAGAAGTGTGATGCAAGCGCAAACCTGAAATTGCAAGGCTATGTTTATTGAAATACCCAACTAAGTCATACCACCTTGTTTCAACATCCTGCTAGAATAGCATTGCCTTGTTTGGAGATGTCCACATCTTTTCTTTAAGTATGATGTTATTCCATTAGCTAATTCCATTAGCTTCCCCACGGTATTTTGTTTACTCCACTCAGTGTACATCACATATCTAAAGGTTACAAAGGACATTTTTCTTTACCACATATAAATCACTTATAACCTCTCTTGGCAGAGGTTTCTTGATCCAGAGATATAAAAGAAAACATATCACAGCGGAAGTTTCAAGATACAGTTGTGAAAGGCAAGTTACCTGTTAACCTCTATCAGCACTTCTTCTTCTAGTTTGGACTTCTCTTCATTGCTCAGATTTTCAAAGCCATCATGGAACGCAGACAGGTAAATGGAGATAAAATGAAGCTGGAAGGCAAGTAAACAACTCGGCAACAACTGAATAACAACTCAGTCTCAAGACTTCTTTCAGAAAGAGGCAGGCTTTTTAATAAGTTGTCTTTTCTTTTTTCCCCAAACATCAACAGTTCTGGAGTTATGTTTAAGATTAATGGTGGCTCTACCGTTACTTGAAAGTCTCGTTTAAGTCATAATAATTGGAAAACATGACATTTCGCTACTGCCAATTAATTTCATAGCTGCATTCTAGACTTTTTGTAGTAGATAGCTACATGGCACATAGTACACATTCTATCCTGAATAGCTATTATGAAGTTTCCACGACTTTCAAAACAAAGATAGTCAGGATTACAGAGTGTGGTATTTAAGGAAGTCACGGATGAAAGGTCTTGGGACAGAGTAAGTCCAAAACAGAACTAGAAAAGAGCTGAAGACTGCACACACTGGCATTTTATTAATTACGTCTTATGTGCCTACCTGTTGCTTCTTTGAAGGATATTTAAGAAAACTAGCTTTGAAGAATGGATACTTCTCATACGTGTAATCATACATCCATTCACAGAAGTGATTTCCTATATCAAATCCTCTGAAAAAAAGATAGAGACCAAGTACCTCAGTATTTGCATACTAGCAATCTGTTTTAATTAAGCCTAAAAGCACAAGGCTACTTAGAACTTACTGCAGTTTTGCTAAACAGGGTAGAGAATTGATGACAAGAATATAACTTTTGTAGAGTCATTAGAATCAATTAATAAAGATGGGCAATTAAGAATGAAAGCTACAAGCTACATGAAAATAATAGACTAAATTACCGATTTTTATAACAATAGAAACAGTTTTGCAGGCAAAAAGGTCATACTCAGAAGTATTTAACATATCCTACTTTCACATTACTGGAATTCAGGGTTCCATTATGTTCCAGCTATGCTAATGTTTAACGACCCAAACGACTCCACATTTAGATCACCTTTAAACACAGGTTCTAGATGACTGAGGCAAGAACAGAAAGCACTGTGTGCAACCATGCAGTGGAAAACCTAGGACTACTCTTGTGCACAGATGAGAAAGTCATCTGAAAGGGATGAAGGAAAAAAAAAGGCAAAAGCAAACCCGCCCTACATACATATATACATACACAATCTACCTTTTCTCTTATACCCCCACTAGAAAGAAATCGACATGCAAGCAAGAAGCCATTTATGCATAAATAAACAAGCCCTCTAGCCTGGACAAATAAGGAGCTCCAACAGTTTTGACTTTGCTGTATGCCCATAATCAACACCATCAGGACCAGAGCTGTTTTACCTAGTTATATTTGCTGTCCACCACTACTACAGCAGAGCACAATTCAGTAGAAAATAGACAGAATAAGCAGCACTTGCTCTCACTGTAGCATGTAAAACATAATACACCTTCATGCTGAATATAAAATGAAGTGATTTACCGGTAATTATAGCTGCTGTATTCAAAGTCAATGAGCATCAGCTTTTGGTTTTCTGAATGCTCTCTGCCTTCCAGAAGCAAGATATTACCTGAAAATTTTAAGATAATACAGCATATTCAATGAAGTTCCAGGAAAACAGGAGAAAATCAATACTTTATCTTAAGAAATATTGTTCAGACAATCCCAGCTATCACTTACATCTGCATAGAAGAATGACAGAAAAAGCCAAGTTGCACTGACTGTATACCAGCTCATTGAAAGTTGAGATATATACTATAAACCTCGTAAAGCTGACAGCAAGAAAAGTTTTCTTCTGCGCAGACAGAGGTAGATTTGTTCTCCCAGGGGTCCTGCTTCTTCAGCGTTTAGTTGGCAGCTAACTCGGATGACACTGTCAGCCTTAGTAGCCCTTGCTGAACTGTTTCTTTCCACAGCTTGAAATATAAACTACGCAGATCTCTCATACCTGCATATCACTATCACTGGTCATACTACACTTGGAACAGGAATTGCTTCTCTGCAGCCTGAAAGCCATAGACTGCTTTCTAGAATAGCAGCCACTTTGCTATTCTAGTATGTGGCACAACCAGTACTTACAGAAAAGCTCATCTTTTCCTTTGTAACAGGCAGATTGCTTTCCTTGTCTTTCAATTCACTTTGTCACTTGTTTATAATTCATATGAAAGACATCAAGTTTGTCTCCATCAGCTAGTAAATAAATCATGGGAATTTTAATTTCTGCAAGTTTGTCCCCTCTCCACAGGTACATCCGTTCTTTATGCCATACCCTCGGAGCAACAGAATGACTACTATATTTTCCCCACACACACCCTTGCCTTGGAAACTTAGGTTACAAAGCTTGCACCAGCGCTACCATGCTCTGACTCCTACAGTACCACACCTTGCCACATCAGCACTGAGACCTCAAATACCACTATCAAGCTGGCTCTTCAGACCTCAGATCAGTGGCTTTTTCCCCTTGTGCTGCCTGTCCTCCAGGGCAATCCTTTTTCAGGCCAATTCTTCAGCCTTAGCTAACGAGGCTGGGACTCCTGAGAGAAAAAACAGCCCTCCATATGGTCCTCACATAGCGTTCTTCCAGCTCAGCCCAGCTTACCCACTGTACGGGTGGCAGGGAGCACAAACACAGCAAATCCAGTACCTTTAACCGTGCCTTCTTTTCATCTCTTTAGAGAAAAGCCTGAAAAATTGTTATTCCCTCCATGACTTGCAGAGGGAGAGCACACTAAAAAGAGGTGGATAAAGTTCTCCTAACACTTCCTACCAGTACAAGCTGAGAACTACTGAGTCAAACTACTCTAGCCTCCCATTTTCACCATTCATTGTATTTTTTCAGTATCTTTTTTAAGGCCTAAAGTATATCCTACCCTGATCAGGTAAGTATTGCAGACAGCTATGAAAAGTACAGTTTTAACAGACAACACAAAGCTCCCAACATCAACTCACTGTTATGAGCACAGCAGGTATACACGCTTGACTAATCCATTTATGACACTAGACATTCTCTTAATTAGCCTGAAGGGCTGCTGAAAGCCAACAGACTTTGGAACTGTTGCACACTAGGAGCGCACACACGGGCTGCTGTTTCAGATCGTCTTACAGGATAGTACCTCAACAACATGACTACCTCTCAGAAAGCAAACAAGCGACCAGAAAGGCTTAACACTGCATCACTTAAGGTCACGAAATATTAGCAGCTTACCTTCTTGACAGTCATTATGGCAAAATACAACTGGTGATGAAGTAGCTTCAAGCATAGCCCTAGAAAACAGCAATATAGTAGTTTGTTACAAGATCCTAAGTTCAGGTTCACTTTGAAGTAAAGAATGGAATTCGCTGAAAGAATCTGAAGTGCTGCGCATTTCTAGCAAGACCCTATTATCTCAGTTAGGAGCCCAAGATCAGGACAACAAAGTTCGACTCCACTGATCAGCAAGTCAGATCAGCAATTTGATCCTATCAAGTTTGTGGTCATATGAGACTCAGGTTGGTTACAGAACCAAAACCAAGCCTCAACTTGTAAAGTAAAATTAATATAGGGCATTATATTGTATAATGTGCTTGAAAAACGATGCAAATTCATACTGAAACTTGTCTACCACTACCTTCCAGTTTCCACAAAGCAGCTTACCTTAGATTTTTCATTTCCTGGGGGAGATTGTAACTGAGGAGCTTGTTCAGTTTTCTAGTTCTGGATTCTCTGGTAAATTTAATCCTCAGCACTTGATTTAGGTATCTGTTAAAAACAGACAACAGTACAGCATTTGTGACAATAAGTACATCGCCTATTAATCTTCTCATACCAAGATAAAATCCAAAAAGTTTAAAAAAAGATACTAAAGAAAATGTTACTCTTCTTTAAGGTAGTTTAAGTTTCTCAAGTAACTATGACGCAAATTCTGGGTACAGTGAGCACTTGTGGTTTCAGGCATTCAGGAAAAATGATCTGCTTATCAAAATTAAAACAGTTTGGTTTTTTCTATACTTTAAAATATCACATAACTTACTTTTCCATTGTTCCAAAAAGCCACTTAGGTTCTTTATTAAATGGCATTTTCATTCCATGAAATCTAGCCATCTTCTCAGCTATTTCAGCAGATATGTCAGGTAAGCTTAGTTCTTCAGTACTTAGTTTCCTGCTCTGTAATAAAATACAGTATTCTTTAAATGTAGTTAATCACAAAAGTGTCATTAATTACAAACGCTAGCATTAGTCTCTATAAAGTATAGTATGAAATACTAGGAAAGTACTCTAGCAAGACACTTTTTTCATCCCAAATGAACTTATAAAATTGCTGTCTTTGGGAAAGCTGAGCCAGCCACCCTAGCTACTTATGACTTGGTCAATTCTCTTCTAGATTAAGACCTGAGCAATATCACATCTCACACTAAAGATATCTTCAAAGAAGATTGGGTATAAATACATAAGAGTATCAAAAGCATCTGCTCTTGTTGCTGTTAATGGAAAGTGTTATTCCATAGCTCCCAACGCTATGTTTGGTATCTAACAGATTTTTTACCTTCATTTATTAGTCCCTGCTACAGCTGAAGAATTTTTAGATATCTCTCCCTGGCAAGAGCTATAATTGGGCTCTCCAACACCCACTATAACTGTATCAAATTACCACTAGCAATTACTACAGGCTGCCAAGTATTCCATTCCCACATCCCTGCTCTTCTGTGCAGTCCAGAGGCCTTCTTGTCATGATCAATTAAAACAGCTAACAGCAACCCACTGACTAATCATGAACAAGACTTACAGGAATGAATTCCTCCAGTCTCCCTTGCGGAAAGATTCCATACAGCTTTGGACCAAGGGCTCTCTCTGCAAGAATGGCAAACATAACACTTTCCAGAACCATGGCTTCTGCCCCCTGCAAATGAAACAATAAGATTTGTTAAAAGTTAAAGCATTAACTGATGCTTACACAGAAATGATCTTAGGTGTGCACTACACCTAAACTGCTACAAAGGGAGAAATTTTAGTGTTAGCTTTAAAAAGCAGACTCAATATTTTGCTAAGCAAAGTTTCTTGACTAATAACAGCACTTAGTTAGCACAGAAGCAATACAAATATTTTGCTCTCAATTTTAAAGCCGGGGAGAAAAATCTATTACTTAACAGGTACTGTTGGTGGGCCAGGTCAAAGGAAAGCTATACAAAACACAGAACACCCTCTCCCTAACCTGTGGGAACTCTGCAATTTCATTTCCTGAAGGAGTTTGTCCTACTGAAGCACAGCAGAGGAACTATAAATATTATCCTTGGCTATTTTAACACACTTGGGAACAGTGCCTCGCAAAAGGACATTTTAACTATGCAAGTGAATGAACTGAACAACTACCCAATTTTTCATTTAGAAGAATGACTTAGGATTTGTTTCTGGTTCAGCACACTTTTTTTTTTTAAGAGAACATAATTTAAACTCCTGCTGAGGAGCAACTGTGTGTGAATAAACATTCTTCCTTTGCAATCTCCAAACATACCTCAAGTTCCAATAACTTCTCTTTAAGGTTTTCCTTACATCAATAAACTCAGTCCATAACAGACACAAGCAGGTATCTTTTTAATATGAAAGTTTAAAAATTAATAGAAAAACAAAATATGTCTCAAAAATACAGTTAATATCATTGAAGTATAGCTGTCTTGATGGGTAAGATCTGCTACAAATAAACACAGAAGCCGCAGTATAAATCACTACTTCTAGCAATTACGTTAACTGGAATCCAGCTGTACTCAAATCCTAGATGTCTGCTAAACCTCCACCTACTTTTGAGCAACTCATCTCAAAGTCTGACCCATGACACTTAAGCTTAAGAATTAAGATCACAAAGTTAAGAGAGTTCTCAGGTATTTCAGGCTACAAAGCCTTCTGCATTACAGTAGTCATTACAGTTTCAGACAGTAAATAATTCCTTCCATATAAGTTCCACTCTTCAGTACACTCCATGCAGCTCTGTTGATAAATTATTTTTATTACTGGTCCACACATTATTGTGGCATCTTCAAGAACTTGTAGCATTTCATATTAAAGTGCAGAAAAGAGTAATGTAATTACCTTCCAAGGCATTAACTCCAATAAAGAGTCATCAAGAATATCAACTGGGAATTTAAGGCAATCTGCATATGAATGTATTGCATCCATGTCCTCTAATGTTTTCCCATCTCAACTCCAAAGCAGAACCAATGAGCCAAAGCTACATACTTTTAATCATTTCATATGCCCTCACCATCACAGATCTGAACTTTTCAGTTCTGAAGCCCACTGCCAAGAACCAAAAAGCGAATTAGATACAGGTTATTGAGTGTCTACTCCTTTATTAACCAATATTGAATTCGTCTGCACCTGGTACACCACCAGATGTTATAAAAGTCTGATTACAATAGTCCTGTGGGTTGATCCCATTAAGATATCAGTTCCTTGGTTTTGCATCTTACTGAAAAATCAACTCATGATACTTGGATAACAGCAATTGCTAAAGAAATGCTCATCATTAAGTACCTTAATCCATCAGAAATGACAGCCAATTAATTTCCTATTACTCTGCAGTGCACTTATGGGTTATTTCTGACATCATTAAAAATTTGGAACCTTCAGATAACCCACAACCACATGATCGCAAGTTTGTAAACTTCTGACAGTGTTAACAAGGGTGACTGCTTCTTTCCATGAAAGATCTGCTTCAAGGTTTAAAAGTACAGGCAAGTATTACCTAAAAGAGCAGTGTAAGAATACTCAAGTTTGAATTCTCTGATGCTGGGCAATTAAAAGACAAAAGTTTAGAGCACCAGAAGAACTTTCTCTAGCAGAATGGTCACTTCAGGTCCAGTGAGAGCTCTGAAATAATACCATCTATGTATCTCAGGCAGAAAGACTTCTTCATAACACTTGCTAGACCTTTCACCAAGTCTCCACTTCATACACTACTGTCAAGTAGAGTTGTGGAAATAAACTCCTAAAGGACAATAGAAATTTCTACAGACTACCTCATACGGACATTGAACAAACCTAAGTATCTAACTCTTCAGTTAAATGTTCACCTGATTACTTTTTAAAGGATCAAACATTGTAACTAAGTAAATCATGTATCTCAATGCCTTCCAATACCTTGCAATACACTTACACTGCCAAGACAACAATCTATTGTGTTAAGCTCTGAAGTTTTCAATTCTCATCAGTTTCAAACAGATGTAACCATGAGAACTGGTATTTAAACCAAGCTTCTGGAGAAGATTTGACCACTCACACTTTTAAATTAATTCCTGGAGTCAAATGCTGCATTTCAAACCTAAGAACTATATATAAACACCCTTTACAAGACTATTCCAACACGCAACTCCCATTCAAGCAAGAAGAAAGAAATCTTTCTACACTTAAGCTGGAATTGAAGCTTCTTTATTCTTGCTTTGACAAAAAGCTCACTATAAAACACACTTTTAAGTAAAGTTACCCCTACCTATAGCAAAATCGAGGTAAAACAAAGATAGCATCTGTTAAAAGACCTTATGAGGTGACAGAAGGCTACCCTATCTCTAGTCACAGTTGTCAAACACCAGGCAGCTCAGAACAGCTACAATGCTTCTGCTAGCAAACCAGAACATTTTGGGATTGCCCAGAGGTTTTTTGTCTCCAAAGAATGACAGTGACTCTTCTGATCAAACCTACCTTCAGTTTATACCAAGACTCAAACTTAACAAATCTACCCTGACAGGAATTTTTGAGTATCCCGATCCCACAGTGAAGTTCCAGTACTATGAGATTAATAGTAGAAAACAATAACCTGCCAGTGAAGAATCAGTATTTTCAGGCAACACACACAGAGTACTGAAGTTCAATGCTTTGCCTCCCGCACTGCAAAGTACCTAATAGCTGCTGGCACCAGGGAGGGACTTGTTTGGATTTTTGTCTTCTTTTATAACTTTAGGAACTTTTTTGTACTGGATAGGGGCAGGAGAGAAAAATCAAGCCACCTCCGTTTTTAATCTCTGAAGAAAACTGAGGAATCAGATCAGTACATTTTTCAGTTCAGTCTTTGTTCAACCGATTGAAGCTGTTCCAGTAAACTAAACTGAAAGTTCAAACAAAGCTTCTAAAGTTGGCATTCAACAACAAGTATTTTAAAACCAGTTTCAACTCCCTAGGAAAAAAACCAAATGCTTGAACTGTTTCAGATGGCAATCCCAGAAGGCACAAAACTACAAGGGGAGAAAATCAGCACTTAACTAAAACATACTTCTCCCTAATCACTGCCAAAACCATTACAGAGCTGAAAAATGACAGTACATAAGCAAAGAATTTGGCTAACATGCTGCAATGTTGTCCCTTACTGGAAAAAATACTTCTACGGTAAAAATCTAAGTTACCAAATTCTGTTCAGATGGTTTTATGAAAAATTACACTCAGCTAAACTTTATGCTGCATGAGCAGAAATAGTTCCAAATACAAGTACTTTACAGTTTGCAGAACACAGATGACCCATGTACAATTCTAATCAGAAACACTTCATGTTCTAGAGAAGTTCTCCCTCTCCCAGCTATACATACCTTCCCCAGAAGAGTTCATCAATGTATTCTAAAATAGGGATTAGGTAAAGCAGAGTACTGATCCTCTTCTACTAGAGAAAGAGCCTAGCATGATATATAACAGTATTAACCAGTGTTCACAATGTTGAGAAGCCATTTTGGGTAGAATTGAGGGGGTGCTTCTTGTTAATGTGGTATGCTTAAATCTTTCCAAGCTATGTACAGACACTCCCACTATAATGTTACTTCTATGAGCAAATCAATTTCATCATTACTATTTATAGTTTCTGGGTACAGCTCAGATATCAGGTGGAATAACTACTGGTTTAGAACAAGAAGGATCACCACATTCCTGTCATCTATGAAATTCCATGAAATAAGTAAATTTAATTACTCACTTGAAAGTCATTTTCCTTCTGAGACTCTACAGACTCTCCTTTATTACAGGACCTCTATGAATGAGAAAAAGCAAACACAATGAGAAGATGAAATTTAGCATGATTAACCTGCAACCACCAGAACAAAGGGAGGTGAAGTGCCAGCTACAATTAACTAGATGTCTCAACACTGCCTTGATCTGTGTCAGCTACAGCACTAGTATTCATCTGACCTCTGACCACCACACTACTCCAATTCCAAAATCTTTCAAAAGGATGTGCCACTGAGACCAAGCCGCTCCTGTGAATAGCCTGAGAGCTGATTTTCAGATATGTTTTTATTGTTTCCCAGTATTTCCAAACTGGATTTCAGTGTATCATAAGCTTAGAGGAACTTTTAATTAAGAAAATTAAGTCCCTCTGCATGACACCTGGATGGTCCTCTTCCTGCATCTAAGGCACTTAAGAGATGCATTACAGAGGCTAACTACATAGAAGCCTTAGAAGGACTATTAGATGGGGCATGTTATGAAGCTTGCAAAGCACTTTATTACCTGATATTTCCAAATTTCTTTCGACCAGGATTTCCTTATTTACAGTATGCTGTTTAGACTATCTGTACAATGTACTACTGGACATACAAATCCAAGATTTTTCTTCAAATGAATGCCCATGTAAGCTAAAGATGTCTCAGTAAAAACTGCAGTATATGAAGTTCAATGAATTCCATGCATAATGTATTGTGCTAGGATTGTTAACAATCATTATAAAGCAGTTTCAGAGTACCAAACCATACCCTCATCAACTGAGCCCTCAGTGGCACATGCTTTTAATAGAGCTGCACATTTAAAATTCAAGATGTAATAAGCCCCTTGTCCTTTAAAGGGATTGAAGGCAAGGAGAAGAGAAAGCAAATATTTGCTTACAATTAGTGACAGTTTGTGGCTGCTATTTATGCTGCAATTCCACTGTTGACTCCTTAAACCAGACTAGCTCTAAAGGCCCATAAAGGTAGCCTGTACCTCCACCTTCTGAACAAAACATTTTATTTATAGAACCATATGCATACCTTTCTGTTCCAAAGCTCTAAGAGGTCCAAACAAGGGTGGAAATATGAACTTAATGGAATACAGTTAAGCAACACCAGCTGCCTTAAGTACAATACAACAAGCTAATGATTTACACAAACTATATAGTTACATTATTTCAGAAGCATAAAAGAAGTATAGTTATGAATCGATGGTCTTTCAGCAAGTACTTCCCATTCCACTAGGATAATAAGTTTGAAACAAGACAATATGAAAACTACTATTAGTTTGTATTCCTTTCAAGGAAATTAATAAAGTCAAAACATACTCACTAAAGCTAAATGCATAACTACTCAATAGTATTAAAGTGATTTACAGAAAGCTTCTCTGAACAAGCATGTCCTACATCAATACCACTCTTGTATCTTACAGATTTTTCTTGAACAGTCAGAAAGTTACTCACCATCCAGGAGTCTTTCCTGATTAATGAAGCTCTCTGAACGGTTCAGTTCATCAGAAGGTAAGCAGATAAGGCTTTCCCCTAGAACCTGAACTGGCATCCACTTTCCAGAAGTCATACTGCATAAAGAGCTCACCAGTTCTACAAGTCCACCTCAAATTACTGTTGGAGATCACCTAATGGCATCTACCATGCCATTAGAAAGACAGTTAGGGATGTGTACTGCAGAGTCTTCAGAAAAGGAGACTTCTGTGGCATCCCTTCCTCTTTTCTGTTCCCTCAGCATGGAGCATTAGCATCCAGAGGAGAATGAAAACAAAGTAGTTTGTAAATAACTTGCAAATATGAATGGGAGCTTGGAGAGGATCAGTATTCAGAAGTGGCCATGTACTCAGCCTAGAATTAGGAAAGCCTTTGGTACATGTGGTCAAGGAGAATTAAGTAAGCAGGATGCAATTTTATTGAACTGAAGTTTAGGAGTTTAACTGATATTGAAGTGGTAGGAAGGATTGTTTTCTAGCTGCATGATTACCTATGAAAACATTAGTTCAAAGTGAAACACACCATGAGGCATTTGATCTACATATTTAGCTCATGTTCTTGGCTACACCAACAAAAACTTGAGTTTTTACACAAGAACTGATAGCTCACTCCAACTTACTCAAATTCTGGGAGCTATTTACTTCAACAGCAGTGAGGAGATTTGAATTACTCAAATATAAGAATGATTTAATAACTGCTGAAGGTTTTAAATCACTCTATGGAAATATTAACTTAAAATGGACATGTTTTACATCTTTAAGATTTTTTTAATGTTTGTTCAGTACTTTTATTGTAGGAAGGTTTATTCTCAGAGCAGACCAAGAAAGCTCACTACAATTTTAGTAAGGAAGGACAGCTACTTGTGCAGACAACAGAAGTTGTTATGTAGTCTATTTTGTGATCATGTAACTGATTTTAAGGGAGGAAGCTTCAGGTAAAAGATGAAAGTCCTAGAATTTGAGACACTGCACACTTCCTGATGTGTGATCAGAAGATGACCAGACTTCTTATACATCTGTAAGTTTGACACACAAAATCAAGTTCCTCATTTTCTCCCTAATGCCCAAAATGTATTGCTTATAGCTGAAAGATGAGCTCCTAATCAAAAATGTCACGTGATGCTTGGCAGGAGAATTCCGTATAGAGGAGGAACTTCCTTTTTTTTTTTTCCCAAATAACCCTTAGCTCTGCCCACAAATTTGAATCCTACGCTATAACTCCATTTTCCTGAGTTTACTCAGCTTTGGTAGTTTTCAATACTTCAAAATACTGAAATACTTTCTTATAGATAAATCCCCAGGAATTCATATCACAAGGAATTATAACACATTACAAAGAACTGCCTAAGAGGTTAGAGACAACCTATGCAGGAGAAACTTTTCTTAATTCTAGAAGCTGTTGGAAGACACCGATTTGAAACTTCAGAGAATACGAACACAGTTTTAGATTCAGCAATAACTATTTCTGCTTCTAAGAATCCAATGTTGATCACTGATCTCTGCCACACCTGAAGGAACTGATACCAATTTGCTGAAGTCCTAGAATCCAGTATGTGAAGAATAATCCATAGTTCAAGTCCTAAAAAAGCCACAAAGACATATATAATCCTCTTCATTGCAAGTTACCATTCTCTTATGAGGGAGCAGAGGAAAGGAAGGGGCAGTACTTTGATATTTTGTTATTGCTGTAAACATTCAGATGGACAGACAGTAGCTGGTGCTACTTAAGCCTTCTTTTTAAACAATGAAATCCAGTACTAAAGAAAATGAAAGCTGTAGAGAATGCTCCAACTTCAGAGATCTCATACTATACCGTGAATCGTGTCTGTCACCTGGAAACCAGAGTGCTCTAGGCACGATCGCATGGGCAAGCCTGCAGCAGAGAACACATGCATATACAACTAAAGTGGTACATTACCCCCAGAATACCCTTAACGCCACCCAACACAAATATATCCCCATAAGAGGTGCTTGGTTTCTGTCAAGCCGTCTGCCAGTGCCAGGGATTTGTAGTTACTCCATGCTACAAACAGACATGGACACCAACAACCACAGAAGACGTTGATAATTACAGAATTACAGTTACACAGCAGTCTGCATTTTATTTAGTTACAAAAAAATAAAAGGCAGCAAGGCAGGTATGGAAGGAGATTAACCACAGAACTGTGGCAACCATTTATACTTATTTTGCATCTGCTCACATAGAAATTGAGGGACCAGAGAGGAACATTAGGTATACTGGTTTGGTTTTCCTCATTTATAGACAAGATTGTTTTGTCTGTTGCAAAGTAATAGAGCCCCAGTGAATCAGAGTTAAAGGTTCTTTTGACATGTGTAAAAGAACGGGAATCAATCCCCAAGTTACCTTTTGACAGGTGAACCTCAAAGGAATTCACATTAATTTGAGGGGGATTTGGTTTGTTTGGGTTTTTTTTTTGATTTTGCTGATGCTATCCTTATGTTGAAATCCTACCAGCATTTCTAAGATGTTGGAAGTTTTTGTTGCCCTGAATTTAAGTAGAAACACTACAAAGATCTGCATACGAAATCCAGTCTTAAAAGTCTGGACATTAGAGGGCATATTGTTGGAGAACCTTCTGTTTTCAGTTAAACGCTGATATAGCCAACAGTTAAAGACACTTTGTCATGAGGAAGTTTTACTTAGATTTACTTTCAATGTTCCCCTCTAAATTTAACAACTAAGCTGGAGCAACAATAAGTGAAGCAGAGTAAGACGTTGCCCTTTTTACAATGTAGAACATATCTGCATTGTGCCTCAAACATCTGAGTTTTAATGTGGTTAGTACTTTAACCTGTCACAAGCACAAATACTTGTCTTAAAAAAAAAAAAAGTATGTTCTGCTCAAGGATATACTCAAGAGAAGTCCTTGATTTTAAAACACCCATGCCAGTGTGACCATTCAGAATAATGGCCAAGCCAACTCAGTTCACCTCCCCCCAACACCCCCCAAAACAGTCATGCACACAAAAAAATTGGCTTAAACATATTAGATATGACAGAGGAAGGCAAAGCCTTCCCTGTGTGGCAGCTTTAGCTAACTGGCATGGTTTATATTGGATGAGTTTCATGTACTGACATTTGTGTCTTCCAAGATTCATAATAAGCAAACTGGGGCTATTTTCAAACTGCAGAAAAGGTTCCTTTAAAAGGTGGCTCAAAGAATTATGGTGCCAGTATCATTCATTCTTAGGTTAGTATCAGGTATCTATTTTTCAGTTGTATTCAAAATTTTAACTTCAACTTTCCTTCTGTATGTACAACAATTTGGTGCAGGTTGCTGCAGATCTGTTGCATTTACAGTAAAGAAATAAGAGCGAGTATCATCACTGGTTTTGTGCTCCAATTTCAGCAGAAAGTAAAACGGACAAGAGTTAAAACATGCTACAAAGGCTCAAACAAACAAGTTGAAACTACTAACACCCAGTGGCAGTTACAATTAAGTAATTGAAAATTACATTGCAATTTTCATATAAGGTCTCAAAGCTCAACTTATTTAGACAGTGTCCCTTAATTCCTATAAGGCTTTAAACTTCAACATTACCAAAAAAATAGCAAGCTACTCCCTCTGAACAGGCTTGACCTAAGATTCTGTTTAAGCCACCCAGAAATTCGTAAGAATCTTAAATGAGGTTTTCAAAATACCCCAATAAAACAGTTTGCTTATATTTTAACTTGCTTTTACAGTAGAGGGACTGGAAGAGACAAATGTTTGTTGACAAAAATTGTGAACCTCAAGGCAATCTGAAAGTTTTACCTTAGGACTTTCTCTGCTTACTTAACCTTTAGAGAACTGCACCAACAAGAGCAGTCATTTCACTGCCACTACGGAAATAAAGGAAGTTAGACATCTCGAAAGATCCTTCAACACCAAGAGTAGAAAGGTTAGAAAGTTATGAACACGCTTTCAATTTTCAAACCAAATTAGTTCTGATTTTAGAGCCCCAAATTTTATTTTGATTTCCTCTGTGGACAGGGGCACAGAAGAGGCAAGTTAAAAAAACCCAAACTCTCAGAAAAAGAGGGCAACAAATTCTAGAGTCTTTTCCTTTGAAATACAAGGGAAAGGCCACATTTCCTCACAGCTCTTGGGCAGCGGCAGTTTTATCATTGGGCGAGTTTTACAGCCCATGCTCCTACTCAAGTCTTGTACATGTAAGCTCACATTACATTAAAGCCACTAGCATTTCTGAAAAAAAAAAAAAAACAAACAACCAAACAACCAAAAAAACCCAACAAAACCCCTTCACATCAGCATTAACTGTTATTCAGAGTCATTTAGAAAACAGTGTCTCACCAGTATTTTTTTCACTTTGCTTTTGGTTTCTCTAAACTAATGAGAAAACTATTTAAGCCTGAATTAAAGAACTTCTACGCACTTTTCTTGTTTAACAGTTTAACTTTCCCAACACACATATGGTGGTGCAGCCAAGCATTTCATGCTATTTCAAACCACTGAATTTATTTTTATTTTTTATTTCTTTTTTACATATTTCTAGTGAAGTCTGCTACCATGGGAAAGTTAATACCTCACATTGTGTTTGCACTATAAAGTGTTTGCACTATAAAGCCAGTTAAGTGATAGTATCCAATGAGATCTTTTAATAGTAAGTTTGGCCAATGCAGCAGAAATAGGAAGGATGGGCTGAAATTTCAGGAACTGCCAATCTCCTGCAGATATCAGATCAGTTTTTCAAAGCAAGTGACCAAATACTGAAAAATATCAAATTAATGGTAATAAATCCAGACTGTCCAAGTCAAATAGAAACAACTGCCAACGTTCAAATGTAATTTTATGAAACTGCAATTTTTCATAAGGTTAAACACTTTGGATTATTTATTTACAATATAATTAAGTGTCTAGCAGAGATGGGTAACATGTAGTATCTGCTGTACAGTTCTATGGTAACAGCCTGTAAGCTTTAGAAGAGATAACCTTACAAAATGCTCTTGATTAAAAACCTTAGAATCTGAAACAGATTTGCCAACCACTTCTCCAGGTTTGACAAATTTCCATGCTATCTACATTTTACTAACCAAATGAAAGAAAGGTAACATTAGAAGAGTTCAACAAACATCTGGTTAAGTTTCTATGCCAGCTATGAGGCATGTCATACATTTAGGAAAGCATGTTTTGGAATGAGATGGCTGTACGAAATTGATGTTTGGGCTTAATTTTTATTCTAGCACTATAGATCAAATTTTCCAGCAACACAATTACCCACGAGATCTAATAAAATGCTTGAGCACTGTACAAGTTTGACAAAGCCTTGAAGTTTAATCTCAAAAATTCCTTAAGTGCTACCAAGATTAAAATTAAGCAGTTTAGTCTCTTGCAATCTTGCTAGTTATGCCAAAGTCCTACATAATGTACAGAAGCAAACTTTAATGACTTTTCTGAAACAACAGAGTCCAAGCTTAACACTATAAACAAAACATTACTGATCAAACCAACAGCAAATGAGCCTTCAGCTGATACACACCACTCAGGATCTGTATGGAAAGGAGTGTAAGTTCGAGACAATAATGAACTATAAAGAAAACTGCTTTAAGCTAGCAATCTACCCCACTACAACACATTCCCAAAAGGATAAAGCCACACACACCTGGTGTCACAAAGAAAGATCTCCAAAAATACTACAGTTAAGCTACAGAAACCCTCCCACTCCCAAAGCACTCCACATACTCACCATCTGCAGGATTGCACCATATAAGCGCAGGAGAACTTTCCGTGGCTCATCTGCAACCGTCTCAATAGTATCAGGTAGTGAGCACTGAAACAGCATGTTGCTGAGACCACCTCTATAAAGAGAAAGGCAAGTTTATCAGCTAACTTGGATGAACATACATGTCTGATTTTCTAAAAACTGGAGGCACACTTATCATCCTTTCAATACAATTACCTGATCTACTCTAATATGAGAAACAATTACCCAACAGTACCAATAACTCATGACAATACAAGGCCTCAATAAAAAAAAAAATCAGTAGCTTCTTGTTTCTTAATTTATAGTTCACCATCGAGACCTATTGATCTAAATTACAGCCCAAGCTATGAAAAAAATAAATAGGCAACTAAGATAATAGGTAGGCTTCTACTAGTCATTTTCAGGACTTCTAGGAAGTGATGCTGAAGTCTTATCAGGTATAGCTGGTTGCACAACCAACCAAGGCAACAGCAAAATAAACTTAAAACCATGCAGTGAGTATAAGCCACTAAATTTAAATTAAGAGCTAGGTATCCAGGTATCACCTGGATGACAGCTGCAAAGATTAGCTATGAAGATTTAACCTGAACACCTGTGCTACAACATCACTGATAAAAGTCTTATTTATGCTATTATCCTTAATGACTCATTTTCAATTTTAAAATCCACAATTAAAGCAGTTCTTTACAGAAACTGCTTATGTATTTGACAAATCTGAAGTCAGCCTCAGAATCTTACCAAGTAAGATGCAAGCTTCAGTCATTCAGTGGTTACACAACCATGCTGGCTTTTCATATAATCACTGTTTTACAACAGTGTTCTTAGAGCAAAGAGTAACAGCATTTTTTTTTCCCCTACAGATTTGTAAAGCTAGATAGATACTAGGCTAGATAAGCTATGCTGCTTGATTTCTAATAGCCTGCTAAGAACCAGTCTACTCAGCCCACATTTTCTTTACTACATTGTTAATGAACACCTTGATAAGAAGGTGCAGAAAGACAAGTTTTCAGACTTCCCTTCCGCAATATATTTTCCCCTGTTACTTCTTCCTCTCTTAAGAGGACAAAGTACCAACAGGTCTCATTTACTTGCAGAACAGAAATGCAAATCAGCTCGACTGAAGAGAAACCACCAAAAAAACCAAAAAACTTGTCTGTCACATCACTAAAGGAAGATCTTTCAAAACCAGATACAATCCAAATACAGTAGCTAGCAGCAAAACAGATGAGTAGCGCAGATTTTAAAAGCAAGCAATTTTACTTGTAGCATGCTAAATAACTCAATGCAGTAACTCTAGAATTATATTAAAAGCACCTGTCATGTTGTGAAAAACTTCATTATTTTGTGAAGGAAATCACAATACCCAAACCATAAGTATTTAATGCTGCCTTGCAGTAAGCTTTGATTCATGAATCCATGGCAAATCCAAAATGCAGCATCTAAAATGTTCTTAGTCCTAACCTGATACTCCTCTCAAGGCTTTTTCAAATATTTTTTCTGGGTTCTCTTACAACTCAGTGGGGAAGCAGTAAAGATTCCCTGGAGGAAAAGGCTACCAAGAAGCAGACAACCTGTATTTACTGGGAGACAGCACAGAAAAAGAGTACTGGCAAACAGTACAGAGTCAACAACTCTGAAATAAAAAAAAATCTCAGGAAAATAGGGTAAACCAGCCACGGCACACATGCTCAATAAAGACTGAAGGGAACCAGGTGGCTTGGCGGGCATCCAGAAAAGGATGTTTAGAGACAAGAGATATGAAGTAACTTTGAACCATGAAAGTGAACAGGTAGAAAAACCAGACAGATGGAAAGGATATCAAGCAAAAAGCAAAGCCAGACTACTCAGATGCAATCAGAACAACGGTTAATTATACCAGCTATATTTGTGGTTTCATTTAAACTGTGCTAGGCAGTTTTTTTTGAAAACCATTCCCTACCTTTTCTAAGCCTCTGATGTATGCTTTAGTTCTTCTATTTAAGTATTGATATGTTCAAACACACTAAAACCCACTTTACAAAAAACACTGGAAAAGAGCAAAATCCTGTACAATTATGTTATTTAAGCACATGCTCAGCCTACATGCAGTGCATGAAAGCCCAGAAACTTTTTTTTTTAATACCTCTCCAGCCAAACAGGAGTATCTGACTGAGGCTGAACTCCATTAAACATAAGTTTCACTAGTTTTATGCACTGAAGACTTAAAAAGGTACTAATTAAGTAAATCCATATGGCAGTCTAATAAAAGGCATTGCTCTCCTGAAAGGTCAGTAGATTCAGCAGCCTGTTTAAGGGTCAAAAGGGCGTATGTCACTCATACAGCTAAAGCTAGTAGTTAGCCTACCACTACAAATTACTTAAAGAGAAGCTCTTACAAAAGGGTCACCTACTTTCAAAGCCTCCATAGCTTTCCCCAAAGCACAGACTCAGGAGTTAGGTGTGCTTATTATACTTGCATCCTCAATAGATGCAAATCTACTTCTTTGCTCTCAAAGGATGAGGACTAAACCCCTTCATCCCATGATGGCAAGTACCTAACAGCTGCTCATGAACATGATTTGCACTAATGCAGACAAAATGGCAATATTGGCAGACATTGGAGAATGCAGAAAGTGCTTGCCTTCTGTGAAACTAGATCAGCAAACCTATGATGCATTCTACATATATAGAAGTGGCAAGAAGAGTTTTGCCAAAGTAAACGCAACTGCCAGCTAGCATGGTTTTACACATTCTCAAGTTTCCGCCCATCCTCTATTCCTCGCAATCCAGAAACCATCAAGTCATTCTGAAGTGGTGTCTCAGAGAGAAAGTTTCAAAAAAAATGCAAGAATATCTGTGCTAAACCCTAAGGCTTTAAAAAGTAAGTACCAAAGTCAGCAGTACACACTAATAAGGATGAAAACAATTTAGACAGTCAGATTACAGACATACTCTCAGATTAGCCTACTACCTAGGAATATATCGGTCTCCTAAAAATTCTCCCCCTTCATAAGCGTATTATGATCATGTCAAGTGAGAAGAAATGATCTAGAAATATAATCTGTACTGACTTTTAACCAGTTGCTCATTTTTTGTTAAGACCTTTAAAATACATTTAGAAACGAGCGTGAAGAATTTTCATTAAACTTTTAGATACCAGCGCTTTGCCAACAGTTTATACTCTCTTAGATAACTGGGGGCAGACTTCCTTGTATTTCATGTACCAACCGAAGTAGAAACATTAGGAAAGCAAACTAGGAACTCGAGACTTACAGACATATTCTTTGACACTGTATGTGAATCCTACACTTGACCAGGTAGAATGATCAAGCACTGAGATGCTGGACAAGCAGTCTGTAAAAACACAAGTCTGAGCTAACAGCGGTTTAACTAGCATACAGGACTACTTAATTCCACAGAGAAGGCGAGGCTGCCAAACACACTACACAGGGCTTCCAGAACATCCCCAATTTAAATATTTCTGCTGCCAACGTGCTGAGTCACAAGTACTTGTTACTATATATATAAAAAGATGACTCACATCACCGATACGCCGCATGTACCTGCTAACTTCTGAATTTCAGCACTGTTAGGACCATGCCAAAAACCACTCCAAAAGGCACGGTTATTCTCAGGAGGCAGCTCCGCACTCGGTGCAGCAGGCTCCATCATCGTTACCGTCAAGGTCCCTCCCCCGGCTCAGGGCGGAGGCGCAGCCGCCGCGCTGCAGCACCAGCCACCTTGCACCAAAACCCCCTCGGGGCGGGCGGAGGGGGTGTGTTGGGGAGGGTGTGTTTTAACGTAACGAACCCAGAGCCTTTTACGTCCCCCCTGGGCAAGACTCCCCGCACCGAGGCGGCGGGTCCAGGTGGCCTCGCCCTGCCGCACCAAGAACGAACGCGGGAGGCGGATGCGCAGCCGCCCCCCACAGGGGAGCCAGCCTGCTCCGCTCCGCCCAGAGAAGTGAATTCAGAAGGATTTCAATACAAAACCAGAGAAAGGAGACCCGCATCTGCCGCGCCTCCTGCCTCAGGAAGCGGCTCGGACTGCGGCCCCGCCCCCCTCCGTCCACAGCGCTGACCTGATGGGGTTGATGCGCAGCTGCTCCTCCCGCAGTCCCCGCCAGGCCCCCGGCAGGAACTCCTTACACCACAGATATGCCTTGCGCCGCGTGCGGGGGTCGAGCGGCGGCTCCTCTCCAGGCGGCGGCGGCGGCGGCGGCAGCAGCAGCGCTGAAGGCGGGGGCGTGGCACCCCCACCCCTGCCCGCCGCTACGGGGTCTTTCCGCTCGGGGTCGGCGTGAGCCAGCGGCGAGGGGGGCTGCCCGGCGGCGGGCAGGACGACGGCCCCCCCGCCGGAGCTGCAGCCCAGCAGGAGCCCAAGCGGGGAAGGGTCGGTCTCGCCGTTACAGAACTTAGTTTTCATAGCGCGAGCCGGGCTGGCGAGGAGGTGACGGCAACGGGGAGCGGGCGCGGCCGCCGTTGGGGCGAAGAGCGGGTGGGTGGGCGGGCGGGCGCGACAGCTCACAGGCTCTATCGCTCCCACACCTCGCGCGCCTCCTTCTGCCGGGAGCGCCAGCAGCGAGTGGGCAGCGCGCTCGCGCCCGGCCCCCTGCTTTATAGGCAGCCCGGCACGCGGGCCCGCTCGCCCCACGCCCTGATTGGATACCGGCGTCCGGCTGCCGCCTGCGGCGGAGTTGGATTGGTTGGTTGGTGCGGGGGGGGGGGGGGGGGAGGAAGAGGGAGAAGCCGCGAGCGAGCGCGAGGAGCGCGCGCGCGCGCCTCTCCCTGGGCCCGGCGGCGCCGGGTGATTGGCGCGCGAGGGAGCACGAGGCGCCCGCTCGCTCGCGCCGTCGCGGCCGCCCCTTGTGGCGGGAGGGGCGGGCAGCAGAGCACGGCGATTGGCCCATCCCCGGTTGCCCCGGCGACCGGCGGGCGCAGCTCGGGGTCGGAGCGGGCGGGGGGACGGAGTGCGGCGCAAGGTGGACCCTTCCTGTCCGCTTCCCGCAGCGCCGGCGGCGCGGCCCGTTAGATCCCGTGGGGTCCCGCTTCCCCTTCCCCTTCCCCTTCCCGCCGAGCTAAGCACTGCGCCCGCTGCTGAGGGCTCGGCCCTCCCCCTGCCGCCCGGCCCGGCGGCTCAAGCCCGCTGAGGATGTAACCGGGGGGTCGGAGCCAGAGCCGGGCCTCGACCGGTGCGTGGGGCTAAGGTGGAGGTGAGCGCTGAGGGCAGAGGAAGGGAGGTGGCAGTGGCATGAGCCGCCTTCGTTGCGTCTTTGGTGAGGCGGTGTTGGACTGAGCCGGTACACCCTCGGGCTGGCTGTGCTTTGTAAGTGCTGCTGTCGTTCACCCCCGTGGCTTGCCACAAAAACGTGGGCAATGTCTGTGCTGCGCAGAGTGGATTACACCAATCAGCAATGTGTTTATTTAAAACTGTTTCTTACGGAAAGTTACTGAGTTTCTTAGTTCTCGTGTGAGGGCTGATTCATGCCTACGTAGTAAACTGGTCTCTCTTGCCTCAGGAGGATATCACATCTGAACAGAAAGGTAAGCTACACAAAGCTCAGAAGAAACTAGTGTCTGTACAGAAAGGTAAGCTACAAGAAGAAAAATAACTTCCACATGCAGTGTGAGTTTCTTTGTTGGTTTTGGCACTGGAAAGATCTTCTGTTACGGGAAATGTCAGCGTCTGGCTTCAGGTCCTTGGAAGCACATGAGTGTCGGAGTGGTGACGTCACAGCCAGCTGGAAGGAGCCACAGCTTTCCTGACCTTCCTGCTGCCAGCGCGGATGAGAATGTTGCCTGTTATGTTATATTGCCTTGTCATAAATGAGCAATAAAGGAAAATCACCTTTAAGCTTTGAACTACCTTTACTTTGTGATTTTTTTTTCCTTCCTTTGGCTGTTCTCCCTTGGTAGTCTTCTGCTGTATATATGAGAAGCTTGTGGGCTTTTTTAATAATAGCTGCCATTATTGTGGTGATCATTGAAGCTGGGCACTGTGGGGCTGCGAGGGACTTCCTAATATGCTCCTTCCTTCATCCCAAACTATTTCACCGCAAGGGCAGCTCCCACATTTTGTCTGCACACTGCACTTTGGCACTTCAGTGCACTTTCAGTGCTGGAAAAAAACCAAATTGCCCAAGGATTTACAGAGAAGTGACAAGAAAGCTCCGGAACTGGCTTCAGAACTGCTTTGTGCTGGCAAAGCAGCTTCAGCACAACCAAAACTGTCATGGCTGAGTTATACCAGACCTTGCTTCAGAGGAAGATACATGGGTTAGGGATGCCAAACTGGAACAGAAGAGACACTGTTTCTGTGTCTCCCGTTTGTGCCTCAGCTCTTCATCTATGAAATAAAATCCCTTAATCTGAGCACAGATTAGGATACTGGAGAGGGGAAATGCAGTGGCTGCTGGAGATGGCAACACAGGGCAATGAAGAAGCCTTTTCTTTTTCAGGTCCCTGCTGAAGTACCTGACTGTATCACTGATCTTGAATAACTAAATAAAAAAAACCCACAACAGTTCTGCAGGTGGAAAGCCCATTCTGCAACAAGTGCTGATGAAGTCTTTTCATGTGGGAAGAAGTGGTGAAAATACCAGAAAAATTCGGCTAACTGGCCGAACTGTTACTTCTGTTTCTGAGTGCTCAAGCTTCACACTACTTTGTCATAGCATGAGTAACAGGACCTTCTTCTTTTTTTCCTAATTAGAGTTATTTGACTGATTTTCTTCTAAATTGCTAATAGTGTGGGAAGGCAGAGAATTCAGAGAAATGAAAGATTTGTTTCTCCTGGGTAGAGAGAATTCTATCTACTTTTTTAGATAGAAAACTCCCAACTTGTTGGTACTGATACATTTTGCTGACATAGGTTCATACCAAGTCATAAGCTCTGCTTCAAAACCTCAAATAATCGCTTTCAAGAAAGTCTCAAGGCATAGAAGGAGATAGGAAAATTATGGCTCTGTTTTATATCCTTTTGATTACAGCACACCCTTTCTTAGTGTCAGTCTAGGTTGGGCTTCAGTCCCATAATGACTTCCGTTTTGATAAGTATCCTGTGTCTGTATGAAGCCCATACATATATTTCCTTTGACATTTGTTCTGCTCATTATGTCATTTATTTTTTTATACTTTATTAGTAATTAGTAACTCATTATAATTTATTGTTGAATTTACAGAAAGGGTGTAACCCACTTGAAAATTGTTCAGAGTGTTTTACAGCAAACATGGCCTATCGTGGAGGGAGCCAGAAGCACATACAGTGCAGTGAAGGTGGGAACAAAGCACTCATGATAGAACTTACACAGAAATAAAGTTAAGTAATCATAAGGGCTTGCAAGTTTAGTTGATACGAAGGCATATCAGTATGTTACTTGCCAAAATTACTTTTCTTTCATTATTACCAGAAAGTAAATGTTGGTTAGGGAATCTGCAATTGGTTAAGACGATTTTTGTCCTTAAATTGTGCATTTCAAAAGTAGTTGATTTGAATGGACAGGAAGCCCTGCGGCAGCAGTGGCATGAACTTAGTTTTATTGAAAGCCTGGGCAGCAGTGCCAAAAATGAATGGTCTGAAGGCGTGATGCAAAACCTGATAGGGTATGTGGAAAGACAGGTACTCATTTCACTAAACATGAAAATATATAATTTTCTTCTCTTACCTAAGATCTTCCCTGGTTGGGCTCAAAACATGCTGGAGGAGGAACATGCAAGAGGGGCAACGTCAGAGAAATCTGTACTACTTTATGCAGTATATTTTAAATGGGCAAAGAGAGATTCTCATTCTAGAGCTACTAAGATGGTACTTTTTGTAAGTTTTAACTCCACATTCAAATAAAACAATTGGGGAAAAAAAAAAAAAACAAAAACAAAACCCAAACCTCTTCTACTTGTGATTTTAATTTTTTTTTCTGCTGCTAAGGAGAAATCTGTTGCACTTAGATAATACATTTAGTCAAATTCAACAAGACTTCAGCTTCTGCTAAAATCAAAATATATTGAAACCTAAAAGGCATCAGAAAAACACAAAGAGTGAAATCAAGTACTGAATATTGGCTCAAACACTGCAAGACTGAATGGTTTAAATAGTGGACTCAGACTTGAGACACCTGATTATGTTCTCAGCAGCAACTGACTCCTGTTTCCATTTCTTGTGCTCTACAAGCACCTTGTTGTTAGGTAACAATGCAATATCCTACCCAGTGGATTAGTCAATCAACCAGCTGTCTGCTTAAGAAATGGAAAAAGGCAAACATGTCCTCACGTTCTGATGCCAGATTTTACACTATATCTACCAAGATGCACACCTTCTTTTTGTAGATAGCAGACATGAGTTCTGTATCTATGTTTAATTTCAGATTCCATTCAATAGGTTACTCTACCGTAGCATCTATTAAATGAGACCCATTAAGAGAATAAGTCTTCAGTTGCCTGTATCCCCTGGATAACCTGTCTTTAAAGCCTGTGAAGGAAGTAAGTGAGATAAGTAGGGTTAAGGCTCAGTCAAAACACATAGTGACTAATTATGCTGTAAGCAAGGTACAATCTGGACTAAGATCCCTTCTTCTGGGGTCAGCAGAGGTTTGAGAGTTTGTATGACCTCTTCTGTCAGTGTGGAGTGAGAAAAAACTGCTTGTCACAGAGATCTCCTTCCTCTCAGACAACAAAAAACAATGGTTTTTTCTCTGCAATTTACTTCCCCCTTGGCCCCATACCATGACCATGTAATCTCTTACTTCAGTGGCTGAATATAGTGGTCAGCAACTCCACCATTTCCTTTGCAGTAACAGAAACAGTTCTTCACCAAGTCTTGATGGAAGTTTCTACTTTTCCCTGGTTCTGAATGCAGTCAGAACCACTAAACCAGAATATTCAATCAGGAGAGGGACTATGTCTCTTTTCTATGACAATATAAATGAACCATTTGTTACTTTACTGAATTGTGTGATTTACTAGAGTTTATTAATTTCCCAGTTTTCTGTAATATTTGTACATCTGCAGCAAAGGGAATTGTGATTGGATTGATGAGTGATTTTATTAATCCCAATTGCATTGGTGCAGTAGAAATTGCTCACAAAAGAGCTAAGTCTAGAATTCTGACTTGTAAAGCGCTTAGTTTTCTTTCACAAGTCTTGCTATTATACCAAGCAGCCCAGATTTTACCGGCAAGATTAAATGCGAGATAAGGTTGGATCTGCCACATGGCACAGAGAGAATGATACTTTTGTAGAAGAATGCAGATACTTGTTTCCACCGAAAAAGCTTACAGACTTCTGAATAGCAGTTGTTGATAAATATTCTTTATGGACCAGCAGCAGGTTGCTGTGGAGTTTGTAAAATTTCTGAGCGTAGGCTCAGCCCAGAGACTTTGACATGGGAACTGCGTACTCATTGCACGTTTGGTGAGAGTTCAGCGCTGGCCTTGAGTCCCTCAGCCTCTTGGCTCACCTCTTCAGCGTACTGCTCGCAAGTGAGCATTTTATGATAGCAAAATACTCTTAGCCTAGTTCTGTGTTCAAGATGCACTTGGAGCAGCGAGCATGCTTTCATTTTTTTGATTCCTTGGTTCTACATCTGGTAAGACCCTTAATGAATATTAGACAGATATTAAGGCGGATGTTTCTTATTCCCTGCATCAACAGGCAAAAAATTTCAACTCTGAAAGCCAAGGATTATGAAGGTTTGAAGTTGTGTTAGCCACCTATGTAAGGTGCAACTACAAGAGAGTCTGTACAGCTGTTCCCCCTTCCTCTTCCTCAGTGATAGGATGGGTAGTGCGATTGTGGCAGACAACATTCTCCTTGATTTGTGTCTCCAGCAATAATACTGCATGGAAAGATCAACAATAAGCAGCCTAGGGAGAATAGGGGGACTTAGTATTTCATCCAAACCCCCCTTTGCTCAACCTCCTTATCAAGAGAATTTGCAACACCTTCTGTGTTTTGACCTAAAGAGAGAGAATTTCAGGACTGAATTTGAGATGATCATAGGTTGTTTTATTTTCTTTCTGTATTTGTTTAATTTCCAGCACCAAATGCCAACAAAAAACCAAGGTGTAATTTTGTCCCCTGAAATATACCTGCCAGAGCACGTAGGGTTAACAAGGGCTAAAGGTGAGGGATTTACCATAGGCACTGACTTGGTATTTATATGTCTTCAGTGAATGCAAGGGAAGTGTTACATCAGAAAGCAGCCCTACTGAAATGATAATATGCTCATTCATTTGCTATGTTGGTCTAAGGTAACCACAAAGACTTAGAGTTTGTACAGTGCCAGGTACTCCAAGCAGCATGCTAAGATAACATTACCTGGCTCAAGTCCCAGAGAATGGCTTCTCTTGGAGTCAGACTGACCAAGTCTTTATTATATTACAAGTTACTTAATTCCTTACTCTGTACTAGTTTAATCTCATCGAAGAAATCCAGCTGGGAACTGTATTTAAATCTCAGATTTAAAAATCCAGTAGGAATTAGCTAAACATTCTTTATTTCTTTTTAAACCTCCATCTTTGAAACTCCTGTTTGTGTGGAGTGCTGTGGTACAGTACCAGCTTCAGACCTACCTGCAACCCATGGAACAATACACTGTGAGATGAGTATCACTTTTAATCCAGTCCCAGTTTAGTACTCTCTCCCATGAGTGCAGGCACTTAAACATCTGGTTTACTTTTGGATGAGCATCAAACTCTTCTACAAGTCTATTCCAGCTCCCCCAGATCCCCAGCAGAGTTCAAGAGTGCAGCCAGGCAGCCTTTGTCAAATGAGATTCTTGAAGCAACCTCTCCTCCCAGCCTGGGGACTGCACAGAAATCCCCTTGCAAGGGAGTCCTCCCAGCCTATGCTCAAAGAAGAAAATAGTTGCCATAGTAACCAGTTCTCTACCTGCACTGAATTGGCTCTCTCATCCCTCTTAATCTTCTCTGGTTTTATTAGTTTTGGGCAAGCAGCAGCTCGTCCAGTCAGGTCTGTGCTTGGTTCTGTGGGCTGGAGGAGTGTGTGGAAAGCATGGGGGGGAATTCCTCACTCATCGGGTGGCCCTTGCTTGCTCACTTTACCTGCTGGAGGATGTCCTGAGTGAGGGTTACCACTGTTGTCATTTTATGACAGAGCCACCCAAGCCACAGAGGAACAGGCTCTTTGCTTCCCCATCTTGATCCTGGCTTGTGGCAGAGCCCTACTGCTATCTTGTCTGAGAGCAGGCTTGCCACTGGTCTGTAGGCTTACCTGCGTGTTCTTGCAGCCTCACTGGGATAGATTTCAGCCTGCTAGTGGAAAAAGAAACTTGACACAGTCTGTTTTCTGTGATAGCACATTTTTGCAACTCGTCCTAGGGTTGAAAGTGACCACAATAATCACTGAAAACAGTAAGTTCTGGGCTGTGTTAAATTGCTTCATTTCCAGTGTCTGCTGTGGACTTGAACTAAGAGCTTTCTGCACAATGAATTCCCCTGTGGAAGTATATAGCTGAAAGCCAAAGAAACCCGCTATAAGAAGAACGTGCCACAACCACCTCTAGCTGTTTTAAGTGTGCAACGCGGGCAAATTGCGTGCACAAGCTGGGACATGTTCCCCTGACAGCAAGTGGACTATCAGGAGGTGCATATGAAGTGGTAATTAGGGAGGGGAAAAAAAAGCCAAAGAATTAATTACCATGAATGTAATACTGCTCACTAATTAAAGGCTGCAGAGAATAATGTAAGACAAAGCTGGTAATGCACCACAGCAAAGCATCAGGCGCTGTCACTGCTTGTGTTAAATGATCAGAGCCTGTATGCTGTGAAGACCCCAGGAGCATTCACTGGACACTTGCATGGACAGAGCAGGAGCAAGAAGAATTGGAAGACTTCCTTCTTATGTTCATGTAGCTGTCATTATTTACACGATAGTAAATGCCCTGTATTTAAATAGAACACAGTAAAAATATCCAAGAGCACACCCAAATCAGTATGTTGCTTGAACAACAGCCAGTAGTAAAATAAAAATGTGTGTACATTTCTAAAACATTTCAAAATCAATTATTGACCCAAATAATGAGGTAGATCACAGACTAAGCTTAAAAATTACTTGAACTTCTAAACCACATCTTTTTTTCCTCCTCTTTAGCTCATTATGCAATAATCTGCTATTCTAAGCATGCATAGCAATGGACTAATACCAAGCTGAAATAACTGATTTGTGATGGAACTTGCAACTCCAGTATTGCTGGTTATTCAAGCATGCTGCAGTCTTTTCATGTTAAGATGTAAAAGGGTGGGCTACAGATACGCGTTCCAGACACTGTAGTTTTGACTTGGGCCCTGTCTGTGCTTAAGTAATTGGCATAGTTTTTATGGCATCCTGACAGAGTTCATCATTTAAGTCAAAGAATGGTTTCTAGCTGGTTATTTCCTCATGGGCTGTTAAACCTCCATCATGGGCACAATCAGAGTAAGGAGGTGGCTGAGAGAAACTTCCGTATCTCTGGGGAGCCAAGCCTGCAGCAATGGCAGTGATGGGACTCTGCTGGCAGAGCCTGAAGCAAGGTATGTGTTCTAAGCAATAGCTTCAGCTATTCACCTCCCTCAGACATATTTGCTCCTTCCCAGTGATAACAGCTAGCAGCCTGAGGTTAAAGAAAGGTCTTTAAGTTTGAAAATGTTTCCAAATATGCAGCACTATGATTATTCACCAGGAACTGCCTGTCAAACAAGTGGTCACTGGACTTAGACCATACACGTGCTGAAGGGCAGACAGGGTAAATAACAGGAGGATCAGCAGAGTAAAGAAGTTAAAGCATCTCAGAAGCTGTACGCTTCTTACACACACACACACACACACGTTGATTTTCAAGTGTTCTAGTCTGAGACCTAAAAAAAACCCTATAGGTCTTGCCTGTTTTACATAGACACTGAGGATTTCTTAGCCCATCTAAGCCCAAGAGTTTCATTCCCAATCATTTCCATTTAGATGAGAAAACACATCACTGAATTCCTGTGCTGATTTATTTTATATAGAAAGAAAACAAACCAAAACAGATCTTCCGAAAGATCAAGTAGCATTTGCAAAGTCAGTTCTTTGCCCTAATATCTTTGACTAACAATATCTGGTTATTGTACAGGTAGACTTTCAATAATCTTTTTATTGCCATGTTAGCATGAAATAAGTGGAGTGGAACTCCACTTACAAGTTTTTCTGTGAAACACTCCACATCATCCAGACAAACAGTCTTCATTCAGAAACAATCACTGATAGTGCCCAGGAGGTGAGGGTAACTTTATATACAGCCAAAGTGCCTGTGTGACATACCTAAAGTTCAAAGCTGTGGACTATTTTTTTGATCCCAAAATTAGACTCACTGTTAATTGTTACAGGAATAGTGTTGCACACGACACAATTTTTTTACTGTAGCATTTTGTAATTAACTAATCTAATCCTACTTTGTTTTCATTTTGACACAGGAATAACAAAATTAGTCATGACAACTAGAAAATGGTCACCAAGCAATTAACCCAGGCTAGAAACCCTCTGAAACCAGAATGAAACTCATTGCCTCTTTAACCGAAGCATGTTGTTCTCCATTACAGGTATTTAATAGGTTTATGAATTAAATACGATGTGCTATCATGAACTTCTTTCCATTCTGATGATAATTTATGCCAGCTGAATTTACGCATCTGGTTTGTTATGTATTAACTAGTCATCTGGGAATCCAGTTGAGTAACACTGTGGTTGTTGCAACACCAAAGCTCCCATATAAATCATGACTGAGTCCCGAGTAAATATTGGTTCAAATATTGATTTGCATGAGAGATATGGCTGCAGTTTAAGAGGTTACAGGTGCTGGCTGAACTACTCTAGAGAGTACCACTCCCTCTGTGTTCATTTGAGATTCACATCAAAGAGCCCGCTTTGAATTCCCGGGAGAGTAGTATTTCCCTTTGCTTTTGGCATTGACACTATTTTTGATGCTCTAAAATCAAAGGTACCACATTGTGTATAAGTATTAAGTTATTTGGTTATTTAACCTCCAGACAGATGTAGCATCTGGGAAGAGGGGAGTAAGACACAAGAACTTATTTTTATGGTGCACTGGAATTAGGAGGAGAAGGGGACATGCAGGATTTTCCTGACACATAGATGCTGCAACAAGTGCTACCCAAAAATCCAGAGGAAGGAATTTGAGGTGAAGGAAACATCTGATGGCAAAATGAAAAGCTATCTTCCACACTTCAAAAAACAGGAGTTTCTGAGCAGTTGAAGGAAGCTCAAGGTAAAAGGACAGCTCGGTTTTTTTTACACTAACAAAAGGTACTGTGAGCCACATCTACACCAGCAATCTGTTCTATTGCAATAGATATCTCTTTAGCTTAGCCTTGAATCTCACTTGTTCTTGAGTAGGACAAATACAGATCCTTCTGGATCCATTTCACAGTTACAGATCTAAAGAAGAATGAGTTTCCCCAAAATCTCCTGGGTACTTCAGTCATAGCAAGTCCTAAACCAGCAACTGTAGAGAAGAGCACGTACGCTTCATTCCAAGAAGTCTGAATAAGTGGACTGTGAGTGAAACAAGCCAGCTACTCCTGTAGATATTCACTTTTAAGAGTGGCTCTGTCATTGCTATATTCACTAAGCAATTTGTTAACAAAAAAGTTTACATCATAAAAAAGAAGTTCCTGGTTTGAGCAATTTAAGATAAGCACATTTACATCAAAAAGGCTCAAACTTTTAAATGTAGGAAGCCTGGCATACTTTTATCTCTTAGATTAGCTCATTGCTTTTCTTTTTTTTAAAGGCAAAGAAAATCTATTCATTATCTTAGCTTTCAGAATAACGCTGTTTTCTTAATTTCCTTAATTTCTTCTTGTAAGAGGAGTGATTGGACTCAGAGCTTAGAGCATCACAGCACATGAGACATGACATAAATCATAACAGTTTGGAAGCAAATAACCAGTACCTAACTAGTCACTGAATTCAGAGTAATTAAAAACATAGAATATCCTGAGCTGGAAGGGACCCATGACTTCTGACTGCACACAGGTCAACCTGAAAGTTAAATCATATATCTAAGAGCATTGTCCAAACGATTTTTGAACACTGACAGGCATTGTGCCATGAACACTTCCTCGAGGAGCTTGTTCCAGTGCTTAATCACCCCCTCCCTCTGCGAAGAACTTTTTCCTAAAATCCAATTAGCCAAACAAAATACTCTCTAAGAGACATCTTAATTACAATATATGTTTGTCACAACACCATAGCACATGCAGAAAATCACTGTTCTTTGAGCTGCTGTCTGCACAGATTCTCCTTGCCATGGACACATCCCATGTATGCACAACGGAATACTTTTGGCCTACAGTATCCTCTGTGGTTGAGCCTCACTATGCTCTATGGAATGAAGCACACAGTGAATTCAGTTATCTCTCTGTTCCTTCTAATTGCAAATAGCTGTGAGACAAAATCCCCACTTGTATCATTCCTCAGCTCATTGTGCAATTTTAAACCCTTTCCTTACATATGTAGTTAACTAGCGTATTGCTCTGAATTGTGCAAGAAATTCTTTTGTCCACTGGTTGACAAACTAGTTAGCATTAAGGACCTTTATGCTATTGCAATCTAGCTGCTGTGGCTTAAACAAACTTCTGTTGGTCCCCAGCTGGTCTCTAGCCATATTTTTTTTTCCCTGTCTTCCACAGGAATTCAGTTTGCCAGTCTTCTTCAAAGCAAACCTCCTTTTTGGGGTGGAATTTGGACAGATGGAGATCTGCCTCAACTTCTGTGCAGGCTCTGACATGGGTCTGGCAAATCTACCCACCCTGAAAGTGTATAGGACCTTCCGCAGCATATGGGACCTCTGTGACGTGACCTCCAGTGGGATGTCAGTGATCCCAGCTATGCACCTATGGAAGCATGGCAAGCCTTACAGCCAGTCATCAGATAATGCACACAGTGACGCATCGCTGCATCTGGGTAGGAGGATGAGAGCAGCCACAGTACTCATTCCTCTATGTATTACTGTGGGATCTGCACTACAGCTGCCTGGGGAAGCTTGTGCCAGCAGCAAATTCAGCAGCAGCAGCATATACCAGCTTAGGGAACCAGGGCTGTGTGGTACCCAGCAGAACAACAGCTACTTCAGGTATATACTGAACTGACTGATTTAGGAACCAACTTCAAGAAGTGCTGCTCTGGACCCAGTGAGCACATTTCCTGCTCAAAAAAAAAGATCTCAGCCCCTTTGCAGTTCTCTGTGCAGCACTGGAGCAGAGGAAGTATTGTAAGCAAGGTGGGATCAATTATGGTGTAATTCCCTCTCAGCTCTTCTCTGCTGCTGGGTTCAGGGAAAGGGGGCCATTTTGTAAGAGTGTCACAGCCATTACTATATTTAAAGGGTTTTTTTCCAGCTTCTAAACGATAACATAAAAGAGTGAAGACGTGTGCTTTCTGGGCATGCTTGGGATGGAAACGTATCAAAGTATTTATCTCAGCAACTGGTTCTGCTATGAGAAATAATTCTAGCTCATCAATCATGTAAAAAAACCCCATTATTGTGATTTGAGGCCTGCACATTAACAAAAAAAAAGAATCAACTTAGTTCTGACTCCAAGCACAATGTTTGGAAGATTAGTCATGCTCAGGTCTTGAGGAGATTGTCTTACAGAGCATTCAAACAAGAATAAGCTGTTCCAAGCACAAGTAGTTAATTTGTTTTCTTACTCCTATATCATAGATTTTGCCAGACATTGTTTTGCCAGTCCTTTTGAAACCAAGCAAGAAGATAGTGAACAAGAAATCTTTTCCTTGGGGAATGGATGAAAAGGCCTTTGTAAGAGGTTTCCTTCTTCCACTTGTGCCTGCCAAGGCTATGGCTGCCAAAGGTATTGCTAGAAAAGGTTTTGATTTAAGGATGGATAACTTGCTTAGCACACTGACAAAGTGTGCAGAATCTTGGTAAAATTCTCTCCATACAGATGTTTTGAAGTGTGCAGCTATCCTTTTGTCTTATGACTGACCACTCTTCTCCTGGAGGTCCTCTGCTGAGCACCTGACCAACAAAAGCACAGCCATACAGCGTGTTAACAGAAGAGCAGAGCCAGGCCATCTCTTCTCTGTTACTAGCCTGTTTGGCTTGGGGCTCTGTGTATTTGCCCATAGAGGACACCAGTGTCTTTGTACCTGCCTGGCAGCTGGTGTTCCCTGGCACAGCCCCAGCGGCCTTGTTATCCCAAGGAGGTGGGATGCAGAGGCTCAGCAATGACGACCCCAGCCTGGGTCAGGCCATTCTGGCACTTGTGCACGACCGGTCTGTCAGCGTGTCAGTGCAGCCCAAGGGATGCTGCCAACGGTACCTCTTGCTGCCCTTCAGAATCCCTCCTCGTGGCTGCACGGCCAACTGTCACAGAAAGATGCAGCTCAGTTAAAGTTCAAACCAAATTTGTAGCCAAAAAAACAGCTCCTGCTCCCTTCCAGCCCTCTTGAATGACTTCAAAACAAACAGAGTGACCTCAAAAAACCATAAATAGAAGCACTATTCAATCACCACCTGCCTTCCTAGAAAAATCTCATTTCCATCATTTGCACCTACTGGCAAGCCCTAGAGGCTTTCTATCAGTGTCCAGAAAGATGTGAAGTGCCCACATGAAAATCGGTCCATGCATTTTCTCAGTTCTGGCCCTTATGGGTGCTTTTTGGTCTTTTTGTTTCTGTTCCTTGGTTTTAAACTTCACAACTTGTCTGTGGTAGGACCCCCTTGAAAAGACAGGAGACTCACACACATGTGGAGGAAGAAGTAGGAACTCCTAGAGGCAGATACAAGCAGCTGTAAAAAGCCTGCCATGCCTTAGCAGCAAAAGCGAGATAGAAGAGCAGGGACATGTTGCCTGCTTGTACTGGGAGGGCATGAGAGCATGGAGAGGGCAGGAGTCATGATATTAGACAGTGGCCAAGATTAGGTTGACCAGGTTGTTTGGGGTAGGATGAAGGTCTCTGTGTCCCTTTGTTTCCTCAGGAAAGATCTAGGAAAGTATCAGAGCATCAGCATAGAGATTCAGCACACATGCTGCAAAGGCAGACGGGACGGTATTTTCCGGCTTAGACTAGCTGTCGGTTTTGGCTGATAACCAGTAAAAATAAAGTTTTACTGTTATTACCAAACTGTCACAAGATTCCCAAACTGTTCTAAGTGTGAAATACCTCAGCCCATCAGATTAATTCTTGTTACTTCTGGGCGAATAAATGGGCTGGCAAGAAATTACCACATTTGAGAGACAAGTGTGAAGGACAGGCCTGCCACTAGGCAGAGAGTAACACGGTAGAGAATCTAATAGATCCCTCCTATCCTTTTCTTTTAGTCTGTGCTAAAATGATAACGCTTGCCTTATCTGCAAACTAACAATACCTCTGCAGCAGCATAGGAAAGTTAAACAAACCTTAAGTCAAGGGGTTGTAGCCATTACCCTCATGCACTAAGGCTATAGACCACATATTTTCCTAGGGAAAAAAAACCCTGCAAAAGAAGATGTTTTGAGGTGTTACTGACCTAAAACTACAGTACTTTAGTCCACCATTTTCCCTCCAGGTCCTGATAATAGGCTAGCGATGTCATAAATCTGGAGCTTTTTGCCTTTAAACCAGAACGTAGCCCCCAAGGGCAGATAGTGCTCCAACAGTGGATTTCATCCACATCACGACAAAAATAATAAAACCCTGGCATCAAGCTAGTCATCAACAGACAGACGCTGCCTGGTGACTGAACCAATGTGCCCCCAGGAGCTGCACTGCTGCAGAAGGGTTTGGTGCCTATGGCAGAGAAGGAAAGAGGAAAACCGGGGAATTTCTGCTCTTTTTTTCTGCATTCAGTCAAGCAGTTTGCAAATGATTGGTAAATTCTCTTAAGGCACTTTTAAAGAAGAGACAAAAATGTACTTTGGAGCATGTATTTTCCTTGCTAGGTCTGCATTAACTCTGAATAACTCTGCTGCACTGCATCATGCTAAGCAGAAGAGGATCCCTCTGCTCACATAAAGTTTTTGTGCTACTAGCTACTGAAATCCAGACAAAATGCTTCTCATGGAGTGTGTGGTACTTGTATGATTCTCCTTCCATGCTACATCAATTTAATTAGAATATTACAGACTTCTGGGCAGGGCTTTGTTTGTTCAGAGATGCATTTTGTTAATGTTCTTTCTTAGCTTTCCTTTCAGTAAGGTGTGTTCTTCCACACCCACCCTTTGGCCTTGAGAAGGCCAGTCCCTCAACAAACCACTCCATGCTCTGTTTGTTTTAGTAATTCTTACCCAAGGTCTTTATCTTAGAATCCTGTTTGTGCAGCTTTGGACAAGATTCAGTACTTGGTGGGAAGGGTGAGTGAGGTGGGAAGGATTTGTTAGTGCCTTTATGTTTAATATGTTATCTTACCTGTGACTATTAAGTAGATGATTTACAAGCCTGTTGACACTGAGATGGTGTGAATCTCTGCCTCTTACAGTAGGTGTAAACACAACTTGACACAGCAGCTGTAGGAGGGCTAAGGGCTATGGAGAGCTACAGTTCCTTTACCATGCACAAGGCACCTCCATAACCCCAGGAGAGAACACGGTGGTGGACAACCCAATGCAGGTCCTTCCACCTGCTTCCAGTAGGTCTGTTCACAACAGCAACACGCTAAATCACATCCACCTTCTCTCGCAGCTGCGAGTTCACAGCTTGCAGTGCTACTCCACGCAGAAAACTCGCTCATTAGGGCAGTGTACCTGGGAGACCATGACTGAGCGAGAGCCACTCGCTAAGGCCAGGCCGCTGCAGCCTGCACAGTGTTAGCTGCTGCTGCCGTGTGAGCCTAGCAACACAGTGCAGGAATGCGTGGAATGTTTCAGCCAGCAGGTACTTCAGAGATCCCACTCTAGGAGATGTCTGCGCTTCTCATACAAACAGTCCCCCTGCCCACTGCCCCTCTGAGGCAGTAACAGCGGCCTCCCTCTTCTCCCCTCCAAGCCCCGTACGAATCAGTATCTCTCCAGCTCCAGCCTTACTTAACCCCAGCTCCCCTTTCTGAGGCAGAATCATCATTGGAAATTGAAATTCCATGAATCAGCAACATCCGGGTGCCTTTCCAAATGTGCTGTGGGTCTGGGTATGGCTTTGGAAGGCAGGCTGCTTGTAGAGGAAGGTCCCCTCCATGACAGTGAGCCCAAATGCCTGCAGCCCATCCATTCAACATTTTCCAAGAGCCAGAAAAAGAAGTTGCTGATTTGCCTGTTTGGGATGGATGGAGCTACCATGGCTTTAAAGATGAGCATCTGTGCTTTTGTAATAATCTTCCTTATGCTGTTTCCCCTTCCTCTGCCCCCCCCAAAACACCTTGGAGACATTATGAGTAAAAATTTCTGACAAGCACTTTTCTGATTTTCCATGTATTTTAAGCTTCCCAAAGCAATGCTTGGTAAAGGAAAGTTGTCCCTACCACACTAACAACCAGCCCTGCACTCACCACCGGTACCACCAAGAATAGCAAGGACTTGCACTCCAGTGTCTAGGGTTATTCTGGAAACAAAGGAGACACAGTATAGAGCCCTTTTTATCATATCCGAAAGACATACATTTTCTTCAGAAAACACTTCCTTGCAAGATTCCCAAACTGTTCTAAGTGTGAAATACCTCTGTCCATCAGATTAATTCTCGTCACTTCTGGGCAGATAAAAGGACTGGCAAGAAACATCTTTTGCTCATTTATAATTGATTAAGAAACTTATTTTTTTGGAAGGGAATATTGTAAATCACTGCAGCTGACACTAAAATGGACATGAGGTGTAGACGCATCAGTGTGGGGGGAAATACAAGTCAGGCCAGTGGCCAACTCAGCCTCTGGAAACACACCAGTCAGTAACATCTCCTTTCTTGTCTCCAAATGCAGTTAAGATGCCATCAACCAAACCAAACACTTGCAAGTTCTGAAAGAGTTTTTGTACCCACTCTCTGCCCCATTCATGAGGTTTGTGTTAGTGACACACTGCCAGGGACAAATGAACCAGCTATTTCAAAACACTTTATAGTCGCTGCATGCAAATAGAGGTCTCATGAGTAAGCTGTAGGTAGGTATCTTGCATACAGGCAGGAAAAGCAGAACTTTCTGAAGAAGAATTAAACTCCAATGTTTCTTGCAGAGGGGCAGGCACAGCTAATTGACTTGATGAATAGAAAATATTAATTCAACACAAAAGCATGAGAGGGAAGAAGAAATAAATTAACACAAGCCTTCTCTGTGTTGGGAATCTACTAAAAGCTACTCATCTCAGTGTGCAAAGGAGAGATTCTTCCAATGTTCAACCCATTCATCTTAGTCTACAGCACTGGCAGAGGGCAGCTCAATCCATCCTAAGTGTGTACAGCACAAAAAGGCTATTTGTAGAGGATGCCTTCATTTCAGTATTATAAAATCTATCCTATGACAAGCTGTTATTGCTTGGGGCTCAGAAGGAAAGGAGCTCTGACAAAGTAATTGTATCAAGGATCTTCAAGAGTGCAGATCTTGGATTGAGCTTGTGCCTTTTGTCATATAGACCAGAGCAAGCTGAGAGCTGCTGCCATTACCCACTTGAGACATATCCTGCAGGAAAGCACTGCCTGTCAATAGCAGTTAGAATAAACCCCAGCTTTCTTCTGGCTGCATCAACTTACCCCCATACCCTTTCAGGGTAGGGACTGACTGGAAATACCAAAGAAGATGGTGCTGGATATGGAGGGTGGGCAGCATCCAGTCCAGGACCTTCATGTTCCTGTTGTGCTCCTGAAGCAAAGCTGAGTAATGAGAACCTTCATAGATTGCCAAAGAGAAAGTAGGGCCAGTCCTCCATGTGCACAGGAATGAACTCAAGGAAAATGGTAAGAAACAGCCACCTGAGGCTCTTGCATGCCACTTCTAAGGCCCAAGACATAGTGAAATCAGCAAAATCAGGGCAGTTTCAAGCCTTTACTAAGTCAACAGTGCAGTGACATCCACCTTCCAGCCTTCTGGGCATCTGCTGAGTGAGTGGTAGGGCTGGCAAGACAGATTTCACAAAGTCCTCCAGTGGGTCTGATCCACCACTGCCTGGAACTTCAGAGCAGGTAAGAAATGTCACCTGCTCAGACTAGTTGCTTTGCTTGCATGGATGGTGACACAGGCTTCAGGGGAGGGGTGACTTTGGCATGCCTGGACTTGTACAGAGAGAAGAATGTCCTTTAAATCATTACTGCTCTACCAGCTGTAAAAACTCAGATATTTACTTTGCACAACACTTTCCAAATGAAAGCATTGTACTTGACACATGTAATTAAAATCCACTCTGGAGACCTGCAGAACTGACCACACCTCCTGAAGAAATAGGCCTGTAGAAGAAAAGTCAGCAACTCTAGGGAAAGAGGAAGCTGTTTCACGCAACTGAGGGAGGAAACAGAAGAATCCCTTACTCTTGGATTTCTGCTTTCTACCACATGGTGCACGTATTCATCTCCCTCACTGCCTGAGAAAATGGTTGCGCAGCTGCCTGGAAATCTCAGTGCAAGGTGCCTCCTCCTCAGTACAGTTTGGTCACGTTAATCTTTCCAAGGTCTTACCTTTCCACTGCCTGCTACACTTCCATCTTCTGGGCCGTCACTGCCTGTTATTCTCTCCTGTCAAGGTCACTCTTGCCTCCGTTATTTTGTGTTCTTTCTACCTCCCCCCCTTCTCCTGTTGCCATCTTTTATGCAAGTGCCATTCAGCCTCTCTGTTGTCTCACTTATCGAGTCTTGATCCATTTCCAGAGCATCTGGAAAAGAGGAGATTAGTAGAAACTGGTAAAACTGCAGCCATCCAACCTGGCTACGGGACCGATGTTTTTGCTGTCCCTCATAAGTGGAAGTCATTGCAAGGAGACTTGTGCCTTCCTGCTCTGGGTTCTTATACAGTGTTTGAGTTCGTAACAAAAAGGCTTGTGCATTCTGAATACAATAGCAGATGAGAAAGAGCAGAAAGGGTTGGGAGGCTGTGTTCAGCTTGAACTGCAGCACATTGTATTTCCAACCAAGAATAAGGGTAGTGGCATCGTGCTGGCTACTGTATTTCTGTCTCTGATTAGCAGGTCAAGAAAGCCTCATTGTCTGTAGCCCTGTGCTCTGCAGCCAGAGCGGGAGCAGGCACTTCTGCAGCCACCAGAACAGACAAGTGACGCTCACTGGCAGTGGTCTGGACATTGATGTTTCTCAATTAGATATTCAGCTCCATCCCTGCGCACCGAGTTTAGCAGCTTAAAGCACTATCACCACCCTTCCTGCATGGCTTGCTCTCAGAGCACGAGTGGCACAGGGTGTCCTCTCACTGCCTCTGAAGCAGGACAGCAGCACAGGATTTACAGAGCCTGAGGGAATTATTTTCTGGAGCATACAACATTGGCCTAGTGCTGCTGCTGTGGAGGTCAGGGACAAATGTGCCGCTGGCTCATGCGGCAGCTGGTACTATTGAAAATTGCCACCCTTGGGCCCTGTGGACTTGGGCTGCATTCTCTATCCCACAGTAGAATTGAAAACTTCTTTCACCCCCAGTCCTGCGGAGAGCACAGGCAGTAGTGAAGAGCGATGCTGTTTTCTTCCTAACAGCACTTTGAGATCTGCCCTTTAGCCAGACTCCTCCACAAAGGGTCAGAATCACAACCTTTCAAATAGAAACTTTTTCCTCTACATAGATATGCATCTAAGACCTACTCTGCATGACTATCACTGTTTAAGCATCATTGTTGTGCTTTCAGGTATAGTCATATCCAGGCAGTGCAGTGCCAGCGGGTAGAAAGACTGTCTGAAAAGAATTGTAAAACTTAAAACACACAAGTGAAGTAATGAAACATCCAAGCAAAGAGCTAGGAAGGCACCGAAATGAAGCCTGCAGAGACTTGCCAATGTCAACAGACAAAACCTGCTGCACGCCCAGCCTTAACAGGAAGCAGGAATTCCTTGACTTAAAGATGTCTTCTGAGCAGGAAGTTCTGCACATGATGAGCTCAGGAAGAACACTGGGCCTTGGTGGTACCATCCAACAGATCTATGGTGAGATAGCAAGACAGATTCCTCTGAAGTAACACATGCTGTTATCTCAGAGCACATTACAAAGCCAAGGTAGACATGGCATTTATATTGAAGTTCAAGTCATGCTTGTTTCTGTGGATATGTAATTCTACAGCTCGTTAGTGATTCTTCAATGTGGAGGTCCAGAGTCTAAGGTCAGGCTCTCATAAATGGGGATTTACTCATGCTCACCTGATTCTGATGTTGCCCTTTGAATGGACACATCAACAGTGTCAGTTCAACTGCCTCACCCACTTCCACTAACCCCCTCCCTTTGATACTATTTTGTCAATGCAAACTGGAAGCAGAGATGACAACTCAAACTTGCTAGAGTGAACTTTGGCTGCAGCGTGAACTGTTTACTCTGACCACTGGGTAGCATCACCCGCTAGGCTCCAAAACCAACATGACCTACATGATCTGATGGGCTTAGATAACATTCACTAAAAACAAACAGAGCAGCTCTAGAGAAGTAAGCTGTCATGCTCCAACTACTGCTTTGTGAACTGCAACACCATTCAGGTGTAATATACCACTCTACCCAAAGAAAGGACGTAGCTTTATAGCTTAAATCCCACTTCGCTCATGTGCAGAAAAGGGGACTTAAGCATGGGCCTACACACTGCTGAGTTGGGGTACTGGGGGCTGCTTCAACACTGTTTGCACGCACTGGATCATGCCTGCTTGAACTGACTCGAAAGAAACCGCACAATTGAAAGTTCGCCCCTTTCAGACTATGTCTCTAGCACGGGAGATTGCTGTTAGGACTGGTACCTTGCACTGTTCCCAATCTGTCCTTCAGAACTCTGGCTGATGCTCCCTGGAAAATTTCCTAGAGTGGTTCAGCTGACAGTAGCATTAAAAATCACAGCATGTGTCTGTAGACTTCTTTGTATCGAACATCCAGAGATAGCACGCAGCAGAGATGTAATTTTCACAGCTACACTCTTAAAAAGCTGCTTCTGTCTTCACCAGGAATGACCATCTCCAATCAGACAGCTGCAGACCTCACGCCAGTGAAAAACAGTTTATTCCCGTAACAGCTGTATAACTTTCCGTCTTTGCTGCAAAATCCGCTGCTCAAGTTTTGCTCTGAATTTTAGGGTAACCCATGCACAAAACCTCTTAAATATTTCCGCTGGCACACCAAGATAAACAGTAACGCTATTATTAATGCCAGTCACTGCTACGATGGCCTCCCTGCCATTCTGGTTTCCCAGGGCTGCTGCTGCACAGATACCTTGCACCGGCTCTCCTCGTCTTGTCCTTGAGAATTTTGCTCATTATTCCTTGGAAATTTTCCCAGAGCAGTTCAGCTTACAGCAGCATTGAGAATCACAGCCCATGTCAGTAGATGTTTTTGTATCAGATGTACTGAAACACAACGCACCAGAGGCTTGATTATCACAAGGTTACCTCTGTTCTATCCCCTCTTGGTTATTAAAAAGACAGAAAGACAAAGACAGACAGAAAGACTGAAAGACAGAAAAAGAAAGGCAGGAATAAAGAAGTCACCCGCGAGAAACCGCAAGCCCTTCTTTAAGCGGTATCCAAGCTACCGTTTTTGGAACTTTTCCTGCTGTAACAAAAGACACCATGAAGACAGGAACTTTGGCAGCAGTGGTTTTGAACTCCAAAACCCTTACTTTTCCTCCGGTTTTGTATGCATGTGTCACTGGAAATACAATCGAGTGCTAGGGAAACAGTCACCCTCCAGACAGCTATCTAAGCAGCAGCACAGCTCCGCCAGTTACCATTGCTTGAATCAAAAGGAGATTTCCACCAAAGCAGCCCCAGATTCCTGAGTTAACCAACGTCCTGTTTGCCTGACCACTGTCACCACAGGGACTGCAGGAGCTGAGCCACTGCTCTGCAGCTCTGGTCGGGGAACAGGACACAGCACGGAAAGAAATGGCTTGAACTCAGGGACCAGTGATGAAGATGTGGGCTCTGCGATGGGGCATTGGGAGCAGCCTCGGGGCACACTGTGGTGGGAAGGGCAGTTTATAAAGGGAAGAGTTGCAAACGTCTTCACTGAACACAATCCTCAGAGGGCTAGCGCCGAAGAAAAGTGCTGCAGTGCTCTGAGAGGACTCAGAAGGTGCAGGAAGAGGAGTTGAAGAAGAGGAGGGCGAAGGAAGAGGGCGTTCAGAGCAATGCAGCAAATGCAGTTCATCTGGAGCTGGAACAAGCTGATTCATTCCCCTCGGCATCATTTGCGTGGACTGCTCCCTCTCCTGGGGAGAGCTTGCAAAAATAAAGAAAACCCAAACCAATGACAAGCTAATGCACTTCTGCAAGCAAACAAAGCACCCACAGAGCTCACAGGCAGACAGCCCCCATGGCTGCAGGTTCAGGTGGGAGAGGGCAGGGTGCAAGACCCCCACGCTGCCCTGCCCAGTGTATTGCTAGAGGAGCTCAGGGTGGCCAAGCAAGCTGGGACCTCCAGACTCGAGTGCAGAGCTAAGCACTGCACAGACAACAGCAATACTGTCTTCTCCCTGCTCTGGTACTGCTGCCGAACGCCAGCCAGACCATCCTCCACTCTTAACCTTAGGGGAGTTACCCAGTGGCGCAGCAGGCCAGGATCCAGGAAACGGTGCTTACAAGCACTTCCCAGAGCGAATGCTTGGGTGGGAATGCCTCTTTTCTGGAAACTGGACAGACATCATCAGTTCCAGTCATGAGTGCTGGTAAGGGCTGACAATTTTAGCCATAGGAATGAATTTCACAGTGTGTGAGTGAGGATAAGGAAGGACAATCTTGAAACATGCTCTCGTGGTGAGAACCATTCACCACCTACCTACCCTTTTTTAACTTCGGATTCCAAAGTCCAGTGAGAATCTTCGCAATGAAACTAGCTCAGATCTTGCAATAAGATTAGAAACAGCTGGTGAGAAATGGCACGTTACAGCAGCCAGTAAATATCCACATGAAACGGCCCTGGAGAGATGAAAGGCTCTGCTGAGCTTAACAGCTCATGAGCATGAAGCATAGCGGCTGATACCGGTGTACGAACAATGCCCTTTTAGCCTCTGCCTTCTAAATCCTCACCCAGTTGATGATCTCTGCTCTAGAAAAGTTATTATTTAAATAAGCACAATTAAAAGTGGGAGAAGAATGATTTCCATTTTACAGAGGGGAAAAAGGGGGCAGGTTTGCCTGTAAGGTGGGAGCAGGGGCAGAGCTGGGGAAGAAACTTCCCAAACCGCTGGAATCTGACCAAAGTCATCCACCTTGTCTAGCTGCACGTGCTATGCCAGCTTTGTGGAAGCTCCCATCCTTGTGAGGCAAGGACTAAAACAAGCCTCGCTTGATTCTTAGTAGTCCTTGAGAGTCATCATATGATACTGCGCTGGGCAATCAGCAAAGGTCACAAGACACACACCCATTCCTCTTGGCTGTAAAGCTGTTCTCCAGAGCCAAGATTTCTTCTTTACACCATTTTGGAGTCAAGTGCAGCAGCGCTTATGCCTGCCAAGCACTGGGGAGTTCCACCATAACAGGCCCTGCGAGAGGAACACTAGCTTTTTGTCTGTGGGCACCAATAAGAGAACCATAATGGATTTGCAAAATCTAATTAGCCTAAACAGGTTCTTACTGACTGCAACTGCTTGGGAACATAAAAGGGGAGCAAGCCTCACTTTTACAGATACAATAGGTCAGGAGGGGATGCTTTTCCAAAAGATAGAAAGGAATGGAGGACAGTTACTGTTGCCCTGTGTCTTCTACAAACTAAAAGAAGAAAGAGATCTAATTATTTTACTGTTCTAACTATGGGAGTTATGGCTACCTAATTCAAGACTTACAATACATACACAGAAGTTTGCCTAACTAGGAAAAGTCCTTGTCCTGAGAAGCTTATTGCTTTATCAGACTTGCAGGCTTTATGAGGGGACAGGTAGTATCTTCCCTGTTTTACAGACAGAATACAGATCAGGAGTCAGATGCAAATGCTTTGGTGATGTGTAAGGCAACTCTTGTAAGCGTGGAGGACACCCAGGAACAGAAATAACAATGTAGAAAACGTCAAGACTATAAAAATAATATCCACTGCAGCCTTCCCTGACTCAAACAATGAAGCAGCCCGATTCCCAAGCACTCAAGCAAGCTGCTCCTTTCCCCCAGAGGCTGCCCTCTCTCCTACTGGGGCTGTGGTGTGGGATGGCAGCCGGTGCCTCAGACTCAGCAGTGCACAGCCCTGTGCTTTGCCACCAACCCACCTCTACAGGGATCACGTATGCAAACTGGGTGGCTGAAGTAAGGCTCAAGTTCCTTTCTGCCTCCCTTGGCCTGCTGCTTGTGGCAGAAGCATTTCTGTCAGTAAGCTCTGGAAAAGCTCAGCTGTCAGGGCCCTTAACCCACTGGTATCTGTCACTATTCGTTCACTGATTAAAAGCATCTACACAGGCTTTACGTTCGGTAGACCCTCCTATGTCCTCACCTTCCCTTCTGTGAGCCAATCGGACTGAAACACTCAACCTAAGCAAGACTTTCAGAGTAAAGCGGCGTCTGGGCACTGTTCTGCTCCTTTTTTTTCCCCTAAGGAAGTAAAACTCTGATTCTGGGGCCCAGTTCAAGGGCACACAAACAGCTTTTAGCAGCCAACTGAGATTTCCTGCATCTCGGACCACTGCCATCTCGCTGGCCTAGCCAGTCAGCGTCAGGGAATGACTAAAGCTGCGCATAAGGTGACACATCAAGTCTGTTCTCTGGACTTCAAGCAGTGTTTAGGAGATCAGTGCTGTTTCAGAGTCTGCCACTTCTCTGCCACGTTCCCTTACGGAAGCCAGTTCATGTTTCTGTGCCCCAGTGCCTCCATCTCTGCCCCTGTAACTGATCTCTTTGGCAGATCATTGCGATACATGGTAGATTATTGGTGCATTGTTCTTGGTAATTCTTGACCCAGAAAAGGCATGGGCAAAGCTAATAATCCTGAGACTTAACCCTGTGGTTTCTGTGAGAGCAGCAAGCCAGGGCTGCAAACAAAGAAGAGCCACATAGTCTGGGTTGAAGGAGTGCCAAGTACTGTTCAGCTACATCTTTTGCTATGATTTTCATTAAAATTTCATAGGAATTAACCTACTAGGTAAGTTTAGACAATGAATACCTTGCAGTGGTGGGGAGAATATCAGGTAAGCCAAACATGAGAGTTCAGTATTCCAAAAGTGAAGATGTTGACTAGATAGCCAGGATCTTCCTACTGCTGATAGCATGTAGCACAGAGGTGCAACCCCTGAGCAAATACTGGCTTAAAAGGACTGCGTAGCAACAGAACAGGCAGCAGCTTACTTGTTCTCACTTGATTTTGGAAGCTGCAAGACCAGCCAGCAACCCCTCCCCCCAGAGAACACATACAGCATTCCTGAGGCAAGTGTTAATGCTGGATCTTGACCAAGAGAGGATTCCTAGAGGCTCAGCGGATGAGAGGAGGATGTTACACTGCTTGCCCCTTTCCACTCTTTTCCCCACCAGCCCCATTCATCTTATACTTGTACTTCCCCTTGCCTGATGATCAGGCAATCAGGATGCAAGGCATAGCAGCACACACTGCCTGCCTGCCCTTGGCAGGAGTTAGTCTGACTAATGGAAACAACAGAAACTCAAGAGACAGGCATGGATAAGGCTGGAAAGCGCTGAAGGGAACCTCCTCCTGGTGGAATGCAAAAGGATTAAAACTAGCAAGAGCACAGCTGCTTTCAACATCAAGTTATTCCTTGATTCCCCTCGCTGAGCATTGTTTTGCAACTTGGATCATTCCCTCTCTCCAGATCCCTGCTGACTGTTAGTCTTCTTCTCCCAAGTATCACTCAGATGCATATCATACAGTAAAAAGCAATAAATGGCCGAACAGCCTGTAACTAATACGTACTGGTTTCTAAAGGCGAGCAGGGCTGCGGGGAAGAGAAATCTCTCTCTCGGAATACGAGTGCCACCTTGTGCTGTGAACAGTAACAGTCAATGGATAAAAACCAACTTGTCCGGAAAAGCAAACAGGAAGGAGGACAAGAAGCTGCATTAGGCCTTTTGGCATTCGGCGATCCTTCCTCTTGCTACCAACCAGCACCACTCTCAATACCCTGCTGAAGAGTAGATCCTGCTTTTTGGAGGGACAGGTAGGCTACAATGACCAGCAAGTTGCAGATATGCTTTGACCCCAAACAGCAGCACAAAGTCTTACCCAATGTGCATCTCTGCACTGATCTTTAGGGGAGCTTAACGCAGTCCATCTCATGGAAAGGTTTCATTTGTCCAAAGCGGGGGGGGGGGGGGGGGGGGATAGTTACTGTGTGAAAATACATTTCAAAGTCAGCCGGAAAGATTTTGCACTGCTGTTGTTCAGTTTAGGTTTAACCTCTTTATAACCTGGAGTATTTTCACATGCTGGCTGTAGACCTGGGGACAGAAGTGCTTTGAGTTTTATTTGCTTCAGGGGCTCTTCACCAACTTAAGAAGAAAAAAAAGCAGCTTCTGGAAAATATTTCTGTGGCAAGGTTTCCTTTGCAAACACCTTGGAAAGGAATAGGGTGGGAGTATCGTGTTCATGAAAACGGCTCACAACCAGAACCCAGTAACCTGAATTCTGAGGTTAAGACTACAGCTAGGTACTCTAAGGATGAAAATGCCACAAGGGCAGAAAATACTGTTTTCTCTCAGAGCAAGTGATAAACCTAGGAAATTCAAAATTCAAGTTGTGTTCAAAAGAAACCTGACCATGCCATAGAAATGCTGTTTTAGCACAGAGTTCTTATCCCAACGGGTTTTACACAGGGTGTAATTCCAAAGCTACACATCTAAGCAGTCCCTCTGTCTCCAGCAAGACCAGAGATGCATGTAAAGGTCACCCTCTCTGCACAAGGCTGAATCAACCTAGAGAGCTGGGTGGATCATTTTCCCCATTAGTGATTAACCGCCACAACTGCGTGTGGGCAGGGAGAGTACATCTTGACTCTGACAGAATACAGCACCACCACATCCTGAAGGGGCGGAGGGAGCACCACCAACTGAAACTTGGGAGTGCTGAGGGCATGGACAACTCCACCAGAGCAGAGTTCTGTCTTTCACTTCCCTCTCCCAGGCTCCTGCTGCCTCAGATGTAACGGGACAGAAGAATGTCATTAGTGATGTCACCCAGTTCAGCAGCTAAGGTAGCAAGGAGGTGCCAGTGTTGGGTCCCAGCAGCAGGGTCACTGCTGACCACCTTGGTGCTGCCAGTACCACCTCAGCAGAGAGGTGATGCTGCACTGCAACTGCACAGGGACAAAGGTCTCCCTTTGACTGAGCAGCAGCCCTTAAAGCGATGCTTAGCACCAACCATTCACAGCAGTGTGAGGACAAACATCAGCACCTATTGGGAGAATGGTTCAGTGTTCTTGCTGCTAGCGCTGCAGCCATAGCACAAGCTGTTGGGTATCCTTCTCCTGTCTTCAGACACCTCTCTTACAGATATGTTACTTTTAGGGCAGCAGCTGCACAGGATGGAAGTGTCAGAAGAAGAGAGCTGAATATGGAGTAAAACATTAAACTCCCAGATGGAAGAAGCAATCAGGGAGCAGGACTGTATGACCCAAATATTTCCCACCAGGGAAGTATTCCATTTAATTGGATGCTTGATGCCATTGACATGGTGTCCATGTGCTCTGCTTGACAGAGCTGTGAGAAAGGGTATGCAGATATGAACTAATTACCGACTAGTCTAATAACTCTCTGTAATATTTGATTGCAACACTTCTACTGACAGTGTAAATACTGCCCAGCCTAACAGAGAAGCATCACACGCAAGCAGGCATGAGACACCATCAACTCACTCCTTACCTAACCTCTGTCATTTCACTAGCTGACAGCACTCACTTTCCCTTCCTCCCTACCAAGCACTCCTCATAGCTCTTCCCTCTTGGGTTTCCCCCTTTTCAAGCCTCTGAAAGTTTTGAATGCCCTGTCCCTCCTAATATGCCTTGTAAGAGCAAAGTTGTAATGGCTCAGACCAAAAAAGTTCCACCTATCCCATCATGCAGTCGCTAACAGGCACCGATGTCCTAAGATTGGCACATCCTTTTTAAGAGTAATACTGTCACTGTTCCCCACAGCTAACTGAAGTTCAGTGGTGTCAACTTAATCCGTTAAGTACTACGCTTACAAATACTATCATCAGTATTTCATTGGTATAATTACAGTTTAACAATTTGTGTATAACAAACCTAGGAGATACTGATGTTTTATTTTGTTTTCTTTCTACAAAGAATTAAGACTTTATGTTTTGGGTTTTGTGACTTTTTGTAACAGAAGGATGGGATGCTACATTTTGGTCTTTCTTGAAGCTTTAGAAAAATATTCAGGGCACTTTTAATCTCTCAATTCCTTAACCTTTCCTTAATCTTTCTCTCATTTATTGCCTGCTCTTTTTCTTCTATCTCGAGTTCACACTTGATGCTATTTTTATCTACCAAAATAACTGAAACATACGTATGGTGAGTTCATCAAGAGTTACATTTGTCATCCTGTGCTGTAAATTAAAAGTAGATATGCCAACAGCTTTGGGCTTTTAGCTCAAGATCTAATAAACCTGAAAATGTGTTTATTTTATTACACAGTATATTGCAAGCTGAAATCCTTCCCCATTAGTCACTTACTTCAGACAGCTGAATCATCTCTGCTACTCAATGCCAGCCTCAGAATTCTGTTACTCTCTGCAGAAGAGGACTTACTCCAGGCTTAAACCTTATGCAACACGGCATAGATTTTTGGTGGGGGTGAAACTATTTTTCCACTTGATTTCACAACACTCAATTTCAATATGCAATTTAACAAAGCAGCTGAGAGAGGACAGGAAAGGATAAATATTTTGCCTCAACACACATCACCACCATCTCCAAGAGAAGCATAGAAAACTATTTCTTTCAATTCAAAATGGTTTTAAATGAAACCCAGCAAGCAGAAAATGCACGAAACATCTAGAGATCTTTTAACAACCCAAGATTTTAAAAACCTCATGTGTTATTCAGCTATCAACAGATACAAAACAATGTAAAATAAAGAGAATACATTGAACTTTCAGGAGTGATTGACATGACCTCAGAACCTATGTTCAGTCCCGTACTTATATGGGGTAAGTTGTTTGGCTTCTGGATTTCACTGTAGGTGTAGAACAGCTGGACTCTACATGACTTTTCTGTACCATGCCAAGAAAGCTTTCAGAAGCATTTAAGTCACTTAAGAGACTGAACCAGGTTCTTAAGAGTTAACTGTAAATCCTGTCTTACTGTTAATACTGAAGGCATCAACATAGGTTTTCTCCTTTCTCAGAACATGCACTTTCTGAGGTCACACCTAAGGCTGGATCTCAAATCTTACTGTTACCTCTGAAGTCCGAGAGCATTGTTTGCTGAAGCATCAGCAGTTTGGCATTAGGAGGAAGTAATCCCCCCCTGGACTGTTGCCTATTGTGACTGGATGGGCCATGGCTAATCTTCGGCTTTGAAACATTTGGGGTGGGCCTTGCACTTGACCTACATGATGCAACAATCTCTGGATCAGAAACACCATGCTTCTATCTCAGCATTCAGGATTATCCAAGAAATTTACGCAAGTATGAATAAAATCATGTCCTATCCAACACACTTCTGTGATTGCCATTCTCTACCTTAGATCTACCAGTTTGCAACCAATTCTATTGTAAAATGTTGCAGCCAAACTTAGTAACTGGAGCAGAAAAGACTATAAATCTAATTACAAAACAGAATTGACTTCTGATGAACATCATAAAGCAACAGTGGAAAAATCTATGGTTTGCTGAACCCACTGACAGCTCCACACTTGACTGAAACTCACTACCAAAATAACAAATCTTTGCTTGTTAAGCTACAACAATTCCTAAGCAATACTATTTAACTGGTCCCATAATTGTACCTCTACAACAAGGAGCCCTCTAAACACCACCGTTTAAGCTACTGTTTCTGTGGCAGGAACTGTTCTGATCTAATTTAATACAAGGATAAAACTGAGTAGAATTACAGTTGAATCGAATGCCTGCGAAGAAGTCAACCCTTGCCTGCGGGGAGGAGAAGTAACACTGAAGCCACCCATGTGTACCTTGCAATAATGAAAACGTTTTACATGGTTAGTGTACGTAAGGTATGTGAACTAACGCATGACTACCACATAGGATTCCCTTGGTGGGAAAGGTTACACTGCACAATGCAAAGCAGACAAACACATTGAGCAATCATTTTGTCTGTCTCCCTGGGATTGACATAAATAGTATCCAACAGGACTGAACTGCCTGTAATTAATTTTGCAGTGATTTTAGTATACAGTAAATCTATGCAAGCTTTTACTTGAGTGCTTAGGAGTGCTCCCTCTCCTGTATGCTCACTGTGTTTTAATTTTTTAAAAGAATGCTCTCAATTCCATGCGTTTTGTGAAGAAACAATATTTGGTTTTCTTTTATGAAGAATCAACACCTTTGCCCCTACCACATCAACTCACCACAATCAAAGGTGCAAGTCAGCCAACAGTTACATCTGCTACCCAAACATTTAAAAGCCCATGCTAAACCCATCCTTAGGTATATGGCAGCTTGATGCGCACTGCCAGAGCCAGGATGCTCACAAACCCACAGCCAACCTGCCATTTCCATGGTGTTGATAGTGCTTCTTTTTAGCCTCACAACCTGCTACAAAAATACAAAACTAGCCTACAAAGCCCATCTGTAGTATGCGTCCTCGAATTCTTCAACCACTAGAAGATGTGCTGTGCTCACCCTAAGCCTAACCAGCTGTAGTCTCTTTTCTCACCAGTATCTTGGGAAATCAGAGGCACAAAGGCTGGATGGGGTCCCAGACAGTCAGACCCCTGTTAACTTCACAGTGCTTTGTGATCTGGACAGCAAGAAACATCCCCAGGTCCTCATGTTCTCCTACACATGACGAACACATGTATATTCCACCACTACTAAGGTTAGGGAAACAGCATGATCTGCCAATTCACATATAAATGATGAAAAAAATCCCATTTTCTGTGGGGAAGGAGGACAGAAGAGACTGGGGTTGTGCAACCCCTGCCTACCTGATCAGCATGGGGGAGCACATTATTCTCAAGGCATATGAAACACCAGAAATCTGTGTAGCACGACATAGATACGGACATGTCTATTCTGGAAACTACTAAAAGCTTTTGTTACAAATTCTCCAAGGCAAGAAGGCTGTTCAATGAACAGGAGTAATCCAAAGCTCCCGATGAACAAAGAGCTACCTGTACTTATTTCCACATCAGAGAAAAATAAAAGCAGCTCTTAAGGGTTTGGCTGAACTATAACTTAGTAGGAGCATTTACTCCAGGAAAACAGCTTCTACCTCTAAGGGCAGGATTCTCTTGCAAATCCTTCAACATGATCTGCTTTACCCTGCTTGATGCTAGTTTAGCAAACCCTAAACTTGCTCTTCAGCATAATGGTCAGTAAATACCAACAATGGCTGTCAATGTTTACTTGCTCCATCAACCCCCTTTTCCTCTGATGTCCAGCTTGAATTAGATTTCTGCAAACCCCACTAGAACCACCGAGACTGCCACAAGGCCATGCAGCATCAGTATGCACACAGGAGCAACAGGAAGACAGAAGAGTTGCAAAAAAATCCATTAGGCAGTGAACAGAAAGCACACAGAGAGTCTGTTCAGCTCTTCACATCATTTGCTGACACAGCCACATACTTGCCGGGCACATCACCCAGTGAAAATGTGAGTAAAGAGCCCTATTACTGTTACTTGTCCTCAAGTGTTTGCTGGTAAACTTCCTACTACAAAGCAAGTCCTCAATAACAGCTATCTTCCCTGTGACCCAACTTTTAATCGCCCAATTTTATGATACAGTACAATTAAAAATCCCACAAGATGATCCACCATACCTGACTCAGTAGTCAAAACTGTCAGCATACTTACCAAAGCTTTTGTGTTCTGTCTTCTGAGAAACAAGTGCAAAGCCCAGGTCTGATGGGCACTATTACATACAACCCTACCCTACCACTCTGTAGGTTAGATGCAGCCTTTAACACTTTGGACATTGTAAAAACAAAGTTCCAAGAATTATGTTTACTTACAGAATTAATTCTCTGCTAAGAAAACAGAAGGGAAGTGAGATGAAGTCAGATTCCACCATTTGATTTGTAGTCTAACTGAAATGCATTTGGAAGGAACTTCTTCATTTCTGCAAGGGTCAGATGGGCCAAACCATCATGATCAGCTCACATGCAAATTCACCCACACATTTCCACTAATGCTTTTGCAACTGGGTAATACAGAGGTCATGTAACTTCAGCTCTTGCTCTTCTGGGCAGAGAGGGTTGGACTTGACATGGAAATACTACGCAGCTAACAGTGGATTCAACCAATTCAACAGCACATGATTTACGATGCAATTTCTGTTTCTGTGCCCCTAGATACAAAAACTCCAAACCTTAATCCATGGTTGAGTAACAAACACAAATACCACAGACTGAAGTTCTATACAGTTATGTGAACTGTGACATTATAGACCTGTTTCAAAGAAATGTCTTGCAAATGCACTGAGTGATGCATACAAACAAGTCCACTGTGCCCAGAAGTTTCCTAACATTCTTTTATTAAAAACAAAAGAGCCAAAGATTGCCCTGATGCTCTTCATTATTATAAAGCAGACTCTGAAGTATTAAGTGAACTACATATGAGCAAAGAACTCCAACTCATGCAGAGTTTAAAACTAGGTTTACAGTTTCCTATTTTATTGGCATGGATGTATTTCTAAACTTAAAAACCCTTCTGGCAAGTTCTCAATTTCTTATGACAAAATTTCTCACAACACACAAATATTTACAACATATACATATTTTTTTCAGTCTTTTACAACTGGTTCTTAAAAGACAAACAATTTATAGGTTACCACAGAACAAAAGCTGTGACTTAGTTGTTTTTAATTTCATAAAACTATCATAAGTTAAAGTGAATAGATTTTCTTTAAATTCCTTGTAGCATTTTACAAGTGCAACAGAAAAATATGAAGAACCAATTTAGGATAGCTGCAGTTCATTGGATAAATGTTGCCCATTGTAATCACATTATTTCACAGCAAATTCTTGAAAAAATAAGCACCAATCATTCTTGCAAAGAACAATTTTATCTAAAAGTATTGAAAAGTGTTAAATACAAGGTGTTTAATTTACATAACAAGCAATAAATACGCCATATCCAAACTTTTATTCTGCATACTGCTACCCTCGTACATATAATGTACTAAAAAGTCAGCAAATTGTCAACATCTTTTTTTTGTTTCTTTTTTCCTTTTTTTTTTTTTCTTTTTTTAAAGAAATCAATTTGACTTCCAACCAACGGTTTGCTACTATAACAAAGGCCACAAACAGTACGTCTGGGACAGCATACAGTGTTAAAACTGACAAACTCCAAGGGGGGAAAAGAAACATCTAGCAAATAAAACAAAAAGCTGTAGGTAACTGCTGGTGATATAAACATATACTAGAAAACCTTAATATGCTGCTACTATGATTTTTTTAATTGTTTAGTCAAATATTGTAAGAGCAAACTAATGCTCTTACTGATCAAAAATAATTACATAGCCACACTGTATTCTCATTGTCCTGCATGGAAAGATTTGATGCAATTTCTTCACTTGCTTGAGCCTTTATTTTACAACAGAGCATTACCTCTAACTCAGAATTGCACGTAAGAAGGCTATTAAAAAGTACAATAAAAATCTGCACAAATCAGACTTAAGAAGAGTCAGTATGCTGTACACTTTCTACAATATTACGTTGATAGGTGAATAAACAATAGAGAAGTGCTGCCACTAAGTTTTTCAGAAAGTTCTTCAGCTGAGGATAATCAAATGGAATTTTTGTTGTGGATTTTTTTTTTTGTTTGGGGTTGGGTTTTTTCCCCCATTGTTGTTTATTCTTTTGGGGTTTTTGTTTGCCTTTTTTTAATTTTTATTCTTTTTTTATAAAAAGGATATCCAGGTCAGTTTAAGACCTATAAGCTTATGCATTGAGCCTTAAAGACTGATCCTCTCTCCTCCTGGAAGAAATATCAATATCTATTGAATCCTTGCCAACAATAAGCCTTAATCTCTTCGCTGGAGGAAGAGGAATAAAGTCATCAAATTCATCATCATAGTCATCTTCCTCTTCATCATCCTCTTCTGATGAAGATTCATCTGCTGTTTCCTCTTCATAGTGACCATAATCATCTACTTCCATTCTTGACTCCAAAAGGGAGAGAGTTTCACTACAACACACACCATTTTCATGAAGGTCCTCAGGGTACGTCCCTATGTTTTCTTCCTCTCGTTTTAGCTGTATTTTTAATTTTGTTGAACTATTGCCTGATCCTGAGTTAAACCCATTATTTAGCTTTGCTACATATAAATTATTATCTTTTTCATGGTCTTTACTTAATTTGATGCTTATTTTTGAAGAATTCATTCCATCACTTTCTTGATCATTTGCCTTGCTGCTGCTATCGTGGCGTCTACGAAGAGTCAGTTTAGGGATCCCAGAGCTATTTTCAAGGATAAGTTGTGCATCATACCTCGTGATTCGTCTTTTCTTTTTACTTTTTGCAGTTCTAAAGCTGTCTTTTGCTTTAAAATTGTCAGATGTTACAACAGAGCAGCCACCAGACCCAGGAACACAGTCTTTATAGCCAACAGGTGTGTCCACCACATTATTTCTCTCTCCGAGTTCTGAATGAGAACTAATTAAATCCGGTACTTCATCATTCACAGGTGTATTGTGCATAGTATCAGTTTCTTCTATTTTTGCAGATGATTTCACAAGTTTTCCTTGTCGAGATTTCTTTTTTGTCATGCCTGCATCACTTTTCTGGCACCTAATCTCCCCTTTATGTGACGGTCCATGAGCCACATCATTTTCATTTAGCACACAAGACTGCTGCTCTAAAACGTCCGACTGTGTTCCGGTCAAGTTACTCTTATAGCTATCCAACATATTTGGTTCAAGCTTTATGTCAGAGGTCTCCTTCAAATTCATCCTCGTTCTCACTGACCTCCTTGTTATGTATGTGCAGGGTGGTATATCACCATGCTCATGAGCACCTTTCACAGAATTCAGTTTATGTTCTCTTGCTGCATGCCTTGTTAAGCAGCCACTAGAGACTGCAACTTTGACTGGTCCCTCCAATTCTTTATCCTTCTTAATGGGCAAGTTTTTGTACAAAACTACTTTAGGCTCTTTGAGAACTAAATTTCCCATTTCGAGCTTTCTAGAAGCATTCTTTTGCTCTGGCCTTTTGCACTGATTTCTCAACTTTATCTTTGAAAGTAAAGGCTTTGCAGGCTTTTTCAGTCTCTTTGGTACCCTGGAATTACTTATATGAGTTAGTTTAGATGAGGTAGAATTTGATGATGCTGGAATTCTTGATATAGACTGTCTCGTTAATGTTCTGTTTTTGCTGTTCTTTTTTACACCAATTGAAGATTTTCTGTTAGCTGCAAAAGAAAAAACGTTTTGTTATGACACTGCTTTATCCTGAGCTTCCCACTCCCAAATACTGTAATTGCTTTAAACACTTCATCAGAAGTCTATGAAACAGGCCAGACAGTACGCAGTTACGAGCGAGACTGCTGAACTTGCAACTCAGACATGAAAGGAATCGGCAAACAAGTCAGAAGTTCCAAGACAATATCTATGTTCTAGGTACACCTCCCTCACTGCCCCCAGTATACCAAATTTACCAAATCACCCAAATATACCAAATCACTTCTTCTACCATTTTTTTAAAAAACAATCCATCCCACATTATCTGCGTTTTTATCAAGGATTATTCCAGCAAAATCTGAGATCAGCATGCTCCAGTGCTAACCCCAGATTTTTTTTTTCCTACAGGGGGAGGGGAAAAAAAACCCAAAATCTTAACTACTGTAATAGTTTCAGTTTCAAGTATCCAGTTATCTGTCACCTACTGTGGTAAGCAAGGCAATTTTGTCTGCCCAAGCAAAGATGCAACTCTAAAGCTTTGTAATTAGAGACCATAAGAGGGTTTGAGGCAAGTGTGTGTGTGGGGGTTAATTGTTGGCTTTTGTTTTGGAAGCAAACAGGGCCACATGGAATCATATTTCACGTGGCTCCACACCTGTTTGCTAGTTAAGTCATTTATATTTTAACTATACCAAGGGTAGTAGGAATGGGGAAGGAAGGAAAGTAAATACTCACTATTTCATGAAGAGAAGTCTGTCAGCAATATCACAAAGAAAAACCCTTCCAATTTCCTCTGATTACTTTCACTTCAGAATAGGTACCTGAACTATCAAGTCCTGTATTTGTAGAGGAAATAGCTACCCAATTTAAAGGGTCTCTAAAGGAAACTACGTTTAATAAGCTCTACTAAGACGATTTATTTAAAAACTTTTCCTACAGAATGTAGATAACTCAAACTATGTGAGTTTTCTGTCCTAAACCATACTACTACATGTGATAGTTTACCTCATTTCAAAATACAAACATTACTAGTAGAACTTTAACCGACAGAAATATGACAGTACTTGCTTTTGATATAAAAAAAGCCCCCAATAACACACCACCTATTGTTCTTGCAACACTTAAGGAGAACCATGCATTTACTATTTAAATTGCTTTCAGATTCCTGAACAAATCACGGTTTTAAAGACCAGTATCTATCTGAGACGCACCTTGAAACCGAGAGAGGAATTCCATCACGGTGAAGGTTTTAAATGTTCTTATGAAATCTTTAATCTTACATTCCAAGGTTTTCCCCTTACTTACTTGCATTAGCTTTTTCCTGAGTGGTGTCTGCGTCAGTGTTAGAGCTGACAGACTGGCTGTCTGAATTTTTGCTGCTGTCACCCAACTTTTTAAGTCTGTTCAATCGTTTATCTGTTTCTCTCAGTCCATATTTACTATTAATCACAGGAGTAGGTGCTGGCAATCCTACTCGTGATTTAAAAGCACCAGTTCCACGTCTACAAACAAAAAGAGGACACAATGTATTAATAACCTTAATATAAGCTTAGCACTTTCATATACAATACTTTGAATCCCAAGTATATTTGCATAAACAATACCAATAACCACTGAATTTATTAGCATTTTGTAGACTGTTTTAGTAAGATACTGATATACTTATTTTAGTAATATGTGTAGAAAGACCTTTAATTTATATTTTATTTTTGCAAGAAGAAAGATGGCAAAAGTAGGTCTCCTTAGCTTTAGGTCTAAGTATTGTTTCATAGCCAAATTACACAGGTGAAAATGAAATACGGTAGTTCAAAATGCTACTTAAATTATCTAACAAATTGCATTTTTCCTAATTACGTAAGGCTAGTAAAAAATCGTCAGCTTCAGTTACGATGCTTGTCACTGCATCAGCAAGAATTGGAAAGTACAGAAAATAGAGTAACATTATCACATACTTCTGTGCTCCTTCCTAACTGAAAGACTCCAACATGTATTTACAATGAAAATGAAATGGCTGAGCAAACCTAGAACTTCTTTTTCTTTTAAGTAATCACATAACAGGATTAAGAATTCCTGTACTTACACTTCAACCACTACCACTAGGAATCCTTTGATACTCTTTAATAACCCAGTATGCTTTTACTTTGCAGAATTACTGAAAACAACTTCAGTTTGGATTCCAGTGTGTTGTACTGGAAGAAAATCTATCAGACTTAACCAAAAGTGCATCAAAAACTTCAGACAGAATCTCAAGCTCCACAAGGTTAATTATTATGCTGACAACACTTGTTCTCACATTAGCTAGTTTTTTTTTTTGATATGGAACATTCAGTGTTACTTTGGATTCTGAAAATTACAGGCAGCTTAAGATACTAAACTGAACTTAGCACAAGCAACAGCCACTTCAGAAAACAATGGTGCTATAAACAACCAGAACTGTCTTCTGACATGTCTTTGGTGCCCAGTTGTCTCAGCCAGCATCAACAGCAGGCTCACCTATGAAGAGTACATGCATACATGTAAAAACATGCAAATTCTCTTGGTGATGACTTATGGAAGCTTGAAAATAGAGGGGAAAAATAAAAAGTGAAAACAAAAAAATACAGTGCCAACCTTCCTATAGCTCCCAAAGGTACCCTACAGATTCTTAGAAGTCTAGCATTTTAACATTACAAATTAACACCCTTTACAGTATAGTCAAAATTGAGTCACTTAAAGGTATCTTTTTTGGTGGCATACAAAGTGACAGTTGCCTCATCAGCATTGGTAAGGACTCATTTTTCCTTGCTCAACTCCCCTAAATTCAAATTTTTCATTTCTGATTGCTGTACCACAGGCTTGTGACTGAAAAGCAGATTCCTAAAGTTAGAATGACCCAAATGCAAGCTTTAAAATACAACATTTTCATGTACTTAAAATACAAAGATGAGAAGTTAGTGAAACTGTCTGGACACAGAATTTTTTTCCTCTGAAAGTATGTCCATATTACATTAAAATCAACAGAATTTAGCAAAACCAAACATATCACTTCAAGTAACAAGAACAGAACAATCATGGTGCCCAACAACTGCCAGGACTGAAGCACGTTTTTACTAGCAGCTTTCTAGATAAAGTCTGAGACTGTACCCTTCACGTGGAATGATCTACCAACACCATATGAGCTTGGAGGCCCACACCAGGAAGTTTTCCCTTTCCTTGAAGTGCAATAATGCAGTAAAGATGAAGATAGGATTGTCAGACTATTTATACATACGTGCACTAAGCTATTTCTCAAGATGATTACTATTTTTTCCTTTGTATGTGTTTTTTTTTCCTCTACAGTTAGGTCGAACAGTAACAGAACTATTACAGGTTCTGCGTAGTTCTTCTTGGAACTAAGTGAGGCTCTCACAAATGATGTTGAGCCTCCATGCTCATAGTAAGCAGAAGCTTCAACACAGCAAAAACCGCCCACTGAATTCTTTGAACCGATTCTGTTAAGGAACTAGGTCGGGACAGCACAGGTTAAAAACAAATGTAACAACTTTGCTGCTTTGTGTGATGGGCAGACATAGGCAAGTACTGATCAAACCAGCAGATCTTTATGAACAGACAACCCCCCAAGTTCTAATAGCACAATGTGAAAACTACTTTGTGCATTCCCAGCAGAAAAGAACTTCAGGTCAACACAGAAAACGTTAATGAAATTTGCTTTTTCTAGTGGAAAGAAAAAAAAAAAAAAAAGGAGCAAAAGTTAAGGGTCAGTTGCTAACGGTCTCATAGAGGCTGCGACTGTTTTCTTTCCAATTCCATTTTATTCACTACAAATATTTTTAACAATCTACACTTCTTTTTTTCTTTTTTAATTCTCATTTTGGGCTATCTCCAGAACAAAGGATCAAAAGAAAAACAGAATGCAGGAGTTCTAAGATATGTAACAACATATCTTAGGAGTTCTAAGATATTCAGTAACAACAATTAAGAAAAAAGTGTCATTAAAAGAAGTAGCAAAGAACAATTATAATGTGTCAAAAGATCTCAGTGCTCATAATCAAGGACTTTCATAAAATATGTTATAAGTTCAATTCCACTTGAAACTTATCTACATCAATGCATACCTTTCACAGGTGTAGCATTCGCAGTATTCGTTATTTTCTCCAAAAAACCCATCTCCATAGTAACAAGAGATTTCTTCTCCAGGTTCAATATCTCTTAGAGCTTTCACACACGCTGTATCCCTGCCCGTCGAGACAAACTGGGGAAGGAAATAACAGGAGGAAAAAAACAAAAACAAAACCAAGTTTATCATTATGGTTGAACAGTATCTGAATAAGAAACAAAAACCACTGAAACAGTTGGGGGGGGGGGCAAAGGGGGAAGGTGCAGTGACAGAGAAAAAATGTGGGGTGATTTAATTGCTTGCTTACCTTACAGTTAGGTCTGCAATCTGAAAAAGGTCCAAAAGATAAAGTCAATTAACTGTTGATAAGACCTGAAACATGAATAGTTGTAGATATCTAAAGTAAGGATTCACTCTGACTTCAATAACTATAGAATCTCAACTACATACTGGGAGTTACATTAGTATTGCACAGCGCTATACATACAAAGATTTGGTTTCTGAGCTCTTTCCTGTGCAATCACAAATGTCCAGCTTCCTTCCTCTTTAAGGTAATAGGATTTATCTTAAATCCTACCTGCTTTTCCTTCAGCATACAAATGCAACAGAATCAGTTAAGCTTCTGTGTAAAAGGTTAAAGGCGTAAGTTCACCTAAGAAATATGCTACTGCTGACTGAGTTCACAAAGAATTCAAGGTAACCCACAATATGCTCTGTCAATTCAGCTGCGAGTTCCAAAGTCTCTGTGAAGGATGAAGGCATCACTTCCTAGAGCCTTCTATGACTTTCCCACAGCTTTGGTTTGGAAAAATCCCAACAGGATTTTGTCCTACAGTAATCCAGTATGTCAGATTCAGACCTTTTCTCTAAGGTCTTGTGTTGTTCAGCTCACCTATAACAACACTTGTAAGTAAAGATGCTTATGTCCTTTAACATGCTTGCTAAACTTATTACTCACCATGATTGATAAATGCAGCAGGACCAAGCCACAGCTGTGCACAGTTTTTCCGTGTTGAATACATGACACTGAAGTCATTTTCCCCATGTCTCAACAGCATGTTTTCTTCCATTTCTGACAGTTCAGCAATACAGCCCACAAGTAATTCTATTTTATCATTTCGTTTCCTTTAGTGTAAAAAGAGTAGCAGAAATAAGAATGCATATGCCAAAACTGCAATTTTCACAAGAAGAAAAGTCATCAATAACAGGAAGTGTTTTGTAAACCACTTCTCAACCCCTATAAATCTCATGCTTTAATTTGGTTAGAGGCAGGATATTAGGCTAAACAGACTTATCAGAAATTAAATATATGTTTTTATGCTGCTATATAGAATCAATTACATCAATTCTGACACACATTACCACCACTGTTTCCACAATTTCCTGAGACTGTAAGAAAGAAACTGCAAGAGTTGATTACTTCAGCTTCTACAGTTGTTTAAACAAAAAGCAAGATTTTTCATTTGTGCACACTCCCTCCTCATCAGCACTTAAGACACTTCCTCCAGCTGCTCTTTGTTTGCATTTCCTACACTTCTTCCACTGGCCAGAAAAACACAGCATAGTGAAGATGCTTAGAACTCCATGTCTTCTTCAAAGAGGCCCAGTACTGACTCAACTAACCCGCCAGAATTCATGCAAGGTATCTCCCTCTTTCATGAGTGGGTCTTCAGCATCAAGCTGGTCCTTGAAATAAACCACTGGAGGATGAAGGGTGGGGCACAACACCAACAAAAGTATGATGACTTCATGTGCAGACAGTCAATCTGCCATCATAAATACAGTGTATAAGAGGCACTGAATACTCCACTAGGAAGAAGCAATTTCCACTACCTTGCAACGACATTGCTTCCACTGCTCTTTAGAGCGGCCACTGCAAACTTTAGCCAGATTACTCTGACAGAGATGAATACGGAAATACAAAATACACATGAAGGACACAAATTAGAAGCCAAGCCTTTTAAGTGCAAAATTCTCCCATACAAGAGAGCTGAGAACTCTTTATCAGTTTTGAGTCTCAGAAGTTTTCCAGATACTAGCAGGGTTAAGAAGCAGCTCTCCTGTCTTGTGCACTTCTCAGGTCACTCAAGATTTAGAGCATGTGAAGTTAATTAATTTTTAGCTGACCTAAGTACAGAGCTTCCACCCCAAAGAATCAGCCATGGGGAGAATTCATACTGAAAAAAAACACCCAACCCCCAACACAGTCATTATGTCATGGTTGTGGAACTTCCAGCTACAGTCATGAAGTGCTAGAAACTGGCCTCAACCTTCTTAAAGCTTACTCTCCCACATGTACAGGCTGTAGCCCCACAGTAACAGCATGCTTACTTGGTATGCTGCCAGCATAATGTCTAGCCAGTCCTAGCCTGCATGTAAGAGCATATCATCATCTCAAGTGCGCTGTTATGAGTATGTACTGCCACAAAGCAAAGCAAATATAAATTATGGAAGAGAGGAGAGGTGGAAGGAAGTGGCAAGTTTATTTTAAAATAATCTGCATTAAACCAGGATTTGCTGGTGCTGCCACAGACATGCTTATAATGAAACTCAGATGTGTCAAAATGAGATGGGGACATACACTTGGGTTCCAACTTTGTGCAAGATAAATCTCTTCTGGAAACACAACCAAAACATGCAAATAACACCCCTCAGTTCACAAAGATGAAAACCTAACTTCGCCTACAATTATTTGTTGTATAACAAATACGACATAATGCGAGTCTTGACATGGTTGTTTCTATCTGACTGAAAACAAGATTAAAACCCCTTGTATACTGAAAACTGTACGGCTATGTCCAAATATACAAATGAATGTCTTACAGAAACATGTATTGTGCTTAAGTACTTCGCAAAAACTGACACCAAATTTAATTTCTAAGTAAAAATACAAAACTTTGTATTTCACTGGTTGCTGCTCAATTCTACATCATACTTTTAAATTTCCTTTCTAGAATCCTTCAAAAATAAATCGATAGAAATAGAATGCAACAGTAAACTATATTTCTTACCATTCTTTTGTTGCAACAATTTTGGCTCCATTTTGTTCAGAAGAATACCGATTACAAGGCAGTATCTCAAACCCACTATCGGTAGCAAACATTCGTAAATAAATAAATACCTGCAATGGAAGAAAACATGTACTTTTCTGTTACAAGCAAAACAGAGAAACATAGAAAAATGAAAGTCAGTGAACTGCACAATCCCCCCCCCCCCCCCAAAAATAGATATTGCAATGGGATGTTGTTTGCTGAAATGCATTTCTGATTATAAATTTAGCTATATTAACATTTTTTGCTACTCTTACTTCTTCAGATTGGCTTGCAGGAATTCTCACATGGATAACATAACTATCCAAAGAGTTAAAAAAAATAAAGATGCCTCAAATGACACAAAATCATCCCAACCCATGAAAATGGGTAATTTCTTCCTAAAGTTACTGAGTAGCTGCATTCAAGAATTCTCTTTAGAAGATCTTTAAGAACCACTGAGACCTAACAATCATCAGGATCCAATTTTATTCTTTCCAGTTCTGAAAAACATATTACTTCCCATGACAAATCTAAATACTGAATCCAGGGATTGATGGATAAAATCTTTTTAGTTAAAGTGCAGTTATATTACTCAAAAATAAATCTGGGAAAGCAGAATTTGCTGCCTAATTTTTTCTACACTACTAAAAACTTTTAAGAAAGCCAAAGCCAAATTCTTTCTGGCTGTATCTGAAAACAATGCACTCATTCCTGAAGAAGTTGTTTGTTTTTTTGAAGTAAAAAAAAAAAAAATATACTATGAATTCCTCACAACTTTGAGAATCAACAACCAATATATACTATATACAAAATGGATTTGGGGCACAGGAAGTGAAGGAAGAACAACACTCCCCCATAAAGCCCCTATAGCCAAACCACGGAGGCATTTTGAAGTAAAAAGGCTTCTCCCTTTTCTTTATCTTTCTTTGCCATAACATTTGATTTGTGACAGTTGCTAGTAAGAAAGACCAACCAAGCCAACAAGCCACAAAACAAACAGAAAAAAGGGTAAAAATACAACTTCCGAAGAATGAAAGGTCCTACAAACATTTGTCTCCCAGAAGCAGGCCTTCTCCCTTCCACGTATGACTTATGTCAGCAGCAAAAGAGGCAAATGTGTTTTAAATATGTTTTCCTTTCTACATGATTAACACATGGCAAGGTAACTAAAAAAAACAAAAACAAAAACAAAAGAGGGGGACAGGGAGCTTGCTGGGTTTTAAAAAAGAAGAAAGTTTCTATTAAAAAGCAATCAAAGAAAAAACACAGAGCAGTGCATTACTTCACTACTGCTACATTCCTAGAAATGTTTACATTTTCTAAGCCTTTCAACCTCTGAAAAAGCACATTAATTACAAATACACCTACATGTTCCTTGAACAACCTTTCCTGCATTTTGTTCTTGTTAAGAAAATAGTGCCGGGCCCAGTCACCTGACGTCAAGGACTTGAAGGCTTTTTCTAAGTGCTCATCTTTCTTAAAACGTTCAATCACCTCTTTTAGTTCTTCTTGCCTTCCTTTAATAGGTCGAAATCTGAAATAAAGAATAAAGCTATTCCAGTCCACTGACATTCATTTTCAATTCCTCCTCACAGTTACTTGCAACATAGAGCTCTTTTGCCAGCCATAAAAATATTTAACTCCTAAGCATAAAGAAATTGACCATTACATACTGAAATCACAGGCCCTCATTTCCTGAAGCTATGGGAGAGGCATACAACTTGGGATGTTAAAACCCTCCACTCTGCCGAGAAGCACAATTTATTTATAAAACAAGTATCTGGTAAGATTAACCTGCAAAGAATAATATTTCACTGCTTTCAAGCCTATTATATGAAACAAAGCAGCTAAAGAACTAGTACAGTGTAAGTATTACTGTCCTGCCTAACAAATTTACTATCATTAAAACTGCCTATGCAAAAATAATCAGCAAATAAACCGTATGTTTTAAGTTTCCTAGTTAATAATGGTATCAAAGGATCTATGCACAGTTCTGGCTTTTGCAGATGTGTTGGGTGTACACTATTTTAAATTTAAGCGCTCTACAACCTCACATGCTACAACATTTTTTTCTTTAAAAAAGTGACAATTAGACAGTTCAACTGAAAGATTAAAAAAAAATCTCAGCACAAAGAAAAAAAATATGGAATTATCTTGAAGAGTGATTTCGTATCAACTTTTGCCCAACCCAAAGCCTTATTATATTGTCAAATCCACTCTATGGGTTTATGTGGAATGCAAATGCAACATTTGCATTCATATAGAACACCTACTTAATGACTACACAAGTATTGGTAAATAATAACACACAGTATAGATACTACATCTGTACAAGACTGAAATTCCACAAGTCAGTGCTATCATAAGATTTTTCCCCTTAAATATTTGCTACAGGAAACAGGCAGCTGAAAAGCATGGGTAAATACAAAAATAAACTCTTGCACATTAGCAAACAATTCTGCCTTCTTGCTAAAGCTTGAGATAGAAGAGAAAATATCCTTCACATCTTCAACAGGAAAAAACTGGTCAGAGAAAAAACCTATATGGCTGCAAAATGCAGGATCTCTATTTCTGAGCTGCAAAGCCATCAAGAGAAAGCAGAACTTAATTGGAAATTATGTCAAAGCTCTATAAATTGCCTTTGCTGAGCACATACCCATATATACTCCGCTCTGGGGTGAGGTGGGCTGCGTGTACTTCTGAGTGTATGATAAACCCCAGGGGACTCTTAAAAAAGATAAAAATTTTCTAGGGTCATGAGAAAAAGTTTTCTGCCGCTCCATTTACAACTCACATCTTTTGCTTACACAGCAGATGACAAAAGTGTTACATAAGCTACCAGCTTTTGATTAAATCTGTAAGACTGAGTCTCATTACTTTCTGCGTTAAGCATGTCACAATGCTGATTTTATTTCCTCTTACTTACCAAATGAAGTCTGTATTTGATGACCATAGTATACAAGGGGAAATAAATTCCTTAAGTTAGTGGAAGGAAGCCTCATTAAGTCCCTCACCACCACCCTGTTTTTCAAATTACCATTCACTTGTCTTACCCTCATCTCAAAGCTGACTGCTGCAAGTAACTTCTTTTCAGATGACCAAGTAAGAATTTGTTGCTTCTACGCCACTTAAATGAAGGAAACAACATAGCTTAAGTGCTGCACATCCTAATTCTATTTCGACTTCTAAAATAATAGCTTAATCAGAAATAACTAATAATGATGATGATTCAATTTCCTTCATTAGAAGTAAAATGTGGTATTTATGCTCCTGATACAATAAAGACCTGTTAATAGCAGTATCACTTCCAGCAGCAGTGTACTTTATCAGTATTCCACGCTCCTGCCTTTATACATCTCTGCAATCTCCACCTGAAGAACTTCCTTGTAATATAATGACTAAGTAATCTTTTTGAATATAGCAAAAATTATCAGCATAAACCTGTAAACTTTCAGAGAAGATGATACAGCAGTAATTCAGGCTGGTATAACATCTAACAATACAGCAAAAGCCAGTCAAGAAATAAGATGTCCACATAGCACTGCAGTTACCTACTGTGCAACTAAGTTTCAAATCAAGTTCTTTAGTAAAGAGTATACTTATCCCAACTCCCAACAGCCAGCTGTCTCAACAAGTTGCTGAGACCTCATCATGGAAGAAAACTCCCTTCAGACTACAGATGACATGATCATTACTGGTTTTGTTCTGTAGCACAGCAAAGTCTCCCTTGACTTCCTAGTTGAATAGAAAATTATGACCTCCCAATTCTCCCCAAACCAGAATGACTTCTCCCGGATTTGACAGTCATACTCAGAGAGCTTCCTCAGACATTAAAAGAATTTAAAATGATATAGCCTGAATTGAACCTGACTAGTTTCAGAGTAAGATTTGCTCTCATTTTCAGTTTCAATCAGAAACAGTTTTGCCAACAAGGACCCAACTGTACTTACAACATGAGAAGTACAAAGTACACCAATATGCACAAACAAGACAGGTCAACATTTTGTTTGCACCTTTACCTGCAAACATTGAAGGACAAAATCCCACAGGATTTACAGCTAAAACTTTGTCTTCAGCTATGTCTGTTCTTGCTTAGTTAAATGAATGGTTGTCCTTTCCCTTACATTTTGTATTATATGTTGAAATGCACTACTCATTTTAGCTAAGTGACTTCCAGGAAAAAAGATAGGTAAGAATCCTATCACATCCAAAATGGCATTAGCACCTGAGACAAGCAATGTATGTGTTGATAAACATAACCATTCTTGTTCATCATCAAGAAGCTTGGTCTAGGCTAGCTAAAGAAAGCAATATCCCAACTCAACCACCAGCAAAAAAAGGAAGCAAAAAATAAAAAGCAGAGCAGATGCTAAGTTTAAACAGTCGCTCTCAAGACCTACAGAAAAAAAATTAACACCCTGTATTTTCTAGCAATTAGAAGCCCATCTTATAGACTGGAAGCGATGCTCATGTTTCAGGTCTTTCACAACGTACCATTCGCAGAGGCTGACTAGATAACTGACTAGCTGCTTTTGGTGGCTCAGAACCTGGCCCCAACCCTTTAAAAGTCACATACGTCCATAGATCACATTCAGCTGGTGTTTCAATGGCCTCTTGTCTCAGGCATTCCACACTGCTGGTGGAATTCCTTTAAATGCCTAGCAGAAACTCAGGTAACATCATTCCTGAGAAGCAGAATAGTCAGTTTATGCTCAGGTCTTGAAAAGGCCAAAAAGAAGGGTGGAAACAGGAAAGGGGTGAAGACGGTAAAAACCCCAAAACATCAAGAAGTCAGATGAATGCCACATTTAAAACTCGAAACAAGAACTGCGGTGGGAGTTGTCTGGGGTACGATTTTTTTCCTTTTTTTTTCTTTTCCTTTTCCTCCAAAGAACATGATGCTTGGCACCCAAGCATTCAAGAATTAGTACCAAGGACCTCCTGCAGCACCTCTACCAAAACACTCTGCTGACATTTTTTACATGGTGACAAGACAGAGCTAATGAGAAAAGATAAAACAGGAATCTAAACTAGCAAGAAGTGTCCACACGTAAATGGAAAGATGCCAGGAACCAACTTCATGAAGCATTACATTTCAAGGATTCCCAAATTCGGGAAACAGAATAACACTTTGCACAGTAAGCCTGAGTTAGTGAGCTGTTCACAGCTCAGCAGCACATATAAACTGCACTGAGAGCATACAAAGCTTATGAGCTAACTTAGAATACTATAACCCAGATTCCTCATAAAAGCTTCAGTACTTTCACAGGTGTATCCTCACATATACTTTAAGAGGTACCTCCTGATTTGAGATACTGAAGAAGCAAATACGCCAAGAAAGCCTAGAAGCAGTGCTTCTTGAGAATTTGAGCGTCTATTGATAGATACTTCACTTCTCCCAGGAGTATCCGGAAATAGCAGTTTATTCATTAGTCTTTCCCAGCACTATCTACCAAAAAGCCAATAGGTTTTGAGAAACACTATTATTTTGGTGTTACAGGGCTTCCTCATTTACACACAACATTAAAAAATTAAAAAAACAAAACCAAAAAACTATGTATCTTCTGGAAGAGCCTACAGAACTGTTTCGGAGCACCACCTTGAAGAGAACCTGAGAATATCCCATAGCTAAATTTATACATACAAACCAGGCAAAAGAAGCTGTCTTTTAAGTACTATTAAAATACAAGACTAGTTCTAGAAAGAGAAATAGAGAGATAGAAAGAACACACGAAAACCAACAAAACAAACCAGCCAACCCAGTCTCTAAACAGAGAGTCAATTAAAATCAGAACTGTTTATCCAGACTTCTGGTTTGCACCTATGAACAAATTCTTTGTTAAAATCCCTCATGGAGGCCGAATCAGACACTCTGGTGTTTGAATCTGCTCACAGGCACAGACTCATTGAGCCATCCTACAAACAGCTTCAGGGATCAGGTCTCACAGAACATGGAATCTGCCGCACAACAGTCTGTTTTAAAAAGTAAGCTAAGAATGAAAAACTTCGCTATTACAGTATCTTTAAAGAAATAATAATACACCTTCTCCCTGACAAGCTGCACAACAGAAACTTTTCACACTTCCCTAGGTAATACTGATTTTTCCCTAGTCAACAAGATCCAAAAAAGCAACTGCTATTTCAACTTCAATATCAGCTAGATGATGATCTTATCCCAGTTAAGGGCAAACTGAGGTGTTCTGAATAACGAAGACCCAGGAAAATGGCTTGGGGAAGCAAAGCTCGCTCTCTCTCTCTCTCTCAAGTTTCTCTTACCTCAGGAATACTTAAAGACTCTTGAAACTCCAAGGTATAAAGCCAAAGGTCAGTGAGATGCTTGCCTATAAAGGAAGTTAAAGGAGAGTTTCTGGTAAGTTCAGAAGCACAGTACCTTGCTCAGTCCCAGCCACTGAGAGCAGTGAGTTTGAACAAAAAGGACAAACTGATCCTGAAAGAGTTCTACTACGGAACTCCACATACTGTATTGGTGGGTAACAAAAAGAGTTATACTTCTAAACCTAGTTTTCAACTCCTGACTAGTGAACATCAAGAAGAATGAATTTATCAAAACATAACATCCCATTAGTCTCTTAGCAAGCATTTTGTCTGGATGATATTTTTATTATGGTGCTATGGAAAGACAGCAAGTTACTGCTCATCTAATACCAGAGATTCACCACAAAAGCTAAAACTGCAAGGTTGTTCAGCCTCCAAGACAGCAAAACAACAGTTAAAACCCATCCACTTACAGTAAGTGGGAACCATTTATTTAGTTAACATACATTTTGGCTCCTCCCCCCCTCCCCCACCCGCCCAACCCTGCAGTAGTAGTATGAGTATCTTAATTAAAAGCTAGTTATATAAAAAAATCAACTTGTTCTGTGATCAGTATCAAGTGTTGGGATCTGTAAAAACTCCATGTTCTCTAAGGGCCAGAATCCAAACCAACATTTTTAATGACAAGAGTGATCCACGTTACTTAAATTTCTTGAACTGAAACTACACACACATGGTCAAAACTCCAATACTGCCAAGAAGAGAAGAAAATTCCAACCACCACATAATTTCACTCTCCTTAATATAGTTAGCAAATAAATGCTGTCTTTAAATAAATATGGGGGACACAAAAAAACCCCACACACTCCACTCCTGTTTTGACACTCCACATGGTGAATTTAATTTAGCAGTTACCATGCCTACTGGATGCAAGTGACTCCATCTTTTGGAGATACAACACTTTTTTATATAAGTTAAAGGTGCAACTAGAAAAAAATGTGTAAGAGCAAGGTGGGGGTGTTGGTTTGGAGGGGGTGGTGCTGGTTGTGGTATTTTTATTTTTAAATCCAAAACATTCAGCAGCAGCGAAACAGTTACAATATAACCACCGTGTGTGACTATACATAGTGAAGGAAGATAACCAGGAGCAAGCAGAAGGATGTTACTGAATTAAGTTATAAGCAAAAATAAAAAATAGGAAAAAAAGAAAGCCGGATTTGAGACAGAAGTCAAACAAAGTGATTTTGTAAAGTACACAGATATGTTCTTCAGATCTCAGTAAGAGTTTCATTTTGAAATAGGGTGTCATTACATAAGAGCTGTGTACTTCGAATCCAGTATCTCCACAGCATGGTGTCACTTAAGTTGAACCATACAGTCATGTAACCTTATTTAGCAGAAGCCACGTAACTCGTTCTACCTCCAAACCCTGTTCAAGATAAATACTGAGCCCTTTTATTACTGTACTGAAATGAGCCAAGAGGCGCAGAAGTTTTGGCACAGACCCACAAATGCAAGTAACACGGAACTACTTTGCCTTATCCTTATTGCTCAACGATGACTCTAAGGGACAGTGATGTACATGTCAAGTTCAGAACAACTGTTTACACCAAAGCCAGCAATTGCACTTGGTGCAGTGTCTGAGAGTAAGCAGCTTCCCATACATCATCCCCAAATGCCTCATATTTGGGCCTTTCATTTCATGTTATCAGACAAAACCACCTGCACCAACACATCAAACTTAACTCCTAAAGCAGACTACAAAGCATTTGACATCCTGCATCACTTCGAAAGACACTGGAACTGCTCTCAGTATTTCCTAGCATGATGCTGGCGCTTCAGGGAACCAGGAAAGTACAGTGACTGGTAATTGCACTTCTATGATCATGACTCTGGCTTAAGTTTTAAATACTAACACATTTGTATGCAAGACAGTAAAGAATGGATTAGCCATTAAGGCATGCAACTTCAAGATTCAGCACTCAGCCTAGGGAAAAGCATCTGAGAATGGAAGTACGATAAGCAAGAACGCACTTTGCTTTTACAAATGTCAGTTTTAATCTTTCAGGTCAGACAATCTCCAATCCAGAAAGTAATAGCTTGCAAAATCAGTTTTGTTTTACAAAAAAGAAAGGCATGCAAGACTAAGTAAATCTTAGAGCCAATACAGTCTGTCACACACAAAAATACCACAAAGCCCTATAAACAAGCAAAACCCAAACAAGCAAACAAATCAGAAACCTGAAGAAGTGTGAAATAACAGGATTTGTACAAGAAGGAACAAAACCTTTTAGAACAGCTGTACTTGACAAGATTATACTTACTAATATATGAAGTTTTGTATTACCCGGTAACCTGCTATTTTGTCGAGATGAGAGCTATCAATTTGATGAAAGAATGACCACAGTGAACCTATAAAGAGGGCCAGAAGTTTTGAAAACAATCCACTTTCTCTTCGAAATCCAAAAGGATGATAAGTTTCTTTTAGGTAAAGCCACTGAAGACATTTCCAGAGCTACATGTTATGTTATCTATCAGATCCCTGGGTGACAAGAAAGTATTTCAGAAGAACAATGGACAAACTTATTGGGGGATCTCATTGTAACCTTTTGAGAACTTCTTTTCAGGTGATTCAGATATTACGGATTTGACAGTTTACAGAGCTAATAGCCCAACTCCCAAGATGAAGGCATTCAAGAATTATGGCCCATGGAAAAAATAACGATCATATTCTTGCCACCACTCTACCGCAAGATCTCTTAATCAGTATGAAGGCAATGGAAAAGAAAGACACTCCAACAATAATCTATATATTTTACTTAAAATTTAGATTCCTCTCCCCTTGCCCCATCAATATACTCTGGCCAAAACAAGAAGTCTTTACAAACTCTTCAACTAAAGGAATGAATGAAGTACAGAAAGTTCTTATATAGGAGATTGTATTTTTGTATTATTAAGTAATTTGGCATCCAGCCGTAAGGTCAAGTGCAATGTCAGTAAGCGGTCATCAACTTACCCTGGGCTGCTAGTCGCAAAAATACAAACAGCAAAGCAGAATAGTGGCAATCAGAGAGTCTACAGTACATCTTCAAACAAACCACAACAAGGGAACAGGAAATATTTGCTTGCCATCATAAATGGCTGGTTATTATTAAGCACACCTCAATACACAAACTATGTAACTAACATGACTTTATCACACTGTAGAAGAGGCCCAAACATAAATTTCTACTACAATCATGTATTTGATAATAGCTCTGACATTCTGAAAACAATCTAGTCTTTCCATATTTGCTTTTCCCCGCAACTTCCCTCATAGCCATGCAAGAACAATACATCTCAAGAGCTCTAGAAAGACTACAGCTTGCTGGATGGAAGGAAGATGATCTACACATCACAGCTACAGTAACAAGCAGATGTCATCAATGTACCAAAAAGATGAATAAGAACTATGCTGATGCCTTTACTTTAATTCATGGCAATAACAGAAACTCTCTCAATAGGACATTATGAAAGAGACAAGAAGATGTGCTTCTGTTAGAAGTCATAAGCCTCACCTAAGCATTTCCCATAGCATTCCAAGATTATTAACTATTGCCCTTGAAGACTGCCTGTAACAGTTCTCCTAGTCTGAGAAAGGAAGAAATACGTGATGACAGCCTTTATCTAGTCTTCTGATTCAAATTAGTAATTAAAAAAGTATTTTAGTGCTGAAAACATATCCGCAGAAAACATTCCTGGAAAAAACCTTCTCCAGCTACTAAACAATGAATATGTCATTTTCTTAGCAAAAAGAGTTAAGAATTAACTACCTGTGCATAACCTGCAGACGACGACTCACACAACAAAACAAGAGAGACTTTTTTGAGTGTATACATTTAGTTCAATTAACTGCTGGAAATACAAAGACACTCTGAATCGAACTGTAAGACTTACCTACCTAGACCCTGTTGGGCACAATGTGCTATTGTAACCAACAGCACAGAGTGAACAGAAAAAACTCTAGCACTCCTCTTAGAGATGGACGCAGTGCTCTCCAGCAAAAAAGACAAATTTCTTTGTAGCAAGTCTTCACAGTTATTAGGACCAAACTGCTGCAATTTCATATGCAACTCATGCTGTCACATAATACCAGCAACCATTTATGTTACGTGACAACGTATTAATCTAGTTGTCATTTCTGAATCAATCAGCTCGTTACATACATAACTAAAATCTACTTAACTGATACTCTGGTTATCTGACCACACTGCACAGGTAAGCTGCTGTTCTTTAAAAATAGCCATTGCAACAGTTTGGAGGACTGAGCAGCCTGTTTTCCACTATGCGCTGCCTGGAAACTCTTAGCTCTTTTTATTGCACAATAAGCACATGATTCCTGTCCTTAGAAACTTTTCATTTCTATATAACTTCCCCATTAAGGTAGCAACACAGATCCTGTATGTAAACAAAAACTTAACAGAGATCTCTAGAATATACTTATAATCTGTGGTATGCCTGTAAAACAGAAATGCAGCATCTAACCCCTAAGACTGCACAGACTTTAGACCAGAAGTACTCAGACAGGTGCATAACAGTGCAAAAACTGTGAGCAATTCTGATAAGCAAGTTCCCAGTGTGCATATTAATTCATCTTATACAGACATTTCCGAGTAGCAAGAACTTCAGCAAAACCTGAGCACTTGATGTTCAGTAACTGTATCTTTCTTGTGATACAAGGGGGGAGCGGGAAATGGACCCAGGCAGATGAAATAAACAGAAAACTCTCCAAATACTAACTTCTGCCTTTGAAATAATTAAAATGACTAATAGTTTAAAACTAAAGATTATTTAACTGTTTAAGCTAGGAAACAGTGTCTATTAACAACCTATTCTACAGCATAGATAACACAACAGCTAACAAAGACCTATGATAGCGCTATAAATGAACACTGCCACACAGCTCCAAGATCCAGTCTCAAACACAACACAATTTTTAAGGCAGAAGCTACTTACAAATTGCCATTTTTTCAGACCATCAGAAACATGCAAGAAATTCCACAGTTTTGCTCTGATTATAAAGATGATAAATTCTTTTCTAGAAAAATAAAGACAAGTTACCTAGTATTCATTTTGTGTGTCTGAAAACCTAAATAGGGATCAAGAACCAAACTAGTTGCTAGGTCATCGTTTTCACACAGTTCCTTGGCAGACATTCCAGAGGAAGGCACATAACGACTCTGACCCTCAAATCCTGAAGCACCGCTACCTGCAAATAAAAGAACATAAATTAGGTATCATTTAAAGAATGTTATAAAGCCAAACTACGCTCAGGGACAGACAGCCACAGGTTTGAGACAAAAAATATAGAACAATTAAGGAAGATGATAAAATATCTGCAGACAGAAGAACAGTTCATTTTTCACTCTCGCTTTTGTTCATTTATGTAGCAGCCAATGGAGAAAGTACTTAAGAATATATTTCATAGGCGTCTTTAATTGCTTTTGTTCTCTCTTCCCCTCCCCAACTACAAGCATCTTTCCGGAGTACATAGTTCAGTCACGCCTGCCTCTAAAATTTCTGACATATAGATGGGACTAAGTCATTAAAATTTCAAAAATTATTTCCCCAAAATCTGAACAAAGGACTTACTCTGAATTTGTAATTAGTCCTTCATCCCAGAAGAATATCAAAAAATAAAAATCTGTGTTCATTAAAGCCATTTCATAATGACTGATATATGTTACTTCATTCAGAAGAGGGTTTACTTCTACATGGGCATTCCTTAAAAGATAGGTTAGTAACTCAATTTAAGTTACGACAGAACCCCAGAATGTTTTGGGTTGCAAGAGACCTTAAAGATCATCCAGTTCCACCCCCCCTGCCATAGCCAGGGCCACCTTCCACAAGACCACGCTGCTCTAAGCCCCATCCAACCTTGCCTTGAACATTGCCAGGGATGGGGCAGTCACAGTTTCTCTGCACAACCTCTAATCACACTTGCTCTTAGGGCCAATCATGTGTTTTATACTTACACCAGTTCAAAACTAACGTACATCTACTTATTCTCACTTAGCTTTTAAACTGAAGAGATCTGTATTTCTGAAGCAAGTTAACACACCCAACAGATACAAACATAATTAGTACTTCTGATGATAGCTACATGCTGAATGCAGACCTTCATGAATTAAGACAAGACAGAAGCTTGACTTGCAAATTGATAGATGAATCACATACATCACAAAGCTGCAAAAATATGCACATACATCTGCCTGATCTTCTCTCAACTCCATTTTTGCCCGTCTTGGGATTCTCCTTTCCTGCGTGCTGTAATTTGGTCTGATTCTGCACATGGTCATTAGACGACCTGTTTCCACTTCTCCTGCCATTCACCACCATGTTCTTGGATTCTCCCAGCCACTTCATTCCCACAGACAATCTGACTCAGTTGCATTTAGTCACTTTTCAAAAGGCTCGGAGAAGTGGATGAATAATTTCAGTTCCAATTCCTACTGGAAGCAAAACAAACATGATTAGAACTTACTGGAAAATTGTTTCCAAGACACAGATTAAACATATACACATATATATGTATGTAAAAAGAAATGTGGGATTAGGAGGGGGGAAGGGAGATGGTGATCTGCATTGGCATTAGGAAGAAAGAAAAACAGTTCAACAGCACTAGTACAGTCAACTGTTGCAAATGCAGATATCCACAGGTGAAGTATTGTCCTACAACTTACAACCACATCTAGAAGCAAAGACGAGATTCTAAAGCTGATAAATGGCTAATGACAACTCAATTGTATGAGCTGGACTATACACACATATATCATACAGGCATATATACACATGGATAAATATACACTCAGCTATGTGATAGCAAAAAAATTAGTATTTTCAAATACACACCCAATTATATTTCCTAATAAATGTGTAACTTGTTTGGAACTCTGCCGCAAAGAACATTATAAAAACATCTTTCAAGAATTAAAGACACAGTTAAAAAGATCCCCAAACACACACAAGGTTTAAATGTCTACTTTACTGGACCAACAAGCTATAACATGGCTCTGTAACAGAGCTGGAACCAAACAGACTGACCACCACAATGCAGCTACTCTGCATACTGACAGAATTCTTTAGGAAGTTACCAAATAGAGCCTTCAAAAAAAGAAACCAGAGACTTAAAATTTGCTAGGGAAAGCCTATTCATTGCACTTAGCTGTACACAGAACCAGGTATTTTTACACAGTACCTCAAAAAAAACCCCATGAAAGTCTCACACCTAAACATGTACTATACAACACTAGGCTCTTTTTAATTCATAGAGCTTAACATCCATCCAAAAAGTAAAATCAAAATCAAACCCAAACACCCCCCACAAAAGACCCACCAAAACAACAACCAACCAAAGCACCAAAGTCTTCTTGGTAAGCATTCCACCTGAATGTCTTTCAGAAGGCAGCTACGCTGTGAAGATCTGCCACTATCACATAAACAATGACAAATTCACTCTTGAGCTTCCCTCTTTTTCCTTCTCAGTCAATACATTTCACAGCTCTATACACTCTAATTAAACCCTGTTTCCCATTTTGTAACAGCTGTAAAAGAGAAGAAACTATATTAAAGACTTCCACTAAATTCACTCTTGGTCTCTTTGCACACTGGAACTAAGCTATATTCCATGGTATGCTACCGCTCAAGCAGTACAGGTACATGAAGTTCACCATGAAGACCAATTGTACATGCATGCAATAATTTGGAAGAAAAAAAATAAATACAGTGGTGTTTCTGACAACTGAAAGGTAAACTTTCAGCTAGAAAAAGGTGTACTCTGCACAAAGGAAGTGATCTTTTGTAAGTCCAAATTGGGGAGCGTGAGCACTACCTTTACTAACAAACTTCTGCCCAACAAATACACTAATGACAAGGAAAGTACAAGAGCAGTGTGGCCACAGAAGAATACTCAACCATACTAAACACAGGGACATGTTTCCTGTAAACATCCTTGCTTTTGCTGCAAAGTATAATGATAGAGACAATACCAGAAGTCCTTGCTAAACAAAATCAAAAGGCGTTTAGTGAACACTAGCAAACATTTTTGGGGAAAATCACTACTTATTTGAGCCTGGCAGCCTAATGAGAAAGAAAACTTTTGTCTCCATCTACTGCTGCCTTTTATTTTCTAGTACCAGTCAAATGACAAACCTGGAAACTGCAAGAGTGCTTCTCCAGCCTCTATTTCTTCTCCCAATACAAAACACTGCTTCCAAGAGATGGTATCAACAGCCAGAACCACACAATAGGATTCCTTTCCCAGGAGTATCACAGCTTCTAATGCCAACAGATAACCTAGGAGAGCAACAGATGCACCACTCATCACCACCATGTGAGCTTTAATATATCTTCAGATGTGATTTGCTCTCAATACTTTTTACATCACACTTGTGCACTCAAGTCCTTTAGGAATGAAGGAAGGAAAGGAAGAAGTAAACATCATCTTCCTATTCATGGGGTGGGGAGGAGAGAAGAAGAGGAATATTCTTATACCTCCACATACTCAGAAATTCTTGCTAGGGGCTCTGCCACCAAATAATATCAGACCACACATAGATCATTTATGACTTCAGATTTATACTATTAAGTTTACTTGCACAATTACAGCTTGCAAGTGACTTCCTATTTCAGTGTAAATGTCCACATTGTTCTTTTAACCCTTAATTAATTATACCATTAATCTGTAGGATTATATTGCATTTTATAATTCCATTATGATAGTTTTATAGGCACATATCCTCAAATGTCAAACTATAGCTCAATCACATTCGGCACTTCTAATAGAGGAATTTAGCATTTCATTGCAATGGTGCTCTCAAACATAAAACCTCAAGTTTCATTTACCTGGTTCTTAATTTATTAAACCTATTAACACACTTTCTGAGCATTATCTGCATTTCAGTAACATTCAGAAACACGAACCAGTTAGAGCACAAATATGATTAATGCTGTCATGGCATAAGATGCTTGCAAAGCCGAATTTATCCAGAAGCATTTGCCAGACTGATAAAACAGTACCATTCAGATTTGTATCACATATGAAAAGCCATAGACTGTTTATACTGGAAAGTGTAGTGAATTCCTATGGGTTTGAGTAGAGAAATTCTACAGCTGTAAAAAATGGATCTCAAAAGCTGACTGAGGCTCCCAGGTTTTAGGCTGTCATCTGTGAAATCTATCCATTCATGAGAGAGGGGTAAAAAAAGCTGCATAAAACTCAAAACAATAAAACCCTAAACATGAACATCAGCAACCATATGAAATTCAAGCATCATTTTAGTTTTCCGTAACGCATTTTTTCTGCATATAAATATTTATTACTTAAGGGACAGAGACAGCTTCTAAACAGAGGCAGTGGATTTTATTCATCCCTCTCCACACTCCACGACAAAGACCCCAGGATCAGGAGGTTCCCTAACAGGAAGGGTCATCCTCATCTTTCCCATTGTCTTCAATACATAGGCAGTCAAAGGACCTCCTTCTAGAACACGTTTTTCTTGGGGGTTTATGTCTTGATTTTTTTTAGGGGGCGGGGGAAAGGTGGTTCTGTTGTTGTTTTTTGTTTTAAGAACTCAAACATCTAAATCAGTTTTGGTTTGGTTTGTTTCCGGCCGAGTTGCTGCAAAAACAGTCTTCCTCAACAAGACAGGGGCCTAAAGCAAATATAGGACATAAAATCAGAAAACCTCATGACCACAGCCTCAGTTTTTCTGGGCAAATCAACAATATCATGAGAAAAGGTATGTATTTCATTACTTACAGCTATACAAAAAAGCAAATGATCTTTGAATTTGGAAAGCAGAGAAAAAACTATGCAACTGGTTTGTCTATAGTGTCACCAGGCTATAGACGATCTCACTACAACACCACATCCGGGTAGCAAAAAACCCCACACCCACTCCTAAAAAGCATCCAAGTTTCTAAGAATACCAAAGACTGCAAAATCAAAGCTAAAAACTTGCACAGCTTTAAGAAGTTATTTGAAATGGCCTCAAATCTTATTTTGGTTATGTTTTTGACAGCTCAGACATGTTGCCATTAAACCACAATGGAAAGGGAGGCACAGAATGCTTCTGGCTCACAAAGGGTGTGAAGCCAATGGTCAGCATCACTTTAAACAGGAACCTAATGTTATATGTAACACTACAGATTATTACTGATGATACTAAAACACAGCAAAACGAGGCATGGAACAGAGAGAGATCTTTGCAACCACAGAAGGCAACAAAAAAGAAGGAATTAGGGAGTTTACTTTCCCATAATCTTTGTAGTCAAAATTGTACCTTAAAGAGAGGTCAGGTGGTCCCACAGGACTTTAGAGATACTGGAGGTGAGGCTGCAATCCCTCAACAGGATAAAGCTTAGCCAGCCAGAGCCACTTCAGTCCCATCCCTGCAGATACTTATTTTAGCCACCTGATTTCACAGCCACTTTTGACTTCCTTCGCCCCAGAGGAATGAACTGTTTCAGTAAATTATACCACCAGGATTAGTGGAAAAAAATAAAAAAAAAAACACTAATTTTTGAGTGGGGTTTTTTGTTTTGGTTTTTTTTTTGTGTTTTTTTTTTTTTTTCAGTCAGTTCTCAGAATAAGTACAGTGCAGAATTGGACATGGATTAATGGAATACCTGGGAGGCTGTAAGACTGTCAAAACTGACTTGGGTCAGTCCATACTGTCACAGAACTGCATCCCTAGCATGCAGAATTGTGAGAGCACACATGGATCCAAAACTGACTCAAACCCAGTCTTCAATCCCCCACCAATAGCTCAGTCTGTAAAATCCCACTTTTTCTTGTGCCAGTTCTTTTGCAGACACGAGTTTCTTGTGTGCATTTGGATACCAATCCCAGTACTATGCACAGAAACAATGGCATACCAATACAAATTGGTGACAGAGAGGAAATGCACACACAGAAGTCCTTCGGTAGCTCCTTACCCTCCTCTCTCCTTACCCTTCCTTCCTCCACCAGGCGCCCTCTCAGGATGAAGCTGAATAACTGGCTGAGCCAAGCCCCCTAAAAGCTGTAGGACTCCCCCAACTCACTGCAGCAACGAGCGTTCAGCAGACTTTCACAAAGACAATCCAAAACCTCACTGCTTCCAGGACAGGGAGCATCTCCTTCCTCACCCTTGCCAATTCACAAAAACATTTCCACCAGTTCTGAAGCTCAGTGTACCAATTCTGAAGCTCAGTGTACCTCTCCATAACTCAGTTTAACTTCATGGACAGGGGAGAGGGTAGGTAACCTTCTAAGGGCGACATGTGCTGAGCAGGTTTAGCAAAGTCTCCCCGGGCACTACAGCAAGAAGGGATGCGGCACTTGACAAACAGCAGCAAGACCACTGAAAGGGTAACAAAAAGTCCTGGCTGTTTTAACAACCATTTCATGGCAGCCCCACCATGGCTGGCACAAACAGCACTACACTTCATTTAAGACTTTAAACAAGAATAACACCAAAAGCAACCCTGCTGCCCCCTCGCCTGCTCATGCTCACTTCAAAGTCATCCTCCCTCTGTTCCAGCAAAGTAACTGCAGAGCCAAGCAGCAACCAAATCGGGAGCTACCAGAAAAGTCTCAGTCCTGCTGGCTTGAACTGTGGTATAAGAGAGTGTTATGAGGTAGGGGAGATGGACACAAGGTCAGGGAAGTGGTCACCAGCACTTAAGCTGGGACTGTCCCAAATGCTGTGCATGCTCAAACCACAGCCCTGGATCCACTGTTTAGCACAGAAGAATCATACCTTACATGTACCATGTTAATTTGGGCAACCGTCAGTTGCACTGAAGCACAATGCTGTCTGAAGTGAAAAGAATTCTGGGAATTGTAGTCCTGCAATAGGATTACACTAACAGAGCAAACCAAGTATTCAAGAGCCCTGTTCAGTCACGTTACTGAGTATCCAAAGATACATCACCCCACCTACTAATTTAATATGCAACGCACTAAATAATTATCTTATTTTCCAGTTTGTGAACACAAATGGGTATAAAGCAGAGATGTTTGTATGCATCCATTTGGCTCCAATAACAAGATATCATGATAAGCACACAAGTAAAATCCCCTTTTTCAATTCAGTCAGTTTTTATTTCTTCACACAGCGTTACCTGCAGTGAAGAAAGCTTAAAAAAATTCAAGACAAAAGTGCATTTTCAATGAAAACAGAAGAGGATGCATCATAGCTACAGTGACCAGATGATGGAAACAGGACATGACATTTACTTTATAATACATCTTAACTTCATTGATTAAAACCTCCTACTATGTGTTTACAGTTACACTACTAAGCACTCTGATCAGACTGCCATCGCATATGCGTCACCCTGCGCAGAATCCAACCCACCAAAAAAACTACACGAAGTTATATACTTAACTGTCATACTGCCTGTGGACAACTCAACAAAACACATGGACTTTCTCTCTTACCCCCATCTTTGCTTTTTTAAAGAGTAACGTGTCGAATATAACTGGACTGTAAGGTTTCAGATACAGAACGAAGATGTGCTTTGCCTCTTCTTTAAATGCATATAATCTCCAACAGGAAATCACAACAACAACAACAAAAAAACCAAGCCAAAACAAACCACAAAACCAAGATGTCAGGCGTTTCGATTTAATTGCAGCAAGTGACCATGCCATGAGCCCGGCACGGTCACTCGAAACAGATCTCAACAAAAAGCAAGCGGTACAAACACGGGTTAAACCTCCCATCGCGGCTCACAGCAAAGCCATTAACCCTTTAACACCACAAGTGCCACGAGCTTCTAAGTAACTAACAGCTCCCTCCCCAGGTCGCCCACACGCCGCCCCGGGCTTAAACTACTCGCACACCACACAGCGACGACCGGAAGGGGAAGCGGAAGGGGAGCGGGGCCGGGCCGGGCGCCACCGCCTCCAGCGCCGTGCTGCCCCCTAGGGCTCGCCTTCCGCCGCACCGCCATCACACCCCAGCCCCGCCGAGGCCCCCCGCCTGCCCCGGCCTCTGGGCGCGGCAGCACCAGCCGCAGGCGCCTCTCTCCCCGAGCCCCTTCTTCCACCACCGCCCCGGAGCGCGGCATCCGTCTGTCAGCGCGGCCCCCGCCTTGCCGGCGGCGCAGGACAGCCGGCACGGCTCCTCACATACACCCCTTCCCGCCGCCACCTGAGGGGCGCAGCCCCCAGAACCCCCGCCTCACCGCCCGCAGACGGGCTGCCCCCAGCCTCCCACCCGCGCGAGTTGAGACACCCCACGTCCCCCCCGCCTCAAAGACACACACTCACTTCCCGGCTGCCCTCCGCACTGGGTCCCTCGCCGCCGGCACTGCCACAGCCAACACCGGGGAAAAATGAATCATCAAAGGGAAGGAAGCGAGAGGGGAAAAAGGGGGAGGAAGGTAGGGGGGGAAGCGACGACTTGAGTGAGGGAAGGGCGGAGGTGGGGGAGAAAACGAAGGAAGGGGGAAAAAAAGCAGCGGTAGTGATAAAAAATAATTCCGAGTGGGGGGAGGAAAAAAATGGCGGATTAAAATCCAAGATGGCGGCGCCAAGGGGCGAGCGGTGCAGGGGGGAGGTGACGGAGAAAGCTGTCTCGAGATCCCTCCGCCGAGCCCCGCAAGAAAGAGTCCCCCGGGCTCCCTCGCAGAGACCCCGCGGGGCGGCGGCGAAAACCAGCCGCCGTAGTCGCCGCTTTCTCCTCTTTTTCCCTCTTCTCTGCGGGGAGCCCTCTTTCCGCCGGCCTGCAGAGCCAGGCGGGCCGCTGCCCCGGTCACCGCACTCCGAAGTTTCTTCTCCCTGCGAAGCCCGCGACCTCCTCGCCCCGTCCGAAGAGACGCCGCCTGCCTCTGCGCTGCCGGTGGCGGAGGAACACCTCCAAGAGGCGCAGCTTTACGCCCGCCGCGGAAGGACACGCTTCTCCAAAGGAAACACTGACAGCGGCGGCCGCCTCCCCTCTCCCCCTCAACCTGCGCCGCTCCCTGCCTCCTCCCCCCGCGGCCGCTTCACACCGGTCGCACAGCAGCGGCAGGCCGCCAGCCCGAGAGCCCCTGCGCCTCGCCCGCCGAGGAGGGGTGGCGCTGCGCCGCATCCCTCATGACCGCTCAGCGCGGCGCTGCGCCGCGGCGGAGGGATTTGGCTGAGAGAAAACAAGGCCCGAGCCACCCCGCAGCTCGGGCCGATCAGCCGCGTGTATGTATGTGTGCGTGTGTGTGTGCGCGGCGAAGTAGTTCCGGCCGCTCGCGCAGTGAAAGGATCCCTCCGCCCAGAGCTGCCCTTTAAATCGAAGGGTCTCTGCAGCGGTGTTTTTCTCTCTTTAATGGTCGTGGTTGCAGGTGGCTGTTGCCCCTGAGATTTATGACGCGCCAGTTCGTCCTGCCCAGACTGAGAGAGCGGGACCGCACTTCCAGTGCCTCAGGGAGCTCCTAGCACCTGCTAACCGCCCCCCCCCGTCGCCTGGCAGAGGCATTTAAAAATGGCCCCCTCGGCCTGTGAGGGATCGGACGGCTGGCCCGGCGGTTCTGCAATCTCCCGGCCACGTCCCCTCACAACACGTGTTCGCGCCCGGGCGAGGTGCGAGCACCCCGCAGGAGGAGGAGGAGGAGGGATGCTGCTCGGTAACCCGCGTCAGCAGAGCCTCTGTCAAACAAAAGATGTCTCTACCGGTGCCGGAGCTGACGCTGAGGGAGACAGTGAGAGGCGAGGCGGGGAGTGACCAATGTGGTACCGCCCATGGGCAGGAACGAGCTGGGCTAAATGCGTCTGTGGAAAAAAGGTAGATAATACAGCCTCCGAAGGTCCCTTCCGACCCAAACTATTCTATGATTGTAATAACTGCTGAACATTTTTATGCCCTTTATGCTTCATGTCAGCAAGATATGCTGGTCACAGTGCGGGTTGGAAGTATGTTCTCAAATAGAAGATTTAAATTCTTTACATTAACTAGAAGCTTTTAGGTTTTAAACAGGCAGGGAAGATTTTCGATAGATATTAGAAAACTCTTCAGTATGAGGATGGTAAGACACTGGCACAGGCTTCCCAGAGAAGCTGTGGCTGCCACATCCCTGGCAGTGTTCAAGGCCAGCTTGGACAGGGCTTGGAGCAACCTGCTCTAGTGCGAGATGTCTCTGCCCATGGTAGGGGAGCTGGAACTGGGTGATCTTTAAGGTCCCTCCCAACCCAAACCGTTCTAGCATTCTATGAATTTGCCACATCTTTCTTCTCAATGGCTACTCACTGGGAATACCAAATCCTTGGTTTTATTCAGAGTAGGATGCTAAAGGTTTTTTTAATAAACTATAATTTTGCATGGAACTGGCTTTAATTTTGCTTTAATTATGCAGGTGAACCAATATCTGGAAATGGCATCTGCACCGAGAAGCCAAATTGCTAGCTAAATTGATTTCACTACAATCTGATAACAAGAAATTGCTTCTGAAGCTGAGATTTTGCATGCCCTGTTGCTAAACCAGATTAACACAAACTTTAACAGTTAAATTATAAGCATCTGAAAGATTTACATCAAACCAGAACGAATAGCATTGCAAGCAGTGACACTGTGATAATGTTAGTAACAGCATTTGTATATTGTTTTATAGATGCACCAGGCTGCTCTGTGTATTTATGGGAATGGCTACAGTTGTCTCAGAAGTTTAGATGTTGCTAGACTAGAACATGCTGGCTTCAGTCCTGATGGCAACAAGAGTTTTCCATAGCTCCAGCAACGGGTGGGGAGTTCTTAATTTGGTTGAAGCAGTGAGTGCAAAAAAGCCTAGTTACATCCCTACCGTTGACTCCAGCAGGTGATCTGGTGACAAAGCCCTGGCTGCATCTGAAAGGATGATAATTTTTTCTTCAGAATACATTAATCTAAAACTTATTTCCTCTGTTATTTTGGCAATAGTTATAAAAGTTAAAGAATAAGCACTATTTCCAGTTTGATTACAGTTGGGTGTGTTATTTCTTTCACATCATAGCATTGTATATACATATAATATATATGATATGTATAGCAGAATAATATATATAATAAAACACTCTTTGAAAATATGAAAGTTGGGTGGTCAAACCATGGACATATCATGATGAGATGCTCCAGGAATAAATTACTATGTTAGACAAATTTGAGTGGCTGTCTGGAAACCAGCAGATATGTGGTGATTGTCACCAACTAAATATAATTTCAGACGTTTATTATATTTTCTCTTGTGAAAGACCCAATTATAGTTTCAACACTGGTTTCGCTTCCTAAATTAATACTGACATATTAGGCTTAACCTTCACCAGAACATGAAAGGTCTCAGCTATTTCTTTTTTCTAATAAGCTACCAAGAATGAAAAGAATTGAATTATTTTTTTAAAGGCATAAAACTTTAATTCAGGTACATGTTATTCAATATATCTATGGTGATTTTGTGACTTCTACTGGAGAGGGTTTTTCTGATACTATAAGACCAAAAGATCTTGAGCATATGCCAGGCAATGGATGAGTTTCTTTCAGTGAGCATTGTCAAGAAACAGTAGTCTCTAATTCCCAAAGTAGTATTTCTAAATTGTTACAGTTATAAAACTTTGCTTTTTGCTGATTTTGTAGATGTTCCCACTTTGAGAATATTAACTTGTACATTTTCAACATCCTGTATATGCTGTAATAGTACAGTTCTAATACTGCAAACATTTTTGGTCGTCCAGTTTTCACTGAAAAAATGTAGTTACTAAAATACCTACATGGTGAGTGGTTTTGTAAAAGCCATATTTTTTAAGAAGCAAAACTTGAACTTTAGTCTTGAGTTATATGTGGAAGCTGCGGCTGCATTGCAATCTCCGAGGCTTTGTCCAGGCTTCAGTCCAGAAGTTCTGCCCACAGCTGCAGGGTCAGAATCCAGCTCTCAGCCCTGAGCCTTCCTGTTCAAAACCATCTCTGCAGCAAAACCTTGCCATTGATAGGGAGCCAAATCCAGCTTAAGCTGAAAAAGATACAGCTCTCGCTGAGCAAATTTATTTTTTTTTCCCTGTATGCCCATTCTTACTTTATTTGCAATTTGACTTAAATACTGTGGCAATGGGTAATTTGGAGGACTACAAACATATAACCACAAGTGAAAAGTTCATTACCAGCTTGACAGTTTTACTCTGCCACGCAGGCATTTTGGGGTGGGTTATTTTGCTTAGTTTTGTTCTGCAGTATCTTTATCTAGACCCAACATAAGCATTTCTGAAATGCACATCTGGGAGTGTTTATGTGTTGATAACAAAGACAAGTTGTGATATATGTTGTGGTTCTTTAGCAGTCTAGAAGGCACCTTTGTGCTGTGAAAAATTTAAAACATGCCATGTCTTGTGCTACAACTTAGTTGGAATTTTGAACTGGAAATACTGTGCCCAAATCCCTAAGATCAGTTCTGCTGATTTTAAGAGCCTAGCAATATCACCCAGTGAAGTAGAAGTGTGAGAAAATGGAAAGAAACACAAGGAGGGAGCTGAAGTAAATCATCAGGTGTAAAGAGCTGGGTCTTTCACTTACGGTAATGTTTTATCTTCTGTTTGCAGCAAGAAGATGCTCTATACCTGTTATTTTCAGTGTTGGGAAGAAACGATGTTGTGCAAAGGGGTAACAGGTTCCACATTGCAAACAACAATTTTCTCTTGGCATGGGCACGCAGAGAATTTGTTTCCTCTGTCCACTGGACAAGTAAATATCTTCCTGTGACTTCTTTGAGAGGGTCAATTCCTTCCATCTGTGCAGGAGCATGGCCTTAAGCCACTAGCAACGGTGCTTCACTAAACTTGCTGTGAGATGTACCATTGCAGTAAATGTGTAGTCACCTCTGGCTGAGGTCATATGTCAGTTTGCACTAACAATTACAAACACGAAGTTGAACATTACAAATGAATGTACATAGGAATAAAGTTAAAGGTGTTTTATATAAAAATCTTATTAATTTATCCAAAACATACATATTCGTATTAACAGCTGGTCAATAAGAGATGATAGATGGCCTCCTCTGCATAAATTAATGGCTGTAATTCACTTGAGGTGATCTGCTGATGTCGTAAGCTGCCGGAGTGCAGCCTGAGTGATTTATTAACAACTGCAGAAATCCTAGAGTGAATTACATCCTTGTACTCACTTAGGGTCTGCAGATTGTTATTTATACAATATGGAGGTTTGTATTTCTTTGTTATTATGGGGGTATTTTCTGTGACTCTCATACAGGGGCATGGTACAGGAATGATAAGTACAAAAGCTCAGCTCCCTGCCTGCAGTAAGGGCAGATTTTCTCCCCTAATGCATATCAACAGCAACACTTTATTTTAAAAGTAAGCTAATCAATGTCTGCAAAGGTTTACATAATTCATGTTGTGATGGTGTTTGTTTGGGGTTTTTTCCACCATGAAATACAAATAATGTCAGTATCTTCTGATGCAGGAACCTCTGTCACTTCATGTTGTAGTCACTGCCTCTGTGCATGTGAGGCTATGTCCAAACCAAAAAGATAGAAGAGGGTTGGGTGCTAAACAGGACTAAGTACTATCTCCAATAATAACTGGATTTCTCTGTTTTAAAAGAAGGCAGCAGACACAGAAGGCTAGAAAAGGCACCTGGAAACCAAGAATTCTTTGTGTACAGGGAAGAGACTGTCCGATCTCCTAACACTATTCCTGCTCAGGGAGAAACCCCTTCCTTCATAAAATTCCTGCATGGTGAAAGGGAAAATTTTCTCAGTATGGATCCCAGGTTTATCACTCCCTTCTGACATGAGCATATACAGGCAAATGAAATAATATTAATTTCCATTCATTTTCCCCTCTCCCCCCAAAAGAAGAGGCAATTAGGATGATATTAAATCCAGTTTCTCAAACAAGAGATCCATTTCCAAAAAGTAATACAAGTTAAAGAAGGGAAGGAAAAGGGAGATGAGAATAAATGATAAAGAGTTGTGTAGCAGGAAGGAACAGTCAGAAGTCATTTGCAAATAACTCTGCATATTTTTTTTTGCTAAAGATGCAGAATTTCTTGACAGAATTTGAGTGTTTGGATGCCAGCTAGATGCCAGTGAAACCCTTCCAGCCTTCTCTGTTCTCCAAGATCAGTTTTGTTTGTTGATCGTTAGATCTTACCGGTCCTTGGGAAAGCACTGCAGTTATTTTCCTTAGCAAGGAATACGCTGCTTTGGTACCAAACAAATACTGCTTTACTCCTGCTTTCCTTCACCAATGGCTGTCTGTCTGGGTGATCTGTCTCTACATAAGAGGTATGAAAGTGATATTTGTACAGAAATAAAAGGTTAGAATTTGAAGAAAAACAGACCTCAGAAATTGTTTACTGCCTTGAAGCAAAGCCCTTTGAAGTCATTATGAGTTTACTAATTTTAGTAAGCCTGTTACTGCACTTATAGTGTCATGGACAAAGCCCTGTAACATCAGGATCCCACTATGTTAAATACTTTACAAATGCACATAAAGGTGTATCAAGGAACAAGAAAAAAAAAAGGAACTCCTTTTTTTTCTTTCTACTTTCTTGAATGAAGTGCTGTGCTTTGGATGCTTTTAAAATTTCTTATGGATTAATATATCCAAAAGCTTGACTTTCCTTGCTTACCTTTAACTGCATAGGAGCTATAGATAGAGCAGATGACCAGCTGGACCACAATCTGTCCATGATTTGCAATTTCTAGGTCAGTTCTGAAACAGGCTCCTTCATTTCTCTCAAATTGTACTGGAGTCCATCTCATTCCTTTTCAAACAGAAGTTAGGTTGATTGAGTTTTTTTTCCTGTTTCTATGTGTCTACTTGCTTGCTTTGGACTCAGTTTATATGAAGGATGCTGTGCAAAAAAATTGAGAGCTTGGCAAATGTCATCCTTAAGTTGTATTGATCTCTGTTGTTTTCATGCTTTGGAGGGAGGAGCTGTTACTCTCTTCCCAAACCTCCATTGTTGTTCTGACATTCACTACCTTGGCAGGGATTTTTCATTTTCTTTCATCATGCCAGCAAGGAAGACTACTAATTCTGTATCAGTGCTATGCTCCAGCACCTCTCACTTATTTCCCTTTTATAGCCAGGCTTTTCCTCCTCGTACAGACTAGCAAATCAATGCAACACTGTGGGGTCACAAGGAGTTATGATGTACAGTATTTCTGCCTGTTCCTGCATTATTTCTGGAACTCTGAGACACTTTGCTCCATAAACAACAGTGAGCTGCGTAATGCTCTTAGTCCCCCAATTCCTCTAAGTGGCAAAATAGAGGTAGTTGTTGCAGCTGATCTAATCCTGAACAGCTACAAAACCCACAATGTACTATTTGTTTATATATGCATGGTAAATAGCAGTTGACCAGGTTCTGCTGTGCAGTCTCTTTCAGTTGCCTACACTGTGCCTGTTATAAGGGAGAAAGGAATTTCATTCATCTATCTACAGAATTCTAAATCCAAAATGACGATGCTGTTTGCAGTTCTGTTACTGAATGGAGTCCTCAGCCATGTGAACAACAGTAAGATTCTTTGATTCTTTGTTTCAAGTGGTAAACCAAACATATTTTTTCACCTTGCAAGCTTTGTTACTGTGAAAGTTTTTGGTTTGGTTTGGTTTGGTTTTTAAAAGTTTACAATTATGGGGACCTTCTGGTGGGTCCTGATCTGATTCTATCTCATGCTGATTGAGATGTTATTTGTTCATATATTATGAACATTACCTGTATTATCTCACACCTGGAAAAAATGGTGTCTGTTTCTAAAATGATCCAAAGAACAGAAAAAGGGCAAAATAATGACCCCAAAATATGCTTGTTTCGTATTTTTATTTACAGATTTTCACACACTGATGCTGTTCTGCCCATTACCCAATTATGAAACCTAATAATAATTTCTTCTCATCACTGCTTTTGGTTATATTGGAGAGATAAGTGGATATTCATCATCCCCTGTCTCCTACCAGAGTCTGGCAGGCCTTCAGTTTCCTCCTGACAGAGGGTGGTTCTCAGATGCATTTATTATTTTTTTGTAATTCATGGGATGCTCACTCCTTTTATGCCCCATCAGTACTGAAGTTACCTCACAGTGAACATTGGATCCACGTATGAATCATGTATCCGTTCTGACATAAGCCACGCAGGCACTTTGCCAGGAGTAAATCCCATGAGAGGGGCATTAAATCGACATTCTCTTTTCCCTGTGGACACCTCAAGCTCCAGCTATTGTTTCCAGAGAGGCTGCTTTATCAAGCAGTGGTGCAGTGAGAAGAATAATTTGTGTGTTTGTAATTTTAACTTTGTGTTCCAGGGCTGGCATAAGAATTTTTCCTCCTAAAAAAAAAAAGAAAAACCAAACAGCCAAAAGCCCAACAGCAACAAAAAATTAGAAAGATCAAGCATTTCTGTCAAGTGACAAAAAAGTTGAGTGCATGGTTTAGTGGTGGACTTGGCAGTCCTGAGTTAACAGTTGAACTTGATGATCTTAAACGTCTTTTCCAACCTAGCTGATTCTGTGGTTCTATTTTATGACCTCTGCAGCAGTCCCGTCAAGCAAAACGAAGCTTATTGCGTTCATGACTTGCTCAGAAAGAGAAAAGGGAAGATCACCATGTGATTACGTATTTCAGAAGCATACAAGAGGTTAATTTAGGGGAGAGAAGGGTGAGGAATTAAACTTATTCTGTCTCTGCTTTATTAATCAGTTTTTGGGAAGAATCAAAAGTATGAGCTGAAGTAAGTTTGGACTAGATGATATATCAACACCTGCAACAAAGAAAAATGGCTCAGGATGTAATATGTGCAACTGTCAACCATCTTTTTTTCTTGCATCTGTTATGATAGAAGCTAGCATCTTATGGAGGAGCTTTGAGACCAGGTTGGAAGGAAGCCAGAGAAAAATCTTTTTTAAAGCCAGGTAATTTTTGTTAGGCATTTGGATACAGTACCATCTATCAGTTATGTGGGCAAAACCACTTTGCTTTCGGAAGCTGAGAGGCATACACCAATCTTGCTGTTTCTCTGGCGATAAAACCCTATGGTGCAAAGTCTCTGCTTTGTTCCCTTACAATTCTGGAGATGGGAGTGTCACACTGTTTTACAGGACATTGGCACTAAAAGTATTTTCTCAGCCTCAAGAGAGGATCATGAAGGTGCAAGGCAAATTTACTCTGTTGAGGTGGAATTTTCTGTGACTTTACCTTTGGTTTTCCAATCACTAGCCATTTAAGGTGCCAAGCTTAGGCCGACTGAGAGAGGTCATTGTCTTGCTCTTTCTGTAGTTACAGGTTGCTGTAAAATGGCACTCTGTGTCTAGCTGCTTTTGAAAATTCTGGTGATAATGCCCAAGTTGGCAATTTTGTCTGTGCAATGGTGGTTTCTGCTAGAGTGTCTGGGATAAAGAATGAGTTACTTGGGTTACTCAGAGTGGAAAGAAAAACAGATCATTTAGCTCTGCTTAATTTTGAGGCTTATAGTCAGTGTGCCTGAGATAAGAATGTATATCTCAGCGCAGTTACAGCTTTGATTAACATCCCTTCCTTAAGTATGATAGAAAGTCTCGCTGGACTCCAAAGAGCAACGCAATAAATCTGCCTCAGTTCTTATTACTTCAGGAGCTGTCATAATTGACCTGCTTCCTTGTGACTGTAAAATACACTGAAAGATGTCACTGGAAATGGCCTTTTCACTCTCCTTTCAGCTTGTCTAGAACTGAAGTCTGGAAATAAAACCCATCTGGCTACTGTCATGGATGTGTGTGGTGGTGGCTTGATGTCTCTGTTCTAAGCTTTGGAAGGACTGTGTTATCCATTGACTGAACGGAAGGCAAGAGATGGAAATTTTGGCTGTAGTAATTTTTTCATACAGTCAAGAGAGAAATTACCAACACATCTGTACTGGACTTTGCTTTGGCAACAAGGGTCTTTTTTTGGCTTGAAAGGGGTTTTTTTGTTCTTTTATGGGCTCCATCTTGATTACTTTGGTCTTTGTGTAAAACTGCAAAATGGCAGATGTAAGAGATAGGGTTGCAAGCTCTGAACTTGGTGAGTGTGGCTAATACTTTTAATGACAGAGGGATGGGATCAGACGAGCTAAAAAAATTGGCATATACTGTATTCTAGGTGTGCCTGCCTATTCTTCTGACTCGGTTTTTCTGCAGAAGACACCTTCCTTTTGGTCGGTCTCAAAAGCTGTCAGACTGCTTTTCCACTTAGTTGTAGCACTTTGCTAGCAGTTTACAGGGAAGCATCATGAAAACATAAAATCCTTTTGCTGAAAATGGTTCCATCAGAGGCTAGGGAAGGACTGGGATGACAGATTCCTCAATTCAGTTCTAGTTTTGCATGTGAAACATTTCACTAATCTGCTGACTTATAGTTAATTTTCTTTCTAATCCCCTTTTTTATATCTATCAGTAAATTAATGAAATCTACCCCAAAGGTTTGCTATGTGACTTAAGACTGTTTAAAAATGTATTGCAATGAAGTAAAGGGTCCTCTTGAAATTCAGCCTTTCACATTCTCCTCCTCTCCCTTTTTTTAGAGGAAGAATGAACTTGTACCCAGCTTTCTAGCTGAGCTGGGTAAAAAGTTCTTTAGCATTTTTAGAAGGAAAAGTATCTATAGTCTAGTCATCCCTAATTGCAAATGCAGATTGTACCCACATATGTTGTTTGATTTGCTGTGACTTTCTGACATTCCTTCTCAGTCTTCTGACAGGAGTAACCATGGTGGTAGCGCTGCTGGTGACAGGTCTTGCAGGATGAAGGCCAATTTGAAAATTTCATCTTCATTGAAATCTCTGCGGGTTTTGAAGATCTGGATCAGGTTTATAAGAGGGTATAGTTTTACCAGCAGGAGAGAGGAGGCCCCGGTGTGCAGGTACTACGTTAATGAAATGTTGACAAAGAAGCAACCTGTGCTCCAAGACTGGGGGCAGGTCTGGCTCACATGATTCATTAGGCCAGTCACTTCAATGCCAAACCCATTTACTTCTTTGAAGAATTCCAAGATACCTCTGAGGAGAGGTGGAGAGGAACAGAGAAACTTCTTCAGTGATGCACCAGGATAAACAAGGAATTTCCATGTTCAGAGTTAGTGAGAACGTAGATGAAGTGATCAGAGTAGAAGCTTGCGCACATGTCTACATACAGAAAGCAAATGAATTTTGCTTCTCTTTTTTATGCTTTGCTGTCCTTCCTCGTTCCTATTTCCTGAATGCAAGAGATAAGGGAAACTTTCCTTGGAATTTCTGAATATTGATAGGAAGCCCCTTTTAAGAGGATCCTGGCTTTTCTAGATAGTGTTTTTTTTTTCACATGAACAGGAACTCTAGTTCTTCTGCTTTCAAAAGTGCATTGTACCATTCTGTCAGAAAGCTGCTTCTCTAACAGATGTCTGCCAACATAAAAGGAAGGTCATAGCGGCCACAAGCAGAGTGACTAATCTCTTTCAGGGAGTCAGAACCCAGTTTATCAATGCAGTCTTCTTAACATCCCAATTACCCTGGAAAAAAATAACTATTTGCTGGCTGCCAGGCAGCTAATAAATGCTTAGTCCCAAGAAAAGGTTCAGATCTGTGGGCGAGATGGCAGAGGATTTGGCAGGGAAGAGCCATCTACGTGGTTGCTGGGTACATACAGCTTGTGATTTTTTAGGGAAAGTTTACAGCAGTGGAAAGGCTCTAGTTTCACTGAGGACCTAGGGGGTAAGAACAGTGCCTTATTAAATGTCTAATTAGGCTGATAGACTCTGCCTTATGTACCCACAACAGAATTCCAGGCTTGAGATTAGCCTTTAAGGACTGCCTTGTGTTCCTGTGCATAAAGGGCACTGTGTGTAAGCCCCAGCTGCCAAAGATGTTGCTGCATGTGCAGTGTTGTGCTGAATGCAGAGAGATTAGTGTACCTTGACAGCAAACCATGAAGATTTTCCTCAGCTGCCTCAAGAAATATACTTAGTTTATTCTTCACTTTGAAACAGTTTTTGTGCTGCAGCTGGGAAACACAGGATAATCATCCCTTTTCCAGTCCAGCTTTGCTTTTGGTAGTGTGTTCATCTCCACAAGAAAGCACAAGAGCTGGCATGTAAGTGCAACCCCTTTAAAGTACTGCACAACTGAAACCCAGACTTGTTCGTTTATTATAGCTCCTTGATAGGTCTGGGCCTTCTTTCCATTATGGTCAAATAATATAAATTTGCTTTAATTTTTTTCATAGTAGCATTTAATATCCGATACAGGTACACTGTTGGCTTTTGTCATCCATTTTTATCCTGTATAGGTACACAGAACAGATTAATGATTTCAGTTGAAATATTGATGCTTGGGGAGGGGAGTGGGAGGTGGGGAGAGGGAAGAGAGGTGGAAGGGGGAAGAAAAAAATGTTTAAAAACTGCTTAAAGTGATATTTGAGTTGCAAATTAGGACTAATGCTAAGCTCCAAAATTCTAGCTCACCAGATCATGTTCTACATCAGCTCCTTTTTAGGGCTACAGTCTTGTATATGGTCCCCAGTCTGCCAGACCTATTGTACCCCATAATAACCACTAACTTGTCCTCTAGGCTTTTTTTCCTTTTCATTTATCATCCATTAAGTGCAGCAGGCAGGGCTAGTCCAACAGGGCTGGCCAGTGTCATGCGTCCTTGTCCCAAAGAGGCCACTTCATACTGATGCTCTCTCCCTCCAGGCATTATCTTGTCAGAGCTGCTCTGTCCCGGTGGTGCTCCTCAGGTTGGGCAGTACTCATAAGCCTGTTGAGCCTTTGAACCTAAGCTCTGAGTGTGGATTTTAGGTAATACCTTCTGCATTCCCACAGAAATGCAGATATTTTTCTTGCATTCTTCTTCCAGTTGCTTTGCATTGGGGATGAAACATCCAATGACAACTCTATTCAACAAGCAAGAAGCAGTGGTCTAGTTACAGGTCCTGTAAGCCCTTAAAAGCCAAATGGCCCCTGCTGACTGAGAAGTCATCCATCTAGAAGCAATATATTACTTAAACTAGACATAAAAGGGGGGGAAAGAGAACGAAATTCTCTTACCTCTTCATTTTTTCCTCATACCTTTGTTTATTTAAGGTAGAAAAATGTATTTGGTTCAAGTACAAGTAAGTGGTATTTTCAGGACTGTGAGGGATGGGTTCTACTTTTGGTGTGTTTTTCAGCAGCATTTCATAGCTAGTGTCTAAGTGTTGTACTACTGAGTTGTTCTGTTAGAGTATGTTCTAGCCCATATTCCTCTCTGCTATTTAAGGGAATGGAAACTCCATGGGTCATAAGCCAGTAATTTAGTGATCCGTGATATCAGACAAATACTATATAGTGTGCATTTTGCAAAAATCCTGCTGCCTTTGTCTAGCTGTCCATCTACCCGTTTCTTCACATGGAAAGTTTTGACATATCTTGTGGGTAAGATGATTTGATTTTTATTTTCAGTTTCTTTGAAAGTTTTTCTGGAGTCAAGTTTTGCAGAGGAAATCTATTAATGGACTGCATGTGTCTATGTAACATCTTGTGGTAAGACAGTAGGTACACAGGACAGACTGACAGTGCCCTTGTTTTCTGGAGCAGCACAGAGTCAAGCTTGTTTTCAAATAGGGGATTACTGGATCCTTGTTTGCTCTCTTTCTGTTTGCAATCTTATTTATGATTCTACTCTTAATGCTGTTTTAGGAGAGAATTGTGAGGAAAGGTGATTCATCCCTCACTATGCCTGACACCCTCTGACTCTCTGGAGCCTGGATAGGTTGCATACCCTGTGCAAAGCTAAGTGACTGCATTAATTTTGTGGTTGCCTGTTGTCAACACTGATCATTTTGAGTCATCCTTCTCCGATTCCCTTGACCGTAGAAGTACTGACATGCTTAGACATCATGGCAGGGACATACATGTTCTTTAATGGCCTTATTCATTACTTTTTGCAAAAGACTCTGGTAAGCTTTGTTTACCTCTTTTGACTCCATCATCTTCCTCTACTATCTGAAAGTGAATTGAGAATTGCCATTTTTTCTGTCAGGCTCTCCTCAGCACTGGAGCCTCAGTACTGTTATATTGAAATAGTGAGGCCATACAGATCATGCTGTCTCTAACACGCTGAAGGCAGCCATATTTCTTGTTTTGGTTTGTTTGGTCAGTTATACAGTCTCCTGCTGGCAGCAGATCCTGGACACAGATGAGGTGGCCACAGCACAGCTCTCAGCAGTGAAGTTCTGTTAGGAATTTGGAGAAAATGATGAAGCAGCAGTCTGTGTTTGTGCCACCTAAGGGAAGTCACACAAACACTGTGTTCTTCATATGGCTGTGCCTTAGGGCTAACCACGAACTTCAACTGATATGATTGCCTACTGACTGTGGAGCAGTTTCCTTAGAAAACAATTCTTTGTGCTGGGCAATCTCTGCTGGCTTTTGGATTGTCAGATGGAATATAACGCATGGTGTCCTAAGCGGGTTGATTCCTGGTTACCTGAAGAAGACTGATACTGCTGCTTACAAGACAGCTTGAGGTATCTGGGCTAATAGGCCTTTATGCCAGAGAAATAAAGGTCTCTTTATGCCAGAGAATGATCTAGGACTTTTCTTAAAATATATTTCTGATGCAATGTGTTTCCCTCATCAGGTTGGTACAACCCTAATTTATTGACTTTCAGTTAATGTTTTGAGTCTATACTTACTTTCCGGAGCCCTTAAAAATGGGGATGGCTCTGTGCATATATTTGCCCAAAATTTCTTAATGCTCTGAACAGCAGGGACTTGGACATGCTGCCTTCTGTGGAAAACTGGTCCTTGTAATATGTTCGAAAATGTATTCTGTCACTGCTTAATATTCACCAATATTTAATAGGAACATCCTGTTATCCACCAGAAGCTATGAACTTAGATAACTGAGAACTAAACAGAGACCAGGAACTGTCCCAGTATTGACCTTCTGAATTCCCATTTCTTCTGTTTTCTATAGCAAAGCAACATGACCATCTTAACTTGCCCTCTGCATTTTTATAAATGCAAAAAAAATATTATCAGGGTATTTTTCTTTCCCTTTGGAAAGTTAAGCCTCCATAAAACCCCTTGTCATTACATTTCCAAATCACTGCTGTTTTTGCTTCAGAAGTTAATAAAAAAAATTTCTGTGTGAGGGAGTAGGGGAAGCAAAGCTGAACTTTTCAAATCAGTCTCCTGCACTGAGGAAGGCCAGATAAAGCTAGGTTCATGGGTATAACCTGTTTTTAAGAAGCAGAGTTTCTAAGTAAAGGAAAAGACCGACTGTAACTGAGAGCTACTATTCAAGGAAGCTCTTGAGGCCAGCATGAGCAAAAGTTTGTTCACTACTACAGTCCAGGCACAGTTACACCGCTGTAAAATAACATTGCTATTTACCTCCTTTATGAGTGCTGAGTATGAACACACACAATTGCCCATTCTGGGTGACTGTGACAGTTTTTTGAGGTGGATGATGTACAGACAGGATATTACCTTCATCTTCATGTAAACTCATGAAAATCCCTCACCACAGACGATTTACATGGAGGAGCTGCTGCTATTGCTTTCAGAAGGAAGGATAAGTGTTAGTTAGGGCTTTGATCTGACAGCTTTAAGACCAGACAGAATCTGTCCCCTTTTCACCGCTTCTATGCCATTCAGTTATTGTCTTTTAAAAGCTTTATGCTAGCCTTATGTATTTACCTACAGCCAATCATCAAAACCAATAGCTTCTCTTCAAATCTTTTTTTTTTTATGCATTATAATACTGGGGAGAATTTTCAATGGGAACACTGGAAAATTGGAGATTACTTCACAGACAAATATCCGAGCTCTGGTGCCAGGAAGCTATTCTAGTTTCATAAGGACAGCTTCATAATTTTTGGTTTTATGTATGTCAAATGATTCTTCCTTGTGGTTATAAAGAAATCTGACTGGGAACCTTTACTTTCTCTCCACAGCAGCTTCTGGACTGTTCACACAGTTGGAAAAAACCCTAGTCTAATCAGACTACATAAGACCAAATTCATCCTCCATTTTGGTCCCTTGGGTCATACCGAGCTCTTCTCTGCATTGCTCTTCCTGATGAAAGACACTGCTCTAATTGTGTTTGCATGCTACACAGATTGTGTGGCAAACAAGGATTTTGCCATACTTTACCTTAGAAATCTTAATAAACCACTTTCTCAACTAATGGCTTTTTATCCCCTAACAATTAGGTTCAGCTGTTCATTTAACAAATAACGGTGTTACTCTTTTCCTTTAGTACCCTCTAATAAACCAAGAGTAAATTACTGGCTGACCTACTTACTGAGATTGCTCAAATAATCCTCAATATGCCAGTATATTTTGATGCATTAAAATACAGGGCATACAGGTTGGAAGTTAAAAGAAATAGTGAATGTTAATGAAAACACAAGCAGGTAACATAATAGCCTGAGGGATACTCTATTTCATATCTAACATTCCCCTCCCTTTTTCTTTTTTTTTTTTTGCTTTCATCTGCAATATTTTATTCTTCCCTCTTGTAGCTGAACTAATTCCTAAATCTGTGAATGAACTGGATGAAATACTGATGATCTGGAGTTAAATAAAAACTTTACAGAATAGATAGATGTGTTTTCTATCTTTAATAAGTAGTATGTTTTAAAGAGAGGGTAAAATGCATGCTTGCACTACACCGTTTCTTGCTCTGTGCATTCCTTGCACATCTCTACATTTCCCAGCAATGGCCCCATTTAAAGAAGAAAAGTTATTTCAGAAATAGGGGGAAATGATAGCATGCTAAGTTTACAGGGGGTTTGTTGGATTTTTTTTTTTTTTTTAAGGCCATGGTAATGATTCAGAGTCAACAGTCTGGGCAGTTGTCTTCCATATTTAGCAAAGCAGTTCAGTAAATTCTACCTAATAAGCATTTTGTGTTACAGATTCATGTGACAGCACTGAATATAAATTTTTCTAGACAAGGAATGACACAAGCCCATATTTATGTTTGGGACAATTTTTGTCAGTAATAAGACACGACAGAGATGCTATTCTGTCAAAATTCTCTGCTGATTTTTCTTTCTAGTTGCTACCTTCTCCCTATTATATTGATTTGAACCCCCATATTGTAAAGCATTAACATGTATTGCACACTACTGCTTAACCACATAAATAAGTCTCAACTAGCTCCAAGCTTCATATATGACAGAGTTGCAGTTCAAATCTTGACAAGGATGAATCTGCTTTTTATTGTGTCTGTGTAGGCATGCCAAATCCCCAGTGGTATCTAACTGAGAGGCCTTCAAGAAGATTGTATTCTTCATGACTTGTCCTGTTTTATAGTAGAGTTTGGACTCTTAGGACTTGAGCCTTCATGTACATGCCACTGAAGGCTTCCAAAGTATGTGTGGTTACTGGTAAACTAAACAGCATTGCAACTTTACCTCTGTAGAAGCCTTTGCTCATACCTACAATCTTGTCTTAAACCAGGACCATTTATTACACAGCTAGGATTTCTCTCTACCTGGGTTTGCTGGATTTCTGCTCTAAAAGTGCCAGTCATCTTAAAAAAAAAGTAATGTCTGATACAGCATGCTTTACACTGCCAGAGGAAAGGCTCTATTGAATGATAAAGATTTAGACAGGAAACTAAAAGAAAAGATGAGAGTAACTTGGAGTGGTTAGAAAAATGTCTCAAATCTGCCTTAGCAACTTTCTGCAAAGAACAGGGAGCATCTGGAATAAATTGAAATACTCTGCAACAAATTGAAGTACTTTGGAATAAATTAAAATGCTTGGTCACTTCAGTGGCTGTGGAACAACACTGAAAAGTACCTAGTGACAGCACTCTGAACTGTCAGCTTCTGATTTTAACTAGAAGTCACATTTACATTCAAACAAGACAGCGAGAAAAAAAGACTAGATAAAGAAGGACTTGGCTATACTACAGAAGTTTGATAATTATCTGGCGGTAGTTGAAAATGCAAAGAGAAAATTTGTGGAGCCAGGTTTGTTCACGTGATGTCTTTTCAGAGGAATTGGAATACAGTTTCTCTTGCTCAATTTTAGTACCCATGTATTGCTGTCATCTTGTTTAAGAGACTGTTGAATTATCTCACAAAGAAAGGGATGAAAGCTTTGTTATGACTCATGTAAGACTGAGTTGATAAAGCACTGGAAAATGTTAGGGAAACAATTGGGTATTGGCCCTAAATAGGAAAGGACTCAAGGGGATTTAGCAATCTTTATTTCAGTAGTGGAGAAGAAGAAGAAGAAGAGAAGAAGAAAGGAAAAATGGGTAAAATGCATATGATGTCACTCAGCTGCATTTCTCCATCTGCTCAGGATCAGAAGTACTTAGTATTACTGACATAGGCTTACTGTATGTAACACCTACCTCCTTGCTCAGCAAGGAGCACTAGGACAAAGTTGTTAAATGTAAGTGCCAAAGCTATGCAAAAATCAGGGGAAAGATTAAAATCCAAACCTTTGCCTTAACAAACACTTCTTGCCTACTCTTTCAACCAGTTCTGAAATAATGATCACAGAAAGATCTTGATTGCATGTCCTTATAGTAAACATTACAAAGTCTGTTAAGTTTTTGGCATTCTTCCTCTTAGTGTCTGTCTTCAGTGTGACTCCATGGCAATACTCGAACTTACTAACTGCACAGTAGAAGGTCTAAGTTAGAGTATATGAATTGTTATGCTCCTTATGCTTTATGGCTTTCAGGATCTGAGCTAGCTGTTTTAATACTCTATGCTACTATGATATTGGAAGCCCATGACTCTTCAGTCTCCGTTTTGCTGCAAGTGAGGTTTTTTCCCTTTTGCATGGCCAGTTTGTGCTGTTCTGTGTTCCATGACAAACGTGGGTTACTGGTTTTAGCACCATGAAGTTCTGGAAAGAAACAGCAGAAATCTGTCACTGCTTCACCCATTCTTGTGGAGCAGGGTGTCTGTAAATGTAATAGACATGCCAAATGAGAAGTGTTTATTCGATTTGGAAAGAAAGGTTGAAGGAAAAGAGGAGGAGAGGATTTTTTTCACCAGTAGCAGGAACAGGATTTCTCACAAGACTTGCATGGTCTCTGAAACAGGTTTCTTCTTAATTTCTGTGCCAGAGGTCAACATGTGGAAGATCACATCTCTTAGTGGGAAAACCTGCTCTGAGACACTCCTTCCACGTGGTTTGAAAGGGTGTGGCTGGATGTGCAAGTCTCAGCAAGTACAAGTTGCACTTCTTTACTAGACTGGGCATGCTTTTGAATTCTTGAGGAGTAAGGCAACACCCTACCTGAGAGGAAGCAGGCAGAGAAGACAGTATTTAGAGCTTCTTCAGGTCTGTGGATGAGATAAATTAATGCACTGGGAACCAAAGAAGGAATGCAAGGGGAAAAGAAACACAAATTAGGTAGATGAAAGACTATGGTTCCATGTTCTGCCTGGAAACTTGCTAGGATGTTCTGCAGCCTTACTACGGCTGTGAACTCTGATGGTGTTTCCCATCATATCACACTAGACTCTATCAAAATGGATAGCGTATATAATCCCCAGGACACTTTGGGGGACCTAAATCTGTACTTTGATCATTTTTCATTTTTCTTAAAGCAGCTGTGTCCTAGGCTTTGCGAGTAAATGGTGAGAAGAGACATCTCCTTCTGAGACACATGTTTTGTACTTGTAAGAGAAGGTAACCTCCTTTTGGTACTCCACAAAGGACTGTTCTGCAGTAAACTGTTGTGTCTTGACAAAGAAGTAAAGCATGCTGTAGCAAGGAATTCTTCCCACGAGATGGGTTAGTGGCCCATAAAAAGTACATGTATTGTGAAGAAATTCCTGTCACCAAATGGACCTAAGGCATAATTGCAGCAGAAGTCAATAGCTACATAAGGCAGGGCATTTGAATGAGCTCCTGGGTGAACATAGGAATCCGGCTCAAGAAAGTTTAAGCTGTGCAAAATAGACCTCTTTTTATCCAACAGGTAAAGCCCTAAAATGTTACTGGAGCATCTGGAAAGAATGACAGTGTCTAAAATCAGGAGAGATTGAAGACTTTTTTTCTAGCCCACACTGAAGCAGAAGGGTTTTTCTGACATGCTTGTCTTCCTAAAGTAGCCCATGTAAAACATTGTGCACAGAGCTAAAAGCCCTGGAAGATTGGTATCTACTGAGTTGGGGAGATGAAACAGAACATTGATTTGGTAGTCTTTAGGAGCCTGGCATGGTGTAAAGGATGATTCCCACTGTGTTATGAGGGAAGATTTGTACTTACTGTGATCCAATCTCTTATGCTCAACAGTCCAGTGATTTCTTCTAACAGTTGAGAGGAAATGAGTGTTTGGTCTTAGATACTGACCTAAAGAATTGGGAGGGCAAGCCACAGGGGTCAGAGATGTGTATAGGTTTTGTCTATTCCAGTTTCCAGAATGACATAATTGTACATCTTGACAGTCTGAGATCTTTTAACACCCTCCAAAAACCCTTGCTGTAGTATTGTATCTATTTGTACCTTTTGAATGTTCCCTGTTGCCATTTTAAATGAGTAGGAAAATGGTCTGCTAGAAAGTTGAAGCATCTGTCCATGGAACGTTATTAAATATACAGTGTAGCAGAACTTGGGCATTCTCCACTTCCTTTCTATGCTGCTGCTATTCATTTGAGAGCATGTCCTTAGCTGAGCCTGGAAATCTGTTTGCGGTAGGCTGCACAAGCACCAGGCTCCTGTTCTGCATGGCTAGCAGTCTGTCTAAACGTAAAGTTGGAGTGAAACGGGGAGTGACAGGATTGATTCCAGAGAGCTGCAGAGCCGGGCAAGTCTGATCCTTCATCCAGTGCTTTCCTGACTTGGCCATGCTGCTTCCTCAAGCTATCTATCCACAGAGCAGGGCAGTACCAGGCATTGCCACGGTATGATGCAGTTGCACACAGAAGTGCAAAAAGTCAGGCAGCAGGCAGGATGCAGTGTGAAAACAGTATTGCTTAATTTGAACTGACAGCATTTGCTGCAACACATCAGAAGCTGCAAGGGCCAAGAGGTATTTCTTTTTAGTTGGACTGCTGATGTCAACTTGGGTAGCAGATGTTCCAGCTAGATTACAGAGGCAGTATAGAAAAGGTGTTGCTTTCTCATGGTATCTACTTGCTAGTTTTACTGTTTCTGCCTAGCCTTCTCAGCTTTCTGTTACAGTGAGACCTCTGTGATTTTCATATGGAAAAAGTGAAAACCTGTGTAATCCTAGTTCTGCATCACTTTCCTTACAGAGAGGCAGGATTGGCAGGAAAATGGATGTTAAACATTTGCACTTTCTTGCTTCCCATTTATTTTGGGAATCAGAATATACCTGGACACATGCACATGTTGAAATATAAAGCTGGATGTCCAGTACTCAAGATTCATACCATGCTTTAATTGTGCCTCATGAAGTCAGATTATATTCAACGATGCATGAAATGGCAGACAGAAGTATTCTGTGGGGACTGTCACTTAGCAGTGGCAAGCCTATCAAAACATTGGCAGGAATATGTAGCTTGCAGTCCCGCATAAACCCTGGTCTCACTGGAATACAAATCTGACCTGCATGGAGTAAGGCATTGCTACACTTTATATAAACTGAGGTAACTGGAGAAAGCTCAGCTGCTGACCTTCCTCTCTTTCGGATCCTCACTGGCCCAACTCAAGCAACTCCATTCTGAGCTTCCCGATTAATACATACACTGCTTGCTGAATGAGAACACCCTGGCTGTTAAATCTCCTACTCACCAGTGGTTTTGATGTTGTTGCTGTGGCTGTTAAGGAAAATGCATCACTTTTAACTTTCCTTTTACTTCGGTCTCCTAGAAGTTGTTCTAGCATGTTTAAGTTGCTTTTGGTATCAAGGTTTGGCTAATATCTGTATTTTACTATTATTAAAGTACAGCATGGAGAAAAACTTGGGGTTAGGATGACATAGTAGAAGGCACTGTATATACACATTAACTGTCCTCTGCAGTGCTTTTTTTTGCAGATTTGCTCTAGCAAGATACACCACCAAGAATGACAGAAGAAAGTGAGCCAAAGAAATCACTTGCCCTAGTGGCCTGACAACTATTAGCAAGAGCCAGACCCAGAGGCCAGGTCTTGGAGCCAGATCTTAGCTTGTTGGACTGGGAGGCCAGTGGATGCCAACAAGTTCCATGTGGTCATCCCACAGGTGTGTCTGGGCTGGTGGATTTGAATTAGCTGCCATTTATGGTGTAGGATGTGCGTAAGGGGAATATTTGGTGATGATGTGATTCAGCAGCAGAGGGAAATTCCTTGTATCTGAGACAAGGAGGCACAAGAGCACAAAATGGAATACAAACTTTTGTAAATAAGTGGAATCAGTTCTAAGTAAAGCTTGATGGCTTTGTAATGGAAAATAACTGGTGCATGAAGATAAACTGTTGTAGTTGACATAGTTCTAGGTCCTTATGACCTTAGTACAAAAAGTGTAAGAAAAACAGGACCTGGGGATGGGGAGTATCTGGGACTAGCAGATGTCCAGGATGGGTACAGTTAAACTAACTGATAAGTAAAAGGACAGGATGATTGCTATGTCTGTAATGTTAATTAAGCTGGTGTAAACATCTACTGTGTGGGCTTCAAAGACTGCCAGAAGTTATGAAGAATTTATGAAGATTGCTGGAAGGAGTAAACGACCCTCAGACACCACCACCACATTTTTGTATGCATGAGGAAAACTTTCTGGAAAGTGATGTAATTCATACGTAGCCTCCTGAACATGCACGTATGCCCAGTGACTATATAAGGACTGCTTGTGTCGCAAAACGGGGACACACGTTAAGAGGAGCTATCCCCCGTGTCTCCCGGCGCCGCAGTAAAGAATACCTGCTTGTCAACTTAAAACCTTGTTTGTTCCGAATCATATCCGCTCGCAAATGCCTCAGGAACTCCAGCAAAGAGGGGAGACAGAATTTTTCTTTGTCCCATCCTAGAAAAAAGCAACCCAACCCTTGCTGACTTATTTCGGCCTGTGGCTGATTGGTGAATAAACAGAGACGCGAAAATTGGTTACCGATCAGTTGGGGTTTTGTTCCTGTTCTTGGTGTCTTGGATGGCTGCAGTTTTGTTGGGTTTGGGTTTTTGGTTTTGGTTTGGTTTTTGTGTTTTGTTTTTTTTTAAATCCGTGCTGATTGTAGTAAACTAAAAGGCAGTTCCTTTGTTTAAGCCGCGTTTGCATCGGTATGCGGCTATTGGTATGAAAAGCAGCCATTCCCTGAGCATCGGACTAAACAAAAACCTTTGGAGCAAAGTGCTTAACGCAAACAAGAAGTGCAGACTTTGGGGGGAGCAAAGGGGAAGAGTGTGTGAACACTGGGTGGTTTTTTTTTATTTAACTGAGATTTCTTCAACCCCCTAGAAAAGTCGAACACCAGAATATCCCGATCCTTTTTTCACCTCCCAAGGTTGTGCCTTACAGTAAGAAAGGTTTTCCTGTCCCCTTTTGAAGAAAACATATTTAAAACCGTGGTGACTGGGGATGGCCCCTAAGCCCGTGGCTGAGATGGCACCGTGCTCAGCACAGCCCGGATTCAGCCGGGCTGAGATGCAGCCAGCATTATCAGCAAGACAAAGGGAGAGAGAATGAAAACGGGAACTAACCCAAAGAATTAAGGGAACCGAGCAGCATCCGATGCGAGCTGAAAGGAAAACCCGGCTGGTAATTCTGAGCACTGACTGCATGGTCGCCTCCACCGCGAGTGATCTGCTCCATCATGGGAACTGAGGACAGAAAAAGCAGGTTCCACCTCAGTAGGCCCATCTCAGTCTCAGCATAACATGCTCCTGGCCAGCTACAGGAGGAGAAGAGATATTAATGGAGTTTTCTCTTCCCCCTCTGGCAAAAATTTGCAGAGAGATTGGAAATGGAGCAAAGGAGTTAAATCTCTCTGCTTGCCTCCTCCCAGCTATTTTCTCGCCGGCTCCCATGTTGTCACTCTACTGTAGTGCTCGGTCTCAGCTGCCGATGGAGCAACTCCCTCATTGCCTGCCACCCAGGCACAAACGCCACCTCCAAGACTCAGACAATTTACCTTTAGAAAAATAAAAACACAAGAGGGCTTATTGAACGTGTGCTCAGGAGTTTGTGACAGTTTGTCTGCTTAGGGTTCACAGTGGGGTTTGTGTAACCTGATTGAGAATAGGCAAGTCCAAAGCCAGCTCCTTCGGGAAACTTAACAGTCAGACCCCATCTTATAGCTTTCACACCTTTTCTCATTGTCTGTCCCCGTAAGATTGAGAAAAGTTTTAATAGTGCTGGTTGGGGAGGCACCATGTGGGGAAACCCATCTAATGGCACCTAGGCCAGGGAGGAATAAGGGGGTCAGTAGAAGTCCCTGCAAGGTTCCCACAGAAATTAGGTCAGATAGATGCAGCTTGAGTGTTGCAGTGCGCCCTTTTCTTCATGAAAACTTCAGTACAGATGATTTTTAAAATTACAGCCTTTCATATACCCGCCCCAGCACCTTTTGAGATTTCATTTTGGGCAAGAGTGGGGGCCAGGAGTTGTGTTTAAGATGATGGACACATTCCCAGGGCAGCTCCCACCCCCTACAACCACTTCAATCATAAAAGAATGTCTTAAACTTTAAATTCCTTTAACCAAAACTTGTTTAGGTTCAGGCTAACTTCTTCTACACATTCAGGCTAATAGGGAGAACTATTTCAGCTGGGAAAATGTAGGTAGTTATGCCAGTGTTAACATTAGTGGGGGAAAAAAAAGGAGTAATCAGTACCTTAGGGGTTTGGCCCATGACTTTGAGGTTTAGCAAGGAAATATTCTGGAGTCAAAGAGGTGGGTTTTGCAATCCCTGCAAAAATCCTGCCAAATTTGGTTGTGTTACGAGATTCTGAAAGTTACTATTCCTGCATGTGCAGTAGAACTTGCTAGCAGCCCCATTCTGCTGCTGTGTGAATACTCTGCCCTCACTGGATTATATTCCTACACCCCACTGATGCCTGAATGTCCTTCTGTAGGGTGGAGACTCAATATGTGGTCATTGACTTTTGAAGAGCACTGATTTGATTTTGCAGCTCTGGCATGAGCATTCCCAGAAGAGGACCAATGTCTCCTGCCTGTGCATTGGTTAGCTCACCTTTCTTCTTCAGTGCAGGAGATTCCAGGCTGACTGTCATGTGTCAGGGAGATCTGGCACATGTCACTTGACAATAATATCAGTGCTGGGTGATGGGGAGGGCAGTGGGAGGCTGTATTAGCCTGCAGGAAGATCTGGAGAGTTTCTCTGGGAGCACTCAGACTCTGTCGGAGACCATTTCAGCCCAGGGACCCCATGTCTGTACATGCTCTTTCTTTTATGTAAGTGAAGCACTCCCATCACTTTTCCTGCCTGTGTGTCCAGGGGATTTTTATGGACTCTCCAGTGGGGCTATTCTGGAGGAGCTAGAGCAGACATCAATGTCACTGGACTCTTGCAGGTGGGGTAGGACTAATGTTTTGTAAACCACATTGGTTCTTAATGGAGATTCAAAATTTGCATCCTCTTCAGTGTGTTTCTTCCATGGAAAGAAACATAATTTGACTGTTGTCATCAGCAGCTGTGTGTGATTGTATGTATGTGATTTGTCAGCTCGTTTACTTTTATTGGGGTGTACCAATAAAAGGCGGGGCTCTCCCAGATCAGAGAGAGAACTTTCCTAGCAGCCAGCATGGAAGTCAGCAAGGACTAAACACCATTGCAAGACTCTCCACAAAAAAGAAAGCTTGCTTCTTTACCCTGACACAAAAAGCAGCATATGCAGGAATAAAACAAACACTTCTTCCCTTCAATAAAACTTATTAGAACCCCCTACAACAGATGTCAAAGCACCTGCATGATAGAAGATATTATACTGCATATACGTCTTGAAAAGAAGATGAGGGAATGTTTCTCTTATGTGCCTTCCCATTACTATCCTTGTCCGTTGATTTTCTTTTTAGCTACCAGTGGCCTGGAATGGAGTGGTTCTGAAATGCATCAGAGCTTTAGGAGCCTGTACCTGACCTGCTTCTAAATTATCATCTTGCAAGGGGACAGTCACTTCTTTGACTTCATTCATCACAGTGGATTGTCTGTCCATCCTGTGGCATTTGTTTATGTCAGAGTCCTTTAGTTCTGTAAGCTTTGCTTGATTATCCACTCATCTCATGCATTGCTATCAGTTTCTTCTTCCCTTGGGATTCATCTTTTGTCTTTGTGGCAAAAACCCCAGCCACTGCTTTCTTGAAAGCACTCCCAGACACCGTGTGATTCAACTTCTATGTGCATTCCTAAGCAACAGGCGTCACTGTCAGCTCTGCCATGAAGATCATCGTGCCTTCCCACTACTTCTTTTATAAGCTCTGCTGCTTTCAGTGATCAGTGTGATTGTTCCCATGGGGCTAATGCAGAAAGGCAGAGTTGCCTAGCTCCCCCCTTTCCATCTAACAGAGGGCACAAAGCTTCTTTCTGTAAGTAAGTCTTGAATTGGACCTTGAAACTTGTGGCTGAAGTAGAAAATTGCCTAGCTACCTCCATCAACAGAGAGAAGACAGCAGATCAATTTCTGTATCAAATCAGCAGTTTGTTTACCCTGGACTCATATTTTATTAGGTGCTAAAATACTTAACACTTTAAATGCAGACTGTAAATGATAGAACATTTGAATTGCAAAATCATAGGTAGGGAATTGACACTCATACTTTTGCATCCTGACATTAGCTATCTCCTGACAAGAAGCAGGAATGGTACTGCACAAAGTAAGATGTGAGTATACAGATCTGGATGTTGTCCACCATGCCAGCGTACACATTATTATCTATCCTTACTTCGTGCAGACTCAACCACAACATCTGGCCTGGGTAGTAATCCCTTAGTCTCTCAAAAGGTGCAAGTAGGATGTTTATATCCATGACCAAAGACGTGTATGGCAGCCTGCGCTACACTTGCCATGTAAAAGAGGCTCCTCCTCACCACTTGGGCCTGTGTTGGTGATAAGGTCTGAGTTTTTATTTTAAGATTTGAACTGGAAAGGCATTATATTCTTTAAAAAAATCTCAAAGCATGCTTTGAACATTAGCAGTTCTAAACTCTACTTATGGTGTCATATGACATATAACTTGATTGCAAAGTAGGTTTTTTTGGAGTTTAATTCAGAGGTGGATACAAGATCAAATTCCTCCCAAGTACAAGCATCTGCATCTCACTTGGTGTGAGGGATGTTTGCCATGCCTGCAGGGCAAATTACTGGACCAACTTTGGAGTAGAGACATACTTCTGCTTGCTATGCACAGTATCAGAATTATAATCACATAGTCATGTTCCTAGGAAACTCCTAGACAACACAAGCTCTGCTGATAGGTTCCTAGTTTTAATTGAACTGTGAAGCCTAAGAGCTGTTGACTGACACAGAGGGTGCTGGTAGTAGTAGATCTTTGTTTGAAGCTTATTGACTTTTTTCTGCATAGTTTTATTTTTGGTTGCCAAATCAATCCAATCTGGAAAAGCTTTGTGAGAAAATAGTCTCTTCACTGACAAAAATCAAAGCTTTGAATAACATAATCTAATTTTTTATGGCTAGCAATAAGCTTAGCATGGGATTTGGTTTTGCCTTGTGAAAACCAGCCATGCTGGCCCCTTGCTTTTCCAAGAAGCTCAACTCAGCGTGACCCAAAACTTGAGCCTCCTTTAATGGAAGAAAAATAAAGCAAGCATATTTCTTTAAGAAGTTAAAACCCAGTATTTTTGTTGTGACTGCTCAGTCATATCTCATCATCTTGCAAAGCATGATGGAAAGGGATGTGTGACTCCATTTTTTAGGGTCCTCAGACACAGCATATTCAGCTTGCGTTATAGTGACCTTTTCAAAGAGGTGATTTTATTAAGAAGACAGGGTAAAAGCTGATAACATAAATTCCTGTTACATGTCATAACTTTTGGGAATGCTAGGGTTTGTACCAAAGCTCAGTGACTTCTATAAGCTTTGGGTTGAGCTGGTAAATATGTGTTTTCTTCGGCACTCATTGAAATGCAGCCCATCTCTGTAGCATCAAGAAGTCTTAGAGGGCTATGTGGCTCTGGAAAGTGAGCTACTCATTGCCAGGCAGTATACACGTCATAATGGATGCTTATAGTTGCCCTCATTTATGGAGAATGGAGGGGACCATAAATCCTCACAACTTGAATAACAGCTCCTGCCAGGGCTGGGAGGGATGCTGCCAAACTGGTCTTGAGAGGTTTATATTGCACAGTGCCAACATTCAAGATGTGACTGCGGCTTCTGTTCAGGTTCAGGCAAGATGGCATGAGCTCTCCCTCCACACAGTAGCCAGAATCCTTCCTGAGCTGATAAGTTGTTGGGTTTGCAGAGCAGTCTAAGGCATGCTTAGATTTCCACTCAAGCCTTAAAATCTTAGCCTCAGAAAAGTTTGAATTTGAAGCCATGGATTGTCTCTGTCCTTTCACATCATTAACAGAGAGAGAAGCATCACAGATTCACCTTTCCTAGCCTGGTGTGCTGCGAAAAAATGTCTCTCAGGGAGCAAGGGACAACCTGAATCATAGCACTTGTTGGCCACAGAGTCTGAATTTCTATCAAGCAAATGGAAAGCCAAGGTGAAAAAGTAGGTTGGCATAGTTTGAACCTTTTTCTGCTTTCAAGTGAGGGGAGTGCACTAACAAAAGCAATTAGTATGTGCTTTGAGCTCTGTTTTATATCGATGATCTCTATCAGTAACACAAACCTTATCATTAGGTATGTGTATCTTATTGTCCCTACTACCTGTTAGGCTGCTGCTGGTGGTTGAGTGTTCATTGGTATTGAAGCCTTTATATTTTTGAAGTTGTATCTCCAAAACTTAATTCTGTCCGGAAGGACTACAGCAGATTTGAATCTAATGGTAGCCTCATTGCACTTTTAAGGCTGTCTTGCTGGCTGGGGCAGGGAGGTAGCGGGCTGGGTAATTTGAACTTGTTTCTGCAGAGCTGCTGAATTTCTTAACAACATTCTTAAACTAAGACTTAATTTAGTTTGCACATGGTATCTAAGGGCATTTAGTGCATTGGGGGCACTTCCAAATATTAAGATTGTAAATTTTACCATTGAGCACAGTAACATGGGAAAAGGGAAAGAATGAAGACTCTCTGTAGCTGCTCTGTTGCTTTTATTGGTGTGTCCATTTGGACACAACCACCACAGTGTAGTTAATTCTTTGCTTTGAGCTATGAATGAGGAGCAGCATCTATTTATTTTCCTCAAGCATATGCTCAGTTTAGAGGTAAGGAAACCATGGCAGAGCAGTGCGAGCAGTTTGACTTAAGCCGCACAGGTGGTCAGTGCCGAAAGTCCAGCTGTCTAGTTTCCCAGTGTGATGTCAGTAATCCTGCCTGGTGAAAATGACCCCTGACATGGAGGATATCTGTTGGGGGTGCTAATGCATCACAGTACAATTTGGTGTCCAGGAACATCCTGCTATCAGAGTAGCTCCAGAGTCTAATCTGAGCCCACTGTGAATGCACAACTGTTGGATGGGACTGCCCATGGCTGAAAATGCACACAAAGGAGCGTACACCTGCCCTCATTTCCAACATTTCAGCTTCAGTTGCTAGTAAAGGGAAGTTTGAGCTAAGATATTAATCTGTGAACTGGAGCACCCAGCAGCTTCTCCCTTTCTGATGACTGTGTTGCAAGGTGTGCTATTGCTGTAGCAGGACTAGCTGAAACCTAAGGATGGTGGTATCTTAAGCTGCCCCAGGAAGACCTTGTGAAGTTTGCCCATCTGAGCCCATAAACTTTCCTCTGTAAGATTGCTACAGTGGTGTTAGTTGCTCAGTTCCAATGAATTCCTTCAAACTAGGCTGGGGAGATTCGTTCTTGTAGATACAGCTCTTGCCTCTGTGTTCTGCTGCATATTAGAAAGGGAAGATGCTCCTTTATCTTATCTCACAAGGATGTTCTTATTACTGTCAGATAGTCTGAAGATTACAGTAGCTATATAAATGAGAGTATATGGTCTTTTGCATCTGTGTGCGTGCACATACATATGTATATGTACATATGCAGAGTTACATTTACATCTTATTTGCCACAGACTGATCTAGCAGCTCTTTGCAAATTGGAAGTGCTCCATTCCCCTTTCCTCCTACATGCATATTTACACATGCCTCAGCACTGGAATTGTCTGGACCTTCAATGATATACATGGGTTTGTAAATGTAGAACTGAAATTCTCAGAGCAAGTGAGATAGAAGGAAGCAGAAGCCATCATCAAGAGTGGGACCAATCACATGTAGGAGCTGCCCTTCTCTACTGGGAAAGATGGCATGAGATCTCTACTAGCCCCACTTTGTCCAGCTCAGTTCACTTAAAATATTGCCCTCAGTACTGTGTAACTTGGTTGTATTTCCGTAGAAACTACATAATGGAGACTGAAGTTCACAGGAAATGGAAACGCAGGCTGAGCCCGAAGAATAACCAGTTGCCACAAAACCCCTCTGGCCTCTCAGTAGTTGAGTTTCATGTAAGCTAACAGCCCAGTAACCCTACTGAGGTTACAGGATGCTGTGTGACAAGATTGCAGCCAAAGGTAGCATGGCTACAGGCCAGGAGTGAGGGAAGGAAGGCTAGTTCTGCAGGTCTGAGTTTTGTTGTCGCTGGCTTGTTTTTTTCCATGATTTGTGTTTGGATGCTAATAGGCTAAAGGAGAAGCAGAGCTGGTTTGACAGATCCATGCTTGTGTTATGATGAAATTCCTGGAGCAGTGCAAATTTTCAGCCATGTGGAAATCTATTGATGCTGTAAACCGTGTTCAGAATGGCAGCAATTCTTCCCAGAGCCCTTAGCCAAAAGCATGTGGATACTGACTTTAAGCAGAGGGAAGGATGGCACTGGGTGAAGATTTATGTACTCTCTGCCACACACACCTATTTGATACAAGAAAGGTAGAGAAAAGGCCCAAAGCTGAGCTAATTTTTTTCTTCTCTCTTGTCTGTAATCTATAAATATGTCACTCAGCAAATGCAGATTTGTTTCAATAAAATGAACTGGCTGAGCACAGTACTGCAAAGGCCAGTCCAGACAGTCGGTCTGAAAAGGTAGAATTGCAGTCATTTAATACTAAGTTTCTTGCACTGTGAACATGTTGTCTTAGAACTTCATTATGAAATACTGCTGAAAGATGTATATGATTATGTTTGGTTATACAGCAGTCTGGAGCTACATGAGGAGAGGAGAATTAAGGTGGCATATACATTATGAACTTCCAAGTGTTATTCCATCTACCAGAAATTCTGAATGTCAGATTAGTTTGCATCATTGTGCTTTAAATAATTCATTCAGGAGAGAGGGAAAAAAAAGTCTTCAATCCTTTCAGATTCAGTTTAGAATTGAGCTTTTGGGGTCAAATTGTGGGTGAATACAAACAAAACTACCAAACTTTTCACAGCTTCCACCTCAGTCAGGTGACATCACTTGGGTCAAGCCTCATCCAAAAGCTGAAAGTGAGCAGGTTTCAGCAAATCTGTTGAAGCCATGGGTTTACACTGAAACCTGAAACTTAATGGGATGCATTTGTTTGAAAAAATGTTGTTCAGAGATCCAGCTGTGGGCAGGCTTCAAGAAGTGTTTGGTGCAATGTGTCCCTCAACACACCAGGCTGTTAAATGTCAAGCAAAAGAACACGGGGACAGTGTATTTATCTTGAAATCTGTTTTTCTCATCAAGAAAACAGCAGTACAATATGTGAGAGACCTAGAAAGAGAGGTAACATTGAAAATTGCTATTGAGCCTTTGAAGCCTTGAGAATCAGGGGACACACTAAAGACATCTGGAAGAGCATGAAATGGGAATTAGATGTTCCTGGGACAATTAAACTGGAGGTGTAGGAAAGACTGCTCAACAGTGCAGACCCAGAAGTGTGAGGTAAGGCCACAGTGCTGTGTGAAGGGGTTAGGATGATAAGGCAGTGCATTTTATGGAAAGTCTGGAAGTGCCAGAGGATCATGTATTCTTGCAAAAAATGTCATTAACCAGCTAAGGGCTCAAGGTGACAGCATGGAACAAAGGGAAAACAGTGTAGAGCTTTGTCCCAGGCTAAGAGGTTATTTCTATTAATAGGGGGTATTAAAACGTTTACTGACCAGATGGTCACAAGGCACAAAAATAAAAAAGTTACTGAATAAACAGAACAGCTACTTTGGTGAGTCTGACAGGGGGAAAGGTCAGCATGAATACACTAAATCAATAGATCAAATTCAAATACAAGGCCGAGATAAAGGTGCTGGCAAGATGATGCAGTGCACATAGCTGTATTGGTTAGGAAAAAGTTAACAGACTGAAATTTGGTGGAGGGTAGAAAAATGGAAAGCAGAGAACAGTGCTAGTGGCATGGCAGTCAGCACAAATGATGCAAGAAGTATATGGAACTCATAACAGACCCAGGCCACTGTTAAAACATTTACAAAACGCAGGAAAATTGTGCATAATGAGTGAGTCAAGGGATTCCTTATGGTATGAGAAGGAGATGTCTCTAGGATTGTAACACAATCCAGCAAATGGAAAAGGATTTTCCAATTAAGAACCACAAACTGCTCATCGTTAGCAGTAGCACAGTCAGCATTAAGGCGCATGTCAAAATAGAAGAGTTAATGCATCTGCAAAGAACTGGTGTTTGGAGGAACAGGAACCGAGCTTGGAGAGCACGGCCTAACACTCAAATAGAAAGGGAGAAGGTCAGAAGGTTAAGATGTAAGACATCTAGCATGGAGTTACATGTGTATGTCCCTCAGTTTGGTCAAGAGGCTATGTGCCACTGAATTTCAGAAGAACAATGTGGAGCTACACATACAGGTGCTAAATAGACCTATGGGCTATATGGGAAGTTCCCTGCAACATCCAACAGCAGACCCAGTGCTTGCAAGGTGTGCTGCATGACAATTTCTGCAAGTTTTAAAAAAGAGGTTAGGAGGCAAGTTGTGCCACATGATGAAGAATAAAAGATCCCGTAGACTGGATTGACTCCACAGTGGTCAGGGAAAGAGCACAGAGGGGACTTTGTGTGAACTCAAAAGAGGTAAACAAAAACAGATGAAAGGGAATGCTTTCAATTGTCCATAAGAAATAAAATCCATTCTGAGATGGCATAAGCCAAATTCTCAAGTAAATTGAATGCAATGGCAGGATTTTAACAGGTCTCCTTGGAACACAACATGCTCCAAGATCCACACTTTGAGAGCAGCATTTGGCAGATACTGCATTCTTAAATGGCCTTTTTGAGTAAATTCAGCATAGTTGTTCTGGCTGCAGTATAATGGGCCCAAGCACTCTACATTGACGGCCTAGCAGACAGGGCAGCAGGACCCTTACCTCAACAGCAGTAGAAGATAGGACTGGAAATTATAAAATCTTGGTAAACTTAAACCACACAAGGCTGAATATTAATTTTAAAGAATGAAATCACTTAATTTGGAGTGTGAGACTGTTCTTAAAGGGAAATGTGATTGAGGATGCAGAGTTGAGCAATGTTGAAGGTACAATCTCAAACACACAGTCTGAAAAAAAATCTGAAACTGTTACTCATGTTCAGCTATGTCAGTACACATATATTATACATCAATACACTGATGATCATACAATTTAAAGGGCTTTTCCTTCACAGTGTTGCCCAATTGGTAGGCCACAACAGGAAGGAACTGAAAGATGTCAAGGATGTTCTGACATGAACGTCCCTTCTGGAATTTTTTTGACCACAGGAAGTCATAAAATTATCTATGGAGGCTGTCCAGATACCCAAAAGAGGACAAAGGAAAGTAAAGCTGTAATGCTGTGGAACAGCTCATCAGTTTCACATGCACAGTAGATGTAGACAAGATAAGCAAACAAATTGAAGAAGAGATACAAAGTCTGGCATGTGGATGTGGACATCTCAACTTTTCTGTATGGCCTTACTTTCAAAACACAGACATATGAAAGAGAGGAAGACAAAACAGAACAGTGGACTCCCGGGCACAAAAAGGGACTTTTTAGTAGTATGCCCAAAGATACATCCAAAAACAATATATACGTTGTGATCCCACCAATACAATGCAGGTCCTGCTTGGTCATGATAAGTATGCATGGCAGTATATGCTCCATCTCTCAATACACGGTCTGATGGTCTGGATTAGCCTTTACACTGTATCTCTCCTGCAAACATATGGGTCTGGTCTGTGAATCAGGTAGCTTTTACTGGAAGGCTTTTGACAGGTGCACAAGCCCTCATTGCCAAACAAGAAGGCAAAGAGGCACTGACTATGCTTTTCTCATTCATTCTAATAGCCTGTTCCTGTGGCTAATTGTTGGGGTAGAATACAACACATAACTGGCAGCCAAGGTATCCTGTGGCAGCCTTGATTCCTTTGATCATATCATAAGAATTACTGGTTTGAACAGCAGAAGAGCAATGACTATATGCAGAAGGAAAAGACAGAGAAATTGCATTTTGGACATAGATCAATGAAGGCACAACAGACATGCAAGAAAAACAAGCAAGCACAGACCAGTCCAGAAGAACAGAGGACTTTTCTGTATGACCTTATTTTCAAAACACAGACATATGAAAGAGAGGATTTCTCGGGAGAAGGGACTGAGAGTGCTCTGTCAATACCATGGGGAAAGTCAGAATTCAGGTATTTTGTAAGGATGTGACCAACCTGTGGCTGTATCAAGTGAGAGGCCATGAAGCTGGACTGGGGTGGATGATGCTGCACTATCTGAATACTTGACTGATGGACAAGATGAGCCAGTAAGAAATTCTGAGACAGATATCACCATGTCACCCAGGAGTATATTCGTAAGAACATATCTTCCTGAGCCATCCTGAGCTGCCATATGTGCCCAGCCCAGCACATACGTGACCCCATCAGTCACATCTGCTATTGGAAACGATAGATACTGTTGGCAGGCTTAAATGGGTATCAGGTGGCTGATATACTGATATGCTCACAGTCATGGAAAAAGGTGAAAAACTGAACTTTACACGAGGGGGCTGCCACTGGAGGAGAGAGCAGTCCTCTGTAAGGGTGCACCTGCAGGGAGCTCCCCAAAAAAGGGGACCCCATGCTCGGGTTTGATGTTTAGGAATTTCTTTGTGTGGATGCAGCAAACTTCAGCAGGCACTTTGCATCTGCCAGGACACGCAGAATTGCTCGGTACAGTCTCAGGAAGATCAGTTGTCTGCTAACAGTGGTCAGGGTTCCCTGCACATTTCCTTAGGCAGCTGGGCCTGGCCTTGGTGGTAAGGAGACTGAGGCCAGACACATCAGGGGTAGGGGAGATGCTAAGCACTTATGCTCTTGAGTTAACTATCCTACTGGTCCTGCTTAAACAGGCATGCTCAAGAAATTGCTGTGCCACTATCTATCTCATGCTTCACCTAAAAGGCAAGTGACTTGACAGGAAATGGGACCAAGCAATAAGTGAACTTGCACTGTGTGACTTCATCGATCAGCAGGACAGGGAGGGGGGGAAGATCTTAGGCTCACTGTAGGAAAGGATCAGGTTTGAGATCATCTTAGGAACCTGAATGTGCACAAGTCCATGGGACCTGATGAAATCCATCCGCGGGTCCTGAAGGAGCTGGCAAATGAAGGTGCTAAGCCACTGTCCATCATATTTGAGAAATCATGGCAGTCAGGTGAAGTTCCCAGCAACTGGAAAAAGGGAAATATAACCCCCATTTTCAAGAAGGGGAAAATGGATGAGCCAGGGAACTACAGACCAGTCAGTCTCACCTCTGTGCCTGGCAAAATCTTGGAGCGGATTCTCCTGGAGACTATGCTAAGGCACATGAAAAACAACAAGGTGGTTGGTGACAGCCAGCATGGCTTCACTTAGGGGAAATCCTGCCTGACCTATCTGGTGGCCTTCTGTGATTGTGTTAGGGTCCAATTGGAGAAAATCCCAGTATTGGACCCTGTTTCATTTGTGATTCCAAGAGTGAAATTGAGGTACCAACAAGGTCAAGTACCGTAATCGATCAGTTGGTTTATTACAAAAAGAATTATTATAAGAAAGGGAAGTTGTTGTAATAAAGGGGATAGTGATAGCACAGATTGGAAAAAGGATGGAAATGAAGCAAGATTTCAGGGTGCAGAGAGAGAGAGAGTCACCACCGTGTATCCGGTGGTGTCCTGGGAATCCGTCATCGTCATTGGAGGTGGTGGGGGTTCTCCAGGGTTCATAGTTAGTGTCAGAGCAGAGTGCCCTCAGCAGTCCATAGCAGTCGTTAGAGGTAGGTGTCCTTGTGGAGGTGTCCTTCCGGAGTTGTCCCTCTGAAGGTACCTCATGGAGTGTGTCTCTCAGAGTTGTCCTCATGGCCATGTCTCATGGAAGGTGTCCCTCAGGGTCTGTAGTAGTCATCGATGGAGAGTGTCCTCATGAAGGTGTCCTTCTGGAGTCATCCTCATGGCAATGGCTCCTCTTCATGATTACCTTTTCCCCCCAGTATAATGAGTTGGGGGGAGTATCTCTGTTCTTCATGTCATGTGTTACACGTTCTTGGTGGACCAGTTTCCCTGATCTTGCAGCCAGCTCTTCAACTGCATGTGTCTGCAGCAATTCTTGGGATAATAGGCAGCAATTCTTCCCAGCAATCCTTGAGGTAATAGACAGAAGAGTCTTATCTCAGCTCTTTCCCACTCGCCTCTCTGGCAATGGAGAGTGGAGTCTCATTTCAGCTCCTCACACCCTTCTCCCAGGCAATGGACATTGGAGTCTTATCTCAACTCCTCCCACCCATCTCTGAGACAGTGGATTGGTGGAATTCCATCTCAGCTTCTCATACCAATCTTTGAGACAGTGGACAGTGGAGTCTGATTTCAATCAGTTTCTCACAAATGGAGCTATAGAACTGATGGAGAGGGGCAGAGCAGTTAATGTTGTCTATCTGGACTTGTACAAAGCATTTGACACTATCCCGCATGACATCCTTGTCTCTAAACTGGAGGGACATAAATCTGATGCATGGACCACTCGGTGGATAAATAAAGAACTGGCTGGATGGCCGCACACAAAGAGTTGTGCTCAATGGCTGAATGTCCAGCTGGAGACCAGTAAATGAGTGGTGTCCCTCCGGGATCGGTGTTGGGACCGGTCTTGTTCAACATCTTTGTCAGCGACATCGACGGTGGGATCAAGTAACACTCATCGCAAGTTTGCCAATGACACCAAGCTGTGTGGTTCAGCTGATACACTGGAGGGAAGGAATGCCATCCAGAGGGACCTTGACACGCTTGTGAGGTGGGCTGATGCCAACCTCATGAAGTTTAACCATGCCAAGTGCAAGGTCCTACACCTGGGTCAGAGCAATCCCAGGCACAGTTACACGTTGGGCAGAGAAGAGATTCAGAGCAGCCCTGCGGAGAAGGACTCGGGGGTGTTGGTCAATGAGAAAATGAACATGAGCCGACTTCAGTGTGTGCTTGCAGCCCAGAAAGCCAATCTTATCCTGGGCTGCATCAAAAGGAGAGTGAGCAGCAGGTGGAGGAAGGTGATCCTGCCCCTCTACTCTTGTGAGACCTCACTTGGAGTACTGTGTGCAGTTCTGGTGTCCTCAACATCAAAAGGACATGGAACTGTTGGAACAAGTCCAGAAGAGGGCCACGAGGATGATCAGGGGACTGGAGCACCTCCTGTATGAAGATAGGCTGAGAAAGTTGTGGCTGTTCAGCCTGGAGAAGAGAAGGCTGCGTGGAGACCTCCTAGCAGCCTTCCAGTATCTGAAGGGGGCCTATAGGGATGCTGGGGAGGGACTCTTCATTAGGGACTGTGGTGAGCGAACAAGGGGTAACAGATTCAAACTTAAACAGGGGAAGTTTAGATTGGATGTAAAGGAGTTCTTTACTGTGAGGGTGGTGAGGCAGTGGAATGGGTTGCCCAGGGAAGCTGTGGCTGTCCCATCCCTGGCAGTGTTCAGGGCCAGGTTGGAGAGGGCCTTGAGCAACTTGGTCTAGTGGAAGGTGTCCCGATCATCTTACTAGATGATTGTAAGGTCCTTTCCAACCCAAACTATTCTATGATTCTATGAAAGGGGGAGGAGAAAGAAAGCGGGGCAACTTACAGCTTCATTTCAGACTAATTTCTCTGTCTGCTACAGTCAGACAGGTTCCTGCTAAAATCAAGCAACTCCATTTTACATTCTGAATGAATCACTGGAATTCTGAGACAGAAATAATAAAGGAACAGTGTGTCTGTCTCTGCCGCCCAAATCATTATGACAGCACATCTGTGGCTAATAATTGCCACTAGCATTTGTCTTTTGCAGGACTAGGAATAAAGAAACTACCTCTGCAGGAAGTGGTGTGACTCATTTGCTTCTCAGATGGGAACATCCCAGTCCCTAGCATAAGGTGAGGAGATTTATGTTCCCTGGGCAGTTATTTCTAAGGTTGCAGGAAGTGAAGCACTATACACAGTTCTGTATTTGCCAAAACTATGGCAGTCAGCCTCCACACTGCTGTCTCAAAGCACTTGCTTTCAGGTGGAGGGAGGGATAGGACACAAGTATTAAATTGTTAACAATGATTCTCAAGTTCTCTTGCACAACTGCAGGGACATTTCTGTCTGCAAGGTGGGTAACCATGCTCAGAAGTCCCAGCAAAAGGGAATGATGAGCATGTGTGATTGATAATGGGATGTGAATATTCAAATACTATGTTCAGTCATTAAGGTGCTTGAGCACATCCAAAGAAGATTAATGAAGCTGGTGAAGGGTTCCCTGTATTCCTAACTATACCCCTTTTCCCCCAGCCCAGCATCATGGCACTCTGTTGTATTGTGATGTCCCCTTATCCACTTTTGTTGTCACATTTTGTCACACAAATGGGCTGATGTGCCAATGCTGTGCTGGCCTTTCCCAAATGTGTACAGACTCAGCCAGGTCTCCAGGACTTCTTATAGCCCTCCATCTCAGTCCTATCTTTGGTAGCATCAGTATTTCTGTAGCAACCAACTGTGATATCAAAGCAACATGGTTTTTGGGTGAGAACAGCAAGAAACAATGAACTTTTCATAAGCAAAGATCCAATTTTCATGCAAATGTCTGCCACCACCACTGTTTCTGACTCTAATCCGAAATACCTCACTGTTACCTCGCTGTCCCCATCTGTCATGCCCGTGCATGATCTTTAGTTAGGTAGTGTACTGTGTGCTTCCGTACAGGAATATGTGTGTACTATTGAGGAGAAAGGCACGCTCCATTCAAAGAAAAGGGAAGCAGTAACAGGAATGGAAGAGCTGTAGCAGTAAGATTTAAATGCAAACATCATTTTCTTTCTAAACCGGAATTAGCGTAATTGGTTAAAATCTCCAGTCTTTTCCAGGGGTGGATATTTTTCCAGTGGATGGTTAGGTTGTAGCGATGTGAGAACTGAGACTCCTGGCCGTACTTTCCAGGACCTCTTACAAGCAGGATCTCCAGGGATCTGCAGCCATAGGAGAAGAAGAATGGATTTGTATATAGTACTGACAGTTCATAGGGAAACAAAGCTACCAAATGAACTTCTAAGCCATAAAGGTTGCATGCTAACTGTATCTTAAATAAACCATCAAGACCACAGATTCTGCCTTAGCCTTGTTCACTTGCAGTGCTGCCACTATGCATGTCTTCTAACACAGAGGACAGCAATTATCAGTGGGGGATTTCACCTGTAATAGGATCTGTCTGTCTTTATGTTCAGTGCTGCATATTCCGTGGACCAAAACACTCACCCGATGGAGACTGCCTTGTAGTATTAAGGATTTAGCCTGTAATTTGTAACAATTTTGATTTGTAGGACAGACATCCCCTCACTGCTGAGAGTGGAGGAAGCAACATACTGTAACTTAATGCTGCAAAGAGTAGAATTTAACTACTCAGATCACTCCTACATATTTTGTCGAACTGATTGTGCTTTGTAAGTGAAGATATAAGGGGGAGTTCTCTATCCACAACAGTGAATAGTGTTTACCCAATTTTAATTTGGGCAATAAAAAGTCAACGTACTGCTCCCTGCCCAACATGAATCAACAAATAAATGAGTTTACCTCCTCTTTAATTACAGGTAAGTCACTGGCTCCTTGGCACCAGAAAATGCTCTGTGGTTTCTCCTGCTTTTAATTCACCAACACTATAAAATAAGTACATACATAAAGCAGAGCTGAGAGGGAAAAATGAACAACTTACTCCCTGGCACTGCAGAGAAAAAAAGTTCACACAAAACCTCCATCTGCATTTATTACATGGGAACACGTAAGCTTACTTATCTAGAAACTGGCTTACAGACTTGACTCTCCCCTCTCTTGCAGGTACTGGCTGGTGCCCTTAATCCTCTGGTGTCATGTTGTGGCCATGGGAGTGCTGGACGTGAGGCTCCCTTGCCCAGATACAGCACACTGCAGCCTTGCACAGAAAAGGAGATGTGTCAGGTACTCAGTATCCCAAGGACCGAAGTGTCTCATACCCTCTGTACCAATCACGAGGTGGCAGGAATCTCTGCAACTCCCATCTCATCACTGTGTGATGTGCAGCCGAGCTGTTTGCTGTGCTGAGCTGGCTGCTGGCTCGAGCAGCAAGATGTCTTCTGTGCACAGCAAGGGATCCTGCAGTCTAACCTAACGCCCTCAGCCTCCACTCACCTCAGTGCAGGCATTAATCCTGAAGTCTAATGATGGCCACAAACCTGGCAATTATTCAGTTAATCATGTAAAACCAAACAAATGCATTTAAACTCAGTATCATGATAATTCCTCCCATAATACAGCCATCACTGTGTTTATGATTTATAAACCACTAGGGTTACAGTTGCTTATTGCATGCACACTGCTGTTTGTTTCAGCATTAATACCATTTTGCAAAAATGTCTATCTATCTGTTAGAAAGCTTTTCAGCTAGTCTGATAGCAATAATAATTATTTTAGGACAAATGATGCACATCAAACCAAATATTGTTACATGTTTTATGACAAAAAAATCCTAACAGAATTAAGGTCCTTTCCAACCCTAACTATTCTATGATTCTATATAAACGGAATATAACAAAATATAAATAATACAGAATAACATAAACTTTGCAAGCTATTTTTTAAATTTTATGGCAAATTGATTGTTAATCCCAAGAAACTTTGTAAGGGTTCTACTTCCTAGCTGTGACATGCATGATCTTTCATTTTTATCAGCATAACTTGTTTAAATATGAGGAGAAAATCAGTGTTTCTGTGTGTGGTCCAAGCACTCACACACATATTCCTTCATGCTTCTGATTAGTTTTAAACAGTTATACCACAGATCTAGTCTAAAGAATCCATTTCAAGCTGTATATAGAAGTGAGAGATGTCACAGCACTTGAACAAGACATACCTCTTCATCATTGTGAGGCCAAAACAGTGCCTCATGGTAATATATTTGTGAGGGTTACCATATTTCTTAATTACTGATATGGGACTGTGTACCCCAAACTGATTGTTTCTCCACCAAGTCTAGAGCACCTAACTGCTTGCTGCAGCAGTAGACAATTATAAATGGGGGCCCAAGAAATCAAAGGCTCAGATGGCAGAGCTTAAAGGGAGGAAATCTGAGGATCAGATAAGTTCATAGCTGAAATCTGCCACAACTACTAGGCCCCAGACTGCAGGCCAGGAACATTACGGTCCTGAAATCAGGATGTTTTCTCCAGCTGAGCCTGAGTGACTCCAGGCTGTTTTGCAACCACCCTGGAATGTGATGGGAAGAACATGCATCAGGATAGGAGGACCACAGCCCTCTGGGACCAGGGCAGGGCAGAACACATCCTCAGAGTCGTATCTTGTGCTTCTGGGGTACACTCTCAGTATGCTGTAGTCAATTGCAGTGGTGCTTTTCAGCCTGTTCCCAGAGACACCCAGCTGCAGGACTTCCCACTGGCAGCAACCCTCCACGGACTCCGAAGTGGGTTATTAGCCATTGAGTATCCCGAGAGCTTTCACAGGGGCTTGTGTAAGCCCCCAGGTCCAGTTCCATGCTCTGCTTTCTAATCCTGATTTCTTCTGAATTTTTCAAGACAGCTTTTCAGCATCTTTAGCTCTTCTTACCAACAAACTTAAAGTATCTGTGTTGGTTTTTGTAAGAACTAGATGTCTGCAGTACTGTTGACCTGTGAGACCCAGAAAAGCCTGCAGCTCAGAAAACTAGTCCAAAAGACGGCAAAAAAAATCAGGTGCCACTGGCTGGAAAGCTCTCGGATGGACAGACGTTTTTGCAAATTGATAGGCCACGTTGGAAAGTTTGTCTTTGCTCCCTTTTTTGGAGAAGGGAAATAATACCCTTGTTTCTGCCTCTCTCTCGGTCTGGCATCACAAGGATAGAAAGAGTATTAGAAAGAGTTTCTTTTTCTATCATTACAGCGTGATGCTCTCACCAGCACACTCAGGTTTATGAACTATGTGCGGAAGCTGGTCTTTAGCAACTGCGCTGCATTTTGTCCTTCCAGTCGAAAACTTTGAATGAAATATTGACAGTGCTCCGCGTCTGTGTTCAGCAACAGGGAAAAGTAAAAAGCTATGGAACCCAGACCTACACAAAATCACCCGCTACTGCTTTTTGGGTTGCACTGTGATTTTTGCAACTGCTCTGCAATGTCATTTTCTGTGTAGAGTTTTCTTTGCAGCAGTGTTAACAATTGGCCCAGGGCTAGATATTATCTTTAGAGCATTAACTCATGTTTAGGTTCTTATGCAGTGCCAAAAAAGGGGGAAAATAATCTGCTTACTTATAATCCTAGATAAAAAATGCTGAGATTTGAAATGGCTAAACTTCATAGCAGATCCTCTACAAGAACCAGCTGTACTTGATCTGTGCTACCTAGTGAACAGCCTTCTGTTTGTACCATGCTATGAAGTATAATATGGGATGTAGCATGACCTGCATCTGGCTGATCAGAAGCTGGTGGTTGTGTGACAGGCCATAAATAATCCTGTCCCCATATATTTGTAGGCATACTAGAATTTAATTCATTTACTCACAAAATTTTATTAATTTAGCTAGCAAAACCAATTACAGTCATAGGATTTGTTGGTTGTACAATGTAAAGGCTCAAAGCAAAGCTTCTGTCCTGAATCTTTGGAAATCTGGAGAGAAAAAGGGGAAAACCCCCATAAATTTGGGAAATGATCCTACCTCTGAGATCATCTCCTACCCTATGTAAAAAGAAAGGCCATGTTTACTCCTGCTGGCAGCAGAAAGGCAAGCTGCAAAGATAACATGGGTAAAAGAACAAAGCTGGTAGTGCCCTGGAGGTTTACTAGCGAAGGAGTTATCTATAGAGGCTATACTTATGTATATGAAGTTGACTGGAAGAAGGAGGTAGTTAGAACAAATGTCTCTGACATCTTCCAACTATGTGCCATTTGGTGTTACTGGTATCACAGCCTCTTCTCAGCTTGAGCCTGAACGCTGGTATAATGCAGAACCTGGACGCCATTTTTCTATCCTTTCCCTTGGAAACGTTCAGGGCTTGGCTGACAGTTGTTCCAGGGAGACAGCATAACAAGCACATTTCTCCCTGTCTGCCATGTGCATCAGGAGGAAAGCCTGGCTGTACAGGATGCAACTGCCACCTGATTCCTGTGTGGTATTGATCCTGCCCCTCCGTTTCCTCTCTGTAAGCTCACAGCCATTTACACAAACATACAAGTGTATACAAGTGTAGCAGTGCTTCTCCGTCTTGCCTGAGCTAGAGGCAACAGCAGCAGCAAGCTGGCAGTAGCCTTGCTGAGTATTTGCCATCCAGGTGGTTCCTTCTCAGGTGGTAGGGACCTTCTCAGACCCCCCTCAGGTGATGGGCAGGGAACAAAACAGGGCAACTGGAGGAGCTGAGCTCCCACATGTCGAGTGAAGGTGGAAGATGACCAGTGAGGGTCCTTTCTTGATGCCACTTCTCTTTTTTAGCAAGGTGAGGTTCTCTATGAAGCCTCTTCTGAGAAATTTCTCAGGGTGTATATGAGGCGACAGCTTCTGCCTTCCAGTGAGGAATGGGATGCCTTGGGTATAGAGAGACTGATGTGTGATGCCAGAGTGCTTATATGCAGGAAGCAAGCAATGTTTAACTGCTTTCAGAGTTGCCTTGTTGTGTTTAGTTTTTTAGTTAAGTTTCCCTAGAATAAGAGATATCAGGAGAAGACATACCATCCTCTGCCTGCAACTCATTTCCAGATGCCAGGATGCTCCGAGGAGCTGGGATACCCACGAGGACAGGCTTACAGTAAGGTGGGAGAAAAGCATCTTCCTAGTGCTCCAAACTGTTAGCATTCAGAAACTGGTCCTGATCTTCCTGTAAGCTGTTTGCGTATGTGCTGTGGGGAAGATTTCCCCTGCTCCCTTCCAGCTTTATAATCCTCTGGTCCTGAAAAAAGTCACAGGACAGGACAGGCAGTTGTTGTGGTGAGACACTTCCCCAAAAGACAGTATATATCCCAGGTAGTAAAGCAGCAGTTGTAGTTAAGGAGAGAGGATGTCCTTCTTTTGCAGGGACATCAGTTTTGTACCTCTCCATCTTATATCCCTGACTGCCTTTCCTCTGCAGCCGAAGTCTGTTGTCGTACCCCAAAGAACATGTTGCCATTAGAATGTTACTCTAATGACAGCATTTCCTCACAAACCCTCTTCAGAGCAGGCTTAACACAGGTTGCCCTGCCATGGTCTTGCCCTGGCCTCTCTGCATGAGTAGCATTGGAGTTGACAAGTTTTGGGTTGTGTTTTTTCCCAACACCATCTCCCTCTTCACAACTGAATTCAAGCGCAGATCTACTGACTTGCTTCAGCCGCTGAGGATGTGGCAGGGCCGCCTTGGAGAGTGGGCTGGTGTGTGCATGCCTGGTAAGACACATGGCCTCAGGCTGGCTGCCCCTTCTTCAAGTCCCGTGGAGCTGCTGCCCTCCCTGCCTTTCAGACTTTGGACTGAGCAACTCCAATCAGCAGACTGTGAATGATTCAAATTGTCTTCATCAGCAGATGTTGAATCTTCCCCTTTCACTTTCCAGGAAGGGGGAAGAGACTGATTCATTCTCTTTGTTGGGGTGGCAGGGGACAGAAACACTGTAAAAAGAAACAACATATTCTCTGACAGTATTCAAATCCTGAGGCTCAATGCCTGCAATCTGCCCTTCCAGGATTTCAGCCCACTCATGAGCGATATTTTAGTTTGCATCCAAATGCAAATAAAGTGTGCACCATTTAACTTTCTGAGGGAACTCTGCTTTTCATAGGTTACTGATAAACTGGTTGCAGAAAACTGCTGTTAACTGTGTGTGTGGCTGTATCTCTGCTTCCCAGAGAGGTCAGACTGCTCATCTTTGTCATACATTCCTTGCTGCAAACTGCTTGGGGCGATATTTTTTTTTTGGCTGAAGAAATGGCAGAAAGGGAAAGGAGAGAGAAGTCCATTTTTCACCCCCACCCCCCCCTCCACCCCCCACCCCCGATACTGCAGTCCTGAGCGAAGGACAGTGGGATTGACGGCGCCCTTGGCAAGTTTGCTGATGACAGCAAGCTGCGTGGCGGTGGATGGAAGGGGTAGCATCCAGAGGGACCTTGACACACTTGAGAGGTGGCCAATGCCAGCCTCATGAAGCTCAACAAGGCCAAGTGCAAGGTCTTAAATCTGTGTCAGGTCAATCCCAGGCACAGCTCCAGGTTGGGCAGAGAAGAGATTCAGAGCAGCCCTGTGGAGAAGGACTTGGGGGTGTTGCTCGATGAGAAAATGAACATGAGCCAGCTTCAGTGTGCGCTCACAGCCCAGAAAGCCAACTGTATCCTGGGCTGCATCAAAAGGAGAGTGAGCAGCAGGTGGAGGAAGGTGATTGTCCTCCTCTACTCCAATCTGGGGAGACTCCACATGGAGTACTGTGTTCATCTCTGGGGCACCCAACATCAGATGGGTGTCTCTTTGTACAGGGAGGACCTGCACAGCAGCACCCCCGTACTGGGGAGCAAGCCGGAGCCGTGCAGTGGCTTCCTCTGGTGCTGCAAAGATTTACTAAATAAACCCAAATGTTCCTGGTGTCTCCATCCCTTCCCTTCCTGTTGTTTGTGCTGCACGTGTGTGTTTGAAGAAGTTGTAAGCTATTTCAGCCTTCTACAATGAAGTCAGTGAGCCTCTTTGCTAATAAGAAAGCTGGTGAGGGACTTTTTACAAGGGCATGTAGTGTCAGGACGAGGGGAAGATGCTTTAAACTAGAAGAGCGTAGTCTGAAATTAGACATGGGGAAGAAATTCTTTCCCATGAGGTGGTGAGGCACTAGCACAGGTTGCCCAGAGAAGCTGTCAATGCCTCATCCCTGGAATTGTTCAAGGCCAGGCTGAACAGGGCTTTGAGCAACCCAGTCTGCTGCTGCATGGGGGGTCTAGTGTCCTCTGTTGCAGGGGGATTAGAACTAGATGAAGTCTAAAGTACCTTCCAACCCAAACCAATGATTGTATGACTTATTTTATTACTAATATTCCTTTTATGATGATGATGATTAGAGGTTATCAACATTTTTACTGGGCATAGTGCAAGCATAATAAATTGTGTCTCCCCACCCCTCAGATTACGAATAATCTAACAACAGTCTGATGTCAGCAAATCTGACACCATCAAGTGGCCGGGAATTTTTGCTGATCACTGATCACTTCCTCCTCACATACTCGAGCCTTTAACTTGGTCTCCTATGCAATGACTTCTTTTTCCTTTAAGAAACAGGGCAAATCAGAGGTCTACACCATGACCTAGGATGTAGTGCCATTGGACCTGAGACTCTTGGGAAAATTTGAAGGGAGCAGAGCCTGGTCTCTGGAAGACTTGCAGAACATGGCATCTTGCAGCCACACAGCCTTCCTGGATAGGGTCATCTCTATCCAGAGCTGTGTGTCCCACTAGGCCAGCCTCTTTAAAGCCTTTACTAAACAAATTCCAAAGGGATTCTGCCAGGACACTACATTCACCAATGTTAAGATTTTGTTGTTAGGGGTGTTTTTATTTGTTTGGTTGTTTTGGGGGGGATGTAGTTTTTGTTTATTGCTTCACTTTTATTAGGGGTATTTTCTATTTCTGCTATTATTTTTGCTGAGAAGTGGTGACACCGATGGAGATGTACGACTGTAAATGTGCATAATTCAGTCTTGGCTACGTCCAAGACAATACTCTTTCCTTATCTCAGATAGCAGTTGAATTAATGATGATGTCAGTCAATAGACTATTGACCTGTTTTGATTCCTCCCCAGCTCAGCCACCAGCCTCCAAGGAGGACATGGGGTTCAAACTGGCCATTTGGCCAACAGCTTTTCCAGATATTTCGTGTGTCATGACCATACAATGAATTTCCGCAAGCAGCCCACTTCCCAGTCCTCTGATAAACACCCAACAACCCAGACCAGAGTCAAGCTGCTGAGGGTTTTCACAGCATTCACCAAGGTATGGTTTAGGAGCTAGCTCAGCCAAGTACAGCTTCTGTGTCCTTGTGGTTCTGTTGTCCCTGAATCTGCTGGGTCTTTCCCGTCCAGCATCCACCACATCCTCCTGTGGGCAGTTCTGCAGCATCAGTGTACATCATGTGAAAGCTGCCTCCTCCTGAAGGTTTATAATCTGCCATTTCTTGCCTTCATTGAGCCCTCTGAACTTTTGTATCAGAGGAGGCAGAGGTTGATTATCTCTGCTGATTTCTTGCACGCCATCTGAAACACTGATTTCACAAGGGGCACAGAATGGCTGAAAGCTGCAAACTGTGTCTAACATGCAGTAGATTGCTAACAGAATCTGTGTCCTCTCTCTTCCTTCGAATAAGGTGATGTAGGTAACTTGACGGCATAGAAGGAAAGAGAAGAGGTACCCAGGCAGATGCTTCTCTGTAGTCTTACAACTGCTAGACTCTTTCAGACAAAAGAAAGCTACCAGCACTGTGAAACCGTGGCCTCTCTTGCCTTATCCTGGGCTGGCTGCTTGCCAGGCCAGCTAGGCAGATCAAATCCCATTGCATCTCATTGCTTGCTGTGACCTGCTCCTGAAAAATGCACTTTTTCTGTCTATGTTCTTACCTGCCAGCCGTCTCCTGAGCCAGCCTGTGGAAATTCAGTTTGAGACAGCAAGTGACATTCGGCTGCACTCTTCTCCACAGAGATGAGTCTTTCTTTATATGTTTGTTTTATTTTTAAGCCAAGGCCTCTGGAAAACAATCCCTTGCCTTCTTAAGTGGGAGATGCAAACACTGAGATCTTGGCCTCTGTGTTAAATGTAATTGGAATAAGGCGCACCTCTCTGCCTTCTCTCGGCTTGTTTTTTTTTCTTTCTATTTTATCCTTCAACTCTGAATGTGTCCCTGGAAATGATTCCTTCAGACAGCTAGTTCCCAGCAGCTGACAGGATACTACTGCCTGTACAAGAGCAGCTGGATGCCCTCTGCATGCCTGCAAGGCTAAAACCCACTCATTATTTCAAGGTAGAGAATGGGAGGGAAGGGACCAGGACAGCCAGAGCAGAATGGCTTAACTCCTGTGCTGCCGGATCTCCTATCCCACTGTTGTGCCTGTGATCTGGCAGTGTGTGTAGGTTGGGACACACTCAGGCACTGCCTTGGTGCCCTCACTCTTGGAAGAATGGTTGGTAGAAGGAAAAGAAGTGAAGGTGGTACCAAGCAGCAAGTAAAAAACTGCATCATCAAAAGGATACAGAACCTGCTAGTGTCAAGGAGAGATAGCAGAGAGAACCTGGGAGATGCTGGTGCATTTCCTGCTGAGGGGAAGCAACACTAGAGCTGGGTATCCTTTCTGAAGCAGCCATGTTGTGGTCACCTGGAGTCATCCTCTCCTCCCAGAGAGAGCAATATCATTGTTCCTAGAGGCTCACGCTGGTATTCAGTGCAAGCCAAAGAAGTCATCCTTTGAGGGTTGCCCCTGGGTGCCCTGGTGGTGAGGACCACCAGCAGCCTGTGGTGGGCAAGGAGATGTAGGCAAGTGGGGGCATGGTTCCTTAGAAGAAAGCCCCTCTGTCATTCCCCAAAGCACCCCCACAGTAGCTGGAACCTTCAGTCCTCTCCAGAGCTCTGTCTGATCTTGAGGCCTCTGCCAGGCCTTGCACTGGGGAGCAGGAAAATCCCTGGTGACTCAGGAAAATTTGCTTTGTGCCATTTTCCTTTTTACTCCTCCAGCTTATGGGTCTGCTGGGCTTTGTATCATCCTCAACCCCAGCCACTAGGTCCATCCCCCGTTCGGATTCTATTCCCTCTTTCCCCAAACCCCATACCTGCAGTGCTATCCTCCAGCTGTGTGTTTGCAAACGCAGGCTTTCAGAAAGGGTTGGTGATACTTTGCAAGGAGACTCAGGGATCACTTGGCAGTGCCCTCCCCTTCCAGATCACTCTACTTCTTGCTCCCAAATGCTCCCATTTGCTTCTGTTCACCAGTATGTGAGTGGAACAAGTGTGTTGTAAGGCCAGTGAGCTCTTCAGTGTGCACCCCGAGTAAGAAAAAGCAGTTGTACATCATATTTGCAAATGAGAGCTTTCCACTCTTCTCTCCCTTCCTAGTACCAGCCTGCACTGCTCCTTCTATGCACAGAGTGAAAGCACAGCTGTGTTCCTTCAAGACAGGAGAAAATGAACTGCAGATACCTCAGCAGCATGCCCTCCTCCTCCCCTGCTTGTTAATGCTGGGAAGCTGCATCAGTGTGACTGAGCTTTGAAGCTGAGCTGTCACAGCTCAAGCGGGAAGTGGCAGCACAAAGGGGCTTGCGGCATGCAAGCTTGTGCCCAGCACCTCACTCCCTTCATGGCCAGGCTGTGGCTTGCTTCCCGTAGCGATTCCTCTACCATCAGTGGCAGGAGCAAGGCAGAGAGAGGAATGCAGAGGGGGCATATTGCCCCAGAGTAAGCGACACGCCATGAGACTCACAGAGCCACAGCTGCTCCATGCTGCACAGGCCATGGGCATGTTTTGTGTGGTGCCTCTGGGTTTAAGCCAGAGGGGTCATCAGGAGAAATTCACTCTTAGGATAACACCCTACAAGGGACATTACCAACCCGCCTACCCCTCCTTGAAGGGAAGTTTCAGCATGTCTCGCTCTGATCTCTCTGCTGTCCGCTTTATCCGGAGTTTGCTGCACTTGGCGGAAACAGTCCAATCAGCTTAGGATTGGACCTGTGTCAGCCGGGATCAGCAAAGCCAGCCCGGTGAAGTGGGATCCGCCAGCAAACCAGTGGCGCCCTCTCCTGCCTCACCCTTCCCTTTCGGTTCGCAGCCAAGTCGTCGCTGTCCTTACGGGGTTTTGTTAAACGAAAATACCCTCCTTCTCCCCCCAGCCAGAAAGCAAAACTTAGCTCGTGCCCCTGGAGACCTCTTCACCCACAGCAGTTTGCCAGCCACGACTCTTACAAAAGGCTTGGCATTTTCCCGTTTCTGCCTCTCATTTCTGTCTAACAGTGAATACAGAACAGTTTGCAGTGAGAAAAACCATGCATATTACTCTGCATATGATTTCTCCATAAGGTACCTCTCTGTTCAGGTACAGACTTTCATCAGTCAGTTGTCCTTCATAACCCCAGCAGCTAATGCTGTCCAGAAGGTTGTCTATTACTGTGACCATTGCCAAAATAAGAGGCTACTCCTTATTAAACTTCCAGCTTAAGAGGAGGCGTCAATATCTCTAACATGGTACTAGAGGCAGTGGTTCCAGTAGCAAATGATGAAGTCCGAGAAAACTCTGCAGGTCTGAGTTCATGGCAAATACCAGGATCTCTGACCTCGTATAGTCCTGCACAATTTTCCTGCCAGCTGATGCTAAATTTACATTAGTGAACAGCAAAGGGGGAAGAGGTTGGCTGGCAAAGGGTAAAGTCAGGATGCCCACAGATCTGCCCATGCCCTTGCTCTGAAGTTTGACGGTGTTGTTGGAGCCTTTCAATTCCTTCTGTTTTCCTTTGGCAGCCACTGCAGTCCAGCCCTGAGGGGAAGACCTTGCTAACTGAGCTGGAATGTGATTTTATTGCATTGATGCTGACTCAGTGGTTTACAAGGGTGAATTCCAAACCTCATCTACCTGCTAACATTGGCTTAGATGTCTGGGGAGTCAGAGCATGGAGGCAGACCACCTGTCACCCAAAATCAGGAGAAATACTTGGAAAGTTCCCTTGCAAACAGAAATGTTCATAGGCTAGGGGTCAAAGCTTGGACTCTTTTACACTTGAATACTCCCATATGGATTGGCATTGGCAGGAACTGGCAACCACTAGGGCATACAGATATGCTGCATTACAAATCTTCATGCATGGCCATGCATGAAGATTTCCAGAGTCAGGAAGAAACAGCTGGAAAAAGAAGCACCAGGTTTTAATGATATATGTACTAATTTCCATTGGATCAGAAACAAAAACCTCTGGGGAGGAGGGAGGGCTGCTTCTCTCAGGTGACCAAGCTTCCTATGGTAAAACAGTCACTTCCCCTGCCAGCTTTCAGCAAGGGTTTAGCTCCCTTCAGCTAAGCAAGGCTACGCAACCCAGTATCACCCACAGGGTGAAGCAGTCCCAGGGACCATCAGAGGCATCAGAACACAAGCTACAAGGACAGAGTAATTCTTTCTGAGAGCACAGGATTTGCGTATCACTGCTGGATTTGGGGTTTTTAGCCCTGTTATAACACTGTGAGCCCAAGGAATTGTTAAGGAGTGGGGTGGCTACCATTTTTTTATAACACAGGTCTTGGATGACCAAAAGGGAGGATGTAGACCTGTTGGAGTGAGTTCAGAGGGCCACAAAGATAATCAGAGGGCTGGAGCACTCTTCCTATGGAGACAGGCTAAGAAAGTTGGGCTTGGTTAGCTGGGGAGATCATATAGCAGCCTTCTAGTACCTAAAGGGGCCTACATGAAAGCTGGAGAAAGGCTTTTTACAAGGACAAGTAGTGATAGGACAAGGGGGAATGGCTTTAAACAGAAAAAGGGTAGATTTAGGAAGAAGTTCTTCACTATGAGGGTGGTGAGGCACTGTCACAGGTTGCCCAGGGAAGCTGTGGGTGCCCCACCCCAGTAGTGTTCAAGGCCAGGTTGGACAGGGCTTTGAGCAACCTGGTCTAGTGGAAGGTGTCCCTGCACATGGCGGGGGGAGTGGAACTGAATGAGCTTTAAGGTCCCTTCCAGCTGAAACCATTCTGTGATTCTATGAACTACAGATCAATTCGCTTTGTTCTGCTCCACCTGCTAAAGTTGTTGGATGTAGACAGCAATGAAAGGCTTAGCTGAGCTACCACTTGATGATGAAGAGGGACTGGCACACTTAGGCTGTGGTGGTGGGACAACTAGGTTGGAAGAAGGTGTTCTACTAGCCCAGTGAGAGTCTGGCTAGAGTCAAGAATTGATTTTAACCTTCAGATGCCTCAAGGGGGAGTGTGATCATAAGCATCATATGTGCTAATTCGATGTTAAGCATCCTGAAATATGAAGGTTTTTTGTTTTCTTTCCCTAAAAACATAGCTCTCTGCTGATTACTGTAAGCTACAGGATGCTCTGGTTCTTAAACTTTTTTATAGAATCCTAATGATTATAAGTCTGTATTATTGCTAGTGAGTGAAAGCTCAGGTACCTAAATCATTACTAGGAGGCTGGAAACCCACAGCCCCAAAGCCCTACTGCAAGACTGCAAAACAGCCGGAGTTGACAATGCTGCAGATAAGTCAGGCCCAAAGCATCAGAGTTAATTTCCAAAGGGTCATCTCTGAAATTCTCCTCCTACAGGCTCCTGCTTCTCTGATGAAGGTGATCTTCATTAACAGTGCAGGGCCGTGTGGGAAGGCAAAATCAGCAGCAATTCCTAGAGACCGTTCAATAAAGCAACAAATGCTGTTTTCCCCTGAGGTTTGTATTTGTCCTGGCAGTGCTGTGATGAGGCAGAATTAAAAACAGGTAAGGTGGGTGGTTCTGGTGACTTCTAAAGCAACATGCATATTGTGTGGCTTGCTTTCTGTCTCAAAATGAATACGGGCTTTGTGTCTCCTCTTGTTCATTTGGGTACTGCCAAGATCCTTCCTCCTTATTGTCTTGGCTCATAGGAACTCAGCATCAGAGAATGTAACTTTTCTTTCCTAGAGACCCTGACTGTACTGGAAGGTAGGACTATGAATTTCAGTTCATGGGGAAGGCAGAGCAAGGAATACGTAGCGGAGGATTAAAAAGAAGTGCTTGGATTGAGAACCTCTTTTGTGTCAGGCCTGTGGCTGCTTTACCAGGGAGAAACAATCAGCTCAAATGAAACTTAACATGAACCAAAAAGAAATGAACAGGTTGACAACAGTAAAATTGGCAAAATGAAACCAGTTTGAAAGCCCAACTGCAACAAATATGGCTAATCACCATTTTCATTCTCATGTCATGAGTAGTGTCTCCTGGCACCTAGAAAGCAGTCAACACTGATTGCCGAGGTGAGCAGCCCGAGAGAGGACGCCTTCGGCACCTGAGCAGGGGAAAGCTCAGCTTCCAGGAGCCTCAACTCAGGGCGGCTCGAGCCGCCCGACAGGACCCGCCCAGGAGCCGGCAGCCGGGACTCACAGGGGGCGGCGCCCGAGGAGCGGCACCAGCCCTGACCGGGTAAAAACCCGCCCCAGGGAGCGCGGAGAGGCAGTTTGTGCGGGCCGGCGAGTGTGATGGTGAGCGCTTGCCTTATGGCCAGGGCCCGGTCTGGGAGCTCTGCTCCGGCCGCCCCGGCGGTGGCAGCGTAGGCACCCGGACAGAACCGGAGAGAGGGGAGGCTGCAGCGCAGAGCTCGGGGTGCAGAGAGCGCCTCCGCTGCTCTCCTGACGGGGGGGTGCGCTCGGTGCTCCCTGGTGGATGTCCCCCTGCAGCAGGGGCTGAGCTGCGGGACGCTGTCCGTAGGCGGAAAGATGCCAGGGACGCTGAGAGGAAGCAGCACTGCTTGCTCCAGGACCAGACTGTGCAGGAGCCTCAAGTGTCCACTGTAGCTCATGGAGGGAAGAAGGAGGCCCTTAACACAGGAGGGGAGCTGGGAAACAGGAACAAAAAAAAACAACAAAAGAAGGAGGAAGAGGACAATTAACAGCAAGGGGCTGCCTCCTGAATCTGATGTCCCCACCCAGAACCGCTTTGCTGTCCTGCAGGAGGCTGATGAGGAAGCATACTCGCACCGTGAACAACCGGCTGATGCACTGGTAAAGAAGATCTCCACTGGTACTGCCAGGAAAAAGCAGCCGGTCATAGTAGTAGGGGACTCTACTCTGAAAGGAACAGAGGCACCAATCTGTGGGCCTGACCCAGGCTCAAGGGAGTTGCGTTGCCTACCAGGGGCATGGATCAGGGAAGTTGCAGAGAAGCTGCCTGCTCTAGTTGGTCCCACTGACTATTACCCACTTTGAGTGATTCATGTGGGTGTAGTGATATAGATAGCAGTAGCCCAGAGAACACAAAGGAGGGTTACAGAGCCCTGGGTGAGGTGGTTAGGGGCTCTGGAGCTCAGATTGTCTTTTCGTCAGTTCTCCAGGATACAGGGCAGGACCTTAACAAGGCTAGGAGGATTGGCCAGGTTAATAAATGGTTAAAAGGGTGGTGCCATAGTCAGGGGTTTGGGTACCTTGAACACGGGACTCAATTTAGTAGGCCAGATCTACCAGGGGCTGGTGGAGCTGGTCTGACAACGAAGGAGAAGAGTGGTTTTGGTAACAGTTTGCCTTGGTCAAGGATGCTTTAAACTAGATGTGCTGGGGGAGGGGAGCATCATTCCATCCCAACACACCCAGTCAGTTGCCAGCACCTATAATAAATGTTCAGAGCAATGTAGACATATTCCAGCCACTCCAGCCATTGAGCCGGCTTCAATTGGAGCTTGGCTCAGATGCCTCTATACAAAGGCCCATAGCATGGGGAACAAACAAGAGGAATTAAAGATGTGTGCACATCTACGGGGGTATGATATCACAGGCATCACAGAAACATAGTGGGATGGCTCCTATGACTGGTGTGTTGGAATGGAAGGCTACAGGCTCTTTAGAAAAGTCAGGCACAGGAGATGGGGAGGGGGAGTTGCTATTTATGTTAGGGATAGGCTGGAGAGTATGGAACTCTGGCTGGGGACAGGTGAGCAGTCGACAGAGTTTGTGGGTCAGGGTTAAAGGGAGAACAGCAATGGGTGACATTATTGTGGGGATCTGTTACAGACCACCTGACCAAGAGGACTCAGTGGATGAAGTGCTCTATAGACAGATAGGAACAGCCTCATGCTCGCAGGCCCTTGTTCTCATGGGGGACTTCAACCACCCTGATATCTGTTGGAGGGATGGTACGGCCCAGCACAAGCAATCCAGGAAGTTCCTCAATTGTGTGGAAGCCAACTTCCTTCTGCAAGTAATAGAGGAGCCGATAAGGAGAGGTGCCATGCTTGCCCTCGTGCTCACCAACAGGGAAGGGCTGGTTGGAAATGTGACACTCCAGGGCAGCCTTGATTGCAGCGATCATGAGATGGTTGAATTCGAGATCCTCAGGACAGGGAGAAGAGCGTGCAGCAAGCTCACTGCCCTGGACTGCAAGAGAGCAGACTTCAGCCTCTTCAGGAACCCGCTTAGTAATGTTCCATGGGATATAGCCCTAGAGGGTTATATCCCTAGCAGGGGGGCCCAAGACTGTTAGTTGGTATTCAAGGATCACCTGCTGCAAGCTCAGGAGCGATACATCCCAACTAGAAGGAAGTGCTGCAGGAGGGCCAGGAGACCTCCTTGGATGGATAAGGAGCTGCTGAGGAAAATTCGAAGGAAAAAAGAGGCTTATAAAAGGTGGAAGCAAGGACAGGTGGCCTGGGAAGAATACAGGGATGTTGTCCGGGAAGCTAGGGACCAGGTTAGGAAAGCTAAGGCCCACTTAGAATTAAACTTGGCTAGGGATGTTAAGGATAACAGGAAGGGATTCTATAGGTACACCGCAAATAAAAGGCTCGGGACAATGTGGGCCCCCTCCAGAAGCCATCAGGAGAACTGGCTGCCCTGGATATGGAGAAGGCTGAGGTTCTTAATGACTTCTTTGCCTCAGTCTTCACGGGCAAATACTCTGACCACACCACCCAAGTCTTGAAAGGCAGACACAGGGACTGTGAGAATGAAGACCCTGGGCCCACTGTAGGAGAGGATCTGGTTCGAGACCATCTTAGGAACCTGAACGTATACAAGTCCATGGGACCTGATGAAATCTATCCGCGGGTGCTGAAGGAGCTGGCAAATGAAGTTGTTAAGCCACTGTCCATCATATTTGAAAAATCATAGCAGTCAGGTGAAGTTCCAGACAACTGCAAAAAGGGAAATGTAACCCCCATTTTCAAGAAGGGGAAAATGGATGAGCCAGGCAACTACAGACCAGTCAGCCTCACCTCTGTGCCTGGCAAAATCTTGGAGCAGATTCTCCTGGAAGCCATGCTAAGGCACATGAAAAACAAGAAGGTGGTTGGTGACAGCCAGCATGGCTTCACTAAGGGGAAATCCTGCCTAACCAATCTGGTGGCCTTCTATGATGGGGCTACGGAACTGATGGACAGGGGTAGAGCAGTTGATGTCATCTACCTGGACTTGTGCAAAGTGTTCGGCACTGTCCCACACGACACCCTTGTCTCTAAATTGGAGAGACATCAATTTGATAGGTGGACCACTTGATAAAGAACTGGCTGGATGGCTGCACACAGAGTTGTGCTCAATGGCTGAATGTCCAGCTGGAGATCAGTAACGAGTGGTGTCCCTCAGGGATCGGTGTTGGGACCGGTCTTGTTCAACATCTTTGGTGACATGGACAGTGGGATTGAGGGCTCCCTCAGCAAGTTTGCTGATGACACCAAGCTGTGTGGTTCGGTTGATACGCTGGAGGGAAGGAATGCCATCCAGAGGGACCTTGACACGCTTGTGAGGTGGGCTGATGCCAACCTGATGAAGTTTAACCATGCCAAGTGCAAGGTCCTACACCTGGGTCAGAGCAATCCCAGGCACAGCTACAGGTTGGGCAGAGAAGAGATTCAGAGCAGCCCTGCGGAGAAGGGCTTGGGGGTGTTGGTCAATGAGAAAATGAACATGAGCCAGCTTCAGCGTGCACTCACAGCCCAGAAAGCCAATCTTATCCTGGGCTGCATCAAAAGGAGCAGGTGATCCTGCCCCTCTACTCTGCTCTCGTGAGACCTCACTTGGAGTACTGTGTGCAGTTCTGGTGTCCTCAACATAAAAAGGACATGGAACTGTTGGAACAAGTCCAGAAGAGGGCCACGAGGATGATCAGGGCACTGGAGCACCTCCCGTATGAAGACAGGATGAGAAAATTGGGGCTGTTCAGCCTGGAGAAGAGAAGGCTGCATGGAGACCTCATAGCAGCCTTCCAGTATCTGAAGGGGGCCTATAGGGATGCTGGGGAGGGACTCTTCAATAGGGACTGTGGTGAGCAAACAAGGGGTAATGGGTTCAAACCTAAACGGAAGAAGTTTAGATTGGATATGAGGAAGAAGTTCTTTACTGTGAGGGTGGTGAGGCACTGGAATGGGTTGCCCAGGGAAGTTGTGAATGCTCCATCGCTGGCGGTGTTCAAGGCTGGGTTGGACAGAGCCTTGGGTGGCATGGTTTAGTGTGAGGTGTCCCTGCCCATGGCAGGGGGGTTGGAATGTGATGATCTTAAGGTCCTTTCCAACCCAAACTATTCTATGATTCTATGAACACCAAGCTAGCAGAAGACAGGAAGGATGCTGAATAATCCTGTGTTTGGCAGCGCCATCAGCAGGCGATCATTCTAGAGGCTGAAAGCAGGCAGCAGCCTCCTGAGATGCCTGGCAATAATAACTGGCCCCTTCTGCTACTCCAAGGGTGGCCAACTGTGGAGCTGTTTTTGGCGGCTCCTGAACCAGTGTCGTGGGTATAAACTATACCATTTCCCAGATCAGTTGAGCTTCCAAAGTGAGATAAACTCTGAAGCCCACCTGCTGCTCCCACAAACATCAAAGGGGGAGGGTACCTCATTGAGTAAGCACAAGACCTGAACAATACCTTTCTCTGTGGAAGATACCCTGGCTCTTTTAGAGGCTCTAGCCCTTTCAAAGGGAAGGCTGCAAGCCATGGTTGCAATCCATAAATGTAGGTATTTCTTTGTAGGGTGCTAGCCTTCCCTTGTGGGAACTCCAGCTTTCACTTCCCCTTCTGCTTTCTAGTGTATTAAAAATAGATATTGTGATCTAATATAGGTAAGTTAAAAACTACTAAAAATGGTTTGTGATCTACTAAAAATCTAGGGAGTTTTACGTAGCGTTTTGGGTAACTGTGTGAACTACGTGAAGTATTGTCTAACTTGTTTGGTCTGATGAAGGTTTGATATGGTTTGAAAGACGTAGTGAAAAACAGTTGCCACACTTAGTCATTAATGAATGGAGGGCCATATATCTCACTCATTCAGCTCATATGCCAGCAATGACAGGTTTTTTCTGTGTGTTATATTCTCAATGCATTGTGCAACCACTCAGGGTTTAGAAGGACTGCATCAGAACCTTATTAATTCAAAGAGTGTGATGCCAGCCTCAGGTAAGGGGGAAGTAGGGGCCTCATGCAGTGTCAGTGGTTTCTTTCCACTGTTTTCTATGCCAACAGCTGTGAATATTTCATCTGGACAGGAGTGATGAAACTTGCTCTAGTTGGGTTCTTTCTGATAAGAAAAGAAGAAGAGAAGTGGCACGTAGCCATATTGCTTCATACAGATAGATAGACAAAAAAAGCCTGCAAGTATAATTGTTTGCTTAAGGGTTTTTCTTTCCTGATGTATGCATTTTTTTCTATGCCTTTGCAGTATCAGGGATACTGAGTCCTATCTTATTTCTCCCTGTTTAAGGAATGCTTCTAACTTACCAAAGAGGTGTCTAACATACAGATATGACTCGTGCCTCTAAATCTGATTGCCAGTTGCCAACTATGAGTAATTTCCAGGTTCTTTTCCCTGCACCCCCCCTATGTACATCTCCTTAGGATGCACAAACCGTTGATATGAGCTCCCAAGCCACCTGCTCCCTCCTCACCTTGTGCTCTTTCTCTCCTGGCCATGAAATGTCTGGCTAAGGCTACTGGCCTGAAGGACCTAACAGCTGCTGAGCTGGGTTATTATCCACAAAGAAAAGAGACAGAGAAATACGGAGACCAATAACTTTGCTTTATTTTTTTCTCCTACAAGCAAGGAAAATTCATGAGAGTAAAAGGCAAGAAAAGCAGCTTTGTTTGAATTGTCAGCTTTGTAATCTGTCTTCTCTTCCCCCAAGAATGATCAATCTATGTGGCTTCTGCCAGCCCAAAGCTAATTCTTAGTACCCAAAAAAGTAAAATTTTTCTTCTATACCACCAGAGAGCTCCTGTTAACTCATCCCAAAACTGTATTAGCTGGTTTTGCTAAGTCTTTTGCAAGGCTCCATGTTTCTGTGTTCAGCTTGTGTTTTATCACATTCACCATGTTCCTATCCAAGACATAGCCTGTGCTTTTCTCTTCGCCACACCACTCTTGTCAGCTTGGAATAAAACTCTTTATTTCTTGGTGTTTGTCCTTTCACAGGGTTATATTAAAAAGTACTTTGATCGAACGGGCCCATGACCAAGTAATCCAGCCCATGCCATACGGCTGATGGTGGTAGATACTCCCCTGTGTCATGGGAGTGAGTGAGTGAGTAAAACTTTGTGAGTTATTAGCCTGGGTGAGGCTTAAACCACGACACCCTGTAACCTGTAAAGAATTTTGCAGGAGTAGAACCACCTGGAACTAGTGTGCTGTCCTTAGGCATGGTTGTCAACAGTACAGTGTGATTGTTATTTGCATCCTTTTCTTCTATCCTCTTCTTACAAAAAAAGAGATTTAGTCTGAGTACCATACTCTACCCATGAGACCTGGTGGACTTCGGTGTAAAAGTATTTCTTAAGGACCCATTCAACAGCTCCTGCTTAAACTCTTCTTTCCTCTCATAATGGAACATTCTTACTTCTCCCTTCAGTGCTTTCCCTCACTCCTCTATGAAACACTCTTTAAGCAAACCCATTGGCATTGCTGATGAGCAGGCCTGGGTCAAAGGGGTTTCCACACTTCTGATTTAGTAAAAGAAGATTACAAACCAGCTTAACCCAGAGCAACAAGCAGGAGGGTTTAGCTGTTGGCTAGACCAGTGGTCTCCGAAGTGGGGTGCATGTACCCCATGGAATGTGCAAGGTGATCCATTAGTGTGCAAGAAGAAAATACTGTAACTTCAGTAGTACATGAATATAATGTAGAAAGAGAAATATGTATCTACTGGGGATGTATGTTCAAAATTTTTACTGATAGGGATACACAATCAAAAAAGTTTGGAGACTACTGATGCACATTGCCACAATACACCTCACCTTCCACGCTGTTCTGCCTGGAGGGTCTTAGCCTTACATTTGAAGTCCAAGGTGCCAATAGGACTAGATATTGCAAATATTTAAACTTTACTGTGAACAGAAAGATCTCAGAGGAAGGAGGGCCACACAGAAAACAGATGACCAGGAAGAGATTATCTGGTTTCTGCATATACACAAGCTAGAGGCTACTATTTACCCTGTGGACAAGCAGGGTCAGCATGAGTCAATGTTTGGCAAGTGGTCGTTTCCTGTTTTGAAGGTGATGCTCGGAAGTCCTGAACATGGCTGCTGACAGGTGGTGATCTCTGGTATAGTGAATGTGTATGTAGGAGTGTTTAAGAACAGTATAAGAACATACATTTTAGTACCATTTAGAAAGCAGCACTTAGGCCATATATAAAGGGCAACAGATATCTTGCCTCATTTATATATGGACATTTGCATACTTGTAGTTTGCTGTTGTGTCAGGCAGTGCTTCTGCATTCACATTCAGTCTGTCATCTTAATGAAAATAAAGCATGTGAAGCCAAAGAAAGCAAGTATTTGTCCACTGATATTTAGAGACATGGATGTATTTTTGTGTATATGTATTTTTGGAGCCACTTCTATTTTTCCCACCACTATTTATGTGTATGATTACAGGGTAAGGAAAGAGTAGTGTCTTTTTAGGTTTGAGCAGCTGGTTGCTACCTCTAAACGACTGACATTTTAAAGTGATTATCATTAGGTTTCAGAGTTAAAAGATCTAGTTGTAAGGATGGAGGCAGTGCACACCTGCCAGCCCGAATGAGGAGTAAGAGACACTGCTATGATTAGAGATCATAGTGATTTGTAAGATCAAGTACTTCGAAGAGCACTTTGAAGTCAATTGAAAAGCACTTTGCTAGTGCTGAAGGCATCACCTGGGAGCAAAGGGGCAGAAGGACGTACCCGAGCTGAAGAAAAGGGAACGGATACAAGCAAGCAGCTCATGACAGTCTTGTTCTGCACTGTTTGTGAGAAGTGGTCTTTGAGGGGTGTAGAGGTCAAAGGAGTCCCACTTGCCACAACAGCAGCAGACTGGGGAACATCTCAGCCCAGACTGCAGTATGAAACTCTTTGCAGCCGTGTTGCAGAGCCGGAGTTGGACATGTACAAAACATCCCAGCTTGTCTCAGAAATGTGCAGCAGTGTGTGGAGTAATGAGCAGGGCTCCCCTGTAGGCTCCCATGTTAGGCTGACCCTTCTGACAGCCTGGTGTTTCTTTGCAGCTGCTTTACCGAGCTGTGCAGGACAGCTGGTGCAGCGGTAGGAGATGATGTGGAGTCCCTCTCCATCCCCTGGGCTTTCCTGGGTGGAGACTAGGAAGCCCACAGTGTCCTGGGCAGGCTAGAGCAGGAACTCTCGTATGCCACCAAGAGTTTCCCCTCTGAGATTGCTGCCTCCTTCTGCCCTGTCCCCTGCCAGCCCTGGGGAAGTTCTGAATCCCTTAGCTGGGATATACCCCCACATGGAAAGGAAAAAAAATCCATAATCAGCTCAGTTAATGTTAAATGGATTGTTATTTAGGAAACTAAGCACCAGAAAGTATGTTACTGCTTAACTGACCTCTCTTGTCCTGGCTGTACCTGATTTCAGGAGGAGAATGGCACCATGCACTGCTGTCCTCTAGCTTCTGAGGGCACTGCATGGACCCCTGTTAAAAATAAAGATGTAGGTGTTTGTGCGTGTGCCGTATCATTAGAGCAGCTACTGTGTCCTTCCATCAGTGCTTCCCCTGCTCAGACTACTCTGTGATTTGTTTGGATTGATTTTCCTTTTTTTAAAAAACTACAGGTGCAGACAGGGATGGCTTGTTAATAACAGTGCCTCTTTCTACACAGGGATGCCTCGGAACGCGTCTGAATCCAGTCAAAGGGCTTTGTCTTAGAATAACTAGCTTTGGTTTTGGATCACAACACACCAAAATCACACCTGCTCCACGCTGAGCTCGTTTGTGCAGGTTAACTTCACATTTTGATATCGAAGCTATAAACCCTGGAGTGGGAAGGTAGTGGGCAGAATGGTGTCTTGCAGAAATGCCACAAGGCACGAGGCTGACAGCAGCACTGCCAGGCATTGCTGCAATGATCTTTGTTCCTCTGAGTTATGTAAGTAGCTACAGTCTCTTCCTTCTGTGCCTGTCTAAGGGCAGAAGGCTGATGTTCAATGGATGCTACTGTTAAGGCAGAGAGTAGATAGAAAACAATGCAAAATTCATTGGCAAATCCATCGCAGTGCACACAGAGGCTGAAAAAATCAAACCAACAGCAACATTTGCAGAGCATTCAGTCAGCTCTGGCTTCAGCTGCATGTAACTGTTAGGTGTTCTTAGCATAGGATCAAGGTCCTGCTTTACGGTGTGAGACGGGAGGGAGAAGGAGGACTGAAGCAGGAAGCCCTGTATTTGATTTGAATATGCTGTGCTCAAAATCAGGTGTGGTGCAAAGTGTGCTGCCTAGTTGATTGGGAAAGAAGCGTTTGAGCTTGATTCCTTATGTGGCTGATCTGTTCAAGCATGACAAACCCTGCTTTCATCATAAAGGACACAGGCTCAAGTTCCAGGCCATTATTTTGAAGCACCCCTAAGCTCTCAGTTTAGGAATCCTCCTGGCATAGCTCTAGGCAAAGATGGGATTTGGTGACTACTTTCTTTTTTCATTTTTTAAATGATGGTGGTTCCTTGTTCTCTGCCACCCCTCTCAGGAACCCACTTTTCCCACTATTTAGCTTTTTGCTTATGTTGGTTTTCCAACTTCACTTTCTGAAGGGATTGACTGCTGCTTCCAAATACATCTTTTGCATCAGCTTGGGTTGTCCTTCAAAAGGGGAAACAGCCAATGCAGAGCATTCTGTTGGGGGTCAGAAATCCTTATAGATGAGCTAAACACAGCAGAGCAGAAACCAGGTCAAGAGTAGCTCTCATGAGAATTCAGCTATATCCCTGGCATGGCACTTCTGATCTCTCTCCCAACCTTTCTACTTCCCTGTATGGCCACACCAGAGGGGGAAGTGTGCTTAAAATCTTTGTGTGGACAAGGCAGGTTGTACTGACCAGTCAAAGCATGTTTCCCTTTGCCTTAGGAAAACTTCATCAGTTAATGCCCTGATGTCCCTTCTCCTTTTCAACCCCCATTAGGGAAGACAAAGGCTGTCTGCTCTTCTTCAGTATTGTGTTTTAGGAGTGAGGACCACCTTTTGTTGTGTACGTCTGTACAGTACTCATCAGACATACTCCACATCTGTTCAGCAAGAACATTACAAACCAGTGGTAGAAAGCACCACATGCTACCCCTTTGTAGTGATGTTAGAATCACTGCATCATGAGACATCAAAAATGCTAGAACAGCCAAGAAGCTTGAATTTTGACCCTTGGGAATTGTTCTGAATTTGTATTGTAAGCTCCAGTTCTGGTGTTATTATATAACCCTATGCTATATGATGGCACCACAGCCTACTGGAGTATATACCAGGCCACATCAGTGGAGTGTAGCTGTCAGCTGCAGAGATGAGCTACAACAGCGCTCACCCCCAGCCTCACATGGCACATCTGCCATGGGTGAGCTATTATGTGTACTCTGATAAGAGACTTTCCATGTTGCAGTGTGATAGCAGGGTAACATGGTGGGACTGTGGTTAGAAACTTCTCAAGAGCTGCTTTCTGCCTTGTGCTATCACCCAAAGGCAAATTTGCTAGCATCCGCTTTCTGCCCTAACTCTTGCACAGTCCTTCGCTCTCTTCTGTCCCAGGTTCCCTCTGCTTTCAGCCTGTACATTGTCTTCCATTCTATCAAGGATTATAAGCCTAGCAAGGAGCTCCTCTAGGAGGCAAAGCTAGCCACTAAGGAGAAAGGTACTTAAGTACAGGACATTGCAACACATTGTGCCATGATGTCAGATACAATACATGTCTGCTAATGCACTGCTGGAAATATCTTTCATGCTGCTTTTTAGATATGAGGAGTTAATATATGTTTTAACTTGTGCTTCAGAGATTCCCATGGCTTCAGAGAGGCAGGATTTCTGGCAGAGTGTGATATCAATTTTTCATGACGAAGCTACAGTAACATGATGCCAGTGGCACAGTTCTAGGAGTCTGAACACAACTAGAACATCCTGATGGGTCCTGAGTAAAGTTACATCTGTGGCTGTAATGTTCTGTGGATGCACAGGGAAGATATTTTTTAGATGTTTGAAGGCCTTTAATTCTTTATAATCTGATATATATCTGATGGTCTGTCTCTGTGACCAATTCTTTACTTTGGTGCGTACTGCTACAATTATGGTATTACATGAGAATCTTGGCTTTAAAATAACTTTATAAAGAGCATTTTGAATGTTAGTTATTAAATTTGACTTTTCTGTAATTTGACTTGTCAGTGGATGGGAATCCCTACGCGCAAGTATGAGGAGTTCAGCTCACGCAAGGTATGCATACCCACATTTCCACTTTTAGGGGCACTTATTTCACATTTTCAGACATTGCCTCGCGTACACGAAAGCCATTTTAAAAGACAGTCAAGACTCTCATGCAGTATTTTGACCAAGGAAGCCAGAATGCTCAGAAAAGACTCAAGATTACAAGAGCTGCCCAGACTTATGATTTGGGGGGGACTGAATTCAGGGCTAGGAAAGATGCAAGACAAGAAAGGAACTGTGGTCAAATCCCTTCAAGACTGTCATGCCAAAGCTAGCCATTGTAGAGCTGACTGCAGGCGCTAGTCCTGCTGGATAAGGACTCTACTTTCCCAGCTAAAATGTCCCTTGTGTCAGCCTCACTAGGGTTCCTCGCTAGGAAAGTCTGTGCTCCTGCAGCGTATGCTGCCTCAATTGCACAGAGCAATAGTACCAATTCCATCATTGAAATCTTAGAGAGAATGCAATTCCCAAGGAATGTATTTCCTTATCACACCATTGTCTGTAATAAAATAGTTCCAAAAATAAGCATGGACTGTTTTTTTCACAATGTGATTTTTATTAGTAATTTATTCAGCCTAGCAGATGCCAGCATGCAAACTATGCAAAGAGCAAATCTCTTCCTCCAAGTGGAAATATTTACGGATCATATTCAATGGTATTTAGTACTCTGCAAACATATTGTCAACAGTTCCATACAGACTCTTCCCTAATTGCAGCCTGAGAGTTGGCAGAGGCATGTCCTCTGTGAGAAGATGGTTACGGAGAAAAATGATAGCAGCTAAATAGGTTCTTGGCTTAATTAGACTGGAGTTATACCAGAGGTGAATCTGGCCTACACCAAGTTAAAACTGTTATAGGAGCTTGTACCTACCACATACAGAGTTGGAGGGATGATGCTTCTAGGGACAGCTCTCCCAGGCAGGATGGGAACCTCTCTTGGCACTGGATGAAAACGGTGGTTACAGTGCAAAGAAGGGAGCTTGAACTTTCCATGTGCTTGAAGGGATGTAGTTTCACCTTTTCTTAGACATAATGGACAGGAGACGTTTGGCTATTCTTTGCACTGCATCAACTGGCTAAGTTTATGTGAACAGTCCAGAAATGTTTTCTTTCTTAAATGCAGACCTACCTCTTGGTTTCTAGCTCAGTCAGTGCAAAATCCCTCAATGGGTTAAAGTCTGGCACATAGCTTGACTATATTGGAGCCATTCTGTTTAAAGTTATATAAAATCCCCTTTCCTGCACCTCCAGCCCAATCTGCTTTAACAGAATTTCATTACGTCCCATAACCTCTGCTCTCCTGACTATCCGGCACAAATACAAACCAACGGAAAGCTCAATGGTGGCTTAGCCCTCATTTATAGTATGACAGAATCATAGAATAGTTAGGGTTGGAAAGGACCTTAAGATCATCACATTCCAACCCCCCTGCCATGGGCAGGGACACCTCACGCTAAACCATGTCACCCAAGGCTCTGTCCAACCCAGCCTTGAACACCGCCAGCGATGGAGCATTCACAACTTCCCTGGGCAACCCATTCCAGTGCCTCACCACCCTTACAGTAAAGAACTTCTTCCTCATATCCAACCTAAACTTCCCCTGTTTAAGTTTGAACCCGTTACCCCTTGTCCTATCACTACCTTTCATACTACTTTCATATTCTATGCAAATCTGCTAATGTAAGCATGTCTTAGCACCCCACATTTTCACATGAGGTATGAAAGTTGCAAAGATCCTTAAACACTTCAGAATTATATCCTCTGCGATTCCCAGAGGAAACAGCCTGACTGACATTCCCTGTGCATCACAGGGAAGGAGGTGAGTGAGGGATAATGTGATAACTACAGCAGACAGTCCTCCTCCTTCCTTCAATTGCCTCTTCTAGTTCTCTTAAATTGCAGTTTCCTTCTCCCTTCCTCCTTCTCTGGAAATGAGGGAGGGAACATTTCAGTAATCAGTATCCTACATGAAAGATGTAATGGTATATTAATAAAATACATACACAGACATGGCTTAAATTGAGTCCTTAATGTGGAGTGCTGGCCAGCTCTGTATTTTGTCTACTTTTAATTAACTGATGGACCAGAGTATCAACTCCTCCTCATTGCTCATTCAGAAAGCAAATGTCTGTGTTACAAAATTACATGGGGATGTGTGAATGATTTCTGCGTCACTTTCATCTATGGCCAGATCAGCAGCAGTTGCTGAAATCCGGACATGATTTGAGGTAGCAAGAGCTCTTTCTTCACCTGTTCAATGCCACTGGCACAATGTAAAAGCATTTCACAATGTGGACTGCCCCCGTGTGTGCACAATGCTGTTTTCTGCACCTTTTTTTTGATAACTCTTCTTCGGGCAGCCTGGAAATAACTCAAAAGAGCTGACTCCAGGAGATGGTGTGCTTGTTCTAAAATGGGCACCCATGCCTTAAAGGAAGTCCTGCGCCTGCTACCATTTCATGGTGCTGGCTCCACACTCCAGGATGCAGCTCAGATATGTATTAGTCGGTATATACATGTACATAATGTGGTATATAAAAGCTTCAAAGCTCCACTGCTGATAGGGTTTGCCCCAGCAGCTGTCGGCTGCTGCTGTGTAACCTTTTAGCATAGGCAGCAGCACTAAAAATAGCAAAACAATCGACAATGAGCTGATCTCTACTATTTGATTCAGTATTTAGTTCAGCATTCTCTACTTAAGCAATGCTGTTGCCAGTAGACTATAATGTCTAGTAAACCAGATACTTGCATAGTTTAGGGGTTATATGAGAAAAGTTATCCCTAGGTTATGGTGGAATGCCTTTGTTTTTCATAGTCCAGTGTAGCAAGGACCTGTTAGCCTGTACATTTTTCTCCATTTTCCTCCTTGGTGGTAATTATCAAAGTCTGAACCCAACTAATTCAGCCATTGTTCCTTTACTCATTGCAAAAAACCCTGTTATGTTTGCTTGCAGAAAACGTGTCCAAAACATACTGGTATTAAACTGAGATTTGCCAGAAAGGCACTCCTGCTGCTACACCACAGCTTGCAAAAGGCAGTGAATGCTGGAAGTCGTGTTACAAATGTTCAGAGAGATGAATATATCTCATCAGACTACTGCTTCTGTCCTGGTTTAAGCTGGGATAAAGTTGCTTTTCTTCCTAGTAGCTGGTGCAGCACTGTGTTTTGGCTTTAGTCTGACAGCAACACTGAAAACACACCGATAGTTTAGTTGTGGCTTAGTAGTGCTTACTCTGATGAAGGGCTGTTCTGTCTCTCATGCTGTGCCACTAAGGAGAGACACAAGAGGTTGGGAGGAAGCAGAAACAGGATACCTGACCCAAACTAGCCAGACAGATATTCCATATCATAGCACGTCATGCCCAGTATATAAACTAGGGGGAGTCACCCGGAAGGGATCAGTTGCTGCTCGGGTTGGGCTGGGTATCAGTCGGTGGGTGGTGAGCAGTTGTACTGTCCATCGCTGCTGGTTATTGTTTTTTTCTTTTCCCTTTTAGTTTTATATTCTCTGCCCTTGTTATTTCCCTTCTCATTATTATTTTTATTAGCGTACTTTAGTTATTGGACTGTTCTTATCTCAACCCGCAGGGTTACATTCTTTCGATTCTCCTCCCATCCCTCCCGGGGCGTGAGCGAGCGGCTTCGTGGTACTCAGTTATCGGCTGGGCTTAAACCACGATGGTTTCTCACCAGCATATCCTAGCCCGACCTCCAAAGATAGCAAACCTCTAAAGACACGGTAACAGCGACGGGGCCTCGGCACGTCCTGCTGCCCGCAAAGGACAGCGGCCCGCGGCCCGCCCGCTCACAACCCCATCCCTCGCACCGGAACGGGGGTGGCCGGTGCGGTAGGGCCCGGGGCGTCAGGCCGGCGGACCAACGGGAGGCGGGCGGCACCCCCCCCCGCCGGGATAAGCGGTTCTAACGCCCCACTGCTGCGCGGCAGTGCCCTCCGCCGGGCCGTGAGGGAGTGAGGGCGGTGGTTCCACCGGCGCCCGGTCGTGGCTGCCGTGGTTTGCGCTCACCCGTTGCTCCTCTGCAGTGCAATGTGCGTGTGTTCACACAGGATTGTGGCCTTGGGGAGGCGGGAGTAGGGGAAACGCGGTTGCATTGCAGGGAAGAGAGCTGATTGACTTGGCAAGTAAATTCGCTGCCTGAAATGGAACGGGTTTAGGCCTTACAGACCACCTCAGAAATACGGTGTCTGTAGCGCATCACGCTCATGTATGGCAGCGCAGAGACGTACAAACACCTTGCGTCTGAATAAAGAATGTCGAGTGTGTGCAATTGAGATTACCTTTGTAAATGGAATCCTGCTTTGTGTGGTATGGTACTGAAATCTGTTTCATCTTACCGTACCTTAATTAAGGGTTCTCAGTAGATCTCACTGTACCCTGGGCAATGTTAGCAAAGTGTCAGCTGGGATCTGGTAAATACTGTACTTTGACCAGCATCCTCTTAGATATCCTATCACAGTGGATCTTGTTCCAATGGATTCAGTGATTGCCTTAATTTCCCGTTTGCTGTCTCCCAGATTTTATCTTCTAGGATTGGCGAAGAAAAATCCTGTCTCAGCATCCTGTCAAGCAAGGTGCCTTGATTTCCTACACTGGCCAACTGAATCCCCGCTAGGCTTGGTCATGCAACAGCACTCCTGTCTACTGATAAAATGAGTTTACTGCTCACTGGAGGAACAAACCCATAGAAGTACTGATTCTCTGCACTTGAGCTAAGCTGCAGCTGAGTGAGGTAAACTTACTGATAGCGAGTCTTTTAAACTTTTGTGCCTTTAGACCTCAGGGGGCTTTTGGCTAATCAGTAGCTTTGGAAAACAGGCTGTAAGATGCATGCTGATGTAGCATCTCTCTTGAAAGTGCATGTATTTCTGTATTAATCTTACTTACCTACTGTGATTATCCACTACTATATATGTTAATGCAATCTCTTACACAATAATAGATAGTTTAGAAGGAATCTATCAGTTTTTATTATCTTTCATGTCTCTAATAGATTCATGCACTTGCTGTGCATGTTTGCTGCTTGGTTTCTAGTTTATGTATATACACATATGGATATAAAAATGTATGTATATGTGCATGTATTGTCTTAGGGAGAAATTCCAGACTACATCCCTCTTAACATGTTGGTGCAGACATCTTTATTTTTTGTTTTGATGTCAAATTCCCTTCTGGATTTATAAACCCATCTGCCAGAAAACAGACTTTGGTTATCTGCTACTGAAATTCTAATTGGCACATCCATGCAACCTGCAGCCTCTGTTTTCTAAGGAAAGTCTCCTGGCACATTCCAAGGCAATGGGAGTAATTTGCAAGCAAAATTTCAAGCTTCGGTGGTGAAAAACATTCAAGCTGAAGATCTGATCATCTCCTTGAGATGTCTGGCTGCATACCTGGGTTTACAGGGTTAGATAATGTACCTACTTTTAAATGTAGTACCTTTTTCAGTGAGTGACTGGATTTTCAAGGGAAAATGTAAGGACATTAAGGAACTGAGATGTTTGTTTAAAGCAGTGCACGCTGGAAAGGTCCAAAACTTTGCTTGAAGAAACCATGAAGAATTGATTAGTTTGTATAGACTGTCTTGCTTCTCTTTTTTTTTTTTTAAGGGCCTAGATGAAACTCTTCTCCATGAAGTTTTTAGTATACAGTTCTGCTGATGTCTTCCCATGCTCTGACATACAGTGTTGACTGAGCATGTGTTCTATGTGTCATCATGTGCACTTGAACATGGTTTTATAAACTGAAAGCGCCATAAAGCAGGTCCAGCGTGAGTTTATGCCATCATATCTGCAGTGGAAAATTCCGGGGGACCTGGATGTAGGAGGAATGAACATCTTGTGCTCCACTGCATACCCACAAACCAGGTGCATTGCAGTGGCTGCTTCATCCTGGCTAACGTGCATGCTCTGAATGATGCTTGGCTTATGGCTCAGAGCAGTGGTACACATGGCTGGGTGTCACGCACATGCATTTCCTTGCAGCCCTCATCTCTGTATGGAGATTTTCCACACTGACTGCATGTGTGTGGTAAACAGCTCAGGTCCATCTGCTCTGACTTGTTTCTGTTCTCGTTGCTGGACCTGGCTTATAAGCGTGCTCAGGCAGTGCTAATGTCAGTTTTAGGTTTACCCTAGCCCTTTAATTGCTGATTTGTGTTTTAAACAAACTTCTAATATCAAGAGCTATTACCCACTAGGAAAGCCAAAGGAAAAGCAGTCAATTCACTGGCACTTGCACGTGGATCCTCACCTGGTGTGCCATTGCTACTGCTATGGTTCTTTTTATATCCTCCATCCCTGGCACTGTTCAAGGCCAAGTTGGAGAGGTCTTTGAGCAACCTGAAGGCATCCCTGCCTGTGGGGCAGGGGATGGAACTGGATGAGCTTTAAGGCCCCTTCCAACCCAAAGCATCCTGTTAGTCTATGGAATGTGCTCCCTGGAGTGATGTTTATCCGTGGGGGTTGGGCTAAGGGTATAATTTTGTTGTGCTTTGGAGTGCTGGGTTCTGATACGACGGACTCGCTGCTCATGAGGCTCATCCCGTCCGTGCGCTCAGCGCCGTCGTCGCTTTTGTTCCTCGGGAGCCATCTGGTGGCAACGATTAACAATTCCGCGTTTGCATCCGGAGAGCCAACCGTCAGCAGAAATGTCTTCCCAAGGCTTCCGTTATGCCTTTCCCTACTCTTTCCTTTCTTCCTTCCAATATCCTCCTTCTCCTCCAGGATAATTACAGCAGTAGCTGACACGTTTAAAGATTTTGAAGAGCCTTTTGTGATAAATAAACACGGCTGGATTCTTAATAAGGATTTATTACGTGAATAAAGGTGAGCAAACAGCGCTGGGTGCGCGGGCACTCGGCGCGCTACCAACGCACACCGTACGGTTTCCGTTTCAGGCTCACGCTTCCTATACTAATACATATTCATGAAAAGGTTGGTCTATGCAAATAACTCCCCAAAAGGGCACGCTTTTTTAAATGCATGCTCTTTTCATCTTCTGGAATCTTCTCCACTTTTCTGCTTCTTTCCGAGCCGTCTTCTCCTCTTTGCGCATGCACCCTAGATATTTGCTATAACGCCATGTCAAGATATAAAAACTATGTACAGTGTATTTTTCACCGTTAACCTGTGATTATACAAGGAAAGGTTATAGTACTATTCCTTATTTCCACGAATCAGAGGTACACATCTCACACTTTGAATACCCTTGAAACCAACCTGGCTGTGTTGCTAGGAGCTAGCATGTTGTTGAGTATGGTTCAGATGCTGCTTAGGGTTAAACAGCTTACTGTGGCTGCTCCACGCCTGTGAGGAGCCCTGTGCCTTGAAGGAGAGGGACTCAGACTCCAGTGACAGGCACTGCGGCTACTCAGATTCTGGCAACAGGGATTTTGGTTACTTCAATGCCCGCGACAAGCACTGTGGCTACTCAAACCCCCGTGACAAGCATCGCAGCTATTCCAGTCTCCACGACAGGCACTGGAGCTGCTCAAACTCTGATGACCAGTTCCACTGCTCCTCAACCTGCACCAACAGGCACCACAGCTACTTTCATCCGTGTAACAGGCGCCGCAGCTACTCAAATTTCACCAGCTAATATGGTGGCCAGAGGGTGTGGAGCTGTGCTGAGGTGAGGGAGGTGGTAGCCAGTGCATGCAGCCATGACTCTGGCTGTCCACCTGTCGTGTTTCAGAGAAGGCAAAGCTGGCAGCCTGTACCAAGGTTAAATCAGAATCCTGCCTTCCACAGAGGAGCTTGACTTTTCTCTGAAAAAGGCAGGTTTGCTGAACCAAGGACCAAGTGAGGGCAATATTTTAAACGTCAGTGAATAGTTCAAGAATAAAGCTTTTCACGTCCATCCTCAGGCACCTATGAGTTCTTATAATGTCATTAAAACCTGGGAAGCTCTCCTTAGCTTGAAAGGTATCAGAGAGAAAGGATTAAATATCAGAGAAGGGAGCTTCCGGTGTCATTTGAGTCAGTCAAAAGCGGCAGAGCCTTTTACAAAACAGTCTTCAGCAGATCCTAAGTAGACAAGTAATGCTCATGTTTCCCTTAGTCAGCAATTGCTTTTCAGTTGCCTCTGTTGTGGAGGAGAAGATGGTTGTTCTGCTGCATAAAAAGCCTACATGCAGTTCTGTTAATGGCAGGGACACAATGCTCCCAACAGACAAAAGGGAGAGGAGAAAATGAACGAACAAGCAACCAACCAACCACAGGGCATGAAAGAACATTCAGAAAGCTTTATTTCCTGGCCCCTGAGGCACTCCTCACGGAAGCTGATGGAAAGACTTGCTTCGTTGCTGCAGCCTTTGAATGTTTTTTAGCGCTGTGGGGAACAGGCTGCGCTTGTTTTCTGGTTTTGAACTGCCACGTGTGTTTAGAAGAAGCTTACTAATAAAGGCGTCCTGCACCCATAAACTTATCCTTATGGCTTCAGATGGAAAAATCGAGTCCTCTAAATGGCAAGGTTTTAGCACACCATTCACGTTTTTTGAAGAAGGGCTGATTTGCCACGTGTGCTTCTGCAGTTACTTCAGGTTTTCCCTTTAAGGTGATCTGTCTAACCAAAAAAGTACTTATTTTACCTGGGTTTTTTGTTTGTTGGTTTGGGTTTTTTTTTTGTTTGGGTTATTTTTTAATCTGTCTTACCAAACCAGAACCCCAGTTTCATTATCTCTCATAAATAAGCATAATATTCATGCTACCTGCAAATTTATCTCTAGTCACACCATCATGAGACTGCGCCTTTGTGTGTGCAGATGGCTGAGAACAGATGTCTCCTTTCCACAGATGAAAACACCAGGGAAAATCCCTGTCCTTTTCACCACTGCCTGTTGATAAAGTGTCAGGAGTGTAAATGAACTGTCTAAGCATGTTGATAGGTTTTTGAGACTGGAATGTTTTGCTTAAGAGGCCTGCCAATGGTGCCAAATGAAAGGTCTTTTTCTGTTCCTATGAGTTCTTGTATTCTCTGTTCTGATTGTATCTCCATCCACAGTAACCTGCTGCTCACTACCGGTAGGAAACAAGGCTTGAGACTGAAACACAGGATTTTCTTAGTTAGCTATTCAGGAAAAGAAATAGATGCTCTTGATGTCCATCCTTCTATGCATATGGGTTGGCCTGGTCATGTTCAAGCATGTCCATCACACTTGAAAGGGTGACCCTACTAGGCAACCGCTGCTCTCAGCCAACGGTCTTGAAACAGCACCTCATAAAAGGCAGTTCTTCTTCATGCCATTGTGATAATATGAACAAATTGCAGTTGTTCATTTATTTGGTGGGAGATTCGATAATATAAATGCCACTAACAAGCTTGGACTTAATTATCCTCAGAATTCCCAAAACGGTCATCTGTTGTAAGGCCACTTGCTGGCCACCTTGTCACCCTGCATCTTCTGGCTGCACTTGTAAGTGCTGGTTACAAGGACCTTCTTGCTCAAAGAGGGTACTGCCATGCTCCATTGTTGGTACATAACTAATCAGCAATGCCACCCATAATTCGGCGGTGAATGTGGTTCGTCAAGATGTCACATTGCCAGCCACCAGGCCTCTCCACTGTGGCCTGGCCAGTGAAGCTGGAGCAGTGCTGAGGTGCTGTAAGCCAGCTGTCTTGTTTCACCCAGAGGTGGGTTAAACTCACAGAGATGCCATCGTGACTGTTCTTGGCATCCCTCTGCATGCAAACTCCTGCATGAAGGCACCTATGTCTTTCCAACACAGGACCACAGAGATGACTGACATGTTTGAACTAGCATCATCGGGGTAAGAAAAACTGTGGGTATCAGTCCCTCCTTTCAGTACTTACCTTTCTCCTCACTCCTGGTTAGTCTTGGACAGACAATGCAGATGCTTCTGCTGCTTTACAAGAGAGAAACACCTGAAGTCTTGGAGAGGACCCATAGGAGTGGCAGTGTCCTGCCTGCTGTGGAACAAAAAGGGATTGCATAGCAGAATGGGGATATTTTAGGCAGTTGCTTAAATTCATTTAAAAGGTTTTTCCTTTTTTCGCTTGCCTTTGGCTGAAGTTGCTACCTCCCAGAACACAGCCTTATTACTGAGCTTGTTCGTTCTCATCTGCAGTTTCTCAGCTGTACCCTTTCCTCTGCAAGATGCAGGCCATTCCTGGCTCTGCTAAATGCATGCTGCATGCAGCTTCATGGCCCAGTGCCACCACATCTATTCTCTTGATCCCCACAGGCTAGTTATGTTCCCTATAGTTATTGTGTAAAAAGGACAATTTATACAATAAATCTGTTTCAAGCAGTTGATCCTAGCATGCCAACTCCACCGAGGTGAGATTGTGCTTTCAAGTGTGTTGTGAAAGCTGTATGTCTATTCTCTTTCAGGAATGTTATTTTCAGTATCTGCACCAGGTACAGCAGCCTGTCAGGGGTGCAGAGCTAGAGGTATGTTCCTTGTTGAGGCACTCAAACTCCTTTAGCTCTGCCAGGACTGGGAAGTTATATTACAACTTTAGTTTTTGCAAGGTGGCAAAACCTTGGTGCTTTGGGCTAATGGTTTATTCTGGATGTGTCCAAATACAAACTTTAACTTCATTGCTTTGCTGTGCTTCTCTTTCTATGTACAATTTTTGGCTGCCCGAGCACTGCCTGCAAACTTTGCCTTGGCATGTGTTGGTTTGTATCTAATGGCCTTATTCTGAAATGCTGACAAGCATCATATATGCTATGTTGTCTAGGCCTTATACGAGCCAGCTTGTGCAAGCACTGTAAAGATTCTCCTTAGGATCTAAAGGCTTTGCCCTTAAAGTGCTCTGGGGTGTGTGTTAGACTCCTCAAGCACCAATAAAAGTCCTTTGTATTCTCTCAGATGCTCCCAGGGGAATACTGTATAAAATGGATACATGCCCCATGTGGATGCCACCATATTTCTAGCAAGGCTACCAAGTGGAAGTGACAGTGGGTGGTTCAGCAGATGTTCAGTGCTGAGCTCTTCAAGCCTCCGTATGAAAACAAAATTTGAAGTAATTACCATGTATTGTTTGAGCAGTTGTAATGTTGCCTTGCTCATCTTCGTTTTTATGAATCATAGCACTACATGTTGCCTTTGGGAGGGCTCGCTTGAGAAAAATTCTTAAGTGCCTTGAGTTATGCTTCTGTGCATAGCCTGAATTGCCCAAATTGCACCATTCAGCACAGCACAGAACCTATTGCATTTGAGAGCTTTCTCTTAGGATCTACGACTAACCAGCCCTTCACTTTATTTTGAAAGGGGCTCAGCCTGTTAGACCATCTCAGATAATGTCTAGCATAAGCCCACAGACCCAAAGCCTTCACAAAATGCAGTGCATTGATAGCGTTGTCCTCTAGAAGGCAGGAGAGACTGCTTCTGCCGTTACAGGATGGCGTTTAAATTCTTGTTTCGCAGCTCTTGGCCTGTTCCTTTGCCCACAGTAAAGCTTTACAGGTAAGCATTAAGGCCTTGCTGAGCAGCAATGCCTAGTTCTTAGGGTACTTAGCGGAGGAAGGAGTAATGGGGTGCAGCCCTTACTCCCAGGGCAGTTTGTACATTTTAACCAGGGACTGTTTAGTGTAAAATGACACAGCTTAAGATGTTCAGAGGATCTTTTTGTATCCCAAATTACTTGTTTCTTGATGAGTTTAAGTCCTGGTGTGGATTTGACAGTTGCCTAGAAATAGCACCCAAAATGTCAGGTCCCATGTCTCCTGTATGTTTGGCTTCAGCCATGGATGTCTGAACTCCTGTTTCCAACTGACTCTGTGGAAGCCAGCTAGGTCATTTTAAGTTCTTATACTGAGTCCCTGGAAGCAGCTGCAGCTATGGGAGACTTGGCTTTCTATCACGAGGTGCCGCTCAGTGGAAGCTGCAAGTATATGCAGCCTTCCGTGAAGTTCCTGCCTGAAAGGGGAACTGGTCTCTTGGTGGGTAATCAGCAGCTGTGCATACTATCCCAAATGCTGTCTTTCAGTCTGTGATAAGGACTGCCTGCCTCTCTGGGTTAATAATGTACACCTCCAGGCACCTGATGGTAAGCAAAAGATGAGGAAGTGCTATGCTCAGAAATCATAGCTGGGCACCATTCACAGCAGCTTTTCAAAGGTTAGGGAAGCCCTATGTAGGCTGAGGTGTTCCAGGCACTGCTGCCAGAAGTCCAGCCTTTGGAGCACGTAAGTATTCCAAAGGGTTTCTCGTCACACTCTTCTGCCTCAGACAAACTATAACCAGCTGCTGAGCTCATATCAGGCTTGTATCTCATATAGGCTTAGTCCTTCTGTGACTGTTTGTTTCTTTGAAGTTCCTCTCTGGTCTGCTACATATCAAAAGCCTCAGCTACTTTCTCGTCCAATGTCAAACTCAGGTTCCACTGCAGATGGATGAAGTTTCCTGAAGGGATGTTATCAGGACAATTTGGTATGATGGTCAGGACCAGCAATTTCTGACCCATAATAGTTTATTTACTAACTCCGACAGAACAAGTATGTGACCTGTCACAGAGAAGTTTACCCCTTTTAAAAGAGAAAACCTCACTTCCTTGGCAAGGAAGAAAAAACCCTATAAAATCCTAAACTCTAACACATCTAAAAAATAGTTCTGTTGATGGGAACAATAGATGGTGACATGGTTCTATGAGTTTTTTATCGTTCCAGCTTGTGGTCTTCAGCTGAGAATTGCTCTGAAGAGCCGCAGTAGGCGGATTTCTCTGTGGCTTCATACGCAACTGGAAAGCAACTACTTTATTTTGCTTGTGCTGTTTTATTTAAACTCAGTTGGCTTGATCTCATTCCATCAGGTTTATGTAATGTTTCTTCATTAGCTAGGTACTGCTGAATGCTCCAGCACAATATTCTTTATGTCAAGGAGTGCTAAACACATCCCCATTCCCCACCATTGCCCTTTTGCTCCTGTTGAGCATTGTGTTTTGCTGTGGAATAGTAACAAGTCTTCACGGACAAGAGGTGAGGACATGTGTGACTGAGAAAAGGTAAAGCACTTTGACTTCATCATTATCCTTAAGTTCTGCAAAGTGCCTTTGCTGATTGATGACCTGATGCCCACTCATCTCTGTTCTTTTTCTGGCTCTGCTTTGCCTCACTGATTCATTCTCGATGAAGAAGCTCTCATATACAAAAGGCAAACATCTCAACATTGCTTCCACATTGGAAAGTGCTATTTCAGTTGCTAGGGGATATTCTTAGCAAAGAAAGCCAGCTCTTGAAAATGGTGTTTCCATTTCAGGGAGTCTTATCTTGTGCTGTTCTGTTGTTTCAGCTAATTTTCTGAAGAATCATACCCTGGTTTTGTTTTTCTGTTAATATCTGGGGAGAAGTCTTTATTGAGACTTAAGACTGCTTGAGAAATAAACTTGCATGCACTCATACACCACAAGAAGCCTAAACAGAGTCACTTTCTACACTGGCAATATGTTGCCCAAGTTCCTGGAGATGAAGAAAGAGAAACACTGCAAAATGTGGAGGCAATTGTGCTGCACTTTTTGGCTTTGCCTCAGGTTCAGTGTCAGAGTAGAACACTTAGAATGCACTTCTAAGAATCTTGTGAAAATGGTCAGATATATCTGGTGAGAAAATCGAATGGATCAGCAAATTTTCTATGAATGGGTCTTAAATACAGGTGGGGAGGTCATCTGCTTACAGGCTCAGGAGATAGCTAGCAATTGTGATAAATAAACACGGCTGGATTCTTAATAACGATTTATTACGTGAATAAAGGTGAGCAAACAGCGCTGGGTGCGCGGGCACTCGGCGCGCTACCAACGCACACCGTACGGTTTCCGTTTCAGGCTCACGCTTCCTATACTAATACATATTCATGAAAAGGTTGGTCTATGCAAATAACTCCCAAAAGGGCACGCTTTTTTAAATGCATGCTCTTTTCATCTTCTGGAATCTTCTCCACTTTTCTGCTTCTTTCCGAGCCGTCTTCTCCTCTTTGCGCATGCACCCTAGATATTTGCTATAACGCCATGTCAAGATATAAAAACTATGTACAGTGTATTTTTCACTGTTAACCTGTGATTATACAAGGAAAGGTTATAGTACTGTTCCTTATTTCCACGAATCAGAGGTACACATCTCACAGCAATGAAAGCCAGGGATCTGGATGGAGATCAATAATTGCTAATAAAGTAATTGTCCCCAGATTAAAAATGTTGAATATGCAGATTCACATAGCTGTATTTGAGGTTAAGTAGTGCGCAGGAAGAAGTGAAATAAAAGTCCTTGGGGTGTATTAGGTAAAGAACAGTCTATGCTTGCAGGTAATTTTAGCAGCTAAATGGCTCAGCTCATTCTTTGATACCTCATGATAATGTCTTCAATTTCACACACCAATTTTTAAACAATGCATGTCAAAAGAAAGGGAATTCTGTAGTCAGATAAGCAGTTACAGATTTGCCACCTTCTCCACACCTCTTTGGAAGCCCTATGCTGTTGGAGCAAGCTAATTCCCTTATCCTTGAGGTAACTGTTGGAGTGGGGCTTAGATCATTCTGCTCAGGACACATGGGTTATCAGCTGTAACAACTATAATGTGGCGCAGCCCATCCTCTAGCAACTGCTCCAGATGTGCTCCCTGAAATTCTCCTGAAACCCCCAAGCACTGCATTTCCCTTGCCAATAACAGACATCTTGCCAAATAATCCAAATAATCTTAGCGGATTACAGACAAACATTCATTTAGTTTTTGTAGTAACTAGTATTAAGTGTAGGTTTAGATGGAGGAAAAGCAGAGGAATTTAATATTGGCAGAAGGTAGAGTATGGACAACCCTGGGACCACTAACTCATGTAAATTGTGGTTCAAGGTCTTTGGGGTGGAGTTTCCTCCCTGCATGTCTAGCTCCAGGGGAGACAGCACTGGGAGGGAAGGAGAGATTGGGTATTACGACCGGTACCTGCCACAGACTTCAGGGTCTAGTCTGCTGGTGTGGGGCCACACAAACACTCTATCTGCTACAGACCAGCTCTTGAGGCACCCTGGCTCATCAGTTCCACGTGCCTTTCCTGTGTCTGGTAAGGGAAAGGGTAAAATGGAACTGTCCTTCTCTAGCCTAAGCCAGATACAGCTACTAAAATCTGGCACCTGTATGCAAATGTGGTCAAATGCTACAGAAGAAAGGGTCTGCCTGTACACAGCAAGCTGCTTCACTGTGCTGAATATGGTATGACCTTGGAAAACAGCATCTGTGGTAGCAGAGTGTAACCCAAATCAGTGCCAGGAGCATCTATGATGAAACACAGGCCTACTGAGAAGCTAGTATTTTTCTGTTTGTTGCTTTCTTTCTCACCTTTAGGAAATACCATATGAGGCGAAATTAAAGGGTGATGTGGTAGGATAGGGACAGGACCCTCAGATACTTTGACTGATCCATTGTGTCAGCCCAAGGAAGAAAAGTGAGCAGCAAGAACAGCTTCTTTGTCATCTCCGTCCACCTGCTCTGGGCTCCTCAGGGTCTGGCCAGCAACAGCCTAAATGTTTTTCAAAAATGTTTGGCTTACTTGGGAAAAGAGCGTCATTGTCTGGGTTGAGAAGCACCATCAGGCCTGTCCTTTCATCCATGGGCTGCCTGGAGAACAGAGTGCCCAAAGCCAGGCGTGTTTTCCCCTGTCTCTGCTATGATGCTGACAAGGGTAATGGCTGGCAGGACTCTCTGCTTGTTGAACTGTTGTGTAGTCATTTGCACATTCACAGCTGTTTCTGACTGCAGAAGGTGCTCCCTACATTTCAGGCAGCTCTCTTCTGAGCAACACGGAATTCACCCTGCTGAGGTGGTGGTGCGGATGGGGATGACATTGCCACTATGCACATGTAGTGGTACTATTAACTATGCTCCTTCTTTTTTGTTTGCTTCACAGATACTAAGTGGGAAGGAGATTCCCCGCTGGGTGAACCGCCTGGCCTACTTCAGCTCGTGCATCCCCTGCCTTCAGAGCTGCCTCCTCAAGGAGTGGCTGACCCCAGCAGCCCTGCAGAGCCATGTCAGCCTCAGCCTCCACAAGGAGGATCAGGGGGACACAGCAGATGAGGAGCCCCTCAGCCACATCATGAACCTGTAGACAAAGCCGGGTCTAAACTGTGCCCACTCTGCCCTCAAATAACCTCTCTCCCCCTTTCTCTTGTACTGTTTCTTTCTACATCTGCTGCCCTCTTGTCAGCTGAATCCCAAAGTACCCACAGAACTTCTACAATATCTAGTGTCCCCCGCGTAATGCTTCAAGTTCGGTGCGACTGCTTGGCTGCTCTCTTCTAGTTGTTACAGTGACACCTGGTGGTTTTAGCCTTGTTCATAGAATTTGAAAGTAAATAGTTGTATTGCTCTGGATTTAGGAAGTGGAGGCTTGAAAGGATGCTTGGTAGCAATAGTGGCTCAGCAGCTTGTTGAGAGAGAAGTTTAATGTTCCTTTGCCCTGAGGGTTGTCCGTCTTTCTTGAAATGTGCAACTTTGAAAAAGAAGAGAAGTCTGAGACATGTTCCTGGAGAGAGCATTCCTCCTTGAAGCAAGGCAGGAACACACAGGTTTATGCACTGTTATCTAGACAGCTGGTTTTGTTTTTTTCTGTACAGGACTGAGTTATAAATGTCTGCTTTAAACCTGTTACAGCTAAAACCTGCAAGCTGGGATGTGGAATCCCAGATGAGCAATGCAAGCAAATCAATCTATATAGGAGAGATAACTAAATAGGAGAGATAACTAAAATCATTATTCTGTGACCCACATCTGCATCTGTGAGAAGCTCCAAAATTAACACCTTTTGGTAGCTGGTTGCTCCAGAAAACCGTGACTCACACCGTTCTGTGCTCTGGGGCAGCACAGTTGTAGAATGCGTTTATTTGATGTTGGTCCCTAAGGTGTCTTTGCTTGCCTGTCTGAGGGATCTGTGGGAAGCCTTCAATGAAAGCAGCTCTTCTAACGAGCTGTCTCAAGTTGTGTTTTGAAGATTGCAACCCAAAAGTAGAGCATTTTGGTTTCTTATGAGGACATTTAGGGAAGTTTCTGGTTGTAGTCATGTAGACAGAGCTTTGTTCCATGAAGGTTTAAGAAATGCTGTTCCTTCCCACCCTGGTTTGGAATCACTTTGGTTCAGCGCCAGTATCTGGAATATGCAGTTTCTGCATGGTGGCAGTCTGGGAACTGCTAGAAAGTTACACAGGTTTAGTTACTGCATGCTCCTGTGGGTAATTCAAAGCCCAAGTAAGGACTGCAGGAGTCCTGGGGTAGTGCAGTGACAACAAGGAGCTGGCACTTGCGTACCCAAAAGCAGAGAATTGATGGAGCAACTGTAGAGCTTGCTTACAGCGATAGCTGCAGGAAGAGAAGCAGCCCAGTGTTAATGCTGTCGAAGTGCTTTAAGGGCCATAGCAGCTGCTTGCTCCCGGTAGCTTACAGAGATCTCTCCTTTCTCTGGGTTTTCGACTGAGAAAGACCATGAGCTCAGTAAGTATTTTACTGCTCAGTGCAAGCCTGGTTCTTAAAATTAGTTGTTTCTGGTAACCTTCAGAAATGCTTTGAAAGAGTTTGTAGTAAAGGCACAGGAACACAAGCCTATGAAAACTTCATGTAACTGCATGTTCTGTGATACATCCGTATTTAAATTCTCTCTAGAAGCTAGCGGTAGGTCAGAAATCCTTAGAGTATGAGCAAAAACCCAGCACAACTCTGAACCAGTCTTTCTCCTTTGCAAACCCTCACAAGATGTCTTTGTGACATAAGTGGTAAGAGATCTGGGGTGATGTCTTTTCCTTGCTGCAATGTGTTCAGGTAGGAATGACCCATCCCGCCACTGGATGCATATGACAGCCTTTCTAGGGAGGGTTTTATGCATCCTTGTGTGCTTTCATTAGTGCTGCAGAGATGACTGACACATGAAAATGATTCCCAAAGAAAATGCTATGGCCTTCTTTTTTCTTAGGGTCAATGCAAGCGTGGTGGACCATGTAATTCCAGGCCACTTCCGAAACGAATCAGGCTGATGGCTTCCACCTCAGCAAGGGCTTCAGAAGCAGAGCCAAGGGAGCTTGGAGAAAGTGGTAAGCTTTCTTTTCCACTTGGTCAGATGCTAAACTGCTTCTGGAGGTTTGGGGTCCCCCTTGACCTGTGTTTTTGCCAGTTGCTAGGCCCCTTCTGGGGGGCGAAGGGAAACCTTGGAATTTACCAAGAGTCTAGTATGGCATCAACAAACAACAAGCATACTGACAACTGAGTTGGGTACTGAGGCAAGATCTGTTCTCCACTCACGCTTGATGAGTTGTGTAATAAAGGTGCTCAGGTGCTACTCAAATGTCTGAAGCTCTGGTGTGATGAGCTGGGAGTCACCGCAGAGAGTGGCAAACTAAGCTGGGGAATGGCCAAGTTTTAGAGAGGTAATCAAGACCTTGTCATTAGCAGTGCCCCATCCCTCAAGGGAACATTTATGGCAAGGTACTGTGAATCCTATAGGATTCCTGTTTTATTTTGTGTGATCCACAGTGTCCTACATAAGATGAATAATCTGTTGCTGTATGCCTACTGCCAATTGTTGCCATTCTGTCACAGCAGAAGCGAATGAGGGTGTTCCTCTGGCACTGCAGCTTGCAGAAGACAGTTCTATAGTGGCAGGTAATTGTATTCCTCTGCAATCTCTGATCATGATTCTCATGCTCTGTTTTAAGCTCCTGAAGAATTAGAAGATCTCCCAGGCCCATCTTCCAATCCTGCAGTCATTGACATTGATCCGGATGATTCTGATGAGGTACAGAGTGAATGGCACATTTACCTAAACCTGGTAGTCAAATAGGCTTTATGTCTTGCTTCCCGATAGAATCCATCCTTACGGAAGGATTTGAAGTTCAAAGTTGTCAGTGCACCTGCTTACCCAGCCTAGAGGTGATCATATGCCTTTTTGTAGAGTAGACATGATGAGAAAAGCATTTTGTGTACGACATTCTCTCAGGAGTAGATTCCTCGTTCACTGAGTGTTAGCCCAAGGCTCAGAGAAAGTCAGGCGTACTCATCGTGGTGCTGTCATGAATGAACTCTACTGATAAAGTACTGAGCTTGAGGGATCTGGAAGACTGAATGCTAGGGCACTGAAGAATTCTATGAGATGAGTATTGGACCTATCTTTGAAGATCTGTACGGTAAAATTAAATGGAGGTCATGAATGCAGATGTAAAATGTAGGGTCGATTCTGAATCCAAATAGGGAGTACTGAAAGTGGGGAGGAGGGAGGAGCATGTTCTAGTAGATCATAAGCTGCCTCCATTTCAGTCTCTTTGCAGCAGCGTCACCAAAACCAGAAGCAATCACTTGTTCTCAGAGCAGCAGCTAATTTACTGTTACTTCTGAGAGTATTCAGGAAAATGAGAGAGGGATATCCTGTCATTTTTAACATTTATTGTTTACATTGCTTAGCTGTTGCGTTGTTTGTACGTGACACTGGGGGTGCTCGCCAAAGTCTAATTGTGTTTTCTTTTCTCTCCCTTCCCAAGTTTTAATGCAAGACTGATGCAGAAGGTGAGTTGACGGCTTACAATTGATAATGTAACAAAATCCTAAAGTTAATCTTTGTTTTTAGGGCGTGTGTTTTCACATGAACTCGAGCAGCATAGATTGAAGCTGCCTTTTCCAAAAGGCAAAGGACAGTACTTAGTCATGCGGAGACTGGGTCCAACCTGTGCTTGATAGTCACTGTCAGAGCTTGTAGACACTATCTGAAAGCAACGCTGTGCAAAGTCTGATTTTATTTTCCTAATACACAAGTTCTGCAAACATAAAGTTCATATTGATTTAATCATCATGTTTACCACTGGAATATCTGAATATGAAATATTCCAGAAGATTATTTTAGCATGTATTGCAGTGAGGAAAATAAAGACGTAGTTACAAAATATACAGAATCCTGCATTTTAACGAATGTTCCAGAGCTATATATTTTACACCCTTTCTAACTTAGGAAAATTCTGTCCCTCTGTCAGTGCAACTTGCAGAAATGGCAGGCAGTTTATTCCCCTGCAGTCTCTGATTTTGATTCTCACATTCTTTGTTTAAGCTCCTGAAGAACCAAGATATCTCTCAAGTGAATCTTCTGCGTCCGATATCCTTGCTCCCTTTGAGGATGATACGGATGAGGTAAGGAGTGACTGGCACACTCAGCTAAACCTTGTAGTCAAATCTAATTGATTTCTGTTGTGCTTCCTGAGGGAATGCATCCTTAAAGGTGGATTTTACATTCAATGTTGAGTTGTCAGTGCACCACTTTAAGCAGTCCAGAGGTGATCATTTGCCTTTACATAGAGTAGACATGATGATAAATGCATTTCAAGTATGACATTCCTAAGGATGTAGACTCCCTTTTTCACAAAGTACAGTAGTACCTACAGGGTCTGTATGACTCAGTCTCCAGGGCAACTCCTGAAGGCCTTAAAAAGTCTTTTTTTACATTTGCTGCTCTTTTTGCAGCTGGAATAGCATTTGATACTGTAGTTTTTAGCATCACTTTCATGACGCCACTGCTAGCTTGCAAAGCAGAAGCAAGCAGCAGGAATGACATGGGGAGGTGCCAGGTCCAGGGCTTCTTCCTTAGCCTTTGCAAAGGAAAGGCCTCAAACTTTACACATAATCTGCGTTGCCCAGGTTTAGTTCCACCAGGCACCGTAGCGGGCTTGGGTTTGTGGAGCTTTTTCTTGATCAGCTGTTGGTCTGATAGGAAGTGTTTCTGGATATCACACCTGAATTGGCCTGTTTGAGGTAGAAATGGGGAAAGAATCTCTTCCTGCCTAAATCCAATGAGGGGGTTCTGAAGCTGGGGAGGCGGGAGGAGGCTGTTCTTGTGGATCATAAGCTGCCTCCATTTCCACCCCTTTGCAGCAGCATGAGCAAAAGCAGCAGGAACCACATGTTTTCAGAGCAGCAGCTGATCTTCTACTACTTTTCATATTCTTCTGCAAAATTAGAGAGTGATATCCTACCATTCTAAGCTTCTTTGTTGACAGTGCTTAGCTGATGTGTTGTTTGTATGTGACTCCGGGGGTGCACACCAAAGTCTAATTCTGTTTTCTTTTCTCTCCCTTCCTGTATGTATTGATCGAGGGTGAGTTGATGTTTTACAATTGATAATGGGATTGTCCTAAACTCATGTCCTGGGGGCTGTGTTTTCCAATGAATTTGAGCAGCATGGATTGAAGCTGCCTTTTCCAAAAGGCAAGGGTTAATTCTAAAGCATCACAGAAAGGGATCCAATCTGTGCTTGATAGTCACTGTCAGAGCTTCTAGGAAGTATCTGAAATCAAAGCTGCTCTGAATGTGCTGCCTTATTTTCCAAATGCACAAGTTCTGCAAACATGAATTTGATATTATTTACCACTTTTACCACTGGAATTCTTGCTTTGAGTAGGAAATGGACAAGAGGGTATTTTAGCCTGCATTGCATGAAATAATTATCTGCCACAGGTTTCACTGGGGTTGGAACTAGATGATATTTAAGGTCCCTTCCAACCCAAGCCATGCCATGATTCTATGGCTCTATGATCTAAAGAAGTTACCGACTCTATGTAATCCTGCATTTCAAGGAATGTTCCAGAGATATATGTTTTATGCTCTGTGTATCTTTAGGGAAATTTTGTTCCTCTGGCATTGCAACTTGCAGAATAGTTCTGTAGTGGCAGGATGTTGCATTCCTCTGCAACCTCTGATATTGATTTCCACATTCTCACATTCTGTTTTTGCTCTCCTGAATCAGGTGAATCTAATCATCCTCAAGATATGGTTGTCATTTTCTTTATTCATATTGAGGTAAGTAGTGAATGGCACTCTTAGCTAAACCTTGTAGTCAAATTAGTCTTCTCTTGTGCTGCATGATAGAATAGTATATGATGCAGTCCACAGTGCTGTGTATGACCTCAGTTTTGAGATTCCATTTCTGGTTTGCAAACCAGAAGCAAGCAGCAGGAATTGTGTGAAGAGGTATTTCCTCCTGGGATTGTTCCTGAGCTTCGCAAAGGAAAGGCATTGAGCTTTACGACAATCTGCATTGCCCCACCTTTAGTTTCATCAGAGACTGTAGCGGGCTTGTTTTTCATGTTGGTTTTTTCAGCACCTTTTAGTCTGATAGGTGTGTTTCTTGATACCAGAAAAGACAGAATCTCTTCCAGCCTAAATCCAATTAGGGGGAGAAAGGAATATGGTGTTCTGGAGCTTCCTTCGCTGTCTCCATTTCTATCCTTTTGCAGCATCTTGAGCAAAACCAGAAGCAACAGCTAGTTTTGAGGGTAGCAGCTAATCTACTACTACTTCTAGAATTCTTCATCAAAATGAGAGAATGATACCCTGCCATACTCAGCTGCTGTTGTTGTCAGCACTTAGCTAATGTTTTGATCTTTAAGGTATGTAACACCGGTGTGCACACCAAAGTCTAACTGTATTTTCTTCTCTCTCCCTTCCCGTATGTGTCGCTGCAAGAGGCCTGTTGAAGGTGAGCTGACGTTTTACAATTGATAATAATTCTTCCTCAACTTAATTTTTTTTTGTTTGCTTTTGTTTTTTCCAATGAACGTGAGCAGCATGGATTGAAACTGCTTTTCCAAGAGGCAGAGGACAGTGCTAAAGTATCTGGACAGTGTCTTACAGAATGGATCTATTCTGTACTTTACAGTCACTATCAGAGCTTGCAGGATGTATCTGAAATAAAATGCATCAAAGCTGCTCAAAATATGTTTTCTTGTTTTCCAAATACAGAAAGTCTGTAAAGCCAAAGTCGCTCGTACTTGTAATCATCACTGGAAAATCACCTGCTTTGAATGAGAAAATGTTGAAAGGGAGTTTTATCCTGTACTGCTGTGGAGTTCCTGCAGTATAGAAAACATTGAAAGCTATTCACAATCACGCAATTCAATATAGCTGCAGGGCTATAGATTTTATACTATCTAACTTCTATCATGAAATTACAGAGAACCAGCAAGAAGGGGGAAACTCTGGACCAAGAGTCCAGTAACAGTTGGGAATCGCTGTTCCAGCTAGAGATGACCCAGATGAGCCAGGACATAATGATATGTATGTAACACCTAATGTGTCTTTCTGAATTCTGATTTTTTCCAAGCTTTAGGGTTATGTTTGATTACTGTGTGAATTTCAGTCATAACGTCTATTTGCATTTCTTGAATAGAACTTATATTTTAAAAACCAACAAAACCCAACTCAAGCTTTTCTTCTGTTGTTCATGAACTCATGATCTAATATATTCTACAGTATGGCTTGACATATGTCGAAATGCTCGTAATCTGTGCAGTTGGGTAATGACATGACATTATAGGAACCAGTGACCCTCAATGCACGGTGACATTAATGGATGTGTGTTCTTTCTGCTTTTGTTCTCTTTACCACAAGGCCACCTGGTACCCTTAGATGTCCGATTTGCATGGATTTCTACTCAGCGGTAAGGATCTACATCTTGTCATGGCTTCTTTCTTGTCAGAGGGAGAACGGGGTGTGGGGTGAGCTGAGCGTCTCTGCTGGGTGATGTGGGATGCTGCAGACAGCTGGCTTGAGGTACAGACCTCACTGTGAAGGTCAAGCTGGCTTGTAAGTCAAAGTCATTTTTTGGTGGTCAACACAGTGCTAGAAACACTTCCCAAAGTGGCAGTGAAAGGCCTTTGGGTTCCTTTAGTCAGTAATGTACTGATTCCAGGTACTCAAGTCCTTTCTTCCTGGTGGCAATAGACCAGCAAAGCATAATTCTTCACACCAAATTCCTCGTGTTGTTTTTTCTTCCAGATTGTCCAAAGCCAACGACATCTTGTGGCAACCATATGCGGCCACGTCTTCTGCAGCTGGTGTCTTTATTATTCCCTTGTGAATGGCAACTCTTGCCCAACCTGCAGGACACATCTCGGTGGTGCAGGGCATCATCGCCTATATATATGAGTTTATTCATGTTTTATTGCTCCAAATAAAAATAGTTGTTTTTTGCAAATCAGTGGGATGAGTCTAGAGAGCTTTCTAATGGTCCAAGTGGCTTCTTGTAGTGTCCCTGGTTAAAATGTTAAAGTTAGGACCATCTCTATATTACATCAGGAGAAGAGAATGTCTGTTGGGAAGGTCAGTATTTCCTTCAGCTTTTCCTTCTGCTCCCACAGATTTAAAACATGTCTCCAAAGCCACTCTTTCCCAGCCTATTTCTGGGCCGTCACTCCACCACTTCTTGAAGGGATGCATGTTTGGGCAACAAACCTCTTACAATATACCTCCCGTTCTCATCCTCTGAGCCAACTGCTTCAAATTCTGTATTGAACTAAAGTCATGTTGCGTATTAACCTTGGCTCTTCACAGCTGTGAGCAATTCTGCAGCTCTTGGTATGCAGTCCTGCACCAATCCTGGCTTGTCCAGGGATGTTTAATAAGATTTCCATCCTGTTCTCCATCCTGCAGCCCAGAAATCACGTTACACAATGTACTGTTGCACCCTGCGGTTGTGGTCATTGCTGCCTAAACCAGCAGTGCAGCCTTAATACGTCAGAAGTTTCCAGAGTGCTGCCAATAGCCAGCAGCACATTATGCGCACTGTATTTTCAGGTGCACTGGTCCTTCTCCGGAGGAAAGTGAGAAGAGGCCTCCCCAGAGCTTTTGTCCAGAAACACCCAGTTCCAGACGTGAGAGAAGCCAGCCAGCCATCACACCTGTGTTTCCGTTCTGCGCCCGAGTGCCAGATAAAGCACCAGGTATACATCTAGGAGAGAACTAGGACTCGAGAGGCATGCTTCACACAGAAGACCTTCTTACAGTATTTCACAAAGTCAAAAATGCTTAACTCACTGCACGGTAACCTGGACAAGAAAGCTACATTCAGTCTCCTCGGGGACATGCATAGGTGCTTGCAGTGTTGGGCTTTACCTCTGAAACTTAACAGCATTTTAACAGATTCTTAAACAGGAAGACATTATAAAAGCCTAATTTACCATTCATTCTTGGCACAGCATGTTTGTTTCAGCACTTTTCTTACACTTCAGATGTACAACTGGGGTAAGGGATAACGATGCAGGAGAACAAAGGCCCGCCCTCCGAAGTCGGCTCCTGCTACCAGACCCCCACGGGCGCGCAACCGGCAGCGCAAGCCGCAGATACGGCCGCGGAACCGTCTTGCACGGGCGCGTTGCCGCGCCAGAAGGGCCGCTATGGCGGCGGACCCGTGCCCCGCCGGAAGCGCTGAAGCCGGGCCGGAGGCGGGAGGACGCCGCGCGGGGTCTATGGAGGAGGAGGGCGATGGAGAGGCTCCGGAAGCTGTGGAGGGGCCGCACCATGACCTTCGGGGTTCCTCTGCTGGTGAGCAGCGTGGGGAGGATGTACCGGCACCGGGCAGGAGGAGCGGCGCCAGGCCCCACCCCGGCCTGGCGAGCGCCCTCCGAGCATGCCGTGCTCGCGCCGCTGCCTCAGGGTTGGCGGCGCGCCCCCGCTACGGGCCTGCACGCCGGGGAAAGCCGCGTCGGTGCCAGGGGAGAACGGGCGGTTTACGTTGGCTGGAGGCGGAGCGGGGTTTGGGGGAGGTGCGGGACGGTGCCGCCGCCTGCGCGCTTGTGGGGAGCGGCAGGAGGGGCCTGCGGTGTGCCCTGAGAGGGGTGAGGAGATTGCGTCTTCGGGTCATCGAACCAGCGAGGTTGTAAAAGACCTTTGGGATCATCAAGTCCAACGCTTAACCCAGAGCTGCCAAGACCGCCACTACCATCATATTTGAAAAATCATGGCAGTCAGGTGAAGTTCCCGATGACTGAAAAAAGGGAAATATAACCCCCATTTTCAAAAAGAGGAAAATGGATGAGCCAGGGAATTAGAGACCAGTCAGCCTCACCTCTGTGCCTGGCAAAATCTTGGGGCAGATTCTCCTGGAAGGCATGCTGAGGCACATGAAAAACAACAAGGTGCTTGGTGACAGCCAGCATGGCTTCACTAAGGGGAAATCCTGCCTGACCAATCTGGTGGCCTTCTGTGATGTGGCTACGGAACTGATGGACAGGGGTAGAGCAGTTGATGTCATCTACCTGGACTTGTGCAAAGCGTTTCACGCTGTCCCACACAACGTCCTTGGCTCTAAGTTGGAGAGACATCACTTTGAGAGGTGGACCACTCGGTGGATAAAGAACTGGCTGGGTGGCTGCACACAGAGTTGTGCTCAATGGCTGAATGTCCAGCTGGAGATCAGTAACGAGTGGTGTCCTTCAGGGATCGGTGTTGGGACCGGTCTTGTTCAACATCTTTGTCGGTGACATGGACAGTGGGATTGAGTGCGCCCTCACCAAGTTTGCTGATGACACCAAGCTGTGTGGTTTGGTTCATACGTTGGAGGGAAGGAATGCCATCCAGAGGGACCTTGACATGCTTGTGAGGTGGGCTGATGCCAACCTGATGAAGTTTAACCATGCCAAGTGCAAGGTCCTACACCTGGGTCGGAGCAATCTCAGGCACAGCTCCAGGTTGGGCAGAGAAGAGATTCAGAGCAGCCCTGCGGAGAAGGACTTGGGGTGTTGGTTGATGAAAAAATGAACATGAGCCGGCTTCAGTGTGTGCTCACAGCCCAGAAAGCCAACTGTATCCTGGGCTGCATCAAAAGGAGAGTGACCAGCAGGTGGAGGGAGGTGATCCTGCCCCTCTGCTCTTGTGAGACCTCACTTGGAGTACTGTGTGCAGTTCTGGTGTCCTCAACATCAAAAGGACATGGAACTGTTGGAACAAGTCCAGAGGAGGGCCACGAGGATGATCAGGGGACTGGAGCACCTCCTGTATGAAGATAGGATGAGAAAGTTGGGTCTGTTCATCCTGGAAAAGAGAAGGCTGCGTGGAGACCTCATAGCAGCCTTCCAGGTATCTGAAGGGGGCCTATAGGGATGCTGGGGATGGACTCTTCATGAGGGACTGTAGTGATGGGACAAGGGGTAATGGGTTCAAACTTAAACGGGGGAAGTTTAGATTGGATATGAGGAAGAAATTTTTTACTGTAAGGGTGGTGAGGCACTGGAATGGGTTGCCCAGGGAAGTTGTGAATGCTCTATTGCTGGCGGTGTTCAAGGCCAGGTTGGACAGAGCCTTGGGTGGCATGGTTTAGTGTGAGGTGTCCCTGCCCATGGCAGGGGGGTTGGAATGTGATGATCTTAAGGTCCTTTCCAACCCAAACTATTCTATGATTCTATGAAACCATGTCACTGAGGGTCTCATCCTCACGATTTCTGAACATTCAGAGGGAGGGTGATTCTGCCACTTCCCTGGAAAGACTGTTCCAGTACCTGAGCAGCCTCTCGGGTTATCAGGTGTTGGGTTTTTTATGTTAAAGCACTGCTTGTTTGTTTGTCTAACTTACCTCAGCTTTTCGGTGGATTTCAACCTGCAGCAGGAGTGATCGTCTGGTAATTTGTTCATATAGGTAAAAGAATTTGAGTTAAACGAGTTGATAGGTTAGAGTTACAGTTGAAGTGATAGGTGAGGCATAACTACTTAGAATAGTTGAGGCTAGAAAAGGTCAATAAAGTCAAAGGAATAAAACAAGATGACAAGAGAGGCAGCATAATGTATTGCACTTGCTTATCTTAAGTACCTGCACGCATTAGAGGAAAAAATTAACAATTTGGGTGCGCTTATGGATAAAAACTCAGGGAGATGGACAAAAAAAGCAGCCAGGATAGTGTTGTTTCTGTTTGTGCAACTCATGTCTGGTTTTTCATATATACAGTTGGTTTAGAGAAAGTAAGGAAAGTAAAAAAGAAGTGGATAAAGAGTAGGTTAAAGGATAATTCTAACTTTTAAGAATACTACTAGAGAAATTATTGACTTTCTCCTCAAATACGAAGCAGCATGCCTCAGGAAAAATGGAGTGGCCCACAGAGCAGTGGCACTTGTTGGAGTTAAAGAAGTTTAAGCCCATATTTTTTTAAAGTCATACTACAGAGGTTCTAGAGGAAGGACTTGAAAAGGATTAAAAAAACATTATAAAATGTAGTTATTAGGTGCCTTTGAAATTAAAAGGTATCTTGGGTGGGATGGGTCTTGCAGAAATAGTAGAATCATAGAGTAGTTTGGGTTGGCAGGGACCTTCAGAGGTCATCCGGTTCAACCCTCCTGCAATGAGCAGGGACATCTTTAGCTGTGAGCTGTAATACTGTGAAAAGACAGGGATGTTATTTTATGACACAGAAACTTGTCAAAAGTAATGTAAAACACGGAACAGGACTCTTACAGTCTACTCACAATCCTCAGCTGGAGTAATTTCCCAGCCTTGTGGCACCATTGCAGAGATGACAAAGACAAGCTGTAAAGTCAGGATTAGAGCAACATAAAAGGTACAGCAGGCATTCCCCCTTTAAGGAATGCTTGAAGGAATTGACTTAGTTTATTTTAGAAAAGGCTGAGAAGTTCTGTACATCATATACTGAGAGTGGTGATTGCTTTCCATAGCTTGGGAAAGAAGTACCAAAGCAAATGAGCTTCAGAGAAGACGTAAGGAAAATACTACTTTTCATTAGGAAAGTGCACTCGTGATGCATGCTTAGGGTTTTTAAGGAGAGGTTGAACAGCCATCTGGCAGCAGAGGCATAGATTTTCTCAGTTCTCCTTCAGTGCTGGAGCTAGGACTTCAGCTTCGCAGGCCAGGGTAGACCTGTGATTGTCTTTTTGGCCCTCCTAGTGTTTTTGTACAATCTGACATAGGTTATAGCAGAAATCTTCGGGACTGGTTTCTTTGACTTTGTACTGCCTAATTCCATTCTATTTCTGTTACTGCAGAGCTCTTTTCTCCAGAGACAATATTATATAGAGAAATAGTCTATTATATTTCTTTCCAAGGTTTCATGTCTCCCTGCCTTAAAGTTATTCTCTCCTCTGAGTGCTTCAGAATGTTTCTGTGTTGCTGCCCAAAGGCTTCCCGAGGAGTAAGAAAAAGGAAAATTCATGTAATTCTCGTCAGCTTCCCAGGTGTCTATTGAACTCTGAAAGCATCTCTGAAGCTGAACAGAATTGTGCTAAAAGATCAGTTACAGCAAAGAAGACAGTGAAGCTATACACAGAATCAGAAGGAGCATGCCTTTTTAACCCTTTAAATTCTACTGAATTTGTTGATAATACTGAAACCAAAGGTTATATTCTTGCACCCTGTGCATCATTTCTTTCACTAGAAACTGACAGGACTTTACTGTTTAGTACTGCTGGACTTTTCATCAGTACTATATTTGCTTTTTCAAAGGAAAAAGAATCAAACGGCATTCATGTCTTCCCTTCTTACACAGCATACTTAGGTGAAAAAATCCCCGTGCTACTTTTTCTAAAGGCTCCAAAGTTAGATAGTTAAATCATAATTCATAGACAGATGAGTTTCTCATTATACACACACATGCACAAATATACATTTAAAATACTTCTTTTTAGTGCAAATTATCTTGATCCTTTGTTCTTTCAGGCTTATGGCTGTTAGAATATTTTGGTGCAAGACGAATATCCTTGGTTGGTCTTTAAACCTCAAACTGACAACAGCTTTCAGAGTAAGACGTGTAAATCAGTTTTCAGTCATACTTTCTGAGAAGATATGTGTGTTTCTTTGTGAGCATCATCAAGACTGTAGGAGGTAAGAACAAAGCCTGCAGGAAGCCTTAATTTGTGAATGTTTCCTTTAATTCTATAAATCTTACAGCTATCTCTTCATGGCATAAACCAGTAAGCATGCAGGGGAGAGTGATGTAGCCTGGCATGGAATATCTTAACAGCTTGATTGCTACAGGGTGAGTAGTCCTAAAGCATTGGTAAAGATAGTAACATCTGTGTAGATGCTGGGATGAACTCCAGTGACCTTACAGATGTATCTGTAAAAATTGCTGTTATGCTGAGGAGCTGTGCTACCTCTGTGGTAACTTAAAACATTGTTGTCAGCTATACTGATACCACCATTTCCTATCATGATGATGGGAACTCTCTCCTTATACTGAAGCTTAACTTACAACTCTTCAGTGTTCTTGGTTCTGTTACAGAAGAGGAGCTTCAGTCACTGTTCCTTTATATTCCTCAGGGGACCTTGAGCAACCTGAAGGTGTCCTTCCCGTGGAAGGGGGGTGGAACTGTATGATCTTTAAGGTCCTTTCCAACCTTAACCATTCTATGATTCTATGACCAGAATTGGTGAGTCTATTAAAATCCTGTTGCTGCTGTGATGCTTCTGTAAGATCCTGAGAGAGCCAGGCTCTTTGGTATTACAGCTAGCGGATCCAGTGTCATCCATTTCTTATGGGAGACTGGACATCTAAGATTACTTCTGTAGTGCTGTTAGAATGCTTCAAGGTTGCAGGAAGTTACATTTTTAGGCAAGATGAATGTATATTTGCAGCCAGGTATAATATGCTGGTTCTAGATGATTGAGGAAACATGTTTGGATTTTGAAATTGTGAAGCAATAACATTCTAATATGTATTAAAAAAACAGTACATTGTATGCTTGCACCACATTCCGAAACTTGCGTTCGTGGTTCTGTCTCTAAGACAACTCTATACAAGGGTCTTTCGTACTCTGTAAGTTGCAAAATGAATGCATAGATGCAATTCCAGTTCTGCTGTCACTGTGCTCCAAGGGAAAAATTAAATTCTGAGGATCCAAAGTGGCATCTTAGCAAACAGAAAATGTAGTCTGAGGCTCATTTGCTGATTTTCATTGCACTCCTAAAAAAATTATATTGCACTATATATGTAGTGCTGCAAGTTTCAAATTTGCAGTATGCTGCAACATTTTCCATATTTATGTAGCTGTAAATTTTTACTTTATTTGGGTTTTTTGCTTGTTTTCTCCCTCCCCCCCACTCCGTCCTGTACTGACTGTGCTTTTACAAGTACTTTGCTTTTCTTCCTGGATCTTGTCGTTGGTGTTCTATGTGGTGTGCTAGCGTGGCCAAAAGAGAAGATGGAGAAAGCTTGAACAGTGATTTTTTATTTTTTGTGAAGGTACATGTTTCTAAAATCTGCTTCCATCAGTGTTTATGTACACAGACTGTACTACAATGCCATCTACATTGCTGCCTTGCAAGTGCAAGTTTACTTTGATAAACACTTTGTCAAGAGACACCAAGAATGCACGTCATGTACAGGGCAAGAGAAAAGGTCACATTAGAGAGTCCCTAACAATGCTGAAGCGATGTGGTCAGTTCTTCCAGGCACCATTAGAGAAGGTCAGTGGCATCTCAGGCCCTTGTTAACAAGCCAGTTGTCTCTCACCCTTTTTGATAAACAAAACCAAACAAAGTGCTTTTCCCAGACATCAGGACATGAAATTACATGTCTCTGGATTAGTTTTGTTCACTGTTGAAGTCGGGGTCATCTGGGCTGTTGCTCCAAAATTTTCTGCAAATACCGTGTTCTGGTGCTGGGGGTTACTGAAAGCAAAAGTTTTACAGGCTTAACGGGCAGGGAAGTGATATTTTCATCATTTCAACATATTTAAATAGCTATGTTGCCACAGATTTCTCTAAATACAATATTCCTAATTAATTTCATAAAAAGCTGCTGAATTCTGAGTCCTTGGCTATGCTGAATACAAGGCACACTTTTTCCTATGGATTCTGGAGAATCTGCCCATAAAACCTGAACACTGAGAAGTAAGGAAAAATGTCAGGAGTAGTGACGTTTCTGAGATCTATTGTTGCCATTGGTGTCTATGCATAGAAACTGTTATTACATTATCTTCTGATAGCATTTATTTGTGTTCTGATATTTGTTGTGATACTGTTTATTATGTGATTACTGCGATCGGCATTTTTCACTTTTAGTCAGTGTTATTGTTAACATTATTCACATTATTGCCTTGAACAATTCATAACATTGAATTGCAGCACTTTTATTAAAATATATTACTTAATGTAGCTTTGCAATAAAATTTGACATATGCAGAACAGTTGATTTAAATGTTAATATGCTTTTGAGAGATGACTAGAAGTTAACATTTACCCATGAGAAGAGATTTCTGACTTCTAATATCTGTAGATAAATTGTGATTGACTGTAAAAGTCACAAGTATTACATTTGTGGCGTAGAAAAGCAATAAATACAAAACTGGGTTTAGAATTTCAAATTGGTTGCTCCCAATCAGCAGATCACAGAGTGTTGCTTTTATGCCTCAGTGACTTGTATTATAAATACTGGGTCTCTAAGCTTGTGATGAGATATGTCTTTGACTTCCGCTGTGCTTCTGGTTTGCTTCTCCTGTTCATCTGTGTGCGTTTGAATCCACAGCAGAGAGTGGAGCTGTTCCAGACAAAACCACCCCCTGGAACTGTTTGTGCAGGAGTGGAAGGCAATGTGTTCAAGCTCAATGGGCCTCTGTGGGCCTCAGTTTGTTCAGTCTGAATTAGCTGACTTCCAACTTTCAGTTGACTGTCAGGCCTTAAAATGTCAGAGTTCATATTTTGAATCAATGCCTTAAACATTCAATTCTTAATCTTTGAGTACTATTTTTCAGATAAATGTTAGATAAACAAGTAGACACTCTTTAGGTCTTCCAGATATACTCTGTGTTTCATTTTAAAACATAAAGAATGTATTTGCATTGTCTGTTGCTGTTAGAATGGACTAACTGGCACTCAGGGGAGCTGAGGTTCTGTGCTGATCCTCAGAACAGGAACATAAGTACAGAATTGCCGGTTTTCACTTAGTGTGTTTAGCCACCTTCTTTATAAGGTGGTGAAGGTAATGGTGTAAGACTAATATTTTCTCTGTAGTACATTCCATCTTCATCCCTGCCTACCATTGTCAACAGGGAAGTATTACTTGACTAGTAGTGGTTTCTTTTTATGTTCTTTAATGCAAGTTTCAGCCTAACACATTACAAGAACATCAGGATGTCATGAGATGTAAACAGCTTCCCATTGTAGCGTACTTTGGCTTAATTTGAGCCCATTAGTAATCACAATGATAGTTTTATAAGGCATCAAGGTTTTGGCTTTTAGAAGCATATGAAAAAAGAGAAGGTGGTGTTCAGAAGCTGCAGCTTGACCACCACGACAGACTTGGTTTTCAAACAGCTGCAGCTGTGGAGTGAAATTCCCTTGTCATCTGACCAGCCCAAGCAATGTGTATAATGCAGAATGACAATGCTGTGGCTGAAAATGCCCTTTTTCACTCCTGCTTGTGCTGAGGAACATATGGGTTTCTGTCTCTTCTGCCTGTTCTGATATTGGTTTCTATTAAATGATCTTTTGTGTGCTTCCCAACCTGTTACGAAATGGACATCTTAGTAAACAGAGGTTTAGGTTTTTTTCTGAAACACTGAATAGTAACATTGAAAGGATATAGGCAGTTTTTGTTGTACTCTGGCCCATAGCCATTCATATTTGCAATTTCAGAAATAATTGCTTTGAACATACTCTGTACTGAGGCAATTAACCTGATATTGATAAACTTGGGTCCAGTTTAATATTCTGCTGAGTTCTGCATGCTGTGAAAACTACACTCTTCTGCTCTATGAGTCAACTACAGCTGGCTCCAGTTTATACTAGCTGCTGGCCTGGGTTGCCAGCTTCTTATCCATGCTGTCATCCACTAGCATATATCACCTATTTTTGAATATAATGCAGTTCAGTCTTCCTACAGTTTGTCAGTTCTTGTACGTGTGGTAAGTCAGTGCATTCTCTTACTTTGTTGAGCTTTTGAACAAAATAACGACTGAGGGATTCATAGAATCATAGAATCATAGAATAGTTAGGGTTGGAAAGGACCTTAAGATCATCACGTTCCAACCCCCCTGCTATGGGCAGGGACACCTCCCACTAAACTATGCCATCCAAGGCTATGTCCAACCCGGCCTTGAGCACATAGTTTTGGTTTCTGTTTTCCCTGAAAGGAGGCCTTTGATGAGAACTAAAAATGATTTCGTTTGTTGCAGACAAGAAGAAACGGTAGACCCCTTTTGTTCCTGTCGATGGTGGGGAGATGATTTTGGAAGTTTTTGAGAAGGCTTTGCACTGTTTTTCTCTCAGCAATTTCAGAGACAGGTACTGGAATGGCTGTGGGGAATAAACTCTTGAGTTACAGCTGTCAGAGGAGGGCGCTTCAGGTTAAAATGAGTTGCCTGGGTCTTTTCTGGGACTGGCAGTTTGCCCTGCTACTTTATTTAGGGAACACAATAGAGACTTCAGTCTTCTGGGCTGTCAGATTGCCATCTTTAATGTGCCATATCTTGCACTGGACGTATATCAGTTCCTTAAAAAGGAACCCCCAAAACCTTCTTTTACTGTAACCACTGCAAACTAAAATAAAATATTTCACATGACTGTTCTAGTTTTGAAGCTGCTAATGAATAGCTGGAGGGTTTTGCAGCAGCAGTCTTAAAGAAGAGGTCAGAAAATTATCATGTTCCTTTTCCAGTCATATATATCATGACATTTTCCACCATTGCATAATCTGCGTTGCCAGCACTAAATACTGTGATTTGGTTAATTTAGGGATTTATAACAAATGTAATTTGTAACCTGGCTTTCACAACTGGTACAGTAGTAGGAGTGGCTTTCGATAACAGCAGGGACCCCTGTAATATGGGAAATTGCTGGTGCTGCTGGAGGATTGGTTTCTTGTAACTTTGTTAGCCCCAGGAGCTGCAAGTGGCAGCTTCAGATTATGCAGGAAACTACAAAAGTAAGGATCTGTGCTAAGTCCCTAGTAGTGTTCTTATGAGTCCCCAGTGACCATCTCATTGTAGTTGGTGACAAATTTAAGTATTTCCCATCCTAAGATGTGGTTGAAGGGTTCAGTCTGCTGCCATCCATAACTCGTTGCATAGCACACTTCCCAATGGAGAAGTGAACAAATAGAATTTTTAAAAGAATGTTATTAAAGAGAATTTGATGTCATTTTTTTACATAAAACATTTATTGAGGTTTCTGAGTGTATGTGACAGATGGTGCTCCAATGTCACATCCTATCTTTCATTTTGTTTTGGAACATGCAAGTCTTTTATGCATGCATAATTGCATTACAACATTGTAGAGGTTTTTTGTGTACTCACTGAAACATAAAGGAATAATCCAATGTGAGATCTTTAATGGGGGTTGTGCTAACAGTGCTGTTAAGCTGTTTGCTTTGGTATTAAGTGCTGGTTAACTAGTATGTTTTATGTTTTTTGCTTTCTTATGGTAAACTTCAGTGTAAAGAAAAAAAGTGAGAAATTGTTACCATTGAATCAGTTTGCTGAGTGTATTCAAGTAACTAAACAGGTGATGTTCACTACTAAGTGACATCTTCTGCTCCACATCCTGAAGCATATAAAATGAATAGTTCCCTCACAATTAAATAATGCAGATATTTTTGAACTCCCAGCTTGAGTGCTCTTCAGATACCAATACCATAACATTTCATGATTCTAAAATAGGAATGAAGGAAAATATATTTTAAATTTTCATTATATGTGGCATTACGGTTTTCCTTTACCATTAACTGGAGAGTGAACTTGAGCCTGAGTTAATTAGCATGGTGCCAACCTAACTGTGTTATTTGTATGGCGTCCTGAATCGGTTCTACTGTCTCTTTTATGTCTGAACTAGTGGATGGAACATACTGGGCTTCGCTGTTTCGCTTGGCTTGCATCGAGCAAATTTGTCCATTGTAGTGCTTTTTTAACTGAAGAGTGTTTTGCAAGGAATCACAGAATTGTTTAGGTTGTAAAGGACCTTTAAGATCATTGAGTCCAAGTGTTAACCAAGCAGTGCCAGGTCCACCACTAAACCATGTCCCAGAGTGCCACATCTACAAATATTTAAACACCTCCAGGGATGGTGACTCCTCCACTTCCTTGGACAGCCTGTTCCAGTGCTTAACAACACTTTTGGTGAAGAAATCTTTCCTGATATCCAATATAAACCTACCCTGGTGCAACCTGAGGCCATTTCCTCTCGTGCTGTTGCTTGTTACTTGGTAGAAGAGACCAACGCGTCCTTGCTTCAACCTCCTTTCAGGTAGTTGTAGAGAGGACTAAGGTCTTCCTTGAGCCTCCTGTTTTTCCAGGCTAAGCAACCTCAGTTCCCTCGGCCACTTCTCATAAGACTTGTGCTCTAGGCCCTCCATGTATGTATTCATTAATATAGAGATTATGTTACAAATTGGAAAACTAGAAATGTCTGTGAGACATACAGAATATGCAAAACCAAATAAGCTGAAAACGTTGCTGGACCTTTTGAGTCTCATCCCACTTCTAATTATTTTGACTAGTGACACTTGATGCTTCACTGTTGTTTGTGTACATTCTTCCGTTTAAATGCAGTCAACTTAAATGAAGGTAGTGAGGACGTCTTCTAATGCAAGAAGAGAGACAGGAGAGACTTAAACCAAGACTGATATTTCCACGCAATACATTGTCAGTCACTGAGTCCTTTACTACCTTTGATGCTATCATAGTTGCATAAATTCATTTATACCTTCTTTTATTGGCTTTTGAACAGAGTTTTCAAATATTTGATTGAGTAGCTGTTCACTGCTGTTCTGGCTTGTATGGATAAGAGCAATTCCTGCTCTGGGCTGTCAGATAACAATAATGACATGTTCTTGGTTGATTAAATCATTCTGGTCTGGTTTTACAATGAAATCTTAGACACTGTGTTTGGTTCTTTAGAAAATTGGTCAGGTAAACTTGTAAACATATTACTTACATTTTTATGTATATTCTGTGCCCCTGAAAATTATTAAATATTAATCGTAACCTTCCAGCATTACACTGTGTAATATTTCAGTGGCATTTGTAATTTCTTACAGCATCACTGTGCTTTGATGCAGCCTAACTGATGTTTCATCATAAGCTAAATCAACCATTGCAGTATTGGAAGTGTAAAGGCAACTAACTACAGCCCTAATGCCTGGTAAGGGAAACATGCCAACTTGCCAGGCTAGTTATACTGTTTATGCTGCATGGAGAGCAAAGGTACGCCAGAAACCAGGTGGATTTTCCCCCAGTAGTATGAAGGTGATGTAAGTAAAATGAGTCACAGGATAAAACCTCTCTACAGGAACTGAGGTGTGCATGTGCAACTTCTTTATTTTACATATAGTTGCCAATGTAAAACACACTGTGTAACAGATGGTTGCTGTCAAGCAAGTGATAGGGTATGATGAGGCAAAATAAGTAGCACATGACCTATTTCACTTAACAACCTTCTACTTAATTTGCCTTAGTTACAGTGTACGTTACATAGTTCTAAATGATCAAAGATAACGAATGTAAAAATTCTTTTTTAGCTTGGAGAATGGCTTTGTAACCCACAGTGTACCTTTTCATTATTTTAAGTAATAGCTGGGTTATGAGGAGTTAAAGAGTTAAAGGTCTGCCACTTGTTCCTATTGCCTCATAACTGTATATACTCCCTGCAACGTTGTTGTTAGGCACACTAATTTTCAACTGTTGTCACAAGTAATTGCTACTTTCTACCTTATTTAACAACTGTTTGCTAAACCATTTCTAGTGTAGTTGCTTTTGCCCTGCCATAGCCACTCTGACAACATAGAGTATACACAAAGGCAATGAACTATGGTTTGTAACAGCCATAAACTTGTCTGTAGCACTTCTGATTTCTGTTCTTTAGGGCTCAAAGTTAACTCCCAGCTGTTAATGAGCATAATACTTGTTGGGAGTTAGAGAAGAGCAGCTAATGAAAATTTATGCTGAGGTGTCAACCATATTAAAATTCAATTGCAGTCTGATCCATGAGACTTTTGGTATTATGCATTACCATATGTTCAGCTGACAAATCATCTGCTTTGGTTGAAGAAATCCTGACTAATGTTGTTTTGTTTTTTAACTATTTTGAATATTTTATATTCTCTTTCCTGGTGCTCTTTCTTACCAAAATACTGACGCATGAGGAAGACTCTTCCCCTTTATACAAACATCTTTTTTTCTATCATGTATTTTGATGATTCAGCATTTGCAAGACCATCATTAATTCCTTGAACAGTTATGATACAAGTACAGTGCCATCCAATTTTTGGTAGGTCAAATTTCTAGTCGCTGAAAGTTAACTTGCTAGCACATGATGATTTTCTGATTGGCTTTCTGAAATCAGCATTCTGTGGCCTAGCCGCTGGATGTTTGTATCACAGAATGTTGGTGTGTTTGTTTCTAATTAACAGCTAGCTTCTTAGGCTTATTGAATGGGCCATGCCAAAAAGAGACTGTGGGCCCTGTAACTCCTGCCTATTGGTGAAGAGTTCCCCATCCTGTGAACAGAGTACATTAGTTCCTGGCTACTAGTCTAACTTACTAGTATCTAAGTGAGTGTGGGCACTGCATTCACATGTTGGTGAGTGGTTTCACCTGCTTGATAGGAAATAACATAGCCCTGCAAGTCCTGCAACTTTTAGAAAGAATAAACATAGAAGACTTTTTTCCTTTTTTCTTTTTTTCCTTTTTTCCCCTTGCTTCCCCTTTCAATTTAATTTGAATGAATATGGCTTTTTGCCTCAGTGACCTGAACATTGGATAGCATACTTTTTGGAAAAATACATATTTTTGACTACCTGTGCAGCATAATTATAACACTTCTTGAACACAGGCCGTAGCTGCAAACCTAATATGTAGCAAGAAATCTACCAGCATTGTGCAGAAAGCAGTATTCAGTGCAGCAACAGCCTGTATTGAAGGTCTGTAACACTAATGTGTGGTGATAAAATACGATGGTGTTGGGCTTTGGTTTTGTTTCGTTTTTTTCACTCAGGTCCTTAGAGTTTTCTCATGCTTCCACCTTCCTTAGATTTACATCTCTAGAAGTAAAGGTTTTTGTCTTCCTGTATGTCTGCCTTAACAGAGCACAGCAGGCAGAGTCTGTCAGGTCAGAGCAAGAGCAAGAAGTCGGATTCTTCCACAGAGTCGCTAGATTGCTACACTAATTTTCAAGTCCTTAATGGTGTTTGTTAACAATACTTGATCTTCTGTTGGTCTGTCATTTTTAATTGTAAAATATAGACAGTTTCATGATCTCCCTCTGTCATAATAAAGAATAATTGAACAATTTATGTGGATATGAAGTTTCCCCCCCACCCATTTCTTCCTTTATTATTTGTATTCATAAGCTTCACAGGTGTGGAGGGAGCTGCAAGACAAGTAAGGAGGCAATAATAAAAGTGTAGGTGTACTGGATTTTATTTCTTAGCCTATGTGATAATGTATCAGTGAACCACAGCTTGAATCAGCTGGTCTGTTCGGAAGTTTAGTTAGATCTCTTACTGACAGACATCAGAGTAAGTCAATGTGGCATTGTTACTTTCCCATAGAGTTGGAAGATAATAAGAATAAATCCAGTAGTAGTGAGGTAAAGATTCCTTTGCTGCAGCTATGCCAGGAAGCCATATGGGGAGACAAAAGAAGCGGTTCGAGGAGAGGAAGTCCCTAGAAATATGAGTCCTGAAGCAGCTGACTTGGTGTATAAGAGAAATTTGTGAAATCTGTACGTAGAGAGTGGAAGAAGGCTCTGACTTTGTATCTACTCCCTCTTCTCTACATGCCTTTCAGTTGATTATTTTTTTCAGCTCCTGGTGTTTCTGTTGGAAGACTATTAGGGTCCCTTGGTAAATGAATTGGGTCAGTATGTTTCCTGAGTGCTCTTTGTAAGTATGCAAGATGTTCTTTTTCATAATAGTCCTAACACATTGTTTTCATTTCGTTGTTTTTCAGCTGTATCTTATTGGAGGATCTTTTGGACTCCGTGAATTTGCTCAAATAAGATACGATGTCCACAAACTACATGGCAAGGTAGTTGAAATGGTTTTGTTTACTTTCCATTTCATTTTGTGTATGTACTGTCTTCTGAAGAATTGCAAGGACAAGGAAACTATAGATATTGGGGATTGCCTTTCACCACTTGGCCCTGGGCTGCCGCTGAGGCTCTTGGACAGTGAGTAGTGTAGGCGGCAATAAAGGGGCTGACACGATGATGAATCCTTCTACTGTCTGTGAAACAGATGAACATACGTAATAGAAAAACTTTTTTCCTTAGGCTGACTTATTATAAATGGAAGTTCGGAATCTTGAGAAAGAAGCGTAGCACACCTAGGAGTTTATCGCAGAGACTAAGAAATGTAGACTAAGACTAATGTAGGCTGAGGCTAATGTAGACTAAGAAAACTGATATTTTGAAAGGTTTTGTTTTCAAACAATACTTGGCATTGAGTATAAAATGTCAGATGATTTCAGGGCTTGACTTTGCGTTGGCTGAGATAAGCACTTTGTGGCCTACCTATGTTCAGTCCCATGTTTTACACAGCCTGTAGACAGGGGAGAGTAATTTTACAAATGTTTTCTCCAGTCCTATCTTAGTTATTTCCTATCAGTCCTGGGCATTTAGGACCAGTTGGAGCCTTGTTTCTCCAACCAGATGGGGATCACAGCAAGAGCAAGAATTTGCCTGTTGTGTTTCTGTCAGTTTTTTGGTCTGATTCATATTCAGTGAACTACATTTGACCTCCATGATCTGCACTGTGACCGCAGCCAAGGGAAAATGGTAATAGTTGTGCTTATTTAGATCTATGAGGCAACTTGTCCCAGCATTTACTAGCAAGGGAAGCATCACTGAAGTAGATAGTAGTACATGAAAACTCTGAGGGGAAGCTGCTACACCCTGGAGTTCCTAAGCTCTGAAAGCTAGAATAGGACGTCTGGATTCTGCTCTAACTGATATTATTATTACTTAAGGTAACAGCATTTCTTTTGGTTTTATTTTCCTTTTTTCTTTATGATTTTATTTGAGAATAGATGAAATTTTAATGAAGAACAATGCAGTACTGGCTGAGAACTACCAGCACCAACTTTGAGCTTGTTTGCAGAAAGACAAATCAAAGCAATGGGTGCCATTAATATCAGTTTCTGTGTCCATAAAACCAGAGTTAAGAACCATTCTAATTCATTAAATAAGACAGCATGAGAGACTAGAGTGTATTTTAACTGATAAAGAGAAATTAGCTTAAAATGTACATGAAACTCAGGAAAAGAATGTTAATCTAAGTAATTTAAAACTGCTGTTAAAAATACTGATGGTCATAACATCTGTTTAATTTGTCACTGGTTAAAATGTTTCTGTGTTGGAGTAGAATATGCTTTTCTCATAGAACACACTTGGACTAGTGTAAATCCTTATCCGAACAGGGACAAGTGTGCCTTTTTGGGGGTTGGGCAGTTACTTGCAAATTGCAATAGGCAATAAAATCAATAGGATTTTTTTCTTACAGTTGCTCCTTTGGAATAATGACAATGTAATAACAATGTTTAATTAAATAACACTTTTCATAAAAGAAGCTCAGAAGACTTTCACAGAATTTGAATGAATTAAGCTTTATAGTCCTACTGTAAGAAAAGGCTGGATTATTTCCATTTTACTGCTGAAAAAATTGAGGTTGCAAAAAGTTGAGCAACACATCCAAAAGTAGTCTAGGGTTTGTAATACCTAATGTCTGTCTTTTTTGATCATGTTGTAAGGATTTGCAAATTATAATATCCCCCCTTTTGTAAGCATGGATGCTGGAGAGGGCCTCCTCATCAGGGTCTGTAGTGATGTCAAGAGGTAATGGGTTCAAACTTAAACAAGGGAAGTTCAGGTTAGCTATAAGGAGGAAGTTCTTTACTGTGAGGGTGGTGAGGCACTGGAACAGGTCACCCAAAGAAGTGGTGAATGCTCCATCCCTGGCAGTGTTCAAGGCCAGGTTGGACAGAGCCATGGGTGACATGGTCTAGTGTGAGGCATCCTGGCCCATGGCAGGGGGGTTGGAACTAGATGATCTTAAGGTCCTTTCCAGCACGAACCATTCTATGATTCTATATTATAGATACTCCTAAACTGGCTTTCTTGAGAATTAAACTGCTAGATAGACAATCATTTTGTGGTGTATCTCTACTATATTTAAAATGTTAAACCAGGATCCCTTCCCTTCAAAAGTGTTTGTCCTTTTTCAGTCTAACTATTCTCATTGTGCTGAGAGGAAAATTACATTAGTAGGCAAGTTCTCGCTTGACAGTGATATTCTGAAGGAAGTGTTATAGCAAAACTAGTGTCTGTGTTTCAGTGGCTAAGAGTTAACTGCCACTTCATATTCTTGTGGCTTAACAAGCAAAAGCTGCATTAGTGATAATGTCTATGTTATGTCAGACTGGCTTTTGAAGCATTTTGCTTGATAAAGGAATTAAAATTTAAGAGAAAATGGTGGTTTGAACTTTTGAGGGTGTATGGTTTAGTGGTGTTGCATTGGGCTAGGATGAGAATTAGGGTTGTGAGAGAGATGGAGCCTAGAGCTGTGACTGGAGTGGGGATGGGAGGGGACTACAAAAGGAATTCTGTCCTCTTTTCATTTGGGCCATTGCCTGGCATCTTGGGCTAAGGCTCAGATGATGTGTATGAGAAAGAGAGCCTAGAGCTACAGTTGAAGAGAGGATGTTAGCATCTCAAGATCGCATCTTTGGATATCAGGGCTTCATATATGCCCCTGTCTTGCAAAAGCAACAAAACCAGACCATTTTGGATACCCCTTAATTTGCTCAGGATGCCTACATCAGTAATGTTCCCTCAGCATGCTGAATGTTCTGCATTTAAAGCAAGCTTACCCTGAGACTCTTATTGATGTAAGTGCCTGTTTAGGCTAGTCAGAATTTTCCTGAAACTAATCAAGGATTTCTCCATTATCTATTGTTGCCAAAATGTCCGTTAATAGAGAAATCATTGGGTTAGGTAATGGTTTCTTTTCTGGGAAGAATTTATGCAAAAGAAAATTGGTTATAGAAAGCCAGGTATGCTTACGGGAAAATCATGTACAGTTAATGGAGAAAAAATGAGTAGGATTGTGTAGGCGTTGTTCCAAATGAATGCCTTTACTATTAAATGTAAAACTAGGCCCTTTGTCTGTCTTCTTGTTGAGTGTGTAACTGAATAGACATACTTATTTACGGAGGTTTTTTTACAGAAAATGTGACTTCTATTAAATATACAGAAAATGTTTTAACTGTCTAATAAAAAAATATTTTTATTTAGTCTGTGCCTGTTATTTACACTCAAAGCATGGTAGATACTTGCTGATTCAGATCGAATTTTGGATACAAGAATCTTGGACATGTGGAATGGTCTGTACTACTGACTGATACTTGCTGCCGGGTGTTGAAGAGAAGCAACATATTAACTACCTGGGAAAATCTAGACTTTCACCTCATCAGCAAATAAATTAGGCCAATAAAATAGAGTTTGTAAGCTCCAAAACTGCTGTATTGAAGAAGTCTCATTGCAAAATAGGTTCTCAGAATATGGGAGAGGATAGGACTGAGCAAGTTCCTGCAGGGTAACATGCAACAGAAGCACTTTTAGGAAAGCTAGAATCTCTAGGTCATTTTGTCAGGAAACCAAACACCAGTTAGCCTTTGAAGTCTGCAGTCAGTTCCTGCTGTGGATTACATATGACTGTTACAGTACTGACCTCTTCAGCGTTTACAAACTATGTAGGTCCTATTCACTTTGTCTTGTGCAAATTGAGTGCACCCCAAAAGTAGAATGCTAAAAGATGAGAATAATAATGCTTTCTGTCTTAGTGAAGCAGGAAGTAGAGGTGGTAAAGAGTCAAAAAGACAAAAGTTCAGTCTTTTCTCCTGCATGAGTTTCGTCTTTGAATCAGCTCTTGTGCATTAAAATATGTATGACCATTGTGTGGTACTCTAGGAATTAAAATCCGAGTGACAATGAAAATACCTGACATGTTCTTTCAGAGTGCCATCCATCCTTTATAAGCAATAAAATTGTAAACCCAAAAAGAGTATAAAAGGAGCTATAGTGGTCATGTGAAGCATATTCATAAGTGGGTGTGCTGGGAATGTAAAGCTTTCTTTGTGCAGACTGAGTAGATTGCCTTTAAAATTTCTGTAAAGGGAATGGCAGTGTTTTGAGTTTGTTAGCTAATCTTTTTGACCAATTGGTTGGGACGTGTTTATCCATGAGATACTGCTTATAGACACCTGCAAGGTGTTAATGTCGTCATTGTCGATTCTCATGCATTGCATTTACTTGGTGTCTTGAAGTCCTAACTCATGAAATAATGTAACTGTGAGGATCTTGGCTTTCATTTTCTAATCCTAGACCTTGGAGTTGGGAAGAAGAGCACATAGGGTGTGTAGAGGATTATCCCAGAAGCTTTGCTGGCCTTTGAAAAAGAAAAGAATGAGGAGTGGAAGAGAAAGAAAGCTAATATGGTCACTTATGACATTCTGACACTTCACTGGTTTATACCTGCTCTCATAATTGGGGTTGATAGTGATTTAAATGTATTGATGGTTGGTTATACTCAGTGTTACAGTTTTGGAATATTGTTGGTGGGTTCCTGGTGTTGTCCTTTAACATTGTGCCTTGCAGCTCATGAATGGTGTTAGGGAACCCATAGCAGCATGCAGTGTAAATAACTTTCACTGATCTTATTGGAATTCTATTTCCATCTTGTTCAGGTTCTTGCCTCCATTCCCTCTGCTGCAGGTCCTCTCTGCCTGTGAACAAGTCACCGAGTTCTAGTGAGTCTCGCTTTCTCAGTCTGTAAAAGGGAGATAATTACTCCTGCTCTACTTTACATAGGGAAAGGAAAGTTAATTAATTCAAATAGAAGGAATTATTTTAAATTTTATGAGTACTTAAAAAACTGTTTTTTCAGGTGAGATCCATTAATTCAAGTGGTTTGGGTCAGAGTGAAGTAGTGTAGGAGGAAGCAGGAACAGGAGACTGACTGGTTTCTATGAGGCCTTTATATCAGGGGAGAACATGACTTGCATTTGCCTTAGGAAAGTCCGGGCTATTAGTCCAGTATTTTGTTATTATAAGAACTGGATAGCTGAGAAGTGGTATCCGCCTATTAGAATGCTTTTGTGTTGCCGTCAAAACGTTACTCTGGTTCACAGACAGCCTGCAGTTTGTTTCAAACTTTTGAGTTGCGATGGTGACAACCGCAGCAGCGCAGTGCTGAAATGAGGTTGCAACATCCACCCGAGAAGGAGGAATACATTTGCGAGTGACTGGACAAGACCATGCTGTGTTGCTGGCTGGCACGTTCTTATTGCTGTGTTATGTGAACTCGCTCAGGGATGTCTGCAGGAGTTGTACCTATAGGCATGCCCTGAAGTATTAAAACTAAAATTGTTGGTTATTGCTTCTGCTTTACCTGCCTATGAACTCCACCTGGATAGGATTTCTGTGCCCCAGCAGAAGTTTGGTTTGGTTTTTTGGTTGATTTGATTTACACCCCTCTTCCCTGGGGGAAAAAAACCCCAAAATGAATAAAGTGTTACAGAATTAAATGTAATTTAAAAGATTGTTGTAAAGTTAGTATGGTTACTGAACAATGTCTCGTATTTTTATATGTCACATAATTTTCTTCCTTTAAATAATGTATTTCATATGAGGTGAAGGTTTAAAAGCAAAATAACCTAAGCCTTTGAATATGTCTGTAGCATTTAAAATGACACAAATAATGCTATTTTTCACTTGCAGTTGTGGAAGTCAGCAGATTGTTACTTTCCTTAACACATATTGTGAGCTACTAGTACTAGATAGAACTGCTTTACTGCAAGGTATCTTACTTACCTTATTTGAGGATTTGCATCTCTTAAATAGCAGTATTTGCTCTGTTTGCAAAGCTATCAAAGATACTAAGAATTTAACTGAAGTAGCAAACAGTATTACAGCAGGATGTAAAGGCCTGACCAGAAGTTGACTGATTTCACCCTTTCAAGGAGTAATCTGGATAGGCCAAGTCATTGTGATTGGGTTAGACTGGCAAAGCCCACGGTGGTGTAGTTTGTTCTAATGACAAGTAGCGGACTTAATGCTATTGCTGCCAGCCCAGATCTTTCCATGCACTTAGTTGTCCTGTGTGTTCTGCAGGCTTTCTGCTTGATTTTGTTCCACATGGATTTGTACTCATTCTCTAGACTTCCTGGTGTGTCAACACTCCCTACTGATGCTAAGGTCAATTTAAATTAACACTGTTAGTATTCAAAATACTCTGGGTTATTTGTATTATTAGAGTTTAGTGAAATTTAAATAAATATCTACTCCAATGTCTGTGTCTGAATTTATTTATATTTGATTTGACCTATGAATGGTGGGTGAGATAAACCTCTGCCTAACTTCCGGTGCAGGTGAGTTAGGTTTTTGGACACATATGTTGTAAGTGGGATTTATTTTCTCTAGAAATGCCCATCTCTGTTCAGATGACAGTAGGAGGAGCCTAAATACAGCTTTTATGCTTCAAGTCAAAAGTTGAGATGGATAGAATTAGGTGAGATGAAGCCTGCCCTAAATATTCTTTCCTTGGAGCTTTGTTGGCAGTCTAGCAGATGGCTTGAAGATAGAGAAGCTCTTACTTAATCCGTTATTTGTGTCTGAGGAATTCTGTGATTCTGGAGAGCTTAGAATCATTTTAGTGTCACCGAACTTGGAAGAACAATTAACTCTTCTCATCTAGCATTTTAGCATTTGTTTATTTATAAATGCATGTTAATGTGTTTAATTGGTTTCAGTAAGCTAATTGCATAAGCACAGTGTAGCAAGGGGTTGATACTGGTGATAATTGTTACCTTCTTTCTTTTTTCCTTAAGCAGGTCAGGTTAGCCTGAGTCTTAAGTCTAATGAAGGCAAAATTTGGCTGATTTCCTTGTGTAAGTAGATTTAGTTGATTTTCAAAGACTAAATTCATTAATGAGCTTGGTCCTAGGTCCTCCAAAAATTAAGAAAATAATACAGTGAAATGTTATTTGGTGCTTTAGAGAATGGGAGAGACATACATTTATCATTGCTGACAGGAGGAAAAAAAACCCATCTTTGTCAGTTGTTTATGTAATGAAGTGCATTTTACTAAATTAAAGCGCAGACCTTGCTTTCGAGCATGGCCTGCTTTGTGGAGGGTTTTAGAATTAGATGTTAAGTGAGGCAGCCGGGCTCTTGATTGATGGCTAAGCAGGTGCCCTTTGTTTCTGTTGGCAGGGGAAATTTGGAACTTGTTACATCTCTTGACCACGGTTCAGAATCATCCAAGGTAGTAATTTCAGTCCTGCAATATGGTACAGAAACGAAAGAGTAGCAGAGGTTTTTATACTCTGTGTTGTGGTGGTACCAGATGTTCAGACATAAATTTTCTTTTCTTGTTTCAGTTCATTCCAGAGGGATTGTATAGAAACGAGCTCTTTATCCATGCTATTCTTGAAGATTTTGAGGTTCAGCTGCAAGAGCTGGGTTCACGTTTTTGCACTGATTTCAGCAAAAACTAATCCATTTTGCTTTATCTCAGATGATTTCCCCACTTTGTCTCTGAACAGCTGCTTACTGAATTTGCTGTGGTGTCAGACAGAGGTGTATGTTTTCATTTATCAGACATTGTTTCAGTTTAGTGCATTAACCACCATTTTTCTGTAAAAGATAAATACAGGGTCAGTCTGGGAATTCAGTAAGATATTTGTTGCCCCATTCTGAGGCTGGCACTGTATGTGTGTTTTTGAATGATTTCCAGTGATTGGATCCACTTAGACCTACTGCTTATTGTCACCACGAACAGCGTAAAGCACTGTAGGACAGCCTAGAGATAGCTTGTAACTACTTTTTCATACCATCTGTAATGTTTAAAAAATTGAGACCAAGGTTGTCTAGCCTGTTCTGATGAAACCAGGAGACTTCTCAATACCAAATGACTTCAGTTAATACCCTGAAACAGCTATGGGCTCTCAAAATCGCAATGTGGTTGTTAAAAGTTGGGATTGTCTCATTAAATCTGGAGGGGATGATGTTAATAGTAATACAGAGATTATTTTGGTAATATGTGTGTTTATTGGTAAAGAATTAAAGCTGTACTAAGTTTTAACTTTGAAATATTTGGTTTTTTTAAATGAATCTTTAGTTTCAATCTTGTAATATTGTGCGAGCATAATTTTTTGGCAATGAATGTGAAAATATATTGTTAATGACACTGAATTTGGCCACGGACACTAAATAATAATTATGATGAAGTGTTTACCTGAATCCTTGTGTAATTTTTTTTTGTAAGTTTTTTTTAATGAAGAAAAGCCCTTGCCTATGAGTTTCCATGTGTGCATGGTTACTGCTACTGTAGAAATTGCAGGGCTCTTCTGCCGTCTATGCTGTGATGTGTCATGCTATATCCTGTGTGTAAGGATACATTAGTAAACATAATTCAGTCAAAAATGGCATGTATCTAAGAGGCAGAGAGTTCTTGTGCCTCTTATGAAGATTGGGAAAATTGACTTAAACTTTAAGATTGAGAGTTTTGATTCTTAAAACTTCCATTCTGCAGCTACCTGGATGTGTGTTGCTTTTAGACTGAATATCCTTTACGTACCTAAAATTTTGCTTTTGGCTGGGCTCTCCAGTACCATAGTTTTCATGGTGCTGCATGGCTTGGCATCTGTTAAACACATAGAAAATCTTTTAGGCTCCATTACATAGATGTTCTTCAAATTGTGTTAGCTGAGATGCAAGCGCTGTAAATATGCTGTGAGTGCAACTTGTGAGGCTTCACGTGAACTTCCAATGCTCCATTGGTTCAGGCAGAGGATGTGGATGGGAGTTTCAAGGCACATGTCCTTTCTCTGGGAAACATTCAGTAACTAAATTTGCAGATTGCCTGGAGCTGCAGGCATTACCAGCTTTCCTTTTAAAATTCATCTCAGTATGGAGTAATTAAGAAATTGGGAGGACAAGGGAGAAAACGTCATTGTGAGTTAGTGGTTAGATTAGATAGGTGAAGTAGGGGAAACCTGGGATTTAATTTCTACGCCAATTAGAATTTCTGTATTTTTATCAAATGAGTATTTGATATAAAGCATCTTGAAGTAAGGTTCCATTTTGTAAGGGCATTGTTCTTTCTCTGAAATGAGGGATTTGTTTTTTTTCTTTAAAACCAAATGTGGTCTGCCTCACTCTGAGATGGCTAAAGACTATGAGTCCTAACCGGAAGGAGGTGTCTTGTCAAATCTCAGGGTAAGTTGGCTAGTTCTTATAAACTCTTCAATCTTTCCTCTTGTCTGTCTGTAGTTACTGCTGCTCTAATTGCTTCATAGTGTGTGTCCTCTTTCTAAGCATCTTAATCTTCTCGCCCTTTTTTTTTTTAATTCCAGAAGTCTAATTCAGGCTGTGGATTTTGCTACATAACGAGGTGCTAGATCTCTTTAAATCCAGTTCTAAATCTTCAGATGTGTGTACTAACGTGTGTGCCAAGTGCTATTTACCTATTTTGAATTTGCTTTCTTATATGCACATGCAGTTGTGGATGCCCTTAAAAGATTGCATTAGAATGAATAGTTGATGTGAGGGCTCTCCTATTTATGTCTAGGAAATACAGGACAGAATTGGGATCCTATCTGGCAGATCTTACTTGGGAGCACTCAGTAAAGGGAACATGCTAGGTATGTTCTGCACATAAGGTAACTCTTTGTTCAGATGCACAAAAGTCCCAGTGGATTTACATTGTTCAGGATTTCCAAAGATCAAGCAGCCACATTAAAGCTACCACCTGACTGTGCTGCCCACCATCTGGAAATTCCAGGCACATGGCCAAACTTTTATTTATTTATTTGTCTATTTATTTATTTTGCCAGAACAAGATTTCTGTGTTGAAAAAAAGGGCTGTGAGTGGATGAACCTGGACATATGGCAGCTTTACCTCAGATTGTTGAGCTCTGTGATGAAATACAAAATGAAGTGCAAGTATTAAGGGTTCCTTGTTTTAAACAGGAGCCATTTTTCCATTTCATAATTCTTGATGGGGTTTCTGTTGTCAAGATTAGATTCAGATGAAGAGAAGGTTATTAACCGGAGAAACTCATTCTGACACCGCTGCAAGTGGAACTAATTTAAGTGCATGAAATGTGGATAGCTCTCAGATTTTTGCATTTTATATACTATCAAGAATTCATTTTGGTTCCTCTAAATCCTGTCACATTGCCACAATTAATTACTGGTATTTTTGCCTTGCAATTGAAGTGATTACAAGTGTGTAATTTAGCTTCAGGCAGCTTTTAGCCAAAAGATAATTTAATATGCAGTGGTTTTTCTCCTCACCTCCCTCAAGCACCAGAAAATATCTAGCTTTCCAGACTCATCTCATGAAGCCAATAGCCATGGTGTCAGCAGGCTGAAGCTCAAAAGGCAGTTCTGGAGTCTCAGTTCTTAGGCCACTATTTTCTGCACTTTCTGGACTTGGAGAAGTCTACAAGTCTATTACAGTTTTTATCCAGAAAGTGTTGAATACCAGTAACCCCGGAGTGTTTCCGTTCTAAATGCAGCCTCTATTTAAATGGACGTTCGCTGTCTTCTCCTTTGTGTTTTGAGGCTAGAAAGACTTCAGTCAGCTTGTTCTGTTGCAAACTTCAGCTCTGCAGCAGTCTGAAATAGCACAGCCCAAACTTTTATCTGGAGTACGATCACTAATGAGAAGGGAAAATGCATAATCTGTCTCTCTTCAAATATCTGTCACTGCAGAAAGCATTTATAGGTTTGCTTGTGATTCAATAGGTGATATATTTTCCCCAGAGTCAGCACGGAACCTCCTGTATATTGTCAGGCAGTGCTTAACTGCCTTATCTCAATGAGGCATAAAAATGAGACTTTGCCTTTAGAAACTTAATGAGCGCTGAAATTAATGTTGTAGCTGGTACAGCATCATGTCTTGCCTCCCTGGAGTGCAGCTCGAGGAGGACAGAAGGTATCCGAGATAGTATGTTGTCCCTATGCATGTTTGCAGCTATGGAGTCAAGAAATTCACCAGCTCTCTCTAAAAGTCCCTCACTTCTGCATAGTCTTCTCAAAGACTATGTGTACTGTTCATAAAGCTTACCAAGCTCTGGGATGACTCAGAGCAGGAGACTAATTTAGGTATTCCCAGAGGAATCTCTTTTTTTCATTGATTACAGAAAGAATGTAGGAATACAAGATTTCTGGATACTGCATAGAGAAGAGAAATGACTTGTCTTATTAATAGCTAAAATGTATTAATTAAAATATTCGAATACATTAAAATGTATGAATTAAATGTATGAATTAAAATATTTTGCATTCATAATTCCCAGTGAATGTAATAGAATTGTTTTGTTAATATTGGATGTTTAGCCCTTATAAGTACATCTGGCATGATAGGAAAAAAAGCAACTTTGCTACTAATGTTTTAAATTTAATTACACCATATCTTAGAACTTTTTCTAATGTACTCATCCGAATGTCTGAACCTTTGGCAGGTAAACATTTATTAAAATAGTGGCAAAATATCTTTCAAAAGAGAATAGTGCATGATGTATAATCATGTTGCAAATTGTAGCAATAGAAAATACAGGTAATATGTAAGATTAAAAGCTTTCTGTAAGTGCGAAATATTAGAATAGGCTTTTTCTCTTCTTACTGTAAAACTTCACTAGATGTCAGTGTGGAAAGTATTTTTACTTAAATGCTGTGTGAACTGTATGATGAAAAGTGTTAATTCCTTTAAGGCATGCAGATTTGGGATGGCAGTTATTAGAATTTTGTAGTTGGGGAGTTCTCAATCCATAATTTGTAGAAATGCAGTTTCAGAGCAACGAAAGCAATTTTGGGAAGTTCACACTGAATTCTGACAATTGTTTCTGTTCAAACAGACATAAAAACATCAAAGCAGGTTTCGGTGCTTACTGAAAGTTTGGAGGTTGGTATTATAAATAGAAACTAAATTTTAAAACATAATTAACAATTTTTAGGGTTAACAAACCAGCGGACTTTTTGGTTTGGCTTTACACTGTTGGTTATTTTGAGCCAGCAGAAATGTTAATGTATATTTTCTTGCTGTTGTTTTGAGAAATCTGGGCTTGTTTGCATGAGGATACCAAGTATATTTTCATGTGGTTCAAGACAGGCCTTAGGCATTAACTTATACTTTTTAGGACCTGAAAGATCATCCAGTTACAACCCTCCTGCCCATGGGCCAAGCGTTTTGCTCAAAGCCCCATCCAAACTTCCCTTGAACACTTCCAGGGGTTAGAACTGGACTTCCCTCTTGCATACATTGGTTAATGCTATACTGCTAGTAACTAACTAACATGCTGATGGGTTAACTGAAATATGTAGAAAATGCATTTGAAAATGTAGATGTCAGATATGTGCATTAACAGCAGACAAATTATAAAGAATTTTCAGAGGTTTATCTTCCAAAGAGATCACATGTAAGTTAAATTATGATGAAACCAGTATTTCAGAACTTAAAGTCTTTTAGTAGATTTCATTAATTTTTCATGAATTATACCTACACATTAAGGAGAAGAAAAGGAATTGTTTAAGTACTGCTTTATGTAAGGTTTCCTTTTCCTGCGCTGATACCTTAAGGGTGTTTCGTTTATGCCCTGTACTTCACGATATTTAAGTGGCTGTAGCAGGACAGGCGTAGCATATTAAAGAGACTTTACAAAGGCACCTTGAGAAGTTGTATTTTAATGTTTTTGAAATAGGCAGCTTATTCCTCTTGCTGTTTTCTCTGTCAGGGTTTTGTGATGGCTGACTCAGCAAATTTGGCAGCTCTTGTTCCAGCCTAAGAATCCCATCTTTTGTGACCAGCAGTCCACATTTTGGCCCACAGGAAGGAATGTGCTGTTGCCTTACTCTTCACCCCTTTCCGTGATGGTGAATAAATGCATAAAATTCTCTCACCAGCTTTTGTCTTTCTTGCATAGTTTGGATACTCCAGCCATTTCACCTGGGAGGTCCTATACTCCTATACTTCTTTTTTTTGGAAGAAAGTGGAAAGGAGATTGGGAGACATTGCACAGAATATTTAGCATGTTCCTCTCTTTGTGCTGTTGGATTGCGGGGAAGAAAAAGATGTAGCAAAGCTCAGGAATGCCAGCTTTGAGATCCTGTTTTGGAGAGCTCTGCCGTTATGACTTTGAGGGGAGAGGTGTGGTTGGTCTATACTTGGAACTGGTTCATGGTTATGCATGCAGCAAAATTTGCTTTTCCTTGCAGGGTCCTTTCAGAAGTACCGAGGGTCTTCCTGTTGGTTCCAGACTTATGGGTTGGTTTTTTTTGTCTGTTGAAATACTTTATACTGGAAGGAACAATTTTTGCACTGAATTTTACTGTGAAATTAAATTAATGCTAGCTTACTCAGAGCTGAGGTTTAAGGCTCTGATTTGTATTTTATAAATCAAATAAATCAAAACTGTGCAAATCAAGCTGGATGCAAAAGCATACAAATCATTGATTAAATGCCTGAGTACTTTCTTCTCAGAACTGAAAGCTATAAAACTTCTGTTAGTTTTGATGACCTTATATCTGGGAAATCTAGAAATGCTTAAGTGCTTGCTGAAGTATGGGATCATCATACTGGCTTTTTTTGTGCAATTAGCTTAATTACGTTTTCCATGGCATTATCATGTGAAAATGTATGGTCCAGGGTTTGGGATTGTAGGTCTTTTTTTGGTTTGGTCCATCTGGAAGCAAGTAAAAAATTTGGATTTTTGGAGATGACTGGTGCACTGTGTACTGTAACTCCGGGAACTGCTGTTATAGTGGGATTTTGTATTGCTCCTTTGGAAATGTCTGCATTGTTTTATGTCAGAGACTGGATTGATATTTTTGTTTGTTTGTTTAACTGTCTGTATTCTGTGCAGATATTAGGAAACAAAGGACACAAAGCCAGGTTTTGCACATAGTCTCAGCTGTCTCCCCTGTGTTAAGAAGTATTCCTATCCAAGTATAAACAGTTTAGAATCATAGAATGGTTTGGGTTGGAAGGGGCCTTAAGGCTCATCCAGTTCCAAACCCCTGCCGTGGGCAGGGACACCTTCCACTAGACCAGGTTGACCAAAGCCCTGTCCAAGCTGGCCTTGAATACTGCCAGGGATGGGGCAGCCACAGCTTCTCTGGGCGACATGTGCCAGGGCCTCACCACCCTCATAGTGAAGAATGTAGCATTACCTGGGTGTTTTTAATGTATTAAATGTTAGAAATAACATAGTTAAAGGACCTTGTAAATGAAGTTGCGCAACTTGGTATATTTTGCCTTGCCCTTCTCTGTTGCCAAAAAATGTATGCCAAGAGTTTGGCATAAGTACAACTTTTGTTGAACTTTACTGTCTTTACGAGCTTTGTTTCTTTAATTCCTTAAGTAGAATGGCAATCAGCTTTGCTGTGGTTTACACTGCACTTCCTGAGTCCTGGGGTTTATCTGGTCTACAGCTTCTCTTTCTGCTCAGAGACCACAATTTGCAATATTTATGACAGACTTCTGTAACAATTTATGGGAGTCTTTTCTTGTCAAGGAAGATAAAAGCTGACTGATCCATGCAAGATTGCTGATTTTCCATTTAGGGGAGTTAGGCATATGTTCAGTGTTTTCAAAGAAGATTTTCTTTTGTGAGAGCCAGACCTGGTGGTTCTAATTTACTCTTAAGTTTAAAGAAAGGGTGGGGAGAGCAAAATGAAGAATTTCATATAAACAGTCGTTATGTGGACTCTGTGCTGTGGGTACTAGAGCAGAATTGTGTCCCATCTTTTATGCTAGTGTGAGCAGATGAAAATAAAGTAAACCAAGGTTAATTCATGTTCATTGCATTCAAGCCATTGTCTTTCCCCATTTCCAAAGTAAAAGGTAAAATCTTTTTCAATGGGGTATTCATTTTGTGGAGGATAGGATAGGAAAGGATACTCATGTTTTAGAAAAATAACTACTTTTAGTGTAGAAACATCTTCTACTGCCTTCTGGAAATGCTTGCTGGAGGGAAAGTTTTCTAAGACTTTGGCATGCAAATATTTGGTCAGTACATGCCAGTCTCTGGATACCAGTATACAATTTACTGCAGCGGCTTTTGTGAGAGGAGACTGTTAAAAGCACAGTCCTCTTCTCATGACGTGGTTTTCTCCTGACAGTTTCCTTCTGTAGTAATTGAACCCTTAATTTTAGAAGGTGCAATGTATTGGAGACTTGGTTTGTGCTAAAACCCATGGTCACAAATAGTAACTGGGTAAACAAATAATAATGGTTATATCTGAGAGAGACTGCTTGTGAAAGGTGGCTATTTAAATGAGAGATCCAGGCATACATGTATTGTGGACAACTGGGATGCTACCCTGAAAATCAGAACATAAATCAACTCTGAATGCTGAACAGGAGTGATGCTACTAGTCTGCTTTGCGTTCCCCTGTTTCATAGAATGGTTGAGGTTGGAAGAGACGTTTGAAGATCATCCAGTCCAACCCCCCTGCAATGAGCAGGGACATCTTCAATTGGATCATGTTGCTCAGAACCACATCCAGCCTGGCCTTGAATGTCTCCAAGGATAGAGCATCCACCACTTCTTTGGGCCATCTGTGCCAGTGTTTTACCACCCTCATTGTGAAAAATATCTTCCTTCTATCTAGATTTAATCTTTTGTAGTTTGAAACTTTTGCCCCTTGTCCTATTGCAGCTGGCTCTACTTAAAATTCTGTCTCCGCCTTCCTGATAAAGCCCTCTTTAAGTACTGAAAGGCCACAATAAGGTCTCCTCGGAGCCTTCTCTTCAGGCTGAACAACCCCAACTCTCTTAGCCTTTCTCATAGGAGAGGTGTTCCATCCCTCTGAACATTAAAAGGGGATAGCAGTGGTGTTCTTCAGATTCCATTGTGGGAGAGCTGTTCTTTCCGTATCCTGGAGGTAAAGTTAGTGCCATTCACAAATTGCACAGTCGCTTTCTGTCTGTATTATTTGCCTCTGAACCAAAATGAGCTGGGGTCACTGAGGATCAGTGCAAAATTGTTAGCTAGAGATATTTTTTAGTAGCAGCACATTTAGATTTATAACTGTACCAGAAATATTTGTGCCATAAACAAAATTTCCCTTTACTGAAACGTGTATAGAAAGGCCAACAGTTTGTCACAGTGAGCTGCAGGAGTCCCTAGTATGGTAGGGATGGCAAGCACCAGATATTCCTGCTTTGCTCTAAAGTGGTGCCTCTTGTCTGTACCCTGAGACGCACCTTTTTCTCCACCTAGAATTTCTGTCCAGATTCCTATTGGAAAACTGAAATGTCATCCTGAAAACGAGAAGTGGCAGCCACGTTGTAAAATTTTTTTAGGAATGTAAAGCCTCAAATAGCTGCCTACTTAGAGTTCTAGGAATATTTTTGTGCTTAACCCTTATTACTTTTAGCCATCTGAGATTTTTTTTTAAGTCTGTATTTTTTGAAGTTAAGATAAATCTGAAGGAGCAGTGGAGTGTGAAATGGGACAGAATTCTTATTTGAAAACTTTCTTCTTTAACCCTTTTGGAAATCTGTCCGTATACCTGCCCTTGCACTTCTAATTGATGTAGCATGCAAAATGACTGTGAGAATGTTTCATTCATTTTTGCCACAAGTGCAGCATAGGAAAAAAACCAAACCAAAAAAAACAAACCGAAAACCAAAAACCCCTCAAACAGAAAACAACCCACAGCCCAGGAAAAAAACCCGAAACCACAACAGTAAAGACTTGGAAAATGATATTTACACTGTTGGTTCTGAAGCCTTGTAGTCACCATCTCATGAAAGCTGTCTGAATACTTGCATCAAGTATTTCAGTAAGAATTTAACATGAAGTTACGCTGTAATTGTAATTCTACATGTCTTTGAATTCCGTATTTAGAATCAAAGCTTGACTTTAAATGGACTTAAAGGCGAATCTGAGATTTTGCCTGACAAGAATGAGTCTGCTAGCGTAAAGGGATATTTTTTCCTGTTCCTTCCTGCCTCCTAGATAATGGTGCACAGGACACTGCCAGGCTGCTTTGGCATTTGGACTTTTTCTGCTCCCCCTATCATATTTACTAATAGAGATTTGTATTCATAATTTAGCTGATGATTCATTTACCAATACATAGCCGAATACTTCTAGCTCATTTGGCAGCATGTGTGTTGGTATGGCAGTCATCATGGAAGCAAAATGTATGTGTTTTTAATTGGATCTTGTGGCAGATGTGTCATACAAAGGAGCTACTGCTTTGGCATGGGCACTTTAATGGCTCTGCCCCCATTGTAAGTGTTCCCTGGTTATGATCTGTGATTGTGGCTCATGTTGATGTTTATCTGCCTTTTCCGAATGAAAATAGGACCATTCTGTTTTCTCTTTTTTTGTTCTTGTGGTGTTGCAAAAATAGTGCAGCATCATACAAACACTGTGGAAACAGGACTTTATAATACACTTCTCAACTGCCATCTTGGTTCTGGAAATGGTAACCTGTCTGTCTCCATTTGGCAACTGCAAAACAGGGTTTTGCAGTCAAAGCTTTAGAACGTGCAGATGACTCAATTTCTGTGTGGAGTCAAGTATGTTTAAATTATGCTGCGTTGGTAAGTAGGGAACAATAAAGGTAAAGATATGAGGAGGTCAAGATGAAATGCACACTTGTGTGCGTGTGTCCCCTTTATTTTGTTTTTTTGTGGAACTTTGAGCAAAATAGTATGTTCTGCAAAGTGGACTTAAGTCTTTCATGTACATGTATGTTAAATATTAAGAGCTTGTCAAGATGTGTGTAGAGTTTGCTCTCAAAACAGGGTTTAATGAGCCTTTTTTGTTAAGTTAATTTGCTGAATAAAATTCCTGGTTCTGAAGCAGCAGCAGCAGCTTCTTTTCGTCTCTCGTTTACAAGATAACTTTTTCCTGAGAAATTTCACTTGGCCTCTTTTATTCCTGCATTTTTGTCAATATTAAAGCTACGGCATCAAAAGTTAATGAGTGTTGGGATGCTGTGTCTCAGTTTTAGCTAGTCTTCTCCCTTTGTGAGGCAATAGAGAAAGAAGACACGAGGAAGTCTGAGAACAGAGGGGCCTGGGAGGAGAAGCAGCAGCTGTTTGCTTGTTTCCCTTTACCTTACACAAATGTGGTCATGCAAGAGAACTAAGAATTGTTAAAATATAACTTGATAGTGGGGATATTGAGCTGTCTTTGTAAGATGAATTCTGGCTGGGCTTAATTAACTAAAAATGCTGCTCCAACTATGTTATCTTGGGTGCCTTAGTATTAAATGAAGGGAAAATGTACGAAGAAATACAATTCTCTTGCTTCTTTACTTCTGGAGCATTTATTTCCCCTTGCCCATATGTGTATTGCGAGAACACCAAGCATAACAAATAGTGTTTGCATTTAGTTCTGAATACAGTGAGGTACATGATCACTCTTATCTCTGTGAAAGCAAGCTCCAGAGCCTGTCTGGCTGCCCAAAGAGTTTGCATTTCTGCACATGTGATGGATGGGTTTGTTGTTCTAATGAAGCATGGTTGTTGTTGAGGTCATGGTCACAGGAGTGAGGCAATCCATCTTTAATGAGGGGCAGTTCTATGGAAGCCTTGAATGCCAAGGCAGAGAAATAGCATTTAATTTTTTATCTGATGTTGAGGGTCAGTGCAGAGACAGTACCTTGTTTCATACAGCTTTTTTAATTGCAAAGAAGGTAGGAGCAGTATCCTGTACAGGCTATAACCATTTTAGATGTTTTGGCTTCGTTCCCATGTGTAAAGAGTCTGGAGATTGTAAATACATACATTTGTATGGCCAGATTTGCGATGAGTTAGGGAAATCAAACCTCTGGCCATGCACAGATAGTGTTAGACTTGCCTGTCTGAGCATCCTTAGGAATTGAGGTCTCACAGGCTGCATACTAACTAGTAGGCAGTAACCGTAATCAAGAGGAGCATTATGGCTTAGGGAAATTCTTCTTCAGAGCAGTATTAATACAGATAGTGTAGGTGTGTATTTTAAGTACCTCTGAGGATGAGGAGCTTGTGTTGGGGCACAATCTGAAAATGGGTCTTCTCATCAACCGTGCAAATCATGTGCTGCCTCCTTTTTCTTTTCTAGACTGCTTATAGACATTTCAGGTTGGTTGTGTTGAGGGTAACTGTGCCCTTTTCATTCAGATCAAGAAGCAGCAAGTGAAGAATAATAACTTCTCTGAACTAGTTATAGTTAGACTACTGTACCAGGGATGTAGAACTAAACACATTACCAGTCTCCTGGTTTGTTTAACACTGTTTGTATTCAAGGTCTGAAAATCTTATTTAACACTGGTTGTATTTAAGGTCTAAAACTGCGAATGTTTTCTCATGGTAGATATATTTGATATTTTAATTGATTAGCCTACAGACTATGTCTGAATACTGCATACATGGCTGATGTCTGAGAACATAAAATGTGTTCTCTAAGCATGAAGAATGATAATTATCTTCTTCTTTGCTTTTTTTCTTAGGCCTGTGGGAGACAGATGTTACTTAGCAAAGGGAGGGATGAACATAACTTATTTTGGGCTCTGGAGAAGTTAAAACGTGGAATGCATCTGCTGTGGTTCACTGGCATGTCTGTTCTTGCATTTGTTCCTTGAACAAATTTCTCTGAAAGGTGGCAGGAATTGCTGGCATTGTCAGTACAAAATCAAAACTAAGAAAGAGCTGTGTGTTCCCCAGAAAATTGGATGTTTGACTCATGCTTAGACTTTGAAAACCAGAATGTATTGTATACCTACTCACTGAAGACAACGTTCAGGAGGAAAATATGTAATGTGGTAAGAATTTTCTCTTTCTTGGGCTTGTTTCATTTAAGGCTTTCTTTAGTTTCACATTTTCGAACTGAAGAGTTACACATTTAAGTATCTGAGGTAATACAAGTGCGGGGCTAGTTTCAAGTGTGCTGCTTTTTTGATTTGAAGAGTTTGGCTGTTGACCTGTCTCATCCTGGCATATGAACAAATAGCACGTAAACTCATTTAAAGGAGAGGAGGGTTTGCTTGTACCAATATTTAGTTTATTTGAGGTTAAGGTTTCTTAAAAAAAAAAAAGAAAAAAAATTCCTTAAAGCAAACATTTTTGCTGTATTTTTTGTTTGCCTTGCAGGTTGATCCAGCTTTGAAAGAAAAATTAAAGCAGAACACTGTGACACTGGAATCTGAATATGAGGTAAAATAAATTTGCTGCTTGGGGCTCGTAACCTTGGCTACCCTTGATTACCCTGGCCACTGGTGGGTTGTATCTATCCCTAACTAAAATTAGATCAGCCATCTGCCTTTGACTCACTGATGTCCAATAAAAACAAGGTTTTATGTAAAGAAAGGGGTGTGAACATGCGATGCTTCTTTCTGAGCACAGCTTTACTTTGATGTCCGGGTACCAAGTACAGTAGTACAAACATATTCCACTATTTCTGTGGTTAACTAGTTTATAAATGTAGGGCTGATGTTGGCCTTAGATGGGATGTGTGTACATATATGTCAACACTTGTACTGCATGAGGTTTTGATGGTCTTTAGATGAAATTACAGAACAATGTGCTTGATGTGCTTTCTGTTACTTCTTGCTTCAGAAGCTTAATGTGTGTCTTTCGAAAAACTGCCATTTGTTTTTCAGTATTTCAGAAAATTTAATAGAGAAATATTTCACTCTTTCCTCAATGATTCATTTTCTTCAAATATTACTGAGCTCCAAAATGGCTGGTTTAGCCAGTTTAATATCCAGAGTTTCATAAATCTTCAGGCCTAAATAAAGTCATGTTAGGAAAATGAGAAAAAGTTTCCCTTTATCCAGAAACAAAGGATAAAGCTATTTAAGATACTTTTTTATGTCTTAAAATTACTTGGATAAAATGACCAGCTAATGCTCTATCTATCTCTATGGTCTGTATGCTGAACACAGGGTTTCTTTTTCTCCCCGTACCACATTCCTATAACAAACCTTTGAAGAGCTTGATTACACCCACAGCTCTCATATTTAGGTGTCCAAGTGGCAGTACATGGTCTTGCTAATAAAAACTTTCTTTTGTATTACTCTTTTTTCATTTTTCTGAAATAAAAATAACTTTTGTATTTTCACATGCCTAATTTCACGGAACATCTGCCTGCCTGCCAGCTTTGTGGCAGTGTTTTACCGCTATTGTAAACAGTTTTGAGCGTCCCCCTTCTACCAAGAACTGTAGTTTATGATGTATAAAAAGGGAAAAAAAAGATTTGATCCCTGAGTACGTATGGAGAGCTCTAGTGGAAACTCAAAAAAAAATACAAATCCATTAAGTTCTGATTGCCTCTGGGATTATTGTGTCTCTCACTTTCCATGTACTGTAAGGCTGCTCTGATTTATTTATGTGGAAGAGCCACGAGCAGCAAAAAGAACCACATATATCTGTTTAACTCAATACCTAACCTCAAAATCAACTGATCTGTACTCAGATATGACTTGCTTTCTCTCCAGTAGAGAAGTGAATAGCTGAAGGATAATAATTAAATGGCTGTAATTGCATTATCTTTATAGATAAATCAATGGTAATAAAATACAACTGGCATAACGACATATTGCAAGCTTGCTTGGGTAATGAGGCTCCTTCCTGATGGACAGAAATGACAGAAGCAATCTTTATATTTTTTTTTCTTAATCTAAACTGCAGAGAGCTCCCAGGCTGAAATTCTTCCAAAGTAATGTTTGGATGTTATAGAGGGCACAGCAGGTCAACAAAACTTTGCAGTTCAACAAAAATTGGCATTTCAACATAGTGAAAATAGATTCAGATTATTGTTTTGAACTCTAATCTCAACAGGTGCTTTACTATGGGCACCAACTTGCAAGCACTAGGCGTATGCATTTCATGCTTCCTACCAGCAGGCTCCACACTGAGTATGTGACAATTTTATTCAATGCTACCTCTATATTCTGGTGGACAAAATCTAGCCAATCACAGAGTTACAGCTGACATTTAGGCAAGTAGGATTCCGTGGACCCTTTGTGTTCAAGGCTAGGGGGTCTTGGCTGGCGTTTTTCCCCATTTATTTTTTTACTTGTCCAAAATGCAGCTCTTAAGAACATCTTCTAATTCTACATATCGGTTACACTGGAGGTTTACACTGGTGGCTGCTACTAAATAGGGCATGATAAGAGATCAGGGGCTGTTAAAAAAAAAAGAAAAAAAGTTGCTATTTTGATATGTGACGCCTTATTTTACAGTATTATTAGCATTACATCTGCTGCTGTTACTGAGGATACCAAGCCAGCTCTTCTGAAGTGTGGTTGCCTGATGCATGCAAATGTCTATTGGCCTTCCCTGGGACTTTTATAAACAACCTATTATCCTTATAGAAATGTACATGTTGAATACATACTGAATTCTTTTAGAAAGTCATAATTTCTGCTGTAAACAAAAGCCTTTATGTGCATTTTGCAAAACTTAAACAGGGGGAGTTCAGGTTAGATATTTTTGGAAGAATTTTTTTACTGTGTGTAATGCTCCATCCCTGGCAGTGTCTAACGCCAGACTGGATGGAGTCTTGGGTGACATGGTTTAGTGTGAGATGTCCCTGCCCACAGCAGGGGGGTTGGAACTTGATGATCTTAAAGTCCTTTCCAGCCCTAGCTGTTCTGTGATTCTATGATTTCGAACATATTGAAGTCTGCATTTTGTCTCCAGTGTGTTGGTGGTGATTAAAAAAGTTGTAATCAGAGATTTAATCAATTTACTGTGAGGAAATTGACACAGAGGCATTTTTTCACCTTCTAATCTACTGAAGTATATCTTGCCAATCTATACAAATTGTATTTTATTTCATATAGGTATATTTTCTTACACTATTCTAAGGAAGAAAGAGTTTGCATGTGCACTTTGTACTGAATATCTCAGATCTGTTAATAATGCCATTTATCTTAGGCCTTGGGACATGACAGAAGAGCCAGCTACATTTGCATGTCTTCTCTGCTCTTTCTGTATTCCTCTCACACGCTTATGTGTCCTCATATGGCCAATTAGTCCTTGTTGCTTCCTTTTGCCCAATAAATCGTGCCTCTGTCCACTAGTGACACTGGTACTAATGTGAATGTAGCTCTGCTGCCGAGCTGGGTCTTGTAGAACAGCCTGTAAAAAATGTCAAGTGTTTGACCTGTGACAAAAGCGTAGAGTGTTTTATTTGAAAGCACAAATATATTGTTTGAAAGAGAGGGGATGAAAACCTGATTAATATGATGAATGAAAAACATTCTCACAGATGTTTAACCTTCACAGTAGTTTCCTTTTCATTGTTTGAATGAAATCTCAAAATAACATTCCTGATTCCTGACACTTGGTTTCTGAGCTGCTGTGAAATTAATGGTCTAGTGCACATTAAAAAAGCTGGCCTTAGTCAGTTATGTCAGTCCCCAGAATAAAGAATTGTTTAGGTTTTTTCAATCAAATAAACAGCATCTTCAAGTGGAATTTATTTTAACATGTTAAAGTAGAAAAGTGAGTTAAGTTTGAATCAAGTACGTGATATCCAGTGGGAGCCGCTGGCAATTGAAGGTAAAGAAAATCACAATAAATAGGAAGTGTGAAGGATTGCTATGGAAACAGTAAATGAGACGTTATAAAGCAGAGAAGATTGATAAAAGACAGTAAGGACATCAGAGAGTTGTCTGATAAGTAAGCTGACAAGGATATGGGTAAGAGAATGGTGTTGCAGGAGACTAAGAATAAAATGAGGATGTAAAATCATGAGTAACCATGTTGACAGAGTAGCATCATGCAAAAAATTTATTTCTATTTCTTTTAGAGAAAAAGGTATTCAAATCAGAAGAGACAAGAGATGTACTTCCAAACCTCTCAATAACCAAACAAGATGTTATTTAATATCTGTTAGGCTCTGCTGGTTTATAGCAGAGTTCCAAGAAAATGCTTGGAAGACTTCAACGGCTGCTGAAAATAACAATCTGGGAATTATGGTTCTTTGGGAACTGTAAGTGGACAGACAGTGATGCTTTCAAGTGTTCTGTGAGATTTGGGATGTATCTGGGCAATACTGACTACTTTTTTCAGGGATATGGAAGAAATTGCTGAATTGTTACTGGTGTGCACGTGACACAAAAGTATTGAAACAGTAAAAGTATGGCAAGGCAGGGACAGAAAGCTATTTGTATGACGTGGTTAACTGGGCCCATTAAATAAGCAAAGTACCTTTTAAAGCAGCCAAAGATACTTGTTTAAAAAACTGGAAATGCAGGCCAGAGTGGACTGCATTATGGAAAGCAGCAGCTCTGGAAAAGATTTAGGAGTGAGGGAATAAATAATTTGGATTGATCTTCTACCATGATGCTGTTCCACATAGAGCTAATTTAGTCTTTTTGGATATAAACAGGAGTGGTAGGTGATTTTACTTCTGGCTGTGGCACTGATGAGGCTAGTACTGAAATACTATATCTACTTTAATGGAGGAAAGGTTTTAAACTGAAAGAGGGTATTTTTAGATTAGACATTAGGAAGAAGTTCTTTACTATGAGGGTGGTGAGGCACTGGCACAAGTTGCCAATGAAGCTGGGGCTGCCCCATTACTGGCAGTGTTCAAGGCCAGATTGGACTGGGCTTTCAGCAACCTGCTCTAGTGGAAGGTGTCCCTGCCTTTGGCAGGGGGCTGGAACTAGGTGATCTTTAAGGTCCCTTCCAACTCAGACCATTCCATGATTCTACTTCTGTTGTCTGCATTTTGAACAGGGCTTTAAAAATGGGATAGGCTGCAGAACAGGCTGAATGCATCAACTTAGGACTCAAGAAAGTGCCTTAAAAGAAATGTAAGAAATTAAATCATCTCTTTGAAGGTAGCAAACCCAATGTTAGTTATATATATAAATGTTAGTTATATATATAAATGTATATATATATAATATATTTAATATATTATATATATTTATAATCTATATTATTTATAATAAATAATTATAACATATATAATATATAATATATACAATATAAATATATATAATAAATGTTAGTTATATATATAAATGTTAGTTACATATATAAATGCCTTCATAAGAAGGAGGTGCTAGCTGCTGAAGATTTTTTTCTTTTTTATTGCAGCAAGGATACTAAACTTAGAAGTAAGGTCCATTATTAATACATGGGAGCATTGTTTGAACACAACAGCAAGAAAAATAGGTTCCCTGCCTTTCAGAGTATCAAAACTGTTTTAATTTTTCTTTCAACTGGTTGTAAGCTATTGGGCTCAGCATGGCATAAGTGAGGGTATATGCTGGTCTGTGAGTATTCAGTCTAGAAAACGCTGCTTTCTTGACTTAAGTATATGAATATTAAACAGGTTTTGTTCCTCATAATCTGATAAATCTTAAAAGGTCAACGTTATCTCTGGACAAAAATTGTGTAACTATTTGTTCTGAGACTTACAGCAGAAGTATTGCGATTGCAGTATTAAAATGTTTATTCAGGACAATTCAGAAGGTAAAAGCAGATACATGGAGTGGTGGCTTGGGAATAGAAACTGTGTATTTCCTGTCTTAAGAGTAAAAGAAGAATTTGAATAAGCCTTTCTGAAATAGATTCAAGGCAGTTAATGTTCATTTGACATGTGGGGGTTGTATTGCCAGCAGAAAGGATGAACCTTTTAGTAACATAGTAATTTATAGTACTAAACAGATGCATTGAAGTGTGCGGACATCCAGACACCTCTAGAAGGAAAGTAATTCCTGAATGCCAGTAGCTGAAATCTGCAAGTACGTTGTTGCTGACATTATCAGTACCAGAGGATTAGCGAATTTGCTGTTTTTGAAGAATTAACAGATTAGGGAATTGAGTAGATTTATTTCAGTGTCTGTGGAGATACTAGTGGCTTAAATACCTTGAGCTGTTTGAGATATGACAAACATGCTGGAAAAAAAGCCCTCCTTAGTGACTGTTGTGACACTAAATGAGATTGAGTTATTGTTCTTTCCCCCTTTAATTGCTCCATACCTTCCATGAGCTCTTTGTGGTCAGTGCATTGTCCAGTCTAGCCATTAGATTCCAGTTGTCCTTCAGGTTGTGTCTGGGACGAGTGGGGTTTCTTGGACTTCAGTTTATTCATGTGTAAGATGATCTTGAGTTTTTATTTCACTGTAATTTTTCATTACTGTTTTGTAGAGAAGAACAAAGTGATAATAGCTTATTAATGGAAACTGCCAGGGGCAAGGATTTTAGTTAAACTAGTTTGCGCTAGGCATTTTATTCTGAGTGGATGTACAGCCCATAGCGAGGCTATAGTTTGCTCCTTTTCTTCTTGACATCTCAAGTCTTGTGTGCCATAGTTCAAAATGCGATCACAGACACACAAGAAGGTGTGTTTTGATGACTGGTATGGCACAGGAAGAGTTCTGGTGGAAAAGCCTTCTTGCAGGAAGAAAGACACTCAGCCTCCAGAGAAAACGTCACAGGGTATTCCTTTTTACTGGACTTATATCTGGAACTCATCTCTATTGAACAGTCCCGCAAATTCTTTCCTGGTTATATTTATGATGTATCTTTTTTGCACATGGTTTTCTTTAACTGTGAGTTGTTTCTTTCACGTGTGGAAACGAACCAACTCTTACCATGTTAGGGCCAACGCTGTGTGTTGTCTCAGTTACAGAAAAGAAGTTTGAGTAGGGAAATTGGCATCCACACAGCATGGCTGAATTCTTTCATTTATTGTCCTAAGGGATGCCGCTAGCGTCTACCAGGCAGTATTGGGAATCCTGTCTTATGCAGCTGACTAGGTGGAAATGTTAAGCACTTCTGTCATACTGATGGGCCCCCTGTGGGGAATTGCTAGATCTTTGGTATGAATTAGCTTTAGTTAGTAACTTTAGTGTATGGGAATTCAGCTACACCGCTGAGGCTATATAAATTTCTCTCACGGTCTGCCTCTGAAGAGGGGTACAGCAAACCAGATAGATAGTTTTGAAGGAAGCTCTTGTTCTTGTCTTGTCAACCAGGCAAAGTGGCTTTTTGCAAGAATATCCGTTTGTTTTGCTTTGGTTTTTTTTTGCCACTTTCATAAACACTATCTGGAATATTCTGTGACTGTCTGCATAGTTCCACATGATGCCCACATGGATGCTTAGGCTAAATTTGAAATATACTTTAAAACATTGTTATACAATTCTTACGTGTTCTTTTAGTCTCAAATTACTGCAGTCCATCTTTAAGGCTCAAACTATACTGTACAAATATACTCTGCTATAGCAAGTTACTGTCAGAGTGTGGGCTACTGTCTGTCCTGAGAGGCTTGCTGATCAAACGGAAAAATGTGGTGCCAGATGATGGTGGAGACTAACTGTGGAGTTTGCACACTTTAAAAATAATCGGAAATTTGAAAACTGAACGGAAAGTTTCACTATTTCAACCTCTGACTTCACTGTACATGTGGTAAGACTTGAGTTTTGCCCAAGTACAGCTGGGAGACGTCACTGAGCAAGTTCAGAGGATGAGGAAAATGCTGTTGGTAACTCAGTATGTAATACTCCATCTTGTTCATAGCGTCTTCTTAGCAGCTCATGGGACAGCCAGTTGTCCTGCTGTGCCATCTTACAGCTCTAACATGAAAATAAGGGATGAGTCTTTATGCGCAATGCAGTTCAAAACCAAAATAGCCTCCAACTATAGGAAGACCCTAGAACTTACCTTCTAAAACTTCCCCTTCATTCTTGTGAAAATGTAGGTAGATGTCTTGATCCTTTTCAGATGGAAGTCCTCCTGATTTGATTTTGAAGGCCTGTTGGTTCTGATACAGTGAAAGGTAGATTTATTCTCAAGTGGTTTGCGTACTGTACAGCAGTTTTGCTGAGAAGTAGCTTTTCTGTTGCTGGCAATATAGTGGAGGACTAATGTTCATGTTACTGTCCTCATCAAACAGACAAAGGATGTTAACCACAGAGAAGAAACAGAAGGACTACTTTTCTTGTTTTTTTTTCCTGTGGGAAATCTGCCCAACAGCACAAATCAAACAGTGGGACTGATCTAACTGAAAAAAAGAATATTTATGGCTGAAAGGATTAAAGTTGCTCTGTTAATGTTAGACAAAACATTTCTCTGTAGTTTCTACCCAGAGAAAAGCATTCTGTTTCAGCATTTAAGTTGACAAGCAAGTTTTGGAAGAGAGATGAGGGGAAAATCAGCAGGAAAGTGTAGGTAAGAAACAAAAGTCCTGAACTACACTAACCCTGTGTGACTGTTACCTGAAATAACTTCAGGCCAGGATGGAGGAGCAGCATGTGAGAAGCAGAGGATTTAGCTCACCAATTCAGACTACTTAGTAAGGTTGGTTAATGATTTGAAGGAGCGTGTTACTTTAAGGTAGTTATTTAATGGCCTGGATTTAAGTTTAATTTAACATATTGTCATAAGCCTTCCCTAGTTGCTTCTTTTCTTATACCCACCCACTTCTCAAGTAGTTTCATAGTGGCAACTGATCGTTTCTTGTTGTGGTAATCTCTTCGCCTTTCACCGTGATGTTCATCACAGCTTCTTCTTCTCACATGAAAACCTGTAAAAGCTTATTTTTCACATCTCTTCAGAAGGAAAAACACATCATGAATCTAATACGTTTTGATCCTCGTACACCTCTTTCTTTTTTGATTATCTTTTTGTCATTATTAAGTGGACATAAAGTGCCAGATTTTATATGCACGAAGTAAAAAAAAATTCTTGACATTTCCAGGTATTTATAGTTCTAGCAAGATGCTTGAAATGAACCTTCTCTGTGAAGTCAGGAGGCTTTTGTTGGTTCCAGATGGGAACATGCTGTGGAAATCTGTATGTTCTTCCTACCAGCCACACAACTGTCATTTTTTGCTCTTACTGCACTCCTGCACTTCGAAAGATCACATATCCCCTTCAACCAAGCTCACCTTTATACAAGTTGAACAAGATCCTAAAAACATCCCAAAAGCCCGTCCCTGACTGCTCTTCTTTTAGCAGGTTGTGCTGCAATAACTAGGATATATCTTTACAAAGTTGAATGTGATAGAAAGTTTGCAAGATCAAGCTCTCAAAGTTGGGAAATTCCTTGATCCTCTTAACTTACCTAGATCTCCCAAGCTGTAAATTCAGAGATAAACGTTAATAAGAAGTCCTTCTCTTTCTGGGGAACATTATTTGTAGCTTGATAAAACTTCCATACACAAGGGAATTAAAATGTACCTCATTGCTTAATTAAAAGTGGAATTTGCTGAATTTTGGATGTTTGATCTTGAAGGTGTACTGCTGCACTCATGCTATTCTTTACAGTGGATCTTTCAGATTTTCAGTTTTGCTGAAGAAAAGAAGATAAGCTGAAAGTAAATGACCCATGCGTGAGTTCCCTTGACTTTACCCACAGAGTTTGTGACTGGGAAGTGCATCTTGGGTAATCTGCAGGTGTAATGCATAAATGGCACATAAATGGGTTATCCTCTGACGTTTAGCATGGTTATTAAGACATTCTTCATTTTAAGAAGGGAAACTGTCAGTTAGGAGGAAATCATGGCAATCCCTAGTTCCAAATGGAAGTCTATCTGCCTCTATTATTTTCTGTTATTTTAAAAACTCGGGGCTGTGTAATCATGTAGTTTTAACCAAGTGCTATAATTGTTCAGTTTACTGGGTAATTTGCATCACTCTAGCATTTCCACACAAAACGATGAAAGCACTCCTCAAATACTAATTAAATTCTGTGACATCTCTGAGATGGAGGCAAGTTCTGTTCTTAGAAAAACCTGGGAAAATGATGCACAGACAAATTGGTGGTGCAGTTCCTTGATATACATCTTTAACAATATAGCCACTTGAAGATGTTTCTGGTTTCTCTCAATAATTCCTCCAGGTGTGCCCGTTTAAGCGTTTGCATGGTCTTATGCTTAAACAGGATTCACTCATAAGCAGGATGCATTTGTTTTCCTAATCTGTTTTATTTCTGTGATTAGGGCATGGCTCCACATGGTGTTGAATTGGCATAATTAAAGGGAAAATAGGGAAACAGTCTCTTAAATGAGTTCACCATAAATTAGTTAATTGTGCCATAGATGGTTGATAATGGATCCACTGAAGTAAGCAACTAAACTTCTGTTGGTTTAGCATTGTGTTTTTTGCCAGTCTTCAGCAAAGCCAAAAAGCAAAGCAGCTCTTTGGATGCTTTCATGTAAAACACCAAACCAAAACAAATTCTCTTGCTGATGAGAAAAAGCTCATTCTGGCCATAGCACGCTGCTTGCTGACTTGCTTGTATACTAAAAACATAAAACCAGAACATTCGCTCATTGGAAAAAAAGAATTTTTAAAATCTTAGGATTTAATCACTCATCACAGGCTGCTAAATCACAGATTATTAAATCACTGATCACAGATATTAAATCATGTCACATCCTAAACAAAGTAAGTAACACTAGATTTATATTGAGAAAATGAGATGTCAGAAAGTTGGCTCTTGGAGAAAGCTGTAAAAAACCAATAAGGCCGTATCTGTGATGGTAAAGTTAAGATTTATGCACAAGACAGCAGTTTCAGCTTTAGCCTTAGTACTGTACTTCTACATCTGCATGTCATCACAGAGTTCCTAAATATCTCTTATATGGTCTTCAAGCTGTTTTGACACCTGTGCAAAACTAGGCTTGTTTCATGCATTTCTTTCACTGCATCTTTCAGCCCTGAGGGCATTCTTCTCTGGCTTGTCTTTTATCTGAAAATGGGTTTGCTTACTATAACAATGGAAAATAATTGTCTCTCTGAATTAGAGCAATTTCTTTCTGTGGTGCTCATCACAGAATTTATTGCATCGGCCTGTAAAATAAACAGGATTTTCTTATCCATCCTTTTGCATGTGGGAAACAAAGACCAAAGCCAGATAGTTTTTTGCAAGTGACCATCTTGAATTAACTGAGCAGCAGTGGCTCTAAATGAATTGCTTCAGATTTCGGTTTGTTTACTGTGGCGTGAGGGCTGTCCTGCAATAACAGAATTCATCTTTTTTTAAATCGTATTTTATTTTAAGGCTGACAGAGGATTATGGTTTTTCCTTAATGCCGGGCATTTGAACCAGCAATTGAGAAGTGAAGATCTCTCTATGTCCTTATAGGTACCTTTGCACCAGGCAAGTTGTTTAACAAAAGTCGTAGAAGTCAAGTGTGTGGCAAGTGGTTTGTTTGTTTTGTTGTTGAGCTTGGGGGGTTTTTGTTGTTGTCTGTGCCTGTCTGCACAGCTTTTTTTCTCTGAAATTCACAGCTTCTGTCGGTCCTGTACTTTTAAGAGGCAGTTTAGCTGATTTTGGAAGTGAATCAGTAGATTTAATGGACTGCACTGATCTTAATTTGAACAGCTAATTTTCAATATCCTTTGGGCCATTTGAGACAAGTAGGAACAGTGCTATTGGTCTGATCTGATTACATTTCATTGTAGTCTCCAATGACTGACATAGTGCATTTGAACTGGAAGAAAAAGCTTTTTGGTTTAGGCTGCCAGTTCATATAGATTTCAATTTAGTAGAAGCTGGAAGTGGTAGTTTACCGTCCTTATGTGGTGTCTCCATGAAGTTAGTTGAGCAGAGTTCAGGTGGCCAAAAAGAGAAAAGAAATTAAACGAGAACTTGTACCAAGGTCTTGTGCACCCCAGCCTCCTTGCTGGTGGGCTAGGGTGAGAAGCTGAAAAGGCATTAACCCTGTGCAAGCACTGCTCATCAGTAAGGAAAACATCCCTTCCAACACAAATCCAAAAGAGAGCCACATCCTAGCTACTAAGAAGAAAATTAACTCTATGCCAGTCACAACCAGCCCTGGTAGATACTTATGAAAATACCTGTACAATAGGAAAGCATTGCGGAACAGATTTTCAGGTCCCCTTTCACTGGTGATACTCCTCCTTGCACTTATCCACATGCATCAGGAGTCCTCTATTCTTGCAAAATTGATAGCATCAGTTTAGAAAATTGGATTGTCTAATCATGCTGCCTTTTGATGACTGAACAGATACCTGTCCCATAAACTGCTAATTTTTGCAGATACTGTCCTGTGCCAGTAAAAGAAGATGCTTTCTTCTTGAATTACAGCCAGGTATCAAAGCCAATTTTTATACGTGACACTAAATGTTAATGATCTTTATAAATATAATGAGAATAAAAATTCAAAATACAGTCTATGTATTCATTAATCTTTATATTTTAATTGACAAAAATAGCTGTCAATAGCTCTCATCTGTTACGTAGTTTCAGGCAGTGCCATTCGCTGTACGTAAACCTTAGTGGCTTTATTCTGTCAGTATATCACAGTGTTTTCTGGGTACCTTTATGCTTCCTGTTGGAAACTGCCAAAGTATTTTCTTGTACTAGTTTGTTTAGCTTTGAAATATTTACTGTTTTGAACAAACCTTCTCTCTGAAAAGCCTTTGTGAGGTTTCAGTGGCAGATTAATATGGTCTTCTGGTAAAGATCTCCAGTATGCATGTCTCTTTCGATAAGACTTCTTTGTATAGCCTGTCTTTAGATACAAGTTTTGTTAGATGTTTTTTAAACATCGTTTCTTGTTCAGAGTTTGGGAGCTGAGCTCCTTTGGCAATAGTTCAGATCCTCACAGCTGTGTGGTACCTTTGTGTTTAATAAAATCAGCATGTTTCTGTTAAAGCACAGGGTTATTTTCAGTGTAGTTTCTTTGACACTTCCAGTAGAATAAGATGATAAATTCTTAATATGCAATCAGAGTGGATAGTTGCTGCTGCGTGGAATGATGGATACCTTCCCTCCTTCTCCCTCCTTCCCTGTCAGCTCAGATCCCATTCAGTTGAAGTGAAGTATTGGCTAATCATAAGATGTATAAAGGAGTGAAGACAATTCTTCAGAAAGAAGTGCCAGCTCCACTGTATAAAAAATTCAGTTGCTCCTACTTTGTGAGTCTGCTGTGTTTGTGTATGTGTTCTCATGTAACTTCTGTTGAATGTTACCTAATTTCTTTTGATATCTGACTAAACTCATTGCAATTTCCTCAGTTGTAGAAGTGGCAGAAAACTTTTACATAACATGGATTAATAGCAGCAGTTCTATTATAGCTGTTGAATTATTCTGTGACTGTTATTCAAGTCCTTCAGTGTTTACCATTGATTTGGATGACTGAAAGTTATCAAATTAGACCACAGGCTCAGGGCAGGGTTAACTATTTTCTGGTGTATTTTTACAGCATTTGCTGAGATGAGGCCCTGATCATAAACCAGAAGTTTAAATCCCACTGCAGTATGTACTGTTAATGGTACGAAGGATTGCCCTGTTCACTAGTGTGTAGAACAGCCCTGGTTCTGGCAGTGGAGCAGACCCCCTCCTCAGTTTCCTGTTGGCAGACCCCCACTGTATCTGATGTACTGTTCCACAGGCTGGTATGTGAGTATTCCCCCTAGCTGTTATTCCCTATGGCTGCTGGGAACAGACTTCTAAGTCTCTTCTCTAAGTGTCAGTCTCTAAGGACTGTGGAGATGCAGTATATTTGTGTTGTTCAACTGCAGCACTTGATAGGTGAGGTCAGGAGAGCTCCTGTTCTTCATTTCTGTGTGTCTCTAAGGCTAGATAAATATGCAGTTATTAGTCCTTCTGACTGGGGGTGATAGAAATAGGCAGTGTGGTAAATAAAATCTAGATAGTTTTTAAGTGTCTGACAGTTTGGTCAGTTAACGTATCTCATCTATGATTTCCAGACTTATCCGTGATGGCTGGATGCCATGAGAAACTCAGGCAGCAGAAAGCATTACATACCTCTCTGAAGTTAAGCCCACATGAATTGAAGGGGATTGCCTTATTACTGTCTTCGTTTGTGCTAGATAATTCAACTTTTCCAGTGTGCTTTGTGCTGACAGGGTATTTGTGCTGGCAGGATACTTCAGATCACTAATTGCTAATCTTCTGCTTGAGCTATACCAGTGCTCCACTACTTCAGTACATGGCAGACTTTTAGTTGAAGAACAGATCTAGAAAACAAGGTGAGAGAAGAAAGAAGTGAATACAAGATATCTTCAGTCATGTTCAGATGCTATAATGCTTCCTTCTATTTCTCAGTTAGTAAGCAGATGGAGTGATGTAACTATATTAATGTAACTATTGATAACTCCCATGTGTTTTTTTCCTTGCTGTTGAACTTCTTTTGCAGGGTATATGGAAGTTCATCAACCCAATACTGGTACTGAACTTCTTGTGTTAAAAGAAAACCATTTATAATTATACTTAACTTTAAATCATGGGCTGTCAAGGTCACACTGTTATTTTTTGCTGTTTGTCCGCAGAAGCTGAATAAGACTGACCTGAATAACTGGGAGAACATCAGAGGACCCCGTCTGGAGGAAGATTCTAGGAGTGTTCAGAAGCAACAGCGGGAAGCTCTCCGCCTCAAGACACAGTGACTGAGCAAGCCTACTTTGGTGCCTCTGCAAAAACCAAACAAATCCAACAAAACAAAACAGTCTCAGGCTGGACTGTCTCAGTTTTCAATACAGTTTCATGAACACACATGGGAAGAGGGGGTTGCACTGAGCTGGTGTACATACAAGTAACTGAAACCAATCCAAAAGGCTCTTACGTGAAGGTTTTTGTTTGCATCTGTTTGCACAGAGCTCTATAGGCTGCATATATGAATTCTTAATTAAAAAAATAGCTGATTATTGTACTGAGAATATTCCATTGTTTTTCAGTCTCTGTCATTCAAAACCACAATGCTTCAGCAAGGAATAACATTTCAGCAGTCACTTGTCAGTACCAGAAGTTATCATCCTAATGAGAACAACAGTGCTGTCATCTAGATACATGTGACCAGATAAATGCTGCTCTAGAGAGCCCCTGCATGACTTCAGGCTCTTAAGCTTGGAAGGGACTTCACAGGCACATGAGCTGTTCAAAGCACTGAGCACATTTTTGGCTAGATAATATTCTTGTATTTCATTTCCAGGAGCTTAACCATACAGAGGCATATACAGAATGTCAGCTTGTAATTGGTCAAATAACATTTGTTTAGCTGTGGTTAGATTTTTGTGATTAGTTTATTGATATCTTTGTGCAGGCAGGACCTTTGCGCAGCAACTTCTCACCTGAAGTTGGAAAAATTCTTCCTCAACAGGAACTATGCTGTTTCCCTGTGAGCAAGTATGGTAGCAGAATCTTCTTGAGCTACTGTGTAGTGGCAGAGCTCATCTTACATGTATTATTACATGTATATTTGTGCATGTGCACATAGGTTTTCTGTGTTTTGATGAATTCTACTGAAATGCTTGTCTTTTTAAATTTGTCTTTGTATGCTAAATGTTTGCTGTTAGAGGACCCCAGGCTACCATTCAGGACCCTTCTCCTGGGACAGCTCAATAAAGAAGCACCTAGTCAATTTTTCAAATGGAATGAAGCTTTTGATAAGGTGTTAACAACAGACTTGTAAAACTCCTGTTGTTCAGAGAAATGAAGGAATAGAGCACAGGTTAACAGTGGATTCTAGTTTGAAAGCATTCAGTGAAAAATAATGATGAACAGAACACTCACAGAAATATTTCATATATTTTTAGTAACTTGAGATTCCAAAAAGACTGTTCTGGGAATGGTCATCTTATTTCAGCAAGTCTGGAATACAGTGAGTAATTACTTCTATGGAGAACACTTCTTCTGTCATAACTTAGGACCTAGTTTTACTTGGTTGCTTGTTGGTTGTAGGGCCTCCTACCCCTCGCTTTTTCATAGGCATTATATTTTCTGTATTTTCTGTGGGCATTTTTGTAACCACCTTTGAAGTGGCATCTCTGGAAAATGACGGATTTATGTTAGCGTCTCTGAGAAACACATGCAGTTGGAAAACTTTCCAAGTCACCCTTCTCTTCAGCTTCCCTTTTAAGAAACAGCCCCTATCCATTGATAGTCCACTCAAAAATTCTTCATGGCTTTTTTTTTTAATGCTGTTGACACATTTATTAATTAAAAAACAAGAACAAACCCCAAACCACAATCAAACAGAAAAGCCCCAAAGTAACTTTTGGCAACTTTACTTCTCCTATAATAGGGAAAACTCTTTCAGCAGTTTCTCTTTATTGCCATTCACTTCGACAATGGCTTCATGGTTTTTGCTGTGCTTTTCCTAGGCAGTGAATTGGAAATAATACTTAAAAAAGGCATGTTGAGAGTCAATTAAAGTCTCTTAAGTTGTCATGTAACCCAAAGTAGAAGCCACTCCAGAAATGTGGAGAATTATAGTTCACAACACTAGCAAGAGAGGCAAACTTCAATTGGTTCAGGATTTGTGCTTAGTTTGGCTGCTTATTTGAGCTATCCTTTTGAAAGCCACATTATAGCACTTCTGGTTATCTCTTAAGACACCTGGAGACAACCTTGTGGAATTCCTGAATCGTTATTCTAAACATCTGTGGCTGGGGGGAGTCAGAGGTAATTAAATACAAGTGTTAGTCTGAGACAGTGATTGACGTTTTTTCATCCTCTTTGGTAACTGACATATACCAGTATGAGGGGAATGAAGCAAAGCTTTAATGAGAAGTGTGAAGTATTTAAGGGCTAAAAGAGAGGACTGAAGAAGCCAGACCTTCTGATTAGTGTTGCTGAAATTAGAAGTAAAAGAAGGAAGTCTGGGTGTCTGTGTCTATGTGGTCTGAAAAATCAGTTTCAAAATCCCTGTTTTAACAATACAGGATAAATATTCTTCAAAAAAGCTGTCAAGGTTGGTCCCTGGGATCGTTCATAACAAGAAAAGCAGTTGGACATAGAAGTGGAGAGAAACTGGGGCACCTCTCTCTAGGGGTAGAGAGAGCTCAGTGTAGCACCAGTGGGAATCTTGCTGGGTGGTTCCCAGCAGCAGCTACCTGTAGCCCAAAATGCTAACCAGATTTCTGTATGAGATCAGCCCTGTGGATCCTGCTTATTGAGTGTGTTTCTCCTATAGTACTTTCAATTTGCAGACTCATGGATGACCCAAATGAGAAAACGCTGAGTATCTTACTTCAGCTGTAACACAGGTGAAGGAGATGCTCAGTGAAAGCTATAGCTACTGTGATCCAAAAAAGGCTTCAAAACCTACTTAATAGCATAGCAGTTGAATTTCAAATCTCCTAAATACATCTGGATGAGCAGCTGGATGTTTGAAACTTTTGGAATCAAGATGCAGAGAACAAGCTTGCTAATAGTGATCCTCCAAGGTCTTGAAAATGGCTCCAGCTACCCAAAAAATTAAGATTATGGCTTAATAAGAGATGAGTGATGGGACTTTTAGACCAGAATAAAGAATGTGGAGACTTCTGAATTACAACTTAAATACACCTCATCATCATCTGGGGGCAGTCCCCAAAAGGTCCCATATGTTCACAGAGACGCAGCAACATGGAGTGATTTAAAGGTAGCTGTTCATTGGATGTTCTACACAGACACTTCTTCTTTCACTGTATATGCGTGTATATAGGTGAAACTTAAAACAGTAGGTTTCACCTTCAGAAATAAGTACATGGACCCTTGTACTTCTTGATGATCTTGCATTTGCTCTGAGTTGCTATATTTGAATTTCCAGCAGAAGTCCAGGGCAAGTTTCATTTGTAGATCTTCTATTTTCTGGAGGCTTTTCTTTCTGCAAAAAATGGGAAAGCCTAATATTATCCTTTGCTACTAACTACTTCGTGTCCACTGGAAAAGAAATAAGAACAAACAGACAGAGAAAAGAAGGTAATGATCTGAAGTCCTGAGAAAAGCAGAGTAACTGTTTTCACGTAAGTATGGTCAAAGAATTTTCCATAAACTTTGATGGTTAGAAAGGCTGCTTTTTGACAGTGTTTTCAGTGGAAAACCTCTTTTCATCCTTCAGTGGAGTAAGGTTCACAAAAAAAAATTCCACTCTATTTTAGACTTGTGAACTAGAAGGTTTTAATCAAAGGAAGGTAATTGCTCACTCTTAGGCCTTCTTTTCCTACAAGGACTTGCAGGCAGACTCAGCCAACAAACAGTTTCTAGACTTGGGAACAAAAGCTCCATGCAGATGTTTTTCTTAAACCTGTCCTCACCCCAGGAGCCCAAAGCTGTCTTTCGTACCACTGGAATCAGGCTGACTGTATTTTCTTGTTCAACGTGTACTTTAACAGCATGGTTAACTGTCTTGTGTTACACAGACCAGCAATTAAAGTCTCACCCTCACCATCTCCATGTGGCCTGGGAGCTATGTTAAAATTAAATTCAACCAAAGCAGCAGCTGGTAGTGCTGCAGAAGGGACATGTAAAAAGTGGTTATACATTCCAAATGTGAAAAGGAAAGTAGTATATGTATCAGACACAGGTCATTTGAGAAAGGGGAAAGAAACCCCAAAATCCAAAAACCAGAAATGAGGGAGTACTGTGTATTGCCAGTGCCTCTGTAGGAGAAATTTATGCACTTCCGTGCAGCACACTTGGAGTCTGGCTTGATGTGCTTCAGTTGATGGAAAAAATGACCATACTTAGCATGTCTGTTTCAAAGTAGTTGATGAGATCCTTGATGTTCAGTACTAACTCCACTGTGGGTGTTCAGTACCAAATCCATTATGGTATCAATCTTAAGGAGGCCCAGTGGCTCCCAGGAGTATGGCTTGATCCCAGGCAAGATCAGGAGTAAACTCATCTCTCTGCCCTACAAATCATTCTCCCTCCCTTTTCTGTCCTGTTTTTCAGTGTTCATCCTGAAAAAATGATGGCTCTGTCTCCGAGCTGCTCTTTTGTAATGGAGCTGGCTGTAAAATGTCACCCTCTTTTTTAAAAAAAGTTCGTTTTTTAATGTCTGCCTACCAGGAATTGCAGAACAGTGGTTTCTAAATTAATTTGAAGGTGTCCTGGATGTAAGCTCAGAAACATGGACCCAGTATTAGATCCCCTTAAGTATGGCACCCAGCATATACTGAGTCTCTTTTTATCTTTAGGTATACAATGTTGTGCTCTCTATTTTATGTACAAAGGAAATGAAATGTACTTCTTTCTTTAAAAGATGAGATCTTCATCACCAGCTGTCAGTTCCTAATAATGTTGCCCAGAAAAGTGTTACCTGTGATTTAGTGGCTTTATTGGACACTGTGGCTTTTGTTGAACAGAGGACAGCAAAATAAATTTTCAGCTTAATATAGCTCTTTTCATACTGCTGAATAAACAGAGAAAAAGAAGAGAGCGAGAGCAAGAGCAAAGAATCTTGCATTCCAGACTCAAGTTTCTTCTGTTCTGCAACAGATGGGGCATTTTAAGTAAGAAAACTAAGGAAAATGAACGTGAAAGAAAGGAAATAAGAGAAAAGAAGACTTGGAAAGAAAAAAGCGTCGGGACAAAAATAGTAATATAAAACAGAGTGTTCTTTCTCACTGGTCCCTCTGGATAGAGAAGGAAGGAAAATTGTTTCTGTCTGAGGAAAAATTTTTGAGCTTAAAAAATGCTTGTCTCAAGTCAGAATGAAAAATTTGAGTGTACTATTTTGCAAGCTGGTGGGTTTAGAAATACTTTTGTTTGGATGAACAGCAATGTTTTATTTTGCTTTTCATGTTTTCCCATTCTTGGTTCTTTTTCCTCAGATAGTTTAGCTCTAGAAATGAAAACCCGCCACTGAATCTGGAAAGCGTGTTTTTCACTTAAAAGAGTGTCAGCACAAAATGTTTCAACAGCTTCCCAAGCTTTTCACAAAAAGTGAGCTCAATAACGGTAAAGATCTATCAAGAGAGATCCATCTCAATGAACAGGTTGCAAAATGTCAATCAACCAGGCTGAAAAAATAAGACTGGAAAAGCTCTTGTATCAGCTGTACCAGTCAGTTCCTTCATTACGTGGTGAATGTGGATCCTGCTCATGGATGACCGCATTGCTGCACACCTTTGTGGATGTCTACGCCTGTGTTCGGGAAGTTCCCTGCTTGCAATTTAACAGAGCATTTTGGTACTCAGTAACTCGAGAGGAAAGACTTACCCCTTACTGCGTCCAGTATTCTGCTGTCTATCTCAGGTGATGCTGTTTTAACTTCTACATAAACAGATGAAGTTCCTTCTAAAAGCTAGTTCCCCTACCTCCCTGCTTTCACCACTACCACAACCTGAATTTATTTCTGTTTAGTTCATCTTATAGAATCACAGAATGGTTTGAGTTGGAAGGGACCTTAAAGATCATCTATTTCCAATGCTCTGCCATGGGCAAGAACACCTTCCACTAGACCACGTTGCTCAAAGCCCCGTCCAAGCCTTGAACACTGCCAGGGATGGAGCATCCACAAATGATGATATTAAATAATGTCATTTTTTATTAGATATTCAAATAATGTGCTTATATGTCATAAGAAGAAGAAACACAACATTTTTCCCAGTCTAAAAAAAGACATCACGCCTGTTTAAGTGCTTGGCCTAGGGTTTCAATAGTTTTAATTTCCCTGTCTGGTAGCAAGTTGGCAATGAAAGACAGAAGTCTCACTCACGTTCAGATTTATTTCAAGCAACTATAGTCCATCCAATTCTGGAGTCATGTTTTACCATTACTTGGCTTTCCACCCCACTGCAGATGCATTTTGCCTTGCAAGCATCCTGACTGGGCTGTAGATGTGATTAAACTTGTAGTTTCAGAACTAAAGTCTGAGTTTGCACATTTCTTGTAAAGGGCCTTCTGGGTTGTGTGCTCCCTGTGAAATGCAAACATCCTTATTGGCCATGCTGCAATAATGGACAGCAAAATCACATGCTTTATTTTTATCGTCCTTTAAATGTGGATGAACTTCTATTCAGTTTGGTCAGGTATTGAAAGTTCACCCTGGCCCTCATATGGGATTTTTAGGTTTAAAAGTGAATTACAACACAGTGTTTTGCAGTTTGACTTACGGAAGCCATTGCAGAGGAGCAGGTGGGAATATTCATGGTATGTTTCAGTTTAGATGAAGCCCTCTGTATTTTAAATAATTGGAAATTCAAACGTCTTAAATGCTTGTTTGAATGCCTGGGTTTTTTTGTATTTTCCGTGACCAGCATAGAACGTCTTTTTCTGTTAAGTGTACTGAGGTTTCTCACTAATCCAGGTTATTCAGACTTTGCAAGAAAAAGCTGGATATAGTAACCCATACTTTCTATGGACAGACCCCGCTGGATGGTCAATGGTTTTGAATACAAGTAGGAGGAGGAGACCTTTATCTCTTACCTTTCATCTGTTCAAGAAGATTTCTTACCCCTGTAATGAATTATTCACAACAGAAATTAAAATTTGAGCAGCCTTTGTGCCTTGAAGCTACACAGGGTTGTTCAATGTTATCTGTCAGATCCATCTATCAAATATTGTATATGGTCTTCAAAGTGCTGCTATAATGTCCTGGCAAAGCCAGATTTCCACATTATTACTTTAGATCAACCTCACTAACTTGATAGTAACCTCTGCATGTATCATATCATATCATACACAGGTCTCACAGCTATTTGTTCCTGAGGTGTCTATTGTTTCCACCCATCTTCTTTGCTGGCAGTAGAAGGATGCATGGGATTGTCTACAGCTCCCTAAGATTAAAACCACCAAGACTTCTTCTCCCCAAAAGGAGTATTTTCTTGGTTTTTCCTTTTTTAGTTCTGTTGCTGGCAAACCCTATCCACTTCATCTGACATATTCCATACAGTCTTTTTGCATTTCCCTCTCTGTGTGTTCACATAATGCCGAGAAACTAGTGGGAGAACAGGTATTAGTTCTGCTCTGCGCTCTCTGCACAGAGATACCGTGATCTAGAAACTCCTGCAGCAGTCAAGGTATCGCTGTGCCTTGTTCTTTTGTCCTTGTTCTTTCGCTCTTGGAGGATTGAACTGCTTTCTGCTTTCTTTGCATGAAGAGGTGTAGCAGATCCGAAATTTTGAGAATATATAATACCTTAAGGTCTCATGTGCTGCCATGTGACTGTTACAGCTGTTTTTTAAATGGTGTGCATTATATATCGAATATGGTAGATAGACAGATAGATACATACATACGTACATGCACGCACACATTTAGGCTGCCCCAAGGACTGAATTCCCTTTTCTGTACACAGACAATGGAGAGCTGGAGCATAGCATCCCATTGCAGTCAGTGCCCTGCCAAGGTGGGGACTGGCATGGAGCACCTCTAAGGGATGAGGATGGTTGCCTTAATTGGCTCTGTGCAGTGAATGCCTGCCCAGGTTATACGGAAGAGAATTAATATTCCCACTGACACACATGGTAGCTCCATAGAAGTCAAGTGTCTAGGCAAACATTAACATCAAGGTGCATGCAGACAGTGATCACCTCATCCAAAGGTAGATGTCTACCAAAGTGGGTGTTGAATTGTGCTCCACTGCTTCTTCCCTTCTGCTGATGTGTAAGGCACTCAGATGATGAGTTTTGATCACTTTGCCTTTACAAGGCTATCTTTGGGTGAGCTGAACCCAAAGAAATCTCTTCATTCAGTAAGCAGTCAGGGGGACTCAATTTTTGACATTCGTGTAAGTTAAGACAAAACCTTTGGATGGGTGCTTGCAAAAACAGCGAGAGTCTGTGCTCTTTTGCTAGTGCCCTCGAGCTTCTCTCCCTGAACCCTCTGGGTCAGAGTTATGAGCTCTGAATGAGTTTGAAAATTGGGGCAGCTCTGATATTGCCGTCTTCTTTCTCTTGAGAAGCTGCTGGGTTTCTTGACAGCTTAAATAAAGGTTATCTCAGTAAATTATTATTACAAAGATTAGCAAATATCTTACTCTGTCATACTGGTGTTTAAATAGAAATTGCAACCCCAGTGTTGCCTTCTATAGTGGTAATGTATCTATGCTACCTTCCCAGGGAGAACTATGACACAGGCAAGGGGAAGTCATGCCATAGGGTTTCTTGGGCAGCCCTGAATGTGGTCCTGTCTGCTGGCTGAAATGGGAATACATCTTTCCTACTTGAAAAGCAAAGTTTCTCACAGAGCATCCTTCAGGCAAAGTTCATGTTGTATGAGCCGCAAGGTCAGAGGATTCATAGTCTCCTTCAAGTCAAGAGGGAGCAATAAAAATATATTTTCTGTCATTAAAGATAATCTTTTGTACAGCAAGGGCATGAACAGTGTGTCAGCAAACTGACCCTGTGAGACAATGTTATTGACGCTACTTCAGGCTTCTTGTTACATGCAAACCAGCATTGCTATTACAGTAGAGAACTGGCACAGACCTTTCAGGATTATGTATGAAGAGCAGCAACTCAAATACCATCTGCCTAACGTGATAAGTTCTAAGTATTATTCCAAAGAGGTTTGCCTGAATCTCTTTTGCAGAGTGCACAGCTCTTCTGCAGCTGCCAGTTGCTTTTATCCTCAGTCCCCTGCCCATTATTGCTTCTTGGCTTTTGGGCTAAGGTCAAGTGTAGTACCAGTTAAGTCGTGGCATCTCCTCTCTTTGGGGACTCTTCTGCCCTGGCAGCAGGGTGGAGTCAGTGACCTCCGGGCTCTTTTCCATCTGTAACTACTGTCATTCAGGCTCTTTGAGAGACCTAGAAGCTTTCAGAAGTCAAGTCCCCTTTAACATGCCTTGCAAGTACAGCTGAGATGCATTGGCCTGAATTGTGTTTCAAAAGGCAGGTGGGGCTAGGCTGGGCTCGGCTCTTTTTAGAGTGGGAGAAATGGCAGTGTAGCTGAAGGTTTGGCTTTTTTCTGTTGAAGGCTAACAAATAGGTTTACCTGTAATGGAGGATTTTTGGGGGTTTTTACTTTAATGCTTAGAGGAAATATAAACCGAAAAATTTTGGAAGACACCACAGGTGAAGTCCCCGGGAGCTTTGCACCCCTGCATCTTCTGGGACCAAGCTGTCGTGGTTTAAGCTTCTAGCCCACCCCACACAGTTTTCTCTCTCACTCACTTTTCTCTTTCTTACCCCAGTCCCAGGGGGTGGGGAGGAGAATCGAAAGAATGCGACTTCCACAGGTTGAGATAAGAACAGTTTAGTAACTAAGGTATAACACAAATCACTACTGCTACCACCAATAATAATACAAGAGGAATACAAGGAAAGAGAATACAACTGCTCACCAAGCCTGACCCAGCCAGTGCACCCCCCAGCAGCGAACCCCCCACTGCACCACCACACCCTTCCGGGTCTCTGCTCTCCATTTTCCCATCCTGGGCATGACGTGCTGTGGTATGGAATAACCTCTTTGGTCAGTTTGGGTCAGGTGTACTGTCTCTGCTTCCTCCCGGCTCCCCTCCTCCCTGGCAGAGCATGAGGCTCAGAAAGTCCTTGGCCAGACCAAAACATTACCAAGCAGTAACTGAAAACACTGGTGTTATCAGTGCTGCTCCCAGGCCCGAAATCAAAACCACAGCGCTGCACCAGCTACCAAGAGGGAGAAAAATGACTGCTGCTGCTGAACCCATGACACAAGCAAAAAATCTCTCTTACATAGGAAGACCTTAAAGTACTGTGACAATATATGCATGTTTTTCTAGTGTTGGTAGTTGTAAACTTTTTAATCCAAAACTAAGCATCCACAAGGGCCGTTGTAATTGCCAGGGGGACTTAGTGCATGAAGACCTTACCTAATCCTGGTTTTCATACATGGACCTATTAATCTGCGATGGAAAAGTTTTTTGAGCAGTCAGAAAGGGGAGTAAGATGCTGATGTCCCAGACAAAAACCTTTGGAGGCTATTTTATTTGGGATTTTGTTGGGATGCTGGGCTTTTCCATGCCTTCCCTTCCTGAGCTGTGGCCCATTTTAACTGCTGTGACAGGAAGTTGGTGCATCTGTTAGAGCCTGTGATATAGTGCAGGTGATGTGTTCCTTCCCAGTTTGTTTTTCATCCTGGTGCAGCTACAGAGTCCAACCTTCAAATGAGGAGGTCTCCAACAGCAGGCTTTGTCCAGAGATCTGTGCGCATTTTTCTGGCAGTTTCTTTCCAGAGCAGTCCCTGGTTTGCTGTCTATAGTAGGCCCACCTCAGGGTTTATATGGCACAGTTGCATGAGTGTAAGTACATGATGCATGTAGGGGTTGGTTTGGTTGGGTTTTTGTTTCCCTAAGTCACTCATGGAACAAGAAACCATATATATGATCTCTGAAAGAGACCATAAAATGATATAGCAGAACCTTGTGTGTAACTCAAATAAAGGAATTTCACTCCAGCATTCCTACATCAAACCCTGTAACTACAGGGTATTTTCCAGTCTTTCTGTTGGCAGAGATCGTTTAAAAACACCACCCTTGTCTCTGCAGATACCCTTTTTAGAGGGGATACGTGGAGGATGTTGTGAATTTGCTTTCCACCTAAGGAGAGCTGGCCAAGTACCTTCTAAAACCTCTTCTGGGGCAGTACCAGCCAGCTCTATATGCCTCAGCATAGGGAGGAGACTTCTGCTGCAGGAAACCTCTGGTTGGCTTTTGTGGAAATGTAGGGATGTCTTCCAGAGTCTTAGTCTCCCAGCTGATTTTGTCTCAAAGATGTCTGGTTTAATGACACAAGCTGTGGGAGGCCAGGTTTTGTTCACTATCTCTTGCTGCTATTTGTGGGATGTGATTTTTCTATTTCAGTTGGCTGGGCATGGAAGGAGTGTTGCTATGCTTTAGGGAACACTGCAGTTAGGTTCACTGGAAACAATCATGATTAATAATTATGGCTGGTTTGTTACTAAAAAAGGAAGAGGTAGAAATAAATAATAAACTGCAGTTACTTTGAAGGCAATCTCTGTCTATGTCTCTTTGAAGAGCTTTGAACAAAGCTAGGAGCGCTTGGGCTCTCCTCAGGGGACAGCAAGGCTCTCATTTCCATACGTGGCAGTGTGCCTTGCTCCAGTGTGTAAGTAATCCGATGAGTTGTCTGGTGGAAGAGCCGCATTTATCAGTTGGTGACTCTTGTTTGGTAAATCCCAGATAACTGCAGCAGCTGGGCAAATCTCAACTGTGTTCCAAATAATTAGCAATGTATTTGAATCAATAATGGCAGGGAAGCCACTGAAACAGCTTTCCTGAAACAAATCAGTGAATAAACACTGTGAATTTTCAGTGCAAGTGAAATCTGTTTACCAAGGATGGCTTCTTTCTCTCTGTGAGTACATGGCCTCAGGCCTGCGATGTCTAACAGAAGCTGTTACTACCTGAAGTCACACTTCATTATCCCATTAGAAGCTGAACTAGAGAAGTGTCATGCTAGCTGCTGGCCCCTTTTGCCAGCCTCTTGTTCCTCCTCATGTCGTGGTTGGGGATGTCTTTGTATGAGGAAATCACGCTGAGCTTGGAAGACTGCTGCTCTGCATGGCTGGCTTGCTGCGGAGCCACAGACAGGATGAACTACAGCAGAGAGCCGGTGCACTGGGAGGACAGGGCACTGCTGGTGGCTCAGTGGAAGGAAAACATCTGTTTTCTTCAAGTTTCTGTCGAAATGGAGTATCCCATGCAGTGAGGGCCTGGCAGCGTCACCGCCAGTCCCTCATGGGCGCTGTGGCTCGGTGCCTTGGTCCTGGCAGGACTCCTTCACCACTAACCGCTGGTCTGCTCAGGGCGTGGAGAGGGTGCAGGCTGTGCCGTGCTTGGGACAGCAGCTCGGCAGAATGTCTCTGGAGCCTTTTGGGGCTCTTAGCATTTAGTTTTATATATATATATATGCATACCTATACATAAAAATATGTATATAAAAGAGTTCACTTTTGACTCTATCATAGGAGCTGGAAAACTGTTTCAGTTGGTCCAAGCACATGTGAAAGAGTCTTTAATTTAAAGTCATCTCATGGGGGACCACAAAAGAAGTGGTTAAAAAGCTTTCAGACATCCGTTTATTCTATGAAATTTTGAAATGAGAATTTTGGAGTGTTTATTAAAGAAGAGGTATCTATTAAATAGTCCCCTGCTTTTCAGTGTAGAAATCGGAGTCACGAGGGCATTTTCTTCTGAAAGCACAGTGAAGAGCTTGAGTTTTTTTGGATACTGGCAATGATTTTGAACAGAAATGTTTGTATCTTCTTAATCTTATTAATACAGGAGTGTTTCATTAATCTGTTGCTTGAGGTAAAATTCTCCCTCTAACAACTGAGGTCTTGTACCAGATTAATGTGTCCTGGTTTTACATAAAACCAGCCATGTTGCTGGTTTTAGTTCCCTTTTGATCCTCTGTTGTTGAGATTTATTGCCTGCCATTTATAGCTTTTGCAACTGGCAATTAAGGATTCTATTTTGAATACCTAATGCATAAGCAGGAATTACCGTAACTTAGTATTTGGATACGTCTTTCAAACCATAGCAGAAAAAGAAAAGGCTTCAGATGTGACGCAAAAGCATTTACAGCTGGAGAAGGTTTCTACTGACTTAATGTTATATGAATAAACTGTATTTTTGTTAAATACTTCCCCATCAGTTTGAAGAGCTCCCCTGTATAACGTCTGTCTGATATCATCTGTAGGCTGGTGTATGTGTGTATGTGTATATATATGTGTGTGTTTATTTTAGCATAATTGCAAGTAAATTGAGCATTTGGAGCAAGGAAGTTTAACATTTGTATAATTAACTTTTTTTTGTTTTAATCTAACCCCTCCTGGTTTTAAATGTTCAGCTGGCTTTGAACAATAGGGACTGACTGGATATTCATCTCTGTTCTGGAATGAGTATTGGAGCATCTGATCTATATATCATAGCTGTATCCCCTGAAAGGACAACTTACCCAGCCTGTGCATTGGTCTCCAGGCCCCTATCTCTGCAGGGCAGCCAGGAGCGGCAGGAGCTGGGAGGGCTTTTGTGGTGTCTGTCCTCTGGGAGGTTTGTGTTCTGGGGGAGCATGTGGCTGCTGCACATGTGATGAGCCCCAGCTGTGTGTCTGCTGCAGACTCTGCCTTACAGCAAGGAAGGGGCTGTGAGAACCCCAGACAGTAGCAAAGGTGGCCAACAGCATGAGAAACTTGGACATTACTGGGTTAGACCTTTAATCATGCTGAAGGACTGGCAAATCCAAGGATGAGTGGGAGAAAGGCTTTTTCCTTTGGTTGGGCTGGGAGGGTGCTAACTGATGGTCATCCAAAGAACTAGACTGGGCTGTAAATGGTGCATAAAGGAAGGAGATAATGAAAAGAAAGAAATGGTCGTGTGCCCCCAAACATCTTTCAGATAAAAATCCCTGTGTTGGCTAACAGGAAAGCTGGAAATTCTCTTCCACCAGAGATGGGGGAGTGGAGTGAAAGCCCATGTGTATTTTTCGCATCCCTTGCAATTATTTCACCTTTTGAAATGAAAGCATCAGTGCATTAGAGCAGAGAAACTGGGGAGAGGACGTGTTCTACCAAGGGAAATGTCATGCTTGGAGTAGATTGACTGAGTCACAAACCGACTGAGAGATATTAGTGTTGGCCAGGGCAGAACCATTTTCTCCTTGCTGCAAGCTTCCTTCCTCTCCCAGCTCCTCAGCTGTACTTCCTCCTTCACACACCTCTGCTTGTTGTCTCCTCAAGCATCTCTTCCCAGGTGATTCAACCCTCCAAACTATATCCAGCTGGAATAAAACCCAGCATATGCAGCATGCTTTGGGATGTTCACCAAGTCCTGCCCAGAGGGTAGGCAGCCCTGGCAAGGTGACATTACCTTAATGGAAGCTACTTAGCAATGCTGTTTTCTGCTTGCTTCTTAGGAAGAAAGTAAAAGATCTATCATGAGGAAGAGAGGAGGGCATCTGTTCAACAATGAATGCTTATTTACTGTTCACCTCTGAAATGCCAGTGAGCATTTGTGCTGTCTATTTTGAACCGACTGCTGGCATTGGAGAAATTAGTGATGTGGCTGTTGAAAGAAATTGCCCCTCACTTTCGAAGGAGGTAGACGAGGTCTGTCAGAATCTCCTTTTGTAATCACATGCTATTGCTCTGCTGCATCCAGGAAAAGGGAGTAATTCCCTGTTGTTTCCACCCTTTCCCTAGCCTTCATAAGCTGGTAAGAAGCCAAAGCCTAGTCTCCCTGCATTTCCACAATACCCAGAACAGCAGTCCTCTGCTGCGGGTAAGTTCCTTGGTGCTGTTGGCGTGCAGCTCAGACGGTTAGAGGTCACTTGTAGCTGTTCACTCTGTTTCCCCGGGCTCAGCTCTGGCAGAGGCAGGTGGGCACCAGCTGTAAGAACTGGAGGAGTGGTTTGCACTGGGTTTTAGCACATTGTTCAGTGCCCAGGAAGGTAAAGAAGCAGGAGGGATACAATTGCTTGAGGAGGGCTGACTGTTGTGTGCATGGCCATTCACTGCAGCTTCCCATGCCTTGGTGAAGGTGACATCTGTGGCTTAGGTGACCTTCCTTACCAAGCAAGGCAGATACGCAGTTAGTGCTGTAATCCTTTAAACAGGTCCTGTTGTCCCAGAGCCTCCTTTACGTGTTCAAGAGTGGAGGGAACCCGTGCCTCTTTCTCTTCCTCCCTCCATCTCTTCCCTTGAGTGTCGTATTAAGTCCGTTCTCCGTTGTACTGGCACCAGCAGAAGTGTGATGTTTTTTCCTTACCAAGGCTTTTGTTTCATGTTTACCTCTTGCTGCATGACAGCCACCCATAAGATGAATTACGCCACACTGCTGGCTTTCTCCTTTCTGGTGTATTTTCACTTGATACACAGCTTCGTGTCTTGACTTGAATGCAGGAATGGAAAACTTCACGCTAAGAGTATGGGGGCTCCCCAAGATCAGCAGGCCTTCAAACACCAGTGGTGGGAGCTGAGCCTTGTCCTGCAGCCACTGTGCTGCCCCTACGCCTCCTGGGACAAGGCGTGCTCTGCCCCTGACTCCCAGGGCAAGGCGCCGCTCCTTCAGGTGCTGGGGAGAGGCGCTGGTTCAGAGGCAGCCGCAGGCAGGCAGCCTGCCCTGTGTTCATTGCCAATTCTGTTCAGCCCGATCACAGTTGAGGAAATATTTCAAAGAGTAAATGTGAATGCAATCGATTTTTTCCCATCAAAAGGTGCAGTGCAGATCTCCCGCCCCCCTCACTACTTTCTTTCATCTTGGTTGTTAATGATGACAGTCTCTATTTGCACAGCACTCACCTGAGGATCCCCAGATACTTTTCTAAAGGTGGATATCTATTTTTAACCTAATTTTATCGATGGTGCACCTAAGAAGTAGACGGGTTCGTGCAGCAAACTCCTCACAGCACAGCTGTGCTGGGGTGAGAGGAGGTGAGCTGGCTGGCTGCTGGAGCTCTGCTGGCAGATGGAGAGGTGCAGAGCCTTCTGCCGGGGTGGCTTTAAGGCTGCCTGCCCTAAAGTGTGGATGGGGCCGGCCCTCCTCAGCCTGTGTCCTCTGTGTGTGTCCCCATCTACCCCTCCTCTAGTTAACATGGGTTATTCTCACCCAGAGCTGCACTCTTGGCGGCTTGGAATTGTGCAAATCGAGGATGTGGATCTGTTGTCCACTTGTGTGCACACTGGCACAGTACCTTGCTAAAGCATCCGCAGGGCCACTCAAGCGAGGCCTCTCCAGCTCCCAGTTAGTCTTGGCTGAGTTAAGGAGCAGCCCTGCGTACACGTGAGCATTTGCTTTAGGGACTTACCCCTCAGTTAAAGTGGAATTACATGCTTAACTTACTAAATTACTCTAGGCTTTGCTTAAGTATGTAATTAAGAATTACGTACTTGAAGATAACCCTTTGTAGGGCTGGGGCTTGCTGTCCTGCTTCCATTTCCCTAACAACACAGGCAATTTACTTGTGCTCTTGTCTTGTTCTGCCTGGAAAATCTTTCAGTCTGCTAGGATCAGAGAGTGACAGAGCATAGAGACCCATAGGAACACCTCATTGCTCTGGGAAGCCATCTTAAAACATGGGAGCATTTTGGAGGTCCAAATATTGCTGGAGAAGCTAATTTAAATGCTGCACAAGCCTTTCTTCCCTCTGTGCATGGGTTTGGAAGGAGTTGGCCATGGTCGCCCTTGGCTCATATGCTGGCAGATCTGTGTCCCAGAATCGCCGCCTGACCAAGGATGGCTTGGTGTTTAGCTAGCTCAGCTTTGCAGACTGAAACCTTCCCATACCTCCGCTGCCAGTAGTTTATCCAAATTGCGACCAGTATCCCAGGGCACAGCACTGGGGCAATGCATGCTGCTCCTCCCTTATGGTTAAACCAGAATTGAAGGCTATGAATGAAGAGCGATGACTGGCCGTGGTGACGACAGCCTTCCACTGGAGACACCCATCTGCAGGAGGAGGCCAAGATCATTTTGGTCAGTTATCCAGACAGTGTCAGGCAAGGAGCTACTGCGTAGGAATGGGTCTGAGCTGATGATGGCTGCAGGTGATGCCCTGTGTCTGTCAGCTCCAGCCTGCACTGGAATGGAAAATCCCTGGCCCACAAAATGAGAGCTACCTTCAATGCCCTTGGACTAATCTGGCTCTTACAGTAAACCTAAAAATGCTGTTTCCACTATTCAAACAGAGGATTGCCTGCCCACACTGGGTAATTTCCACTTCCCTTTCACTCCAGAGATCCCAGTGACAAACTTTGTATTGCTTCAGTGTTACTGCTCAATTCATCCTGTGCACACAGTTCGGTTTTCCACAGCTTTTAGCAGTTCTGTTGTTTGAACAGAGCCTCACCCCACATCTCCTTCCCGCATAACTCCTCTCTGGAACAAGCCAGGGAAAAACAGGTTTGTGTGTGTGTGTGTGTGTGTGTGTCTGAGAGGGAGAAGGAGCTCTTTCCAAATTTCTGCCCATCATGTGGTTGTTCGGCAGCTGAACCTTCTGCTGTAGCCATTTGGGTGGGTTTTTTTTGCAGAGGCGCCTCCTCGTCTCTGATCTTCTGATAACAAACGTCTCCTTTCATGTGCTACATCAAGGCTGATGCTCTGGCCTCCCATTCCATTTACTCCTCTTTTTAATGCTGTGCCAAACATATTAATGTCAGGCACTGCTGCCCTGGACCATTTAGTGTAACTCTGAATGCAAAACCCTCCCTTTGCCCACCTGGCCAGGGCTTTGCTGGGCCAGCTCCCTCCTGGCCCCATGTACTGGCTGTGATAGCGGTGGCACCATCCAAACCATGGCCTGTGTATTGTCCTATTTATTGTTCTCTGGATGCAGAGGGCTGGACTGACTGGTAGTCCAGCCGGCTCTGCTGTGTCCATCTCTAAATGCATCCTGCTGCCCTCTAGTGAGAAATGCCTGTGGTCCAAGCCCAGAGTTTGGGATCAGAAGGGGAATGAAGGGAGCCCATGGAGTAAAATTAGTCTGTTGCATGCACACATAGGCCTATTATCAAAGCCTGGCGATGAAGGACCTGCTGCTGACCACAGTGCCCGGCTCCTTTGGAGCACATGCCGCATCCTTCTCCAGGCTTTGTGGGGTACTGCTCTGCTGCCTCCGATTTACCTGCTCACATGTAAGCTTTATCCTCAGTCTAAATATACTGCAAACCCATTAAAAATCAGGAGCAGGCTGACAGGGAGAGAGACAGGCTATGAAGGCAATGGAAGAGAGTGGGGGAAGGTGCAAGATATCTGACAGGTTATTATAATTAGGGATTTTCTTCCTGTTTATCCTAGTGTAGCCGCATGCAAGCCAGTTAGGCTGCTCTGAACGTGCTCTGGTGGAACTGAAGTTTGCCGCAGTGTTGGTAGGAGCATTGCTCCATTGCAAAACAGAGGGAGAGGCTCCTATCACCCACACCTCTAGTGCACAGGAGGGGTTTATCCAACATGACGGATGCCCTGCAGCACACCTCTGATGCCCACATCAATGAGGCAAAGGAGGATCCGGTCACTCTGCATTACTGACACCCCCCTGGGCAGCCAGAGTACTGTGCAGTGCGACAGCTCTTGCTGGCTCTGGCTTAGCTGGGATGAGTCACTTTGAATGCCTGACTTCTTGATAAATCCTGCAGAAACCAGGGCAGTTAAATGTCAGCCAATGGGGAAAATCTTCAGCTGGGGTAAGTTAAAGTAACTCTGCAAGTGTCAGGGACACTTGGGCACCAGCCACCCACCTCCAGAGCTGGCTGGGTCAGTAGCACTCACCTGCAAGGGATGTGCTGGGGTGAGGCTGGTGAGGTGGCCCACAGTGGTTTACTGAAAGCCTGAGCTGCTGGTACTGTTTTCTGCCTGGGGAGGCCTCAGGGTTTGCCTAGTTGCTGGGGCCAAGCGTGTGAGGAAATAGGGTTTGTCTTCCCCTGCTTCTCAGGAGTTGTGGTACAGTGAGAAAATACTTCCGTACCTATGGTTCTTTCCAGCTCCTCAGGTGTCTCTTCAGTTGCTTTAAAAGCTGATGGGAATCATTGATCTCATTTACCCTCTTTATATCTTGACGGATTCTTTGGAAACCAGTCTTGTGATGCAGAGGAAAAGCAAAGCTTGTCTCGTGGGCTGGAACAAAAATGTGCTTTACTGTACCCGAAACCTGTAAGGTGGCTCTGTGGTTCTGTGGGTTGTGCTGAAATCGGAGTCCCTGCCATGGAGGGGACCTTGACCCACTTCTGTGCTGTGGAGAGGACGCTGGGCTCCTGGTCCTCTTTTGTAAGGGTAAGAACCTCTTTTGCTACTGCCCTTGTGTGCATTTCTCCAGCTTACCTGATCTCACAGCTGTGGGCAACAGCAATTCTCACTCAGGAGGGAAGCTGCGACCAGCATTTCTGCCTCTGCCCCGGCCTCTCCTGCCCTCTAGGGCAGGTCTTGATGGTTCTAACCAAAGCATTAAAGGCAGACCTAACTCTTTGTTTCCAGATAGCATCGCACAAGCTCCTGTCAGACCTGCGTCTCTCATTTTAGGTCTTGTAAGTGGGCTTGATGATCATTCCTAAGAGCACTGAGGGGAAGCTCAGTGAAGAATATGGTTGACTCTTTAACCCTGGCAGCAGCAAGAGCCCCTTTTTCAGCTGCTGTGCTCAATAGTGAGATGAGTTTCAGATGACCCACCTGCAGGAAAGACTAAAAAGAGAAAGGGTTTGTAATTCTGGACACTTCTTGACCTACTTCCCAGCCACGTTCCTTCCCCACCGCCACCCATTGCCTGTGCGAGCGCAAGGTTTTGCAAGGAAAACTGCTGTGTGACTGTTACATGCAGTTTTATTTATTGGACGCTTTAGAAAACATCAAGAGCCGCTAAGTGCACAGACAGACAGCTGAATCCAAATTATTTACTGCTTTGCCTTTTATAGCTCTTGATTACATCAGGTTGCTGCATCAATATCTTGTCTGCTACAGTCCAGCCTGATGGGCCAGCAAGGCAAAGAATATTATTGCTGGGTGGTTTTCCAGGTGGTGTGGCAATTGGAATAGCTTTCCATAGGGATGGAGTGCAGATTCCCAAAAGCTGGGAAGCAATTTAACCTTGTGCACGTTCAGATGCTTGTCCAGCCCATAGGTCTGAAATAAAAATACTGTTTTGATGAGGCTTACATGGTATTTTAGGACAGGCTGGCTGTACTTGAGCAAAAACCTTGCCTGAGTATTTCACTGCACCTGTCACTGATCCAGGCTGCAAACTGGAAGTGCAAATGGCTCTTTGTAGCAAAAGATGACTGTGAGCTGGGGTCTGGACTCCAGAACCCCTGGGCTATGAAGCGGTTTGAGTCCAGTTCAGAGAGAGGCCCCAGCAGCAATGCCTTTCTCCAGGCTGGAGTTCACAGGCTGTGTCTCCTTCAGAATACCAGCAGTGTAGGATTTGGAACTCAGTGCCCCAGTGCCACATCAGGGCTGGCTTTGCTCCTGTAAGCCTCATGGTCCTTCTGGAAGAGTGCCTTCCTGCCTGCCTAACAGCTGAGGAAGTGTCTGATGGGCGTTGGTTTTGAGGACCCAGCAAAGCCTGCAATAGGAACAGATTCCAAACGTCCTGGTAGCTCCTGCAAAGCCACCTCAGAACCAAAAGGAGATTTAACCATGAAAATTTAGCCCTGCCCCCTCGCTTCTTTGTCCCCTTCAGCAGGCAAACCAGCTGTTCCAGTGGGATGCAGAGGGTGGCAGGGTGAAGGCAACTTAAGTGGTGTGCTCTCTATATTACCTCTGCCACGGCCTAGAGTAGCTGGGACAAGGGAGGAAGGAAGAGGTGACAGGGTACACATTGAGAGAGCTTCCCTCTCAATGGACAGAGAAAGTGGGCCTAGAAAAGCAAGTACTAAACCAGATCATCTGTGTCTTGGTGAAAGAGGCAACAGTTGTGACTTTAAGCCCTGGACAGCACAGTGTGGGGGAGGTAGGGAGAGGAGGAAGCTCCCTGGTGAAAACCGTGCTCATGAGCAGTTCAATTTCCTACTGTAACCAGGGCTTGTGCCTCATTCATGTACATCTCTAAATCAGATATGCTTCATACTCCTGTTCTTCAGCTGTGCACTAGACCCAACGAGTGACAGCAGGAAATTGAACACAGGGCTGCATGTCTGCAGCTGTGGGGAGCGCAATGGCACCAGCAATCCAACCAAGTATCTCATTCTGGTGGCTCCAGAACTCACTGAAAAACAGTACGGAGCCTCAGATCCAATTTCCTGCTCTCCTTTATCCTGGGTGTACATGTCAGTCAGAGTGACCGCCTGTCGTTATCAGGTGATCCATCGTATTAAAAGAAGGGGGAAGATAAAAACACAGCAGAAAGGAGAATAAATGCTTTGCAGACTTCAAAATCCATCCCCTTTTATCCTAGCCCATAAAACTATGATTTAGTTTTGTATCCTGGCTCAAGGGTTTCTCTCTGTCTAGGTGTTCTGATATGTTCGGTCCAGTTTGGACCATAGCACTGCCCCTGTGTGTGCTAACCTGGCCCGCACTAGCCTTCCAGAAGGACAGGGTCAAGGGAGGTGCCTTGTAGGACTGTCTCTTCACCTGTGCTGGCTAACATCATCCCGTGCCAGGGAAGCAGGGGAGCTGCTGCTGTCCCAGGTTATCTCCTCCTCCTCCTGCTTCATTAAGTAATAAACAGAATGTAATCCCAGGGTGGTGTATGAAGGACAAGGTCCTTCAGCGCACAAAAAAGATACAGGCTGCACCAGGAGGTCTCCATGCATGTTGCACTTGTCTCTTTGAGAGGCTGAGGCAGCGCCAGTGTGCCTGCAGCAGCTTCCAGACCAGTTCAAGGTCAGGAGCAAACCAATGACCTGTTTGTCTGTGATCTTGCCTGGTAGTAGGAGGCATCAACTCAGCAGTTGTCATTAAAGGTCTGTTACACTCCACCACTGGGCTGCTGGTTGTGATGTTCTGGACAGAGTCCAAGTTTCATTCTGCTTCTGCAAATTCCCCTTGGAAGATACTGGACACAGCACACTTTGCTTTCTGCCCTCCACCACTCCGCGCTGCTTCTCCAGGCTCTCCAGCAGCTCCCATAGTGTAGCATGGGCTATACTGCTCGCAGTGACAAAGTTACAGTTAATTTCCATAGCATCAGCATTTGGCTTGATCTCTTCATAATCCGTACCCTGCTAAAGTGACTGAAAGCTCTCTGCATCTCCCCTGGTGCCCTGCAGCAACGTTGGGACTGGTCAGGACCTCATTGCACTTGCCTCTGTAAATGCGTTGGGTGAGGGAGAGGACCTCCTCTGGAAGCTGTGGATGCAGATGGGGCAGGTTGTCCCCGCATCCTCCAAAATCCCAGAGAAGGCATCTGAAGCTCATGAGTCTGCGTTTCCTGAGTTGGTTCTACAGGATGTGGAGACCTTCGACCTGGCTGAGAGGAATGCAGTGCTCAGAAAGTTAAGACAGTGCCTGGAGCCTGAGTCTGTGTGCTTGATGCTTCACAGACAGGGTGCCTGCGCTCAGAGCTCTGCCTTTGCTGCTGCTGAGAGGTGCAAGAGCCTTTTCCAGGCAGTAGGGCCCTGGAGTAAGTGTGGAAGTGTCTTATTTACTGTGTGCTTGTAAGAAATCTGTGAAGGGAACTTCCACTGCTCAGCATCGCAGCATCCTCTGGGGTTTCTATAGCAAGGACTGGCACTCATCTGTGTGCTTCCATCAGGGAAAAGAGGTGACCTGGTTTGGAGTGTTTTGTCTCATTGCTTTCCCCAGTAGTACCTCGGGTAAGGGGGGGAGTTGGGAGCTGCAATTGTATTCAGGAGAGGAAGGTTTCATGTCCCAACTTCTGTGATGAAAATCTGTCATAAAACTAATCGGCGATTTCACACTTCCTGATACACTATGAAAATGATTAGACACAGCAGCAGCTGGGGGAAGTGATGGGACTCATTGAGGCTTTGCTTCTTCTGTTAATAACTTTTTTCTTTCTCCTCCCTTTTTTTTTGAACACATATTCACTGTGGAAGCTGGCAAAGGACTTAAAATCTCAATACACCCACTAAACAAGTCCAGCAACGAAGCTGCTCTTGCAGTCTGTCCCCTGACCACATGGCAGCAGCTCTCTGTCTCATGAGGGCAGTAAACCATGAAGCCACCAATAAAGAAATGGGGACAGAGATGTGACTATGGAGAGGCTAGGCAAAATATGTTTCCTGGTTTCTGTCTTTCTGAAGGCGTGACAAAATAAGCTTCACCTCATGGCTCTATTGCACATGCTTTTACCTGCACACACTTACAAGGATGGGATTAAAACCCTTACGGCATGTGGAGGGGAAGCCATGCCCTTCACCTCCCCTGGAACCCCACAGTCTGGCAGTGATGGGAGCCAGGGCCTTGCTTCCAGGCTTCTGAGTGCAGTAGGTGACCAGCAGCAGCATGTAGATCTGCACAACAGTGTTGGGCAGAGGAGATAATGCTCCACCAGCCAAAGGTGGAGAAGAGGGGAGCCTTGGTGGCTGTGGCAGTCGATGGCTTGGCTATCCCTTGCTCCCCAGTAGCAGTCACAGTGCTCTGCCTGTGCCCTGTAGGACTTGGAGCCATCCCTCCACTCCCCTTCTCAGTTACAAGAAAGTACTTGAATAGGCACTAGAAAGATGTGAAGTGGAATACCACAAGACTATAACTGTGCTAAGTAAGAGCTCAGTCCATTTCTAGATACAGCTGAAACCAGTGAGATGATGACAGCAGCTGAAGGGGGAGCACAAAGGTTCGTAGCAGAACCAGCTGAAAGGGAATGCAAGCACTGCAGGCCCTGCTGCTCCTGCAGAATCACATGGTGTAGGGAAGGAGGCTGCCTCCTGATGCTGCTGCTCTTGGGATGCCATTTCCCTTGTCTAGTAAATGCTAACTTCTGTAATGAGCCACATAATGAGTGTGCTGAACCACACCTTCATCTTCTGCAGGGCATTGCAATCAAGTGTCAAGCAATTAGCCCTTGCAGCAGCTTTGGGAGATGAGTAATACCCATTGTGTTTCTGGAGTTGCCTGGCACTGCTGAAGCTCACAGAGTAAGCCAGGGCAAGGCTGGGAGCAGCAGGTCAAGGAACTTGGTCTGTATGCTGCTAGGACTCAGGAGCCCGTTCTGTGGCATGGGTTATGATGGGGAGATGTACCTGGAAATTGCTTCAGACATTGTCAGTACCTTTGACTTCCAGATCAGGAGTAAATCCAGGCCCTTTTGAGAACCTTGGATGCAGCAGATGTGAGCTGAGTGCAGGCTAGGGCAGGGACCAGCGTGTGGAGGCAGTGGCTGGGGAGTTCATACAGGTTCACAGATGGCCCCTCTCCCCAGGAGGAGGGGGGCTGGTGGCAGGGCAAGGGTGAGGGCTCTGCCACTGCAGAAGGACTCCTGCAGGACACCCCTGGGCATGGCAAAGGCAGGTCTGAACCAGGACCTGCTCCTTGGCATCCCCCATTGCTGTGTTCAGAGGCAGCACACTCCCAGGGGCCAGACCCTATCTGTATCCTGTCACCAGGCTGTCACCAACCTGCCAGCCTTTGGGGCTTGGTTTCCTCTGAGCTCCGGTATTGGCATGAGGTTCTGCTTCTCTCCCCATTAAGGTAAGTGGCCTTTCCCATGGTTTTGTAAAGGGCTTATGGGGCTGGTAGATAATCTGCATGTATGATACCTGCCAGGAGCTCTGCTGCGGCTTCTGGGCTGGGCTCCTGAGGCAAGGAGGTCTTCCTTGTGCTCAATGTGGTGGTCCCTCCCATAGCTGCTAGCCTACTGCAGGGACCTGCTGTCCTACAGCAGGGAACTTTGGTAGCTGGGTAGCAGTTCCCAAACCCTTAATTTCCAAGTTGTAAGGAGCTAGGCAGGTGGGGGAAGGAAGGAGAGGCTCAGGATGCCCAGGCTGAGAGAAGCACCCAGTGCATTAGGGCTCTACTACAAGGCGCTGAGTGTTGCCAGCTCAGTCTGGTCTACCAGCTGTGCTGAGCGATGTGGGGTCACTCCTGTCAAGGGCTGCTCAGCTGGCTGGTGGGCTGTGACCCTGGACAAATCTCCTACTGGCATTTGGAGATGAGGTGTGTGTGTTTTCTACCTGGTGTTTCTGGTCCTTGGGATGAGGCTGGTGTACTTGGTAAACAGCACTGTGTGACTGGGATTCCTGGAAGTGGGAGATACTGCTCTGTAGCTGCAAGATGGTCAGCAGTGCAAAACTGGAAGTGAAAAACCAGATAGACCAGAGGCTGTGCAAAATGGCCATATCATCCCTCTGCCAGGAGCACCAGGAGTGGGCTGAGAGCAGGCGATGGGCAGCCCAAGACTCTCCAGGCTAAAGTGCTTCTGCCATTATGAGTTATTCCACCTATTGTCTCCAGAGCAAGATTCCTTCTGCAAGTTATGGGATGCAAATTGGTTATCATAGAGAGAAAGAGAGAAAAGAGAGAGCTACTCCAAGCTCACAGTTTATGTGGTGTGTTGGCAAAGAGAAACAGCTAAAACCATGTCCCCACAGGAAGAGTAAAAAGCGGGGCTTAAAGAGTGTGTGTGGTGAGAGAGGCAAGGGTAAGATGCATGAGTAGGTAGGAGAAAAGGGGCACATGGGTACAGAAAGGGGCAGATGTCAGGGCAGAAGCTGAAGGGGACTTTGTACAAAGTACAGGACAAAATACATATTGTGTGTAAAAGAAACCCCTTTAAAAGGAACCGTAGCCAATGAGAGGTCACCTTATCTTGTGCACAGGGCTGAGTATGCCTTTCTCCTCCACCAATTAACTTTTTTCCATCTGGATCCTTTTGCTTTCTCTGAGGGTGGGATCCTGTTGTCAGAGCACAGGCTGTGAGTGTGCCCAGGACAAGCGGGTCATGTTCAGCAGGATCTAGGAATGTGTAGGTATATGTTGCATGCGTCTGCGTCCTTCTGTGGTTAGGCCTTTTTTTAAACATCAAAAGAAGGGCTAATACTGTCCTAAACTCAACTTTGAGGAGAATCTGAATAAATGAATACTTTAGCCAATGTTTTTTACCACCCACTTAGTCCAAAACCATGACACACGTCAGGACAGTTTGGCGACATAACTGGATATTCAAAATCAAGCCTTCCGTGCTAAGAGTGGTGGCAGCCCTTGTGTGAAGCCCTGACGGCAGGCTTCTTCCCAGGAAGACTGTCTCTACCCTACCATCATCATCAGAGCAGTTCGGGGTCAGTTTCCCACACCAGGAGCACTCATCCCACACGTGTTCCCTGGGTTCTGCCAAACCTGGACAGAAGCCACGTGTATCCTAGAGATGGATGCGTGTCTCTAATCTCTCCCTGCACAAGTCGCTCACTCCTTTAATTAAACTGCTACCTTTCATTAACGGTTGATGTTAATGTACTTCTCAGTTCCTTTTCCCCCCTGATTTTTATAAACCAGGATCAGAGTCTCCTGGAGGGAAGCATGGCTTTTTTCTAACCGCTCAAGGGGAAGTGACAGTCTGGCACTCTTCTCTTGGTCCTAGATTTTTAAAAGAGGAGACACTATTATATGGGAGATTCTTTTTTTTCTTCAGTAGGTCTCAGCTGTTTTATTAAGAAAGGTATTACATTGACCTTAGGGGAATAGTAAAATCTTACTTTACCTTTATCCAGCACTTATTGTTATTCCCATTGGACTGTGCTGTCAAGGTCTGTAGTAGTGCTATCTGATAACATCCCCTGAGGTCGGAGGCCTTCAGTCTGGCATCCTGCATGCTCAAAGTGGAGGCAAACCAGAGTGTGAAACCTTGTTCGCAGCCCCAACAGAGATTGCCATGAGGCTGAGAGCAGGGGCAACCTCAGCCACATCAGTGTTTTCTGCCCATGAGCTATGCACCCACCGCCCTGTGCCAGGCACTGCAAGTGTGTAGATGGATATCTGTGAGGTGACTGTGGGTCCATTGGCCACCCAGGCTGCAAAATGGGCGGGAGCATTTGACCTGCTAATGCTGTGGAAGACCGGTAGGCAGTGGAAGCCAGTACAGGGGACAACATTCTCCTGCTGCAATATAACATAACCCCAACCCTTTTTGTTTACCAATAGCAGCAGCACTTAATAGCTCAGCCTGTTAGCAAGTTCACTGGCCATGGAGTAGCTGTCCCAGAATTTGAAGGTACAGGCAGAGGATGAAGGGGGAAGAGTTTGACGGAGGTGTAATAAGCCAGCCTCTGCATGGCAGGGTACCAGCTGCTGCTCTAGAATCGCTGTGGATCCTCCTCTCTGTGAAGCCCTGCCTTAGGTTTAGAAACATGGATTTATTTTTCCTTTTCATGCTATTAACCAGCAAGTGGTGCAGGAAGCATAAAGAAAAAAGTCTTGGTGCCAGTGTTTAACAGGAGAACAGCAGTGGTGGAGGTACAATTGATTTTTGTCTTTGTTGGTTTTCAAAATCAATGAAATATGAACTTTCGCCATCGATTTTTGGAATTAGAAATTATTTTGGGAAGTTGTTAAATAAATCAAGAACTTTGGGAACCAAGTTCTTTTCTAGGGCTTTGTAAGACACATATGAGAACCCATCAGAATATGCTGATGTGCTTGCAGGTTTCTTGCCATGCTAATACCTGTTGCTGTCTCCTGTCATGCCAAACATCATCCTCTGAGACCAGGCCCCTTGGTCCTCAGTACGAGTGGGGAGAGGAGCATATCCAATCCACTGCTGTAATCTGAACCTTGTGTACTTGTTCTGCAGCTGAGAAGGTAGGTGTACTGCCAGCAGTGCTGGTGCTGGTTGGTAATTACTAGTCACTGCAGTTGAAAGGAGTATTCTGGATGTGCCCTTTGTCCTGTCACATACCCCAGTGCTGCAAGTGATAGCATCCCATTGGTCCTTCCTGGAAAAAGCTTACCTTATAAAACCCCTCCAAGAACGTATAACCTAGTTTGTAAGAGTTGGTATTAAGCTATTGCTCTAAGATGCCCAAAAGAAGGAAAGTCTCAGAGCTCCTCAACCCAAGCAGGTCCCCAGACCACTCTCTGTGGATGGCATTTAAAATGCTGGAAACATCCGCTTTGAATGAGAGCTCGCTTCCTGACCCAGAATTCACTGGCTTGTCAGGCCTCACCCCAGAGCGTTTGTCCAGAGTGGGTATACTTCACCACAGATGTCAACTTTCTCTGCACCCTTCAGTTTCTGAAGCTAATGCTAAAATGGGAAACTTTGGAATTAACACGTGCCCTGAATAACATGATCATTATATAACATGATGTCCTGAATAACACAACCTTGGTTGTGAGGTGTGCTCTCACTCTCCATTGTCAGGTGGGTCCTTTGGAACAGGGCACTTCTTATCAAAAGGTTTCAGGAGTTTGAGTTGCCCTGGACTCCCTATATATTTAGTTGAGGTCTTTTTGTTCTAGGTGGGGTGGTGTTATACATGGTGTCTGAATGCTGCATTAGGTTCCTTTAGGTCCATGTTCACTTACATGGAATAACCTTGGCAAGCCAAGACCAGGACATGTTTGTGGTATCACTCACCTACACATGGGCTCGTCTCTACACTGCTCTGCACAAAGTTGTGATGAAGATGTCCCTCTTTCTGAGCCAGACTTGAGGAACACGGCCACTGACCCTTTCTCTCATGGGAAGCTCTGTGATGAGACTAGAGGACCTTACCACAACCTACATCTGTCACAGACACATCTGTGGATCAGAGAGGTTCAACCCATATTTCACTCCTTCCTGATCAGTGTGCGCAGAGTACACAAAGAATGAGCAATGCTTCATTGTTCATTGTGCATCTGTGGCAGAAAGCAACCTGCTAGGACTAGTGGAGGGACTGCCCACTGGTCACTGGAAGTGCCATAAAGAGAGCATGGACTGTCCCAGATGTCCCATGGCTTGTTTGATAGGAGCTTGTGCATTGTTGAGGATGTGTGTGTAAAGCCCAGCTTGGCTCTCAGAGCTGTAGCCACATGTGCAAAGTAGACTTTTATGGGGGAAAAAATAAAGCACAGAATTTTACAGTTAAACTGTGTTCATTTGCTCAGTGATCATGGATAGCCTTGAAGCTGCTTCCTACATGGTGGCTCCTTTCCTCTTTCCCCTAGAAAGTAATTCTTTCTCAGACGTGGAACTTCATTTCAAGGCTCTGCAGATGCATCATACTAATAAATGTCACAATATCCCACCTCTTCTGACAGAGACGTGAGCAGGCACCTGATGAAAGCTGATGAGGGAGGAAAAGCAAAGCTACTAAAAACAGGCCGGTACATAACCCAGGTTCAGCGAGAACAAATCTTGAATGAGAGAAGGGTTCTGTGCCAGGCCCTTAGGTACAGACTTTGGGTCAGGGACAGTGGGGCTGCGTGTATTCAAGCAAAAAGGACAAATGTTTCTTGGGTCATTCGAACAAGGGCTGAGAGATCAGAGGAGGACAGCAAGATGGTGCAAACAATTCCTATGGCCTTGCTCAGCTAGAAGTTTTCCAGATCCTGGAGTCAAACCTGCAGCTTGTGATGTCTGCCTTCACATTGCAGTAATATTGCTGTAACCACCTGACATTTTGGATGGCAGCTGTGTAAAATTCTTACCCGTATGAGCTAAGTGCATAGCTGGTGGATGAAAGGGAAGGAGGAAGTTCCTTCTGAGTCAGCCAACACACTCCCAGAGTTTCATCCACAACTTGCAGGACACTGGCAGGTTTTTATGTCAGTAGATGACATTGGCCTTTGAGAGCAAGCCAATGCCTGGTACACATGTTATCAACAGCACTACTGCTGGCTATGTCCTGCTGTCCTCGTCTTTATTATCAGCATGGTTGCCAGCAGAAGACTGAAGCCGTGGGATGTTTAAACCACAGGTTAAGTTAGAAAAATCCTTTCTAGTCTTAGATGGACAAGGAAAGGAAGAACAAAGCCTGCATTTCTTGTTTTGCTCCAAATCTCGAGAGCCTCGAGACAGGTTTGAGAGTGGGATTAAGGCCCTGGCTGCTCATAGGAAAAGCATGCAAGTGACGCCATGCTAGTTCATGAGTGACATTGCTTACCTGAGGTTTTGATTTCAGGTGATCATGGAGGAGTCTGAAGGTGATTGAGTTTTGCTTTAAAAATTTGGGGTTTTTTTGGTTGCTGCACAAACTATTAATTAAGCTTGTTATTCACAGGGAGTGAGAAAGGCTTTTATGAAAGAAATGGTGTGTGCTCCTTATATATATATATTATTTGATATAGTATTTGATAGTCTTCCAGTGGTTTTAGTTTAGGTGAGGTAATGCTTGAAACATCAAATGATCTTGGTAGTCACTAAAACCTGACATCCAGGCTCGCTTAGCAAGGTTGTGCTAAGCAGCCCAGGAGTTTGAAATCCCTGTATTTCATTTGCTAAAGCTAACATAAACAAGGGGTTTATTTTTTGTAGTATTATTTTATAAAGGGTTTGGATGCTTTCATCCTAGCCTAGTACCTTGCAAGGACACCTTTAAGACTAAGGAGGTGAAAAATTTCATATACTCCCTCTTGTGATGAACAGTTCCTACCTGAGCTGAGCAATCGAAGACCAGGCCTATATGGAAGAAAAGGAAAGAGGGAAAAGCCTAGGAGCATCTCTTAAACAAATTAGGCATGATTTTATGTATTGAGTTTAGGAGATGAGGTGAAATGAAACTTCTGTGTACAGTAAAGAGCTCTGTCTTAAGCTATTGTCAACTGTAAATTTGCGTGTCACCCCCAGGCCTTGTTCCTGCTCACAAGCAGTTGGTACCACCATTCCTCGAGTCCAGACCTGCTCTCACAGAGCCTTAACATGAGTGGTTGTTTGGAACCACCATCGTGACGATGAGCCAGGGCAGTTTCTTCTGCTCAGTGCTGGAGAAGACAGGAGAGCTGCAACCCTCTGGGTCTGTGTCGCCTGGCATGGGTGAGAGGTTTGGAGGTGGCCACCTGGAGATTGGGTGACACTGGACAGCACCAGGGTCCCTGCATCCACCATTGGTTTCAGCCATTGATGCCGAGCTGTCAATAAGGGCTCTTCCACAGCTCCAGCGGTACTGCTGAGCATTTTCATGCCCTGAGCCACACATGCACGTATGCCTGTGTGTACCCAGGCACTTGGAAGTCCTTCCCCTTCCTGAAGTCACACAGGGTCATCCTCCAGTCATGCAGCCCTATGTGGGGCTGGCTGGCACCCCAAGCTCAGGCACCTCAGCACATGTTTAATGTCTCCTTGTTCTCCGGCCCATGTGCATCCCATGCCATGTTCCCACCTCATACACTGCCTTGGTTGGGTTATTTGAGGACAGCAGGAGTGCCAGGTAGCATGTGAGGAGATACAGGGCTGACTCCAGCACCCACAGGATGTTCTGTACTCTTCTGTGCCTCATCTGCTACTCATTCACCCAAGCTGTCAGCAATTGAGTCCCCTTGTGGCCTCCTCTGCCTGCCCCTTTGTCTCTGGGTTGCCATGCCCTGCTCAAATAGCAGTAAGTTGCCAGACCAGAATGGATAACTGCTCTTCCAGGTCTCTGGATCTCTTCTGTGCTGAAGTGTGCAGCCAAGGGCTGCTGAGGTAAAAGCTGTTGCCCAGTCTAAGACTTGGGCTCACGTTTCTCATGGCAGTTTACACAGCTGCTTTTGGCAGGGACAGTTTGCACTTGCGCATGTGCTTGTGTCTCACCAGAAAGCTTCTGCTCCCTCATCACCTCATGGGGTAAGGGGATTGAGCAGGGATAACGGAGTAGGGGCAGCTGCTCTCTGGAGGATGGAACAGCCCATCCTTTGGCAGTATAGCCCTCCCTGTACTGGGGGTCCTTGCCTTATAGTACATAGGCTTGCACGTTCTTGAAAGAAGTGAGAAGGCATGCCAGAAGGTACATCTCCTGGAGGCACATGTCTGCCTGTAACTGCTGTGGCAAGAACAGGGGGGAGACAAACCTAAGTGCAAACATCTTGATGTGCCTTGTGCAAGGTATGAAGCTACTGTCCTGTTCCATGGCTCTGGAAACCAGCCCCCAGTCATCTTCTGCCAAAGTCAAATAGCAGCTTTGGAGGCAACGTGTATTTTTTAGCTTAAAATGACTTGCTGTCTCACAACGTGCTATTTGACTTCAGCTGAAAAAAATGATGGGGTGGTTTCTGCAAGCACAAACCAAAGCATGTAGCTTCAAATGGATCCCAGGACCAACTCTGCCTGTGTAATTACACTGCCTATATTTAATCCCTCAGAAGTGTTTGGCAGATGCTTTAAATTTCAGATATGCAATTTCTTCTGCTCTGAGGCTTGGCTACCCTGTTCTTCCTCTCCCTTGCTTGCAATACACGAAGTCGAGTCAATATACTCGGAGGGTACAGGAGTGATTGCCGCTCAGTAAGTGCACATCTCTTCTCTATCTACATATACCCACGAAGATCTCCTGGAGAGGTGTGTGTGTATGTGAGTGTGTGCATGCTACATGCAAGACATGCTCTGCCTTTATCTATTTAGGAAAGGGTTTGCTCTGGTTTCGTTGTGCCTTTCTTTAAATGATCTGAAAATCTCCCCCTGGGTTCAGGAGAATAAATATGCATGGCTTGTAATTTGTTGCAGCTCTCGCTCCCAGCTGATAGGGTGACGTGGAGTTCGGAGGCTCGCAGATTGGCTTTTTGATTTGGCTTCTTGCTGCAGTTGTGCAAACCTCGCTGACTCCCAGGAGCCCGGCTCAGCGCTTCGCCGTGCTCCGTAATGCTGGGAAGCCTGGACCGAGCCCCGATGGTGTGAGAGCGGGAGCGGGGGAAGCCCGGCACATTCAGTGGCAGCCTGGGGTACAATCCATTTTCTCTTCCCCCCTCCCTCGACCCCCGCTCATCTCCATCCTCCTCCCCCTCCGCGAGACCTCCCTTCCCTCCCCAAACTCCACCGCACGGAGCTGAAGATCAAGGCTGGTGGATTTATCAACATTTTACCTCCACCCCCACCCCCTTTTCCAGATGCACCTCCCCGCTCACCCTGACAGCTGCAAAAGAGAGCACAGGTTTTGTAGCGAGCAAGGCAACTTGGACTGACATGCAAAAGCGACCCCCCCCCATGCCCGCACGCACCGTCGGTGAATCACCGGGAGATGCGATGAGCTCCCGTTAGGAACCGGAAGGATTTGTACTGGGGAGAGAGCGGAGCCCCCATCCCCCCCAGCCCGACCCTCCAAAACAAAGTCAGGAAAGCAAGCAGAAGGGTAAGTAAGAGGGTGCTGCCCCTGCTTCGTAAGAGACGCCAGGCTGGCGGTTAAGTTTCCTGCTGTCAAGCGGGGCTTCGCGCCTTGCATGGCGATGGCCGAGGGACTCGGGGCTCTTCCCAGGCTCCTCTCCTAGCTGGGGAGGGGGACACAAGGGGATTGAACGTTGCCTGGGCGCTGGCACCTCGCTTCAATAGTCCTGTTTTCCCGGAGCCGCGGTGGCTCCGTGTGTGTGTGTGTGTGCGTGCGTGCTGCGGGGGGGGGGGGGGCGCTGCGGGATGCATGGGTGGGTGGATGGATGGATGGATGGATGCGTGCCGGGGAGGGGGCGCCGGGCCGCGCGCTGCGGGGCCGGGGCCTGGCGGAGGGAGGGAAGGAGGAGTGAGCGGGCGGTGGGAGCAGCCCTAAGCTGCGGGCCCGTGTGCATCGGCCCCGGAATCCCGCCCGCCGCCGGGCGGGGGTGCCCCGGCGCGGCTTGGCTCGGCTCGGCGCGGTGCGGCGCGGCCCGGCCCGCAGGGATGCCGGGGAGCCCGGGGGGGGGGGCTGTGGCCGTGGCTGCCGGGCGGGGTGAGCGGCTCCCATGCAGTGCTATAAATTTCCCTTTCCCCCCTCCGTTATTTATTTATTTATTCCAATTGTTTTAATTTTAATCTTTTCCCGGGGAGGGAGGGGGGGGGGGGAGGCACTGCCGCTGTCCGGGGCAGCTGTCGCGCTCCGTCCGCCGGGCCCAGCTTGTTTATCCCGGGTGTCAAATATAGCTGCTGCGCCAGGCTCTGCCCTAAATAGGGCACGGGGACGGTTGCGGGGCCCCCCGCAGGCCCGGCTGGCGGAGGGGGAGAAACGATACACACGCACGCACGCATACGAGCTGACCTAAATGTTGGGTTATTCCATACTCTTCCTCCCTCCCAGCCTTGCTTCAGGGCTTCCTTTTTTCGTTTCACCTGTGTTGGAAGTATCGATCACCCCGTGTGGGAGATGAAACCCTTGCAAGTGTATTTGTTCGGGGGTTTTGGTTTTTAACTGTTATTTTAAAATGTGAGGCTATGGCCATTTCCCCCTTCACACCCCCCCCCCACGCCTCCACACCCCCTCAAGTGGAGCTGTAGTATAATGGTTGGGTTCCTGGCTCCTCATTTTGTTTCTGGGCTTGTTCTGAGGATTTCACCCTAGAAATCTGTTTCAGATTTAAGGTGAGACACTAGAGGAGCAGTGGGGGTGAGAAGGGGTGCCTTATGCACATCCTGCACTCCTCATGCTTATAATTCCCCACATCACTTTATAGAGCAAAAGGGGAATTTTGTTGAGCTGGTTTTTATTTCTGGAGAGGACAGGGCTGAGAGACTTAGGTAACAGTCAGCACCATCTTCCCATTCAAGAGTGCTCATCATCCCGTGCTCCCCGGAGCCTGGCTGGAGGCCCAAGAGAGCAGAGCTGGCTTTGGGGGACTGCTAAGACACAGAGGCCTTGAAGATGCTCTGTAGGTTTGGTGCAGCGGGGAGAGGCGTTGCTCCCCCACGGCACAAGCATTTCTAGGGAGTCCCTAATGCTGCTCCGTCCACTGCCTTTGCAGGCGTTTGCTTACCCTGCTCATGGTTTAGCTGGGACAGTCATGCTTGGTGCTTGTGTTCAGTCTCCTGTGGTCAACTGGATCAAGACTTATTTCCTGAGCAGAAGTAGTGATGTTAGGAAAGAGCACATCCTGCTGCTGCTGAAGGCTAGCAAGGGGCCCTCAGTTCAGCCACGAGTGTGCAACATGATGGTAGTCAGATCTGTTGCCCCTTGTTGTAAATAAAAGGGTGTAGTATCAGCCAGGGTGGGGAAGGAGAAGACTGGGATAGAGAGGCCTAGGTACAAGGTGCAGTACAGCAGTCTTCTTTTTTTCCCAAGCCATATATGAGCCTTGCTTTAGGAAGTGAGTGGCTCAAGCATTCCCCAAATGCCCAAGGTATGACAGGTTGTGGTAATCCCTCTGCTGAGGTCCTGTTGTGAGAGCAGTGGCAATGCAGGTAGGCTCCTGCTGGGCACATTGTTTCATCTCCCTGGGTCTCATTTGTATTGTTAAAGATACGTTTCTACCTGTGTGGGGATTTGGTGAGGACATGGTTGCAATAACTAGCGGGTGAGAGGGTGAGAGAAGGCAGGCAGATGCATAGCCATCTGAATGCCACTGTGTGTAGCGCTTGTTCCTGGCAGAGAGATTGCCCCCTTCCTCTGCACAGCTGCCACTGGCAGGATGGCACCTGGGATGGCAGATGCTGTTGCCAGGTGGGATAGTCTTTTCCATCACTCTGGGCGGTGTGGGAAGCATGATCTGCGGTGTCCTGAACATCAGCACCCAGAACAGGAGAACGAATGGGAGCTGGATGTAGAGCTTGGCCTCGGGCATGCACCACTCTGTGCTCCATAGGCTGTTGTTGGGCCAGTGTGAGGATGGGAGCTGCCCCATCCCACTGGAGCAGACTTCGTCATGGGGAGTCACGGACAGTTGTTCTGCATGGTGGTCGAAGGGCACTTGGGCCAGCTTGGTTGGCTTGTAGGAAGGAAAGAGGTTCCATTGGACAAATCCAGCCTCCCTGCTTCCTCTGGAGCTAGTGGGACTTAACTCAGATAAGGCTTGTCTGAGCATGGCAGATGCTATGGTATTGCTGGTTGGACAGGACAAGGGATTGCTAAGGGCCTGGGATGACCTGCTTCCATTCTGTGCCTGATCCACGTGTATCACTGCTCCACAGGGTCCCCTCTGTGTCAGGCATCGCCAGCCCCAAGGCAGGGAAGTGCCGTAACGGAGTGTGTCAGCACTTTTTGTTGCAAACCGAGTTAAGATGTATTCCCTCTGCCAATATTTTCAAGTGAAGCACTATATAGATAAATGGTCTGTCTGTCAGGTTTTTGTTTGCTTGTTTTAAACAAACAGCATCAGTCTCCTCCCCTAAGCTTCCCCAATGACCGAGTGGCGTTGACAAATAGTTCCTTGTTCTTTGTTGCTGTTGCGTTTCAGATGCCTTTCATGTGCTTCAACAGTTAAAAAAGGGCTTTGATTGCTGGCCAAATTTCTTTTTTTTTTTTCTTTTTTCTTTTTTTTTTTTAAATGCAGGCAGTAATATCTGATTCTATGTTAAAAAAAAGGCAAAAACCAATGAAGGTAATTAAATTACACAGATAAAAACATCTTCTTAATAGGGAGAAAAATATCTCTGAAGCCAGGAAATTGATAGTTGTGATACTCTGTCTACCATCACCCACTGCGTTTAGGTATTGTGGCATAGATTAATACTATTGTTGATTTACTGTTTAGATAATGGAAACTCCTAAAGGCATCAGCCTGGTTGGGGGCCCAAGTTTCAAATGTCTAATAAATTATAGTCTTTGTCCTGGAGACATGTCCTGCATGCATTGAGAGATACACGAGATCACAAACTGTTCTCAGGGCAACCTTAAAACACCTCTGTGCTGCTGAGCCCGTGGTTCTGCATTGGCTGATTTCAGTGATGGTGGGGCGGTGGGGTTTGGGGTGAAGAGCTTGCTGTCCTTGCTTCACCAGGATGAAATCCAGGAACCACCTCACACGGTTCCTCCTGCAGCCTCAGTGGGCTGTTGCACCACTTGGGGACTAACATAATATAGGAAGTAGTTGGCTTCCCTCCTTCCCCTCTGTTCTCTATGCCTTGGTGCTTTAAACCATGGGATGTGGCTGAGAGCCGTCCCAGGTGTGTGTGCAAAGTTCAGCACTGTGGCCTCCCAGTCTCCCCTCCAGGCAGTTCTGACACACGGTTTTGCAGGCATAGCAAGGCATGAGGTGGCAGGGATGGGTCATGTCATTCTGAGGGAAACACCACCCCCATCTTGTTATGACAGTGTCACAATGAGAAGACCCAGGTGCCGTTGTTCCTGCGGTACAGCGGCATAAAGTAGTTAGTTCACCCCATAAGACGCATTTATAAACAGGTGATGATCGTGCCCCCATGCTCCTTCAACTCTCAGTTTTCTGGTAATTCTGTCTTTAAATCCGCTTGCTGGAGCCTTTGATCACACAGCTGAGCTGTCGTTCATGTCTCTGACAGTTGACATCATGGGAGAGAGGGGTGCTTAGGGCTCTTAACATTTCTTTTATGATAACTTGTTTTCTAAAGAAATCCTCCAATGAGGATTTTCCATCATAATAAAACAAGCTTTTCCAGAGCGCTTAGATTTAGATGGAAGCTTCTGTTTCCATTCAACATTTCTATTCAGTAGCAGATTATTTCAAGGCTGAAAAACTTGACTTACTGTGCTTGCTGCCTTCCTCTACTCTGCTGTCTTTTTACCTAAGCCTCCTAACTCAGGACAGCAGCAGAGACAGCCAGGTCAAGAGCAATCAGAAATACTAAATATCCTATGCTGCTGGGCATGTTTTGCAACCAGGGAAGCATCAAAGAGTTTCAGAAGCTATAGACATATGAGACTGCATTGCCAGTTCTTCCATTGTCACCCTCTCCTAGGCTGGTACGGGGAGGCTGTCTCAAAGCAAATGGCAGCACTCTCCAGTGGCAGCACAGAATATGGTTTTAATCAAGAGAAATGTAGTGATGTAGATATGTACCTGTGAGAGGGCACTTACATCTGACTGCTGAGGTCATGTTGAAGGTGATAAGTCCAGGAGTGAGTGGGGCTTGCAGTGTTGACAGTGCCAAGCACCCTGCTGATGTGTCTGTATGCTGCATGATGGTGAAAGCTGGCTTCCTTCCCGAGGGACACAGCTTCCCAAACCCAAACTGGAGTAATGATCTGTGTGAAGAGGCTGTCCTTTTGCCCTCCATGCTGTTTGCTCTCTAGAAGCTTTGGTGTGGGACATTGAGGCCTGGGTGTCACCTTGAGGTGGACCTTCTTTGGTGGGAAGTAATATTTTGAGGTTGAGCTTAAAGTTCACCTTAATAAGCACTTTCATCCTCTATCCTCTTCCATGGTTTTGGTTGGGATTACTCGATGGCTCTTGAACATGCATGTTGGTTGGGAAAAATGGAGATGAAGATGTGTCTCTTTCTTTGCATAGCAGGATGAGGCTGTTAAATGGCTCAGAAGGTGTTGCAGAATTCAGTGCTGCAAGAGGCAAACCTGCCCCTGCCATGCTTATCATTTTTGCCTTGGTTTCTTCCCACCCTGGCTGCTTGTTCCTGCTCCTCTCCTACCTGTACGTGGTACCGGCATGGAGGCATGGGTGGCCTGGATTCAGCTTGCTTTTTAGCCAGATCAGTTCCTGGTCTTTATTCATGACATAACCATGCAATCTGTTGTGCTAACAAAAAGGGGAGAGCTAGCGAAGTGTGGGAACAAACTGCTGGAGGTGGAAAATGTTCAGGTTGGCTTAAGAAGCCCTGCTTCAACCTGTAAAGCTGCTGCCTGGATTGCCTGCAGCAGTTCAGGCTTGGAGTTGGTTCAGCCTTGAAGTTGGCTCTTGATGAGAAGGATAGTCTTGAATGCAAATTAGTTGCAAAGAACCTCAGAGTGATGGGGTCTGCAAAGCACTTCATAAGCTATTAAGAGGAGCAAGAATCAGCAGGGAACGAAGGACAAAATGTTTTTAAATACAAAATCTTCCCAAGAACATGCAGAGCAGTTGATCCTGATCTAAAAAACCAAAAATCAAACAGCAAGCCTTGGCCAAGCTGTTTTATAGACACAATATGCCAAGTGGACCTCGGTTCTTCGAGAAGAGAATAAAATGAGAACTTCCCCTCCGCTCTCAATTCTTTCAAGCCCCTTGAAAGCTTCACACTAGCACTCAGCACTTCATCAACAACAATCTGTCCATGTTGAAGCCTCCAGACTGCATTCCCTGGCAGCGCAGGTGGGAGTGGTGCCAACTGTTTTATTAGGTTTGCACCCACAGAACCCACTGGCAGGGAAGGACCTGACTCCTTGTCCTCACAAGGCCACAGCGGGTTAAGTTTGTGCTGCTGCCCTGCACTCCCTGAGGGTGCTGCGCTTGGCCAGCCTGTGGGTCCTGGGGGAGCTGCCTTCCTTGAGGCTAACTGGGGGCCCCTGTCTGAAGACATGAGGACCAAAGCAAGGTGGAGGTCTCAGTGTTGCTGTCTTGAAGATGCAAGGCAAGGTTCTGTGTGTGCTTTTCATTTGTGAAGGATCCCAATGAGGGGTAATAGCATGCTGCTGCTTCTGTTTTGGCAGCCCCCTGACCAAGAATGAGCCTTTCAAAACAGAAAGCAAGCAGATGGGATGCAGCTGGAGTTAGATGTGATGGGGTGTTCTCCTAGAGAATGCACTAGAGTTTGCCCTGATGTAAATTACCACCTGCTCTGACTCTATAAACATATTTTTTTCCCTTCCATTTTAACCTTCCAGATTAGTTTCAGGTTCACTTCTTCTAGTAAATGTTTCCTTTTCTCTAACTTAAATAATCCATCTCCTCAAAGCTGACTTGACAGAAGTTTCCCCTGGTGACCCTGCGCACACGGCACACTTCATGAAACCCTGGCTTCTGTGGGACAATGCAGCACCAGCAGTGACCCTGCTGGTGTCCCAGCTAAAAATAAAGCTGGTTCCTCCTGGCAGAATTGGGGTTTGCTTTTAAGTAGGTAGGCAGTTTTCCCCATCAGCTGCACTGTGCTCTTGTGCCAGGCAGAAGGCACAGTTTAACCTTCAGAGCTCGATGGAGCTGCCTTCCCTCGGGGGATTTGTGCCCGAGACTGAAGGTGGGATGCTCAGCTGCACCTAGTTCACCTACATCTCTCCCAAAAAACTGCTGGCATGCCTGTTGCCTGGCTAGATCCATCTCCTTGCGGCTTCATGCGTCCCAGTGTGACACAACCAGCCCTCCTTCCCCAAAATCTGGCCATTTCCCTCCTCTGCTTTTTCTTCTAAAATATATAGATTTTTTTCATGATTCTCCAGTAGCTGCCCCAGGTACCCAATTCCCACAGGAAGTCCATGCCCTCTTAGCTTCCCAGTCTTCTAACAGCATCCCTCATGTGTTCAACCCCCCATTTATCCTCTCTGCATGGCTTTCTGCGTGTCTTTCAGGTCCATATGAACCTGGCTGCTGGGACAAAGCAAGAGGTCAAGAAGCAGATACTCAGTTAAGAAGGGCTTTTGCAGCTTTCACCATACATGCACATTAGTGAGCTTCACAAAAGCTGGCGAGGTTGAAATATGCTCTGGAGCAAGGGGAGGGAAGCATCCAGAGGCTGGTGAATCTATGAATATTTTGAGTGTTTCCATGCACACCTATTTTTCCTTTGAGTCTTTGAGTACATTATTTATTTCTTACAGCATTGAGTTCCACAGATTGCACAAATGTGTGGTGTAGAGCTTTGGAAGTGCTCACTAGATAAAATGCCCTGAGCCTGGGAGCTTTCTGTTGTTGTTAGCCTTGAACTTCTTTTCAGCTCGTTGGCCAGTTCTGTCCCTCGAACAAAAGCTTATTTCCCACAGAAGGCTGAGGGAAGGAATGTGGGATTTCTGCTTGATTGTGCATGATTCCAAACCTCATCTCCTTACTGTTGAAAAGAGAGCATGAAAAGGTAGCATGGTTGTAATTTGTGGGTGTCTGAATGGGAGCCAACAGCTGCCAAGCACCGCTGGCTGGCTGCAATCACCTTGGGTATAAGGGTGGTGGTCTCTCAGGTGTTACGTTCTTGTGCTCTTCATGAGCATAAGGTGAACCAGCGATGATGGCTTGTTGGTGGGCTGGCCAGGCCAGAGGGCCGTAACAGTGCCTGCTGCCTCTTGCTTGTCTGGTCACTGGGAAGGACCACAGGTGCTGTGCGAGGAAGGGTCACGAGAAAGGGCATGGAGAAGTGTTTGCATGTGTGGAGGGGGGAGCAGAGGGCAGGGAGAATGGGCTGAAGAAGGATTATTCCTGCAGCATGGAGGGTTGTTGGGATACGGGGCACAAATTAATTGAAAACCCATTTTTATTAATTTATCTGCTCATTGAGTTCCCACAGTAAAATGGATTAATGTCAAGGCTCTGCTTGTCTTTGAAAGTGACCATCCTTTTGTCAAAGACCTTTTGTGCTTGTTCTTTTACCCGTCTGCGTCACTGACATGAATGAAATAGTATACTGGTGGCTCTGCCTGGGGTAACGCTCTTCGTGTCCCACTGCTCTTCACCGACTGGTGTTTGGGGGCTGTTGCTTCTCTTCCGGGAAAAGTGTTTTTCCATCACTTGTGACAGGTTTCCAAGATGACAGGAGTTACTGTTACCAGCACTGTCAGGAAGAGCTGGGTCCAAGGCACCACCACAGAAGTATGGTTGGCAAGGAGAGGCTTTCTGGGCTGGGGGAGCAGGGGGCGGGGGCTGAGTGTGGAGTAAGGGAGTGAAAACAGGTTGTTCATTCCTGCCTTAGCTGTTGCTCAAGTCAGCCCTCCACTGAAACTCTCAGCAAGAGAGGGACCTTGTAATTTTCTTGCCTTAGCCTTGTCTTAGGAGAGATTTGGACTTCAAAGCAAGTAGAGCACATCTCAGTTTTAATCTTCTCTTCGCAGAAGTGGAGGGAAAGATAGTTTCTGCAGAGCCTGAAGAGGGCTTAAGCTCCTCCGTAGAAGTGATGGAGATGTGGAACAACTAGCATCCATATAGAAGCTGTGTCCCTCAGCAGCAGGATAGAGGCAGTCCTCTCTCTTCGCCTTGGTAGCTTAAATAGACCGTATAGTGGGCGGCTGGGCAGCTGCTCAGGATGAGCATGTTATCCAAGCACCTGGGCTGAGCCTGTCATTGTACCTTCAGGATGAGGCACTTGAGGATGCTGATCCAAGGTGATACTGGGATCATTTTCTCCTTCCCTTGTCTCATTTTAGTGTATCTGGCTGATGTGGTCACCTCCCATGACTCAGCTGCTCCTGTTGGCAGGACTAGTTGCAGCAAATCTGTGGCCAGCATGGAGCACTGGGAGGAGGGAGGAACCAGGGTGGGAAGGGCAGGAATGCATTTGGTATGGAGGAAGCAGGAAGATGCCCTCCAGCTGATGTATGTGGTGCAAGTTGCAAAGAGGAAGTAGATGAAGCTGTCCTTTTGGAGGTTTATGTTATATGAAATGTTGCCAAAAAGCTCCTCAGGCAGCTCTTCCGGTAGAATAAGCTGGCTCTGCTGACTTGGGCTCATTGGACCTACGCTGATTTATGCCAAAGAAAATCTGGTCCTAAGAATCCTCTCTTGCTTCTCTCTTGCCAGCCTTCAGCTGATGGTATGCAGGTTGACTGGGCTGGAGAGATAGTCCTAATTTGAAGGATGACTGTGTAAAAGGAGGCTTTTGGAAGGGAGGGTCAAGGAATGGAAGCTGATGTAAGTAGTGCTCTTAATTCAATGGAATCCTATCTCTTCCACTTTGGAGATGAACAATAGCATGGTTATTATATACTTTGCTAGGAAATTCTTCGGATACACAATACCCTGCATTCAGTTTTAAAATGTTCCTCACTAGCTTCTAAGTTAAGGCTTGCTGACTGCTGGGAATTAGAAGAGTATCATTGCGGGCATAGTAGAAATTGCAAGAGAGGAGCCTCATCCTTTTCAGACAAGGAGCTTTGTTGTATGCCCGCTCCCAAGCTGGGATACACATATAAGTAATCCTGAGTTTCTGACTCTCCTTGAAGGAACAAGTCACACATTTACTTGGTTTAGCACTGTACCTTCTGGATGTGGAACCTGTCCAGCGCTCTTGGCAGGGACCAAGAAATAAACCTACTGTCTTTCCTTGGAGAAGACAGCAGTGGCCTCCTGTAGTCATCTGTTTGGTTTTCTGCAGGAATTTTAAATCATGTTTAGGTGTCCAGTGGAAAACCTGTGATTTCAGTGGGGTCAAGGTATCCAAGCAGATTAAAGAAGTGCTTTGTTAAGCTTCTAACTACCCCGTGAAATCTGCTCCTTTATGAATCCTTCTGTAAAATAGCTGAGAGATGTTGAGACTATGGATAGGCAGAGGACAAAGTTAGGGCTGTTGTAACAGTGAAAGTGCGGGTATTGTGGCTGACTAGCTTCAGATTTCATATTGCTTAACAAGACAGAGTGGGGCAGCCAGCGAGCAGGGCAGAGCTGTAGTCTAAACACAGACCGAGAGGAAAAAGGTGAATATTCTTGTCTGGTAATGCCATAGTGAAGGACAGATCTCCACCTGTCTTTACTATAGAGATCAGAGTGGCATATGGCTTTATACAGTCCACAAGGAAAGCCTTCGGGGGGGCGGGAGAAGAAATGAAGGTGGGGCAGCAGATAGTCTGAAGACTGCTGGCACTTGCTGTAATTGCCGCAGTAGCTGAGCTTCCACTGTTTGTTGTCCATGTCATCTCTGCGATTACCATATGGTAAATATAACTTGAGTCTCTAGCAAATAACAGAGCTAATATTAAGAGAGAATCTGTAAACAAGCTAGTGCATAAATGAACAAAGACCAATAAACAACCTGGACTTGGGAAGAATGAATTAATCATGGTAGATGTGGGGCTTTATTTTATTTTAAAGCAGGTGCAGAATTAGCAGCTGAAAAAACACTGAAGGATTAAGATATCTAAAATGTCAATAAGAGACACATGGGCATATGTGTCAGCAAAGGGTGAGAAAGCTGTGTGAGATCTTGTTTGATAACTGTATTCAAATGGGTTAATTTACAGGTTTTGGCACCTTCCAAGTGAAGTGGGAGGTATTTTGAGGATAACCCATAGCTCTGTGCATCTCTCATGCCTCCTGCTGTGCTCAGATCTGCAGACGCAGTGAGTGCGTTACAGTGTATTTCCCTCCTCTCAGCTGGAGGCTCTGACTTTTTGGTTGAAACTCTGGAAATCTCCTGCTTTTGTTCACACGTGCCAGTCAGCACAGCGCTCCTCACGCAAGCCCCACTGCACGGAGGGCCAGCAAACAGACACAGAGACCTTTGAAAGTGAGCAATGCAGTGAGCTTCTGTATATCCATCTCGATTTAATCTTTGTAACAGCCCAGTACCTCATGAAAACCTGCTGTGCAGCAGAGCTGAGGGGTGAGACTTTCCTGCCCTGGATCCGCTTTCCTGCTTCAACACGAGCAGATCTGCTGCTGGTTTTGGTGGGAGGAGGTGGTGAGGCACAGCGCTTCCAGAAACCCTGCTGCTTCTGACCGCCTCGAAGACAGAAAACCAAGGAGAGATGAAGATAAATGATTAAAGGGCAGCTTGGACTAATTTATAAAGATTAAAATAAATTTGTGTGCTTTGGCCAAAGAATAACTATGGCGGAGAACAGCTATTTACAAGTACCTGAAGCATGTAAATCTCAGGCAGGGAGGAGAATGGTTGAGAGTACTCCAAGGACAGGATAATGAGAACTTGCAGCATAAATTTTCTTTATTTCATCCTAAATATACAGAAGACAGCTAAAACCTCAGAGATAAATTACATCGTGGCAGAGTCTCTGTGGGAAGTTGTGGAAATGCCATCACTTGGGTAATTTAAAACTGGGCTGGACAAAGTACCAGGAAATAATGTTCGCAAGTGGAACAATGCAGCAGTGGCTCCTGAGGCACGGACCAGACAACTTTTCTGGTCTAACAAATCCTGAAATTAGTGAAACCTGTGTTAATTGGACTAAGTGTGAGCTTTCCCTATGTACCCCATTTCTGTGCCTGTCACAGAGGCGTGTAGAAGTCTTTGGCTTAGCATGACAAACGACGACTGCTTGTTCTTCGCTGCAGTGCTAAAATGATTCCTGAAGTGTAGCCTTCTCCTCCTCCTCTTTCCTCCCTGTTCTCTGCTGGGTCTTTCACTGCCCCATTTGAGCTGCTTCTGCCTCTGTTCACTATTTTTATATTTTCTTTCTCAATGAGCCAGAAATGAGCCCTTCTGAATAGACTTGTGGAGGGCGCATAATTTCTATTCTGTGTGATGTGGCATTTTCGGTAAAAAGCATAGGTTTTGCTGTATTAGGGAAAAAAAATAGAACTTTTATTTCTGTTGCTGCTTGGAGGAGAAGTTAATAAATAAATGGGCCCGTTCTAGAGGCTCAGAGCAATGTGTGTAACGTGTGCTCCAGCTGCCAGGATTAGCACCCAAAATGGCTGGCGGGTGGCTATCCCAAGAGCCCATGAGCCAGCCAGGGAAGGGCTCCCTGCCTAGCTACTTGTGTGAAATCCAGCACATCACATGGCTGGTTTTGTTTGCCTCTAATGAGTGTGTTCTGTCAGAAAACTTGTATTTTTCTTAACTAATTCTGTATCTAAAGAGGGTGAGCTATGTCTACAACAGCTTTTTCCCTCTTATTTACCACTTAGCCCACCTTTGTGTACAAATAACTGATGGCTGTGCAGCACAAGTGCCCTGTTGACAACAAATCCTAGGGCCTTTGATTGTAGCTGTTGCAGATCTGTCACCACAGTGCTAAAGAAATGTCATGAGTTGCCTCTGTCATCTTTCCTCTAGGATGCTGTGAGTCACTATGTGATAAGTTGCACTCTGATGGTGGCACCTGAACCAGCAGTATATGTCCGTGAAGCAGGAGCAGTAAATAACACACCATGTGTGCTGCCATGGGCAGTACATAAAATGTCTTTTACTGACAAGAAGTTTTCCTCACACCGCTGGAATAATTTTTTTTCCCTTCCCACCTGTTCCTCAAATTGTGTTTGCTGCTCTTTAAAAACAGCAAGACAGAGAGTGATGAAAACCAGTGCCTTGAAAGGCTGCAGCAGAGGAGTCAGCGCCTGTTGCAAGCCCAAGTGTTGTGTGGCTGCTCCAGGTTGTCTCCAATCAGCTGCATGGAGACATGGAAGAGAGTGGGGGGCCACTGAGTGACTGACCCAGTAACTCCACTTCTTTATTTTCCTCAGTTTCCTAAACCACAAAGGAAGGACTTTCAGCCTCCTAACTGGGCCTTTCACATCATAGGCATAAAATCAAGGGCTGGAAAAATGCACTTGAAAGTATCTGCCCCCTCAATTTGGAACTGTTCAGACTGCAGAGAATGGTGTGTTCAGATGTGCACTGGTATTCCAGTGCCTAAAGGCTTTAATTTTGTTTAAAAGTACTTCTAAGTGCCATAAAAAGACTAGTGCTTGAAGATCTGCCTCTAGATGTGCAATGGAGGCTTCCTAGTGACTTCTAAAAGGTCGTGGTGGTGACTTCTTGCCAAATACACGTGTGGTTGTTACCGAGGCACTGCAGTGAGCTCCCAATGCCATTTGTACACAGGGTGCACTTGTTCTGGTCTCCCATGCACTGACACTGGATGTGGTTTGTCACAAGCAGGCCTGGACACACTACCCGCAATTTTTCACGTTCTTTACTGTGAAAAGATAGATGAAAAGAGGGTGACTGAGAGTTGCCCCGGGTTTCACAGAGAAGTTGTGGAGACTTCATCCTTTGTCTTCAAATATACTTCAGGTATTCAAAAACCAGCTGGTCTTGGTCCTGGGCAACCATCTGCAGGTGGCCCTGCTTGAGCAGAGGGCTTGGACTAGATGACCTTCAGAGGTCCATGCTATCTCTGTGTGTGAACTGGCCGCTTGAAAGTCCCAGAAAAAACAACAGCAAGATTATATGATATTCATGAAAAGATAAAACCCTCATCTATGTATAATACTGTGTTTTAAGCCAGAGGATGGCCTCTTCTAATCTATATGTTGGCCTAAATACCAGGTTTTGTTTTCTGAATGTAAACCAGCTACAATTCTGGTGGAAAAATATGAAAAGGGCAATGCTGTCTGTCCCTTAGAATCTTAGGAATTTCAGATAGATGGATGTGTGTGGGGAACAGCAGAGCAAGCACACTGCTGCTCCCAAGGAACCTGCATTAGCCCACACCATAAATAAGAGTGGTTCTCAGAGCATGGCTGCGGCCATCTACCAAAGTGTTTCCTTCAGTGGCTGCCGCCTCCTCCTTTACATGTCTGGGCACAGAGCGTAAACTGCAGCTCCTGTATCCATACATTATATGTTTATCCTGTACAGATATTTTTCATTTGGGGTGAGAGCAAGGAAATAAAATGCCCAGCCAGTCAAGTGCAGCCGGTGCAGTATTGGATGGGGACAGCTAAGTACGGGCATCTTTATGGGTTTAGCTATTTATGATTGCTTCTCCAGGAGCATCATGGATGCTAAAATACAGAAAAAAACCATCATGGACCAGTTCCCTGAGGCAAGCTGAATGTTTGGAGGTTGCCTGTAAGTGTATTGAGAGTATGGAGATTGCTCCTGGACATACAGAGACTTGTGCTCCATTTAGGTCAGCCCCTGGAATCAATCACTGAATGTAACTGAATCCCATCACAGCGTTTCTATAAGGAATTGGTAGATTTGAGTTGTTATCTCTATTAACATTAGAGTGATAGGAGCTGCTCAAATTAGTTGAGACAAGGGCCTGTAAATACTGTAAGATCTGCTATGAGAGATGTTTATTTTATGGTTGGTTTTTACATGATCCTGAGAGGGAGAAAAGGTTTCTTTTGACACATACTGAGGGGTTTATTCTGTAGGCAGCTAATTCTGGGTTTTGACATGTTTACTGTGAAGTGCAAAGCAACAAGCACCTACAGCTCCCTGCCATAACTTTTCCATAGAGCCAAGCTGCGGGGACCTGTCATGGCCTAAGAGTGTGAATTATGGTGCCTTTTCCTCATAAAACCTAGCTGGTGCTTAGTAGGGAGCTAACCTACCTATTGCTGTGCAATAACCTGTGTAACTTCAGCTTGGGGTCCCTGGTTGTACTTGTACTGGACAGGCACATGCCATCAGTATGATGTTTTAAGGCCCAGTCTGTGTTCGGAAATTTGCATTTGTCTGACAAAAGGAATTTAATTACACTGCTCTGGCTTTTGGCTTGCAGGTAAATCTTAACTTACAGGCTGGGTACTACTCTTGTCATGATGAGCAAAGGGCTCAGTAACATTTGAATAGAGATGATTGAAAAATATGCTTTGTTTTGTATTAAATATTTTGTTACGCTTTTATTTTGCGGAAGGGAGGAGTGTGAGTTGGGTATAATACCTCTTCTGTGAGCACTCAGTTATTTGTGTTCTTCAGCAGAAAGGCTATAATTTCAAGTTTTGCTGATGGATATAAAAAAACCCATGCGCTCAACCAAAAAGCTCCTATGTGATTTAGTACTGAGGAATGTGAAGCCCTGTTAATAAGCTGAACCTTATTTCTGGTTCCTCCAGCATCAGAATGGGGCTTCAATAGGACAGTAATAGCAGCACTCTATCTGCTCTGTTCTTGGATGGATGATTGTCAGGTGGACAAAACTCTTGATCTTGAGATGTCTCTGTCTGGCTCTTGTGCAGTGCCCACACCTGAACAGGGCTCACCCTGTGCTCAGGTCTCAGCAGCAGCCTTTCCTGGCTAGTCTAGAGTCAGGGGAGAGAGGATACACGGCCACAGATGTACCTGTGTGTCTGGTTTATTTGAGGAGTGCGAGGGAGAGGGGAAGGAGAAGGAGGTGCCAGACAACCTAATCCTATTTGCTGGTCAAATCCAAAGTTTTTTTATGATGGTGTAATGGGAATTTTGCCTAAATGTGAAATGAATAGGGATTTAGAGGTTTGCCTTTGGTTTTGTATTTACTGAGGAGAGATCTTGGGAACACCACTGTGTTATGCTGCCTCTTTAGAGTCATGTGAGCATCTGTATGCAAAAAGCTAAATTGTAAGGGATCAGAATAGCCTTCCCAGCTTTGTACCTCGCTATAGGTCTACAGCAGACAAGCCATCAGTCTTCTGAAATTCAGCTATTATAAAAGACATAAGGAGCTTGACAGTTGTCTAAAAGTGATTTTCTATTGCAAGCTTCATTGTGACAACCGTGGTCCATGCTACTTTCTGGAGTGTCTCCAGAAGCATTTCAAGAACTGATCTCTTTATTTATGGATTCTGTTTATGGATTTATGGATCACATGGCCATTGTCAACTCTTGTAGAAGAAGGAGCTCCCCCTGCTCAAATAACTGTTGCACATCTTCCCGGAGCCTTGCTATTTAAAGCTAGCTTATTTTGGTGCACTGATGCTTGCCGCGTTTTGTCTCTCTCTTGCATAGATTGAATGTTTTGAATTTATTTTTGAACTTAGCCTACCAGGTAAGGGGAGATCATCTGGTCTCCTCACCACTAATGCCCTTACTTGCACGCATTCAATGCAATAGCAGTTGCGGGGCATAGGGCCGTGGGAGAAAATTACATCTGATAGCAAAGAATCAGTGGAAATGAGGATCCTCATGGTATAAAGGCAAAGATCACCCCATGCCAAATGTCTTTCCACTGTTGCTGCAGCCTCCTCTCCTGTCATTTGCATCCCGCAGGGCCAGGACAGTGACGTTGCTGGAATGACACCTCTCTGTGCCAGATGTGGATGTGTTTTGTTGCACTGGCGTCAGAGGAGTGACACCTCCTCCTGGGTGACTAGCAGTGACTCAGGACTGCGCTGCAAGCCTGCCTGGTGGCTCAGAGTGGGACTTGTGCTGAAGGGTGGCTCTTGTCACAGTAAGCACAGTTGCTGCTAGTTAGAGGAGGGGTAAGGGACATGTCTGCTTCACTCTGGGGAGGCCAGAACTATGTAGATCCCCTCCAGTAATTTCTGGACTGAGTTTCATAGAGATATCTGAGGGAAAACTTGCAGCTTGTATAAGCAAACTTGCTGACTTAGAGCTACAGAGTGAGTTTTAGCTCTCCTATCCTCAGTCATCTGAATGTTAAAACTGTTACCGCAATGTTTTATTAACAGCAGTTTTAAAATGTAATAGTTTTATTCTACGTTGTAAAGCACTTTTGCATCAGTTCCCAAGAGGGGAATGACAGTAAGAATGCTTCACTGTGTTTCAGATTGGTTAGGTTAATGCTTTTCATATTAATGAACACATACTAAGATTTTATTAGGCGGTGCATGTGTGGGCAGAGTTCCTGCTGATCTCACTGAGGAGTTTTATCTGTGTCAAAGAATTGCACGATCAGGTCATTACTGTACCCCTTTAGAAAATGACTGTGACCTCCACTTACTGTTAAAATGTTTGTCAAAGCAACTGAAAGAGAGTGAAGAAACATATTCCCAAATTCTGAGATTTTTGTCTACGACCCATTGCCTGAGCTTAGAGGTCCTAACACATGAACAGAGGCTACCCTGGTAGAGGTTCTTTTTGAAATAATATGTGATTAGTTTGAGGAATAAACTTAAAATCAAATTAAAAATTTAAGAAGGACTGGCAAGGTCCTGGAGTGTACTGGCGGAAGGCTAGAATAGAAACCATCGTGGCATTACAGAAGGTAGACAGCGTTAATTACAGAAGGTGGTTGTCCCACAGAGAAGGAGGTTGGTGGTAGCAGTGATTTGTTTCAGAGGGCAGTTTAGTCATTGTACTATTCCTAGAAAAGGCTCTGAATTTAAGTGATACTTGACTCTTAAGTCATTTTTGAAACCAAATTTAGGTGCTTGAGTCACTTAGATGTTTTTGAAATTATTTCTGTCTTTCTGACAGCCATTTCTGCATGGCTGATCTTGGAAGACATGGCACTTACTGGCTGCTGTACAGTTAAGTAGGAGCTGGGAGCTGGAAGTGTCAAAAAGTTGGTGGATACCTGCCAGCAATTGCAGTACAGATAAGGATGATCTGATGTGCCTGGGGTCTTTTGAAGCCGCTGTACTTGTGCAGTTGGTCTCTGCATACACCTTGGGTCATATGGAACATGTCAACTTCACTGTGCATCTGCACACATCTACCTTGCATCCCAGAGATCTTGGCCTTGCTGCTCATCATCATTCTGCACATGTTCACTGGCCCTTCCTCAGCGATTTCTCACCATCCCACAGCCAGAGTGCTGGAGTTGGGGCTGGCTAACAACCCTCACTGGGGCTGAGGGGCTCAGTCAAGCACTGGAGCTATAGTAGACAGATGAGTAGGCACTGGAGAGAGAAGGTAAGTGGGCTAATGTGGAGAATCTTGCTGTTCTGAATTAGCCCAGGTAGCATGAAGAAGTGTATTGTTTTTTCATATCTAGGGTGTCAGATACGGATTTGTGATCCTGATACTGCATAATCAATTCTCTCCCCTCTGCTATGCTTTGTCAGGAGCTATTTTGTTCATTTTGTTCATCTGCAGTCTTTGTTCATGCTTTCCTTCCTGTTTTGCTTGTCTTTATAGATTTTTATCTGAAAGTTGAAAATGTTTTTGTTGCTATCGGGAAGATTGCACCCGCTTTTGGAAAGAGGCGAGTGACACAACATGATAGTAAAATAGCCATTCAGGATGCATTTGTTAACGCTGATAACATGAAAGTGTTGCCTGGAATATTTACGGTGCAAGGGAGAGGGAAGGGACCTCTTCAAGTGTTTGGGGGCCAGTTCATCTCTTCGAACTGCCGCCATCTGAACTTTAGGTATCTGCTGTAAACTGGCTGACTGGGCACCCTCTTGAGACCATGGAGAGAGATGGAAAGGGACAAAATCCCTTCCGGAGATGTGTGTCTTAAATACATCTTTTGGGTCAGAACAGAGTGGGACAGGAAGGATTATCCCCTGGAAACAACTGTCTTTCCTTTGACAAAGGGAGCCGAGGTGACTTCATTTGTCTTACTGCCCAAGATTTAGGTACAGTAGGGGAAACGAATCCCAGCCCTACTGATCTGGCTGTGCAAACCTCAGTGAAAGTCAGTAGGAGTTAAGACTCTTGAACCTTCCAAGTGCTGTAGATAATGCCACTATTAAGTTTGATGTTTCTTGTGAGATACTTGGCTGAGTCTGGACTCAGAAATGTGATTTGTTATTTTAAGCCTGAGACCAAATTCTTCCAGAGGCCTGGTATATAGGGAGGAGAATATGACACTGTGAAGTGATCAGAATCCAATTTTAAGTGGTGCAAGCCCTACAGCAATGTAGTCCCTAAGTAATAGAAGGCATTATTGGGCAGTAACAGGCCGAACCTACGTGATACAATGACCAGCTTTTTTGTTTTTGCGTAGTGTTTTATTTTAGAGATTACTTTGAGAGGGTATTTGAAAATATATCAGTTTCTTAGGGATGCAAAGGGAATGTTGGTGGATACATGAATTTTGCTCTGCCTTCTGGGTTCATGAGCACAGCTTTTTCTAACTGTGGAGGTTTTGCAGGTTTCTGTGACTATTTAAAAGGAGGATTGTTGATGTAAAATGTGATCGTCCAGATCACAAGAGAAAGGCTGGTGAAAAATGGCCTTTGGCACTTTGTTGAGCTCAAGAGTCCTCTGCCCTATTTCTGGCTTAACATCTTTACCTCCTAACGTGGAGACCCTGTGCCTCGAAAGCTTAAGGACCCTACTGGATCTGTATCCCTAGGACCCTACTGGAGGCTCTGCAGCCTGTTAAGAGGGGCTGGCTGTGGGGAAGGTTTGACCACTAAGTTACTCCATAATTCATAACTGAATTATGTCCTGCAAATGGACTTCATTTGGAGATAGCTCACTGGCCTTAAACGGTGCTTCTTATGCTGCAAGTGATTCCTTGACTTGTCTTATCTCCTGGGTGGTGAGATAGGGGAGTCTTTATATTTGGTTTCTTGTGCTGAGTTGAAGCACTGTGTGCTGGGGAACACCACAGGTTCATTAGCCGAGCAGCAGCTGAGCACTCTACTCCTCTTGAACATGCTGTAGGTCAAGAGTGGGCTATTATATATGCATACAGTTTTCACTAAGTTACTTTTCTAGCAATTGATCTTCATCTGCAGGGCATGTAAAAGTTGCAGTTTGTTAAAGTCCCTGCTAAATACCTTCTTCAAAGTGACAGAGAGACAACCCATGCATCTCTACCAGTACTCTTCAGTGGTGAGATACTGAAGTGCGTTTGGGTAAATGTTGCATTTTCCTTTTCTCTCATGCTTCCCTCCCCCCTCTCTGTTTTGTTTGTTTCAGGTCCTTGGCCTTTTTGGATCTACACAGTGGAAGCTGCATCTTGTGTATGGCGTGGTTAAGCTTGCAGCCTGTCACCTCGGCCTTCCTCCATTTTGGGCTGGTTACTTTTGTGCTGTTTTTGCATGGTTTGCAGGTGGATGCTGGCCTGACGGGAGACTCAACCAGTTCAGTACAAAACAGCTCGTGTTCAGGATCTTTTGACTGCAAGGAGGGTGTTATCCTGCCAATATGGTACCCAGAAAACCCATCCCTTGGGGACAAAATTGCCCGTGTTATTGTATACTTTGTAGCACTGATCTACATGTTCCTTGGAGTCTCCATCATTGCAGACCGTTTCATGGCATCTATAGAGGTCATTACGTCACAAGAAAAAGAAATCACAATTAAGAAACCCAATGGAGAAACCACAACGACCACCATTCGGATTTGGAATGAAACTGTTTCTAACTTGACCCTCATGGCTCTGGGCTCCTCTGCTCCTGAGATCCTTCTGTCTCTGATAGAAGTGTGTGGGCATGGATTCATAGCTGGAGACCTGGGGCCGTCTACAATTGTTGGCAGTGCTGCTTTCAATATGTTTATCATCATTGCCATCTGTGTCTATGTGATCCCTGATGGGGAAACCAGAAAGATAAAACACCTGAGAGTTTTCTTTGTCACAGCTGCTTGGAGCATCTTTGCTTACATCTGGTTGTACATGATCCTTGCTGTCTTCTCTCCAGGTGTGGTTCAGGTCTGGGAAGGTCTGCTCACACTTTTCTTCTTCCCACTTTGTGTCCTTCTGGCTTGGGTAGCAGATAGACGCCTGCTTTTCTACAAGTATATGCACAAAAAGTACCGTACTGACAAGCACAGGGGCATTATCATAGAATCAGAAGGCGATCACCCTAAGGGAATTGAGATGGATGGCAAGATGATGAACTCTCACTTTCTAGATGGAAACTTAGTGACTGTGGAGGGGAAGGAGGTAGATGAATCTCGCAAAGAGATGATCCGTATCCTTAAGGACCTGAAGCAAAAGCACCCAGAAAAGGACTTGGACCAGCTGGTAGAGATGGCTAACTACTATGCCTTGTCTCATCAGCAAAAGAGCAGAGCCTTTTATCGCATTCAAGCTACTAGAATGATGACAGGAGCTGGCAATATTCTGAAGAAGCATGCAGCTGAGCAAGCCAAGAAGAGCACCAGCTTGCATGAGGTGCAGCCAGATGAACCTGAGGAATTCATCTCCAAAATTTATTTTGACCCATGCTCCTACCAGTGTCTTGAGAACTGTGGTGCTGTTCTCCTGACAGTGGTGCGGAAAGGAGGGGACATGTCCAAGACCATCTATGTGGACTATAAAACAGAGGATGGCTCTGCCAATGCTGGTGCTGACTATGAGTTCACAGAGGGGACTGTTGTCTTGAAATCAGGGGAGACCCAGAAGGAGTTCTCAGTGGGAATTATTGATGATGACATCTTTGAGGAAGATGAGCATTTCTTTGTGCGACTCAGTAACCTCCGTGTAGTGGAGACTGAGGAACCTCCAGAGCTCAGTAACTCCCCATACCCAAAGGCCATATTAGCTTCTCCTTGTGTGGCCACAGTGACTATACTGGATGATGACCATGCTGGCATCTTCACATTTGAGTGTGATGTTATACACGTCAGTGAGAGCATTGGTGTGATGGAAGTCAAAGTCCTAAGGACATCAGGTGCTAGGGGTACAGTTATAGTGCCATTTAGAACAGTAGAAGGGACAGCGAAAGGAGGTGGAGAAGACTTTGAAGACACCTATGGGGAGCTGGAGTTCAAGAATGATGAAACCGTGTAAGTACCCAATTCGTTTCTGTTCCTGGGTATACTTTTGGTATTTAACCTCACAGTTTGCATCCATTACAGGTGAACGCTGACAAGGGACAGGCTCCTTTCTTCAGCTTTCCATCTGTTTCCCTACCTCTTTCAGGCAAGAACCGACAGCAGGATTTAAGAGCTCAAAGCTCTTGTCCCTTCCCTCTTGGGAATGACAAAATAAGGCTTAGAAATACTGGGGGTTCAAGGGAACAGGAGGAAAATATATCATTCTTTGAGGTCCTGTACTAAACCTAAGGGTTAGTGAAGAGTTAAGGTAGGGAGAGAATTGAAATGGCAAGCTTTTACCTGCTGGGCAAATGCGGGAAAGCCTCTTTTTGAACACCAGACATAGAGCACACAGGAGTTTATTGCAATCCCTAGATGAAAAGTTGACAAGTTATTCCCAGGCAAGCAAGAGCTGCTCAAAGACATTGGGGCTTTATTTTCACAGGAGCAATACATCATACCTGTGCCCTAGGCTGCCTGTGCAACTGGCAGGTCTGTGTGGCAACTAATTCACAGTATAGGCACAGCTGCAAGCTATTCTGCTGGACTTGTGAAATCCTTCCAGCCTTTATGTCCCTATGGTCTACCAATATTCTCCACATCACCTTCTGTATGATCTCTGTATGTCTGTTCTTTTACTACCTGTGGTTTTTCCCCTTGTAAAATACCATGGCAATTGGCAGTAATGGTCTAAAAGCACCGCAGCTCACAGCCTGTCCATGTGCCTCCCTGACCCGGTGTTTTCATACAGAATAAGGAAGGGAAGCAGAACAGCCTGCACCATCCTGTCAATTCAGCTCTTTTATTGCTTACAAAATAGCTGATAGGAAGGTAGGGAGTAATAAAGACCAGAGAGATGATAATGTCTAATTGCTTTAAGTACCTGCTGTTAACATTTGTGAGGAATGAGAAAAATCCCTTAGCTGAATAGGGAGAAGGGTGTGAGCCTGTTGCTAAAACTCCCTAATGTTAAGTGCTTAGATTCCTCTTGTTAACACCTAATCACTTGAGCCATCAAAGGAAGAATTGAGCAGACTTGCAAGTGGCACCAGAGAAAAGAAATTTTTTTGCCAAGCCTCCTGATACAGTACCCAAAAGGATGTTAATGTATTAAATGCTACGGAGAAGGGATTCCCTCTTTCAGTAGCACCTTCTGCCCTAGCCCACTAAACTGTTTAATCCAGCTAATATCCACAATCTCAATGCTCGATTATAAGTACGTGTTCTTATTTAAGGAAGAGGAGCTCTTGGTTGGCTGGCTTCAGCCACTGTCAGAGATGGAAGAGGATTAGCTGTCCTCCTCTGTCCTTTTCAGGGAGATAGACCATGCTGGTTAGTCTCCTTAATTGAGCTGCAAGCTCACTTCTCTAGAGAAAGTGAAGAAGAATGTTAGATGTGCGGTTCTAGTCTTCTATGAGTAGACTGTCTAAAATACAATGGCTAATACCTTGCTTCAGCCAGGTCTTGAAAGAAGAGACTTTTTGTGCTTGAACAAGACCTATCAATGCAAGGCAGGCAGGTTTGGGTTACCAGAGAATAAACTCATGAGCCATCCTCCTCCAGAGTGTACTCCCTTTCTTTCATCTTCCAGCTGGTAGCAGGCTTTTTGTCGTTGAAAACTGTGACAGAAGGTCAGGGCATACCCACACAGTTGCTCACTTCAGTTAAAACAAATCGTGTTCAGCAGGACCATGTGCATCCTTCTGGCACAGACTAATGAAAATGAAAGCAGTCCAGAAAACACGTATGTGTAGGTTGCTTAAAATTGTGGTTTGTGACCCACAGAAGATGCCCTAGAGCACAGATGAGACATTTGTGGTGTACTTAAAATTGTGCCCATGCTTAACGAATTAATGCGACTTACACTTCTGCATCAGAAGACTGCTGGGAAAAAAGCCTGCTAGCCATAGTGGTTATGGAGACCATGTGGCTAGCAAAGATTAATTTCCTTTGAAGCTAGAATTAGCGTAGCTGACTCAACACAGCACTTAAACTAATAATCCTGACAAGGAGGAAGATCATGTCAGCCAGCAGGTTTCATTTTAAATCTCCAAGTCTTCTGGGAATGGAGTTTTGGGCTGGAAACAGGTTGGTGTAGCTTTCAGTAATCAGCCCTTGGCCTTTAAATTCAGTGGACACAGGTCAGTTGCTATACTTTGACAGCTCTTCTCTGAGGTGCAGGTGGAAGCAGCTGTAGAAACCTGGAGGGAGTAATGAGTTGGTTTAATCTCTGAGACATTTTAATCTCTTCTTCCTTTTTGATCAGCCCAATTAGGGAAGATGGGTGGATAGGGTGTTTGGAACAGTTTTGCTGACTCACAGGGCGGCATGTGAGCGACTGGTCATGGTGTTGTTTGGTGCAAGGCTGTATGAAGACACTGGGTCAATAAATAGCTTGCCTGGCTGGATATTTGAGGCCCTGACTCTTAAATGCCTTGCCATTGAGGGGATCCACCACGAGGTACTGACATCCCCTGTGCACTGAAGAGGGGACCAAGAGTTCACAAAGCCTGGTGTAGAGCAGAGGGGAAAGCACAAAGAGTAAAGTGGTCAGTATGTAAAGCTAAGGACAGGGGGTTGAGAAGAAGTGAGAAGTTACATGCTCCCCATTTCAGCCTACTTATTGGGCTCTCTCTTAGGAAAGGTGAAGCTTGGGCTCAAGTTTCCATGCTGGTGTAGGAGCTTCTCATCGATGGAGTCCTGCCTACTTTGCTGCTTTAACCCTGTCATTCCCCTCATGGAGTCACTTTGAAAAGATTTTTGAGTCATGGAGGAAGGAAATGCATTAACAACATCTTGCAGGCACATAAGATAGTGCTAAGCTTTGCTGTGGCCACACGTGTATGCTAAGGATCCACAGAACTGCAGCTACTGAAGAAGCACTGATCAGTGTGAACTGGAGGAGAGTAAAAACTTCATATTCTCAGCTTGTCTGACACACAAATTAAAAACTTCAGCTTGTGTTCTGCAGCAGTAGGAGATCTGTAAGTAGTTTGTAGGTCAGCCTCCTGAAGTGTAGCAATAGCTAGATTGATCTGAGAGGCACTGGATTACATAGCATCCTTGAGATTAAACTATAGGAGAGTTGCCGCTGTCTACCAAATCCCTAGGGCTAAGGATAAATACTTTCCTGAAAACTAAATGGAGAAGGGGTCTTCACTTAAATATAACAAGATAAAATACCTTGGGGTTGTTTTTAAGAGGCTTTCCCTAAAATATGTGGGACTAAAAAAGCTGAGTTGATGCAAACATTGCAGAATGTGAGGGAAACGGATCCTGCCACCGGCTCTTGCTTCTTGCCTCTGTGATTCTTTCTAGACTAACACAGTCAAAGTTTCCTTACTCATGTTTGGGTGGGAGCACAAGAGAAAGCAGGCTGAGATGGGGAGTCATAAAACAATGCTGTTATTACTGAAATATGGTCCCGTGCAGAATGTGTGTGTGTGTATGTGTATGGGTGTTGGATAGCTGTTAAGTCCAAGCCATATAATCTTGAGTGTTGCTATCTGTTGAGAAAGGAACTGATCAGATCTCAAATATTTGATTATGCTGCCTCTTTTTCAATGCACTGGTTATTTCTGAACTCCTGCACCAGTGAGGGTCAGATGCAATCTGAGCAGATGAAGCAGAATCCTAGGCTCCAGTGGGGGTCAGATATGACCTAAGCAGCTGAAGCAGTAGCCAAGCTCTCTTGTTGACAAAAAGGAAACTCAAAAACTCAAGTCCTAGAGTTAGATTTTAATTTTTTGTCAAGATGACCAAATGCTTTTCTATTAAGTGATTTTATATGGAAATAAACGTTAGGTGCTTGGATGTACAAAAATACAGAAGACCCAGCTGCTTTCTCATATCCAAGCAATAAAGAAATAATGAAGAGTCAGCAGCAAAAAATGAATTGAGTTTTAAAGGTTTTCCTTGTTGCGTAATAAAGGCAAGTCATTACATTTAATATAAATTTTCTGTTTAAACTCTTCCCTCTGCTTAAAACTGTTTAAATTCATATGGAAATTTCTCTAGGTCTTGCTTTAGAAAGTTTAGGAAGATACACAGGTTACCAGCAGCTAACTGATATGCCAGCTAGAAAATTGAGTGGCAAGTTCTGCTGTGGCAACGTCCCATGCAGCAGCTATACAGACTTAAGGTTTAGGCCAAGAGCTCTACTTTGCTATTTGCCTTTGTTGCTGGTTGCTCAATTGCTTGCAGCACCCAGTGGTCCCTAGATGTGCAGCCATCTGTCTGGAGCCTGTAGCTCTCAGAGTATTGTCTGTGGCTTGGGAAGAAAATGGGTATTGAGAGATGCTGTGGTGGTAAACTGGTATTAAATGTCCTGCAAATGCTCTTTGCAAAGTCGGCATGGCTGAACTTTGTTAACATGCAGAAACCTACAGTTGCTTACCGATGTGCCTGTTAGGAAGAGCTCTTGGTAACAGAAGGGCTGTCTCCTCCATTCAGAGACTGCTGAAGACAAACATATTAAAGGCTTAATAGGCAGTGAGATTTGTTTACTTTAGGGTTTGGGCAGGATGTTGTGTGCAAGTTGCACGTTGCCTCTCCTTGTCTGCTTCTCTTCAGAGAAGCCCCCAGACTGCTGTGTGCAGGGCTGTGGCTGCACCACAGGGTCATTGTGAGCCTTGGGCTGAATTTACCTTGGTGGAGCTGGTCCTGCAAAGTGCTGCTATCATACTAAGCAGTGGAAAACCACAAGTGTTTCTTCCCATTAGGGCCTTCAGGCCTTTTCTGGCACAGGAGCTCATGGAGTGTGCACAGGACATGGCTGTGCCACAGGTGGTCCTGTCTAGATCAAGCTCAGGTTGGTGCTGTGTCCCAAAGCTGGTGGTTAATAACTGTCCCTGGCAGCCACCACACGTCGCTGCTGCTGCCCTCTCTCCTGCGTGTTGTGCCACCCTTGTTTGGTGGGAAGGTCATTATCCCTTCCTCTTTCCTGTCCTGTCCATCCATGCTTGGATGCAGAGATATGTGGGCCCCAGCCCCTTGGTTGTGGTCCTGCCATAGTGGCAGCCGTTAACTTCCACCAGCAGATCTGGTGAAGCTTAGTGGAGAAAGATAAATAGTGGTTTTCTGGTTGGAAGACGTCCCACTGGCATTTGGTGTAATTAATTGTCCTTCCTTTTTGCCATTTAGCGCTTGAGGAAACTCTCAACTTCATTTTTAAATTTGGTTACCTACACAGCCATGGCTGTGGCTTTCTGAGGGGAATGCTATTAATGATACTTCGCTCTTTTGCATGGTGTTTTGTCAGAAGATCTTATAGCACTTTGTGAAGAAGACTGAGAGATCCTATTCCCATTTAGCAGATGGGGGAAAAAATACAGAGAAAGTGACTTCTCTTCCCTCTAGATGGATTACCCAGCAGATCAAAGGCAAAGACAGGAATAAACCTGATCTCCCTGAACTGCCAGCCTGTGCTCTGTCCAGAAGAAGGTCTGTGTACATCAAGCTTGTAATTTCCTGTTACTCAGGACCACAGTGAAATTATGCAGATTACTGACCTCTCCCAGCCATTGTGAATCAGGTTGGTACATGTATAGGCAGTAGCTGCAGTATCTTGCTATTCTGCCAAGCTGTCAATAGTAACTGTGGTTTTGGGTGCTCATTTTCCTAAATTAAATTTTGATCACATGACATGGAGGTCTGCTGCATCTGCAGACCTTGGTTTGTTTATATCAGCTGTGATGACTCCAATTAATGACCAAGGTTATAACACAGTTATTTCGGTAATCTAGCCTGAACTCTTGTTCAACAGCTCCCATACACCACGCGCTGATGCTAAGGCTTTGGACTCTGAGAAGAGTACCCCTCAAAAAATTGAGACTAGTTAGTGGGACTCCAGACAATGAGAATTTGTTGTGTGAGGACGATGGTTTCCTTCTCTCAGGACAGGCTTTCTTCCTGGAAGAGCCTTCTTGAGACAGAATTTGAGTCTGAATCCCCAAACTCTTCTCCAGTTTGTTTTGACCAGTGGGTAAGCTCCTTCTGGCTTTCTCTTCCTACACCTTCATGTAAATTAGGAGTTCTTCATTCCTATTTTAATTTGGATTAAGGGAAAACAGTGGCAGCTGTTCTCCAGTGGAAAACCCCCCAACCAACAAACACCACATTCCCCCACTGTGTTTCCAGTGGTGAAAGGCTGTGAATTTTTTTATTTGTTTCTTGCTGTGAATGAAATTCTTACGTTGCTGTTCTTAACGGTGCCAGTTTCTAGTTGAACTCAAGTCATTTACACACATGTGCCCACTGGGCTTCTGCTGTAGTCCCCCTGTGAGTTCTAGGTGGTGTGACCTCCAGGGGATTAGTGTTAGGCATCATCGTACTGTTCTGGAGCGTATGTAGAATCAGTCTGCAGAAAAGTGACACTGTTACACCATCCCGGGGAGAAGAGGAGCCCTGAGCTGACCATCACATTCCCAGATAGTCCTGTTGGCAGGTGTTAGGGGGGGACGTACTTGCCATCTGTCCATGAAGAAAGACAAATTACATCCTGCCTCAGAGGCTGTGACTTCTTGCCCATCAAAGGAAATACTTGTATGAGTTTGTGACAGCATTGAGCAGGGATGGCCTGCGACCTCAGCTCAAAAGAGAAGCATGTGGTTGAAATTGACTCTTCAGAAGCGGTGTGTGCTTTGATCTAGCAGAGAAGCCCCTGGGAAGCTCATGGTTTCCTGAAGTAGGAAGCTCTTGGAAAGGATGTTCTAGAAGGTATCGGAGAGGGCAGTAATTTTCCTAGTTTAAAGTAAGCAAACTAGAAAATTCACCCGGCCAAATGCCACAATCAAGGTTTGGGTTTAAAAACAAACAACAGATAAGAACTGATCCAAGATACAAGAAGTCTCCTGTGCCTTGGGTGAGCTTTACCTCCTCTGCTCAGGTGTTACTGCATGGACCACCTTTGCCAATGGGTGGCTTAGACAACATGCCCTTTACAGACAAGTTTGCAGAGGCACAGGTCGTATTTCCTTCCCACCTGTAAGAAGGAGGAGAGGGCACAGTTTGAATGATGCAGCTTCAGGGGATAAGGAGAGATGCTGATGGCAAGGCTTGATACACCATATATCGCTCCAAGTACATGGTGGGGTTTTTTTAACCCATAGGAGGCACATTGCTTCCAGCATTACTGTAATGTGTCTGTGACTTCTAACGGATCAGAGTGTCAGCAAAGTTTCTGAGTTAAATATGGACTTACCTTTTCTAAATGAGACGAGAACAAGAGAGTCAAATCTCCACAGCCCAGTGGTCCTCCAGCAGGTTTTTGATGTGGCTAATTAGAAGCAGTTGATCCTGGTGGAAGGTGGCAGCTCTTTCAAATAAGAGATGATTTACCTATTTCTAGCAGTGTGGCTTGTCTCTTATTTACCTCATGGCACAATAAAAGGTGACAAAGGAATTTGCTATGCTAGCTACTAGGAGTGCTGGGGACCAAGTTCATCCTCTGTTTAGCTTCAGTGAAAACAGCAGATTTAAAGCTGTGAGGAATGTGGACCAGTATATATTTACAGCTGTCTTAGCAGATGGGCTGTTGACAGATGAGGCCTCTCAAGTCTCTGCCTGGGTGCCAGCACGTACTGCTGTGAGCATTTCAGCTGAAGCCAGTCCTGGTGTTGAGCAAGCCCTGGCTGCTTGGTGTGTTTTTCTGGAAGTCTGAGCATTGGATAGGACCTGTTCTTTCTGCCAGGATTTGCAAGACTTGTCCTTAGGAGGCCAATGGAGATGTCTGATGAGCTGCCTTGAAGCCTGAGCAGTCTCACGTGGAGCATGGTGTAGCCCCAAAGCTGGAAAACCTCCTCTGGATATCAAATCCATGACAGCCTCCACTATGTCCTGCTGCTCTCCTTCCAGATCCTGGTGTGGAGCCTTTCCAGTAGTTAATAAAGGACCAGGACTTGATGCTCTTCCCCATATGAGCAAAAGCCATGGCTCTGATCTCTTGGTCCTTCTCTTAGACCGTGGAAGATCTCCTTTGGTGTTTTTAGGTGCTGGGAAGAAAGAAGACTTTTCTCTCTCCCCAGTTTGCCTCTCCGAACAGTTTCCAGGAGTGGTTGCTCCTGCCTGTCCTGTGGCTGTTGTGCTGAGTGTATTGCAGATGGTTTATCTGCTGCTGTGCCTCTTTGGTGCTCCATGGAGAAGTATGTTGTTAAAGTGAAATGGGGTAGGAATTAACTTTTGTGCTTCTGGTTTTCTTTCCATGAGATAAGCATGCCAAATGGGTCCTACCCTCATAAAACATCCCCACGTGAGTGCCGTGCTCTCTGCTTTTATCCTTTAGGGAAAAAAAGCTGTGATAAAGCCATCAGTATTTGATGTAGGAATTCTGCTCTACTTATCTCTGCTTTATGGGTCTTGCATCCTGGGTTGGTCTCTCCGTTACCTCATATGCTTGAGAGTTTTGGCTTAATACTGCTATCTCCACCTCCCTCAGTAAAGACAACTGGACCATGATACTGTTTAGGAAGGATGTGCCAGGACCAGTATAATGACTGTGCCAGAAAAATAAGCACTAAGCGCTCTCTTTTCTAAGACATCAGCAATGCTGTTTTATTTTGGGGTAGACTGTGGTTAGCTTTGATGGCGCATGGTGTTGTCTCTCTGTAGTGGAGCTGGGGAGGGAGAATGTGCAAATTGGCAGTTTTTCCCAGATGTGTCCTGTTACTGACACCATTGGAGGTGGGCAGAGCTGTGAATAATGCAAAACCACAGTGAACGGACTATGTGTCAGCAATGACTGCTTGCATAGCAGCCTGGCTCCTAGGGTTTCATCAGTTGTATCCTGCAGAGCAATACCTGAAAGCTGCGGCAGGGTGGAGCATATGAGATGCCCAGCTACTGCTGGTAGCACCATGGAAGCATGAGGAGCTGTGTGTGTGCGTTATCTCAGTAGTGACCATGGTGTTTATCGTAAGGTCTTAATTTTCTATAATTAGCAACTTCTTAGCATAACTGTTTTTCTTGCTCTTTTTGTGGCCTGACAAGTGGAGCAGTGCTAGATGTGGTCTGTGGGAGTCAGAGCTGATGGCAGCTTCAGTACATCATTAGACTTGGTGGTGGGCAGCTGGTGCTGGCTTTCCCTTGAGGTGACTTAAAAAAAGATAGGCTTAGGGGCCTGATTATCCCATCCTTTGTATGGTACAGAGCAGCAAAAAAAAGGCATAACAGATGTGACATCTCCCCTGGCTTGACTGTAAGCTGTAGGCAGCAGTAGTGGAGCAGAAGAGAAATGCAGGGTGGTTTCCTTGGTGCACACAGAGGAGAGGATAAAGAGCAAAGGAGTTGCTGCCTTTGGTGCTGGGAGAGCATCAGTAAGTGGTCAGATGGGGCTTTCTCATTCTCTGAGCTCTGTGGGGAGCAATAGGCTTCATGTGTGTTCCTGTGCCATGCTTCTGGCCAGCCGGGAGCCTGAGGAGATGAGGTGCCATGGTGCAGAGCCGTTTAGGGATACCAGTCCCCAGCACACTGCTCGCAGGCAGGCCGTGCTGGTACAGTGGGGCAGTGGATTTTGCAAGCCTGGTGCTGCAGCTCCCCGAGAAGATCAGGTTCATGAGGCTAAACTGAATGAGTCCAGGTGAAACTGGAGAGCAAAATCCAGGAGTTGGAATAGGCCCCTGGGAGCATAGGTTTGGCTGCCCAAGCGGTGGAACCATGGCCAGCCTCAGGGGAGCAAGCTGCCTTGCCCAGCATTGCTCCGGCTGTCCCTGAGGCGCCAGGGTAGCTGTTCATCTCTCCTGAGGGTTTGAAGGCAGGACAAACGGATGGGCAGGCTGAAGGGGTAACCTTGCTGTAATGACAGGAGCCCCTCTTTGGCCTGGCCTGGGGCTATTAATGCCCTGCCTTTGGGGACAGCTTCTCAGGGCCTTTCCTAAGGAGGCTGAGGCTTCCTCATACATCTAGCTGGCACATGACATCTCATGTGGTGCTGTATCTTCTGGCCTTGCACTGGGGATGGAGCCCATGACATGGCAGCTGCCCTTGGTGAGGGATTTCTCCCTTGTGGTGCAGGGCTGTCCTGAGCAGCAGATGAGGGAGTTTCATGGGGCTGTGAGCTTATGGAGTATGCAGCAACAGCAAACTTCTGCTAAGGGTATCTCCTTTCCAATCTGGGGAGCAAGGGGAGGGAGATGATATATGTTGTAAGTGGACTGTTGCATAGAGTAACCTCCTGCTCCCTGGAGGGTACATCTAATAGAATTCAAGGGTATCTCTGTCTTGTTCTGGGTGGTGAGAGCTTCCTTGAGCTGCTGCCCAGAATACTTGTGGGACACCCTATAATTCAATTAGAAGTACCCTCCAGGGAGCATAGAATTATATCATATCAATGAAACGTAATGACAGCCCCTCGTATCATATGGTGAGCAACTCTCTGCTGCTGCCCAGAACCTTTCACCGGTAAGGAACTAATCTGCTTAGCACAGATTGAGCTCTGCGGTGCACAGCACTTTCCCAAATGCTTCTGAAGGGAATCCCTGCCAGTGGAATAAACCTGTTAGCAGCATGTGAGCATTGCTGCCCCTGCATCCCTCTTCCCAACCCTCAGATCGCTCCAGCTGGGGCTGCTTGCCTCCACTCTTGCCATCCTCTCTGAATCTTCCTGGGAATTTTGAAGGATAGGAAATTTTCTTTAACCCTTTAAACTTGTCTTTTTGCTCCATGTTGGTTAGTAATAATCTGTGATACAGAGTGTGCTGAAGGGATTTAGCTCCATAATAAGTAGTGTTATCTGCTGATACCCTGTAAAATCTTGATACAAGTTAGGATGGCCTGAGGGGAGAAATAATTGTAGTGCCAGTTTAAATGAAGCTGCTCTGGTGTGAACTGCAACATCACAGCATCTGAAATGGTTTAAGGCTAGAAATGAAGAGCACCAAACTTGACCATCATGTATGGGACTTCCATGGGATACTGTCATTCCAATTAACTCTCACCAATGGCATCGGCTTAAATCAGTCTGAAGAAGACCGGAGAAGGAAGATGGTGTGAGGGTCTGGAGTGACTTTGGGTACCTGAAGAAATCACAGAAGGCGACTGCTAGGAAACAGCATTAATTGCCTCATGACTGAAGGATACCCCTATCCTGTACAGGTCTGATGATGCACTGCTGAGACTGCTCTGCCCCCAGCCTTGCTGTAGTTTAGCACCTTCAGACAGCTTTCCCAGAAAGTTTGTCCACCCATATGAATAAACCCATCTACCTGTCACAAGCAGTTGCTGTGAGTGCTGTTGCATTGCGGGCTGACAGCCCCAAAGTGTCTTTTTGCCCTCAAATACCAAAGCTCTGGGTGAGCTGGACACCTCTGGAATATGAGATGGAAGCAGGGAAGAGACCCTTGAGAGATGACAGAGGCAGCAGGCAAGTGAGGTTTGCTCCTGCTGGGAGACAGAAAAATATTGTGCTGACCTTGAAGGCAATGGATCTGCATCTCAGTGCATGTCCTTGACTAGGATTTGGGGGGTGAATTGCCAAGCGTGGAGCAGATGGTTGTGTCTTCCTGGGGACAATTTCATGAGGAACCGCTGGACAGCAGAGCCTTGGTGGTGGTATGTCCAGGGCTCAAAGGTGCTTAGCTGTGAAATCCTAAGTAATCTGGAGAAAGTCAGATGGAGATGTGGTTGGAATGAGAATGAGAAAAAGAAATGGAAGAGTTACTTGCTGAGAGCCATGTGGCCTTAATCTTCTCGCCTAATGTGGGGCTGAGGCTTTTCTTGCTGCAAGGCCAGTACTTCAACCAGGACTTCTCAGTCAGTAGGGATGCCTTAGAGGTAGGTTGAAATTTATCTCCTAGTTCCTCCTCCACTAATTGGTAGAGAAAGAAACTTCTAGTCTTGCTGAGGCAAGCTGAGGAAAGAGTTGTTTTCTGCTTCCTGCTCTTTTCCTGCTACTGTCTGTACTCTGGCCTGCCAACCCACCCCCAAAAAAGACGAACAACCCCCCAGAAACACATAGCACTTTGGAGCCTACTTCTTCCCACTACCCATTGCCAGTGAATGCTTCAGGTCATGCTGGGAAACCATCTGGTCTTTTTCAGGCAGCATTGCCTTTAACCAAATATAGCTTGAAACAAAGAGAGAAGTAGCGTTCTTCCCCATGCGCATCTTCTTCCCTCTTGGCACCAAGGCATCTGTAATGAGGATCCCCAACTCCAAACAGTGCAGAAAAATGAAAGATTTGGCGTGACAGAATATGTTGAACCATTATGTGGAACCTGATGGCTCTGAAACACCATATCCTTGTCTAGAATGAGACTTGGTCAAACTGTTATAGCAAGCTCTTCCCTGTCTGCATTAGGTTTGTGTTTTCACTTCAGCTCTGGAGCAGCTTTCACTGCTCACCTGCATTTGCAGAAGGAAGTTGACGTGTGATATCTCCTTGGTTTTCTCTTCTTTTTTACCAGTTGGCTTGTGCTTCACTTGGCCTTGGAAACAGTTACATGGTTTTCTGTAATAAGGTGGTGGGACAGTAGAATGCCCAAGGTTATCTGACCTCCTGTAGGCAAAGCATGCAGAGTGCCAGAGGAACATTGTGGTAATATTACTTGGTTACCTCACGCAATTTCTCATAGCACTTAAAGGTATATTGCATTTATATTTCTCCTGTGTTTGGCAGCCTATAGTCCTGTGAGATTCTGTGGGATGGGGTGATCAGGGTAAGGGGATGCCTGTGCTGGCCTTGTTTGAGGCTGGCATGGTTGGCAGCAGTATGTCTGTCCCATGAGGAAGCTTGCACCATTCTTGGGGAGCATGCAATGAGTGAGGTGTGAGCACCTGGGCACTGAGCATCCTTCAGTGCTGGAAGTTTGCATAGCGCTCAGCTGAAAGCGCAGGCACCAAAGAGCAGGGTGGTCAGCACAGCTGGGATGCAGGGACTCAAAATGAATGCTTCCTTCAGCAGGAGCACAGCCGCTGCAGAAATCACATTCTGCCTCCAACATGGCTGCTGAGTACCAGCAGGCACCGGGGTCAAAGCATCTCTGGGGTGGCCTGTCGAGGGTTGCCTCTGAGATGCTTCGGTTGCTATGCTCAGATGCAGCACATCGATCCTCTTTGGGAACAGAGGTAGGTTGGTGGCTTCATGTTATGGTGTGGCACTGCTGCCCCCACCACCCTGGGCGTCCACAGCCCTGTTCAAGGAGCCGGCTTGGATCTGAATGTCAGCTATTGCTGCAAGGCTCCTGCCGGGATGTGGTGTCTCGCCAGAGTCCTGCATTTAAAGCATCAACCTCTTGCTAGCCCCTTAGCACTGTGGAAATACTGATCTGCTTTTACCTGTCTGACACAACTAGGCACACCATTCCCTTCCCTCTCTCACATCACGTATGCTGTAAGTAAGAGGTCGTGCCATTGACTTCTCCACTTATGCTGCCCATGCTGTCTCCAGTAAGGACCTGCTCCCAGACCCTGGTGAGCTCCTCTTGTGAATTGTGGAGTCTGAAGACCCATTCATAAAGGTGACAGAGTCTCACTCACAACCTACTTATTGGCTGATGTCAGGATACGTGACGTGGGTATGTGCCCATCTCAACTTGTGCAATAAGCTCTTACTCACCCAAGCTTCTTTCCAGAGACCATTAGGGTCCCTCAGCAACTTTAAATTGCTTTTAGCCTTGACCAGCCTGAGAAACTACAAGGAAAAGCTTTTTTTACAGCAAAGGCCACCCAACTTGAAGTGGATATATGTTAGCTTGTGCTGTTTGTACATGCAGGAAGGTGACTGGGGGCAGTCAGCATGAGTTTACTGTAGCAGATCATGCCTGACTAACTTGACTGCTTTCTGTGATGATGCTTAACTTGATGGTCATGGAGAGAAGTGGGTGTTTTTTACCTTGGCTTTTGTTTTTTAATGTGTTCTCCCATATCATCATTTTAGCCAGGCTGGGGCCTTAGTGGCTACAAGGAGGATTAAAAACCTGTCAGGCTGAAAAGGTAATGGTCAATGCTTTGAGGTTTAATAGGTAGCCAGTTCTTAGTCACAACCTTGAGGGGTCAGCATAATGTATGAACAGTTCAGCACCTTCATCCACACCAGGAATGATGGGGTGACAGGCAGCCCTGACCACTGAGCCCATGGTGACCATAGTCCAAGGAGAGGGTTGGTACACTGGAGTGTGAGTTGCTGGCCTCTGGAGCCTTGTTTGCAGTAGAAAGTGGCCAACAGGGGCGTTGGGAAGCCGGACAAGAGTAAATGCACGTCTGGTTCCGGGGCCGGGGTCATTGCTGCCCTAGTGCAGGCTGGAGCCAGCTGGCTTGGAGCAGCTCTGCAGGGAAGGAGCTGTGCTGCAGGGAAAAATGGCTCAGTTTGCGCAGTGCCCACCAAATCAGCTCTGAAGCAGTGCATTGATTTATCAGCAATGTATAATTAACCAGCAATCAGTGAACTCTATAAGGAGGATCAATATCAGCAACACAGTGGAGAAAACAAGTGCTGGACACCTACGTGATGCTGATGTTCAACTACAAATTTCTAAGCATCTTTCTGTAACTGATCCCAAGAAGCTATGCTCACACACACAGTTATGTGCCCCTATGGTGCTCCTGTTTCAATGGCTGTTGCCATTCAGGGTGGCCCTGTGAACTATGTTGTCAGCAGCATAGCACGTCTTAAATATTAGCCCAATAAGTCACTGCTACTGACTTGGGAATTTGCAAGCAGTGGCAGAGGTTTATTCCAGTAAAATGTCTAACTGGCTCTGGCCCTGACTGGGATATCAAAGGAAGGTCTTCCAGGGCTGCCCACCTTCTCCGCTGCTCCAGAAAATGTCCAGGCAAACCTGGTGAGGTAGGATTTTCCACCCAGTGTCCATTTCCTGCCTTTTTTCTATCTATCTGAAACAGGTGAGTGTTCTTAGATGCTGACCAGCCAAGGTGTAGGTTACTAAACGCATAGCAGAGCTCCTGGGGAGAACACAGACCTGTGGTAGCAACTTGTGTCCCACTTTGGCAAGTGTCCTCCTTACTGAAACCCTGGGTGGTGTTAGAGGATGTCCCTTTGCATGATAACTATGTGTGACATGTACTCACCATGTGTTGTTTTTCCATCTGCACAGCTGTACACAAATGTTATTGGCTGCTGGAAATGGCTGAACACATGCAGCAACATGCTCTCCCGGTCATCTGTTGCTTTGGCTTTTGGGCAGTATTTGTAAATTTTAATAGTCTGGTGCAAACCAAGGTTGTGGGGCAGAAGAAAGAACCCCTGGCATATGCCACTGTGTGATACTGGCTAGAACACCAACAGTGGTGACCTCAGAGTAGGCTTCTCTTCAAGACATCAGCGTTGTAGCAGATTTGTCAGAGATTTGGCAGAAATGGACAAAAAGCAGGAGAAATGTTCCAGAAATAAGTTAAAAAAAAGAAGTGTTACTGATAAGGAAGGGAGAAGCACCATCTTCTTGAGATCTCAGACATGTATTTCATGAGGAGTAGCACAGCAGCCAGCCTGGCTGTCTTTCAACCCTCATGTCTGATTTCTTCTTCTTTTTTTCTGCCAACAGTCAATTTTAAATAGAGTAGTCCTCTGAGGGCCTGAGCTGAATCCTCTTACATGTGATAAGGACTCACATAGAGCAGAGAGAGGGGGTTGTGTTAGACATCTCTTTGCTGGAATTTGCTGTTTCATTGGCAAAGTTGCTTCCACATCATTAGGACTTTATCAGTTGGAAGAGCAGAAGCCATGCAGTCATGGCAATTTATTTAAAACTTCGCTTCTAAGGCAGTCCAGGTGTCTCCAGATGGCCATGTGCCATGAGGACATGTCAGCAAATAGCCATGAAATCGGGCTATTTACACGAGATTTTAACCAGGGTCTGCCAGGACTGGAATGCAAGTAAGCACTGAAATATTTAAGTCCCCTGTGGAGTGGAAGGGCTTTCTTTTCCTTCCTGAGAGTGTGTGGAGATTTTACATGCTCAGAAAGAGAGTGTGAAATAATCTTTGAGAACCTCTGGTTTTGGTAGTGTTTCTTTGAAAAATGGAATAAAGAATCATAGAATCATAGAATAGTTAGGGTTGGAAAGGACCTTAAGATCATCTAGTTCCAACCCCCCTGCCATAGGCAGGGACACCTCACACTAAACCATGTCACCCAAGGCTCTGTCCAACCCAGCCTTGAACACCGCCAGCAATGGAGCATTCACAACTTCCCTGGGCAACCCATTCCAGTGCCTCACCACCCTCACAGTAAAGAATTTCTTCCTCATATCCAATCTAAACTTCCCCTGTTTAAGTTTGAACCCATTACCCCTTGTCCTCTCACTACAGTCCCTAATGGAGAGTCCCTCCCCAGCATCCCTATAGGTCCCCTTCAGATACTGGAAGGCTGCTAGGAGGTCTCCACGCAGCCTTCTCTTCTCCAGGCTGAACAGACCCAACTTTCTCAGCCTATCTTCATACTAGAATAGAGATTGGGAAGTTTTCTCTCAAGGCAGCTGTGGCTACATACTTCTGTCATTGAAGGGGTTAAATCTCAGTGATCAGGGTTAGAAGTGTGACATAGGAGATTAGATCTTGAATTCCATTTTGCTGGTGCACTGATAACAGGATCTTATCAGCCTGCCACTCTTATTTGATAACTAACAGTTGCTACTGCAGAAACTGAGAGGGAGAGATGTGAAGTGGCTATTGATTGGCAATTGATAGGGACTGAGGTGCTTTCATCAGCCCCAGGGAAGGTGGCAAATTCACCTGCTAATTGCAGCCTGCAAATCCCAGAGGAGATGCTCTGGGTACTGGGTATTGGCATGGCAGCATGTTTTGCGGTCAGACTGCTGCTATAAGAGATCAGTCTGGAAATTAGTGCTTTTGGCACTGTCCCTGTGTAAGCTGTGCCATCCAGTGACAGAGCCACCCACGCTCCAGCCTAAGGTTAGCAGCATTGACTGAATTAATCAAATGTGCTCTGGGAGGATGGAGAACAACTGGATATTGTACAGTGGGGCTGACTGTGCTCACTGTTGGAATACTGATTCTTCATTGAACAATAGGAGCTTGTGCAGTTGGGAATATGACCAAGCCTCCATTTTTCTTGAAAGAAGCCAGATGGAGTTTCATATTCTTTTCTCTCTTTTTGTGTATACTCCTATATGCATCTTTTATCTCTTCTCCTTCTCTAGCCCTCCTTCATTTCTCAATTCACTTGTGGTTTTGCCTCCAAGCACACCTCACTTCATGTGCTTTAAAAGTCCTTGGAGAAAGGAGCCAGGATTGGCAAATAATACAAATACAAGAAAGCTGAGGAATGTAATACGTAATGCTGGTGTCACCTCCAGTAAGTGCATTTTAAGAGATTAGAAAGGGCAGTCTCACTTACAGCACCTTGTGTTCAGCATGCTGCGGTGGATACAGACCAGGGCGCAGATGGTCCCTAAGTTTCTGGTGGCTGGGAGCTGGAATACAGAGGAGAGACCATTGCATTACCTTCTGCTCTTTCAATTAGACTTGATGCTGGGCATGGCCAAAGTACCTCCTGCCATCACTAGTTATCTGTGCAGAGCACGGAGTGCTGCACCCTGACTCAGGACCATTAGTGGCAAATTGGGACATGCTGGGCCTAGCTAAGTAGTGTTTAATGTTCAGTATGTGTAAGCAGGACAGACATTTGATGGTACTTTTGGCCTCAGGCAGGGAACATGGCTTTGTTCTGCACTACTGGTTGCTGAACTGTGTTCAGCCATGAGAACTGAATGAAACAGAGACTTTGGACAAAGCTAGATTTCTAATATAGATGTTCATGAACACCAGGTGTTGCAGCCATTTCTGCTTTGCTTCTCCTTAGCCTTCCTTTCCACTCTTAGGATGACTTTTTTTCTGTAGTAAACCGCATTGAGTGAGTGCGCCTACGCTGTGCCCCAAGAACCCACGCCTGTGCAAGCTGCCTGAAGTGGGAGCTGGGGCAGGATGCTTTCTAAGGGGGTCTGTAGCTGTGCACCTCTGTCCCTCCTGAGCATGGCTGCCTGCGGTGAGCACATAGCACATCCAAGGGAGGGTGGTGGTGTGCAAAACCCTTCCGTGGGAAAGAGAACTACCTTTCTTCTCTTGAGTTCTCAATTTAAACCAAAGAGGGGCTATTTTAAAAAATCTCCTTAAGAGAATGCTCCATTTGCATGATTAAGTCCTAGAAGTCAAATAATGCCAAGCAGAACATTAATTCTGCCCCCAGTGTGTATAGTTATAAAATGATATTTAATTACACAATTACAAACTGTTTATCTGATAATCAAGTGTACTCTCAGTGTCTTCTACATGCAGAGCTTCATATGTGAATTGTCACATTTTTTGCAGTCTGCTGTACTCTCACTAGCTTAATTATCCTGATTCTGCCCTGTGCAGCTGAATTGACCTATGCCCAATTCTCTTCTAATTCTTGCTGAGCCGCTGGTATACATTGGAAGATGCTTCCTTTGCATCAGAAGTTACACTGGTGCAAACCGGGCAAAATGAAATAAGGAGTTTGTCCTTCATAGAGGGGTTGTCAGCCCTTCTCAGTTCTTGGTGCCTTCAAAATATTGTAGGGATGTATATAAGCCCCTTTAGAAACATCTGACTTGGTTTTGTAGCATATAGCGATCTTGCTTTTCATAGTAACCTTTTGTGAATCCCTCAGGAGCAGTCCACAGTCTGCCATCAGAATGGCAGGCTGAAATCTGCTGCTTTAAGCCTTTTAGGCAAAAATTCTCTTCCAAGTCAGTGGCTGTGTATTACGCCATTCATTGTCCATTAGCACTCACTTTGGAGGGTGAAATGGTTAACTTTGGAGCTATTTTAGCTGCAAAACTTAGGTGGCCTAAATATGCCTGCAGTGGTTCTCTCATTATGTGCTGTAATGTTTAATTTCTAGTACGTTGTGTAAGAGCATACTAAACTCTTGTGAATGACTCTGAGGAGTTCTGTCTCTAGGACATAAAGAGATTCACTTACCAATATAATATGGCTTCGTGGTATTCAAATAACAAGATGTGGTTATGTTGTTGATATCTGCTCTGTGTATGAAGAGAAAGAATTACATTTGGGTAAGCATCTCCATCTTGCTGTGGGACAAAATTAATTCTGCCATCACAGTGTTCTTGATATTGCCCTTTAATATGCTTGTTGTAGTACACGTGCCTGAATGCTGCTGAGCTAAGGCTGCAGACTCAAGCATCACTTTCCGTAGCAAAACCAAACCATGATTTTTAGTGGGGATCTTTTTCTCAAATGGATGAGTAGCAGACATCTGTCTTTCTCTTGATTTACTATTGCAATCAGGAGACAAGCAACAGAATAATAAAATAGCTTCCAAATGATAGTGATAGGATGGCATCTAGAAATGTTCTGCGCTGACCAGAGCTGGTGGGGTACAGCATGACTGCAGTGGTTAACAGCTATTTAAGCACCCCATAGCTGCATCAATAGCAACAGTATGTTTGGAGTGTTTGAGCCCAAGCTATGGCCGTGCTGCAGTCCAGAGTTCATGATGGCTCTTGTCTCTGCTCTGATGATGGACATGAGTTTCTGGTAGCTGTTATGATATCTGGTTACTGGAGAGGAAGATATGCCCAGAAACTGTGGAAAACTTGGGACAGAACTGGAGCCCGGTGCCACGGATGTCTAGGTTGGTGGTTGTGCACTGAGCAAGGTCAGATTCAAGTCTCAAAACCAGGCTGGAGTTGTAGTTTCATTGACTGAGGGTTTGTCTGCAGAGGATAGTTGAGTCTGTTAAATTCTTCTGTGGATGAGCTCATTCTCAGGACCTTACTCTCGTCTAACTGCCTTTACAGGAAGATTAAGCTAAATTGAACTTCAGAGCATGAGTGTCCACACAGGACTTTCTCATGCCATAACTTCCCATTCCTAATTAATTCAGCTTAATTTTCTGGAGCATCCCCAGGCAGACAAGCCCTTTCCAGTGTTGCTGGATTACAGTTTTCTTACTCGATCTCTGAAGCACATGTCTTTCCTCCTGCTAAACCTAGAAGATGAGGGGAGCAGACAGGCTGTGGTAGGTCTGCAGTCCTCAAAGAAATGCCACTGTCAAATGCCACTTGAACCGCCATCTGAGACTGTACCTTCATATTGGGGCACCCACGGTTCCCCCCAAGCTCTGGCAACTATGGAGCAGTTCAGTAGTGCTAGCAGTGCCCAGCAAGGCACCCAGTACAGGGACAGCTTAGATTTCAGCCTGACATGGGTCTGCTGTGCTGTGCTCCCAGCAGCTGCTAGGGCAAAGTCCACCTTTGCTGGCAAAAACAAAAATCACACCTTTATTATGGGTCCATTTGCCATAACTGAGTAGGCTAGGATTAGATTAGATATAACTTCTGTTGGCTTTTTTCCCAGTAGTGAGTATCTTTTCCCACTTCAGACATACTTAACAGCCATAGACTCTACAGCTCTAAGGGGAAATAGTTAGGAAGTCTCTCTCCTCAGTTTCTATCAATCCTTGTGGCAAAACAGTGGCGAAGAGGTGTTTGAGGGGTGCCTAATCCAGCCTAGGACCGAGGTTCTTGGTTTAGCATAAAGGCTGTGCAGTGGTGGTTCAACTGGCTGGACTTTGTGAGGTAGGAGTTCTCACAGGGCAGCTGGGTCAGCTGCAAGCAGGAAGATCTGTCTAAATCTGTTGCTGAAACGCCTATGCCGACTGTTGACCTGCCTGGCTGGTTCCCTTCCCAACTATTGCTTTACAGCACGTAAGATTGGGGAGCTGCCTTTTTATCTCAGACCTGCCTCTGGTTTGCTGTGCAGCTCTGGGGAAGCTGCCCCACTGCTATGTGCCTCAGTTTCTCTACATGCAAAATGTGGATAATGTAGCAGCCATTACCTTTCCTAATGCTGCATTACCATGGTAACTGTCTTGCCCTGGTCTTGTCCCCAGTCAATTCTTGCACCACTCTGTTCCGGGGAGGCTGAGGACTGAGCATCTCTACCCTGACAAAGTACATGTAAGAAGCGTCAGAGTGACTTTGAGGAAGATGGAACTGAGACAGAAGAGACAGCTGCCTTAGCAGCCTGCCCAGCTGCATATGGGGATGAAGCTGAAGGCATCTGTCCTGCATTGGGTGCCAGCATGGCAGGAGGCTGGCTTCAGTGGAGCTCCATGTAGGATCAGATCCTTACATATATGTAGCATCATGAGCTGAGATCAGGGGAATGCAGAATCCAAAATTCATGTAAGGCAGGCATCTTCAGTGTTGCGGTCCACAAAGGACTGAGAAGCAATTCCTTCTGTGGACCAAATAGGTTTTTCAAGTACATTCATCAAACTATACATTTAGCTCACAGCTTAGCATCTTTCAGTAGTAATGCAGAAAACTATCACTTGGTATTGGGCTGAATTGAGTGAAATCACCTGCTACATTACACCCATAGGTCTAATGTATTTATTTATATGTTAAGCATAGAAGAACATTTTCTTTCAGATGGAAGGAAAGATCTTTTAAATTTAACTTTCATGGTATTGCTAGCTTAGCAATCTCAATACTTTATTACTGAAAGAAACAAGTGTCTGAACAACTATCTGATTGTTCCTACCTGTGTTATAGAAAATAGACTGAAAATCTCACTGTGTGTAAATAAAAGAGATAATTTTTGAAATCTGAGCTACTTCTCATCACTTGCGTAAGGTCATGTGCTACTGTAAGGATCTGTATTTTCCCTACTCTCCTTGTGTAGAAGTTGCCTACCTTAGACATGTCCACGGGCATGAGGTATCCTGAGGTTTGACTGGAATGAAGTTAATGGGCTTGTTCAAAGAGGTAAAGGCAGAAGAATAGTCTTTTCTTCAGATAGAGGCTTGATCAATAGAAGTATTTATTTGCTGAAGGACTGTGTTCGTGTTTGGTTTAAAAGACAGCTGGATGGGGTAAGCAGACGCTAATGTAGGATCTTGAAGCCATGTGAAAATCCCGGTAGGTTTTTGTATGAATGTTTTTGGTATTACCCTGGCAGAAAGGGGTCCTGCTTCAGCCTGCTGCAGAGGGCACAGCCCCTGAGGTCTGCCCCTTCTGCATGAGGTGATAGTGCTGGAAGAATGGTGGGCAATTATGCCCTCCAGGCTCAGTGGCTGGCTTCACTGTGGTGGTGGCTCTTACCACTGCAGGTGTGCTTGGTGGCTCTGGGAGAGCTGTCAGCATGATGTTGACTGCATGGCATGGTGTGCTTCCTAGCTATGCAGTACACAGAGCCACAGGGGACATGATGGATACAGGACTTAAACAGATAGTTCTCTGTTCCCTTTCTCCACCAACTTCTCAGCTTTAATGTGGGATTACATCCAAAGCCTGGTCTCTCTGTGTGAGTTGCCTGTGTTCATGCAGAGAGCATGGGTAAACTATTCTTGGTCTTCCAAAAACAGGATAGCTGTGAAAAATAGACTGGGATGCCTTCTGGCTTGTTGATCAGCACCAGGCTTTCCTGTATAATTACAAGGCCTTTATTACTGGGGAAAGCAGATCAGGCCTTGCTTGACTTTCAGGTCTTAGGCTGGGCTTGCAGAAGTGGTAGTTAAATAAATAACAATAGCAATCTTTTTACTTGAAACCAGCCTATTTCATATGGTAACTGAGAGGGTGGGTGGGTGGGGGGTGGGACCCAAACAAAAAATTCCCCCAGCAACAACAGCAAACCTCCCTGAAATTAGTTCCTCTAACCACACTCCAGGGAGTTAAATATGTTTCCCTCTAACATTTAAAGCATCTAAATATCAAAGCTAGGCAGTAACAAGGGAGACCACCAGCCATCTCTGGACTAGACACGTGTTACTTGCTGACAGTGTTTGCAAGGTCACCCCTTTCCTATCTCTCCCACCCCCAAAACTGATATAGCAGGGAGCATCTACTATTCATTTCCCCCTGCCAAGGAGTGACAGGAAAGGTGCACTGGGAAGATGAGAAGCATGATTGATGGCAGTATAGCTGTGCTGAATTATTGCTTCTTGCGTGGGGAGCCGAGATTTGCTTTTGGAATGCTGGACTCTGCATCATCCATCTCTTTCTTTTAAAGGTGAACTAAAAAGCTTTGCATGGGGAAAGAATTAGCCAATTATTTAAGAGCACAGTAGGCTTTGAGCACAGACACATTTACTTATTGAAAATGAGGACTGAAAAGTCACTTCCTCCCTTATTCTCTACCTGATTTTTGGTGGTTGTTCTTATCTAGTCAACAGTATCAAGTAAATCAGTGTTGGAAGTGGTTACTGCATTTTAGTGCTGTGCCTTCCAAAGTACCACCTCTTCCCTCCTGTTCTGTTGAAATGCAATCGTGCTGGAGTTGTATCTTGAGATCTGAGATGGGGTGGGGAGCTGGTCAGTACAACCCTGGTGTAGACGCTTAGACCCACTTCATTAGATAAATTGAGTCATTCAGGAGGTACAAGTTGGTTATGTGTTTCTGTGTTGTCGGAAAATGCAGGTATGAATGCACATCTGTATCTGGGGCAAGATTTGGGGTACAGAATAGATTTTAACTGAGATTTGTGTGTTGCCTTACTGAGTGGAAATCCAGGCCTGAGTTAAGAGTAATTTCAGGGTAACTGATGGCTAATCTTAGGAAACATCTGTTTCTATGGGTGTGAAAATCCCAAGCAGTAAAAGACTCAGTATTCTAGTCCCAGTGTGATGCCCTGTTGTGGAGGCACCCGCTCTGGGCTGGGCAGCAGCAGAGCAGGGACCCTACTGCAGGCAGGGAGACAGCCTGCCTTTCAGCATAAAAGCAGTAACTTTGATCTTCAGTGGCACCTTCTAGCATCCCTTACAGATCTAACTCCCTGATTTGTAGATGAAACTAAGACAAGGAGGCAGTTTTGTGAGGTTAAACCATGAAGTTTGGGGAGGCGAAGAATGGAAACAAAGCCTCCAGGGTCACCAGGGCTTCTCTCTGCTAAATAACCCTTCCTCCTGAAGGAGCATGTTTTCTCTTTCCTGCTTTCTTTCTCGGGCTTAAAGGGTTTCTTGCCCTTCTCCTTAAATGGAAAAGCACAGCTCTTGCCATGGCTTTACAGCACATACGGCATCTCTCCAGGAAGCAGGTTGGTAGGTGCCATCTTGGCCATGAAGAGCTAATTTGGGTGCTGAGGGTGATGGAAATCTGTGCGGGGAATGTGTTTCCCCGGGAATTTTGGGCTGCCTGTGGGTATTGAGAGTGTGTGGACTTACAGGGGCTTTGTGAAGGGAAGCCAGGAGCTGCATACCCTGAGCCAGGGAGACCTGATCTCATGTCCCACCTACCTGAGGGCCTCAGTAATGGACCCTGGGAGCTGTAAAGGCAGGACTGGAGTTCAGTTTTTATCAACTGCCCCCCCTGCCAAGTAGGAGCAGAGGTAAGTAAAAGATTTCCACAGAAGATTTTCTGTATTATCTCTGCCTGCAGCAGTGCAAGGCACATGGTGACATGGGGATCGTGCAGCCCCTCAGAGCCACCCTGCCCTGGGAGAGTGGGCAGTGCTATGTTTGGGCGAAGTGCCTTGTCAGGAATGGTGAAGCTTTGGTTATCACTGTGGACTGGGCCCAAGATGCACTTATGGGAGTAGGAGGGTGGAATTGGTTTTGTGTGTCTGCTTCTTGTCTCCCCTGCTTGAGCATCTCCCTTCCCATCTGGTTGCTCTTCCACTCAGAAGCTTTAAAAGCCCAGAGCCTAATACTCCCTTCTGTTTGTATTATCTCTCCGGCTCTCCCGCTGGGGTATCGCATGAGCATGGGCTGACATTTCCGCTTCCAGCAGATGAATTACATGCTGCTGTTTGGTGTGGTCTCTCCCAGAGATCAGCATCACCCCAAGAGTCTGCTTGGGCTTTATTGAAGCACTGCCTGCCTTGGAGACTCCCCCAGATCTTTCTGTCTCTTTTGTTTTTATTGCTGTAATAAATCTTCCTGGATCTCTCTCGCTGGAAGAGTAGGAGGGATGGAGAGGGGAGGTTTCCTGCCTAGTGCGTTGCAGGCTTTTATTGACTGCCAGAAGTAGCTGTAAATCTGAAGCAGGAGGTGGGCTGGCACCGGTAAGCAGAGCACTGAGTCCTTGGTGGGGATCCAGCCTGGTCCCTGGGGGATCATGGCTGCTCCACAGACCCACTGGTAGACAGAACTCAGCTTCAACAGAGCTGGGCTTACAGCCTTGGTGCAGCTGCGTGAGACAGGTCAGCTGCTTCTCCAGTGCTCAGGTCAGCATGTCTTTGCACATCTTCAGCACTCTGGGAGTGATATAAATCTGATAAAAGAAAAACCTACCCTGAAATGTCTTGGCTGTCATCAGTGTGATGCTCAGACACCTGGCTTCCAGGGGGTTACCAACCAGCTGTGTTATTTTAGTCAGTATGTTTTTTCTAAAATCTACAGCCCCGAAGTCCAAACTATCTTGGTCTTTGTGTTTACTAAATTTTTCCTGTTAAAAAATCCTTCTCTGTGTCTCTCAAAAGCAGTGTATATTATCAGTGTGGCTGGTGCATGGCACATTTCCCCCCAGCCTAGTGGGGCTGGTCCCGGCAGTCCCCAGTGTCGCAGCATGCAGTGGTGCCTAATTAGAGGTGATAGAAGTGAAATCCCTGTTCTTCCCCAGCTTTTGCTGGGATGTTTAAACTCCAGAGTGGATAGCCTGTGGGCCTGTGTAGTCTCTATCACTGGAGGATATAAAAAATAATTAGATGGCCTTGTGTCAATGAGTGGCACAGGTAAGATTTGTGTTACTGGAGGAGCTTGCTTCCAGTGCTGGCAAGGGGCTCTCCCAGATTTCCCTGATGAGATTCCTGCCCTTCAGCACCAGTGCTTCCTGCAGCACTGAGAGGGGACTGTCACAGCTGGAGCAAAGTCAGCAGCATCAGTGGTTGTGTATCCTGAAAGGATGCAGGCTGTGGCTCTGAGAGCGCTGTTGGTGCAGCCAGGACAGCGGGAGGGGCGGGAGAGAGGAGATGCTGAGTTATGCACAGTGCTGCACTGTGCCTCTTCTCTGGCACCATGGCTAGAGCACAGTCCCTGGATATCTTTTCAGAAAGCATTAATGCAGTCAAAGCTCAGGGTCATCACATGGATGCCGGCTCTGAGCATAGGTGTCTACAGTCCTTCCCAGCAGCATTCAGAGAGAGCACACTGTATGATCCTGTAGTAAATAAGTATTTAATGCACACCAAAACATTCTAAATAGCATTTGAAATTCTTATAAATAGTTTTTTTTTTTTTTTAAAAAAGCGCTATTTTTCAGAAAAAGCTATTAGGCAGTAAATCTATCAGGGTTCTCTGTGAAGATTTTCCCACTTCGTCACATTTAAATGTGAGGCTGCAGTGTAACGCTTAACTTTAGCACATGCATATGTAACTACAACCTCCTCTGATTTTCTTTCAGAGATGCTTTCTCAGACTCCTTGGTAAGAATATGATAGGGAGTGTGTATCACATGGATTCCTCTAGCCTGGGAAGAATGACAAGGTCTTGTCTCTTTTGGCTTTGCCACAGCCCATCAAAACTGTGTCAACCAGGTGAACTCCAGGGATTCCTACAGCTAGCAGTATCTTGCTGTCATGGTAAGGCGGACTGCTGTCCTCAGGTGCTGGTAAATCATAAAACCTCAAGCCTACAGTCCAGGTCAGACAAATAATAGAGAGGGATCTGCTTGTAAGAGACCCTTTCCTTGGATTTCTCAGTGAATGTCACTTACTTCCTATCCACCCGACTGATGTAGGTCCCTCAGGTTAGAAGAGAATCACCATCTCTCTGCTTCTGTGAGCTCTTCCCTGCTGCCTTTTAAAAGGAGCATGAATCTCTCAGCTCAGTGTGGTGACAGAAGTGTTTGTGGCCCCTCTAGCAGTGACAGTAATTTCTTGCCATGGTCGTTCAAATGAACAGTAGAGGCAAAAATCTAACTCTAGTCAAGGGACTCTCTATTACTTAAGGTATAAAGCCCAGCTTTTATAACACATTGCACAAAAGTTATTGATGTGGCTGATATCTCATCCTTCTGGCTTTAATGTCTCTTAATGGCTACCTGAAAGAACCCTTCAGAATGTGGCTCTGCACACATAATGAAGCATTTTTGTAGTCTGACACCCCCATTCTTGGGCAGGAGGCACCCACACAGAGGTTTATGACTCCTCCTTACACTCTTCTTATTCCTTCTCCCCTATAGATGAATGCTGGGCCCAAACCTGGAAGGGATGTTCCTGTCTCTGTCATGAAATTTGGATGCTTCTTATAGTAATACAGCTAGAAGCAAGACTATCTTTTCAAATTAGATTTTAGCACACTGCCTGCATTTCTGGCCAGGATATGGCAGTTTGTTGGCAAGAGAAAATGAAATCAGTGAGAAATGTTAAAAATGTCAGATTCTTAATGATGTTCTAAAACTGGTGATGCCACAAAAATGGACATGGATCTCAGCTCTGTGAAACCAGTTCTCACATCCTTAATGCATAGTTTGTCTCACCTCAGTGGGGTCAAATGTCTTGGCAGGGCAGGTGATTGACAGCATTTTTACCACAGTGCATGCAGTGTAGTGCTCTGGCTTTTTGAGGTCAAGCTGGGTAAGCAAAGGGTTTTTTCTTATTCCAGCTAGACAGTTCTGAGGTCAGCTTTGTTGGTCATCCTCTGTTGGCTCTGGTATTTATAGAGGAGAATGCCACTGCTCTGCTTTTTGTAGCTTAACGTCGACAGTCACCATTAATGCTTGTTTTAACTTGGGTGAGATTTCTCACTTCCCCTCTACCAGCCTGCCTCCCAGCAACTGCAGTCAGTGCAGTGTCCTGTCTTATGGGGAGAGTAGGCAGGCAAGGTAACTCTTGGTGATTCCTTTGGGAGAAGCAGTTCAGTTTGTGGAGCATTAAGATAGTCAAGAGGTGATCCCTGTGAAGAGAGGAGTATCTCTCTGTTGCTGTCCCAGTTAAGCACAATGACTGTTTGCTCAAATGAGAAACATGGGCAGAACATGGCCATCTAAAAGAGGCACCATGCAACATCATCTCAGCCTAAGGCAGAACTGCTTGCACCTATGTCACTTCTGACTGATGTTTTTCCAGCCTGTTCTTGAAAATCTCTGGAGCAGAGGCATCTACAATATCCCTAGGCAGTATGTATTCAGACTCTATTATCCTAACCCATGAGGCTACATTCCTAATTTTTAAGCTAAGTTAGCCTTGCTCTGACTCCAGCCTCATATTGTTTATTCTGTCCACTGGGGACAGAGGAAGTACATTTTTCCCAGATCCTTTCTTCCTTTGGTTGTTCCTGGATAAATCTTTTACCCCTTTGAATGCTGTGCCTGAAAGTTGCTCTTCCTCTCCCATATTCCCCTCTTCTTTAGGGTTAGGTCTGTCTGTGGATATGCCTGGGGACTGGAGATAGCCCAAGGAAAGAAACTAGTAAAAAAAGATATGGAGGAGGGAGTAGGATATGTCAGACAACAGCATCAGAGTAGCAAAGCCATGACAGATGGGGCTGCAGTGGGAAGGGAGGGTGAGCTCTGCTGCTTGATATCTTCTACCCTGTATTTGATAAGAGCTCCTCCTCCAGCGCACAAGGCTTTTCACTCCCATTTTTGAACATTTCTAATAATTACATGTTTCTCCAAGTAACAATAGCATCACCAGTTTACAAATTAGGATGAAAGCAGTCCTCAAGCTTTAAGATAAGAACTGAATACCAGCGGGGGCCAGGAGAAAGCAAAGATTGTTCAGAGATCTTTAACACAGGTGGGTGTGCTGCCAGCACCATGCCCAAACCAGCTGGAGCTGGGCACTGCCAGGGTTTTGAGGTGGATCAAACGGGTTAGCCACTCCATGTGGCAGACATCCGCTATTCTGTGGTGGGAGGCAGGGTAAGGACAGGACCTGCCTAGCACGTTCTGGGAAGTAAGGAACTCTAGCTGGCTTTTCCTCTTGGAAAAGCAGGCACAGCTGTTGACGACAACAGCAGATGAAGTGGTAGAGAGATTGCCTGGGATACCTTCACTCTGCCTTTTTGAAGATCTCAGGAGGCACTTCTAAGAGACATTACCTCAACAGAAAATATCAGGCAGAGACCTCAGAATTGTTTCTGCCCCTCTGAGACATAGGGAAGTGCATGAAACTTCATTGTGGCTATATGCAGGACTGCTTCTACAAGTGTCTTCTAAAATGTCACTCTTGGAAATTGGTGTAATGTTTGCTTTACACAGCATTTCTAGCATTAGTTATTTTTAACTGCATATGTTTGTTACTCTCAGCATGTCTATTGCCTCTTTGAAGCTTGCTTTTTTTCTTCTGTTTCTGGATGTCATAGCTGTTTATCGTGTGTGCTATGGACCCAAAGTTTGCCATCAGCTATTCCTAATAAAACTGTGTAGGAACCATCAACTTCAAGATGAAAATCCCCCAGATCTGCTGGCAACCCTCTGAGTTACCCAGGCCCTGGAAACAGTTCTGAAAACATTCATCTTTTCTCAGGTCTTGTGGTGACCTCTTGCATGGTGAATGCCTGAAGCTCAAAGGAGACAGTGTTGTATGAGGGTAGCGAAGGCACAGGCAGATGAGGAGCTGGAGTCAGGAGGAGAGATGTTGCAATGGACCTGTAACTGTTTGGTCCCCATATTGCAAGAGATGAGGAATAGCACTAGCTTTTCTCCATTCATTCCCTCATCAGGTCCTGAGAGGACAATGCATTGCTGGGTTTTATGGGCATCCACTTTCAATTGTTTTGTTGAAAGGGGTTGTTTATTTGCTCAACTTCAGCAGAAAAGGGATGCTGAAGACACTCAGCATCAGTGGCTCCTAGCCAAAAGTAAGCTCTGTGTGAACCTGAGCCCATGGCTTGTCATTTTCTCCTTCAGGAAGTCAGGTGGGGTCACAAAAACTTGGCGTCTCTGTTCAGATGTACACACTGACCTGACCCTGTTGCTCCGAACCTGAGTGCTTCCCCACCTCTTGGAAATGTTAGCCACACACGAATATCATGTGTGGCACTCTGGCCATCAACACCAATCACTGGAAAATGTGATGCAAGAGGAATTTCAGTCTCTGGTAGGAAGCTGTACAGCTAGATATGGTCTTTTTAACTTCAGCCTCCTAGGTAGCTTGAAGCTGAGCCTTTAATTCCTTTCTGAAATAGCTCCATTGCCCCCCTGAGCTCCCTCCTCCTCCCACAGACATGGCTTTTTTTTGTGTAGTGTGTTTTTCCTACAGAGACATTCCCTGTGCTTGCTTTCCTCAATGGACACTGATGTGACATGCAGAGCTGAGCTGTCAGACCTCTGGGGTGCTTTTTTCCTCCACCCTGTGATGAGCTGTGACACTCCAGCATCCCAGCTCCACAGGCCACTTCTCCGTGCTTTTGTTCACATTTCATTGAGGATGCAGCAGGAGTCCAGGGGCAAAACACAGTGGCTAGAGGTGTGCCAAGTCGGGAGGGGTGGGGTGGGGTGTTGAAATATGGCATTCTTCAGCTTTACCTGAAGAATCCGTGAGGTAGCGTTGCAGATTGTCTCTGTTCCTGTTCCTCATGGTTCTTTCTCCTCCGGGATTTTTCCCTGTTATTCCAGATTGTCCCAGCCATTATCTTCTTCCCTCTGCTACTCTGCTGTCTGGCTCAGAGGATGGTTTTGTGGGTGGATCATGGGCTCTTTGGGGCAAATTTACATCCCTTGGTGATGCAAATGAAGAATCCCATTCTTTGAGTTGGTAGTGCTGAACAGTGTAAATGAAATGATCCCTGCAGGTTTATTTCCACTGAATAAAATAAGGCTGGAGCTGAGGAGGGAGTCAAAGAACTGTGAGTGGGGCTCCTTTGTTGGATCTTGTTTAACAGCCATTGCAATGAGTGAAACTTCACCTGTGTCCCATGCTGGGCAGTGTGAAGGCGAGATCTGGGCCTCCAGCCAAGCTGCAGAGCAGGGAAAGCTGGGAGCAGGGAAAGGCAGGAGCTACCTGGGTCCTGCTGAGACAGGGCAGATCAAGGAGGGGGCAAAGCTGTGGGCTCCTCAGGGCTGTAGGAGACAAGTCCTTGTGGCCAGCCAAGTGCAGGGAGGGCACCTGGCCCATTTGCTAGCTGGTATGTGGGCACTGACCTGTAGATGAGTTGATGCTATAGGGATTTTCAGCAAAAGCCTCCCTTTTTGTCCTCCAGCATGTTAAGGCTGAACTCTGCCTCATCCTTTGCAATACATTCTCTGACTTTAACTTTTTGGTGGCCTCGTGCTGTTTAACCCTGATGACTTGAGTAGTTGGGCTTTTCATGCGGGACACCTGGGATATGAAGATGGTGGGCATCTTGCTGACAGTACTGTGTACCAGAGGGGGAGGCTTTGCATTGCCACGACAACACGAGAAGGGTTTGATTAATACCACTATGATGTGTGGCCATACCCTGGGCCTTGCACCTTCCTGAGCTCACACACCAGTTTGGGAAAAAGGAGCAAGAGACTTCTGTGGAGAGCTGCTTCTCCCCAGGAGGGAAGAGGGTCAGTGTGCAGCAGGACACTAGCACAGCTTGACCAGCTGACCCGCAGTGCCTCCAGTCAGAGGCCATTGCTTCGACTGCAGCCTCATTACTGCAGAGCAGTCGCTCTGTGCCACGTGCCTGAGCAGGCAGCTGGGGCACGGTGCACAGGGATATGGGGGTATGGGGCAGGGGTCCGTCAGTTGGCATTGGTAGGGTGTCCTCCTGGGAAGAGGACATATACTGGGAAGAGGGCTTATATAAGCATATACTGCTAACGGGATCAGGGAGGGCAGATGTGAGATTGTCTTTGAGGTGTCCAGCATGCAGGAGAGGTTTGCTTTTAGGGATGCTGCAGAGCAGTTATACTGAAAAGGGTTTTTGCATGGCTTCAACCAAGCATTGTTTTTGCCTAGGACTGTTTGTCCTTTTGCCACATCACCCCCAGAGTCTCTCCTAGAGTGGCTGGTGTGCACTGGCCCTATTCCCTCTCGCTGTGGGAGAGAATGTTTCCAGTGGGGAAACATTACAGTCTCACAGGGGAGACTCCTGGTTATAAAAGAGACAGGGAAATGTCTAGCTCGTTGCTCCCCAGTGATCCAGCTGTGCGCCAAGGCTGGGGAAGTGACTTGCAAGCAGCATCACGTTTTGATATCCCCATGAGTCACAGCTTCTACATTTCAATTTCCTTTGCCTGTGAGCAAGGTCAGAAGGTGTCAGCAGTACCCTGGTGGGTTGAAGGCGTGGGAAGAAGCCTTGTGCAGGGAGCAGGTTGGTGAGGAGGGAGACTTTGCTCTTGTCCTGTCAGCTTAGGTAGAGCAGGAGGGGGAGAGGGGAGCCAGGACACGCATTCAGATAGATGAGCAGCACTCGCACTGGGACGCCGCCAGACAGGGCAGGCTGCTGGAAAGGGCAGACAGGAGAAATAACTTTTCTTTGCTCCAAATGCTGTAAATTAAAACTGTGATTCCCACTGTGCTCCCCCCTCAGAGGTCCCAGGCAACGACTTCTTTGAAGAAGCCATGTATCTTGACTGTGTTCCAGATGCTGCAGTATTGACAAATACTACAAATAAGATCAAATGCTGGAAAGTATCTGTTCTCGTCTAGCAGATGCCCTGGCAGGGAAGCTGAATGGAAATCCTCAGAGATTACCCTGCGTTTCTCACAAACAGAGAAGCATGGAATAGAATAACTTACTTGAATGTTAAATTAGCATTAATATTTAATTTTGACTCTGGCGGTGGTGGGAGGTGCTACTGTGACACTCCTGACAAGCTGCAATCTTCTTAGACGTCTTAGTCTTACAAAGCTGAGATGGGAAGGGCAGAGCAGATGTTTTGCTGTGCTCTTCTGCAAAGTGGCGGAAAATCTGCAGTTAGTTTTGACTGTTCTCCTGTTCTGATGATTCTGTGAATCGTATGGAAAAGCTTTCAAAAAATACCTCACCACTGTCTTGCAGCAGTGGCTTCTCTCCCCCTCCCCCCCACCCCCCCACCCTCCCATTAAGGGAAAAAAACTGTAATCATTGCAGAGGGAACAGTTTAATTTGACAGCACAACATCTGAGAGGGTTTTCTTCAGGTCAAGATTTCTCAGACAGAGCAGAGTATTGTCCTGCTTGTTGGCAAACTGGCCCTCCGTAAAGAGCAATTTCCACAGCAGCAGGGATAACAGTAGACATACACGGGTCCTAGGATGGCTAAAGATCTTCCAAGACATGAACACTGCACCTTGTACTACTGTAATTATGTTAAAAATATTGCTGAATTTGGGAGAGTAATCTATAAATTAGATTTGCGGCTGCAGACCCACTGCCAGCTATGGTTCTGATGCTGTCTCTGCCGAAGTCAAGGATAACTTGGCATTCACTTCAGTGCACCTTGGCCTGAGCTTGGACTTGGACAACTTTGAGACTTTTTGGTGGATGTTTGGGTTGTGGTGCTGTAGCCAGATATTGGCAAGAGCCTTTCCCTCTTCACTGGTCTGTGCTGACAGGGTTCATTACTCGTTTTGCAGTGCTACTGCAAGGTTGGGTTGGCTGAACTCAGCACAGGTTCTCCCAGCAGCAGGGCAGGGATATGCTCAGGTCGGGGCATGCTGTTAAAATAAATCATAGCCTTTTGTGGATCCTTTATGCAAATTTCATAAGACATAGAAATATCCTGCCTCCTCTCCCCCCAGTGCTTCTACATCCAAACTGTGCTAGAAATTCACGCAGGTATGTGATTATGTGGAAGAATTATGCAATGAGGGCTTTTGAAAAGCACAACTCGCTCTGTTTTGCAGCAGTTGGGAGGTTTTTGCAAAGCATTTAGCAGCAGAATCGATATAGCCATACCAGCATCCAAGGTTGGGCAATTCCTACATGTCTTCTGGATGCAGCAATGTCTGTTTGCCACTGTGAATATGGTGTGTGATCCTTTTTGCCCCAATCCCAGGAATTTTGCAGGTTTGCTGATAGAGGTGGTTGAAATACAACCAAACTCATATTTGCTGGGATATTTTCTCAGCAGCACTGAAATATGAGTATGTTATCTTTGTGTCCTGGAGAAAAGAAAGCCTAAGATACAGTCCCTGTCTCCCCTGCGCTTTGTGTGAGCACATATATCCATATAGTTAGAGACCTTTATTTCCATATGCTGTTTATCTCAGGTTAACTTCAAGTGGTAAGATCTTACAGACCTGCCATTTAAAGCATGCACTCTAGACCAAAAGCTGATGATACAGCCTTTGGGAATCACACCCTACCCCTTCTCTTGTGAAGGATCCTACCCTCGCCCTTCTGAGGGCAGAACTGCATTATACACAGAGCACCGAGACAGAGCTGTCTTTCAAAATAAGATACTTCTGATTGTTCTAGCAAAAGTAGTGAAAAGTCAAAGGAAAACAGAAGTTGGCTGCAGGGGTTTCTTTTCCTTGCTCAACCAAACCAAGCTTTTGGCTTCTAAGCTTAGGGCTCTTAGAGACGCTTGGACAATAACCTCTCCCCCCTCAACCCAGCTTTAGTGCTTTTGGGATGGCTGCTCATGACCCTGTTTTGCTTTGGCAGGGATGAATCATGCCTGTGCATATGTCAAGCTGTAACAAACAGTGAAGGAAGGAAGGAAGGGAAGATCTCTGCTGCAGGAGCACTTCCCCACTCGCTTAGTCCTAGCCCCTTTCCACTGACATCCTACCCGCACCTGCCTTTCCCTTCAATAAAATAGAAAGACCAAAAAAAAAGAAAGCTCTGCTGCAGATCTCTCCTTTGGGCACAGCATCTGTGGTAGAAGTAGTGAGGCACAATGCCTTTTCACAGGAAATCATGTGTCTGTCATTATTTATGAGCTACAAGGGTTAAGGAGATTAGCTGTTTCAATGGATTAGTAAGGGGCTGTGAGCTCTGCTTGTCTCTGCGTGGCTAGCTGTCTTGCAAGTGGGTGTGTTGAGCATCTAAAAATAATTCAATTATTTGTTCAAAATAGCTGTCAGGCTCTTTTTCCTCAGGCAGGCATTAGCTTCCAGAGTGCTGCTCTGCCAGTGCAAGGTTCCATCCTAAGAGAGATGGGTACGGATCCGTGCTACAGCCGTGAAGTGTCAAGCTGCCTATTGCCTTCCCCTCCCCAACACTGTTTCAGGCGGTCAGTTTCTCCCTCTCCTCATACCTGTGTGCACCTCTGCCACCCCCTTTGCTATCTGCCCCTCGATGGTGATGGCTGGAGGTGGCTGTGGTGCCTGGGCAGGGCCATCGCAGGCACCCCCCAGGTCTGGTGCTGCCTTGGCACTGGTGTGACCCTGGGGAGCATGTGCGCGGGCTCTCCCTAGGAGAGGGCAGGCAAGCCGGCGAGGACAGGGTCTCCCTGCCTCTCTCCTGGCTGCTGCGGATGTTTCTTTGTGGCAATAACTCTGTGCCCAGACAGCCAGCATTAGTCTTCTGCAGCGCTAGTGCAATAAAAGTCAGTGGCCCTGGGTGGTGTGAAATGAGCTCTGGAGGCGTACTGAAGGCTTGGCTGTAGATTCTCCACCTGTTCCAATATATGAAAAATAATAAGATTTTTATAGATCCCTGAGGCATCTCTGGGGCATGGGAGAGCATTTCAGCTCTTTGTGCTGGTGTTACTCCCGCCTGTGTATGGCTGCTTGAGCTAGAGGTCCCCGTGGTGTCTGGTCAGTGTTAGAGCTGCAGGTGAGCAGCGGCTACAGAAAGGGGTGGGACAGCGGCAGGATCCTGGATTCCTTCCCATTTTCTTTCCACTGAGCTCCTGAGTGCACTGGCAGGTCGCTTACTTCACTGTGTCTCATTTTTTGCTGTTTGTAAATGGGAACACGTTTCACCTCACAGGGCTGCTGCGAAGCTTAATTAAGATTTGAAAAGTGCTTTGGTGCTGTATAAATGCCAGTCACTTTAATTAATAAAATGAAATGGCTGCGCATACTTGGCTTCTTTGTTTACCTGGGTGTGAGCAAGCAGCAGCTAGCAAGATGATGTGCGATACAGTTGGTATTCCACACACTTATGTCTTATAAATGTCCTGTTTTCCTGAAGGCACCTTGGGATACCTTAACCTGTTAGGATCACTCACTCCCTGACTGGGTATCTCCTTTGGAAACCAGGGATAAGTAATATCAAGGCTAAGTTCTGAGGACTGTCTTATCGCTGTGGGTGGTCATCTGGCTTGGCATGTGGGAGGATGCAGCATAAAGCATGTGTGTCTATATGTGTTTTAGCTTTCTGCTTTCTGATGCCCACAAGGCGGAACGAGCTACCTGCATGTGCTTGGACCTGGAGAGCCGCTTGGTAGTGTGTAATGTCAGAGGTGAACATCAGCTGCTCAGGTTGAGCATGGCCTGGTGATAGAAAAGCTGTGATGTGCATGAGAAGGTCTATGGTGAGACAGGGATGGAGAGCAGGTTGGGGTCCAGGCTGTGTTGGCAGGGTATGCACAACCATAATGCACATACCTGCAGTGTAGCTCAGGCAAGGACTGGGGTAAGAGCCTTAGGTGAAAGACGGCTCGCTGACGAAGGTGAGGATGAAGGTCCCAGCTGAGTCTCTGGAGGAGAGCTGGGTTTGGGAGGCTCCATTGAGGCTGCTTCTAGGTTGTTCATTCAAAGCAGGTGTCACTGGCTGGCCAGCTTGGAGCATGGGAGGTGGGGCAGCTTGCTCCAAACCCTCTGTGGTGGGTGACGCAAAGAGGACCAAAGCTGCCTATGGAGATGGCTTTTCTTTCCCTTTCTTAGTTTTCCCTGACCGTGCTCAAGGAAGGATTTTGCTAGCTGCATCATCTACATCTTCATAGAAAAGGCTTATTTCACATTCATGAGAGCCAAAAATGTCCAAGAGGGAGAAGCTAGCAAGGAGCTTGTTAAGAGGCTTCATTTTTTCTCAGTCTTCCAGGTGCCAAGTGTTCCAGAGTGCTTTCAGGTCTGTCCCTCAGTGCCTGGCCCAGAGCTCCAGCAGTTGCAGTGTCTAGTGCCACACAAGCAAGGGTTGCTTCACTGTGCAGTAAGCAGATACTGTCACATGCTGGTCCAAAAGAGCAACCCTGAGACAAACAGCCCTGTGTTTTTGGCCACTTTAAATCCAGATCTGAGCATCCTTGTTCTGAAATAAGGAATCGAAACATGAGCTCTGCAGTCTCTTTGAGTTTCCAGTAGGTATGTCTCTGCATCTGGAAAATGCCCTGTGGGCTCTCTCCTCTCTGGGTGACTGAGGAGAGAGGTTGTTCAAAGAGGAGTCCTAAATAAATGGTAAGAGGGAGTAACAATCTGTGTGAATGAGTGCTGTCTGTTCCTGGGCAGGTATCCCAATTGAAAGATGGTGGAAGGAGCCCTCTGAGAGCCTTTTCTTGGAGCTATTAATAACTCAGCTTTGTCCAAACTCTTGCCTTATGTAGGCAGTGGGGACAAAGCTTCCATGTCTCTCTTGTTTGTGGGGAACAGAATGCTGTTCCCCTTGCAGGTTTGTCGTGGATTAACCCCAGCCAGCAACTAGCACCATGCAGCTGCTCGCTCACTCCCCTCCGTGGGATGGAGAGAGAATCAGAAGAGTAAAAGTGAGAAAACTCGTGGGTTGAGATAAGACAGATATAATTACCTTTAATAGGTAAAACAAGAGCTGCACACAAGCAAAGCAAACCAAAGAATTAATTCACCACTCCCCATGGGCAGGCAGGTGTTCAGCCATCTTTAGGAAAACAGGGCTTCATCACATGTGATGGTTACTTGGGATGACAAATGCTGTCACTCTCAACATCATCTTCACCCTGGCCTCCTGGACAGGAACAAGGAGGAAAGAAGTTCTGCTAATGTTCACCCCTGACCCCAGACTGGTCCCCATCCTTCACCTGTCCATGGGAGATACTGCCACGGGAGGTGCTGCAGGCTGGCACACCAGCACATCCTCTCCTGGAGGAAATAGTGTGGGCAGGCAGGAGATCCCATGTCTCCTGGTGAGGATGATGTTTAAGCATGTAGGTATCAGTGTTGGTACACTCTGTTAGCGTGCATGGCTGTGTGTATCTCCATACCTATCATTTGTATTATAGAGAAGAACCACCTCTTTTCTCGAAGCCTGCACCATAGGGATGAGTAGGCGTATGTGCAGATAACTGCTTTTTATGAGCTGACAAAGGTTCCTATGTGCAGCCTGCTGGGGTGCTTGTACTTGAACACCAGGTGCATCTCTTTTTCTCCCCTGCCCTCTAGGCTGGAGTTTTCTGGGTGATTTCTCAGCAGCCACCTCTTTGCTGGACTAAAACTAATCTTTGGCATCTGATTATTGCACCACAGTTCAGGCTTCCAAGCAGAAATCTGTATCATCTTTCTGCCCTTGCAGAATGTCGGTAACTCAAAGCATGGGCAGCAGAAAAGGATCAGAGTACTTACGGGCTCTCATATTGCTTCTTACTCACGTCTGTGTGACCCTGATGTTATATCACAGCTTAATATGTTGTCCAGAATGTAATGTGTTTGCATAGTAGCAAATACTGGAGAAAGTCACAAGATCAAATTAAACGCCATAGTACTGACAGATTGGATTTCAGGAAAGAATTTACATCAGGGGATGGATGCGTAGAATTGAATTCCGAGACCAATATGAATTTCAAAAATTCAGGCTTTGTAAAGACTGATGGGAATATTTTAATATTTTTTTTGTTTATATATCCATTTCTGCTGATAGTGATCATAATGCATTTTTGTTTAAATCCAGAAGGGTGATCAAGAGTCAGATATAGCACAAATAGCTCTTAAACAGGTTACTGCTTTTGGAAAATGTGGATGTTAATACTAGCTTAGCCTTGTAGCTTGCTTGTACATCCAAGGAACGCATTTTTAACTAATTTCTTTAAACATGTATGTGAGCTAGGGATCTACTTAGTGTCTCTACTCTGGTTTGCATCAGTTTAAGCCTATCTGATTTTAACACCATTTTAATTAAACTGCTACAATTTCTTGTGTGGACCAAGTCAGTGAGAATGAGTGCAAATTACTTGGAAGTAGTATGTCTAATTCTCTAGTGAATATTTCCTTGAATCAATGTTACAAGACTCTCAGCACCTCCTGTGCAAGATACAAAGGAGTGTGCTTTCCTGGTGGCATCTCTGCAGTTGAGAGGGTGAGTGGCCAGTAAAGGACACTGTCTGGTTGCCAGTCTGGGAAGGAGGTGAAACCATAGAACTTCATCAGGGAGTTAACTCCTTTTAGAGGCATCCAGACCTAACAGAGGATGTCAAGAGTAGTAGGCTAAAAGCCACAGGACCATGGTCAGTGATGGGGCAGAGTTCAGCCTGCCTCTCAGAAAGATCCTCATTAGAGGAGCAGTGGTGCACAGTGTCTGAGCTGTGATAGAAGTGCAGTGGAGGCCTCATATGAAGGACTAGCCGGTATCATACAAAGCAGATACATAAGCCTTGGGTTTGGCCCTTACTGGGTAGTGCTGCTCGTTCTGAAAAGAGCCACTGACTATGACTGAAGTCGGAACAGCATAAAGGCATGGGATATGCTCCTGTCTGCAGAACAAAGGCAGCGAACCCTAAAGCTGATCTCAAAGGATTTGATTAAAGGCATAGCAAGCATTGGAGTGTTTTAAACAAATTCAGGCTTCTTCAAAGAGGCTGAGGCTGGAACTTCACTTCCTGAGGCATGGCCTTGCCAGGATGATGCCGAACACGACCCACACACTGTGAAAACAGTGTTAGTCTACTTAGCCTTTTCACTGTCCAGGAATGGAAACGCAAAGAACAGTGCAAAGTTAAAAAGCTAAAGCAACTCCTTTGAAATCCCAGGAGTGGGGTTCAGTTCAGATGCTAGCAACAAATTTCAGAGAGTGGTTATTTTTTGCTTTAATAACATTGAGCATTGCCTGAGAAACTTAAAACCACCATTCATTCACTGACCGATATCAGCTTCTCAGAAATATTGCACAACCATCCCACCATCGCCTGGAGAACCCTGCAGGCCTGCGAACAGCAGGAAAGGTGGCTCATCTCTCTGGTGTCTGGAGAGGGAAGCCTGCAGTGAGGTTCCTTCGGGCTGCATGAGGTAGGGAGCAGCTCTCTACAAACATCCTGGCCCAAGCAGAGCCATTTTACTGGCATGTTGGCTGTGTTAGAGGACCTGCCTTTGTGTAAGGCATCTTTTTGTCAAAGCTGGGGTGCCCTGTCTTAGTTGCAAAGCTGTGAGCAGCAAGGCCAAGAGAGCAGGAGCATTCCCATGATAGGGGTGTTGCGGGGCTGCTGACTCACTGTGCTTGCCAGCGGCACTGCTCTTCTGTCCCTAGTATGGAGGGGGAGGGAGATGGAACCACTGCAAAGATTAGTTGAAAGATAAGGTCACCTAGTGCCTCTGGTCACCAAATCAAAGTAGCTGGGATTTTCACAATGATGTTTGCCCACACAGAGAAGAAAGAAACAAACCCTTTTACATGCTACCCACATGGTAGGTCGCTTTATTAACAGTTCTGACTTCATTCAGATGCCTGATTTAAAACTGTGTGTATCAGGAAGGAGATTCAAGAATTAATTAGCATTGAGCTGGCCTGTTTTGATGCGCCAGGTGTGATTATCCTACTGCCATTTGTACTTAGCCGCATGAGCTGTTTGGCACAGCGTCCTAGAGCATAGTCTGGTTTGTTAAGCATAGGTGTCCTCTCTTCTAGCAAGAAGCATATCCAACTCTAATCCCATGCTCAGGATCAATAACGTGTCATGATGCCTGTGGTTAATTCTCCCCAGGCTTGAACTGTAAATGCGAACGTGCTGTGACATTTGCTCTGCCAGGCACAGCCCATGCCAGGCAGTGGAGTGACTTCCCCCTCCCTCTGCAAATGCAGGGTACCTTCCTGCAGCTGACAGGACCACACAGCAGCAAGCACCTTGGAAAAGAGAGCCCCTAAACCCTACCAAGACAAAACTCTGCTGCAACCAGAGTCTTCTACGTCCAGAGCCTGCAGGGAGGATGGGAGTGATAACAAAGCACACGTGACAGGCGTTAGTCATGTTGTTTAATGAAGGGCTAGAAGGCACTTGCAGACCCTGAATAGATGAAGGCTGCTCATGTGGATTTTCTGGCCCTGAAGTTAAAGAAACATAAGTCTTTGTTCTTACAGGATTTCAGGTCAGATTTTTCTATCCGACATGCCTCTCTTCAAGATAACCAGGTAAGGGAGCTCTTCAAAGTGAGCTGAAAATGAAGGTTTTTTTGGGGGGAGCTCCCCTTCTTTTGCTTTTGAAAATCATCCACCAGAATGGCAGCTGGGGGTTGCCTTGAGCTCATCTTTTTGGCATTTCTAGCTTCCCCATCAGCTTCCTCTCCTCTTCCAGCCCATAGGTCTTGACCCCATTCCTTCCCTGAGGTAAATACAATGTCAAGGCTAATTATCCAGAAAGGAAATATTAATGAATATCATAGGAAGCTTATGAGGTGAATTCTTCTCAGAGCAGTGGGCACAGCTGCCTGGTTAGAGTACCCTACCCAATATGACAACAACACTGTTTGCTTACTTTCTTTACAGATCCTTTGATAGATGAGTTGCAGTGCTCTTTGTATGGTTTTTAGTCCTCTGCCTGGCATCTTTTATGGCTTCCTTTACATGTTTCAAATCAGCCATCCAAAGGAGCTGTAGGAGAGCCTGGCGCAGACAGGCTCAGGCTCTCTTTTAGCCCAGCTGGTCAAAAATAGTCTTGGGAAACTGTGAATCTTGGATGGGGGTATAAAGAGCAGGGCAGGTCACTGTGTAAAAAGTGACAAATGCTTTGCCATTGTGACCGCAGCCAGTCTGGCGACCAGGTATGGATGCTCTGCAGGCCACTGGTACCCCACAGACCATGGATTTTTAATAACTTGGCCTTTGTGTTCTTTCAGTCACTGAAATATTTAGCATCCTTTTACCACTCTGCATGGGCTGTTCTAGTTCAAGATCCCTGGAGTGCAAGGTTTGACTCTTCTCTCAACAATTTTCAGCCTTCATAATGAGTAGGGTGTATGTTCATTTCAGAACAGAGGGATAGGAAGTAATTTCCCTTAATCTGTTTGAAGAAGTCCAGACCATGGTTTAACCCATCTCAGAATAGGCGTCACCAATCAACTTTCGCCTGTGCACATATCACTGAATTGGGTGAGCCAGGGAGAGACCATTTCCAATGGGACACCATGCATTTTCAGGACTGAAGGAGGTAGGTACCAATGTGTTGATTAAACATATGCAGGCCAGTGCACCTGAGCTCGCAGCCAGAGACATTATTGCTGTCATCAGCTTGAGTTTTATAGGCTGTTGCAAGAGTCCCAGGCACAGCATCAGCTTGCATGTACTCTAGTAGTTTTCTCACAGTATTCCCAGCATATGTCACCATTGTTGGGCTATTTTGGGTTTGTTGTGATCTTTGAGGAATGGTTATTCTGTTGAAGAAAGGAATCTCACACTGCTCATTACTAGAATGTCTGACATTTTAGCATCCTGCTTATTCACAGTTTTCACAGAATCACAGAGTGGTTGAGGATGGAAGTGACCTCTGAAGGTCCTCTGGCCCAGTCCTGCTGCTCAAGTAGGACCGCTTTGAGCCAGTTACCCACAAACTTGTCCAGACGCCTTTTGGCTGTCTCCAACAGTGGAGACTTTACAACATCTCTGGACATCCTGTGCCAGTGCTTGGTCATGCTCACAGTAAAAAAGTGTTTCCTGATGTTCAGAGGGAACCTCCTGTGTTTCAGTTTGTGCCCATTACCTCTGATACTGTCACTGGGCATCATTGAAAAGAGCCTGGCTTCATCCTTTTTGCACCGTCCTTTCAGGTACTTGTATACATTGATAAGACCTCCCTGAGCCTTCTCGTCTTGAGGCTGAACAGCCTTTCCACACAGGAAGGATGCTCCAGTCCCATAATCATCCTTGTGGCCCTTTGTTGAATTCTTTCCAGTAAGGCTAGCAAGGAGCAGGGAGTTGGACTTGATGATCCTTACAGGTCCCTTCCAACTTGAGCTATTCTATGATTCTGTGTCCGTATGTTTCTTGTACTGGGGAGCCCAGAACTGGACACAGTACTCCAGGTGTGGCCTGAAGAGTGCTGAGCAGAAGGGAAGGATCGCCTCCTTCAGCTTCCTGCCACTACACATCCTAATCCAGGCCAGGATACTACTGGACTTCTTTGTCACAAGGTCACATTGCTGGCTCATGGTCAATTTTGTGACTACCAGGACTCCCAGGCTGTCTTCTGCTAAGCTGCATTCCAGCCAGGCCACCCTCACCATGTACAAGGACCCATGGTTGTTCCTTCCAAGGTGCAGTTTCAGTCTTAGTCAGTACATTTACCCGCACCACGGTAAAACATTCAGTGTGTAAGAAATATGTATGCATCAGCTGGTCATCCTTCACTAAACTGTTGTGCTCAGTAAAGGTCACAAAGCAAAGAAATGGTTGCTAATATGCAGGCAGGCCAATGCCCAGCATCCCACGCCAGGCTGCTGCCTGGAGGATGCTCCCCAGGAGCTGTGGGAGAAGGGCAGCTCTGAATCACACTGTCAGGATTTTGGGATTACGTCTGGAGTCTTAGACTCAGCTGATGGGGGCACAGGACAGGAGAGGAAGGCTGTATGTTGATTAGACCTCTGCTTCCACAGCTTTGAGCTCTATTTCCTTGGTTTTCCTCAAAGCCAATCTAGCACTTTTCCCATGAAATCACTTATGTACCCATCTTCCATACAGATGTGAGCCTCCTTTGGGTTCTGTCCCTTTCTGTGCAGTGCTGCTAGCAAGGAAGGCCAACTCCAGCTTGTAGCAGTGGGGCTCTGCACTTGGGACCGCAGGAGAGCTCTGTGAAGAAACAGTTTTGTATCCAGACAGGAAATGAAAACACCAACCCAGAGAGAGCCCACTAAGAGTTCAAGGACAACCCTGTGGGATGAGGAGAGGTTGGGTAGACTTTCCCATCACCTCCCTGGAGGCCATTTTTCATGCCATAGTCCAGGTGGGAGCAGTCAGGGGCTGCCCTAACTGGGGAGAGATCAAGTGCTGCAGGCTCCAGCCCTCCCTTCCCCTGCTGCAGGGATAGCAGAGGCAGCCATGGTGATGTAGGCACCAGCTGAGTCCTGACAGCAAGAAGATCCTCTATCCAGGGCTGGCAGGGGTTTTATGTACTCTAGTGAGCAGTCTGGAAGAGCTACAGTCAAAACACTCGGGCAGAGGTAAGAAGACTATAAATGTGAAGAGGAAGTGAGATTTGTGATTTTTCAGCATTTTTGTGACATGATTGGGGTGCAGAAAGGAAAAAAACCTTTTATTTTGGGCCTTTAATTCTGGACACATCTGAGCTGTCTGTAGGAGACCTGAGAGTTTTAAAGCAATTGCGGTATCTTGAAGAGCAATACAATTACTTTTTCCTCAGATTTGCTTTTGCTTTTAGCCTGTGAGGAGTTCTGTACTGCTGTAGCTATGTTGCTATCAGCCCCCAGTCTAGCTGGTGATAGCCAACGTGAGTAGCTTGACACCACCTATAGTTATAGCAGTGATTGCAATACAGATGCAGCCTGCAGTATGCAAACCTGAAAATATTGGCCAGTCTACCCATATGTAAATCTCAGTGCATATATTTATTTGTGTCAAGAACTAAATTAAGTAGAAATGGATTGCTTGCCAGGACTATAAAAATGTCAGGTCTTCGAAAGAGCCCCATCTCTGCAACAGCATTTGAAATATTGCCTATATATTGGAGGGGATTAGAGCCAAATGAGAAGATACCACTCAGAGCAATAAACTCAGCCTTGCAGCCTGTTTTGTTGGGACTTAGGAGAAAAGAGACTGCAGATCCACCTTGCGACAAACAGAAGTCACTCTAGGGAGCATGGCAAGCTCCTTAGGTGTATGTAGGAATGGATGCAACTTCACTACATTTATGTGAGATATTTTTCCTCCTATTGAGCTTAATGGACAGGGTGTCTTTCATGAATTCATGCTCAGCTTCTTCAGAAACTGATGTTAAAGCAGGGGCTAGGTCTCTAATGTGGGGTGGGAAGTGAGCATGGCATGCTAGCAGTAATGTGAGAGCTGGTACAAGCCCTCGGGAGTGTCATCTTTAGGGCTTCAAGATAATGATTTTCCTTTTGACAATTTAGATCTATGATGCCCCTTTTAACCTGAACAGTTAGATAGGAAAACAAACCCCAAAAGGACAAAAGAAAGCAAATCGCTTGCTCCCTAGCCTCAGGGTTGAGCTGGCTGAGATAAGAATACGGTGGGAGCCAGATATTTGCATAGACTGAATCCTGTTTCTCACTCAGCCTGTAGGTTTTGTGCAGTTGCCTCTTTAGTCTTTGATATTTTCTGCTCTTCACAGAGGTAATTTTTCCTTCCCTTTCACAAAACAATAGCTAACAGGGCTCTTCTGCCTATAAATGTCTTCATTTTGGGTAACAAGACAAGGCTCAGTTTAGGCATTGTCTCTTAGCTACCTTATGCAGAAAATAAGATTTTATACAAGACATACAACTATGTCACCTTTGGTACTTCTGGCACGCTGTTTTCCAGACATGATCAGGACTCAGATGAGAGAATCACTTGCACATAAGATGCACTTAAGTGTTGCTCATTAAGTGTGCTTTAACAGAAGCTTTATCTCTAGCTCGTTCTCTAAAATCCAGAGTATGGGGGGGAAGAGGGGTAAGTGCGATCATTTTATTCTCTCTCTTTCCATTTCTGTTGCCTGACTCAAATGCAACAACAGCCTGCAAGGAGGGATGTAATTTACTACAGACTTCCCTCTGCAGCTGGCACACCAGATTGTGAGCCTATCCATGAGACAAGCCCCCCACCCACCAACTACTCTTTATCTTTGGGGTAGTCTTATCTTACAAGCTCTTGAAAATCAAGCCAAATACAAGGCAAGGCTTGACTCCTCCTTGCCCACATGTTACTAGGATTTGAAGCACAGTAAAGTAGTAGTGATACATTTGCAAGCGGTTTAAAACTGTAGCACATTCTCTGAGTGGTGGGCCCAGCTTAGAGTGCCCCAGGCAACAAGCAGGCTGGTAGTTTTAAAGACATGCCTATTCAATAAGATCAACCCTGACTCTGGTGGTCCTGGCTACACCAGGTTTCTGTCCAGGAGCCAGCATGCTCCTGTTCACTCGGGTTCATTCCTGATGGGCTGGTGCAGCCATGGGGAGCTACATGCACTTCTTTTTACAGGGCCTTCTTTGCAGGGCCAGGCTGGATGTGGTTCTGAGCAACCTGATCTAGTTGCAAATGTCCCTGCTCATTGCAGAGGGGTTGGACTGGATGACTTTTGAAGGTCACTTCCAACCCAAACTATTCTGTGGTTCTCTGATTCTGTTGTATACGAGGTTGGAGTTCCAGCCATTGAAATTTCTCTGAACAATCTGGCTGAATGCATCAGACCCAGGCAGTGCTCAGTATCCTTTTCCATTCCTAGCTGTCATCTACAGCAGCCCTTGTCTGTGGGAGGGTCTTCTCCCCATATGGGAACTGGTGGCAGGAGCTCTGTGGGTCCTGTTGTGCACTGTGGGTGAGAGCTACATCTCCTTTGGTTCCTGTCTCATTGGCATACTGCAAGGATACATGCGTGAAAGTATGAGAGACATTAGGGTTTTGGGGGTCCTGGAAGAGATCAGATTGCTAAAAATGGCTGTGGCCTTCCTATTCACAGCAAGCCTGTAAGCTCTGCCAGTGAGCTTCATAATTGATAACAAGCAGAGGTCTAAGAATCCATTTATAGGTTTTATCATTCTTGACAGATCTGCTGACTTTTTGGTTTGTGAGAGCAGGGGACACAGCAGGACTCCTAAATGGACTAAGGAGCTGAGCCAGCCCCAGCTTCCATTCGGGTTACACGCCACTTGTCCCTGCCTCTCTGTCATGCTGCTGGATACCCTCCTGCCAGCAAAGAGAGAATGTCCATGGAAGCCGAGCTTGTCCTGTATGACAGCTTCATCCCTCTTACAGGCAGCTCCCTGCCTGCCTCTGCACTATTGTCTAGTCCCACGTTGGTCATCCATGAGGTCCAGAGAGCCTTACACAGGAGCTGCTGGAAGCAGAGCTAGGAAGGGTGAGAATATAAGGAAAATGGGGCCAGTATGCAGGAAGGCTGCCTTGCTAAGAGCATTCCTAAGGAAAAATCCTGGAAAGGGAGAGAACATAAAAAACATGAGGGATGTGTGAAGCCAGGTTGCAGAGCTGCCTTGTGAGTTGGAAACCTGCCAGAGTTCTCTGCTTTACTGTGAGGTGTGAAAACAGCCCACGTGCAAAGCCTGAGAGTTGCTTTGCAGCCAAAAAAGGTGTTATCTTCTTTTGTATATGTAGTAAAGCAAGATTTCCAGTCCGCCTGGGAGAGACAGTGCTCAGCAGCATGGCTGGAGGAGAGCAGGCAGGAGAGGTCGTGGTTTGGGATGCTCCCTCTGGGCCGACTTCTCTGTTCCGTTCCCCAGGGTGGGGCCCTGGTTCTGCATGGGGGGTCTCTGATGGCTTACGTGGTTCCAATTCCTGCAACGTGATTGCTCGTCTCCAAACATACTGTGCTTTTCTGATGTCCTTGGTAGACTCACCTGGGCTCTTGCCCTTTTAAAGATGCTAAGAACATCTTTGTATTTCTTAAAAGCTAACACTGACCCTTGCTGTGAGGCTGCGGTCTGTTTTCACAGGAGCTTTTCTCAGGCAGGCTCTCCTCTGTCCTGCTGAGGACTGAAGAGATATTCAAGAACCTTCTTAAAGGTTTGGCCTTGTAAGTACCATGTCTTGCCGTTTCCTATAAGTTAGTGTTTGTTTCACCAGGTGGTATAATCTTATGTAGTGAGGTGGGTGACTAAAGGGCAAATTGTGTCTCTGTGTGCTGCCTTCCTTATGACTGTAGCTACAAATATGGTGCAATAATGGTGGAATATATTGTTTCAGCAAATATTTTAGATTGCATCCTAGGTTGTCTGAAGCCAGAGCTGTGGTGAAGCTGAAGTGTTTTCAGAAGCTGATGAGGATGCTGGCTTGATTGCTTTCTTACTTTTAAGTAAAAAGTTAATTAGCTATTTATGTTGTTGCAAACTGTGATGGCCTAAGGATATGAGAGTGGCAAAGTCTCTCGGGAGAGGATATATGAGCCCAGCTGATTGGTATGAGTTCCCAGGAAAAGGTAATTTGAGGCAATGCAAACCCTTTTACAAGCTTAAACAGAAAACCCAAATTTGAAACTGAGTACATTCTGGGCACAAATCCCTTATGCTCAGAAGCTCATACAGGAAGATTAGTTGAGCTAGTAAGGCATATTACCCGCTCCTTAAAAACCTTACTTATATTTATTTATGCATTTCAAGCATTCTCTTCCCCATAATATTGAAGCATCTTGAAATATTAATGCATTCGTGCTCTTGACGTGCCTCAGAGGCAAAGGAGCACTTGTTCTCATTCTACAAGCGGGAAAAGAAGTGGCTTTTCTGGAGTCACAAAGGAGGACACTGGCAGAGGCAGAGCAAGGATCGCATGGTGGCACCTTACAGAACTGTGATTCCTCTGATTAGGAAATACAGGTTAAGCTAAGAAGCTTGAAAGGAAGAGGCCTATGCTCTCACTATGTGCCATTTATAATTGAACTCCGCATTATGGGGAATGATACTGGATCATGCTGTAATTTTCAACGGAACTTGGCCTTCATGTAAGTGAAGGTGTGGATATGGCTAACTTCCCCATTCCCCCCCAGTGCTGCATTCCCACAGCCCAGGATCCTTTGATCAAGAAGATGCTGCACTAGCTCCTTCTTCGAAACGTCATCCATCATCTCGGAGAAGGGCATACAGAGCTTTGATGTCCACTCGTTTATTTCAGAACTCAGTGGGGTAATGAGTTTGGGTTTTCAACTGTATCACTATGCAATGCAGAATGACTGCCCAGGCTTATTTCACATCAAAAGTTATTTTTAATAGAGCTCTCAAAGGGAAAGGAGAAAAATCTTGAGGACATGTATCCTTGTGGTTCAGACTACAGTTCCCTGAGAAAGCAGGTCTGTATAGGCTAACCTGTACATCCATCACCTTTCCAAAAAAGGAGATGGCACATGTATCACAGTGAGCTTCAAAGACTGGCTTTAATGAACCGGTGTGAGACCCAGTGCTACAGAGGCCAACCCCTCTGTGTGCAGCTTGGGGGAATATTGATAGTGAGGCTACAGCCAAGCAGCCGTGTGACATGAGAAGCAGGAAGAAAGGAAACAGGATACCTGCACAGGCAGTGTTTTCTTTCCAGCTTGAAGACAAGTAGTCAGTACCAAGGCTGCTGCAGTGCTGGAGACATTGCTGCATTAGCAAGCTCTGTGGCCAGTTTTGTGCCTGGGTCCCTAAATTTACCTGGTGGCTTTGGCATCTTAATTTGTAGCATTGTTTTTGGTACTGTGTGTAGGTTAACACGTGACACATTTCATCCTAGCAGCAGGCACTTTCCATGGGGTGGAGAAGTGATTTTTCTATTACAGTTTGTGAAATGTTTCACATTGTGTTTCAGTAGGCTTATAACAGGACATGAACCTGGTTTAGCAGGAGAGACATAACTGATGGGATCTAATGTATACAGAATCAGCTTATATAAGGGTTCAGTGCCTCCAAGTGATGAATTTTTGCATCAATGCGAATGGTTCATTTTGGAGAGAAGGGCACTGGGTAGGTTGCTGTGAATTGAAGAATGCCTGAATACAAGAACCTGAGCCAAAAGAAGTACAAACAGTGATTTTGGTTTTAACATTCAGATTTATGGAGTTCTAACCAGGTTTGAGTGCCTGGATGGGGTGCTTTATTTTAGGTGTGCTTTTTTTTTAGAGGCATCTGATTTTTGCCAGAATTTTCAATAAGAAGCTGCAGTTCTGAGGGCCGTGATTTCTATGTTCCCGGTGTCAAATATGCAAACTTGGACAAAGGCTGTTCATTCCCTTTCCCCATGCTATTTTTCCATGCTTCAGTTTCTCATGACTGAAGTGAAAATGTTAATATTTATCTTTATTTTTTGAGCTGCTTTTATTCCTTTTAGTCCTTTGATAGGAAGTAGTGTCTCCGTACATGGTTGTGAAGGAAATAAGGATAAATTCCTGAAAAAAAGCCCAAACCCTGCATTTTGGAAGAATACTGTTCATTCATAATGGAAACAGAGGCTTTGATATGTGTCCCAACGAGCATTTTCCAGCAAAGGAATATGCCGGAAAAAAAGTACCCTCTGAATAGGAGATTTAACTGACTAGTAACAGGCTAGCTTTTCTGAGGTATTTTCCACATTTCACAAAAATAATCCGTGGATCCCTAAACACCCATCCGCCACAGGACAGCACCTGCTGACCTAATACTTCCTGCTATGCACACCAAAGTGGGATTTTTGGAGAGCATGTATACTCTTACACACAGTGTAGGAGGACCAGTATGGAGGACAGGAGGCAATAGTCTCTGTTTTATTCTTTGCAAGCCAGGCTTACATCTTTTTAGCCCAGATTTTTTTATCAAGGTTTTTTTTAATTAGTGGTTTTCTCCCCCCCTGTACTGGCTCAGAAGACATCATCCATGAAATATAAACCAGTGCCACTTCCTCCATGACCTTAGCTGTCCTCAGGTTTCCTGGCTCCATATCAGCCAGTTCTACCACCATATTTTGTGAGCCCTGGCAGAAGCCCATTTTTACTGAAAAGGTGGTTTATAGTATTGGTAGACTGAAACAGACTGCTTTGATTTATCCTTATTTTAGGGTTTCTGTCTGTGGGTGATTGAGTTTAATTAAGGCTGACTAGTAAATATTTACCCTCATGACAGAAATAGGTCCAGGTTTGTCTGTTAAAAATACTCCACAGCTTGCCTTTTTGGCTGCTTCTAACTGAACCGAATGCTCGGCAGTTTTATTAACACCAGTGAGGGAAAAGACCTCAAACCCCATTGCTTCAAGCTTTTAACTGTTCAGCTCATCCCTGGCTGAGAAGCACCTCTCCCCCCAAGCATCCCTGTGTCCTGCATCCCAGTCCCTGCCAAAGTGAAGACCGTTGCCATGGAAGCCTCATTAAATCTGAATCTCGCCTGGCAGGGGCTGTGGCTGTGGCTGTATTTTTAGGCAGCAGCGGTTGCATAAGGGGGGCAGGATGACACCAGGAGGTGCCTTACATCTTGCCTTGGTGGACACCTGCCAGGAACTACCAGGGCCAAAAGACATGTCCTGCTCAGGAAAGCTCTCTTGAGCGAGGCAGCCCTTGGCAGCCCCTGGTGTTGCTACAGCTGAGCATGGAGGAGATGCAGCATGTGGAGGTGGTCTTTAATGGCCAGGCAAGCTTTTGGTTTGTGGCATGGTTCTATGGAGGGCCAGGGGCTCCAAAAAGCAGGATTCTCTTCAGATTAGACTAAAGATAACAAATGTCTCTTGACTTGAACAAAACTTTAATACCTGGAGGGGTAGGAAGAAACTCATCCAAGCACAGTTGAAGACCAGCACTGCACTCATAGCCATGAATATTTTGGTGAATGCGATACCACATATGAGCCCATAGCTCCCAAAAGAAGGAAATAGAGCTACATGTTGTCATAGATGCTCAGGGTGAATCCCATCTTGGGTGCCGTCTTGCCTAAATCCATATTTGGAACGACTGGAATTGAGCCCATACTCCTGTTTGAGGAACAGGATGTGAAATCTGCATTTACTATGAAAATAAAAAAACCAAAACAAAACACTGAGAAAGCAGTCACCAAACCAACAACAAAACCCCACAATTACAAACAAAAAACCCCCACCCCACATGTTCACTCTGTGTCATTTCAAATCAGATTTGCTGACCACTGAATAAAAAAAAAAAGGAAGGTTTAGTGTGTCTCAGTACTATTAGGATTTCTTGGCTCAAAACCTGGGGCTGGTCCTCTGCGTACACCTCTAGCACTGAATCCCAGCAGTGCTAAATACTCAACCCACCAGATTTTATCCTGAATTGCAACTGGTCGATCTTTCAGTCTTCTGTGGGTCTCACAGATGGCCAGAAGAGCCTCATTTAGCCTTCAAAACTGTTGTTATTTGTGCTGAGACATGAAAAGGAAAGAGTCCAGCTTGACCATAAACTAATAACTCTTGTCTCTAATCAAAGCCATCTCTTTCTTTGAAGGCTGGGAAAATTTGATCTGGAGCACTTGGGCTAAAATTAAATAGAACCCAGCACCGCCATCCTGTACAGTCACACTCTGTCAGAGCAGAGTCATATGTGAAGCTCTGAGGGCTAGCAGGGTCTGTCACTGTCGTTGCTTTTTAAAGAGGTGGCAATGTCATTAGCAGCTTTCTTTCCCTCCTTTCTCCAGTCACAGATCTCCAAATGTCCATCTCTGCAGGAGGCACCAACTGGGAAATAAACATTTTTTTAAAAAACCCAACCCAGGATAATTTCTAATTGGCTGGAAATGGAACGCGACCCGGTTCTCTGTAGGCAAGTGCGCCTGGCAAAGCCAGCTTTTGCAGATGCGGGCTTTCTCTGCTCTAGACCATCTCTAAGACCTCCATGGGCATCTATTTCCAGCTTCAGGGCTGGCTCTGCAGACCCTTCTCAACATTAGGACCATGAAAAAGGTGGGGTTTAGCCACTCTCAGGCTCTCCTCTACAGTTGTAGGAAGTGCAACTTGCCATCAGTCTTGTTTTGAGAGTAGGGCAAGTGGCGTTTTGCCCAGGCAGCATCATTTCTCTTCATCTGTTGCCATGATTTTAAGTCTCACCCCTCTCAAGTGGGCTTTTCGGACTACTTCAGAAAGCCCTAAGTGTCTTCCTCTGACTCTTGCTCAAGCCCTGACTCTGTATCCAATGACCCAAGCTGGTGAACATAGTGCCACCTGGCCACCCAGGAGGGCACAAGTAGAGTAGGGACCTGGAGAGCCCAGGGCACATCTTGTGCTCTTGCAGCCTCTGTGCGCCAGCAGTGCTGCTGCAGATAGACCACAGGACAGAAATAGGCTGCTGTGCTGCAGTATGGAGCAAGCACTGCATCGCTCAGGCAGCAGCCCTGGGTGCAAGGAGTGTCCCCCAGCAGTGGGGAGGCTGGGTGACTGTTTAGGGGCAGGGGGGCTTTTGCTCGTGTGTTTCATTCCCACCTACTGCAGCCGATTCCTATCTATGAAGCCCAGGAAGACTTCAATACCATCTCTCTTCTTCTGGAGAGCAAAGAGAAGTGCTGCCTACCCTCAAGTACGAAGCCAGGGGAGAACATCAGACCAATGAGTTTCACAGTCAGATCCAATTTGTGGTGAATGGTGTCAGTTTGGGAGCATTTAGAGAGAGTCTATTTCTCAATATGCATTTTACTCCAGTGCCCTTCTGGGGTGGCTAAGGAAGTGGGCTGGGCAGCGTGATGGCAGGGAGCAGAGTGAGGGACAGCATCTGTAAAATAGAATAAGCCACTGATAAACACTGACAGACGTCCTGGTAAACAGACAGAGCAGAAAGCTCCTGCTCCTGACAGTCTCCCTGGTGTACAGCAGCTTCCTTGTAAGAGTGCTGACACTTACTGCAGGGCACATGTGAAGCAAGCTGGAAGAAAGCAGAGGCTGGAGCAGGGAGTGGTGGGGGAGCGATGCTCAGGCACCAATGGCATTGCAACCCAATTACATTCTGGCTGGGCAGAGAGCTGGGATGGGCCCTCCTTTCAGAAAAAATCAAAATCAGATTAAAAAAATTTCCAGTGTAGCTTTTCCTTTCTCTTCAGAAGTTCTTTGTCGTGGGATTTCAAGTCCTAAAGTGTTGTCTAAGTGCCGTGATGGCAAGGACTCTTGGTTGGAGTCAGGGAATTACATTTTTAAGGTGGGAGGGCAAAGGGGAGGTCATTAAACATCCGAAACCACAAGGGATTCATTGTAGAGGTCTGCGTCAGGTTTTAGCTTTCAGAGCAGTTGTATCATGTTACTAAACCCTCAAGGACTTGTTTACTGATGCTGGGGTGAAGGGTGTTGCACCCACTACCAAGCTGGGTGGAAGACCAAGGCTGGGAGAATGGTTGGTTGTTGTTATCAGGCTAAGGTTCTAAACAGATGGAGAGAAATGTGTGAGACCAGCCTGAATCAGGCTTTGCCAAAAGCAGTTCCCACAAAGGGATCCACCTGTGAAGGCTGAGATGGGGCTAAGTGTTAGGGTGGAAATTACAGCAGTAAGATGTTAGAGGATTGCTGTTGATTAAAGCAGACCTGCTTGGGTGGGTGAGGGCTGTGCGGGCTGTGGTGTTTGGATTGTTTGATGGGTGATGCAGCACTTGTTGCTGTCTCTGGCTGAGCCAGACTGTCCCGGGGAGGGACTGGCTGTGGTAAGGTAGGGGCACATGAGCAGTCAGGTCTTTGGGAATTGAAAGCGGGTCATTGGCAAAATTAAGTGAGGCTTGAAGGTTTATCTGCTGCTAAATTTAACCATTCTGAAACACTCCACTGAAAACTGGCTGATGACATAATTTTTGTTTAGTTTATGAATAAGGAGGTGGCTTTTTTATTGTCCAAAGCTCTGGATTCCGGAAGTGAAAGCCTAGAAGGGCTGGCCTCCTCCTCGGAACCTGCAGCTCCTCCAGCAGCATTAGCTCCTGGAAGGTAATGAATGGCCCTGTTCAGTTTTCCCAGGGTGTTTTTATTAGGTAAGAAATAGAATTAAAACACCCCCAATGAGTGACATGAAATGGTGTAACCGAGTATGCTCTACCCTGTTTTCAGCGCTACAGGAGAGAATCGTGAGCCTGGTCTAATGCACAGGGCCTTGGATAAAGATGCTTTGTGTAAATGGTAGGATATGCAACTTTCATGATGCTGTAGCAATTTGGCACGCTGTCCCTTAGTTTGGTCACAAGAAGCCTGTGACCAAATCCAAAGCACCCCAGTTCTGGCTCTGTCTCCAGCTTCTTTGGTTCAAATATAATAATTGTATCTGCAGCGTGCAAAGCGGGCTTGTTTCAGGCTGGCAGCTGCACAGTGTTGTTTGCAGCTCATTAATTTCCTACAGATTGCTGCTTTGCTGCTCTGTTGAATGTAGCACAACTCCAATGGCTGGGCTGAACACTGCCCTGCTGAGCTGAAAGTGCTGTTGGGTGGGTACTCGGGAAGAGCAGGGCGAGGGAGGGGAAAGAGGGACTTGTGAGGATGATGTCTGGAGAGGTTTGTGATAGGAAAGTTTGCTTCACTGCCTACTGCTTTTGATGTGCTTTGTGCACTGACATCTGGGGATGCTGTCATGTGCAGAAGCCAGGAGGGAGGTCTAGGCAGGCACACGGTGCTGACATAATGCCACCTCCCATGCTGGGAACTGGGGGAGACTATTCTGACCTTTCTTGGAAAGCCAAATTTCATTGCCAGTGCAGTAAGTGTAGGACAGTGAGTTCTGGGAACAGCCACATTAAGAGGAGCCCTTTGCCTATATTGTCTGTGCTGGAAAGATCAGTGCTGTGGGTAGCAGGTGCAAATCTCTGCTTGCAGCAGCACATGGGGCTGTGTCTGTGGCTGATGCCAATCCAGAGGATGTGACAATAGGGTAGACTGAGGACCTGTAATCCCTGCCTGTGATCCACCTTCAGTTCTACCGCAGCCTGGGGTGCCACGCAACACTGCTGGTTTGGTTTCGGGTACCCCACATCAGGAGGTTTTTGCGAATTTGATGGGAGTTCAGAGAAGTGAATTTTGAAGAGAGGTCAATGCAACTGTGGAGCTCAGCTGAGCTACAAACAGCAGGGTGGCACACAGCCCTACAGAGCCGTGCCCAGGGAGGAGAATGTGGCTGGTTGTCCTCTGGATGTCACAGGGTGGATGGCCTGAAGGTGCAGGCAGTTATCAGCACTCACTGGAATGATGAGCTGAGGCAGGGATCAGTGCTAAGGGCGCACCCCAGAGCAGCAAGCTCAGGTCAATGGGGGCATGTTCTCCCAAAGGAACAGTGCCTGAAGGCAAGCCCCTTGGGTCTCTTCAAACCTGCTGTGACAAAGCACGGAGCAATGGGCAGTGCTGGGGGCTCCCTTGGGCTAACAAGCTTCAGCAATTTTTGCTCTAGGAGGAATTTAAAGCCTTCCAGGGCTGGTGAGGGTTGTTTTGAATCTGACACTTCTCATTCCTCAACTTCCTCTCCCCCTCCATCTCCACCTTCTCATCCTTGCCAGTATCTCCATGGCAACCCTGTTGCTGAAGAATAGAGAAGACATCTAAATATAGCTTCCAAATCTCCATGCCTTCAGTGAAATGTCTAAAACCAGGGGTGACAGCCTGAAGCACTGGTCTGCTAATACCAGTCAGTGACGGATGTCTTGTAGATGGAATTTGGGAGTGCTGTGGTAGGTCACATCCAGCTGAATGCCAGTTTCATGTTTGCTTAAGACATCTCGGGGGGTTTTGAGGTAGTCCAGGCTACCCCCTCCTGTCCAAGGCATTCCCACTTCTGCACACGTCCAGGTTTTAGAGTCATTCTCTAGAGTGAACAGAAGCATCTCTGGTACTTTGTTCATCAACATCCACGATGGGTTTTGACATCACAGGCTCTTGTTGTGGTGTGTTAGACTAAGCTGGAAGCAGAAAAATTCAAAGACTTTTAATAAGGAATAAATTCCCTTCCTTCTTTCTCCACTCTACTTTTTCTGGAATTTTTGTACTGTAACCACAGTGGGGTTGTGGCTGAGGCTTTACTCTTTTCTTAAATTCCTTTCTGAGGGAAAAAGGGCACAGCACACTCTGAGGGAAGCTGTTCCCCTGGGAACCTGCCCAAGGTAGGGAGGAGAGAAAGGTCCATGCCCAGGGCGCTGGCCCTGCTTTGCACCTACACCAGGCTGATACCCAACAGGACTGTCTGGTTTCATGGGTTGCCAAGTTGAATTATTATTTGCACAAAAGACAAGTGTGTATTGTTCTGACCTCAACAAATAGCTCCACAGGCTGCTGACACTTTAGTCTGCTCTCCCCTGGCCCTAAAGCATCAAGTCTCACAAGGCTGGCAAGAAAAAGCTGACTTGCAGCAAGGTAGGCCAGGGCCTGCTTGTGTCTGTACACACAGCTTCAGTATTTGGAGCCAGTAGTCTGCAGGGTGATGCACAGATCAGCCTAGATTATTTTTTTAAGTGGAACTTAAAGATTACAACAGAACTTGAAAATATTTAATTGGAAAAAAAATTGTAGCTTTATTAAATTTAATAAAGTAAAAAACCTGTGGAGCTGCGCTACTACTCTTGTACATATGCATAAGCTCACCTCAAATTTCTCAACTGAGCTCTTCAGCAGCTCAGAGAAGGGGGATTTAACAAACTGTGTTTTGCCCCTCTTTGCAGAAATTCTTAAAGCCAAATTGTGGCATCTTTCCTTGAAGATCCTGCATATTAGAACATTTAATCATGTTTCAACAAAGTGAAATACAGACTGCTTTGGAAATCTGCTTGTCTGGTAGGGCTGACTGCAGTAAGGAAGCTCCCAGAATGTTCTTTGGTGCTTCCCTGCCATGCCTTTTCCAGCTTTCCCCAGCTTCCAAGTTGAGTGTGAGACATTTGCTATTTACTAGCTCCAGTGCCAGTGCCCAAGGCTGACATGTGGTTGTACCACATCTCTTGAGTTGCCCTGTATAACATAACAGGTACTCCTTCTTGTTGTTGTTTGCAGTGCATGACAGCGTGTCCTGGTTTTGGCTGGGCTCACCTGCCTGCAACTTAGCAGCTCTGATTTTTCGCTGCTGGTAGTTACTTGCACCGATACAAAGGAGGCGTGAAACACTCATGTGAATTAGGCAGCATTTCATACTTCTTTGCAGGGTTGGCTGGCAGTGGGAAGTGAGGGCTGATCCACTGTATGAGAAAAAAAGCCAAATTGGAAAGTGAAGATGACCACAATCGCAGAGTGACCCCTTTAGTTTTGCTATCCAGGGTGGATATTTTATAGCATTTTTTACATATAATATACAATAAATTATGTATTATATAATTATATAATATGTAATAGATAATATAATATGTTATATATATAAAATACATAATATATAATAATATATATTTTGCATTTTTATATCTTTTTTATTTGGATTAATTTTTCACCTGCTATTAGTGCAAATCTTTTATTGGTAACACTTTAAAGTTTTCTAATACAAGTAAAGACTTAAAAACCATGGCTTTAGTCTTGACTGTGTCCTTTTAATTATCATGTGTCAGCTGCAAAAGCATTTTCAGTAGTTCTAATTGAAACATGAGCCAATTTACTAATTAGCTAAGATTACATGGGGAACACACAAAGAGAAAATGCCTTTCTTGTCAATATTTCTCCTTTATCCCTTACAAAGACCTGGTGTGACATGAACAAATTGCACTGCCAACAGTCAGCCAGGCAGAGCCCTTGAGCTCCTATGGTCCCAGACAGAGTTCCATGCAGGCCTGGGGAGGTGAGCATGGAAGGGCATGCATGATTCTGGACTGGGGTCCTTGTCTCCACCTCGAGGTACAGCCATTTCTTGCATGGTGCCTTCTTCAGTGGGCTTTTCTCCCTCCCTGTGGTTTGCTACAGCAGAGATGGATGTCTCTGGCTGTGGCTCTCACAGGAATGGAGCAGAGGTCCCCTATGTGCTGCTCACTTGGCAGGGATAGGGGCTTGCAGAAGGACTCTAGGACACCTGGGCAGGTCCCAGCCCCCGCCAGTGTAAGGTGGGATAGCAGGGGCATAGGGAGCCCTCCTTGCTATGTAAGTCAGGAGCCAGAGCCAAAGGCTTCTTCCCCCTCCCAAGCAAGTTATACCTTGTCAGTCTGGATGGACATTATGAAGGACTTTCTAGGGGTAAGGAGTTGAAATATGAGGAAAGATTTTCCAAGAAATCATGTCTATTGTGAAGTTTTTAAAAACCAGTTGGGTGAACACCTACCATCCAGCAATGGCTTGGTGGGACTAGCTCTGCCCGGAGGCAGAGTGATAGCTGAGTGCTAACAGTTGCTCTGAGCCCTATTTTCTTAGGTCTTTTGGTTCCCTAATAGCATAAAGGATCTTCGGCAAAGAAGAGGAGGTGCCCTGGAGAATTGCACAGTTCCCTTAAATGGGAGCCACACCAGATGAAGCAGAATAAGTTGATACATGAATAATGATTCTTCTACCACCACACCAAGCTCTCTCTTCTCACCCTTCTTATGGCTGCATCACTTTAACATTTTCTACATTAGGAGTTCAAAGCATGTAGGGTCTGTACTCTACCAAATCCATGTGAGAAATAAGGATCACAGCTGCTGCATGGACATAGAAACTGAACCACAGAAGTATCAATGACTGGCTTGAATGGCTTCAGGCTTGCCTGGATAAATACGTAGGTCATATAGTAATTATCACTGCCGAGAACCCTAGTTTAATGATAAGATGATTACTAGTTATCAACTGGGTATCCCAGAGACTGACTTCAAAACAAAGGAGAAAAAACCCAGTTTCTGGTGTGGGCTTCAGTCTATGATACTTTACAGCTGACTGGTCTGGTAGTGAAGCTGTTTGGGCTCTTCCCCATTGTGCTTGCTACACAAAGTGAGATGGCTCTTGCACAGCTGTTTTTCCAAGGTCCTTGTGAATGACACAGCCAGTTCCTGGAAACTAGCCTGTGATGGCTTGTCTCCAGTTTGTGTTAGTACCAGTTCTTCTGTAACTCATACATCAGCAACTTGCACACCAGTGATCTGCTTGAAATGCTGTCTTGACAGTTTGTCTATCCTGTTGATATCTGCTCAGGGAATTGGTACTAATGTCTGCTCTGACCTTAGAGGCATCTTCACTTCTCACCTGCACCTAGAACAAACTGATCATCACCATTGGTTTCAGCTGGACGCTTCATAACCTGTTCCACTCTTTGGGAGCCAAAAAATCTTCTTTCGTGGGCATGAGCTTAAGCTAAATGTGCAACCTGTCTGTCTTGTCATACTTTGGGTAGGTTCTTAAATGATCAGGGTTTTCTGTTGAAGGTGAGATCACTCAGCATCTCTTTTATATGAAGTTTAGTGAATCTGCTTTGAGATATAATGATTGTTTCCCTCGAATATCTCCTGGTTTTGTGCTATGTGATAGCATAATCTTTTGCTTCAAAATGGCTCAGGTTGTCCCACTCTAGGTTACTTGATGCACAACTCCATGTAACCATGCCCATCATATCAGGGCTTCTTTTGCTGGCTTCTTTACCTTGTAGGCCAGCACTGTCACATTTCTCTGTTAAATATCTCCTCTCAGGAAAGTCTCCTCTGTGAGCTAAGCAAAGACAGCTCCCCTCTGTGCATAGACTTATTTAAGCCCCTCAAATGCTGGCATATTACCTGGTCAGCATTTCTGCAGTAGGACTTCTCAATGAGATCTTCTGGCAGAGTGAATAGGTCCTATCTGTAGTTTCATATTGAAACCCCAGCCCAGTGCAGAGCTCTGGGTAAGAATCAGGCTGGTACCATCTGCTTTGAACTTCATGCCACAAAGACCTGCACCTACAGCAAATCAGATGTAGATTTTGATATATCAAGATGTGTCAAGAACACTGTGGCTTGACCCAAAGTGTATGCACTAATGATTCACATTAATGAATTACTAAAGATCTCCTGGTACTTCTCACTGTCCCAGGGATGATTACGTTGCTATCCTGGCTGTTTTCCATGCTGGCTAGCAGCATGCCACCAGGGACTGTAAATCCTACCCTTGCACTGCCCTGCCTGTTTCAGTGTTGTACACTATGTGACATCTCCTGACTTGCACTATTTTTAATACTGAGTCTTATTTCACATTCCAAAGTCACGCAGACACATCCTCTTAACATCCTCAGCAATAATTCCTGCAAATGAGAGTTTCCGCACAGAGAGATACTCTATGTTTTCTAGAACATTAATCAAATAACCATCCAGTTGTTGCCTTATGCATTGGAAGTGGACATGTTGTCAAATAAAATGATTTTACAGATTATCCTCTGTACTTCCCAGATGGGGAATTTAGCAACATCATGTGCACAAAGTCCTTTAGGAGAAGATCGATATCTATTCATTTCATCTTCTGTTGCTTACTCAGGGAAATCTCCTACTTTAAGTTGCTCCCTAGAGGAGCTTTCCCATCCCTAAGCTTTAAACCCACTGATTTTCATTAAGTGCATGTTGAAAGGAGAGTCCTGACTGACATTATCTGTGGGCAGCTCAGCAGCGAGCCCAGAGAAAAAGGAGCGAGAGAGCAGCTATCATGACTTCTGTATGGCCATGTGTTTCCTGGGAACCCTGGCTCTTGGCTTGCCCTGCTGTGTCTTAGCCCAAACACAAAGCATTGCTCAGTCTGCTGAAAACACCACTGAGGGCTGGATTAAAGCACTCTTCCCACCAATGTACCCATGCAGGGGTTGAGATTGGACTGTGCTGTGGCTTGGTGGTGGGGTTTCGTGGATTGCAGAGTGGCTTTTTGCTGCCAGGAGAGGCCTTTGGATGGCTCCTGTTGTTCTCTGCTTTTGAGCTATGTCTTGGCCGTGATCAAGCTCAAGAGAGAAAAGGGAAAGCTAGGAAGTGTCGTCCTTTCCTCATGCAGAATGACCAGAGGCTGTGGAATAAAAGCTCCTCGGCTGAGCAAGGTGGGCTTCAGATCTCTTACTTTCCATCGCAGTGAGCATGCTTGTCAGGGCTGCTGTGCCTCTAGCCCCTCTCATGTCTGCCTCTGCCTCCATTAATTTCAAGAAACTGACAGGATGTTCTTACAGCAAAATGTTCCCAAGCCTTCTCCTCTGCACGCTCTCTGCCTCTTGGTGTCCTCCTGTCACATCTCTCACATTAACGTGATGTCGTCCCAGGGCAGTGTTACATTCCAGCCCTTCTCCCCATCCATCTCCTCCACTCTCCATGCCTTCTGAGGAGGTAGCTCTCAGTGTTGCTGCAGGTCAGAGATGAGATTGTGAGGGAGCAATCTGTGTTTTGGCCTCCAGACAATTTTTGTCAGCTCAGGACACAGCTGTAGTTATGGTTGCTTTCATAGCTCTGGAGAGGAGCAAGATGCTTGCAGTGGCTTGGGTGCCTGGAAAAGGGCAGCCCCCACCATTCACAATGTGCTGTGAGGGGCCTGATGGGCCACCGCAGTCACCCTCCATCAGCGCTGAGCACTCTGTGGGGACAGCTGGGACAAGGGCACTCCTTTTCTCCTTGCATAGGGAGGTCTGGCATTGCACTGGCTCAGGAGCAAGAGCGGTCAGTGGCTGTGGTTTGGCTGGAGCCCTCCATCCAGCACTACCAGACCACAGATTCCCACTGCCATGCAGCCCACACCTCTGGACTCCTGGGTCCTCACACCTTTAGGTCCCTGAAGCCTTCATGCTGCAGTGGACCTGCTGAGCACTCACAGCCTCTCAGCAAAGCCGAGGTGGTTGGACACATCCTCTTTTGGGATTCAGACAGATTGGGCGAGGGGTGTAAGGCACCTGCGGCTCTGGTCTGTGGAAGTTCTGTCCCTCACTTGTTGTTTCAGAGTGAGGTAAAAGATACTTTTCCACTATTGCTCATAGAGAAGGAGGAAATCAGGGATTTACTGCATTGGTCACCAAGTTCAGGCAACCTTTTTTGAAAAGCTACCTGAGGCTTGGATGTGCAGTAATATTTGAGTTTACCACGGGGCTGAGCTGGTCTAGGAGTGCAGAGGGTTTGCTCCCTTGGTTTCCTTACCCAAGAGGACTCATTTTCGCAAAGCCAGCATCTTGCCATGTGGCCCTCTATGGATCCCCACTGTGTTTTCTTTCTCTTTCTTGACTATTCTTTTTCTTTTTTAGCATTAAAAGGACAAAGGAAATCTCACCACTGTGGAACTACTTAGTAGGCCATATAGAACGCTCTGTACTTAACAAAATGTGTGCGCAGAGAGTTGTTATTCCTTCACAGCTTTGAGTATTCATTGCGCAGGTGAGGGGCTTTCCATACACAGAGCACATGGCTGGGTGGATCATTGGCTGGGCACCCGTCCTCATAAAACAAGCATTTCTTCTCCGCTCTGGTACATGTACACACCACTCATGGAGATGGGAGAGCCACGGGGAGGGAAGGAAGGATGGAAGCAAGGAAGGAAGGGGGGAAAAAAAGGACAGTTGCTATATGAAAGCAAACCCAAGTGGTGTGCATGTGTGATATTCATTGCATGAAGTCTGAGAATAGCTCTGCCATGATACAGAACCTGGCTCCTGGGAAACAGGGTCTGTGGGGTTATTTTCCACATTTTTGCAGACAAACGATATTGAGCAATTTGGAGCTCCTGGAATGGAAAAAACCATAAGCAATGGTAATTACAAATAGGATTTTAAAAAGTAACCCGTGTTCAGGAAGCACAGGCTGCTTTTGAAAATCCCACCTTTTGTTTTGTAGTGTATGAGCAAGAAAAAGATCAGAGCTGTGAAGCAGCTGCAGTTTTAACTCAGCAAATTGAAGAAGCTTTGCAAAGTATCACCAGGCACCATCTGGTTCAAAAGCCAAACTCAGTTAACCTCTCAAATGAAGATGCAACAAAATCATCCCAATGAAGTCTTATCAGAGCACCAACATTTACACTGGAGACGTATTATGTAAAAACCTACATCCTTCAGGCTGGATTAGTGAAGACCGAAAGGGTCTAGAGCAGGGAAAGGAGCCTTGCTAGCATTAGTGCAGGATATGGTTAGAGCAAGCACTGGCAAAAATAAAGCTGATTTAGCTTAGAAAGAAGAATGAGAGGCAAGTTTTCTTGCATATTCCTGCACTGATGAATCTAACAGAGCTTGTCCAAACTCTTCCCTCTACCCCGTATGCCATCAGTTGAAAGACAGGGTTTGGGGCTAAGACCAAAACAAGAGCCAGCACAGGGAATGGGATTTCCACAGTCAGACTGCAGGAGCAGTTATAACTTGAGGATCAAATTGTAGGATGACTGGATAATTTTCTGGTCATTAATGGTATCAGTAGGAATACAAGCTGCAGTGATGACAGTTAATTAACTCTCCTATTCCCTATTGTGAAATGGTGATTTTCAGGGGGTTTCTGGCAGGGGCAGCATCCCCAGGATGGGGATTCCAGCATCCCCAGGATACAGGGCTGGACTGCTCATTCTCTGAAGCACCAAGAGCTACTGGATAAAGGGCATAGGTATTTGAAGCTTGGGGCTATTTTTCGAGACTCTCTGATTGCCAGTCCTGCTTTTCTCCTCTTTTGAATCCCCAGCCAAGACTGGTTGTGCATAGCATGATCTGAATGCTAAGGATGGTCAGGGATCAAGGGGAGGCCATAGTCGCATGGCTTTTCGTTGGTACAGAGCTGTGGGAAGCAGGGGGTTATTCACTGCCAGGAGGGGCAGCTTGCCTGGTGGCTATTTGGGGAAGATATTTTGGGGTAAGAGGAATGTTTTCTGTATGGAACTGGCTTTTTGTCTAAAAAATGCAGCTCCAGATTGGGGCTGAGTCTGACTGGAAGTCCAGGAGCTCCCAAGGCGGCAAGCACATGCCTGTTTACAGCAGTTGCATTTATACCAGCATGTAATCATATGTGCTCATCAATGCACGTGCAAACAGTGTTGCATTTAAGCAGGTGTGAGATCAGCCCGGAATAAAAGCATCAATCCCTCCTGTCACAAGTGAGGGACAAGATTGTGTGAAGCCTTGCAGCCACCAGGAAAGTGAAGGGAGCGTAGGGGTCACTTTCAGCCCATGGCAGTCAGCGAAACCCTTGCAAGAAGGAGGCAGCAGGTTGGCAGAGCCTTCAGCTCATTTCCCTTGTTCTGTTTGTGTGTGAAAGCCAAGGGATGATGACCTCTGCATAAGGCATGTATTTGCCATGAGAGGAAACAAAAATGCTTCAAGAACTTGTGAGAAATTTGCCGAAGGAGAGATGTAGGATGTGTTGCCCTGTTGCTCCAGCAGCCAGCACCTGTCAGAGCAGGTTGATGATGCTGATGAGCCCTCATCACTTAGGGTTCCCTCTGACATGAATGATATTAGAGCTGCGGATTGCAGGGTCCTTTCCAGTCCGTGTGGTCAGCGGGTGCTGCCAATAGGGAGGAGCAGCATGGTGCCCACAGGGTGTGTGCTTGTGCATCTCCTTTCGCACTTGTGTATGTGTGTGTGTGTGTGTGTGTGTGTGTGTGTATGTGGTGGGTAGCAGGGTGAGGGAAACCTGCTTCCCTGCTGGCCATCAGACCTCATTGCTGGTGGCTCCTGAGCCCCCCTCTCGTTTGCTGGCGAATCAGCAGTGTTTTTGTCTGAGTTTGCTTTGCACGGTGTGGCCTGCCATCATGCCTTTGGGTTAAACAGAAAATTGGTCAGTATCACTTGCAGGAGCGGGGCTTTAGCCTTTATCAAGGGCCATGTTGAGCTTGTTCAGTGGGTGAGAAAACTTTGACTGTCTAATGCACCCATTCGTCTCCTTCCTTCACTTCCGCTTCTCTGCTCCTTTCTCCTCTTTATGACCCTTACTATTTTTCCATCCACAGCAAAACAGTTCACATCAAGGTAATTGATGATGAGGAATATGAAAAAACCAAGAATTTCTTCATTGAGCTGATGAGTCCCCGCATGGTGGATATGAGTTTACAAAAAGGTGTAGTACTGACCCTGCAAACTAACATTAACGTTCTTTCCTCTTCTTTTCCATCTCCTTCCTTGTCTCCTCCTCTTCCTCTGATGTCTCTCTGTCTCCAACCGCTCTGCCCTAAACACTGCTGTGCGCACACACCGTGTCACATGGTACCCGTGGGGTGGCATGGGGAATGATGCTGGGGGTAGGAGAGGCAAAGTGACCAGGGGTTCAGAGAGAGAAGGATGGAAAGCAGTCCTGATTGTATTTCTGTGGTAGCTTAAGATGGATCTTCTGACATCCCCACTTCAGGGTCCAAGCAAATTTTATAGTGTCAGTGAGAAGATGCTGGCTAGAAACATACCCAGCATCTCAGGAGATCCTCATCCAGCCCTGGTCCTGTGGTGTGTCCTGGTCAGACCCATGTTAGAAAAGGACAGGAATCAAGGCCTGGTAGAGAAGCAGCTGCTATAACTTCTGAGAAGGACTTTGCAAAGGCTGTCCAGCTGCTGCAGAGCGGCTCTGGGAGGGCAGGAAGAGCTGATGCCCCACTTTGGTTTGCCTGAGGGCTCACAGTAGCTGTGTGCATTGCAGGGGTGCTGGAGGGAGCCGGGAGAGAAAGGGCCAGACCCACTCCAGTGCCCAGGGTATTTCTGTTTGAGCCTCAGAGGCATTTTAGTGCCATTGTGTCCCTTGTGAGGTCCCAGCAATGCTGTCTGCTCCCTGGGAAAGCTGTGTCTTCACCCGTGGGACAGATCAGGGGGAAAAGGCAGATGCTGTCAAGGAGAAAAAGCAGTAAGATGTGCCGTTTTAAAGATGGAAATTAGAACTATCAGCCTCCTTTGCAGTTGACAGAGCTGCAGCTTGCTGGCAGAATCTCACCTCACCCCACTGGGGAATGTGTCTGTGAATGCCCATCTCTCTCTGTCCTCTTCAGGCTTCCAGCCCAGAATCTCTACAGATTTGTTATTAATTTTGAGGGCAGCAGAAGCAATTGATCTTCCAGCTAAAATGCAGTGGGTACCTCAGGGTGGTCCCTGGTGATTTCCAGGCAGCCGATACCCTTTCCATTACCATCTGACACTGAAAACAAATGCGCTGCAGAAGTCGCCTTCCACTAACCATCAGCAAGGTCCTCCTCCCCCTTTCCTTCCCTCCCTCCTCACCTCCTCTTGAGCTCCCTGTCCTCCTAACAACCTCCCGCTCCCTAAGGAGCAGCTGTGATGGATGCCCCGTGTCCAAGAGGCAGGCCGATGTGCACCGCTCTGGTGGGGAAGGGTCTGCGTGCCAGGAGCCCGCACTGCTGCTGCCACCGCCGCTGCTGCTGCCACCTCACCTCCGGCCAGCTGACCTGCTGTACACGGTTGTCTTTCTTGTTGTCCCTACAGGAAGACCGTAAGGGTTAAGATAGTAGATGAGGAGGAATACGAAAGGCAGGAGAATTTCTTCATTGCCCTTGGTGAACCGAAATGGATGGAACGAGGAATATCAGGTGTGAGATCCTTTATGAAAAAAAAAAAAAATGAAAAAAGAAATAATCAGAGTCAAGTCTCCAAACCCCAAATCCAGAAAATATAACCTTCTTTCTCCTCCTTTCCCCTCCCTCCTTTTCTCCTCCTCCTGTAGATGGACCGGTTTTTACTCTCTGTCCTCCTGTATTCTTGCTTTCACCCTATTCTGGTGTCATCTCTGCCTTTTAGAGCCCAGCTTACTTATGAACCTCCTGTTGTGCAATGCTTGAGCCTCGGAGGCTGTATTATTTTGATTGGGTTTCCTTGTCTTGATATGTTTCTTTGTTCTGAGCACACCTCTGCTGTTCTCCCCTCTCCGGCTCCTTTGCCAGGACCTTGGGGAATGAGAAAGGCAAGAAAAGGGTGTAATGCATGGCTGCCCCTTCAGCTTTTCTCATATGCCCTCCCAGTCCGTCCCTCTGGTGTTGTGTGCCAGTGGCATTGCCTTGGTGCTCTTGGGTCCCTATGCAGTGCAGTGAAAAGCCCATGAGAGAAGAGGGAAGAAGAGAGTTATCTTGTTTTGCTTTAAAAAAGAAAAAAAAAAAGAAAAAAAAAAAAAGGTCCTCCATGACTTTCATCTGAAAACCCCTTAATTTGGCACAGGCAATTGCAGTCTGTCATGTGGAGGGTGCAGGGCTCTGCTCAGGTCCTTCTTCATCAGCAGTGAGACCCAGGATCTCCCAGCAGAGCAAGACTATAGTGGGAGTAAACCCTGACTTGTGGTTGTGCCTTGCCTACACGTATCTTTGTCTTTGTCCGAATTGTGTTTGACTTTTTTCTCGCTGGGCGGGTCTTGCCATTGGATTCACCAGCTTTGAGGTGGCCCAGGAGGGCCAAACTTTAAACAGAAGCATTTTACATAAGGGAATTCAAATCCACCTTCTGGGTGTCTGATATAGAGTGGAGACTGGCATGTGCACCCATGAGCTGATTTCTGCTCCTGGCAGCTGCCCATGCATCTCACAGCTTTCCCTTGCTGAAACATCTCCCATCTCTTATCTCGCCGGCACAGCAGCTGCCCTCTGGCCAGTCCAAGCTCCCGTGCACAGCTCTCCAAGATGTTTGGGATACATACAGCTTGCATTAGCATGACAATGTCACACAGCATTCCTGGATTTGTAAAATGTAAACCCAAAGAGGATTCATAGTTTAATGCCTTTAGACTGCCTCTGGCAGCCTGTAGGCCATGAGGGACATTAGGAATCGTGTGTGTGTTGAGCATAAGCCCTCAGGTTTCACTGGAGTCCAACTGCCCTTGAGTGGAAGCTGTGACCAACCCGCCATATGCCGTGAGGGTATGTCCCGGCAGTTAATTGCCTTCAAGGGTGAAGATGTGAGCTCAGCTTCTAGGTAGAAGTTGTTTGGGCTTGGCTTGTAGCCTCTAGTAATTTTCCTACTTTTCTCTGTCAGATGACAGAACTGTATGGTATGCCACAGCTTCTGTGTAGGTGCCTGCTCAATATACCCATATTACACTTGGATGTTTCTTGTGAGCTTAAGGAGATTAAGCTCTTTGAATCTGTCAGAAAAGTGTTCAGCCCTAGGTCAAAGTCTTCAACCCTGGAATCACCACGGGGTTTCCTTTTAACATGCGCCCCTTCCTCAGCAGGTACAAGAGGAAAATCACCTGCCTCTGGCTCTCTCCTGCTTATGCGCTTGGCAGCTTGGAGCATCAATCACACTGAAGCTTCTGCTCAGTTGTCTGCTCTCTGCGAGCCTTGCATCCTTTTCTAAAGCAGTGAGCTTCGGGGTACGGAGTCAGGATCGGGCTGGTTTTTTGTGAAGTCCTGCGCTTCTTTTTCCCATATAGGCCGTGTTGCTTCCGGCTGAACAAAACCACGTATTTGAAAAAAATCCAAATAGCTCCTAACATGGTTCAGTTGTAAAAGGTCCTCGTTTTCATTAGGACAGCCAGATTGCTGTATTGTGTGTCTCTCATTTACACCAGCATCGGCTGGAGTCAGTGGAACTTCCTGATTTACAACAGACAGAGCAGAAATGAGATCTGGACTGAACGATCTGCAGCACAGAGCCCGCAAGCTAGGAGCTTCCATCACCGCTGGTCAGGGTGCACCCTCAGATGGACCCTCTTTATCAGGAGGAAGTAAAGGACCATGCTGAAGAGGAGATGCAGAGCCCTGGTTGGCCTTGTAAGAGAAAAGTCAGAGTGAGAGCACTGTGGGATTAAAATCTGAGAGGCGGGAGATTAGAACGCATTTGTAAATGTTGCTGGCACAAGGTGGCACAGTCGCTGCACCAATTCCAGGGCATCTGGAAAGATCCCCAGAGCTGTAGTTCTGCGCACCATGGCATCTCTAGTGAGCATACCTTGTGCCTGGGATGAAGAATAAGGAACTATGCAAGATTCCTATCAGGAGTGATCGAGAGCAGATGCTGTCGCCAGCAGCTTCATGGGGTGCACATATGAACAGCTGGCTCCTGGCAGAGAGGCAGCAGCAGCCCAGGACGCACTCAGGAAGCATGCAGCCTGACGTACAGTGCTGGGAAGGGATGCTCACGCTGACTGCTGCACGTGTCTTGCTGTCATCATGCCATTCCAGGGGCAGATTCCAGATGGTTTATTTATTGCAAAGCATGCATGCGACTGAAACAGCCCGCAGGCTGCAAGGTCAGCGCAACCACCTTGGTATGCAGGTGCTGCCATTGTTCTGCACCCGCAGATGGGGGAAGCAGCCCAAAACACAGGTGCCTAGCTGGGACTTCCCTTGAGTTCGCTGCAGTGGTGAATGGACCCCAAGCAACTCGTGGCAAGGGCGAAGCACAGCTTCTGCCTCCTCTGGGAGGTTCAGGCTGGGTTACTTCTGAGGAAGAGGGTTTCAGCTACCCACTCATTTATTTCCAGCACCACAAAAGATGTGGTTTTCTTGATGGTGTGTCCTCATTCTGCTGTTAGTCTGCACTTAGCCTGTTCCTGTAGGAGTATTGGATGTTCCCAGACAGCTCTTCGCAAAACAGCTCTTTTGGCCCCTGTTGGAAGCAGAGTAATGTTGGGCACCTCAGCTGACTGTCAGTTATGTTTGGAAGTAATCTGCAATCTGGGGCATGCAGAAGCAGCCAGTCCATCACAGGCATACTTGTACTACCATAGCTTTGTGCAAAGGGCCTGCTCTTGCCCCAGGACCTCCCCATGCAGGGGGAAGCTGCTAGCTCACCTTAACGATACAAGCGAGGTAGCAGTGATGAAATCAGTGATGAAATGTGATGCCCTGAAGGGAAGGCAATGCTCAAGGGCAGGGATGAGTAGATGGGTGCTTTTCAAACCATCCAGGGGCAGAGTTTATGTGGTTTATTTTGAGATGCAGAACTTGGTCCTGAGCCCAGTGTTATTCAAATCCAGTGTGCCGTCCCCAAGGGTACCACACTGCTGCTGGCTGCAGTGGCAGTGGTTTCTGATAGACGCACAGTAGAAGAAGATCCAGGCAAGAGTAGGGTTTGCTACCATATGGCTCACATTGCTGACTGTGCTGCCCCATACACATGCCAGTAAAAAGCAGGCACCTCCAGTCAAGGGCATATCTCCTTGTCCCTGAGCAGAGCTGTGGGGCAGAAGGGTATATCACCAGGAAAGTCTCTGTGAGGGCCAGAGTTCAGCATTAAATTCATCCTACTGCCCTTGCTGTTTGCGTCTGTTAGCACCTGACCGGAAGAAAAAACATCTCTACCCAGAAAGGTACCTGTAGTGTTTCAAACACGAATTCCTGCCTTCATGTTGCTCAGGGCCTGCACAACATGTAGCAGCCACTGGTACAGCCTTTTCACTGACACATCTTGCATCATCTGCAGATGCTGCTCCTCGCTGTTTACCCTGTTTTGGGGCCTTGGGGCATTTGGTTATTAAACCTTGCCATAAGGAGACCGGACCACTCACTGCTGTTATATAGGTGCTACACCTACAATACCAAACTTTGTCTTGCAGCTCACTTATTCTTTTTCACCAACTGCTTTCTGCAGCTGGAGTTTTTCAAAGCCTTTCTGATCATCTGAACAAATCACATCAAGTAGTTTTACTTTAGCAGCTCTTTTTGTTGATGTGCTTCAATAATTCAAAGAGATGAGAACAGATCTGAGATGAATATCTTGCCAGCCCAGTCTGTGATGAAGACCAGTACTGACTTGGTAGTGGCGTATCAGATGCAAAGAGCCCTGGCAAAGATGGTGCTTGCTGCAAGCTTGTTATATTGAAGTGAATGAGTAAAAAGAAATCGAAGAGAGACTCGTATTCTTTGCTTTGCAAAGATGGCAGATGTTTCTTTTCTGTATCCTCTTGGTCATCTCCCAGATTTACTGATAGTTTTGTCTTCTCCATTTCTAATAAATTGATCTCTGAATCCTTCTTGTCTCACCTTTCCTCCATATGTGTGGTCACATGAACTGAATCCCTGTCTCCTGAGCACTGCAGAGCTTTGAAAGCTCCCAGCACCCTGAGCCACCTTTCTGGCCATCCTTTTTTCAGCACCTTTTAAAAGCGTTCCAGCAGTGAAATGAGTCTTTTCCTTTATGACAAGACGCTGTCTGTTGGTTTGACTCCTGCTCTCATGGCAGCTTCGGTATCGTGTCAGCTCACAGCTCAGAATGAGGATTTTGCTGCTGTCAGCCCAGCAGGATTTTTGAGACATATTTTCTTCACACATCAGCTCTCACACTTTTTCCTCAGTCCTGGATTACAGGAGAAAAATTTGCTTTGCTTTACCTGGGTAAATTCGGTCTGCTGCTTAAACTGGGATTAACCGTAGTGTTGATGAAGCCTGAATGGAAGTGGGTCTACTTTGGAAGATTTCACTTGCTTTCAGATAATAGTGAAAATTTGGAACCTTACGTTTCATGAGGGTAATTGGGCATCTGCTCATGAGAATTCAGCTCACAGCACAGCAGTGGACAATTCAACCTCAGAGCTGGTGCATGAAGGCTGAGTCTTGATGGTTATGCTTTGTAAAAGGGACCAACATCCTTCCTGCAAAATTTTGCTTCAGAAAGCATGTCCTCCCACAAGATACGACTTCCCTGGAAACTGGAGCACAGATGGCTGGTGAGCACTATTGAACAGCTTGCTGGCGTGACCTGGCTTGGGAAGATTTTGTCTGAAGTTCTCTCATCCCTCCCAGCACAAGTCAACTGCCCTGGACATATCTTACAACACAGCTCCTTTCAATCCAGTGTCAGCACCCCTGATGGGAAAGCATTGTGCTCCAGAGGAGGGATGGGGCTGGGAGTCGCAAAGTGAGGATTAAACTGCTAAGGAAGGAAGATTCCTAGCTTGGATTGATCCAGCAAGTTATCTGTGTCAAGTATTGATGGAATGATGTGACTTGGTACAAAGGTCAGTTCCTGTAAAAGATAAGAACATCGATACATGAGCACATGTGCTGCAGTTTTCTGAAATGGAGGCAGATGCTTCTTAGCATTTTCCTTCTTCCATCAGCTGCTGACGGGAATAGCAAAGAAATGTTAGATTGCTGTTACCTCCTTCCCGAAGGTTTAATAATTTGTTTACAGCTCTGTGATTAAGCTGAACTCTTCTGATTCTCCTGATGGAGAAGAGTCTCTTGGAGTCCGCAATAATAACAGCATTAAGGTTAATGCTGCAAGATCTCTGTTGTTTAGCCTATAAAAACCATGTTTATAGCTCTTCACAGTCCATTAGCAAAGGTGCTCACCTCAGTGAGTGGAGGCAGAGCCTGTGGGCAGTTACATCTGGAAGATCGAGGAGCCTTACCTCTCTGGGGAGCTGAGCCCGCAGTTTGCTTGGTCACTGAGCTCCTTTGGGTGTGTACAAACTGCAGGCAATGTGTTCTCCTCAGCCGTTGGCTGCCTGTGGCTGCCCTGCTGAGTGACTGAGGGTCTCATCAAAACCCAGCCTCCTCTTCCTCATTTCAGCCTCACTCTGTAAATCCCAGGCCTTTAACAAGGACCCACTTATCTACCCAGTGGCTTCCTGGAGCCTTTAGGGATAATGATTAGAAAAGATTTATGTTAATGAAGAATGAATCCAGAATAAAGCATGCAGTGCATGTATGGTCAAATCTTTCTGCAAGGTAAACAGCAGAAAAAAGGTATTTTGCTATTTAGAAAAAGGCTGAGACACACATTTAGCACACTGGGTTGCTGTAAACTACAGGATTGCCCCCAATGGCTGGTCTGCTCCCATCCCAAGCCTGGTTCCTCTTGGTTTAACCTTCTTTGGTTTTGGTAGAGTTAAAGCAGGAAGGAATTCAGCCCCTTATCTGTAACACACACCAACACAGGTGCCAGAGCAGGATATGGCTCCGAAGTGCACTGAAAACATGCAGATGAAATAGTTTATTAGTAAATAGCTTTTTAGTAGCTAAGTTCAGGTCTAAATTCTCCAGTTCGAGGGGTGGCAGGGGAAGCAGAGTTCACGCACACAATTTTGACTTCACCTGGGGAAAAGCAGGCTTGCAGGGCAGAGAAATCCCAGTAAAGGATGAAACTGGGATCCAGAGCTGAAGGCTTTGGGCCTTCTGAGAGAGTCAGAGCCATCTACCTTGTCTGTGGGCATGCAGGTTTGTCTGCGTTCATGTCATGCAAGGATTAGGTAAGGGATACTTGGAACTGCTATTTTAGATTTGACTGTGCAACTAATTTTAGCAGCTCCCTGTAAGAATATGCATGTCAAGCCTTTGGGACTACCTGAGATGCCAACAGCAATGAGGCAGCCTGGCTTAGCCCGTGGGAAGTGTGCCATGCAGAGCAGGAGTTCAGGAGAGAGAGAGGTGCCCTGGGGAGGGTTAGAGGTGTGCAGCCCTGGCTGGGGGGAAGCAGAGGGAGGCCTGTGGGATGGGGACAGCACAGGGGCTGTCAGCAAGGCTGGTACAGGTGCAGCATCCCGAGATGGACTACAGGAAACATTACAGGTCAGAACTAAGGACACATCAGCAGATGTATGTGCAGGAAGAAAGCTTTAGTCTGCAAAATCATTTTCTTGCTTGCATGCACAGCATTCACTCAGAAATATAAAGATAAAATAATCCCTTGGCTTTCCTCATGCTGTGTTCTTGATGTTTCATTCATAGCTTTATAGGCTTCTTCAAATATTCATGTATCATAAGTGAAAATGAGAAAAATAGTTCTTTTGCAGGCCGAAAAGCAAATGGGGGAAAAAATAAAATCAAATCCCAGAGCAGTAGAATAACAGTTTTAAAAACCATGAGGAACCAATGATATTTTTTTTTTTAATAAGCACATAGCTTAGGGGCCCAGTAATATTTCGCTGTATTAAATTTGAACACCAATTCGACCCATTGTACTAATGCTTGTAATTGCAAAAGGCAAATTAAATTTCCCCATATTGTCTGGAGGACCAGAAGACCACAGAATAATAAGGAAGCCAAAGGATAGCACGCAGGTGCAGCAGGACAGAGCTACAAGGAGATTCATGCCACAAAGGGAAGTGACAAACCTGTAGGAGACTTCCAGGCAGAACTGTGTGGAGGACAGGAGGTGGTGAAGAAAGAGCAAACATCCTATTGCTTTTTATGGCTCTGTGGCACTGTATGTGCTGCAGAAGATATCCATGACTGATTCCCCCAAAAGTTTTTGACTTGCCAAAGGAAGTGACCCTGAAATAGAAAGGATACTTGGCAAGGATCCTCTTCATTGTCCCTTCCTTTTTCACTGCACCTCCATCTGCCTATGTGTACAAGGGAGACTTCCCAGACTGCCCACTATATTTCCAGCTGGGGAGGTGGATAGGCGGATGAAGATCTTGACGAAGCCAATGCTTTTCCACAGGCTGGAAGGAAATCTCCGGTCCTGGATGCTGCCCAATGGAGCAAGGAAGTTGGAACTACTTTCCCCAGCTCTGCTGCTGATGTGCTGTGCAACCTTTTACAAACTGCTTAGGAAATCACTTTCAAACAGCACAGATACAATTAGGTGCATCTGTATAAAAGCACCTGCTTTGCAGAGGCCTGAACTGGCAAGTCCGCGAAAATGAGCCCCTTTGGACTCCAACCCATTTCTGAGTTTGCAAAATGTTCCCTTTAGCCTCTCTTTGCTTGCTATCTGTCAAATGAGGCTGTTAATATCGACTCAGTCTTTCTACAGAGTTATAAGCGTCTGAGACTAGAAATGCATGATAGTAAATGTTAGTAACTACAAGATGGCGACTGCATGCAACCAAGTCTTTAGGGACTGGTTTGCTGTTTGAAAGACAGGTAGAAGTCAGAACTAAGGCACAGAGCTGGTACATGGCACCTCTCAAAGGAGTTCGGTACTTTTTCCTCTACAGACTCTCCTGTAGTTAGTTAGAGACTGGGATGCAGGCTGTAGCTTTCTAGCGGTAACGCCTAAGAGGGATCCAGCCAGCTGTTTTTTTGTGACAGCTCTGGGGAATGGAGAAATCAAGGCAGGAGGGGGCCAGGAGGTCACTGCCCAAGGCAGCTAGAGGGCTGGACTGTGCCTGTGTGGAAATTCAGAGTAAGGTCCATCCCTTGCAAGGACCTTTGCACCTTCTCCTTCCTTCGTCCCTAATCTCACAGGGCCATGCAGTCACATTTCGTGGGTGGCGGTTGCATTCTGCTGCGATGACAGTTGCATGGCATGTGCCCATGCAGCACTGTCAGGCAGGCCAGCAATTGGGAGCAAAGAGAGCCAGGAGGACTCAAGGCGGTGATGCTTTATGTGTGCCTGTTCTACCGCTGACCCTCTGGAACTGGTACCTGTGTGTATGGGATAGGCGTAGGTGAGCTAGGGCATCCTGGGGAATGCTCTGTTCCACACTGGAGGCCAGCACCCATTTTATCAACACTTTCCTCTGATGATGGTCTTCGCAGAGAGCTGCCCATCGCCCCTGGCTGCCCTATCTTCTCAGCCATCCTCTGGTTTACCAGGGCAACCCTGCTGTGCCAAGCCTCACTATAGCCACATACTTCTGACTGAGCCTGGGCCAGCTCTATGGCTTCAGGTCAGTTTGGGTTGTGTCAGGCCCCGATGGCAAGCGTAACCACTCCCCTCCCCTTTTTCCCTTCCTCTCCTCACTAATCCCCAGCTGCATCCCATCCCTCTGCCTTCACTTAGGGGGTGTGTGCGACTTTGGGGGCCAGCACCCTGGTGCTTGCAAGCCTCCTCCCCATCTCACTGCTGCGGTGCCTGCTCCCCAGCCTATGCCCAACATGCAGCCCCAGTAAGCTCGCATGCTGCCTTGCACCATATCCATTGTTCACTGACAGCCATCATCTGCAAAACAGCTTTTTCCCCCTGGATATTAACTTATTCCCTCTTTTATTCTCTTTCCCTGTCTTACTTTCTTCTCTCCCTACAGCCTTGCTGCTCACCCAAGGTAAGTGCTTTTTCTCCTTTCCTCTTGCCTGCTCTGGCTCTATTTTTGCCCCCTTTGGTCAGCCCCCGTGTTTGTGTTTGATGTGTTGTAGACAGCCTCAGCTCATGGTATTTGTGTCCAGCAGGAACTACTTAAGAGCAATGCATTAAGAGCATGACATTGATTGACTGACATCTAAGAGCATTTCCCATATTCCAGATTCTTCCCTGTGGTTTTGGGAAACGACCCAGGCAGGGTTGCAAAGCAGAGCATGGCGCTCTGGTTAGTCTGGGGCCATGACTCAATCCCCTCTTTAGGCAGCTCTGGGGCCTGGGTTGTGATTTTCCCCTGGGGTGCAGGATGGTGTTGCCTGGGGTGGGCAAGGGTTCAGGGCTGTGGAGGTGTCCCTTTCCCATAGAGGATTAGGCCATGTGTCACCCCTTAGTGCATGCACCCACGTGCTCCCCAACTCCCATCCGGGGGGTCCCAGGAGTGTGACCAATGACAGGGCAGAGCTGCCAGGGCATGACAAGCACTGGCACCATTTCCCTCCTCACCCTCAGCTCTGGTTCTGCACTCTTCATCTCTTCCCTGTGGCAAGATTTTACATGTATTAATACTGAGTCTCCCCTTCCTTGCCTGAAATCTCAGTTATGCCAGTCTCCCTTGATCCCACTGCAGTGCAATGTACACCGGCTGTATTTTTCTTATTCCTTCAATTCCTGATATGATTACAGTTGAATTTGCACTAAAGAAACATTTGTCAGGAGATAAGGGCATGCAGCAGGGTGCAGAGAGAAGCTCGAGTCTGACAGGTTTGCAAACAGAGCTGGAACCCAAAGCGTTCATCATGCCTGAGCTGTGCTGCAAATCAAAGGAACAGCATCTGCCTCCCTAGCTTCAGTCTCTGCTCGTTTTTGGAGGATGCCAAATCTGCTGTGCAGGGAATGGCCTGAGCCCACTGGATATTGGGCTAATTAGGAAATTGCTAGTGGCAGGCAGAAATCCCCAGCTCCCCATATACCAGCTTAGGGTGTTTACAGTGAAGGAGCTGTGGACATTTTCCTTTGTTACTTCTTCAGGTCTGGAGATAAGTTGAGCACAGCCTCCTTCCCAGTAATTTCATTGCTTTAATTCAGTAGCTGCCTAATTTGATCAGAACCCCAGGAATCACATAATTTCTATTACAATAACATAGCTTTCCTCCCTCTGTTGTGATCCAGCCTGATTGCTTTCGACAGCTCTTATTGGAGAACTTGGTCACCAGCTCTGGACTTCCCAGTTAATAAAGAAAAGCTTCTTCCCTGTTTGGGAGGAGGGTCCCTGGGGTGCCCCCCTTGCTGGGCTGCCCTGGTGCGCCCTCTGTTCCTGCAGCGTGTGCTTGGCCTGCAGTTTGAGCTCATGGTGCTCGGCCCCGGCACCTACTTCAAGCCAGCAGCCGTCCAGTGAGCAGAACCCCCTCGCCGCAGAGGCGCGTGCTGGAGCGAGTGTCACTCAGCAGCAATCACAGCTAATCAACGGGGAGAGAAGTGATGTCCTTGTTTAGTCTGTGTCATGTTAGATTTAGATTACACAGGCGCACAGGGATCTTGGTGAAAAACCCTGCATCATCTGTCAGTCCTGCTCCTCGTCCCCTCGCTTGAGCAGCTTTCCCAGGCAGTGTCCCTTTTCCCAGGACTGTGTCCCTTGCGAATGCTGGGTGCCCTGGCTCTCCTCTGCAGCCCTGGGGCATTCGCCCTCCCATGGCACCTCTTTGGCAGCCTCCATGGGGCCAGAAGTGGCTCAGGCCCAGGTCATTGCAGTGGCTCCATCTCCTAGCAGAAGCCCTGGAGTGCACCAATGGTTGAGCCCCAGTGAATATACCCCTCTTGTCCCAGAAGCCCTTATCTGGGGGTAAATGGAAGAGGTTGGCTCTGTGCCCCTGCCTTGTAGAATCCTCCCTGGGGAAATAGGGCTATGAATTTCACACAAGGCAAAGTAACTGGGCAGGGGGGAGCCTTTGGCACAGGTTCAGCTCAATATTTGCTTCTTCCAAACAGGCTCTCCAAGGCAGACTTTCAAGGCTGTGCAAAGCTTTTGAAAGCCTTGGTTGGCCAAGTGTCCAGTGCCTGCTGCTGGGGCTGCAGAGAGCCACAGTGGTATTGAATGGCTGTGGAGTGACTTGAGGGTCAAACCTGTTTGGGTTTCTTAACTTCTCTGACGCTTAACTTTTTGTTTTGGCACTGGCAATGATCCATAGCTGCTCCAGTTGTCCCTGGTATTGCCAGCAGTGAACAAGCTGCTCTGGTGGTCTTCCCAGCCTTTGCAAAAGTCACTGAAAGTCTGAGGAGAGCCTTTGCTTGCACCTTCTTGGGCTCAGGAAGTCCACATCTTTAAAGCGATGAGGAATTATCTAAATGGCAGATACTGTTCTACTCCCATTTCCACATATTCACACAAATCAAAGAAAATATTTCTAAATATGTTTCTTCATTTCTGTATTAAAACTGCTGGGTCCGTAGTGGGAGAGGGTGGGGAGCAGCGACGCCACTTGACTGGCCTGTTGGGGACGGTTGTGTCAACAGCAATTTCAAGGCAGATCCAAGGGTGGAATAATGTGCAGTTTCCAGCCCTGTGCCTTAGCCTCCCTCTCATGAATGTGCAGCATTTCCCAGTTAGCTTTAAGGATGCTGGGGCATGTTTACTGGATGTATCATGCCTCAAAAATAGCTTTCAGGGCTAAGTAAGCAGATTCATCCCTTTTTAGAAAGCAGCCCAAGCTGGCGGTGCTTGTGCATGTGCATGTGTTTCAGTAAAGGGCATATGCATATGCTAACCTCAAAAGCCAGAATGTCTTTTAGCCAGCAGTCTTCCCTATGTGTGACTGACAGCTTGACAGCACTCTGGAGAGAGGAACTCATTCATGATCACTGTTTACTTTGTTTAGCCAGGATTATATTTTATTGAGCAGCAACAAAAATTTCCCATTTTAATTGTTCTAATTTCTTGCTAGCAGCTCAGTCCCCAGAAGGGATGACCTTCATGCAGATACATGCCCTCTCTAGAAATGGATGGAGATCAAGGGGTGTGAAATGGCTCTCATAGCAATCTTCAATGAATACATTGCTGGGTTTAATCCAATTTATTTAGCAAGTGACTGGTCTGGCTGATATTCTTGCAGCATTGCCTAGGTGATGGGGATCTACCTCTCTGGTGATGCTACAGGGACTTCCCATTGCTTATTTCAGCTCAAATGGTGCAGTGGCCACGTTACCCCATGGAAATGGGATTTATCTAACTTTGATATATGATGTGTCCTGGAGGCCACATGCAATGTCCAGTTCCAGTTTGGTCCCCCTGGTCTGAAGGAGGTTGAATGGGCAAGCACCCATGTAGTAAGTACCCTGCAGGAGCAGTGCATGATGTGGGAATGCTGCTCAGTGCTCCCCATTCTCCTGGAAGAAATAAAAGGAGGAGGGGATCTGCTTACAGCATTTCAATCCCGAGAAACTGCCTGTGATGTGTAGGTCTGAAAGCACTTTGAAAACAGCTGCAGATCAAGTCCCTGGACGGTTCTGCAAGTGCTGTTGAGAGAGCTGAGCAATGAGTGTGGCAGGGATGTGCCCAGCACTGCCCGGCAGTGGCAAGACCATAACTGGGGCTGCTGGCCCCCTCATCTGTCCCACTTTTAAGGATCTGAACTGACCCTGAAAGAAGCAGAGTAAGTGAGGACACAGAGTGGTTTAACCAAAACCCCCTGCTTGCTTCCTGCAGGCAGGTGCTACAGTCAGCTTTAGCCATTGCTACAGCCTGGTCCAAAGCAGACTTCATTCTCATTGCTTCTGCCCAGCCTTTGATCCTACCAGACCTGTTGTTTCCCCTGCTTATAGCACCTCTTCTAAGTTGTGGGCTCCCTGGCATGAGGAGCAGAGTACCTTGATGTAGCACCTGGCACAGCAGCCCTGTGTGTGCTCCTGTAACCCTGATAGGTTGTTAGCACTTTCTGGTAGCACACACCTGTATAACGGAGTGGGTGGGATGTAGGAAACCCCTCTCTCACCACCTTCCCCTTCCCAGGGAGGAGGTGGCAGCAGCCCAGGAGGTCCTGGCAAGCACTTGTTCTTGCTGGGCATAGCCAGACCTTATCGGGCTTAATTAGGGTTGACAGCACGGAGTCCTGTCAACCCAAATTCCTGGGGTGCAATCAGCATTGAAAAGCAGGTACTGATGCTGATACAAACAGAAATCAGGCTAGTTAATAATTAAGCTGCAGCTTGGCAGCATTCACCTTGGCAGACTTGACCTTCCAAATTAAAAATCTGTCTCTCCCCTCCCCTTGCGTTTTATTTATCGCATCCCTTGGTAGTGTTCTTTACAGGCTGCTGCACTGGGGTGACGTGTGACACACCTCACCAGTGCCCTATCCCTGCTTCCTGGAGGAGCCCTCCGAGACCCCGGCCCTGCCACCTGGTCCCTCAGGAGGTGAGGCCCTGTGGCTACCACAGATGATGTGGGAGCATGCCCCGTGCTTGCTGCAGTGGCCTCCTGTGGCTCCAAAGGCAGGCTGGTGCGAATGGCTGCTGGCTGAAGTTCTTCCCTGAAAGGCAGGAGCACCAGGAGTGTGCCCTGCCGCTGAGATGTTGCAAGGGTTGACTCCCTATCAGCTGTTGTGTCTGCACATACGGGGCTCAACTCAGTCCTCAGTATCCCATCAGAACAGATAGACCCAGCAAGCCTGGAGCAGATTCAGATTTGGGGTTAGTGCTTTGCAGAGGTTGGCATTGCTTCTTGCTACAGGGTGCTCAGGTGTCCTAAAAGGTAGGTGGAAGTGGTGGATTCATGTAGGTGCTTTGTATTGCTCTTTGGAGGTGCTTAGATCTCCCCCTTAAGTGTAGGGTGAATATAGGCTGAGGCAAGAGATGTATCAACTGGGCTCCTGAGCTTGTCCTTCCTGCCACAAATAGCACTGCATTAATTTCAGAGGACCATCATTAGCCTGGTATTTGGCACCTATGGGTCACTTGCATGAGTGATTGAACACAATACTGACATGGGAATCTTAATCTATGTTTATCTCCTACATTAGGAGAGAGGCTCAGTGAAAATACAATGGTGGATTAAATATTTTTAGATACACCTGTGAAGTTTGTTAGGTTTTTGTGACTGCTTTTTAATGGGGCGTGAAGGAATTACCTCAGTTTTGCTTAATCTGCAGGCTTTCTCTATTAACATCTCCCCAAGGTACCCATGTGGATGCTCTGCCTATGCCTGTTCTCCTGTGGTTTGCTGCTGACTTTGAAGGGCGTAGCCTGGCAGTGGTATTCAGTCAGCTGCCCCCATAGAACATCCTTGACGTGCCTTCTTGGGCAGTCGCGTGTCTTCTGTCTGCGCCCCAGTTCACTGCATTTGCTGCAGAGGAGCTGCATGGTGACAGCAGGGTCTCCATTATTCATGTCTCGGTGGATGTGCTGTCAGCAGGCTGGTCAGCTTGTCCCTTCACTACAAGTGGCCTATTTAGGGCTTAAAGGTGCCTCTGGTGGTGCTGCTTCTGCTGGCAAGGTGCTCTCTGAAACAACGTGAGTCCCACAGCCCTTCAGTACAGCAGTGCCAGCACCTTCACTTTGGTGCAGTACCTGGGCCCATACTCATGAAACACCCATCTCCAGGCTGCAAGAGCAATCTATCCATTCTTGGACATGGATGTATTACTTAATTTACTCTAAGAGCTGCCTGGCAAGTGATTGCCATGTTCATCAAATCAGTAGCTGATACGTATGCGGTTTGCAGAGACAACAAAGTCACCTGCTAGCAGCTGAATGTCCTGCAGGTGTTTGCATGCAGCATGCCCAACAGCCTTGGACCTGGTCACAGTAATAAGAGATGCAGGAGATCTTCCTCCACAGAGGAGGGTTTCAGGTCTTGTGCTGTCCTGCCTGGCACAGGTACATAAACCAGCATGAGTGAGATGCCAGGTTGTGGAATAAAGCTGTGTTGGATACCTCTGCCTACAGTGAGAGGAAAGCTCTCTGCACTGTGTGTGCTTACAGACCTGCCTGTAGCTCAGCCTTGGCTAGATAGTTAATATTTACATGAGGCTCCATGTTGTCTTACCATGCCAAAGGTTTTTGTCAGATCAGTTGAAGTAGGGACTGTGCTTTTGTTGCACCGGCTTTCCTGGAGTTGTTAAGCTGAGGAAATTCTGCCTAATGTTCCCTGTTTTCAGGACAGCTCCTCTGAATCCAGACAGTTGCTTTCTGCTCTGTGCAACTGCAGCCCAAGAGAACACACCGCCAGCTGTGACCTCAGCTTTCCGGATGTAGTTACTTCCCAGCACAGGCAGTGGTGTGCCGGGCCATCACCACGTCTGGGTGATGCAGTGGTGTGCCGGTCCATCACCACGTCTGGGTGATGCAGTGGTGTGCCAGTCCATCACCACGTCTGGGTGATGCAGCCCTGCGGGGGTGGCTCCTTTAGCTCAGCTCAGTGCTGTCAGCACAAGTCAGCATGTGATCAGCTCACCTGCCAGGCTGGGCCTTGCAGCGCTGAGGGTGCCTCCTCCCCTGAGCTACAGGTTATGGCAGCTCAGTGAGCACATATGTGCTGTATGTGTTAACACCGGCATTATCAATGATGGGTACAGCTTGTCTTCTTCATACACTTCCAGACAGAGGCAGAGACTGGATTTGCCAGTCTCTGTCTTGGAAAAAGAGAAGCGGATTTCATCTCACTCCCTGCTCAAGTGAATACAAGTAACTTGAGTCTTGATAATCATCATTTCCTGCCTCTGAGTGTAGCATAAGGCAGGCCACTTTGTTCACCCTGTTTCTGCACTTCTTGAGCTCAGCTGTCTCCTCCCCTCTGTACTTGCTTGACTTTATGCGCAGCTGTCCCAGATCCCTCAGCATCCTGCACTGCCCGTCTTCTTCTCCAGGTGCTGTACTCCCCTATCATTTTTTGTAAACTTGGGATTCCTAAATCCAAAGTACACTGTCTTTGAGCTAGGCAGTGATGGTTTTGATGTAAGTCATTGATTTCGAATGATGGATGCAGCAGTTTCTGCTTCTGTGATGGCTTATAATAATGTCACCTGCCACAGGAGTTCTATATTTCATAAACTCTGCAGGCAAGGCTTACAGGTTTTGCAATCAATCTAACTGGGTTGATGGAGAGAAGGCAGAGTTTTTAACTAGATTTCATTGGGACTTTATAATTTGTGTGATTTTTGGTGTGCAGTATGAGGTCTGTTGGAGCCCACATGGGATTCATCCCATCTTAGGCATTACCTGGGGTGTTTGTAAACCTTGGGTAACATCTGACCTCTGCTTAGCCACAACAAGATGCTCTGCCTCTGTGATTCTGCACTCCCCAGGTTCTGGAGAGCTGCAGCTTCCGCTCTCAGGCTGAGTTGGGTCCTGTGTTGCAGCTCATATACCCTGACTGGTCAGACACAGGAAAGACAGGGGAAATCCAGCTTCTTTCTTGGGATGTCGAAGCTTTTCAGAGAGACCTTTAGAATGTGCCTGCACTTGGGTGTGTGGGAAAGGAGTCCTAGACTGGGGCTGCGGACAGTGCCAGGACACCCTTCCTACTCCCTGGGGTGCTCCTTCCTGTCCATACAACCAGAACCTCCCTGGGCTGGGTTTATTGGGGCATCAGCAAGAAGAGCCTGACACAGGGCCACCTCGGCATGCTGCTGAGTTGGGGTCCTAGTTCAGTTTCCTCCAGCAGAAACTAAACGTGCAGTGGTATGAAAGAAAATTCCCACTTGCTTCCTGACTTCTTCCTGTTCATTTTTCCAAACACTAGGAATGTGCTCATGTGGTTGTGACTCTGTGTGTCTGCCTGAAAGTTAGATCAAGCACTGAGTGGCACAGAGTGCCAATAGTGATTGTCTAATCAAAGGGGAATAAAAAGATCCCGTCTCTTGTTCATTCAAGCCAGGAAACATGCCAGGGCATTAAAGCTGTCTTAAAGGACAACTGTGCCAAATGGCTGAATGAATTGGTACCTTGGTCTCCCCAAAGGTGTGGCTGCTGCAGGGATGTTGGCAGGGTGTATACCATCCAAAAGCACCAATGCAGGCTGAAGAAACAGCTATTTGGAGTTCTTTTTAATAAATTACAACTATGTTGTGTATGGTTTTGGTGACTGAGATTCCAAAATCTTGGTCCTTTATTTCTGTGGTCCAACACCCCACCACTGCCCCCGTATAGCTGTGTGAGTTTAGCAAACTGTGAAGGGGCTGCAGAAGGCCATGCTCAGGCCCTGGAGACAAGCCCCCATGGTGCCCCAATGCTCCAGAGCTGCTGTCTAAACTTGGTGTTGACATTGCTTTCACAGAGGTGGCTGAGAGGAAGCTGACAGTTGAAGAGGAAGAAGCCAAGAGGATTGCAGAGATGGGCAAACCAATACTCGGCGAGCATCCCAAACTAGAGGTCATCATTGAGGAGTCCTACGAGTTCAAGGTCAGTAGTTGTCCTAGAGGTCCTCAAGGAGGTGAAAGCTATGTGGCACTGAAAAGCAGCCACGGAGAGCAGGAATGAGGAGGCAGAGAAAGGGATGCTGGAAGAGGAAAGGGAGTATGTGATGCAGTAAAGGGTAGGGGAAACCTGTAAGAAATGCCAGAGGAAGTAGCAGGTGGTAGGCAGAGGTGAAGGGAGGAAGATAACCCTTGCTGGAAGCAGAAGCAGCCAGTGTGCAGGAGAGTGCAGGAACAAAGCTGTCTCTGGTGAGGCAGGGGTGAGGTAAGGAGTCTCATCAGGATTAAGGGGTGGCAAACTGGTGAGATTTGAGTCAGCCTGTCCATGGAGAAGGTGGGCCCAACTCCAGTCACGGCCTCATCTGGCTGGTAGGAGAGTGCTTGAGGCACTTCCATGGTTTGGGAAAGGTCTGTGAGAATACAGCAAGATCAGCTTTGCCCGCTAGCAGCTGGTTTGATTGCTGTGCATCTTTCTTTCCACAACAGAACACTGTGGACAAGCTGATTAAGAAGACAAACCTGGCTTTGGTTGTAGGGACACATTCCTGGAGGGACCAGTTCATGGAGGCCATTACCGTCAGCGCAGGTGAGGGGACATCAGAAAACACCACCATCTGAGGGTTCATGCAGCCTGAGATGAGATCTGTCTAGGCCAAAGAGACAGGATCTGCCTGGTCAGTGATGCTCAGTTGTTACGTGTGTTGTGGCCATCAGCAAAACCAGTCCAGAGAGCTTTTCTGCTCCAAGTATACTGGACCTTTGCAGATACATTAGCCAGGAGCCAGGAGATCCATCTCTTGGTGCAGAGTCATGCAGAAGGCCAGTTTTCAAAGACTTTATGTTTGCTGGTGGTGCTCCCGCTGTTTCAGTGGTCTGAAGGGCTGTGTATAGGCAGCATATTCCTATCCTGACTGGGCTCCTGGCTCCTGCCTTGTGTTGTCCTGTTCAGGTAGCTCCTGCTGGTGGAAGATGTCCTGTCTGCCATGGCCAGTAGAGTCTCTGGGAGTGGAGAGGGTTACCACATGTGGATAGGAGATATTGTCCCATGAGGCAGCGGCTGGTGGAGGGAAAAGCCCAGAGACCTGCCAGCTGTTGTCCGGGGAGCCTGGGAGAGCTTTCCCCTTCCAGAGCATGCAGGTGTGGAGCAGACATTATAGGCAGGTCCATGTTTTTTCCCACACCTGCTTCTCTCTTCTTACGTCTCTTCCTTTCCCTTGCCATCTGCCCTGTGTTCCCTTCCTGCTTTCTCTTCCATTATCCTGTATCAGCACAAAGACTGGCAGTGCCTCTACCTTTGGGGACGACCTTGTCCCAGGCTAAGAAGGAGACTCCTCCAAGAGCCTGCAGCACCGCTGGTGATATCCTCACAGAGATAAGAAATCTCCTTCTGGGGCACTGCTGGTGACCAGCCAGTGCTGTGGAGCAAGAAGACCAAGAGGTCTTTCCAATTTCCCAGTTCCATAGCTTTATGCTGGTTTTCACCCAGAAAATATATATATTTGGGGCTGATATTGGCATAAAGTTATTGGGCAACAATAACTTCATGGTGACTCTCAGCAGTGACCTCCGCAGGTCGACTAATTCCTATGCAACTGCCTGTGGATGGGGTCAGGGCTGTCCCTTTGTGGGCACAGCACATCACTGTGCCACTCTCCTGCCCTGCCGGTTCTGAGGTGTCCTGGGAGGCACCCCTCTTACCAAGCCTCCACCCACCACTGAGGGACCTGCTGTGCCCTGAGCCCACTGTCATGGCTGGCACCATGCTACCTTGTCTCAGGAGGGCAGCATCCCTGGAGCCCTGGGGTGGGAGGCTGTAATCTTGACCTGCCCCATCGTGCACACTGGACCTCTTCTTCCATGTTGTTTGCAGCAGGTGATGAGGATGAGGATGAGTCTGGCGAGGAGCGCCTGCCATCCTGTTTTGACTATGTGATGCACTTCCTGACCGTCTTCTGGAAGGTGCTGTTTGCCTGCGTGCCCCCCACCGAGTACTGCAATGGCTGGGCCTGCTTCATTGTCTCCATCCTCATCATTGGCATGCTCACAGCTGTCATCGGTGACCTCGCCTCCCACTTCGGCTGCACCATTGGCCTCAAGGACTCAGTGACCGCTGTCATCTTTGTCGCCTTTGGCACTTCTGTACCAGGTGGGGTGGCCACGGGGAGGGGATGGGGTGCAAGGAAAGTCCTCTAGTGGCTCTCCTGCACCCAGGGGAGCAGCTCTGTCATGGGATGGGGTTCAGGCTGGGAGAGAGCTCCACAAAGCCCTGGCCCAAGGCAAGGTCTGCAACCCACTTGGTGGCAACATGGGGTCCTTGGACCCAGGAGGGTGGCTGTGCACCAGGAGAGGTCTGTGTCCCAGACATGAAGGGTTGACCATTTATCCTGTTGGACTCACAGTGATTTCTCCTTCCCTCCTCCCCCAAACGCAGACACGTTTGCCAGCAAAGCCGCAGCCATTCAGGATGTGTATGCCGACGCCTCCATCACCAATGTCACAGGCAGCAACGCCGTCAACGTCTTCTTGGGCATCGGGCTAGCATGGTCAGTGGCAGCAATCTACTGGGCATCGCAGGGGCAGGAGTTCCAGGTGTCAGCGGGCACCCTGGCCTTCTCTGTCACCCTCTTCACCATCTTCGCCTTCATCTGCATCAGCGTCCTTCTCTACCGCCGACGGCCCCACCTCGGGGGGGAGCTGGGTGGCCCCCGGGGGTGCAAACTGGCCACGACATTTCTGTTTGTCAGCCTCTGGCTGCTGTACATCCTCTTCGCCACCCTGGAGGCCTATTGCTACATCAAGGGGTTTTAGGCGGTGGAGGGACGGTGCCGCCGGAGGGAGGGACCCCCCTCCTCCGTTACCTCACTGGACACCGGTCCTGGAAGTGTGATTTCATGGGAGGGGACGGCTGCCCAATGGAGGCTGCCGCTGCCCAGGCGGTCACATAGCTGGGAGCCAAGAAGGGCAAACCCATCACAACGTGAAAAAACAACCAGACAGACAAAACCCACCCAAAAATGACACAAAAGAAAAGGAAGCAGCAAAGGCAAGTGTTGAAATAAAACGAAACACAATAAACCCAGCCACTGACCCCGCTCAGTGAGATGACCAAGTCTCAGCCATCTCTGAAGGCCACCTCTCCCACGGGGGCTTGTCTCCTTTCCTCCCAAGCACCCCTCTGCTGTAAGGAGATATCTTCTTATTTTTACCAGTTGGGAATTGCAGAAGTCTGATGAGGAATTTGGGGGTTTCTCTTTCCATTCGCTTGTTGCTTTTCGGTTGGGGGGAGCCCCTGCTTGGGTTCATTTTTTTTTTCCCTTTTTTACAACTTAAATAGAAAATTGTTAAAAATCTGAACTCTGAACCTTCGAGCTGCCGTCAGTGCTGGAATCGAACGTGGATTTTCTGAAGCCACATAAGAATGTGACACAAAGAACTTTTTCACTACTGCCCATTCCCTCCCCCGCCGCCTTCCATTTCTTTCTTTTTTAAGAACATCACAAGACTGATATATTTTTAATACAGAGACACAGACACACAGTTAGTGACAAAGGCTGGAGCATGTAGCATCTCAATCACCTGCCTGGGCTAAGAAAAAAGGAGGACACCCCCCTGCCCCCCAGCCCTCTAATATAATACGTATGATGTATATTTTGACTATGGCGTTTCTCTTTGTATAATTAACTTCGAGCTTGTGGTATTGCAGGGAGAGAAAAATTACGTTCATTTACAACCTATAAAGAAATAAATGGCTGCCCAGGAATAGCCTGCCCTGCAAGGAGAGAGGTGTCCAAGGAAAGCAGCACCGGCTCCTTGGAATGGTGGTGGCGGTGGGTTTGCTGCGCAGTCCTTCTGCTCGGAGGCGGAAATGTCAAATTCAGGAACACCTGGATAGTGTGCCCATGTGTTCCCAGCGCCAGCCTGCCCAAGCTGTGGCGTGGTTGCCCTTTCACTCCTTTGGTACCCTGGTTTTCACAGCACCCTCGTCTTGCTGGTGGTCTTGAGGCCATTGAAAGGTATGGGCTTAAAAACTGCCACCCATGTCAGGACTTCTTGATTGTCTTGAGTACCTTTAGGAACACCAGACAGACAAAGAGGCATCCTTCTCATTTGAAGTGCATTTCTTTTTAAGGGAAAACAAACAAACAAACCACCACGAAAGTGTGTCATGAATACATCAATGGCTGCAAATAGAAATGTTGGGTTGGTAATAAAAATAAATAAAAACTATACCTATATCTATAAAACCAGTGATATCGAGAAACATATTTCTTAATTGAGAGCCCTGGAAGAGGATGTTCAAACCTCACTCTTTGTAAAGTATTTTCAAGATGAAGATGATTTTTTCTATCAAGAAACAGGTGCTGAAAGGGGAAACATTTTCTTCATAAAGGTCCCTATAATGAGCCACACTTTGGAGGCAGCAAGCAGGAAAGAGGCTGCCAGAAGCTTTGCCTCTGCTGCTGCTCCAGGAGGCAGGGAGGAGGTGTCCAGAAGATAGGGAAAAAGCAATGGCAACAAGTTTGTCATGGGCAGTTAGAGATGTAACTTTATAGCAGGAGGTGACTAGATGGGAATGATGATGGTCCTTAACACAGATGAAATATTTATTTTCATATTAAATGTTTATCAGATGTCTATCTCTACATAAACGTGCATACGCTTAAGGCAGAGAAGAAGGATCCTTCTCAGAGGAGCAGCAGGAGTTTTGCCAGTGGAGGCCCACTGTGCATGGAAGCTGTTGGGTTTGAAGCCAACAAGCATCCCACCTCCTGCTCCTTATCCTCCCTTTCCCATGCGTTTGGGAAAGGGCCTGGAAAAGATGGGCAAGGGACCCCAAAGCCAGGCTCCCACTGAGCCTGCCGGCCCTTCTGCCTCTGCCTGTGCCAACAGCCACAGAGAGCAGCTGCTGCCACCACCAGCCAGGACTCCAGAGGTCACACGTGGAGGACTGAAGCTGACAAAAACTCCAAGCACTGTCTGTGGGGGCTAAAGTGTGGCTCTTAAGGGGAGGTTGTTATCATTGCTGGGTTTACTTTGGGCATATAAAGTCTGCTGAGCTCTTATGTCACCCTTGCCAACCCTCTGGGTAAAGCCCAGCCTGGGGAGCTGCCGTGCTGTTGTGCTGTTCGTCTGTTGCTTGTGCTGTATCCACAATGTGCTCTTCATCTGCTTCCTTCTTAGCTGACTGCAGGGGGGTGACGCAGGGGGAGGCTTGGCTCCTGTGAGTGCCAACTGCACGGGGACCCTGCTGCCCTCAATGCACCAGGGCGATCCGTGCCAGGCAACAGCATCTGTGGAGTGTTTCTTTGATTTTTCTTACTTCATTAAAAAAGATGCAAGCTGGGAAAAACCCAACAAAACCCCAGCAAGTTGGGTGCTTCTGAGGGATTTTGTTTCTTTTTCTAGAGGTTTTTATGTTTCATTTTGGGCCTAGCTATCATCTGCTTGCCCCTGTTTTCCTTTGGGCATGTGCCTGGACTTGGTTGCAGTGGCTCTGTGTGGTTTGCTTCCCCTGCTGCTTTCTCTGTCTGGCTTGGTATTCTGGGAGGACCTACAGCATTTGTCCCTGGCTGCCTGGCAAGAGGAGATTTTGTTGCTGTTTCCGTTGTTTGTGCTCCATCCCCTTTGTTCCTCCCATCAGCTTCCCATGGCAGCCTGCAATAACAGCCTCTTGGCAGCCCTCGTGCTTCAGGCAGCAGCCGCTTACTTTTCTGCCTCCATCCCTTCCCTTCGCTACTATGGTTGAGGATAAATAACGTGTCCTGACATCAGGAGGGAAAATACAAGGTGACCAAAGCGGCTGCCTTGTCTTGGAGGCCTAAAATGGCATGGGGGGGGGGGCATAGTTTCAGGGCCACCATGCATGGTGCAGTATCTCTGGATGTCTTCCCACCACTGCTGCCAACAGCACCGCATGGGTTTTGCCAGCCAGGTGATGCTGCACTGCATGGATACTGGTGAAAAATCAGCCTTTGGGTAAAGAAGAGTTTTGGAAAGAGTCACTCACTCATTCCCCTCACGTGGCTGGAAATGGTGTCCTGGGTTTGGCCGGTACCATGCTCCCTCCTCACCAAGTATCACCACTGACTGCTTTTTTCCACTTCTTGTGGCCCCTGACCACAAAAGTGCTCTGTAGAGTGGGTCTTGAGTTAGAACCCTCCCCATGTGCCTTTCTGCAGCAAAGGGGTGGGTGGTGCAGCCCGTTAACCCTGGGCTGCATCTCTGCTTGCCAGCGTGGGGGCTCCTTGTGGGGTGCTGGGGGATACTGGGGCTTGGGCACCTCATGGTACATTACAGTGTGCTCAGGTGAGGAGGCTGTGCTGCACATCGCTCCCTCGGGGCGGCCAGTGTTTGTCAGAGCCATGACAGAGCCGCTGCCCCCCTGGGTCCTGCATGCTCCCATCTCACTGCAGGGCTGTGGGGTCACTGCCCACCCCTTGCGCTGTCAGCCAGCTCGTGCCCTCCTTGAGCCTGCAGCACCTGCAGCCGTCACACCTGCTCCTGACCCGCAGGGAAGCACGCAAACCCCAGCTCCAGGAAGGGACGCATTGCCTTGGACTTCAGTGAAGGAGCCTGGGGTGGTGCGTGTGGGTTGTGACCCTTCAGGGCTGGATCGCTACCGCTGCTGCAGAGAAGCATTGCAGTCCCCTTAAGTGCTAAGTCATAGATCCAGGATGGAAAGGCACCATTCCACAGCAAGCTCCTCCTAAGTAAGAGGAGTGTGCAGGCATCAGGAATCAGTTGTGGTATGGTACAGTGAGAATACGTTTGCTAGAGCTGTTGAGCAAAGTTTTTAAGCTAGAGACGAGGCACTTGCAGCTCTTGGATTGGGCTTTGTCACCTTTTTGGTAACTACTGCGATGGTGGTGTGATCAGTGCTCTTCTGGACAAGCGCAGGTTAAACACAAAAGTATTCTGTGATGCACATTTCCTCTGGTTCCGTGGCCGGGGCTCCTGGACTGGCTTGTAACTCATTTGTCTCTGGTGTGGGAGGACTCCTCCACTGCCCTTCATCCCAGAGTAGCAACACAAGCTTACCTCATTTACCATCTGCGAGGAGAAGCCTCCATCAGCTCCGTGTGTCACTTCAGGCTTCAGCCACCCAGGTCCCACTGTGGTGGACAATGCCCACCTGCCTGTCTTCACCAGTACAGCACTTTGCTTTGGGAAAGCATTCTGGAAGGCAGCCAGTACTATTGTAGCTGGGCACTGCTGAGATAAAGTGTAGGTAACAAGACCTTTGAGGAATGACCACTGTGCACCTCTCAATAGTGCCATAGGACAGCTATAGATGATAACAGAAAGGCATCTGGGAGATCTGGTCTTGCTTGTACGTGCCACCATGCAAAGCCAGGAAATTTCAACCCACCTTCATCACCCTTTGGTGTTCGGTGGTGGCAGGTCATTCCTCATATCATTCACCTGGAATTGCTTTGTTCTGGGGAAAAAAGAAACAGACAAAAGCTTTTTGGGGTTAATTCTGCCAGGAAGTGGATGCAGCCCCGACATTGGTGTAGGAGCCAGCCGGCATGAACAGGAGCAGCAGTTGCTCAGCCCTGGCCACAAGCTGGAAAGCACTTGTCACCAAGAATAACCTTTGGAGTATTACATGGAAAAAATGCTTTTAATGACCGTTGTCATCAGTGTGCATGTGCCAGCAGCAGCCAGCTTGTTAATAGCAGAGCTGTGTGTGCCAGTGCCGCTTAGCGCCCCACACAGAAGGCAGTGCTCCCAACGCACCTCTATAGCAGGAGGGGCTGAAGGGTTTTACACCTCCTAGTATTTAAGTGAGTTATTTAAAATATGTAGATGATTAACAGCACGAGTAGATTTATCCATCCCCCACTAGCCCCTCCCCACCTTCCCTTCACCTAGGGCTCTGTGCTTTGTCTGGCAGCATGTACTGGCAGAGACACACCAGCCCCCCAGACCCATGGGGCACCCCAGCAGGCGGCCAGAGGGTCACTCAACCTTGCATCCCCACTGCCAGCATCAGGACCCCTCGTCCTCCTCTCCACACTGTACTGGGATACTCATCCCTTCCCCACACTTGGACTTGCGTGGTAAAACGAGCTTAGACATGGAGCCTGCAGGCATGATTTAAGGTTGATGAGCTCATCAGATATTCCTGCTGCACCTCAATGTGAGCATTCACCAATGTCCCACACAATACTGCTGCTGTTGCCACGTGTTGCCACGTACGTGGCAAGTTGAGTGGGAGCTGTGGCTAAAGGAAAAACTGTGACCTACCTACTACTCATTGCTGGGCATGCATTCAGATATTGGCCCAGTTTGAAGAATGTAATAAGAAAACATAGCTTAGGTCTAGGAAATGCTTTGAAACTGGTATGGAATCTAGGTGCATTAAAGAAATAAACCATTCAAAGAAAGAAGGGTTTTTTTAGGGTGTAAGATGCGACATTATAAATGCCTTCCTGAAGCTATAAATACCTTACTAAGAGGATGTCTGCTCTCTAAGAAAATACACTTGCATTACAGAAACCCTGGTCACATTTTGTGAGAAGAGTGTGTACAACTTGTGTGCATGGAAAAGAGGTAGTGGGGGGGAAATCTCAACACAACAGCTTCAGCAGTGCTCTATTTCTTTCTTTCTTGTTTCATTCACAAAGGCATGGAAAACAACTGATACCAGCCTTGTCATAGCAGCATTTTGCATGTGGTAAAGCCATTCAGGTTCTCCACTTGCTCCTCTTCCAGCTTCCAGGAAGTCATTTCTGCTGGATTGCTGCCTGCTGAGTCTCACTTCGTGTTTGTGCACTCATGCCAGCTGCCCCACAGCAGGTCATTGCCTGCTTCTCTGCGGAAAGTAATCCTCTTGGCTTGGACTATTTCTTCTATGAAGCACTCTGGTCCTACCCTTCACAGGTGCTCTCAGGGCCACCCCTCCACTTGGATATTACCAGGAAATCTCATAGCAAAGCAATTTCCTAAAGCTGCTGATTGAAATACTGAATAGATCTGGACCCTGGGCAGCCAATGCAAAGATTTCCCCGGAAAGCTCTCTGCCTTTGGCACTGAACTCAATGTATTGTGAGTCTAAATAGGTTGTGCTTCTTCAGCTCACTTATGAGAATGTCTTCTGGGACAGTGCCAGAAGACTTACCAAAATCAAGATATATCACATCTAGCGCTGACCCCCACAGCCGTGAGGCCAGTTTTCCTGTCAAAGAACGGAATCAAACTCGTTTGATGTGATTTGTCCTCAGCAAGACATGCACAAACCCATTCCAGGCTTTTTCTTTTTTACAAAGTTATAGCTTTACGTAGTGGATTAGAGAATAACTGGTCAGCAGCTCGCTCTGTTAAGATTTTAGATAGGTATATTAGGGCATCAGGTCTGTAATTCTCTAGGTTTTTCCTCCATCTCTAGTTGGGTGATATTGCCTTAAGTCCCCTGGAAGCTCACATGTAGTCTACAATGCTCCAACACCCATCCCATGTTTCATATTTTTCCTTTTTGAGCCTCAGGATGTCAAAGAGCTCTTGATCCCCTTTATTGGTCTCTACTTACACTCCCTTCATTTCCCTTGCAGCAGGATAGTTTCTTACTGGGACTTTGCCCCCAGCTCTTTCATCAGTTCTCTGATCTCTTTTATCCTTTACGACGTTTCTTCACAGACCGTGCCCATCAGTTTTCTGAGCTCGCTTGATATTTAATATTTTATTTTTTGGAGTCTCAGTACTTTAGACTAACTCTTTTTACAAAGGCCTCATATTCAACAGCATTTTAAGGAGAAAAAGCTTGCTGCAGACATCTAAACCCCTGAAACAATCCTAACAGCTCAAGAGGTGCAAAAATTCACATTCACAATGGGCTGCAGCTGAACAGATCCAACTCCAGTCATTTTCATACAGCTTCATCTGTTACAAACTGTCAGCTCATAGTGAGAACATCCAAGTCACTTCAGAAATAGCTCCATCTCTTCAGCCATATACTGCGTCAACTCTTTTCTGACATGGTGAAGTCAGCAAGGATTACACTTCAGTGATCCCTGCCAAAGTCATGACCGAGGGAGATAGCAGTGGTGCTTTGTGCTGTGCAAAGCCTGAGCTGTACTGGATAACGGAGCATTGGACTTTCAAACTCTGCAGGCTTTAGTGCTTGACGTACAGCCCTAAGATGCTACAGAAGAATTAATTTCACTAAAGTGAGGCTTTCGTTCATGTAACAAAAAGCAATGACTTAAGGATCTGTTTTGTACTGGGACTGAATTTGTTTAATTTAGAAAGGTGAATTCACCTGTACTCGACAACCAGATCTTGCACTGAGGAGCTACTCTGAGCACCAAACTAGGGCTACCTAGTTGTGAGCTGCCTGCAGGAGATCTGGGCCTGCTGTTTCTGCTGGCACCAGAGGGCAGGCAAGGTGTGGAACCTCAACCTCCGCAAGAGCCACACAGCGTACATGTTCTGGTCTTCAGACCCTCAGCCCAGTCCCAGCGTGCCGCAAAAATAAATGAACATTTATGTTCATTTATTTATTCATTCATAGAACTATATCCCCAACCTCCTGCAATGAACATTTATTCCACAAAATGAATGTGGAATACATATTCATTGCAGGAGGCTGCAGATATAGGTTTGTGCTACAACACAGTGTAGAGCTGGTGATGTTTTGTGAATGAACACTAAACACCTCCTGGTGTGCACAGGCAAGACACCTTTGAAAAACAAAACCCACTGAAATCAGTAAGCAGGCCCTCAGATACAGAATGGCAGAAAGCATCACTGCTTCCCAAAGCACCTAGCCTCACTTTTTCTGGCAAACACTCCATACAAAATGCTTGCTGTTACACTCCTAGCTCCTAAGGTGGTGCTTTTTATAACCCACTTTGTTTTCAAGGCGTTTTCCAAACTAAGGAGCACCACTTCTGCAGATCCTGCTGTCCAGTAGAATATCAGCATCGGAGGGTGGCCAAGTTATTTTGCCTGAAAAGGCTTGTAAGGGCTGACTGCTGAGAAGTCAGAGGATGGTCATTCTGCATGTGGATTTCACTAGTTGTGTCAAAGACAAGGGGAGGATGGTGGGGGAGGAGGAAAAGTCTTCTGGCAATATCACAGTTGGAAGCAGAAGCAGAAGCAAGCTCTTTTGCAGTTCTTTTGACTTGCTTACAGAATGATTGCACCATCAGGGAAGGGTGAAGAGCTCTCAGAGCACCTTATGTTGACTCCAGAAACAGGAAGCATGGCCAAAGAATCTTCCTTGTAGTTCTGGGGTTTGGGTTTTTTTAATATTCTTTTCCTGGTTTTAATTAAGTCTTGCAGAACTCCAGAGGTGGCAACTACTGCTTCTCCCTTAGCTCCAAAACTTGTTACCTTGGTAATGCAAGGAAATGAGCTCAATTTGACAGTTTATTTTTGACAAACCCACATTGGCTATCACTCACCCCTGCATTTTCTGCTTTCATCATTGAACTTGCATCTAAAGACAACAGTCTATTAAGGCCCCTTTCTGCCCATCTACAGACAACCCAGCCTGTGACTACTATAACAAGCAGAAAACCTCCCTTTGGGACTGCAATTGTCTTCCCTTTGATGCGCAATAAATGAGTTGACTCCTTATTAACTGCAAGAGATTCACATGTGATCAAGTGAAATGATAGACAGTAATGAGAAAACTGGCCATATTTGCTTGATGGGAACAGTTTGTGGGCCCTTCCATCATGGACCTGGTGCTGCAGCCTCTGATGAATGTAGAAAAGCCTAGAAAAAAAAGCATATTCTACAATAGCAGCAGCTTCCCAGCATAGCCTGCTACTTGTCATCTCTGAGGATTAAAAGGTTTTGGACAACAGCTAGAAGATACTATTTCAAGCTCCCATTTAGTGAGGCCTGATCTGCAAAGTATGAAGGCTCCCCTGTGAAAGGGGATGAGGAGATACGGGGCACAGTGCCTGTCTTCAATCCCTGGTTTAGGTAGACTGTGCTGTGAGATTGCACTTCGCTGTGAGCCCTACCTTCTGAGGTCAACTCTATTCTCCTGCTGAAGCTTCACAGCCTTTCTAAGCAGCCTGGGCAGATTCAGGGAGCTGTCACTACACAGCAGTACTCTGGGGCATGTTTTAATTTATCCTGGAGGCTTGCACACAGGAGAGAAACATCCAGTGAACTTGGATCCCAACCAAAGACTGACACATGACTCTGCAAGCAGGAAAGGCCCCTTCCCTCTCCTTTGGCACTGTGTAGGTCACAATATTTTGTGGAATAGAGAAGTTCTGGAAATCAGGATTCAACAAGAAACCACCACAAGACACTGGAGCAAAAGTTCTCTATTTTATTACAAAACCAAAATCAAACAGATGCCTTCCAGTCTAACAAACAATGCCATAGGCAGAAATGTGCTGGGGCAGGGTAAGTCCAATACAAACTCAGGCCATGGAAAGCAGTGCCTTCACATGGATGAATCCCACCGTAATGCAGTTCCCTCCAACACACCGCGTCCTTGGAGGATCAGCAAAAAAGGAAAGGTTTTTGCTTCTGGCAGGAAGAACAGATGACTTGCACTATGGAGCCCTGGTTCTCTTCTCTGTTCCAGCTGTTTTTCAGCTGTCATTCAAAGTAGAGCTGGAGAGGCCAAGGAGGACTTTGAGGACGACGAGAGACATGCTCAGAGTCTGTTTCCAGGCACAATGCTGACACTCCCCATGCCCCATCTTCAGCAGGATGCTACTGATGCAAGGCAGAGAAGAATGCTTATCACTGACAGATAAGGACATGTTTAGCCTGGCAGCCAAACATCTGGCAATAAAAGTAACAAGGCAAGCGGGGAGTGGAGGCACTGCTCTCTTCTGATGAGTACAGACTGACTGGAAAGCTCACAGGGTAGGTTGTATGAATCAGGAACAGTACTGTTTGCATGATCTTCCAACACACAAACCCAGAGCACATAACCTAACCTCTTATCTAGACATTACACAGTCATGCTGGTTGGGTCTTGCATGCCAACGTACAAATGCTCAGAAGCTGCTCAGAGGCCCGTGCAAACCCAGCAAGTCAGGGTGCAGGGCCTTTGACTTGTTTGGTGAAAAGGGAAAGCATTATAACGCTTGGACCTCAATCCATCCATAAAGTTGAGCACAGAACCAGGAATCCACATCAGTACCAAAGCTGGCATCAACAGCCATGCCTTGCTTGGCTTCCTTGAAGAACTGACCCGATTTCAATTGCAAACTACATGCGAATGCACCCTTTTGGAGGGCAAGGACACAAGGGTGAGATAAAGGAGGTGTGCAGAAGGATTTATGTGACAGGCAGGAGAATTGGCTGTTGGATGGCTGGTTTACTGACATTTCCAGAAGAAAAGACGCAGTGACTTTTAGCAGCTCTGCACTCCCTTGGCACTCTTGTGGAGCATTGCCCTGCCCCAGTGGCTGGCTGATAGAACTCCTATAGGCATCCAATTGGCTGCTTTTGATGGATGCAACTATACATAACGAAAAAACAAACCAAACCAAACAAACCCCACCAATGACCAAACACCAACCCAGCAGCCACAGCTTTTAATTCTTAAACTAGCATATTAAAAAAGGAGAGGGTTTGTTTTGTTTGTTGTACAGTTGGATTCATTCTTTATTCCTACAACAGGATTAATGAGTGACATGGGTATTTCTAACTATACACTAAACCAAATCATTTCAACAAACAAAAGATGTGCCCTGGGCATTTAAAAAGAGAAGATGCAATCAAGAAGATGGGATCTTACAGGACAAAAGAGCACATACATTGCATGCGAGAAACCATGAAGATCCAGCAGCAGGATCTGCTCTTGCTAAGAAGAAAACTTCTTTATAGCCTGGTGTCGTGATGTATACTTCAGAGATTACCAGAGGTGTTTTCAACCATGACAAATGCTTTAATTAGCTCCAATCTGCTTCCCAAAGGAAGGGTTATCAATAAGTAGTTATTTATAGAAAGATTTTTTTTTTTGTTTAGATTTTCTGGTTTTTAAACTTCCTATTTTGTCAACAAGGCATTAACTTACTGCATTGGGACACTCCGGTTGTGATGCATTTACCTCATACTATCATCACGATATCATGCCAGAGCGAAGCTGCTGTGGTAGAGCATCTTTTACCAAAGCAACAAGGCCTCAAGGAATAAGCGCAGTCTCTACAGTAACACAATGCTATTACAAGAAATTCTTGGTATGATCTCATATTAGCATGGCATGTCATCATCTCTGCCTACAGAGATGAGAAGCACAAGGATCACTAGGCCTGAAGTGGGAGGCTGCTCAGAACATTTCCTATGAACAAGCAAGTGCTGCCAGTGGTTGGAAATGCACAGAACAAAACACTGTGTCCCATCACACTCTGTCCAAACCTAGGATTGCCAATATGGGTGTCCCTGTCTTACTGCTGACTTTACAGTTGTATCTGAGATTAAGTAAGAAACTACTTTGGAAAAACTGTTGGTAGTTGAAATAGGCTCTGTGGCTTCCAAGAACACCAGGCTCCTCAATCCAAGCCTTCACTGTTTTTGTGACACTGGAGTGTGGTAACTCAGCAGGCACTGGTAACAGTGCACAGGGTGAAGTGAACATTCTAAGCTAGGCAGGCACACCACTATGCAGGAGAAGAGCTTGCAATTCACAACCATCAAAGACAAGGATAGTCACTACAGACTGGTCTTCACTAGTGAGCATAAGCCAAGCTGTAGTATTGAAACATAAGTAAACCAGACTCTTGGAGACCAGCAGCATGATTGTGTCTTTCTGCACTGTCAGCAAAGCAACAGGCAAGCTAATGCTGCTTTTAGCAGGCCTCTCATATTTTTAATGCTGCAGAAGATACAGATGAACACTTTGCCAGAGAGGAAGATGCGAGACTTCACTCCGCTGGCTCTACTAGGCCTATGGCTCCCGCTTCCTCCTACAGTGTTAGAATCCCAGTGTATGGTACATCCTTGCTAAGCATGTCTTCTGAGCCTGGGTAGTAATGCATTAGCAATTCACTTCTGCCCAACTTGCAGCAGGTGCAGAAACTACTTTTGTATGTCCTTAATATAACCCTTTTTTATCCCTACGTTAAGCAGCTTTGCAGTAGACTAATACTTAATGAACTGTGCTGTCTCAAAAGCCCAATTGCCTGTGAGTTGCACAGGGCTTTACAGCAAGAGAAGAAGGATTCAGCTGCTCCCAGGAAGCACTTAGTATCTGGGCACTGCATGCACATCTGCAAGCACATGCCATGCTGACATTCTTGCTCCTTTTTGTATGTGGGTGTTAAGGTTTGCAACTGAATGATGGTTTGGTGGCAGAAAAGAATGCATTACTGTAATCCATTACATGCAAAGTGTCCCTCTAACCCTAATAGACTTCAAAAGCAAAGGAAGGAATGGAACAGTGACTTCAACCCCTGTACAAGACAACTGTACAATTTACATATATATTTATATACAGTATATAAAATTCTCTCTTTGAGTCCCAGTGAACTCAATTTTATGGCATCAGTAGCTGTTCCAATTTCAAAACCACATGATTCTGCTTCCCCCCACTCTCCAAAGTATTAGATAATGGCATTGAAAAGCAATTAAAACCAAACCCAAACCAATTATTAAAAAGTGCAAACGTTCTGGGTGCCACTTCTGCTACGTTGGATGTTGCTGATGCTGCATGCTTGCTCGCAAGCAGCAAGGTGTCTGTCCATCTATTGCTGGATCTTTCTTTCCTTTGGGTCGGCTCCTGCCTTCCCTTCCCGTCTTCTGCTGCTACACCAGGCGACCTACTGAGAGGTGGGGTGGGTAAGGAGGGAAAAAAGAACAAAACAGAAGCAGCAAAAGTGAGGAGAAAAAGACAAATTAAAACCAAAGGGGCACCTGGCTGATAAAGGTGCAGTACAGCTTCTGCTGCAGCCATGACCCCAGAAGGCTGAGATCCCAGAGTAAGCTGTGAGGCTGCAAACAGACAGGGCCTAGTGAGACAGTCTTGCTGAAAAGTGTTGAATGAGTCACATGGAGGCCTAGGAACAGACTTATTTTTAAACATAAACCACCACTTTCCTCTCCCTCCCCCTCCTCGGACATGGGCATGCTGTCTGGGAAAACAACTGGTCTGACGTCTCTCTGCTCTTCCACCTGCTATGGCTGATGCTGCTGCCAGGCTGCCCAGCCACTATCTCCTCCATAAGCCAGAACCACCTCTAGCAGGCAAGCCACCTCTCACCACATCTTCCCACCTCTGCAACAGCACAATGCAGTGCTCTCCCTGCTCCATAGTTCTCAGAGACCTGCCTGCACAGGGCACTCTGAAGCCTACCAAGCTACCGAATCTGTGGTGCAGATACAGAAGGCTTGGAGCTGGGTGTTCCAGGAACCTGCTGAGCTATTAGTGTCCCGGTGGATGGTGCAAGGGTGCTGCTTGGCATTGCAGATAGATATGCGCATCCCCATGCTTATTTCTTCTGGAAGGTTTTGTTAAGTCCCTCATCAAAGGTTCTTAAAGAGTCAAAGCTCTTACAGGATCAGAGCAAGAGCTCTGTGGACTAATTACAGGTGAAAACATGCAGAAGAGAAGGCAGAAGTATGGATTTGGATTTTGGAAGGAGAAAGACAGGCCTCACGGGGATCAGTGTTAATTGACATGCCCTGCTACCGGGGATGAATGTTGTCAAATGCAAAATTATTCCAGATTTTAAATTGACTGTACAGCTCTGCAAAAGGCTCCCACAGTGCTCAATAACCAGCTCATAAAAACAGCAGACTGACTTCAATGTCTATACATGCAACATGGTATGTGAGTGGGGAGTAGGGATGACCTGTCCTAGACTAAGTAACTAAGAAATAGGCTGCAGCCATAGTACAGAATCATGGAATCATAGAATCAACTAGGTTGGAAAAGACCTTTAAGATGATCAAGTCCAACCATTACCCCAGGACTGCCAAGACCACCAATAAGCATATCACTGAGGGCCTCAGCTACATGGCTTCTGAACACTTCCATGGATGGTCACTCCACCACTTCCCTGGGAAGCCTGTTCTAATGCCTGACTACCCTTTGTTGAAGAAATTTTCCCTAGTATCCAGGCTATCCCCCCCCCGCTGCAGCTTGAAGGTGTTACTTCTTGTCCTATGCAATATTTGAATACCTCCACTCAGCTTTTAGCAGCAGGCAAAAATGAAATATATGATCAGAACCAAGGACGCACCAGGAAGCATCACTACATCAATGTATAAGGCTTAGCTGATCTTTATGTTCAGTTCTTGGTTCGACCCATCTCATTAGGACTAGATAAGGTACCCGGAAAGGTAAGGAGGATAGCAACAGGTATGGGAAGACCTCAACATGAAAAGGAGTCTAACTAGGCATACGCTGGAGGCTATAGAACAGCAAGCGGCAGGAGAAAGATAGGTAGTGGAGAACAGCTCACTGTCTCTCACACTCCAAAATGAGAAGCACCCAATGAAACCATGAGGCAGTAGGTCTAAAAGCAAAACAAAACAAATAAAACCTGATGAAAGGGTGCGATTCACTGCCACAAAATACAGAGGAGACACCTTCACAGGAACAGAGAAGAGTCTTCATGGGAAATTGTCCATGGAGTAATATAAACAAAAAAGTTACCTAAACCATTGCTTGCCAGAAGCAGGGAGAATAGGAAAAGACAGAGCTGACCTCATAGCTGCGGTATCCTATCCTAATTCCTTAGCAAAGTACCCTGGCTGAAGACATAGTGCTGGACTTTGAGATGATGCAGCAGATGTGTGTTACTACATTCACACCTCTTACAAACAACTTTGGCTTCCAGCTGTTTCTATATTGCTATTCGTGAGCATAGGAGAGCAGGAGAGAATGAATTTTGGGACACATGGTTACCACAGAAAAAAAAGGAAACATTTTGACCAGATACTCACTGAAAGGGTTAAGGCCTTGTCTTTTTCCACTGGGAAAGCTGCTCAGGCTACCTGTAAAATCCAAGAACCACATTAAAGGCAATAAATGCTGTGGCATGACAAAGGAGCCTCCTCACTGTCTGCTGCCAGAGGGCAGGTTCAAAGGAGCTCCTCTGAGCATGTACACAGCAAGTCCTACCAGCACTGCTTGAGATTCACATGCAAGTGTCAGACTAATGAGCTTGAGATGAGAGATGTTAAATACCTGGTGTTGTAGTAGCTGACCATCATGAAATCCAGAGATTTGGTGTAGGTAAGAAGCAAAAATTACAAGGTTAAACTAAACTGTGGAAGGAAGAAGAAGAAAGGAAGAGTGCAAGTACTGCCATGAAGTTTCTCAAAACAGTTTTTGCTAACAGCAAGTGAAATGTCATGTAGAAAGTGGGAAGCCAGAAGAGAGTGAAGGTGCACGCAACACAGGTAGCCCAAATTTACTAAATCTTTACCTTGGACCAAACAATCAAACAGATGCCTAAAATCAAAGACGTGAACTCATACCTGGAAGAGGGGCAGGGACACTGCAGAGCTGTGACTGTGTCATGAGACACCAGATGGAGCTCACAACAAGGGCTCTCACCTCAACAGTAAACCTGTTCCTACCATGTGCAGGGTACAGACAGCATGTAGTACACATCACCTAGGGATTACAGCAGGTCTAGAAAGCGTGTCACATTTCCTGCTAGCTGCTTGGTCTGATTTCAGATGAGAGGTTAGCTAGAAATGGGAGCTCCTGCTCCCCACCAGAAGCAGTAAGCCTGTTGCCACTCTGTATTCCAACCCAGCCTATCTTTGATTCGCATGTGCATCTGAGCTGATTGTACAGCTTTCTTTGCACATTAAGTACTTTGCACACTGGCATCGAGAACACGCTTTGCTCTGTGCAAGAGCAAGATGAGCAGAAGCTCAGAGAGCAGGGACAGGACTGGGGAAGCCTTGGGGGACAGGAAGCTGGAGTGCAGGACAGAAACAGAACCACTGGGAAAGGAAAGAAACGGGGAAAGAAAGGTGTCAGTGGCTGAGTTTGAAGTGGGTTGCAAAGCACAACCTGTTGGCTTTATAGACTGTTAATAAAAGAAACTATAAACATGGTGAGTTATTTCAAGGTCCCCAAATGCCAACCTCAGATCGGCCATCTGCCCTGGTGGGATCAGAGGAACTATTGTTCACTTATTTCTGTACCCGTGTATAAAAAGCAGAGCTCTGTCGCCAAGAGGCAGATTCCTCTGGAGCTAACTGGCACTCTCCTGTGGAGCTCGCAATAAAACTCCAGGCCATTATGAGCCATGGTACCCTCTGGCCAGGCTGCCCCAAGGTCTGGGGGCAGAGCACAGCCAGGTACACAAGAAGACATCCAAAACCCCACGTTTTGCACTCAGTGCACCTAAGCCTACAGTGTGTTGCTGTGAATGGGACTTATTTGTCTTCAGAAAGAGGTGGGGAGCTCCAGGTAAGTTGATGCAAAAGGTAGAGAGCATCCCCAAAATGGCAGGGATGCTCCAGGCTCGGCAGCTTCATAGGAGTCTGTGCTTTCCATGGCACCATACATCCGTGCTGAGAAACTACCCTGAAGCTCATCACCTCTCGCTCCAAAGGCAGAGTACTGTCTTCAGACAGCTGCCTTCAATAAAACACAGGCCAGGATGTATACTTACAGAAATCAAAACTGCACAAAAACAACACTACCCCGAGCATAACGTTGACATGAAAGACATGAAGGAACATGGCAGATAGTGACAGCTGGTTATTCATATATACCTGGGAAGCCCTTGGTTATTACAGAGTAACATCCCATCATTCAGAATGTTTTATAATGCAGAGTATTTGCTCAGCCTCACAAGTATGCTATATTGGGTAACTATAACCATGCTGGATTAGGCCAGGTGTCTTTCAAAAGGAAGAGCCCCAAGGAAATCCTGGCAGCTTCTTCTAGGTAGAAACAATCAGGTTTACCAAGTGAAGCTTTCACCTTTGATAGTGGAGGAACACATTATTACCACAAGCCTTACCTTGTGTTCTCAACACAATAAGGATGTCCTGATTCATAATAACCATCAGTAACCTCCCTCAAGATTAAGGGTGACAAACTATAGCCCCTCTACTGAGCTCCAAAGTGGGATATCTGAACAAAGCAAACAAAACCAGGCACTGAACCAGTGGAGCTCATTTACATTCTAATCTATTAGGTTAGATTATATGTATATATGTATATACACACACATCTATTAGATGCCCTATGAATTTGCTTTTTATTAACTCAGTTATTACCTGATTACAGTTTTCTTATAACCTCTTAGACTATTGTCAGCTTTCTACCATCATCAGACCAGAGGCCTTTCCCAGGTGATTGCTCCTTGCTACCTGCTGCCACACAGGTGCTCAGAGAGCAATGATGTAGAGCATCCTCATTCCCAGAAGCCTCCCAAGCATGAAGAGAATCAGTTACTTCTTCAGATATCAGTAAGAAGGGTCCCAAACATCACTGAATTAAATCTGCTGGTTAGATTGTCCATTATTTTTCTCCTGTTTTCTGTAGTATTTGCTCAGCTTCAGTAGAAAGTGACATGCTGTTTAATTACACATACATACACTCTCTCTCTTTTTAATTAAGACATTTTTATCCTGTTTCTGGACTGTACTCTTGGTAGCTGGCTCTTGGCACAGAATGTGTCTGGGTTCCAGAAGTCCTCATGGCCTGTGAAGCGCACCCAACACCTACCATCTGACAAGCTCTTGGATGGCAAAGCAGTCACAGGATCTGAACTGGCAGAAGGAAACTTTCCGTCAGCTGGTGGAGGGGCATTTCTTGTGGTTTAATCCCCCAGCTCGTCTTTGGGCAGGCACAAAATGCAGACTTTGTCTTCTGAATTTGGAAGAATATAACTCAGCTCCAGCACTTTGCAGCCAGCACGAGTACAAGGCTTGCTCTGATCTGCAGTACTGCTCTCCAAGATCTCTGGACTCCAATTAATCTTGGGTCCAGTAACGTTCCAGCAAAGCTTTAAAATGCATGTCTATCTCTTCTCAAGGACCCTGCCTTTTGACTAATGCAGAGAGCTAAATTTGCTCTTAGATCACAGATGGTTGCTCCCCCCTTAACTCAGGCTGTGCAGACTGCACTGATGAATACTAACTTTAAACAGGCTGTAAATCAGTCTATTTTCCTTCCACAATTCCTCAAACAGACAATCCTAGATCAAATGATGGCAAAGGCTGTTTCAGGTGTGCTCCAAGCTACAAACTCCCCACTCCCGTTGTGCCGCAGTTTAAGAAACCATTGGCAGGCTTCTGCAAATCCTCAAAGGTTGGCTTTATGTGGCTACTCCATTCCGAGATCCAGGAATGGCATTTTTCCGCCTGAGTTACCTCTGATAGAAACACATCTGGTTTAAGCAGATGGGCAAGAGCTGTGCAAAATGGCCACCAGACCTAGAAGATTTCCCAGTAAGTTTCTGGGTCATCATAAGGATGGCAAAGAGAAAGGGTTACTGGCATACTGGGTAACTATTTTCCTCATTGAAGAACCACTGGCTGGCAGCACCATGTATTAGGTTACCACAGGCATCAAAGAACATGCTGATAAGGGGAGGACAGACAGAACTATGCATCTCAGACAGGCTTGATCCTAAGCTGGAAAGAGCTCAGATTCAGGTTGGTCCTTATGAATATCCCAACTGAATCCTTCCACATAAATCTTATTTATTTAGACTATCTAGTGCTCAAGAGGCATATGACAGTGCTGATTTATCTATGCCCTGTGCTTCCTTCACACAACACTATTTCCATGTTTGGGTGGAGCTGGCAAAAAAACCCCAAAAACTAAAAACCAATCCAAAAAAATGAACAATAACAACAACAAAACCCAATGCCAAATAAAAAATGCAGAAGACTTAATGTTTATTTTCCCCAGCACCCCAAACCCTATAAAATTTGTATTCTTTTCAAAATCATTATCAGTGTTCAGTTTGCCTAGCAGGAAGCACACTCATCTGGAATGATGACCCATTTCATTTTAGTCCTTATGCTGCTAGATACCCAACCAGGATTTGGAACATCTGAGGCAAGTTCATTTGAAATTAAGTATATCAAGGGGAAATGATGATTTCCCTTCTCTCCCTCCTACCCTTCCTCATCCAATCCAGATCAGAAAAAACTTTCCAACAAAGCTTTTGTTGAAATAGAAACCTTTTCATGAGAAGTTTGGGTTCATCTGACTGGCAGTTTACAAGTGAAAGTATATCATCAAAAAGGTCCCCAACTAGCTCTTGGCTTGCACCCACAGTGACCTCAGCCCCAGCAGATATTTGGAGGCCATGATACAGAGAAAGAAACAGACAGCAAATGTATGGACTAGTTGACTGGCTAAATACACCAATGACCAGGATAAGGGAAGCTGGAGAAAGGGTAAGCTACTGGTTATTTCTTAGTTTCTTTTGAATAGAAAGCCGAACCAACATGTCATCTATCACCTCACAAATTCATGCCTTCTTAAAAAAGATCCATTTACAAACTTGCTTACTGCACCTCTAAGACTAACCTCCCTCAGTTCTTTCCTACATGTTAGTACCTGCTCCCTGCACTGCCTCCTCCACTGCTTTTTAGCCCTCAATATGCTTTAGGCCCCTTCAGTCCCCCTTCCACATAACTTGGCCATTTATCTTTGATCCTCAAGGCCCCTCAGGCCTTCAGTAAGTATGTGGAGCTGTACCTAGTACAAGGTCAGAGCTCCTTTTTGCATATAATCCCATCCTCATGCAAGAGAAGAAACCATGAAAGGTCAAGCTGTCTTCTCAACAAATAGTCGGGCAATCAGGTACTCACATTGTCTCACTGCTTTCCTTTCCCTTCGCCCAGGCTCAAAGTTTCCCATTGTCTTCCTTCTCACCCTTATTTTTTTTTTACCTTCCATAAACTACATTTTGAACACTTGGCTGGCCAAGGCAGCAGATTCCAGAAAGCCTTATTCCTGGCCAAATAGCAATAAAACTCATTTGGTATATTCATCTTACTGGGAAGGTAATAAAATTAAGGAACGGGGTTGCTATTTTGGTATGTCATTCCTCAGCAAGGTACCAATGACAAGGAAAAAAACTTCCACTGAGGTAGGGAAGCTGAATGCTTCTCACAGCTGACAAGTAGTGCAATAGGCATATTATGACAACTAAGGTGCTTGCAAAGCACCTAGAAAAGGCAACTTCCCAACACCCAAATGCACTGATTCCCTTTCCACTCATGGTAAACCTGAAGTAAGAACTAAGGAAAGGTTAAGCCTGGAGAAAGAAAGCTACCCACCCTTCCCAACTGGCACAGCAGTTATAACAAGAGTTGTCCACCCAGCCAAAACACCTGCACAGGAAATTAGTCCTTTGGAATCTCCCTGTTTGCCTTCTCCTGCCAAGCAAGTCTGTCCACAGTCAAGAATGACTGCTAATTATTGAATTTGAGTTGAACAGTTTAAATTCATAACATTTCTAAAAATATCTATTTGGTCCAGGTCCCAACAGAAGATGAGGTGAAGAATAAAGAGGAAGAAAAGGAAGGAGAGTGAGCTGGCTGCTCAGGCACTAAACAGAAGGGGAAAATATGTTATTCATATGCCCTATTTTATACCCCAATCTCAAAGTGCAATTTAACTGTGAAATAGGACAACAGTACAGCCCTGTGCTTGCTTTCTGAGTAGTTCCCTCTGCATCATCCACCTTCCTATGTGCTGGATTTAGCAACGAAAATGAATATAATTTCTGCCAGTCAACAGGGTCTCTGGAGAAGGACTGGGTCTGTGCTGGCTCATATATCATCCAACCTATGTAGTTTGAGACAACAGAATATTGTTACCAGTGTATTACTCAGAAGGGACCTGATCTGAACTACAGTTTCCAAGGACTTCTTACAGTCAAGTAGGGTTCTGGGCAAGACTCCTCTTTTTGCCCTGTTTCTGTATAGAGGTTAGCACAAAGGTCTGTGGTAAGGGATGCAAGACAGAGCCATAACACAAACAACTAACTACATGTACATGGCAGGGTATTAATTCCACTTATTTTCTCACACAAACTGTGGCAATTTTGAATCACCTAGGAGAAAAACAGTTCCTGATTTTGCTGTAACTCCAGGTCAGTCTTGTATTTGCATGCAATGGGGGAGGAAAGGCACTCACCTCCTTCCTTGCTGACTCCTAAGCACCCTTTCAGTTCCTGAAGTGAGATTGACTTGTCCTTGTTGAGGTCACAGTAGTCAGTGAAACGTCGGGCACATTTCTTGGGCTTGGCTTTCTTCTTCACATAACGCTTAAAAGGCTTCAGCTCCCTCTTGTTGATGTCATTGCTGCTGTTGTTGTCCAGCTGACTGAAGTACCAGTGCACCACTCGCTCCTCCAGCGTGTGGCTGGGGTCTGGCTCAGAGAACCTGGAACAGAGGAAACACAGGCCCCCGACAAGTGGGTGCTTTCACCAACACTGTCAAGCACATGCTCAGGAGCCAGAGCTGCTCGCAGAGTCAGACACACACTATGCCGTATTTAAAGCAGGCAAAATACGTAGCTCCTACAATCTCCTCCATTTATCTAGGCTCTTTTGAGTTCAACTTATTCTAAAAATGTCCTTCAGCATTAACAATTGGAGCCAAGAGATTCCTGAAGATGGATACCCTCAGTAGCTCTAGTTCTCCTCACCCCAGTTGCTGAAACTCTGCCTCATCCCAGAAGGATCCTAGAGGGCAAGAGGCAATCTCCACGATCCTTTTGACCCTTGGGCTCCCATTCAAGTTACCAGCAGAACGGCCATGAGTGTCTGCTGTCATAGTAGTTTCTGTGATAGCAACACAGAAACTTCCCTTTCTAAACTTCAGAAAGGGAACAAACTTATTTTATGCAAGCCACATTCAATATTTGAAAATGTCCTTGGCAAGATGCAACATTCTTGCTGTATCTATTTATATGATCTGAACTGTATTTTCAGCATATTTAATGCTTTTCACATGGTTGATTTATACACAAGAATTCCACAGCAGACAAGCACCACAAACCCATTAAAAGCAATACTATGGAACTGGCAACTTCAGTTTGCCCCATTTCTTACGCGCCATGGTATTACAAATTTGACATATTTGGCTCCCATTTTCTTACTCTGGACAACAATAGATAGTATCAGAGAGGAGAAGAGTAGGAGGGGCGGAAGCAACAGCTGAAGTTGCATGGATAGAGAATGTTGCCATTCAACGTCAAGCCATCACTGAACAGACACTGTTGTGTCATACCCTTTAAGTGGTGCCTGGTGCTCTGCAGCAGCAATGGGAAAGGGGCTATCCCTCAGTGGTACCAAGAACCAGGGAAGAACCTCTTTCTAAGGAAGAATTTTTTTAAAACTGCACTAAGCAGTTCTGTGTCTGTTGTCCATGCGGTGAACGTGCCAAGAGAGAGAGTTAAAATGATGCTGAAATGAAGCTGAGGCTTGAGCCTGTCTCCTCCCAGGAATAAAGCATTTCATTGCATTGTAATTAGTAGATAGGCAGTCAGACATGCTACACTGGCACTGGCTGCTCTGACTTATTCCAGAAGACATCTCCAGATGCTGCCTAAATTCCTTCCCCAGCAAGGAGAGAAGGACAGTTGCATGCTGCAGGCAGCCAGATTCTGGTGTGAGTTGGGGGCATTCTAGCTGATGGAGAAATAAGAACCCAAGTACCTTAAAAAAATGCACTTTCAGACTGTCACTGACTTTGTTACAGAAACTGGTAGGACAGATAATTAAATGGTCACTGAAAATTTCTATGTTCAGAACAAGAAGAGAGAAAATTCTTGTTGACCTTCCAGTATGATTAGTTTTGCCTCTAAAATGTAGCTATGGAGCCTGAAAAATAAAAGCCCCACCTTACCACCATGGTAATCTAAATCACTAGTGAAGCGGAGTCTGCAACATGAAAAAGCAAGAAAGCAAGCAATCACTGGAGCTTAGGTGGGGAACAGAGATCCCCATTAACCTTCTCATATAGCTTTTACAAATGAGGATGCAATTTAGAAAGGTAGCTCCTACCCAGAGACACCTGGGTCTTCACAACAAGTAAACACACAGTAGGGAGAGGCAAATAAACTGCATAACATTTTCACCAAGATTTTACTTGAAACTATCTCCATCATTTAATTCTTTGTTGAGAAGAAGCCTGGTATTTAGTCACAGCGTCTGGTCAATGCACAGTGGGATAGACACTGTGAGGGAGGAAGAAGAGGTTAAGAATAAGTCTGGCTTAGTTTTGGAAGCCAAAATACATGGCAAGACCCTGGAGCCACCTATGGACAAGCAGAAACTGCAAAACTCTCCTTGGGAAGCTAAGGGAGTGCCTGGAATTTTCAGATCCTTGAAACTGTATGCAAAGACCACGATGACAGGAGAGAATAACAACACATCCTGTGGCTTGTTTTTATGACATTTATGAACACAGCTATTGGCTTCTCTCCCTTTTGGAAATGAGCTGGCTATCATTCAAAGACTAGCACGCTTCCAACAGCTACAGGGAAGTTCTGTAATGCAAGGGACAATATTCCGCTTTTGCTGAGATAGAGGAATAAATCCTGAGCTTTTGCATGCAAGATTCACTTCATCCACACCTTGGTCTGCCCTTTGTTTCCTGAAGGCTGACAGGAACTGGAGAGGCAGAAATGGAGAATATAGCAGAGCACCTTAGAATCAACAGCAGAAAGACAACACACAGGAACACAAGCTTCTTCATACCTGGTGAAGAGACACTCAGAAGCAGGACTTAGAAGTGCCTCTTTTTTCACATACACCAAAGAGGAGCTCTTATGAGATACCAAGAGAGGCAGTATAGCTCTCTTCAGAACTTCCATGAAGAAAATCAGGGTAATCCACAGGCTAATACAAATACATGGACTCATGAGGTGATGATACGTCAATCTTTGCCATTACAAACATGCTGAGAGCTCATGCTGAAAACTGCAACATCCAAATGGAGCTAAAGGGAATTAGTTTAACTGCTGTGACTGTAGGAGGAAGGAAGATGCAGCCATTTCTGTGTTTTTACCACTTCCTTTGGCTGGCTTAGCAGGACTGCAGTTCCTGAGTTGGTTGCCTGCCCTTTCTGATGATCATCCAGAATCCCAGCACAGGAAAGATACACATCATTTCAGTGCAGCCATGTCCCCTGGCTCGTGAAATTACATGACACAATAAAGAAGGCTGAAGTTACAACACCATATCTAACTATCTTGATTTTGATGGCTGCCCACACAATATGCTTTTGCATTGTACATGAAACATGAACTGCTGCAATGTCGCAGTAACATTAGCTAGGTGCTAAGCCACCTAGCTTTGACGGTGTGCCATGACAACAACCATACCTGCTGGCTCAGCTGAAATAAACCTAGGGGCTCTAATTGTCCTGCAAGCACAGACTTTGCAGGAGTATTCCCAGGGGAATTTCCCTCTATTACCTCTCCATTGCTGTTGCAAGAGAAATAAATCAGCAGTCAGATGCAACCTCATTTGTTGGGCTGCCTCTCTACTCGTTCAGACCATGAAGAAATCAGAAAAACCAAGAAAGAACAAAAATGTGCATTCTCAACTCCCAGCAAAACATCATCACTTTCTCTAACACCAGTTACACAAAAATCCACTGAATTCCAGTCTCTCACTCCAGTGCTGTAGCAGCGTTGTAAGAGGAAGTAAAGAGAGCCATTACCAAAATGCAGACAGCCACCTTAGTCTTCTTGTGTTGATGACATTGTAACTGTATTTACTTTTCTTCCTGATAGTTCCTCTTTAGCACTCTATGGCAAAACAATCTATCCTAAAGAATGAGTGCTGGGGAATTGAAGAGCTCTGTGCAAGCTGATTTTCCAAATCTAACCTGCTGTTGCTGGATTGCTTCTGTACATAAGCCAGCAAATTTAGCTCTATTATGCAGCACAAGCCCACCCACAGTCCAACGATAAAGAGAAGCATGAGCTGTCATTAACAGCCTAAGATAGGGAAGCTACTCTCTCAGCTTTCTCAAATTTGCTGGCATCAAGTATATAGTCTCATCTAAGTAGGCTTTTGCTCCTCCTCCTGTATAATATGCTATCAACTCCCTCATAGCAGGAGAATATTTATTTTTTAGGTGGCTTGCTTGGAGATTTGTGGGTTAAAATACTGTTATTTCTAACATTGCTATTTTCTATTTGAAAAGTTTTCCATACTCCCACAGAACACTCTCATATCATCTGGTATAACTGAGGTACAGGCAGAAAGCAAACAGGTTATGAAAAAAAATGGACATGCACTTTTGCAGCTGCACTGAATTCCGGAGCAGAGAGAGAAGAATATGCCAAAATATCAAATAGACAGCTTGAATATGCACTATGCATGCAGTTTGTAACGCTTTCCAGCCCCTGAGGTCCCTTTCAAGAAAGGAGGAATTAACTTGGTGGGAAGGAGCAGGGAAGAAAGGGAGGGATATAGGGCAAAGTATACAAGAGCAGCAGATGTCAGACATCACTCCCATATTGAACTGTGTACAGTGTGCAATCATATTATCCGCCACTGAATTGTGCTGTCAAAGTGCAATATGTCCCATCAAATTTCACTAAGCAAACTGAAGTCCATTCCTACTAAAGCCGATCCTTTGCTCTATGAACACTGCATCTGACTGTACAGGCTGCATGGACCCAGAGTATTGTTGCAGTGACAGAAAATCCTAATACAAAATACTGTTTTGACAGAAAGCAAGGTTGCGATCTCTGAAGTACCCAGCTGATGATCAGCTGTTTGAAGATCTTTAGAAAACCTATTCTTTTGTAATACAGACTTTATGTAGCAGCAATAGCGGTGGAGACAGAAGGAAAGACCAGCCTAACATCGCCCAACTGGACTGCAGAGACTATAAACCAGAGGGAGCTATTCCAGGATGGAAGAACACTGATGCAGAAGATACTGCGAGCAGAAGCAATAGAGTAGAAAAAAAAAATGTAAGCAAGCCCAGCTTCCACTGCTGACACACAAGGTATGTTTGTGGTCAGGCTGTATACAGGAGTTAAGTAAGTTTCTACAACTTGAAAGTATTTTGCAAGGGTGTATACCTTGCTTGGTGCTGTTGCTGAATGAAGAATGGATGAGAGCAAAGCTAAAGAAATGACAGGACTGACCCTATCAGTCAATGCCCATGATGGCATTGACGATGTTCACCAAGGTGCCTGCAGGGAGTGGTGGAAATAATGAGTTTAACAAAATAAGGTAAAATTCAGAATTGTTCTTGCTCTGCTTCCACTTCTTACACTCCCTTCCTTGTTCTTTGCGGTTGTCTATTCTAAAGTTAAAGGCTGTAATGGTGGAGCATGGCTTGAATCAAAGAGGATTATTCTCATGGAACTGCAAAAGGATCCTGTATTTGTTTTATTATTCCTCCTTTCCTGTAGCCAAGGAATCAAAAAGCCAACAAAAATTAAGCTGTCTTCAGACTAAACAAGAGAGTACTACACAGTCCAAGTTCATTATGGAGAATGCATAATTCCTCTACGGTTAAAACTTAAGTTATCTTCCTATTACAGGCCCAGTTTCTTCCTCTCCTCTGGCTAAGTTGTGTCTGAAACATTATTCTGAATGTAACTTCTCTGAAGATTGTGGGATAAATCACTTAGGAGGTTTAAAAATCACCTCCTTTCACTCCTCATTGACTGTACAAAGATCCTCCTCTTACATGAACTCTCCTGTATCTTTAATTAGGCTAGAATTTCCATAGGAGCACAAAGAAAAGTTGATACCCAACTTCAATTGAAATGCAATAGGAGTTGGGCATTAATTTCCCTGCACTGTTTGAAAGCGTCAATCTTTATTAAAATATAGCTCGGGTTCAGAACACCCTGGAGATGTGCTGAGCTGTGCTTGCCTGCTTCAAACTTCTCAACTAGAGCATGAAAGGGAACCTCGGGGGCAATTTTCTGAAGTACTTTTCAGGGCTATTACATTGGGAATAATTGGCAACTTAAAATGAAGGGATGCAGCTGCTGTGTTACATGATGAGGGTGGCTGTTGTAAGCTGCCCTTTTAACCCTAAATTCCATAAGGCAGTAATATTTTTGCTGATAACGTAGCAAGCCATAATGCATACATTTTGGTAACTAAAATTCATTTTGAATTGGCAGGGGCCAAAGAGAGTTCCTCAGATTAGGGAAACCCATGCTGGGATCCCCTTTGGTCTTCGGTAGTTTAGGCTCCATATGAATATGCCTGAATTAGAAAACAGACTAAAATGTACCAAAGCAAAGTCTAAATTTTAAAAAGTGCAGCTCTTATTATATAGGATTTATATCTGAATGATTTCAGCTATGTGTTTTTTCAAAAAGGATACCAAACACTGCTTAATAAACCAATTTCCTACAAGCACTCCCTTAATTACTTTGAAAATATACAGTAACAAGATGTGCCTTGGAGTTATTACATAAACTTAAGAATGAATTTTACCAGAGATTTTCTGTTTCAAAAGTCTAAATGAAGTCTACTTGCCTATTTTGCTGTAATATAAACCAGGGCCATGAGGAAGGGAAGTTCTCATCTCATTTACATTATTGTAAAGCAAGAGTAACTCAATTAAAGTCAATAGCTTTGAACTTGCTTAAACGAGACAAGACCTATAAGGGATTACAAGGTTGCTTTAAGCATGCCCAATTAAAAAAAAAGTCTTATCAGGTTTTACTTACATGGCCTGCAGCAATCCAAGTTGTACAACCACACTTTGCTGCTACTAGCTTGTTTTTGTGTGTGCCAAGTATAAAGTGTGCAATTTAGCACAGCTCTGTGTAGTATTTCAAATGCAGATCTTTCTCATTTCTCCCCATGCTCCTCCCCAAAAAGCTAATATGGATGTTAATTGCAAAGCCACAGACAGCTTTTCAGCATAAATAAGTAAAGTCTTGAAGACACTGGGCAAATGCAAGAAGTTTTCCCTCACATATCCAGATTCAGACTGAAGGCAGCAGGGTAATCTAATCTGATTTCCTGTATATCATGCACTCAGAATGTAAATCAAATTACTCTTTGGACTGTAACTTGGGTTTGACCAAAAGCAAGTCCTTCTGAAAGGCATCAGGCCTAAGATGAAAGCTTTAGAGAGAGGGAATGTCACCCCCCCTTATGGTTTTATTCTGCCCTCACTTTAAAGAAATTTTGATCACAAGTTTGTTTATATTCAGCTAATCATGCTCTTCCCTGCTAGACTAAAGAGCTTGCAGAGCTTTTGTCCCTGTAGAGATACTCAGATTATAGAAAATCATCTTTCAACCTTTTCTTCCCCTTCTTTTAATACTCTAAGAAAGGCTGAGTTGGGCTTTTTCAGTCCTTGACACTTTTGGAAAGGCTCTTCTCTGCCTTTGGTCCTGTATTTTAATGTTGACTAAAGACACATACTCTATGCCAGTATCATCTCTCTGCTGCCACAGAGAAACAGAAATACTCCCTCCCCTACCCTAAAACTCCTACTTGCTGCTTCTCTGATTGTGTAAAATACACAGCATAACAACATGTGGGGCCAATTAACATTGAGGGATGGCTTACCATTTGCCAGGCCTGCCCCCTGCAACAGGCATAAGCTTTGCTGGTGACATATTAAAAATTTACCTTGGATCATTGGATGCATTTGTTCAAACTCTAAAAAAAGCCCAAGAGGATGAAATGCTGAACATTGTAAATGAACAGAAAAAATGAGGCTACAGAGGGAACCAGTGTGTGTTTAAATACAGAACCTGTTTTGCCATCATTATGGCAAAGATGGACAAGAGCCTGCAATAGGTGAAGCTTGCCTCACAAATAAGAGAACTGACATTAAGACATTAAAACTGACATGACTGACAGCAAGGAAAATCAGATAGCCAGATCCCTAGTTTTATGTTTCAACATGACCTTCTCAGCAAACCTGGGCCAAGGAGATACAGGATAAGCACTGTCATAAATGCAGTATTTTGTTAGTTGTTAAGGTTGGAAGTTGATTAGCCCTATGATTAACCCTACAGCTAAAATATCCCTTCATCTTGGAAAAGAGCTTTCATTTCCAGTGCCGAAGTCAAGTTAGGTTACCCAGATAATTTCAGATATTCCTAAAGAGAGAACTCATGATGTTCTTTCCCTTTGGGAAACTTGGAAAGTGGCACCCACTGCACAGAGACAGCCTCATAACTGCAAACTCTTCTGAAATGAAAGCTGTACTGATTAAATTTTTGTCATTACCAAAAATTCCTTGAAATGACTTCCCCCTCCCCCCCCCCCCCAAATAAGTGGTCCCATCATGACACAGAGGGATGGAAAAGTTTGATGCAGATTCTTTGGGGTGTTCACTTAGCCTAGCTGATGCACAGAGAGGTTTAAGCCAGAGCAGTTTCCTGAACTTCATCGTGGCTGTGGCAGGCAGAGTATCTGGGTGGTAGCAGTCTTTCACCTTACAAAGGACGGCCTGCTAAAAGATTTCTTTTTCCCCTTGCAACTGGGCTGCCGACACTGGAGCTGAAAATAAATCAACATGACGACTGTGTGAAGAGCTGGGCAGTGAAAAATTCTACCAGAAAGGCCACTATTGAAAGCTGAGAAATACACAAATCTTGGGGAACATTAGGAAGCAAGCCTGCTGGTTAATAGAAGTGCAGTGGGGACATACATCTCTGGTCTCTACAATATTGGATTATACTAAGCTTTATTTTAAGAGTTATGATTACATTGGCTGGGTTTCAGTCCCAGTGCCAAGGATGCCAAATAAATATCAAATACTCTCCAGGGCTTCCTGCCACCCATACCCACTGTATTTGAACCATGCAAATTAGACAGCATTGACATTGGAATGCTTATGGCTGGGAGAGAACGACGTATTTCCCATCCTTGGGGTATTTTTCATCCTGTTTATATGAATACAGACATGCTAGGCATATACTGCTAATTCAGTGGGTTACAGAATATTCAGCGTGCAGGCACCCAGCCACTGACTTGATGTGTAAGGTCCAAATGCAAAGTTAAAACCATATGGGTTTACAAGCAATCCATACTGAAACTAAGGGGCACAGAAGTGCCACCCATGAAGTTTTTGTCTTGAACAGCAAAAGATGATACTGCTTCCTTCAACATTCTGAAAGAGGAAAGAAGGGGGGTCAACGTTATTCTCAACATGTTGGAGCAGTACCCACAGAAGTAACACATGCACAGAGGCACTTCCTTCATCTCTACACCCTTTTGAACATGAGCACACCAGTCATCGTGGCATCCCTGCATGCTAAACTGGCACTGACTCCTCTTATAAGTGGAGGAATTTGGAACCATAGAAGCCTTGCCTAGCCGAGGCAACATAGTGCTTCCTTTAAATCCAACATAGTCTGTTCCCAATGGACTGTCCTGCTGCAGTATTACAGCTGCTGCACTAAGGGGATTTGCTGTTATCAAGCAGAAGGGGGAGACAAGACCTCAACTTTTCCCCAGCTCCCCAGCAACGCAGACTTCTGCTCACCCCTTGCAATGGGCCTGACTTGCTGGCTCTTACCAAGAGGAATGGACAGGCAGCTGGTCAGAGGGGAGGGCCACGAAAAACAGCTCCTCCCCTCATCGTCTGGCTGGCTCCAGCCCCACAGCAAAACCACAGCACTGGTACTGCCAAGAATTCGGTTCGCATTCTTCACTCCCTGTGGTAGCCGCTGGGCCACATGGTCTCCTTCAATCCATTTGCATTTTATTAGGTCTTTTCATGCACCAGGGGACAAAAGAACAAGCCACTTCCTCCCACTGAGCTCTCATTTCACACTTCAAATGGGCTATAGTAACCTTTACGGTGGAGCAGCTGCCAGGGATGGGAGGCAGGAGGAGGCAGACTGGGCTAGGATGATAGGACAGAGCAGTGTCTGAAGATGCATCCTCAGCTCCTCTTCCAGAAACCCAGAGAAACCTGAACCAGAGCAGAGCAGCACCCTTCCCTCCTGCCCGCACCTCTGGGGCACCCAGGGCTCTGCAGCCACCTTGGTGGCATTCAGACTGAGTGCTTTCTGGACTCACCTCCCACCCCCAGTAGGTGCTGCAGAGTTAATAGCCTGTACCATGTCCGTAGTCAGAGCATCAAGTAAGCTGGTAATAAATTCAACTTTCTTCCCTTCTGGGCAGCCTGCAGAAAGAAAACAGGATGTTTAATGCGAGAACAGACAGGGTTGGTCTCTTATCCCAGTTCAGCCAGAACTGCCTTTGTTTGTAACATGGCAGTCATCATTACAATCCCTAAGGAAAAGCAGAAGAATCCCTCAGTAGGTTTCTCTGTGTGGCAATTTGTCCTGCAGCTTTTGTCCAGGCACACACAGGGTCACCATCAATATCCGGCAGGAAGACCATGTAGTTAGCTTTATGGCCTCTCCCAGTTTTCTACCAGCATAACCACAGGGATGTGCTGGAAACGTCTGGCAAATGGGAGCTCCCATGGTCACCCCTGCAGAGAAGTTTACAAAATAACTCATTAGCTTCTGGGTCATCTTCCTCTGCAAACATGGCTGTTCTGAGGTCCTGACAGCTTAATGCTTCCCAAAGCACAGGCCAAAGCAAGGACTGCTTCTTGCACTCTCCTCTCCAGGCACAGACAGCATTGCCTGCCAGCAGCTACCACAATAACTCAGTTCTTAGCATGATCACACTGCACAGGAAATACGTCAGTCTAAATCAACACGTGGTAATCGCCCCCAGTCACTGCTGGCTTAAGCAGGACAAAATGAGCTGAAAGTGAGCTTGGTAACCATTTCCATTACTTACTGCTAAGGCTGTTTAATTCCCCATCATCATAACCACAGACTGACAGAGCTTCCTACCCTTAACAGTGCCAGCCTGTCATGACACAGCTGAGACGAAATTCTCCATCTCCTCACCTTTATGAGGCAATCTATGCTATTCTGTTTCCTTGCCTCTTAAAGGAGCAAAAGCATGCTTCACTTACTACCACATTAATACTGTAGCAATTGCTCTAGCCTACCAAGTAATGAGCATACTTAACTTCAACCCACCACCTCCAAAACTATTTTCCAAAACCCATCACTTCCAATCCTGTTGTCTTCTCTCGGTGTGACAGATTGGCCATCACCACATCCCTCACCTCTTCTCTTTCCCCAAACCACCATGCACTACATTAGTCAGCTGGTTAAGACAGCAGGGGTCTGGAAACAGCCTTCCCCAGCAGCATCAACACTTCTGCTTTTTGCGGGCAAGCAGAGAAGCACGTGTATCCCAAACAGAACACCAGAAACTTACTGTAATCCCTTGACAGCTGAAAGCAGCTTGCAAACTGATCTGACAAAACTCCCTCCTTTGCAGCATTACAGGCTCTGTTCTCTGCAATAGTTAACCAACAGTCTCTTGCCTGTCTCCATATTATGTGCATTACACACACGCACACCCCTCAGCACTCGTTTGGCACATGGTCCAGAAAATGTCAGCATTGTAATGGGTAAGCTGCTATGGCAGCCAGAGTAGACCACTCACTTAAAGGAGCTTTTTGTTGCAGTAATGAGAAGGTTGAAACACCATTTGCTAAGAGTCATCTCCCTGGGGCCTCAGCATCTCACCGTCTGCAGGAATTAGCAGCTAGCCATTTGCTATGTGCAAGCAACACTTTCTTGTTTCTTTCTTCTGCACAGCCATGACACAGTTGTGAAGAGGGTATGCGTAGGTGTGCGATGATCCGGACTTATGCCTCCCTCATCTTGGCCTCTGCACGGTCTCTTTGCACAGGCCAAGCAGCACTGAGAGTTTGAAGAATGGGCAAACCTCTAGACATGGAATAAGGTATGGGGTCCCCTTACAGAACTGAGTGCAAATGGAATGATCAGCATCTCAGGCAGACAAACTAGGATCAGATCCTCCATCTCCTAACCTCTCCATAGACAAGGGAATTTTCAGTGACAGGAACCTTCATGCCAGCCGATGCGGTCACGCACAGAGCTGAAAATTTACTCAGACACAGAAAAGTGGCTTGAGCTGAGAGAAGAATGCTCCTGGAGTCTGATGCTGGGACCAGACCACTAGGCTACAGACCATCATGTGTCCTCTTCTGCAACAGGCAGTTTCTGTCCCCTTATCAATCTGCAGTGCAGAAGGGGAGGGAGAAGGGAAATGAGACCATTCTGTCTTCCTGAGATTAGAAAGAGAGTCTCGAAGAAAAAGCACAAGAGCAAAGGATTTTCACAATAGAGTTCTGGAGAGGCAAGGGGAAGTGCAGGGAGAGACAGTAAAGCAAGGAGAGAAAGGATGTTGAAGAAAGGAAGTCAGGTTGTTCTATTTTAGCATGATTTCCTAAGGATATTAGGCTTAATGCAATCATTTAGCTGGTTTCCCTCCCCTAACCCCCAAAGTAATACTTGAACCAATTGGCCAATTTCATTTGAATGTGAGAGGGAGGCAGATAGGAAATTCCTACATGACTGGTGAAAATCAGGAGCTGCATAGAAAAGAGCCCTTCTGAAGGCAGAGTTGCTAAGCAGAAAACTACAGGGTCTGAGGTCAGGAGCCGGCAGGAGAACTAGGAGACACAAGGCAAATCTGGAACAAATCCCATTTCCTTTGCTAACTTGTTCAGGGACAACTCACTTTATGCTAGCCCTAGAAAGGACCAGGAGAAAATAAAGTGGATCCAGAGCTATCAGCTCTTTCTGCAGAGTTCTTGGTCTCTATCACTCCTTAATAGTAGAGAGGGTCCTGCTGTAGCTTCTGTTTCCAAGCAGTCAGCTCCCACCCAGGAGGGCGATGGCTGACCTGTCAGTGAGGGCACTCACTCTGCTCCTTAGAAGGGCAACAGGAAGGAGAAAAAAGACCATAGGTAGGTAGGATAACATTTTTAAGAGCTGCACAGACACCTATGCCCAGCACATTTCCTAGCAGAAACAGGGTAGGCAAACAGTAAATTGTGGCTTGTCACTCTATTAAGAGGGAAAAGCATAATATAAAACAAGCAGCAATGGGAGATAAAGCAGGCCCCAGGCAGAAAATGGGGGATGAAGTCCAGCTAAGTGAGGAGTCAGTTAAGGGACCTCAGTGTATCAGAAATGGTCCTGCAATGTCAGTGAGCCAGTTGGTCTGCTGACTATTGCTAGCTGTGTCCCCTTTCATTGTTTAGGGAGCATCAAGCTGCTGAAAAGCCCTGTTAAATGAAAAGGAACCTGTCCCAGCCAGGCTTTGCTGAGCCCTTTCTTCCCCAGGAGACCTCCAGGCATCCAGGTTTCTTTCCTGAAAATTCTGATCCCAGGTATGTTTTCAAAGGGCAGACAGGCAATGAACTGGCCCCGAGGACACTCACAGCTTTTCCCAGTTCACTGCTGAAACTGGAGATGATCCAAAATAACACAGAATAAAACCCATGGTAAAGCATGCACAGTGAAGGAAATCCCCTAACTCCTCAACAATATTCTTGGGCTCTTAAGAGTCCCAAGGTGAAAGAAGGCAGAGATGGGATCTTGTTTCTCTCTGACCTGGAAGTTCTCTGTCCTTGAATGGATCATCAATCTCTGTGCTCTTTGATCTGGCATCACTTTCACACACTGGGGTCTCGTAGCTGAAAAAGAACAGCAGATGAAAAAATATGTGATACAGCTTTAGTGTCATCAGATGGTTGCTAAGGGGTTGTGTCTTATCTGCTTACTGCAAGAGAAACTAATGAACCTGCAGAAGAAATATTCCCAAGCATCTGTCTGCTTATGGACAGTCAGCAACAGCAGCGGAGAGAGAAGGAAAAGCATACTCTGAAGTTCGGTACCAGTTACCAACCCAAACCCACAAACAACACACAAGACCGTGTGGGCACTGACTGAGCTTTTTCCAAGGCTGTCCATGCTCTGCAGAATCACTGTATTTAGCAGAGTTTAGGTCTCAGCTCCTACTGGCCAGTTTTCGTAACTTGCCAGACCCATAGTTTGTTTCCAAACCCAAGAAAGAAAAGATTCCCCAGGTAGTTCCAAGATACAGAGTAACTTAAAGAAAAGTCTATCACTGGCTAAAATCTATCAATGCACAACCAAGCAAACTTCTAAATCTCTTCTGGTCAGGATCCAAGTGGCTGCAGCATGGAAGGATAAAGCAGAGGATAATGCAACAAAGCCACTTATCTTTTCATTGCTCATGCCCCTGATCTGCACTCTAGAGAAAAGCCCAGGTTCCTGCTACCACCCAAAAGCTGCAAGCCGGAGTAAAAAAAAAAAGAGCTGTTTTGCATGAATATTTAACACAGAGGAAAGTAAGGGCAGCAGTTACGATTCACCAGCTCATACAGAGGGGGAGCTGAGTAGCAACATTCAATAAGGAATGTAACATATGGTGCTGCTAGCTACAAGGAATGTCGTAGAGAGCTGACTATTCTAGAAGTAGGAACTTATCTGATACAGCAACAGCACTGCTTTATATCTCATCTTCTCCAGGTGGAACATCTCACCAGGTCTACAGCTCTTACCGAGTGGAAGTACCAGGCAGGGGACGTCCCGTGTCCACCAGGACACACCAGCAGTACCCAGTCGATTGGTGGCATTGCACTGGTTTGTAGAGCCCTCCAGGTGCGCACTCAGGGATGACAATACCCTCTCGGGGGTTTTGCCTGGCCTCCTCCAGGGCGCTCTGCCTTTCCTGGTCACAGGAATGAACTTTCTCTGGAAGAAGAGGGAGATTGGAGGAGGTGAAGAAAGAGTCAAATCAGGATCACCTTCCTCGGTTCAGCAAGATATGGGTATCCTTCACATCAGGAGAGCTTTGTGTCCGTTTCCTTCTCAGCAAACATCAGTATGTCTACATCCCTAGGGACTCACAGACTTCTGGATCAAGAACTTCCTCCTACATTTAGTTGTAACACAAGATTATTGGATTACAGACACTGACTGCCAAGTGCCAAACAAGCCAGGAATAGCAGGAAAAAGTGTTCCTGTTCACATGGGTTTTGAAGCAGGCCTATCAGATAATAAGAATTCACTATTACTGCAGCCATGGGGTAAGCATGGTAAGCCTTTCCCAGATTATATTTTCACATACTTGAGAGGTCCTAAATTGTGACTTGTATTTTCTAGTTAAGTGAAGGAGACAAACACCCTTCCCTGCCCTGTCTCTTTTCCAGACTGCAATGCACTCTTCCCTTTCCATACCAACTCTTCAACATGATTCCAAGATGGGCAGAAGATTAAGTTTTAACACTGCTTTATTCGGTGCAGAGAGCACCTGCACACACCTCATCAAGGAACAGAATGGGATATCCCATTCTACCTGCACTGCCATCACCTCTCTAGCACACTTCCCCTTTATCCTCCCCGTGAAAAACAGAGGGCACTCAACAATGCTTCCTACCAAGGAGTAGGTAGGACACTGTCTCTTAATAGTTTATGACAAAGAAATGGTTATTTCCAAAGATGTCATCAACCAGAGAGCACAGCACACAAATGGCATGTACCAAAGAACAGAAAGAAGCCCACAAGTGGCTTCTATAGCCAGCCTGGCACCTTCAGCCGTAACGCTACCTCTTCAACCACCGCCTGCAGAGATGTGGCTGATGCATGTAGAGGTGCCAGGCTGCTACCTCTTATACAGACCAGCCATTAAAGTGGGAATCAATGCACAGAGTACCTGCAGGACATCAAAACCTATTTTGGTTCAACAGCCAGTTGTTCTCAATCACAAGTCTTCAAACATTCTGACCCTTTGAGAGTAGTAAATTTTTTTCAACCTTGGAAACCACTGAAGGTATCACAGAAAGAAAAAAAGCATGCGTGTAGGACAGAAAGCAGTCAAGGCAGCTGATCACATGATTTAAAACATGTCAAAGTCTAAGGTAAAAAAATTACAATATAGCTCCTCGCTTTTATCCTTAGGAGAGTGACAAAAAAACAGAAGCAGTTCTCTCTTTGCCTAGCTTTCCTCTCCCTTACAGTTTACTGCCTGTATTCTTTTCTTTTTATAAATAAGACACAACATCTGAAATTCCCTGCCACAGCCAAGAATCCCCTCAAGCTTTCAGTCTATAAAATGCTTCAACACTGACAGGCAATGGCACCACAGGTTCATCCCAAACCTGCAGATGTTTGCACAGTCATCCAGCAGACATGGCATGATTTTAGCACTCTACCCCTGGGACTTGCTCAGCACACAGCTCTCGCACACTCGCTGTTTCAATGCACTTTGCCTGCCTGTCTGTACCTCATCAGTTGCGTCTTATGTTTTGGTGAAAAATCCTGGTGCAGACAGCAACTTTTGTTCCATGGCTGGGTAACAGAAGAGGTGCTGATTCGCAACTAGAATTCCTCTGTTTGGTAGCAGCGGAAACAGCACAAAAATCTCTAGATCTGCATAGCATCACAGAATCATAGAATCATAGAACAGAATAATAGAATAGTTAGGGTTGGAAAGGACCCTAAGATCATCTAGTTCCAACCCCCCTGCCATGGGCAGGGATCCCTCACACTGAACCATGTCACCCAAGGTTCTGTCCAACCTGGCCTTGAGCACTGCCAGGGGTGGAGCATTCACCACTTCTTTGGGCAACCTGTTCCAGTGCCCACCACCCTCACGGTAGAGAACTTCTTCCTTATATCTAACCTAAATAGCCCCTGTTTAAGTTTGAACCTATGCTTTGGGTACCAGAAGCACTTTTACTGGTTTCCAATTGAACTGTACTAGCTAAAGAGTCTGAAAGACCCCAGATGGTCTCCCTCTCCTCAGCATTTCAAACCACTGTTGAGTCTGGGAATGCAAAGGGCACCTGAACTTTGCTACACAGAAATCCACACAACCGAAACACAGAATAAAAACTTTTAAGTGTCAGCAAGTCTGACTCAAGCAGAGAGAAACTTGATCAGGAAGGAGCAGGAGGGGATAAAGTCAACAAAAACTGAGAGAGAGCTCAAGCCTCAGCTGATATTTAAGCTGACTTCACTTTGCTGACAGATTTCACGTCTAAAAAAAAGGCCCCGTGACTGTTCCCAAGCTGTACGTGGACAGAGAAGTCATTGAGCGAGAGCCCTGCAGGCTCCTTAACAAACCACTTACATCACGAGGGGCCCCCACTTACCCGCAGTCTGCCGGCAGCAGTTCACACCTTCGCCCTCAGGTGAGGAGGATCCCTCATACAGCTTGGGGAAGGCAAGAACAGAGACACAATTCCCTACCATCATTTCATGTAAGGAGTAAAAGGAAAAAAAAATTGGCTGAAGAGAACTACATTCCAGGAATTTTTCTATCTAAATCTCCAAAGCTTCCTGAGTGCACAAGTCAAACCAAGATCTCTCAAGTCAGAGAATCATAGAATCATAGAATAGTTAGGGTTGGAAAGAACCTCAAGATCATCTAGTTCCAACCCCCCTGCCATGGGCAGGGACACCCTTCGAGTCTTGCAAAACTAGCACTAAAAATGACTGAAAAAAATAAAGTGGTGGTTTTTTGTATGTCAGAACAAAAAAATGTGCCACTTTTATTGAATAAAACCCAAAGAATAAATGTCGTTTAATGAGATAGTATCTTATTTTACGTACACTTGCAGTTAGTTATGCAAATGACACAGGATAATTGCACATACTTACATTTGTACTATGCCATAAAAAATGGCAAAATATCTTTGCACGTATTAAACAGAAATTCGTGGGAATTGAATAGTCATGGCATTTACCACCAGGATATACAACTAATTGGTAGTTACTCCAGTTTGAAGGGTGGTTAGAGGCTGAGTGAAACAAACCTTACAGGTTTTGTGCAGTTGATATCAAATGTATTTAGTGATGCAAAATCCACCATCATCACCAGCCTTCAGTGGGCTGTCATTAGCAATGATAGCAGGGAGATCAGATTTTTCTCATTTCTAGCGTATGTTTAGAAGTAGCCACTGTGAAAGTCTCATCTATTCCATTACCTTCTGAAGAATGTGACACCGACATACTGGGGCAAACCAAAGGCCCAACTTGTCTGTTCCACCTCCAGCCATGGCCAAAAGCAGAAGTTTAGAAGAGGAACAGGACAAGCATATACTTCTTTCCCCCATGTATTTCATGTCTCAATCAGTTGTGGATCAGAAACTTGCAGAGGCAGACATGGAGTTTGTATTTAGTCAGTAGCAATGGTTTTTCCCTTCTGCCAGTTTGCCATGTCTCCCCTCATAAACTTATATTGACCATGACATCTTGCATTTAGTTCTGTGGCTTGAATACACATTGCATGTGGAACACAGCACATCCTTTGGTCTGATCTAAACCTGGCTCCAAGTAGTTCTATTTGCTGACTGTAGTTCTTCTGAAGGATGAAACAGTGAACAGCCTCCCTCCTTGCCTCTCACTGTTTTACAGACTCCTACTACATCTCTTTTACATGCTGAAGAGCCCCAGCTGATCAGTTCTTTCTCTGAACCCCTTCCAGATCCACCATACCTTCCACCAGCTAGAGGAAACGAGAATAGCAAACACATTGACAAGAAGCGGAGGCTCCGACAACAGCCTTGTGGAAAGTTCCTTCAGTGACATCTGTCTACTAAGCATAAGAACCTATTAACTAGCATTAGCCTTCAGAGAGACTCTTTCCTCCAGGCTACCATTCTAACAGCACTTAATTCCCTTAAAAAATAAACATGAATATTAACAGTTGGAGTGTTTTTCATCAGCCAGAAAAATCACCTGGGAAATTCATACTCTCAGCTTCCCTAGTATGGGATTTGGCATGAATTGCATACACTGTCACCCTGAAAGATGGTCTCACAGGTAAGGAAGGGACTGTCAAATGCTATCCCAGCTCCAGAACACTGAAGCCAGCCTGTTCTAGTCAGACAGCTTACTGGAAACTTTGCTGTTGTTGCCAAGGCCAGGTTTATGAAGGATAGTGAAAGCCTATAGCCAAGTGAGAAGGTTTAATGCCAGCTATGAATTTAAACTGTCATCTTAGAAAGAAGCACATATTTATTATATATGCAGGGTACTTAAAAGCATATTCCCTGTTTGAGTTAATAAGGGTTGCAGGCATATAAAGATAAAGAAAAAAGGTTTTCCTTCTTTCCATAGATGGAGCATTTACAGAACATTTAAGACAGCAAAGTCAGTGGGACACAAACAGCATTCCCAGGACCAACAATAATATAACACCTTTTTTTTAAAAAAAGGACCCCAAAAAACCCAGGAACAAAACCCAAACAACACAGTCACATTCCCCTGTTTTCTGTCACCTCTGCTTTGACTTCAGACAACCATCGGCAAAGAAGCTGAGTAACACTTGCCAACTCGCTGTTGCTGAAGAGCAAAACCTTTGTGAGACAGCAAATCTAAATTACAACACACTCAATGACAGCTAAAAAAAACCAAAAAGAAAAAGAGGTAGGGAATGCATGCACACAAAGGAGAGAACCGCTGGCAGAAATACCCGTTTTACCTTAACTGCTTAGCTCTAAAACGCTGTTTGCTCCTTTTTACTCTTGACTGCTTCCAACACTCTTTAAAACATTTTTAAAAGTAGATTCTCTGAAGCCATGAGCTATTGGAGAAAAACAGGGCTTAGACATGGGCAGTTGTACATTATTTATGCAACAATTTTCCCCTAGTAACAGCCTTCTGAAAAACACATGGTCAGATTCATAAAAAGGTCTCTCATTCCTGGTCCCTTAAGTACGCTCATTCAAACATACATCTAGTGCCTGCACAATAAAAATAAAAATGATGGATGAGGTAAGGGACTCATCTGACTGTCTAATAAACTAGATGGTTATTAAAGATATGGGGTGTTTGTTTACCTTACAGAGCTGAGAAGAGAGGGTGTCAAACAGCATCTAACCAAAGGCTCGTGCTTCACAGTCCTCATGCTCAGTTTTCAGGGCCAGATGCAGCCAATGTGCTGCATCTGGAGATGAGGCAGCCTTCCCCAGCTACTCTCCTGCCACATAACAACTCTCACTGCTATCAGAGCTAAAGGACCAAGCATCAGTCACTGAAGCTGCAAGGATCCTGTGGGTGATCAGGGTGGGTCATAGGGAGGATCTCCCATCACACTATAAGAGATTATTTTTTAAGATTGCTCTTCTGCACCCAATTGTTTTGTTATGAGAAGAAGAGGGAGATTATGACACCAAAACCAATCACCCTGGAGAGATCCCTACACCCTTGAGAGACAGGAGTCTTTTTTCCAACCCAGGCAAAAGAGAAGGTCTAACCTCCTTCTATGCTTCTGCCCAGCCCCAGTGAACCTATGTGAACAGCCTAATGACAGAACTACAGGCTGTGCCAAGTAGGGCAGTTTTCCTTCTCTTTCCCTTTCTAATTTCTTTTGACCAGAAATTCTGTCTGGACCAGGAAAACTTTTCCCATGAAGTTCCCACGAAAAGCATCAGTTTGAATGAAAAAGCATTCATCAGAAGTGGAGGAAAAGGTCTTTTATTGAAGGATTCTTGACCAATCCCCATTGTTAGTACTGCAACAGGGACCTGACTTCAAAATACCATTTAAAAAAAAAATAGAAATCAAACACATGCCTCTTCCAGCTTTTTTTTATTCAACTCCCAGCTTTCCCCTCTGTGAGGTTTTAGTACAGCACAAAAGGCAGCAATATGGGTATCTAGTGCCAAGTTCCTATTGACATCCTGTGCCAACCCAAAAGGGAGGACTGTGTCTTTGTGCCTCAGTTTTCCTCTCAGTGACAGAAAGTGCTTGCCTGTCTCCCAAGAAAGCTTATTTCAAACAGGGTTGATTTCTCATTCTTATTTAGCCTGTCTTTATGCTGCTCTGGCACAGTGGTCCTGGACTGGTTATTTTATAACAGCATCTACACCAGCTTAAAGGTGCTTTTATGTTGCATAAGGGAACTCTAATGTGAACAGCACCCAGGCTCACTTCAGAATAGGACGTCAAGGGCAGATGTGATTCAGAGCAGCTCTGAGGAGGAGGACTTGGGAATGCTGGTTGACAAGAAGCTCAACATGAACTGGCTTCAGTGTGTACTCACAGTCCAGAAAGTCAACAGTATCCTGGGCTGCATCAAAATGAGTGTGACCAGCAGGTTGAGGGAGGCAATTCTCCTCTCTCGTCTGCTCTTGTGAGACCCCACCTGCAATGCTGCATTCAGCTCTGGGGTGCCCAAAACAAGAGGGTTGTAGACCTCCTTGAGCAAGTACAGAGGAGAGCCATGAAGATGATCAGAGGGCTGGAGCACATCTACTGTCAAGACAGGCTGAGAGAGTTGGGATTATTCAGCCTGGAGAAGAGAAGGTTCCAGGGAGACCTTATAGGAGCCTTCCAGTATCTGAAGGAGACCTACAAGAAATCTGGAGAGGGACTGTTTTACATGGGCAGGGAGTGACAGGACAAGGCAGAATGGCTTTAAAACTGACAGAGGGGAGATTCAGATAAGATATTAGGAAGAATTTCTTTACTGTGAGGGTGGAACAGGTTTCCCAGAGAAGCTGTCTGTGGCTGCCCCATCCCCAGCAGTGTTCAAGGCCAGCTTGGACAGGGCTTTGAGCAACCTGGTCCAGTGGAAAACGTCTCTGCCTGTGGCAGAAAGGGTGGAAACAAGATGAGCTTTAATATCTCTTGCAATCCAAGCCATTCTAGGATTCTATGATGATCCCAGCAACGGAGCTTACAAAAGGTACGGGCAGAAAGCGCAGCCTCATTACACAGGGAAGTGGATTATACCAGCAGCCCAAATCTGCATTCCTTCCACCTCTGAGGGGAAAGGGAATTTGAAAAGTCTTGGGTATGCACAAGGGCTGGCAGGACTAGCAAAGCAAGCAGTGAATAGGAACTAGCTGCCTGTCCCTTGAGCAAAGCTGTGGGTGGAGGGAAAGAAACAACTCCTCCTGTGTTTACTAGGAGCACAACAACAGCTGAACAAATACGGCTCATGGGGATAGCATAAATCTCTCTGCACCTCTGTTAGTCATCAGTACTGCTATCCACTCCACCCTGCTCTGTCTGGGACTGGGATTCTTCTAGAGTATTCTGGCTAATGTAAAGGTAAGGAGAAAAACTTTACAGGTGCTCTCGCGCTGTACCAGTTGAGCATTCCTTGCTTTACCTTGGTACTCACTTTCATTTCTCAAGGCATAGGCTACAAAGGAAGCAGAGGTTACTACATGTTCCAGTGCTGAACAAGCACAATGCAAAGGTTTAACAAGTGGCCTATCGGTTTTAAAAATGCATTGTTCTGAGTGGCTCATTAAACTTCAGCTATCCAGGAACATATCCTTCCCCTGCCGCTTTCCTTCTGCTCAATGCGATAAAGCTGCACTGCACTCCCACCTGTTACATGATGAGAAGCCTATTCAGTGTCTACCCTCTAGCTCAAAAAGGAGGATAGGCTGAAGTCTAATCCACCATCCCAGGGATTAGAGTGAACTTGCTGAGGAGCTTTCTGATGCACAACTTGTGCTCAGTTTGCAGAACGTGCATTGAGTGCTGCCCAGCTAGGAAAGGTCTCTGCTCCACAGGATTTCCAAACCACACAGGAATAAAGCTCCACACTTGCATATCTTGAAACTTGTGAGTTGAAAGCTACCTGTCCCTGAAATTCTAGCTAACTGGCTTTCAGGCAGGCCTTGGGCTCTTTCTACCACCCCATCTCTCAGGCAGTCAGTCACACAGTCCTAGCCCTCTTAGAGCTGTAGCCAGACTAGCTGAAGGATGGCAGAGAACAAAGCTTCTTTTATAGCTACAGCATATCATCCTGGCAAAAAAAAAAAAAAAAAAAAAAGGCAAATATTTACATGTTCACATACAACGAATGAGACAGAGCTCCCATTAAGTTCTAGTTCATTAGAATATATTTTAAGTTTTGTCTTTCTCAAAGGAATAAAATGTAGGCTACATACAATTATTATAAGACAGTTGCCCAGCACTGCAGGTTAAGAAAAACATGCTCCAAGAGAAGTCTCAAAAGTTCTCTGTAAAACAGTTCTTTAGTATTGAAAGCTGCCATGAAAGACTTGTATCAAATTAAATGACCGATCTGACTAGTGGCACATAACATCCAATTTACAGGTTGGAATTCAGGAAAGAATTAAAAGTCATCTTGGTTTATGGCTTTAAAACAGTGTGATCACAACTTACAAGTAGAAACCACAACAACCAGCAAGGAGAAATCCAGCACATAGAATGGAAAGTACTGGCAAGACAGCAACACTTGGAAGAAAAATGGAAAGGAGCTTAGGTAGACCACAAACCAGTCTACTACTTCATGATTTTGCAAACAACAACGACAAAAAAAGTCGAACCAGGTAAAACTCGTTGTGGGATGTAGTGACAGGAGCCTCACATAAGAAATAGGTGCTAAGGACTGGTGAGCCTTTAAATCAGGCCTGTGCCCAGCTCCGGGCATTGCACTTTGAGGGAGAGGTGGACCATTTGGCAAGAGTGCAGGAGAGAGCAAAGGGAACAGGCAGAAGTCTAAGAAACATGATCTATGAGAAAAGGCTGAAAGAATTCCATTTGTTTAGTCTAGGGATGACATTCAGTCTTCTGAGACATAAAAGCTGGTATATGAAAAAAGATGGTCATAGATAATTTCTTTTCCTCCCCATGGGTAGTTCAAGTAGCAGTCAGCTTACTTGCAGAAAAGAGATTTAGGTTTGATATAAAAAATAACCCTGGTGATTAACTCTTCACTCATTGGAAAAGGCAGTGGGATCCCTGTCGCTGCATTAGGAACAGGTTACACACATAACTGGACATGACCCTGAGTTAAAACAGGGAGGAAAAAAATAACTATGTGACCTTTTCAGGCCTTTTCTACCCTCCTCGCGTAAGACTGAGAAGCTCCAGTAGATCAGCAGATGACTGAGACAACCTCTTTGCAAACCCAGCCTAAAATCTTGAAAAGATATGATCTAGTTTAAGTATCCAGATTTTAGGGTTTGATCTTCTTAACGCACCGGGCTTCCACAATCTGTAAGACAGCTGTAGCTGTGCAGTACCGTCATAACAACAGTTTCCTCAGTCTGAGCAGAGACAGTTTGGCACCAAAATGCAGACCTCTTCATTTCTTTACATCAGGATAGTTCCTTAGACACTGCCCTTGTGATTTTGAGAAAAATATACCCAGATTCTGCATTTTTATTTCCCTAACTCCTCTTTTCCATTTCTCATAGTTTCTAAGCACTGTTAGCTTGTGGCACATCTAGCTTTGAGATAAGCCACCTGTTTTTGAATGCATTCATTCATTTTTCCCTATACTCCTTTCCCACTGCACACTTTCCAAACTGAGGAATGGTATTCAATCAAATGAGAAGCCATAGGTATTTTCCACTGGAGCCTTAACATTATTGGGAAAACATTTTCACTTCCACACCTGCTTTTAATAGTGCTTGGAACAACCAGCACAGCAACTGTTGGAGAGCTTGCCTACCTCTGACGGCTGGAGTATACGAGCGCACTATTTTTAAAGTATTGTAAGTGCATAATTATAGGGCACTAAACAGAAAGCTTTTGAAAACTGTGACAGGCAGGTAAAAAGTATTTCAGACTGGTCTTCCTAAGTACAGTAACATTCTTTTCTTATGCTACTGCTGGTGAGCAAAAGGGGGGAAGAGAGACAGGTTTATAGTGCGACAAGTCTTTGCATGTAATGACAGATCCGCTTTTTCCTATAGTATTTAGCACTTTATGAGGAGCAGAGGGAACTGCCTCTGACAGGAGTTCTAGCACTCACTCTTGGACATCTAGCTTGAGCCAGCTGTCTCAGGGGAAAATGTTCTTCGTCTATGGAAGCTCAGTTACATAACATATGGGATTCAGACATCAGCCATGAGACAGAGAAACAACTCCCACTTCATCAGTGTTATGAGACAGAGGTTAGCCCTCTTCCATGCAAGAGAAGGACAACAGAGTGATACTAGCTGAGATTAATGTTCTTCCCAGTAGGATTCTTCTGAATTTCAGGCTTACACAGGCAACAGCCCTTCCAGCTGTGGGACCCCATGAATTCTGGGTGGCCCAGCTCCACAAGGGAAGCTGCAGCTTTGTGTTATCAAAGCCTGTTCAATGAGCTTAAGATGAGAGAGGAGACTAATGAGACCAGCAAGATCACAGACCTCCCTGCATCAATATAACTAGTGAAACCAAAGACACACCATTCACCCAGAGTGAGGGCAGCCAGATTAACACATCTTCCTCCCTCAGGTGCTCCTCCCTCAAGTGACTGAATGCTGCCTTGCATTTTAAACATACTCCCATCTCTTTGCCTGGCTCTGAAGGTGGACTCTCTGCCCACTTCTTTCCTGGCTCTTCAGAGACAACCCTTGGGACCTCCTACCAAGAGGTCTTTCTACCTGCTTACACACATTTTCAATAGCCTGAAAAGCACGAAGTTAAACCATCCAACTCACTGTTTCCCCTTGACCACTTTCTTATTTTGGTGGTCTGGCAAAATGCAAAAATGCAATGACCATGAAGAGAAATGGAAAATGAGGGTGGCAGCTTTTACCCATGCTCCTCCCAAATTTACAAAGGACTCTTACAACACAGATCAAGGGTCTGTTGACATCAGTTTTAAAGTAAAGAGAACACAGCGTACAAAGAGGTTGTAACGAGGCAGGTGATGATCTCTTTTCCAAAGTAACAAGTGGTAGGATGAGAGGAATGTCCTTGGGTTATTTAGCCTGGAGAAAAGGAGGCTCAGAGGAGGCCTTAGTGCTCTCTACTGCTACCTGAAAGGAGATTGTAGCAAGGCAGACGCTGGTCTCTTCTCCCAGGTAACAAGTAATAGGATGAGGGGAAATGGCCTCAAGTTGCACCAGGGGAGGTTTGGATTGGATATTAAGAAGAATTTCTTCACCAGAAGGTTTGCCAAGCATTGGAACAGGCTGCCCTGGGAAGTGGTGAAGTCACCATTCCTGGAGGTATTTAAAAGATATGTAGATATGGTGCTTACGGACATGGCTTAGTGGTGTACTTGGCAGCATTAGATTAATGGTTGCACTCAATGATCTTAAGGGTCTTTTCCAAGCTAAATGACTCTGTGACATTTTCCTCAAATGTCCCATGCTGCTACTCCAAAAGCCCTACTGATATTCGTGCAGGGTTTCACACATTTCCCTCCTTATCATGAATGCACTCCACCTCCAAGACCCACAAAAGCAGAGAAGCTCTTCACTGTAAGCCTGGTACCAGAAGGAGGCCTTCATGGGACGCAGAGGGTTTTTGAGCTGTTCTGGAAGGCAGCTCTGCTCCCTCCCCGGGCTTTTGGTTTCAGGAGAAGCCTAGGTCTAACCTTTTCCCAGAGGGAATCTAGGGGTACAGATCAGCTCCTCCTTATATTTATGTCGCCTTAGAAATGTTACAATCTTGCTTGTGCAGTTGACAAGAACTCTTCAAGAGAGGCGGGAAGGTGAGCCAACACAGGTAGTCCAGTTGCAAGCATCAATATATGTTCAAATAGATGTCTGAAGTGCAGGTTCACATACAAGCCTGCGCTGAATGCTGCTATTACAGCAAGGAGCACTTTGCAGCGAAGGAGTTACTTCAGCAAATCAATGCAACCCCTCCAATATGAACCAGCATCTGCAGAAAAGCAAACGAACTCAAAGTTGAACTCTCCACTCTCATTTGTACCTATATGTCCAGGTAATGTCTGGTGCTGGAGCTTATTTCCTTTCCATTCTCTTCCAAATCACTGGTGGTTTTAAATGCAGTGTTGTTTTTTCCCCCCTTTTACCCCAGCTTCTTCTATCTTCGCCCCTCTCCTACTCTTCCCTGTCCACTTGCCTTAACTGGCAGCTGTAGAGCAGCAGTTATGGCTCCATGTCTAGAGTAATTTGTTTTCTTTCTTTGGGGGATAAGGAGGGGGGAGTGACTGAATTCTTTGGGAATGATTTATCACACAGCACTCAGGGGGAGCTTCATTTATTTGCCTAGCTGCATATGGTTTAACACCTATGGTTGCATGCCGATTATTATACAATGTTATTTTTCCCACTTGTATACTTTGCACCTTTTCATAGAGCAGATTAACTGGTCCCCAGTGGCACATTATTTATGACTGTTTGCTGGCTGTCTAGGAAGGGTCCTGGTCCTAGATCCTTCCATTCTCCCTGCTTTTGCTCTCCCTTCTTTGCCACACCTGTTACACTGAGGCTGTGGAAGAATCACACTTGGTCAGCCCATATATCATACCTTCTCCGAACTTCAAGGAAGCAGGAACAGACAGAGGCCTCCCAAGCAGCAGGCAAGACAGGAAGGGGTGACTGAACCAGAGATGGAGCCAGAGGGAAAGGAGGGATAGACAGAAAGTAAGGGAGACACAGAACATTTTGGCTTGCAAGGAAGCAGGCATTGAGCAGAGAAAAGCATAGAGATGTGGTGTGAAAATGTAATGGAATTAGTAAGTTTTCATATCATACTCAACAGGGGCTTCTCTTGAGATTGCTTCATTTGAGATCGCTTCATTTGAAATTAAGCCAGAGCCTAAATTAAAATGAATTCAAAACCAAACAAACTCTCACAAAAAAGAATGGGTGGGAGAACTAATACAAGGGTCTCGAGATAAATAATTATGGCAGGTGAGACAGTAAAGCAACAGATTTTACCCCAACAGTTTTGATAGGTCAGAGGAGCACTATGTTGGGATGCACTGACTCAAGATGCAGGACTAAAGCCAAGAAGGACACATTAATATAGGACAGTAGAAAAGTAGAAAAGGCAAAAGTTTTCTGACTCATTGGTGCCCTCCCACAAACTCTTGTTCTTGACATCATCACTGATGCATCTTTTTTCCATCTTCAGCTATGGGGAAGTTCAAAAGCCACTACTCCCAGGTCTTATGCCCAGAGGATACTGAAGCACCAAAATGTTCACCAAGGAGGACTGCAGTAGCATTAGGATGTCATTCCCAGGCACCAAAATTCTACAATTACAATGCTACTGTAAAACCGTATTCAGATGTCACAAAGAACAGTTGTGCCTGGCTGCCTCCCCTTCTCAACTTGCTTTCCTGCTCAAGCAAGATCAACTTGTGCTTCCACCCATCTCTTCCGCTTGGTGTCCTAAGACTAATTAGCCACAGATTTTGGGGAAGAGCCTACAATAGATGTTTAGAAGTTAACATTAACACAACTGACATGGAGAGAGAGCCAGATGGTTTGGAACTAACACAATTACTTTAGACAGCAGGAAAAAAGTAGCAGGAGAAGCAGAAGTCCATGGTCTCACATGTCTTTAAATGAGTTGGGGAATGCTGTATGCCAAGAGTAGGACAAGACGGCTAAGGTATAAGGCTGAGAAGATGGGATAAAGACAGGTGAGAAACTGCCCCCATGTTTCCAAGGCACAATTAAATTTGCTCTGACTCCAAATAACTACACATTCAACACAAACGGGTACACTGTCTCCCCACTCTGGAGAACAATATAGGTATTCAAGTTCCTTGTGGGTTAGTCCTCACTACTAAAAAGAAAAAGTCCAAATAACAAATCAAACTTTTGTCTTACAGTGGCTATTTTTGGTAGAAAAGTAGCAAAAGTGTCACACCAAATTTGCCATATTTCTTTTTAAGAGCAAATCAGCTGCCCCTGCCCTGCTCTATGTTGGTTGGTCTCACCTGACTATCTGACTCAGGAGGAACTGAGGGTTTTCTTGCCACAAGACTTAGGGAAAGAATACAGACAAATCAGAGAAGCCAGGTCCTGGTAGTACTCTTGATCTAATCACATCCCACCTCACTGTGCAGATCTCTGGAGACAAACTGCACCCAAGAGTACATAGACTTCCTCTGGGGTGGATAGCAGGGTGTGCTTCTGCTTCTTGCAGAAGTATATACAGACATGGAGCTTTCAAACTCTTTCTCCCTTCGACAATCCCTAAAGTTTGGGCACCAAATGAATTAAATTAACAAAAAGAAATGTGAATTTACCACCATTCTTGTTCTCAAAGCTCATGTACAGTTATACTCTGTCCACTAATAGCTCCTGACAGCAGAAAGCTCTATCACCAGAAAGCTATCATGAGATGCATGCATGATGCTTGGGTACCAGAGCTGAATAGAACAGGCCACATGGAGTTGGACCCCATTCAACATGCAAGATTTTGAAATAAACAGCTATGGGATTTTTTATATATATTTTTTTTCCTTAAATTAAGCACACACAAACCTGTCTTCAGCTGCTAATGCTAATGTATTACTCATTTTCCCTTTCAAATAACGTCATGTTCAAAACCCCAGTGACTGCAGAATGCTTACTTGAGGCTGCTACTGCTGGTTTCTCTAGAGCTGTTTATTTTTCCATGCATGAGCTCATTACATCAGTCTGTGGTTTCCTTAAAGCTTGTCAGGGTAAGCTGGATACAGGCTGGAATCTCTTGCTAACTAAAACCAAATCACTAAGTAGCACAAATGGATTTGGAGATAACCCAACTCTGGAAATGAGGAACAACCACAGATTCCTCAGTGGAGAGGGGATGCTCCCAAACAGGCAACCATTAGATTTATTTTATTGGAAGTGGGATACTTTATCAGGTGTTTCCCTAGATTAAGAGCCGTAAAAAAGTAATCATTCAGGCTGCTGCAGGCTGGAATAGGCTGGGGGGAGGATGTAGGAAAGTAGAAAGCTGAAAGAGTAAAAGCAGAATAAGAAGACAGTTCACAGCAATGCTGATTAGAGAATGGCCATTGCAAAGGTCTCATCTGAATCACCTCCTGCTCTGGCAGTGTTAGAAATAATTCACACATTACAGAGGGCAGTGCTAAATAACAGGCTTAGTTTAGGGTATCCACGTGTGTGCATGTTCGGGAAAGGTGAAAATCAATTCAAAACAAACAACAAAAATGTTCCTGTCAAAAAAATATTGTGTTGATCTAGATCTTTCACTTGCCCCAAAAAGAAAAACTGACTTTGGGGCTAACGGCAGATGACTTAGCTTGTAAGTGTAGAAAAACAATCACTTCTCAGCTACTCAACAGTCCAGATGTTAGAGCATGTTCATATTTTGGTTCCTGACTCTGACTGAGAAGATTTGAACCTGCATCTCACTCTACTGTGAACGGGATCTAGCTGTCATTTCATTTTTTAAGGTGGGCTGGTGAACAGCACTAGCAATCCCTCCCAGCAATGCTGCTTTACTTAGCATAGAAAAATTCACTGGCAGAATGCCTGGAGAAATATAGATTCTCAGTCAAGTGCTCTAATCACCAGGCTACAGTCATTCTGCTTTTCCTGATCCCCAGGCTTAATTAGCATTTACACATGCCAAGCAAAACATACACACTCCAAAAGTGAGGACTGTTTAAGGAGAACCTGTTCTGTTTGTTAATACTACACAGAACATGGAACACTCAGATTTCAAATGCAGCTCCTTGAGATACAGGCTGCATATACAACATGGCGTTATCATCAGCTCTGAAATGGTCAGCTACCTGACTAACATTGACTAGAGACAATGACAGCAAATTACAGAGCCTATTTATATTCATATAGTAATTCTTAAATTCTCCTCATGATTGATATAGTGATGGTGCTAGCTTTCCAAGACATCCAGTGTCTGTGCTGATTAGAGAGCAGGACATGTCCTCTGACAGCAGTATCTACTGAACTTCTCATCACTGCAAAGAACAGGGCTATTTAACCACTGCAGGGAGGAGAGAGATCAGGGTTAAGTGTTACAGTATACGAACTCCAAGGAATAGGGCATATTAGGAAGTCTTGAGGCTTTCAAGAACTCAAGGTTAATGAAAAAGAACAGAAATAAAAGAAGAGTTAGGCTGGATATTACAAAAAGAAAAATCCTGGGATCAAGTTCAGACAGCAGAGCAGCTTCCTGCGGGAAGAGGTGAAATCTTTATTGCCTAAGGCATTTATGCTACATTGGAAAATGCTTTTGTTCATACAGCACATTCACTAGGCCTAAGGCAGTAGATTAAATGATCCACTAGATTTTTTCTCTTCTCTAATTAGTCATCCCAGCTAAATTGTTGCAAGAGGATACCAGGCTGTATCTGCCTCGAGACAGTATGTGCAAGCTCAGAGTGACAATGTAGCTGAGTGAATACCAAACTCAAAAATCCTATCTTGTGCTCGTAAAACTTACCTTAACCCTTGAAAAATAAACGAAAAATGAGAAATGTGCTGAGCATTAATATTTCAAGCTCACAACAGCCAAAAGCAATTAAAAACATCCCCTAACTTTGCATTCCCATTTCATGACAGCTCCTTCATCATCTTCAGCCAAGATGGACTTGAAGACATTTGAAGAACCTGATTCTAAATTATAATCATCCTCCCAACTCTTTGTTGTTCAATCCCACCTGCCCTATATATATGACAAGGGATAAAAGAAATGAGAGAAATCAAACAAGGGCACTAGGCCTCACCGGTTGAAAGAAACAGACTAAAGCAGTCCACACCTAATATCAGATAAACCATAGCCCTAGACAGCATTTCTTGATATCAGTAATTTGGTGTAAGAAACAGAGATGGCTGTTTATTTGCATTGCCTAATGTGGAAACTCGGGGCTACAATTTGCAACCCAGTCTCTTAACGAGAGAGCATTAAGTGACAGCAAATGTGTGGCCTTACTGACTGCCTGGCAGGCACTCATCTCCTTTGAAATTACTGTAGAAACCACATCTTATGGAACTCCTGAATCTTCCAGATCATTTCTTTTCGATTTGTAGCATGCACCCACAACAATCTCGATGGAACAACAGAAATTACATCAGAACCAATTGGAAGTGGACAAAAGAAAACTCAGAAAAGGAGCTTTTCAGTAAACAAAATACCTGGTTTACATCAGGCAGCTTCATGACTAAACACTTGAACTAACCAACTGACTTTACAATGTGAAAGCCAGCCTGCTTTGGCACTGTCAAGCCAAGAAAGGGTGGGAGGCAGGCTCTCAAGCAAAAGACTCTTCTGCTCCCAAGTCCCTTTCCAGCTTCCTAGAACCCAGATCTAGGAACTCTTCCTTCCATTGCAGCTACCAAGTTTGCTGCATCAGAAAGAATGGTCTTCAAGATAGGTAGGACCCATTACATAGGATTTTGATATTAAACAGTCACCTTCAATCACACTGTTGTCCCAGCAGCTCACAAAACATAAGCTGCATTTGCTCTGCCATGAAATACATCCTTAAGGAAGAATGCTGATACGCCTACATCATCTGAAGCTTCTGGATGATTTCCACTGGCAGTTTCTACACGGACCACCCTGCTACAAAAAATGTCAGGAAGTGAGGCAACAGAAGATTGTTGCTAAAACCAGGGTCTGGCCAATGATGGATGTGCTTCTGTGAAGAGCAATCCTACACTCTGCAGCAAAATATTCTCACCTAACCTAGCACTGATTTTACCCTACAGTTGGGAAGGTTAAGGATACTGCTGAGCACCATGAATGCTCTCTGGCTAATCCAGACATATCAGGTGATGAAGTACTTCAAGCTATCCCAATTTATCTGTTCTGGGGACTGGAGTTATTCCCAACAGCTGTTCCAGGCATATATTGTTTCATAAAATACATACAATAGTAGCAGCTCCTATTTAAACTTTAAAAGTAAACCCATGGCTTAAGGCAATTTTCTTCTTTTGATATTCCATCTACCTTTTTCCTTTCCCCCACTTCAGTTAAAACATATCAGATAGAAACCACCCTCATCAAGAATCCCTAACTTTGCTCTTCAGATTATTCCAGTTTCTAGTGATTTCAGTGACTCCACACAGTTTCACCCTCATCTCCAATCTCAAGTTCTACATCTTGCCTTCACATCTTCCTGCTGCCCCTTTTTCCACACCTGGTCATGATTTTTAATTTGCTGTTTTTTATGCTTGGGTCTTCCCTTACCCACCCTATTACCCACAAAAATAATTTCAGCATTTACTTAGATCCAAACATAAATACCCTACTTGCAGTTGTGAAATAATCCAATATTTTCTCTATCAAAAAATATTCCCCACACAGAGGAATCTTGAAATTGCTAGAAAGAAGCCCCTCTCTGTAATTTATCAACTGCTCAGACCAAAACCACAGCCCAAAACTCAGAGCCAAATGCATCAGTTCATACATCCATGAAAGACTGCTGAACAGCAAACAGAATAAAGGTGACAGCTGGCGGGGATGAATCAACAGATGAAGAAATCGGAGGTTCCCCAGATAGGGTTTGGGGAAACACAGACATCTCTTATCACACATCAACTGTGGCCTTCTGGACACAAAGAACACTACCTGAAATTCTCTTACAGCCTGCACTTCAAACCCTGCAACACTGAAAAGCAGCAGGACACGTACAATGAAGGAAGAGTGAAACAAGTCCAGACTGTAAGAGACTGCAGCCTAGTTAAAAGAAATATTTTTTTTCTTCATTAGACCATTACCTGAATTCCTTATACTGGAGCTGTTCAATTTGGAATCTTTGATGACCAAATGCTTAATCCAAAGCGTGGGTGCTGTGATTTCTGAAAGAGAAAAAATAATAGCCTTAAAAAATCTACAGCAACTAGTAAATATACATGGTTGTTACTCAGAGAATAGTTTGGTTTGGAAGGGACCTTAAAGCTCCTCCAGTTCCAACCCCCTGCTCTGAGCAGAGACACTTTCCACTAGACCAGGTTGCTCAAAGCCCCATCCAACCTGACTTCAAACACTGCCAGGGATGGGGCATCCACAACTTCTCTAAGCAACCTGTGCCAGGGTCTCACCACTTTTATAGTAAAGGATTTCTTCCTTATATCTAATCTCAATCTACGCTCTTTCAGTTTAAAGCCATTACCCCTTGTCCTGTCACTACCAGCCCTTGTAAAAACTCCCTCCTTATCTTTCCTATAGGCCCCCATTAGGTACTGGAAGGCTGCTCTATGGTCTCCCTGAAGCCTTCTCTTCTCAAGGATGAACAACCCAAACTCTCTCCACCCCTCTTCAAAGAAGACAAGATGCTTGCTACAATCATGTCTTAACTGATCCATCATCTTCATAGAGATTGTCTTATTCCCTAGTGAGGTCTTCCACCTCTTATGAACCAACATTTGTTCATCTACAAGGTTATCTCATTATCTTCCTATTCCAGACAGTACCTCCCCCTCCACCCCCCACCTCTTAAGTTCTCAAGCCGAAAGCCTTTCCCCTTAAGTCTTATAGATCTCAAAGGCTATATTGTGTGCTATAGTATATATTGGTTTTCAGTATATACTATAATAATATAATACTATACTACTATATTAAAAAAGTCAATTGAGACCTTAAATATCACCTTAACAGCTCAAGAAGAGCTGACCACAATCAGTTCCCTAAAACAAGCAAGAACAAAATCTGAAGTAATAGGCAGAGAAAAGAAGATATTTCTGGAAAGACATGAAAGGAAGTCTGTTAAAGAAACAAGTTCTGGTTAGAAAAGCATATCTGATGCACTACCACCACGATATCCAAACATATATTTGTGGGGAAAAAGCGCTTAGAGCACCTCCTCTGGAGTGTTACAATCAGCTTCAAAACACAGAACCTGCCCTAAGCTGCAGAAATGACACAAAACGAGCATTTGATTAGAACTGAGCAAAGCAGTACTCAATACCATGAGCCAGAGTTCCTAGAGGAAAGCCTTTTCTAAAGAAAGACATTTTCAGAACTGGTATCTTCTGAAACTTTTTCAGTTTCCACAAGAGCATGCCTTAAATACTAGATCCTGGAGTTTGTCTTAAGTCCCTCTAAGAAGTTTTAACAAGGGCTTTCCTGCTCTTTTATGACATTTATGTGGATCTGATCTGCCAGGGAAAAGCTAGCTGACTACAAGAGAAACTGATTATACATTACAAAAGCATGAAGGAAAATGAAAGGGAATTTTTCCTTCCTAAATGTTTTCAGCTACATTCATTATAGGCATTATTGAAATCATGTTCAGGGCATTTTTTCATATGGAAGTATAAGTTGGACATTGATATTCCAGCAGTAGTAAAAGCTTGCTTAACAAAGACTGCCTTATCTGCAGGTTTCACTGCACTATTTTATCATCACTTAGTCATGATGCCCTCCTATACCTACATATACTTTTATACTTTGGGCCTTCTGAGGGAAGAACTATGTCAAATTAAACACTGGGTCTGAGGTAGGAAGGGGAGAAGCACAAAAGCAGAAAAAGTCCGTAAACCAAAAATGCTAGATCAAGCCTCCTAAATCTGGGGTGAAATTTAGCTCTGACTCTGCACCATACAGACTTCTTATGTCTACAGAGGAAAAAGGTGCCAAAGAATTTTTGGAATACAGGTAAGCAACATAGACTCCTCTGAGCAACAGATCTGTAGAAAGAGTAGATTCCCACTGAGTTAAAAGGTAAAGTTTAGAAAAAAAGAAGATATTTGAAGTTATTCTTTAGGAAACAAAAACAACTTACAGATTGAAACTAAATAGAGGTGGATGAAAAGAAAACAAAGCCTGGAAGTGCAGGAGGGAATGAAACTTTTTAATTCAAAACTATAGCAAGGACCATTAATAAAATACTGCAAAGAAAACTCTTGTCTTAAGAGGAGATTCGCTATAAACATCACCAAGATCTGCATTGTAATGAAATGAAATAATTTTTAAAGAGATGGCTGCTTTATGATTCAAGCCTTGGACAGGAGAGTTTAAATTATCTGATCTACATTATCTCTGGCACTGCTCTGTTATGCCCTCAGGGAGGATGGTAGGGAGTGGGAGGGGAAATTATATCTGAAATGTGAATTTTCATTACCCTCTAATGTAGGTGAAAACATGAGAAAGGTGAACCTTCACTTTGGAGATGCTGACATCCAAGAGGTATCACATATTTCAGGGGCAGCTGAATGTATTTAATGCTCTTTGAAAAAAGTCATCCCCTTGTGGATTGAAAGTAGACACCCAAAAATGAAGCATGAGAAGAAATTCCACATTTTTATTGTCCATTCACATTCCTATCAGCTCCATCCTGGTTGCCTGACTTTGAATGCACACGTTTTCAGAAGCCCAGCAGGTCTCAAACCCACTGAAATTAAATGGGATTTTGTCTTTAACTCCTGTGAACATCTATACACCTGACGTGAATGGGCAGCTGTTTTGTCCTTTTATGTCATCTGATGCGTCAGACACCAAGTACAAGCCATTCCTCAGGAAGACCTACCCAAGACACTGGCAGAGTATTCTACTGAAGTACCATGACATGTTTACTCAGATAGAATGAAGGGATTTTTTCAGGATGACACTCTGAAGTATCCAGTCCAACCTTCTGCTCCAGACAGGGTCAGCTATAAGAACTGACCAGGTTGCTCATGCCTTTAACTGGCACGGAAAGGAAGGACAGAGTTTCACCCCTTTGGACAATCTGTTCCACTGGCTCCTTGTCCTCACGGTGACTAAGTTTTTTCTGATATCCAGTCCAACCATTTTGTTTCAATTTATGACTGTTGTCTCACATCGTGCATTACTGTGAAAATCCCGGCTCCCTCTTCTTAATAAACTTCTCTGTAGATATTGGAAGACTGCTATTAGGCCACCTTTAAATCTTCCCCAGGATATACACTTATGCTTTTCCTGACGTACCCACTTTAAGTCACTATCGAGGACAAAATGCTTAAAGGTAGTAGATTATACAAACTTCTGTTCAGACCCAGAATGGATTTTCTTGCACTTATTGCTACAACCAACACTGAAAACTGGTTAGTCCTATTTAACTGACAGGGATGACAAAAATACAGAGTGACAAACTTAGCAGAGGTTATTCATTGGTGCATAGCTTAATCTGCCTGTCATATTCTCTTCTCCCAAGTCATGAGGGACACTGCTAAAACAACAGGAAGCCATCACATTAGTCATTCTCTCTAGAAGTCTAGGAGATAAGGTCTTGCATAATATATTGCAAGATTTGTGAGAGGCAATCTTTCATCATAGAGTCCAAGTCCATTTATCAGACTTGATTTCACTTACAAATCAATGCAAAGCTTTTTGATTGAAAATGTTTTTCACAGAAGAGAAGATGATTTTTTTTCTGTCTCTGCCTGTCACCAGGACCAGAAAAGATCTGTTCACTGCACCATTTCTCAAGAACTTTGTCCAGTTCTATGTGAATGACCAAAATGTAAAGTCTTTCCTAAGAGGGAGCTTACGAACAGGCTGTATTAACCAGATCATCTCACTCCTGTGTTTTACTGGTGCATTCTTTCCTTTGAATATCTATGGGCACCCTCTCAGGGGAAAACTTAAAGGCCAGAAGTTTGTGATTACAAACAGCAATTTAATACAACATCAGCTTACTGCCAGGAGGAACTGTCTTCTGATATAAACAAGAGATAGTATGGCTTCAGTCTCCTTTGTTTATTTTAAAATGCTTTTCGCTCTGAGGGCTTTGCTTTGTTTCTCAAAGCTTACAAGAAGATTCTTACAAATCTACAGTCACTAAATGGAAGTGACAGGACTACAGCATCTTGCCATTAAATAAGCTTATTTTAGCAACAAAAACCCCCACCCCATCACCTGTTTTTACAAGAAGGCAAGAGTAGGCTGCAACACCACCTACTCTTGCTCAGTAGTCCCCATTTCTGACTTCGATCCAGTTTAAAAAAAGTTTCAAATGCAACAGTTAGGTATGAAAAGTTATAGGTTTTCCTTCACTGCCTTCTGGTCCACAGATTCAGGTGGGTCACAGAGAGGTTCAGGCTTCAGCCCATAGCTTGATCATAATTGTTGTGGATTTAGAACTGTAGAAAACTTACACTACTTGTAAGTAACATGCAAGGCATAAGCAGCCCATTCACTACCCAAGGACCACTATCCCCACTGGTATTTATTTTTGTAGGTGCAAAAGGCTTGAGCCCTCTGCGATGACAGCCTTTTTATCCTTGTTTCAAGGCTTTCAATGGTCTAAGGTCCAATATTCCCTTTCCAAAGTAATACAATCACAAGATTAGGCCATTTGAGAAGGAAACTGCCTTGGTGGGCCGTGAATTAAGCGTGCCCAAGGTACTGACTTCATTTGCTTAAATAGTATGTGCACCAATAAAAGTAATTGTTAAATAAAGAAACCTCCCAGCAATTCTCTTCCAACTCAGTATTCACAAGCTGTGGTTTAGCATTGCCCTCCCTTTTGTGAAGCTGTAATGTACTGCAGAGGTTATGAAACTCCCAGCACTGGTAACATGAGGGTGGAGAGAACAGGGGAATATAGTCAGTCTAGGGAAGTTGCCATGTCTGACCTGATGCACATTTTTTTTTGCTGTGACATCTTTTCCTCAGGAATCTCATCAACTGCTGTTATTGTTGGATTCCAGGGAAGAGGGGAGGATGTAAAAGGATTAGGGAAAATGCCTGAGGTCCCAAGGGCACTGTGAAATTTGGATAACTTATGAGATTCACTGGCTTTTCGGCTTTGCAGGATAAAGAAAGCATTTGAGCCATAAATCCTCAGGAAAAGGGAGAGGGAAGTAGCTTTTTTTGTTATTATTATTTTGAGGGATGTTCTTACCTTCTCCATCGAAAATCGGCTGGGTTTCCATGGTAGGTGTTGGCTTTGAACCGTCATCTGAATTGAGGGTTAAAAAGAATCGAAAAGAAACTACCATTATTGAGGTAAATACTATCTACTCTCCAGTACTGTTGAATGATTGGGATTTGTACATGGCCCGGCCAAGTCCAGAAGAGAGAGAAGACAGACAGAACGAATACAGTTCATACTAACAGCAATGACATTTTACATAGCAAGCATGCATCAAGCAATATCCTTAGACTTCGAAGAAGCCTCCCGCCCTTCCTCCCCTCTCACTCCCCAAACCATTGGCGCTCATAACCTGGTACTTTCCCCCTTGTTGCACTGATCACGCAATCACCTTTTTAGTTTCAGGTCATAAATCCCACACAGGTAATTTCCTGAGACAGCAGAAGCCTGGAGATTGCTGCCCCACTGTGTATTTCTCCTTATTCTTTTTGTTCAAAAAAGAATCTCTTCTTCTGAAACTTACCTGTGCAGAACCTGGCATCAGCATTCACTGCAGAGCTGTTAGAAAGGGATGGTCAATAGCAAATCTTTTTTCTTACAATGCCTGCATCAAGGCGTTCACTAATTGCAATGCTGTGGCAATATCATCTAATTGCAAAATCATGGAAAAAGAACTTTTCTCTCATTCATGTGCAAGAGCACTCCATGGCTTCTGACCACAAGTCTTTCATAATTAAAAGTTTAAACCAGAAGAGATTCCATAGGAACTATAAATCTCAATTTTTAGACATGGACCACAGGGAAAAGTGTTTAGTTTACACTCTGTTTGGCTTTGTTCGCCTGTCCATTGTATTGTCTACTGCCCCAGCTTGGATTCACACTGAGCCTAATTTCCTTCACACTCAGAGGGATATGGATTTCAATCCCCGACTTGGAGCATCTTTACACAGCACTTGAACAGTGGCATAGCGTTAAGTGAGGCAAAACTTTTGACTGGGGGCAAGCTAAGCTGGAACAAACTGCAAAGGAAGATCTTGGTTACATTGCAAAATTAGGAAATGAAATAGTGGTGGCATGTAAACTAAGATGAGATTAGCCTAGAATTGCCTTTTTTCCCCCCTTGATTGAATACAGTGACTTTTAAAACTTACAGTTTGTTACACCTGCTTTTTGCATATGTTATGGACAAAGATGACACTAGACATCAGCAAAGTGGACAGTAACCTAAAATGCAAAGTTACACAGCAAAAATCAGTTGGAGGGAGGAGTCCATGACAGAAAAGCCAAGTTTGCCACCATCTCCATGGCTGTCAGATGCACGGGGCAGACAATACTGGGAGGAAAGGTGCATGGAAAAGCCCCTCCTAGAGGTAGCAGTAACTGCCCTCATCCTTCCCTTATATTAGTTCCAATTACAAAAGTATGAGACCATTAGAAGAGGGAAGGAAGGGCAGAGATGGAAAACAGAGGCTTGTAGACTATTTTTTCCACTCATACCTGCATTTGCAGTTTTATAAAGTGAGCAAAAGCCTAAACACCTCTTCCACAGATCATTAATTTTATGCATTTCCACAGTAGGTAATCTAATTCACAGAAAGCAAAAGTGTGCTGGTAATTCAGTTTCAACCTCAGAGGTCCGCTGAAGTAAAGGAGGTTGAAAGAAACAAGCAAGACACACCCTACTGTAATTTTCCCCTCTTTCTCATTGTATTTGGGTTTATGCTTAACCTCAAGGAAACAAACAAAATTTGGAAGAAAAAATACTTACCATTTCCCAGTCAACTCGTGGTCAGAGTTTTCCTGTTATTGGGTATTACCAGTAACATGGATAAGCAGTAATTTTCATTAAAAGTTTGAACAGCTGATTTTTCAGGGGGAAAAAAAAAAATTAAAAAATTCCCAAATTCTGCTTAATTTACAAGAATGAAGATTTTGCGCTTTAAAGAAATTTTTGAATAAAAGCTGTTGGGTTTTTGTTTGGGTTTTGGTTTGTTGTTTTTTTTTGGTCAAAATAGGTTGCTCTGCTTCTGCAAGAACCCAGAAACCACAGCTAAGGCTTATTATTTGTTTAGGATAACACTTCACACTGTAACAAAGCAGTGAGCACTATATAATCAGCATGGCTGGCTTTACAGATTGAGAAACCAAACCAGAACTGCAAAAGATACTTATAGAACAACTGGAAAGGTGAATAATTCTGAAGTTACACCAAATAGGAAGATATCTGACATAAAACATTACCAGTATGATAATAAGTTTATTTCTATTGTTCTCATGAATGCTTCTGCACCAAGTAATTACAAAATTGCTTTTCAGATTTAAAGCAGCAACCCAGAAGCCAACAATGGAGAAAAATTAGAAGTGGATCTGAGCCACAGCACTTTATCCAAACCATTATGTGAAATCTGGCAGAACTCGGGATGCTTCAGGTTCAGGAGGTTTCTTTAAGGCTTGTGTGTGTGTGAAGAACAGAGGCAGTAAGTAACTACAGTTTGTGAAATACATTTTTCTTAAAGAGAATCTTACAGCCGGTTTTGTACAAAGTTAGCCATTAAACTAGTGAAGAGTATTAAACAGTGACAGAATAAATGCAGCAAATAGACAAGAATACCAAACTAACCTTTGAACTGAGGGGCCTGTTTTAGACAATCTCGATAAAATGGCTCTGTGAGCTACACAATCATTTCCTCATTGGGTTACTAAGGCCAAATCGTCACTAAGTCCACACTGTAGCAGCACCCAGTACAGTATTAAGGGTTTTGTAAATAGAGGGAAGTATAATTACTCCCCTGTTGTTCAAGTTAGTACAGTTCTTTCATCACACATATGAGAAAAAATGCAATAGGCAAGAGCCCTGTAATTACATTCACCATATTTCAAAAATCAAAAGCCAGGGATATTTCTGATTATCTTTTTAAAGGTCATGAAATAGTCACATAAAAGACAAAAATTGCACTTTATTAAAAACACCATGCTCAATTCCCAGCTGCCAGCTTCTTATTCTGAAACTACCAAATCTGTTTCTTAAATTGGAGGATTCTCAGTAGGTCTCAGTGTTTCAAATTAGCTTATGGCAAAAGTTTCACTGCTATTCCCTTTGGGCAGAAGAACAACCCTAATACTTGTCTACCCTCATTTGATTTTCCTTCTCACTCAATACACTGTTCATCACACTGAACATTTGTTCCACTGGCCTGTTTGGCAAACAAGGAGTAAGTTCTATTTTACATATTTGAAAGTTTTGAACAAATATTTTGTACTTAAAAAAAGCATTTTAACATAAAACAGAAAACCAAGCTATTTCAGAGACCTGGGGTCTCCTGTAATACTATGAGATGTACAGGATATTGTTACTTTGGAGCCAAAGGTAATGAAGTATGCTTATCAGGTACAATTTATTCTTTTCTTCAAAAAGTATTAAATTCCACACTTTTAAAAAAGGCATGTAACTGTAACAGTTCTTCATGCAGAGCATGTCACAGAGGGATCAAAGAGGTCAAGTAAGCGCTCCTTAATCCCTCTAGATGGCAATGCTTTCAGGTCAGGAACTCACATACTGCAGAACCGAATGCAGACAGCATCACCCAACAGAATACCTCGAGGGTATACATACCCAACGGGACATCATTTTAAAGACAAAAATCTCCTCTCCAGTAATCCTTTTCCCAGGGCACACTCACAAAACTTGGACCGATTTTTCTGTCTCAACTAGTTCTAACTTAAAAATTGCATTTTTATCTTATCACTGGTAAGAGTGAAACAGGCAGGTCCAAACAATGCTCCCTAAGCCATTTTCACATGAAGATACCATGGCTATAAAACAGAGGCCCACTTGCACTACTACTGTCAGAGGCAATGTTTTTTGTTGCATTAGCATGACAATAACTCAGAACAGGAACAATTACTTGCACATTCAGATCAACTGCTAATGTGGGCAAGAACTTTGTAATTCTCCCACTAGGACTTCCCTCCCATAGTCTTACAGAATATCTAGCAAGCATCCACACCTGGAATGACTGTAGTGTACACTGGGGTTGACAGACAGGAGATTCAGTTCACGTGGGAGATAACTGTTAAAGTGATTTTTTACTTGAACAACAGGCACTGAGGCCATGAGCAACTTGAGTTGTCAGGAGAAAAGTAAACTCCCTGACATTGAAAAAGCATAAATTACTACCGAAAAGAATACAAAGTAACTGCCTGCTACTCTGAATTACTGTTCTTGCCTCCAGCCACCTAAAGGAAGCTGGAGAAAGGGGAAAAGTTACATGATAGAAATAACCTCCCATATCACATATACCCAAGAAAATATACCCTCTGCAGAAGACATTTATATACTTGTATCACCATGTTAACAGACCAAGATCGGTAGTTTTTCTAAGCACCCTTAACCTTCAGTACATCACTTTTGTGTTTTCATTGGAACCCATGAGACACCCTATAAACATTTATAGAATCATAGAATAGTTAGGATTGGAAAGGACCTTATCATCTAGTTCCAGTCCCCCCTGCCATGGGCAGGGACACCTCACACTAAACCATTTCTACCATTTTAAAGTGTGCTAGTGCCTATGGACTCAACAATCCAGTCCTTGTGCATAATCTAGTCTATTTTATAAATCTACAGCTTGAATATCAATGGTTCCCAGACTTTGAGTCAGCCTGATAGAATAAAAGGATGACAATTATAAGTGCATAGCTCTGCCTTGGGAGGAGGCAACATTTTTCCAGTATCAAGTGATCCCTTCACTTGCCATCATCTGGTTTGAGTTGAGCCATTACTGAGCATAGCTCAAGCTAAATAGGCAACTTAGAGCACAGACAGCCAGGATAGTGAGTGAATTCTTAACTTGTCCTGGTCGATGCAGCACAGACCACCTTCAGTGGGTCTGTCAAACCAACAGGAAGGGAGAGAATAGTTTTCCTAGGCTTGAGCACTCCTTAGGGACTTAAGTCATACGTACACTTTTTTGTGGCTTTAGTAACGACTCAGATGCAACAAAGACCTGTCAGGTCAACTCAAGCTCCCTGTATCTGTGCAGTTCAAATACAACTTTACAACTTTGACATTTCTGTGTATTATCCCCAGGCTTGGGGATATTGTTTTAAGTATCAAAAAAAAAAAAAAAAAAAAAAAAAGACAACAAAACCTGTGCTGCACTACATGGGGTCTTACACAAAAATACATGTTCATTCCAGCAACTTTAATGCAGAGACATATATTGCCAACATTAGTGGAGAAAGTTAGCATTCATGCCAAAAACAAAATTGAAATTCTTACAATCCAGCCAAATCAAGATAATTTCTTGCCAAGCAGCTGAAATTGAAATGCACCAGCGCAGAGACTTCCCTGCCAGGTTTTCACACCCCTTTCCACAGAACCATAGAATCATTTAGGTTGGAAAAGACCTTTAAGATCATCAAGCCCAACCACTTCTATGCATGGAGATCCCACAGCTGTTAAGGAAAACCCCAACTTTTTAAACCAAATCAGCAAAAACAAGTTTTCACTCTTTATTGCCTTCATTTTAAGAATCGGCAATAATGTGATCCCTTTGGATATAACAGCCCACAAATACTTGGACACGGATCAAAATACAGAAAAGTTTTGCTTAAAAACGTGAAAATATGCTTGAGCGCTGAACGTGAAAGAGCTCTGTATGGTTTAAGGAGCTCTTAACTGCAAAGGTTGACTTGTACTGTCATTTCAGTGATTCTTCCCTTCCTACATCAATTATTCTGTACACCATTCAGACACAAGCACTGTTTACTTCAACACTGCATTCCAGGCATCACCCAAATAAGATGAGGAGTCTTTCCCTTCTCCTTCAGGAAGGCATTAGCTCTCCCCCTTTCTTCTCATATCTTCCTCGCAGGTGCATCAACATGAAAAAAGCCACTCAAGCCCCAAGTACTTTGTGGTCCAATGCAGTCAGTGCATTTGTATGGCAGCTCAATTCTTTGCCCTGTAAGAAAGCCTATCCCACGCACAGACAGCTGGAAGTAACTCTGACCCCCGTGACACAATTCAAAGCCTCCTCTGTTTGGCTTTTTGATTCCTGATTGACACATTCACTGCCAGGCGGAGATAAATGCTGCTGGGAGGACAATGTTGATCTGCTCTGACTATTCTTGTGAAGGACTTTTTCAGAATAATAAACAAAAAACATTGGTGTGCTTAAATGTCTGAATAAAACTGGAGATAGAGAGGGGACCAAGTGCTTTACAGAGGCTGGCAAGTCGATTGAAGAGTTAATTGTCTGGGTGTACAATGAGTTTATTCTGACTGCAGACAAAGAACTCCCTCTTCCTGGGCCTGGTCCTTCAAAAGCAAATGTGTCAAAAGCGCTCTGAAGCAGCACTCTGTATTAATAGCAATGCTCTAGTCTCTGGGATTCCTTGTTTTTAAAACTGTTGAATCCCAAGATTCAGATAGGCTTTCTTTAAAATCCAAAGTCCTCATTTACTGCTTAAGTTCTCCAGATACTTCCATAGCAATTAGCTAAAACAAATCTGCCCTCTAACTTCTCATTCTTTGTAGCTTTCAAACAGCTCCTTTTGAAAAATAGAGGCACAGCAAGACACTACCCTTCAGACACAAAGCTCTTCCTCAAAATGAGACCCAGTTTTATATTATTTCCATTATGTATTATTTAAAAGGAGTCAGTTTAGCAAAAAAGTAGCCCTGAAAGTCTCATACCTGGAAAGATACAGAATCCCATTCCACATCTGGACCTGCATTTCAGAGCTTGCACTATAATAGGTCAAACCAACACAGTGTCCAAACACACCCCCTGCCTCTGGGAAAGTTCAGATCCAGATTCAGATTTGAACTTTGCAGGTTGAACCAAGCCCTATGGTAATTACCACTTAAATACCTGACTCACTTCTGTAAGTTATGCAAACCTTTCTGGGAAGAACAAAAAAAAAATTCTAGTTCTGCTGCATGGAGGATAATGCAGCTGAAAGCTAAACCATTATATTTCACCGCTTTCATGGCAAAACTCTTACGGATTTTGGTGCCAATGCAGACAGACATTCATGTCATTCTAGGAACAATCAGATTCAGCCATGAAGGCTCAGAGAATTAACCTGGGCTGGTTGAAAACTTTCTAATGATGCAAATTTGCTTCAGTACTTGTGAAAAGTTATTGCTTTAACCCACTCATAGAAATAGAGCATTCCAAATAATATTTTTCCTCAGGTATACAGGCATGCTTCCAAGCAGAAGACAGAGCAAGAACCTTAAAGTAATTAAATCCAGCATTATAGAGCACTCACCTAATACAGACTTGAGACTCGCCCATTGCTCTCCCCTTTCTCAAGGTAAGATCCCAACTATAGTGCTGTCAACTAATCTGGGAGGACAGCAGGAAGCCACAGGTTTATGTGGTCTCTTCTGTTCTAGTGAGTAATAAATAAGGGGTTCAAAACCATAAGACCTGTGAAATAAGATTTCTTATTTTTCAGCTAGTTTCTCTCTAAATTGTGAAGAGCAAACAGCAGTCAAGCAATTCTGCAGACTTCGACAAGAAGCAGCAGTATCTATCAAGAAGCCTGAATAGAGAACTAATTCAGAACAAGGAACCTGCACACAGTCCTGCTGTTTCGAACTTAACTAGAATTTTCAGTTCATTTTGGGGCCAAAGCCTAACACAGAGATCTTCTTTTCTATGAAAGCAATTTGCCCATAAGAGATGAGCAGAGAAGCAGATGTTCAGATTTCAGACTGGTTAATAGCGCACTTCTAAAGTCAAGTACAATGAAGCCTGGGTGGAGAAGACTCGTCATTCTGCATAGGTTTCCCTTATGCAGTTTTACAGTTTTCAGACTCACAGCCAAATTCCTACATAAAAAGCAAAACAGGTCTCTTCAAAAATTTGGCAGGAATGGGAAAATACACACCAAAGGCCAGATTTGAACCTTATCTGCTGAAAAGGAGGAGTAGGTAATAAAGGTCGGGTTAGTTTGAGACCATCTCCGGTTTAGAGTTGCACAAAAAGCTTTATTTTGATCAATATGGAATTTCTCTCTCAAGCTGTGAAGGCATTGCCCCCCTGCCATCTTCAGAGACTTGCTATTCCCACCCTTCCTCAACACTCCTTGAAGCAGTTTCATTTGTGAAGCTAGACCAAAATCATATGGCATCGTATTATTTAGAAATACACACTGTTGTCATCAACCAGAAGAAAATAAAAAATTATTTAAAAGTTAAAGAAAAAAATAATTAAAGAACCTGCTTATCATCTATTCAAAGACTCTTGGGGGAGATGCTAAGGTGCAAATCATATATACTTTTGTTAATCTACCATTTCCATTGTATCAGATTTGACCATTTCTCCCTTTGAGCTCAGTTCCTCCCTTCCCTCCTCGAGGCAAAGTTTCATAATTCTGTGGAAGAAGGCAGGGTTTTCCTGGTATTGCTGCATCTTTTCTGTCCTGCTGCTGTTCCTGCCATCCTGCTGAGATAATAATCAAAAAAGTCATTTCTTAATGACTGTATAAACAGCGCAATACTTTCATCTTGAAAAACAGGCATATTCCCAATGCCATGGTGTCAGAACTCATCCTACTGTGTATTGTTCATATACTTCATGAAATCAGCTAGGCAGCAGCAGGGACTAAAATCCCTCTTTGACCTGGAGTCCATTGTTCCCACTGCACAGCTTGCCTAGAAATGCTATATGTAAACACATGACATTTACATGTAAAACCTATTTGCTTCACAGCAGATAATTTCAGGACATACCATTCTGCAGCGCAAGTTGCGAGACCATCCTCACCAGCCACACAAGCACAGTAAAAAAACCACTAGTTCAACTGCTTGTTGAGAAGTGGGAAGTGGAGCAAAGGACAGAGGTTCGACCAGGCTCTGTTTTGGTCATCCGTTAGGTTTTCAGACAGGTTTGCAGCCTGGCTGTCACAGCAGATAGATGTTTCACAGCTTCTAGCAATCTTCCACACAGCTAAAGACAAGAACCTGCAACTGTCACTGAGTATGGGTATTTTCCTTACGTACCAGCAGCAATTTCAGTGTCATGAAAAGATATGCTACGACACACTGGAAGGCTACTGGCCTACATTCAAACCTAAAGAACTCATATAGGTTGCAGAAAGAGGCTCCCTATAGAAGTAGTGATTTTTTCATTCAGCTACATATTTACCAGCCCTTCAAAAGTCTACTGTTATTCCCCTACTGATACACACACCCAAGAAGAAATGGAGGAATAGCTAAAAGAACCAATGGAACTGAATGGCTTTTGGGACTGGTCATAACACATAGCAACAAACACTACCTGTTAGGAAAAATCATGTCTATCTGAAGCATGCTGAAGAATTGTGATGTATTTCCTAATGGGCAAAGGCAGCTGGCCATGGGGATGGCATTCAGTTTCAAAACTGAGTCTCCAAGGCTCATTTTGACCAGCAGACACCTTCATGGGTCAACTGGTGTAGAAAAGCCTTGCTGTGGTAAATTATATGGCTGTAAATGCAGCACTTTTTCTATAAAGAAAAGGACCAAGGTAATGAAGAGGAGAGGAAGAATGGGAATAATCTTATTCTTCAGGGAGATAAACAGTTGAAAGGAAAACAGCTGTAATAAAAAAGATTTAGACCCTGCATCTGTATAACAGAAGTTGTATCCAAGTGCATATCAATATAGGCTACAACTATATTTGTGGAAAAGGTCATGCTAATCCACAGAAGGTCATCTTGTCCTAAGAATGGGACACTGTCCACAGTAATACAGGGAGAAAAGGGAGGTGTGTTAGAAGAGGCAGTACGGTACATGGCTGCTCCAGACAGTCCTGGCACTACTCTTCACAGGGAAAGTGGAAAGCACAGGCAGAACACACAAAATCATATCAGTAATAAGGGTTGATAAAATCAGTCCCCTTCAGCAAGAAGAGAACTCCCCTTCAGCAGCAAGAGCTGGAGTACACACTGTTTAGGAATGTTTGTTAGTTTGTTGGTTGTTGGTTTTCTTTATTTTTCCCCCCAAGAGCAGAAACACCTCCAAAGTGCCAGCATTACTTAACACCATGGAGTGAGTGATGGGATCAAGAGGCTGGTGATAGCACTAAGAAGGTTTAAAAATAGACCAAAGGAGGAAAAGTGGAGGCAGAGAGGCTTACTTTTTCATGCCTTCCTGGACTAGAACAATACATTTTTATCTCACTCTGTAAGCACCAGAAGTATGATAGACACTGCAGGATTCTAGACCTCAGTATCTTAATTTTGAACTTACGCCATTTGGGTCACTGCCTTGAGTGACATCTGAAATAAAACAGGAACAAAAAAGTTTCCGCACAAAGAAATATTTCACTTCAGACGTGATATCTCATGGCAAGATTTTAGCACTTGACATTGCCCCAGACTTTGAGAGAAGTTTGTAGAAAGCTCTATAGTGCTGTCAACAGCTGCCTGATCACTGCTGGCAAAAGCAACAACTATGATTGTTTAGTTTAGCCTCTCTGGTTTGATTTTACCTATGGTATATCACATCTTCTTTCAGGAGCCCCAGCTTTGATATGAAGTATTCTCTGTTCCCCCCAACATACACACACACACAAACCCTCCTTGACTACCTCTTCTGAAAGGCTTCTCTGAGTCCACAGTCAACTCCACCTTGCCACTTACAGGCTGTGTAAGAGGCCAGATACCTGCAGCTGCGGAAACAGGATCACAATCTGAAAAGCCCACAAGGACATTGTGATTCTGATCCTTCGCTACTTTGCTGAATGAGTTAAAAAAATTAACGATTGTTATGCAAGCTTCATATAAGTAATGATCAGATCCCAAGCTTTAGGAACATTTTAGAAGCTACCTCAACTATATGGTGGCCTCAGGCAAGGGGCATGAAGGGTGTGATTGGAATCTCATTCTCTCTTCCCTCTCTCCCCAACATCACACACATTCCCTTTCACTTCTCTCCTTCCAGCTCTGGCCTCTTCAAGGTAAAGACTCTATAAATTCTCTCACATCTTCAAGGAATACAGCCTATAAGTGGGGGGTGGAGACGGCAGCAAACTTCCCAGATCAATGGCCATTTGAAATTCAGACATATGGCTGAAGCCCTACAGCTGCATGTGTTAATTACCACACGTGTCCCCTGTAAAGCAGTCTGTTAAGCACAAAAAGAAAACAGAAGAGAAAAAAGTCGTTCCAAGGGATTAAGTAAATACTCTAAATTTTTGACCCTACTCCCCCAGACACATGCCCGTGTACAAGAACACAAGCTCCCTTCCTTTCTCCCAACACCTGCATGCTGAGGAAGCACAAGACCCCTTCCATCTTTAGACATGTGCACTGAACCTATCTCAAAGTGTGCTTTCCCCCTTCCAGCTCCCCCTTCCCAGGCTCTTCTCACACCAGCCCCTCTCCCTTTCTCCTTTAGAGGACTAATTCCTGGCTGACAACCAGACTAGTCTTAGGCTTACAATACTCCTTTTCATTTCCTCACAGGCAAATAGAGTGGATACCTCGGTGCTATGCCTGTATTGCATGTGTGCAAATGATGGAAAGGGGGAAAAAACTACATATACTTTTTATTCACTGCTTGTTTCTACAGGTTTTTTTCTCCCCCAGGGTCATCAAAAGTAGAGGTTCAGAGCTTTGGTAGTGAGCACAAATCTGCTCTCTAAATATACTGCTCCAGCTGGTTTACCCCAGGATCTGATTTTAGACTAAAAGAGCTTTTTTATCTGATTATGAAACTGGAGGGCTAGCTTTTCTGTATGAGGGAAGGAATGGAGAATGAGGGAAGGAATGGAGAATAATGGTAGAAGGCAGACAGGCAGGGTGACCAAGTTGCGCTGAAAGGATGCCCAAAGGATTTAACATGTTTCAGAAGGAAATCTGGATGTATGGAACAAAGCACGTTTCAGAAAGGGACATGGGGTACAAGTGACACCGCATTCACAAAATTGGGAAAAAAAAAAAAAAGAAGAAAAAATATTTTAAGAGGAGGAAGGTCATTCCTCGAAGTCATTCTGCCAGATATCTACAGATCGACTGTTCAAAATGAGCCCAAGACCTTCAGAACTATCATCATTTGAAGGTGCATTTGTGAGCAGTCAAGAACGTATTTGAACAGTCAAGATAAAATCTGTCAAATACTTACACTTACTTACACTTGAGAACTGCTCTGCTGCAGCACCTCTATGTCCCACCAGAATCTATCTCCGAGCTGAGCACAGTGACATGTAATAAAAGACATGGACACAGCCCAGAGAAATTCAGTCTGTTGGTAAGACTTCTTCTGTTCCTAGACTTTATCAAAGCATTTTGCAATACATCTCTCTTGCTATCAACATAAAACAAAAACCCAGATGAAAGCATGAAGGGAAACTATCATTCCAGCTAGATCTGTTCTAAAGAAGCTTTAATCCCCAAAGGTGCCATCTCCGAAACTTGAACAAACGTTATAGTTGCCTCTCCCGTTTCCCTTACTTTGTTTAAAAGCACACAGGCTCTGCATGCATTCAAGCTTTCGCATCGCAGTTTCATAGTTTCTTTCTCTCACAGAGAAACATTGACACCGGGGCAAAGGACTTGGGGGAAAAAAAAAAAAAGAGTATTTGCAGTCCCTCAGCTGAACCCCTGCATCCACAACAAAATACATTTGCTTATACATTACACTGATTTGAAAAGATACAACATTAAGGTCCAGATGTCTAGATTCTTCCACAGGACATGAACACTCAAACAAAATAGGTTCATGTTAGGCTGATACAAGCAAAAAACTTCTAGCTTCACTTACCTACAAACCCTGCAATTGCCCCAATTTATCCTCAGGTTTATTTTTAAGAAATAGCTACAGAAGACAGGAAGTCTGGGACTATTAATTTCAAAGTTATAATGACGCTGTTTTAAAGAATCTAGACAAATACATAGCATAATAGTGTAACATCTTGGGATGCTGATCCAGACAATAAAAGAGCATGGGAAGAAATTTTTTAACAACTCCTAAAAAAAGGTGTTGAGGCCACATAGCTATGAAGTATTTAAATGACAAAAACAACCCACAGATCTCAGAAGTATTCCATTTCTCTGGAAGCTGTAATTGGTCAGACACCAGAAATCTGTGTATAGCACATAAACAGTTAATACCTTAACAGATGTGGCTTAATCAATTGTTAGTCTGCTTATTAGATCTACTCACCAGGCTGCTCAATACTATGACTTAATCATTTAAAAGCCTTTACAGCTGTCCTTAAGACATTACAGACATAAGTAGTCTGTAGATTGCTATAATAACACTTGTAAACTACAATTTTATTAAGTCATATTATATAGACTAACCTACCGATTAGAACTGTTGCTTTATAGATGAAAGCAGAATTCTTGTATTATATCAAACAAAATATACTTTAAACCAGAATTTGCCTTCTGCTTAAACTTGCCAATGAAACTTTCTTCAACCTCAAATTTGATACATATGTTCTGAGGCCCACAAAAAATATCTTGATGAAAACTAAACAATTTCAGACAAGTCAATGATATGGGGACCCAAAAGGATTGTTTTTAATTCTACTGTTTATGTAGCAAGTCTGACGTTGAATTTTTCATCTAGACCTTAACATTTCACAAATCAGTTTGATTTATGAGATACATCAAAGGGCTTCTTATTACGCTGTTCCAGTCTGGAAAAGTGATCCAGTATACACAGTATTGTAAAATTATATTTCTCTGTTTTCACAAAAAATAGATCACAACTCCCACCTAAGAGCTGGGTTCTCTCTATCTTATAAAATCTGCAATATTGACAAACTTCAACCTGCCGTACCTGTGAAATTCATTTGCTTTTGACAATTACATTTAAGTAGAATTTATTAAACAATTTTGTAGATTATGTACCGTATGGGGATAGTGACAGAAACCAGACAGAATTGTGAATATCTACCAACTGCCAAACCTACTAATTAAAGTAATGGTATTTTTCACAGAACTGTTTTTATAATACAGAAGCAAACTTCAATTCCACCACTAAGTTTTCCTGGAAATATAAAGATGCACTAACCAAAATGTTATGTGTTACAAATTCCTACTATAGAGCTTGTTATTCACAGCCCACTCAGGCCTTTGCAGGACAATGGTTTTGTTGCACTGATCTTTACAGTCACCTGAATTTTTATCCCAGTTTCATGAAAAGCAGCCTACATTCATGTTTCTCCCAGAGGTTATTTCCTGCCCCTGCTAGATTTGATCAGGGAAGACTGAGAAACGGTCACCATGGTAGGACATACTGAGCTTTTGCACATCAAGAGGACTTGGAGCATTCACATAGCACACACATATACAGAAAACCTGCTGCTTTCTGGAAGCAGACATTATACATTCATATGGATGTTTCCACATAGCTATATTACACATGCAGCTCTGTCCAGACTCATGAAACTGTATGCACATACTTTATGTACGTGTGTATATATCACCTAGAAAAGACCTATCAGAAACATGTCAGCTCTGGCCTAGGAGTATTCCTTCAGAAAGCAATTTTTATATAAAAATTCTCCTTCATCCACACTTATAAACTAGTACATTATTTAGAAATAAATATGTAACATAGGGGAACCAGAGGATTTGTTTTGGTCATACTGCAGACTTCATATCTGTTAATCTTCTGCAAGAAATTCATCATGAGATGGTGTTCACCAGCTAGAACCATCACTTGATTTCATACTGCTCCAGTAAACTTGTGTTTCTTTCACGTTACTGATGAGGCCATAAAATACTTCTCTATCTTTCCCGTATCATCCACAAGCTTCTAAAGACATCACAGAGCATTTTCTTAGTATTTATGAGGTTGGAGAGGCAGGAATACTTTGGCACTTGAAGCTCGGTTTGTGTAATAGCACAGCTCTGTTTCAGATTTGGTCAGTACCTGGTTGAATCCAGAAAGAACTGGAGAAGGTAAAGACCAAAGTCCCAGTCTCAGGTTTTGGTCATATTTCAACATGACATTTTTGTCAGGATATTATCTGTCTTCTGGGACGTACCAACCAACTTCCTTGCAAGATGACAGCAGGTGAATTAGTGCCAGCTGCACCTGACTTCTTACCACCAGCAGACAAAGCTTCCAGGTCTCCATGTACAAACGATTCCATTTATTTACATCAGCACAAGCCTTCCTCCACTTGGGTTTGCCTGAGGAGAGCATTCACCCTTTACTGCTCAGTCTAATTACTGACTCAGACTAATGGCTCATTACTGATTCAAATTGCTCAGTCTACTGGCTGTACAACTAGGCCATTAACATTTTCTGGAGGTAAGACTCTTGGAAACCAGCAGAAAAAAGCCACACAATGGCTCTCCTGCCAACTTGCCCACAATTACAGTGGAGTATTTCCCTGAAATGAAGCCTGCCTTTAAGCCCATTTCTCACTGTTAAACCCACAAAAAGGAACCCAATTCTAGACGTTTAATTGATAGGAATTTTAGGTTGTTCATCTTAAGTTCTTCAAACTGCTTCAGTGTTTTCTTGTAGGCTGCAAACTCATTGTGCAAAAGACTTTTGCAAATCCATAAAGGAGTCTTGTCTACATGTAAGATAGAAAGCATAAAACTAGCTCAACCCAGGCTTTGCCTTCTGTGAGGCCATCAGAGCTTACATTTCACCAACATCACTGTACTTCCCCCAGGCTCATGGAATTGCAGATGCTATTGCCAGCTTTTGTAAGGGAAGCAAAGCAAGTCAAAACAGGCCTGGAACTTTAGGCATTGCAAGATACTTTATGAAAGAAAAAGAGAGTTCATATCATTCAATACTCTTCATGACTGACGCTGACAGCTTATTGGGCCCATATTTACCCTGTACTTCCATAATCTTTTAATGCCAGATTATAAAACCAAGCCTTCCTTCCTATTTCCTTCATTCAGTTGATTTAAACATAGTATCAACATCTTGCACATCATCCAGAACAGTTAACAACCACTAACAAATCAGTATCACAACTTAGGTTTCTTTTTTCCTCTTCACCCATAGTCCGTTTCTTTACTTTTACTTCACTCCAATTTTAAGAAGGAAGATCAAGTGACTTTAAGCTTATTGGAGATAAACAATGACATGGTTGCTTTTTACATCCCTCCATCTCCTGACCAGCTTACTTATTAAAACCGGCTTGGTGACTGAGAAAGTCAATACTCATGGCTGCAGTATGCTGAATTTGTAGCTTTGAGCTCTTAAAGCCCAAGCATTTCTCAGATTAAGAAAGTTTTGTTTTGTTTCATGTTTGCTTGTTTTGTTTCAAAAGTGTGGCACAATTTCCCTTTGCCAGAAAGGAACATTCTGCATTCTTTAGGCAGGGAACAAATCCAGTCCCATTGGCTCCAAGGATGCCTTTCACTGCTTCTTAAAACATTAAGAACCTCCCAGTGGGAGAGAGAGGGGAGATGAGATCCACCCCTCTAGGGGACAGCGTGCATCTTCCAAGTCTCTGAGGCCTTCCGAACGAAGCAGCAACTGGAGTAAATTAGAGCAAGAACCTCCTTACAAGAAAAGACTGTATAAGGAACAAGCTGGAATAAAGAACAGACAGCAATATAAATATGCAGGTTCTGGATATCCTAATCCCACCCAAGAATAACTACATTCCCTGACAAAGGTCTTGGAAACTTGTTCTTCACTTGCAGGCTGAATTCAGCATAGAAAGAACAATGGCAATTGTCTGAGCTCTAAAGTCCACACACCAAGCTTGTCCTGGAGAACCTAGGTTTCTATTCTGCCCCATGCAAACATTCTTCCATCTCTGCAGACTCAGGTCTCTGCTTTCCAGCAACAAAGCACTTCTCAGCCACAGAACAAATCAATACATACTATTTTGAAGTTTTAAGTTTGGTGCCAAATTAATTTGATTTAAATTACCTTACAGGGCAAATTGTACGAATAACTGGCATCGCATCACACAGCAACAGCAGCAATGTAAACAGGGGTAACCAGAGCATGGGATTTAAAAATAAAAAGGATTTTTTTGCCAGCACTCTTGTCTGTTCTCTGCAGAAATCTCCACAGAACCACTTCTGGAACTACAAGCCAAGCCATGTGATCATAAAGCCATTTCATCTTCTCTTCATCAGTAGTGAGAAAGCCTGTGAGTGGAATCACATCTTCTGGCAACTCCATCACACCAACTGACTCTCAGAAATAAGGGCTAACCAGGAGAGAGGCCAAACATTTGGAGAAAAGGTTATGACCAATACCCAGCCTCCTCCTTCCAACATCATTTCATCTCTTCTAAAAAAGAGCTTATGTTAATAAAGTCTTAATGTATTACCCAACAGCTTAAGCCTACTCATCTGCAGTTTCTAAGGCAGAGTAGCCTCTATCCAAAAAGACTATTTTGCCTTGAAGACTTGAAAGGCACCAGCATCACATGAAGTTTATTAGCTCCATATTTTACATTCCTGTATGAATGAGACAAAAGAAATCACTTTTGAGAGCCTCAGCTATTGCTTCCTCCTGAGAGGGCCTACTGTGTGCCAGACAATGCTCTTTGACTCAGAGACCCTCATCCAGGGATGGAGAGAGGAGTGGGCGGTGCAGTGGGAGAAGTCCAAAAGCTCCTGATTCAGGTAGCAGTTGCCCAAAGTGATGTCAGAAATTTCAAAGATGTGCCTCTGCAACAGAAATGTCATCACTGATTCAGTTCCTGCTGGACCCCTCCTCAGCCTGCTCTGTCATTGTGCAAAGGGCAGTCTTTACAGAAAGAGTCTGAACACGCTGTTGGAATAGATAGTTATATGCACACTGGCTAGCTACAGGTCTTCAGAGAAGCCAGACCTCCAGCAAGCACCTCGCTTCAAGGAAGCCAGGCTGTTCTTGGTTCCAACTTCCTTACAATAGGACCTGATATTGGAATTTTGAATCAAAGTAACTGAAGTCCTTGGCGGTGTTCAAGGCCAGGTTGGACAGAGCCTTGGGTGGCATGGTTTAGTGGGAGGTGTCCCTGCCCATGGCAGGGGGGCTGGAACTTGATGATCTTAAGGTCCCTTTCCAACCCTAACTACTCTACGATTATACAAGTCAAGAAAATACACTGACAAGACAGACAGATTAATTTTTAATTAGGTATTCATCACTAGCCCAAAAAATAATGCTAAGTCTGTAAGTTTTAAACCCAATTATTTCAGCTCCCAAAAACCCTCTTGATTTTTAAAGACCTATTTAATTATTGCTCACAAGTATTTTTCTAACATGATGGGGAAAGGGAAAAGTGGTTTCCAACAGATATGAACAGATTCAGAGTTGGAGGGAATAGAAAATGTACATGATTGCTTGAAGCATGGTGCAAAGAGAAATATTTTCCTTTTCCTGACAGCTACTGCATAGGATGTTTTTGCAATCACCTGACAAAGCATACCATTCTTGAAACAGGATGCCACAGGCAGCACCAAGGAGAATCAATGTATATTACAAATTTTAGATTCATTCATTCCATTTACAGTTCTCTTTCTTTTTTGTATGTTCCAACTTCTGAGTTAATAAAGGGAGTGAAGTGGAAAAAATAAGTTCAGATGTTTTCCCCTTTTGCTCCTGTTTCCTTTGAAATCCAATGTCAGCTGCTTCCAATTCTAAAAGAACACACCAGAACTACTCAGGTAGGAAGCCTACAAACAACCCCCAGCCAAAAATAATGCAGATTTCAAGAGCTACTTGATTTGCTTGTACTTCAGGCTAGACTAGCATTAACAGAATGATAACAATGCATTCAGGTGCCAATTATATATTAACATGTAATCACAGGTTTACAGAGACATATCCTTATCTAAAACAAGAAGCGGGCTTCAGTATTCAGTATTAACTAAGTAGTTTTCTTTGTATCTTCCTCCTCCCCTCTTTTTCCTAAGCTGCAATACAGAAGCAATAAACTGGAGAACAGATATTCTCAAAATGCTCTCTGATCATGTTCGCTGCTCTGAACATAGCAATCTACAATCCCTGTTAAGTGTTCACAGGACTGTACTGACAGTCCCAGCATGGAAAATGATCTTCAAATTCAAGCACTGTCATTGATGTACGCATTTTCCTGTGTTTTGAAGTGTCAGGAATGATCGGTTTAAAGAGTTAGCACTAAAAATTCCACTTCAGATATTAAAACAGGAACTTCTCCCAGGAAACAGCCTTCATCCTCACCAGCAGGAGTGAGGATGCATTTAGCACTGTTTTTCTGCAGTAAAGAGACAAACTCAAAGGCTGACTCTGAATGGCTGGGGTAGAGTGCAGAAGGGTTGAAAAATGGGTGTGGAGAAGGCCTACAGACAAATTTGACTGTCCCTCAATGTACGCTTCCCTCCCAAGGCTATTTCAACGAATGCACATCAGAGATACAGAGAAGGTCTTCGACTACACACAGAAGAAGAGCAATGACACATCTAAATGCCTCACTCAGGAAAGGCAAGGACTGTAAAGGAGGACTAATGTCTAACACACAAAAGAGTGAGGTTTCCAAGCATAGTTAGGGTTTAATCCAGCACATCTGGCCAGAGGGTTTGATGGTCTGTTAAAAAAAAACAAAATGAAATCACCCAACATTTTCAATGCATATAAAGCCACAACCACGACATTGACACTCCTGACTCACAGTGTACTAGTCAAATTGATAGCCTTCCTAATCTCTAGGGATTTTACTTGAGAAATGCTCAGTAGTTAACTTCAAGGTGAAGAAGAAATTATTCTGTGCCAGATGCTTCTTTGGGAAGCTCTGTTTTCACATACTACATCTCAGCTGATGTACACAGAGCAGAGCACACCATTTTCTACTCCATGTACACCAAGAGACTGCCATTTTCTTCCTCCTACTGAAGATGGAGGTCTACAGGCATGAAAGCCTCCCACACACCAAGCTAGTTAGGAACCCAGGTTCTGAGTTATCTCAAGGGGACATGGCAGGGCAGCTGCTATTACAAAACAAGTTGCTAAAGCACAGGACTCCACTCACCTTTCCTCCCAGAATTACCCTGGCTTGATGGTTTATCAGTTACAGAACCTAAAGGGAAGGAAAAAGAAGAAAAAAAGACATTTAGATGCTACACGATCACACAGAATGTGTAATGTCACATTAATACAATCAGCATCTCAACCCACAGAGCATCTGTTTTACTTGCCAACAGCTCAATTTGGGATTCAGAGAGCCTGTTGCTCCAACAAACTGGGACAGCATAAGGAAGTTTTGTGTGTTAAGATAATAAATCAGGATGAGGGTAAACAAGAAATCTTTAATAGCCGGACCCAGTGATTTGAAAGAGCTCAGCGGAGCACTAGCACTAGTGTGCTAGTAAGAAACCTGGAATAAATCCAAGGGCAAGTAGAAAAGATCAGTAAGAGTCACTTCTTACTTTTGCAAATGTCAGGAAGAACAAATCAAAAACAGGTGGGGAGAGTGTGCAGGGAATGCAAGGCCAGTATTCTAAAGGAAAGGGATTAAGTGGAACAATTTGCAGAAAATGGATTTCAACATCCCCAGCTATTTGAAAACGGGCACTAAGATCCAGCATATATTTTAATAGAACACATCCTGGGGTTTTTAATATAACTTACATCTTTAAATAATACATATGATTCTACACTTTTCTGAAGTTTGCTATAGTGCTTCAGAACACAGTTTTCCACTAAAACTTCAACTAATAATAAAAGCTTTTTGAACAAATCCATTACCAAAGATAAAAATCTATTACAAGTTTTTTTTCTCCCCTCCTCTTTTTTTGGAATAGCTTTATTTCCAAGAAACTGATTCCTTTATGCACCGTTACTAAACGGTTCCAGTAATTACTGATCCTTCCAGAAACATGGATCAAGTCATCTCCAAAGGAGGCAGCTCTGACAGGCCCAAGAGACTGGTCAAGACAAACTCTAGTGTAAACTCTATTTCCCAATAGAATTTCAGTTCATCACTGATCTACTGCTGAATTACAAGTAGGAAGCACATACCCAGTATCAGTCATCATGAGCTTAATATCTGTGCGTCCTGCAAAACACCATGACTTTCCTGGCAACACAACTTCATAAACAGCTCAAGACTAAATGAACAGATAAGCAAGACTAAAACATGCCCCACCAAAACCATACGCTGGAATGGTGGAAGAAAGTCATATTCTAACATTTAAGCCAAATTACTGTCGCATTTCATCTTACACTAAAACAGGATATTAATTTCATTTTCTTTCCATGTACCTGTGGAACACCAAGCATCTCCTCAAGCTACATTGACTCACTGGCTCCCACACAGTTCTCCCACTCAGCTCAAATCCACATGCAAGTCACTGTGTTTGCTTATTATCACAAAACATCCTACAGCCAAGAGGACACTGAACACGATGAGGAGGATTGAAAAAAAAAAAAGAAAAAAACAAAACAAAGGTTTGACTGCTGTCATGATCCTATCTAAGGGGCAAACACTGTAAGGTGCGAGAGGACAAATACATTAAACACCCATGGGGTGCAGACTGCAGAGCATGAAGCCAGAGGCAGCTGCAGTGCCTTCGTGGCATCACTGAACATGTCAGAAACACACTCCTTTGCTCGCTATCTTTTCTCTCTTCTTCTTTGGGAAGTGGGTGTGAGGGGGAAAGCACAAGTCTAGTGTTGCCCCTGAATTCTTGCAGCTTCGCAGCTCTCCCTATGCCTAGCACGCCACTGCCACAGCAGCTCTGTTGACCGCAGCTCACAAAGCTAGACTGCACATTAGTGCTCAGGGCCACGTGAAAATCTAGGAACTAAGAACTGGAACTGAGTGACATAATCAGAAGACCCAAATCCATTGTAACAGCAGGACCCCAGATTTCATGGCTAGTAGTCAACAACCACCAGTTTCTCAAGGACTGCCTTATCAAACTTTTATCTAAAGTCACTCTGAAGCCAAAATGTCTTCATGGCCCACTAAAACAACAGAGTCTGACAACCACTTCTTTAAATACAGCTCATACAAAAAAGTTATTCCTTCTGTTCCAAGAATTACTGGTTTTGGTGTACACAACACTGCAACTCTTGCCTTGGCTGCCACAGGCTATTTCCCTAGTGCCTTAGGTTTTTTTTCCCAGTGAGCCTTGCAGGAGTGTCTGTATCCTAACTGCAGGGTGGACCTGCCATAGCCCAAACTCCCTTGCAGCTTCCAAATGCCAGCAAGCACATAGGGGGATAAAAGCACAACTGCATTGTTAAATTGGGTAAACTGACCAAGTCCCTTGGAAAAATTAAGTACTCTCAACAGGATGCATTCTCCCCAACACCTTTAGTTGTCAAATTAGCCTTCGTTGAAGCCATTCCCACAGTACCTGAACATACAGGAGTTTTGTTCTGTACAGAAGAGCCGCTAATAGGCTTGCCATCGGGTGTCACACACCAGCAGTATCCAGTGTAGGTATGGCACTGCACCTGTTTAATAAAACAAAGAGCAGGCATTTCATTTCTCACTCTGTCACCCATCACTTTTATTATATTCCAGCATCTTAGTGGAAGCCCCAACCCAGGTGCATCACAAATATATGCTTTAGAGTGAGGAGGTCCCAGCGAAGACCATCTTTGATTTCATTATCTTTTCTTTCTTTCCTCACCCCTCTCCCCAAAGAGAGGTTATTTCTCCAGCTCCTTCACTGCAATTCAGTAGACAAAAGAAGTTACAAGTAGTCAACTGAGAACAATTCAGTTTTGTGATGCAGCAGCTGTATCTCAGCTCATTCCCCCTTCTACTAAATCTTATTTATGATTAAGCCTTAAATAGTAGTCCCACTACATCCCATCTGGGATATGGAAAGTCCACCCTGGCCCAATTCCACAGCTGCTGCTTAAGAAGAGCATCTGTGGGCATTTCAAGAGCATTTGGTTCAATAAATATGACTGGAAAAACGCAACACTGACTTGTTATGTTAACAAACCTTCTCCAGATAGATTTAAGCTCTCTCCTGTTACTATGTCAACGTAGGCAGTAGGAGTAAAATCCAACATGCTTGATTTCCATGCATTGACAAGGACTTAAAAACATTTGATGAAAGCTCTATTGAGCCAACAGGTAAACAGCATAAGATTCATCTTGCTTAAATTTGAAGCTCTGCTTCTAAATTGAACATCTAGAGTTGTCCAGTTCCTTCCTTCACCATGAAAGGACACCAGAATAACTAGTTCAGATGCAGACCTCTAAAGTGAAAGCAGACAAATCCCAGTCTAGCAAACTGGTCTTAGTAAAATCTATGCAGATGTTACTTCAGTGGCACTATAGTTTCGTCCAGCTCAACAAATTGGTTAGAGTCTTTGTCTCACCTTTTCACAGTGTTCAGCATTTGGATGAAATTCACAATGCCTTTGAGTTCCCTTGGGACAAAAGTTAACGATAATCACACAGGCATTTATGCAAATACTAAGACGTTCCAAAATCCTTTCTAGCAAACACACTTTCAGTTGTGGCTGAGTGTGCACATCATTACTTCCAGCACCTTGAAATGGTATATAAATGCCTATGTTACTATAAGGTAGAGATGGCTCCCTTCAACACATTTCTGAAACAAAGCCATTAAATGAGATTAAGTCACTTCAGAAACTCCCTTTTCATTTCACTTGTAAATTGAATCCTGTCCCTTCTCGCTTTTTCCAAACAACTCCATTGCAGCTGACTTCTCATTCCAGTCCTCTCCACACAAAAGAATGATGGGGTGTTTGTACCGATCCCTTTATTAGGGATCCTTCAGAGTTAAACCAGTCATTCCCCCTTGCTGACAGCTGGCTTTGATTCCCTAAGGTAGCAGAGTTTGTTCAGAGACTTCACAACAGTCTTTTTAAAAGGCTTTGAGTATCACATAAAACATGATCTAAGAGCAATTATAACACGGTACCATGTGTTTATCTTGAGTTTTACTAAAGTGCAAATCAATCATTTTGCCTCAAGCAAATTTACTGTTAGCAGCCAAAATCAACAATAGTCTCATGTAGACATGTTACTAAAGTCACTGTCACTGCTATCTGCATGCTTTCATTTTTATTCTCCCAACACATCACAAAACTGATTGCAAATTACTCAAAAGCACTATGGATATAATTAGCAATAATCAAGTTGCAAAATATTTCTTATTGCTCAATTTAATCAATTGTACATTCAAAGCAAGTGTGATGGAACTGCTTGGGTTTCTGTGATCAGTGTTTATCTTTGCTGATCACATACACATTATTGCATTCCCAACAGCACAAGGAGCTATTGGGAATGTAATTTCTATCTGAGCATTAATTGTACAAGATGATGCCAAATTCCAGGATAGAGTCTGGAATTCATAAGGGAAGACCATTCCATGTTAAGTTATAGAAAAATACCTACTGTACCCAGCATTAAAAAAATTCAGATGTTAGTGACTTAATAGTTCTTCAGCCAAGTCTGCAGAAAATAACAAAGTACATGGTGAAGAAGTCCAAAAACATATTGACATAAATTTAGATAGATGCATTAACTAAGAGCATGTTATGCATTTCATCTCAGCGAGTTGCATCTCATCTACCAAGTTACATATACTCATTTATGCAAGCCAAGCACATTACAACTATAAAAGCACAGTAATTTTGTAAATAACTAAGCTAAGGAATGCTGATCTTCCTTGGACTGGGATTCCATGACCCCCCCTGTACCTCATATCGACAGCACTTGCACAACAACCTAATGTTCTACCTTGGCACTAGAGGACTACTGTATTACGGATAATAGCAGCAATTGAATCTCAGCCCTTATCCTAAGAGTCAGACAACTACCCACAAAGAACAAACACTTCAGAAAACTCAAAAATAACTGCAGTTGGCTTTCCTGAATGTCTTCAGGTTGAGAGGGCTACCTTTCATCACAATATCTGACTAGGTCTCAGCATATTTAAACTACAACAAGGTGTCTTAGCAACAGTGGCCTACAGCTAGAGATTGCAGCCTAAAGGCTGGGGAAAAACAGAGAAAATGGTGTGCTTTTCATGACTTACATAGGTTTGAGTTTTTGTTTAAAATCCCATTTAAATCTCCCACCTGAAATTCAACCTCATTCTAATCCTACTCACATACAGCAAGGTTTTTAAATGCTGTTATAATCAGAAGAGTAACCATGTAAAAGTGATACCTGTTTACTGCACAGATCTAATCTTCAGTTATTGAATTAATTTTGGCTCTATCAAAACACATATTAGAAAAAGTATATTTGACTTATTTTAGCTTTCAGTCTTCTAAAGCTAAGTATTGTTAGAGAAAATACATTATCAATTCTACATACAAAATAGGCTTGATTGCTAACGAAGCTGCAGCTGCAGAACTCTTGCTACTGCTGGAAAGGCACATGAAGATAGGAGTTTGACATCTCAAATTAACGTATGCCTGTCCAACAGCAGAACATTTTAAGTTACAAAATAGGAACCAAGAAAAATAAAACCTTCGCATCCTTTGAGATCTCCCAACAGATTCCGCATTAACATCTGATCATGCAAGAGGACATTATTCCTATTTTTCAGCAGGGAGAGATATGTCATTTCAATTGTGCCTCAACTGGAGGACTGATGCATGAGGGACAAGTCTAACAAAAACTGCTCTACTACCACTGCCCAAATTAAAAGTGTAGGAGCAGCTCCTCTATCCTTCCTGCCATTATGATCACAGAATCATAGAATAGTTAGGGTTGGAAAGGACCTTAAGATCATCCAGTTCCAACTCCCCTGCCATAGGCAGGGACACCTCACGCTAAACCATGCCACCCAAGGCTCTGTCCAACCTGGCCTTGAACACCACCAGCAATGGACCATTCACAACTTCCCTGGGCAACCCATTCCAGTGCATCACCACCCTCACAGTAAAGAATTTCTTCTTCCTTATATCCAATCTAAACTTCCCCTGTTTAAGTTTGAACACATTACCCCTTGTCCTATCACTACAGTCCCTCATGAAGAGTCTCTCCCCAGCATCCCTATAGGCCCCCTTCAGATACTGGAAGGCTGCTAGGAGGTCTCCACGCAGCCTTCTCTTCTCCAGGCTGAACAGCCCCAACTTTCTCAGCCTATCTTCATACGGGAGGTGTTCCAGTCCCCTGATCATCCTCGTGGCCCTCCTCTGGACTTGTTCCAACAGTTCCATGTCCTTTTGATGTTGAGGACACCAGAACTGCACACAATACTCCAAGTGAGGTCTCAGGAGAGCAGAGTAGAGGGGCAGGATCACCTCCCTTGACCTGCTGGTCACGCTTCTTTTGATGCAGCCCAGGATACGGTTGGCTTTCTGGGCTGCAAGCGCACACTGCCAGCTCATCTTCTTTTTCTCATTGACCAACACCCCCGAGTCCTTCTCCTCAGGGCTGCTCTGAATCTCTTCTCTGCCCAACCTGTAGCTGTGCCTGGGATTGCTCTGACCCAGGTGTAGGACCTTGCACTTGGCATGGTTAAACTTCATCAGGTTGGCATCAGCCCACCTCACAAGCGTGTCAAGGTCCCTCTGGATGGTATCCCTTCCCTCTAACGTATGAAATCAAACAGCACCTAATATACTAACCACTGGCCATATGAATAAACACCTGCTCTCATCCAGTTGTACGATGAACACCAGTTCATTACAATATGAAAACATTAAAAGTGTAGTTACTGACAGACAACTCTGCCTCTTAATTTCCTGACGGCAAATAAAGCCACTGTTTGGTTTCTTCAGCATCTCACTGGCAATGTCAGAATCAACTTCCCAAGCAGTCCACAGCTTCTCAACAAGCAAAGAGCAGCATCCCTTTAGAGCCATTTGACAGAGGCTCAAGAGGTTTCTTTCCAAAAGAAACCAGAAATGGGAGAGAAATATCTTGCACATTTATGAGGGAGAAAACAGAGGCTTGAGACCACCTTGGACAAGAACTGGGCTCAGTACAGGAATAGACTAGCTTTTCACTGCTGTTCAGACGAAGAGTTTGGTAACTGATTCCTATCCCATCGCAGATCAGTCAAACGTTTCCTGGCTTCTTCCATAATTAAGGCAGAAAAACATTCCTTCTATGAGAGAATTAAAAACACATCCAGTTTTTGAATGGCACTTCTGAGGGTGAGGGCAGACAGCAGAGATACTGTCCCCGCTTACAGCACAAGGCAAGGCTCCAAACCCTGACTGTACCAGGTGTTCCTTGTATACACTGTAAGAACAGCTAAACAAATTGCTCCAAGCCAGTAGATCATCTGGTCTGACCCAGAAACCTCAGTGTCACACAGCAATTCTTTAGTTGCAGGATGGTTAGGGTTGGAAAGGACCTTAAAGATTATACAGTTCCAACCCCCCTGCCATGGGCAGGGACACCTTCTACTAAACCAGGTTGCTCAAAGCCTGTCCAACCTTGCTTTGAACACTGCCAGGGATGGGGGCAGCCACGGCTTCACTGGGCAAACAAGCCTTTCATTTGTCTGAGCCACTCACACTCATCTAGAAAGTCCTCTGAACCCAAGTTAGTGGCACGCAATTGACACACTGGCCTTATGGCTACCTATCGTAAGTGGCAGTGCCTCTGTTGAGGCTCAAATGTCTTGTTTGTACTGCTTGGAACCTGGACCATGTCATACTTTCTGCTAGACCAGGAGTCAGCTGACTACTCTCAGAAGCCTGCCTTGCCTTTAGCAAAATTTTAGGGAGCTATGAATCAGTCTGCATCTTAAGTTTGAGCTTCTTTGGGACTGCAATGCCTTAAATAATTTTTGGCACTTTTTTCTGTTCCCTGATCACATTTAATTCTTCCTAAATGATGTTGTGCAAACACATATTCCCGACAGGGCTTTATGCAGCAGCCACTTTCCTCAAGCCTATGCGCCATTCAAGAAATGCTTGCTCTACAGGAATCTCATTATTCACACAACCAGGGAAAGAAGTGGTTTGTGGCAAAGGAAACTTATCCATGGCCAAGGACATTCCCAACACACACTCTGGCACAGATATCATTTTTAGGTCAGGAGAGGGATCCCCAAGAGAGGGACATTGCATACACACAGAATGTGACCCTTTAAAGTTAAGAATGCCATTACATTGTCGTTGTGCTTACGGATGTCCACTCCTGCTTTAAGAACCTGTTCCTTTGCTCTCAACTGGTGGTACTTTAAAGAAAAGCTGCATATAACCAACACTGCTACCTCCTCACCCATCCATGGGTTATCTTTAGCTCAATATACAAACAAGTAACACAATAAGAGCCATAGGAAGAAAGCCAAGTGCGTATGTAGCAGACAAATCCGCAGAGCAATGTTTGCAGAGAGCTCCAGCTACTGCTTTTTACAGAAGGGATGTCTTTCAATAAAAAAAAAACAAAAAAGAAAAAGAAAAAAGCCAGAAGCACCTACTAATTAAAGCCCAGTTTCTTTATGAAGAGTTTCTTTCATCTATCAAGACAGACTGTGTTCTTTCATTCTGAAAGGAAAGGTTAAGTCCTTGAAAGCTTAGTATTGCTAGAGTATGAGCACTGAATAATGGAATAATACACAGCATCCAGGGAATGTGGGACATGTCTACACAGTGCCCTGCAGCACCATGCTGCATTAAGAAATGAGTTTGTAATTCTGCTCAGCATCATGCTACACTAGCCAATGCAGAGGAACAGACTTGGATCGTGTAGTCACACTGAAGGCTGAGAGAGTTCCCCATGACTTTAGAAAGGGTCTGTTTGTTGAACTTAGGAGAAAACAGTACTTTGTACATGCATTAGCATAGCACAAAATGAAACTACTACCATGGAACGTAATAAAGATCACTCTTTCCAAGCAGACTTCTATGACCAGATGTGGGAGTGCTCTGGAAGCTATCTGGTAACAGAAAATTGCTCTGACAAAGTTAGCCCTCTCACTGATCCCATCAAAAGATGGCGGGTGTGACTGATGCACTTGCTTTAAGAGAAATCTCAGTGCTGCATCCTAACTGCACCAGCAGCTGCAGTTTTGAGTCCTAGACTTAAAGAAACTCTAAGAAACTGAGGACTTGCTCTCAGCCGCTTGTATGCAGACTTGCAAGGAAAAGAATCCACAGCAACACACACCACAAAAAGCCCCACAAGATTACACCCCCAAAGCAGAGTTAATATTATTCATGTTCACATTAATCTGTCTGAAACAGATCCTGTTTAAAACCTCAGCAACCTTTTCTAAAAAACTGCTTGGGGGAAAACTATGAAGAATGCAAGTCTCTCTCAGCCCATGGCAACAAGCCCAATAGCACTAGGCAGCAAAAGAAAGTGTGCAGATTACCCAATAGAGCCTGTTGTTTACAAAGAACAGATCACAGCAGGTTAAGGGCAGCATGGAAGGGGAATGGCATTTATGCAAAATACAGCATAACAGCAAAAAAGAGAGAGCAAGTCTTGGAAACAGAAACTGGTTTCAGTCATGCCAACTTTGCACAACGGTACATGACCTCAGTTTTATACAATTAATGAAATGACTCATATGAAACAAATAGAATGCTCCATTGCTGGCAGTGTTCAAGGCTGGGTTGGACACAGCCTTGAGTGGCATAGTTTAGTGGGAGGTGCCCCTGCCCATGGCAGGGGGTTAGAACGTGATGATCTTAAGGTCCTTTCCAACCGTAACTATAAGGTCCTTTCCAACCCCAGCTACAGGGTCAGGTGTCCTGTCTCTGCCTCCTCCTGGCTCCCCTCCTCCCTGGCATAGCATGAGGCTCAGAAAAGTCCTTGGTCAAACCAAAACATTGCCAAGCAGTAACTATAAACACTGCTGTTATCAGCACTGCTCCCAGGCCCAAAATCAAAAACACAGTGCTGCACCAGCTACCGAGACGGAGAAAAATGACTGCTACTGCTGAACCCATGACATCTATGATTCTATGTAGTGTACAACTCAAATTTCATTTTCATCTGAACCCTTATATTACCACGGACAAACTGCAGAGGCCTTTTGTTGTAGGAAGTAATATGCCCCTAAGACTGAAATATAAAGAATTAGCAATTCCTCACATCTGCTCCCATTCAGTCATCCCATCATGCCTGTAATGCCACCACCTCTTCCATGCTGCAAATCCATGCCCCATTTTTAGGTGTGTCAGCAGTTTTAAAAAGGGATTTGATAAGATCCTTGCGATACACAAGCCCCCAGAATAATGGAAGCAGCACACATGGTGCACAGAAACAGTTATGAAAACCAATGAATTGACAGGTGCTGCTCCTCTTCATGCAGCAGACAAAACCCATTATAAACAGCCATGCCTAGGAAAATTAGCCATCCAAGCATCCGGTGGCCATATTTCTTTTCAGACTAGACTTTATAGACAACGAAAAAAGATTACACAATTGTTTCAGACACACTCTCTAATGCAGGGTTTAATGCTAGATAGACCACGGTCTTTGCCTTCAGGGCCTCCTCCCTTTCACCCTTTTTACCACATCCAACTGTTGGGTATCAGAGCCAGTTGCCCTCCAGGGAAGCAGAAGGGGAGGAGATAAGGTGAGCATGGTGTCTTCATGCAGTACATGCTGCCAGTCACAGAAGAGCAGAATAGCTATACTCTCTTCACCACGCAACAGATCCACCCAATTTGCAGTGGATCTGGCTCCGTAGTCACACAGTTTCGTACTGCATGCAATCCCAGGAACAGGAAGGGGCGACGTGAGCGGCTTTCAGTGTTAACCCCTAGTGATTGCAATTCAGTTTCTAATCAAGAGGACGATGATAAACCAGAAAAGCAACAGCTCAATCTGGTTAAGACCAAGCAGCTTCTGTGGTCATACAATTACAGCTACCAAATGCAGCTCCCAAACCCGCATCTACAAAAAAGTTTAGCTCAAGAACTGAAAGCAAGTCATCCACACCTTGAGTGAGTGCTGCAACAATTAAGGCATTTGGTATTCTAAATATAGGCAGGCATCTTTGTTTCCCCTATGATCAGAATTTTTCTTCTACCCAAATAATTCTTCCAATAGCAGTAACATAGAAAGGGGAAAGTTATTTAAAAAATGGCCTAGACAACTCTCTATACAAGGTATACCCTGAAGCATATGCATCTGCTTAGATTCTTGTTGGGATGGGGACTCAAGGTTGAAGAGTATGGTGTTTTTTCTCCTGGAAACTTTTTTGAGAGATGCTGTTCTGTTCTGGACTTCGCAGCTGAGATTTTTGAGATTGGATGGAGCAACTCTCTGGGTACTGAACCAGAATAAACTAATAACAGTTCAGAGCTGACTCTAGTAAGACCTTGAGGACTTCTAGAACTGGCCTAGAGAGCTTCCCTGCAAAGCAGAACCTGGGTGTGCTAACTATCAGCACAAGAGATGCAGTATCCAGCCCACCTTCACCAGATAGGTCCTATTCATGAGTTGCTGGAAGCAACAACTGTTTAGGCTGTTCACAAAAATTGCAATTTTTAGACATCCGTTTAAAATCAAAGTTTAATTAATTTGGACCAGAAGCCAAAGGAAATATTTGTCTCAAATGCAGGTTGAAACCAGTTAGCTTCCTTGGAAGCTGTTTTTCATTCACATCTTATGCAGGGACAATGACCTTAAACTGCTACAATATAAATGATGAAGCTGGTTCCTGAGGTATGTGGAACACGGGGTATTTTTACGATCCAAGGAATGATATGAATTTCAGTTAATTCCAGCTACAAAGGGATCAGAGGCTTCCTTCATCATGCCAGGTAAAACAAAAGCATTTTAGTGCTCACAGATAGGACTGGATGAAGGAAGAATGTGAAATATCGCTTGGCTGCCAGCTGAAAACACACAATTTTTGTAAGCAGTTTCATGCTGCCCCTCCACTGGCACTCCACACTGGCCTGGGAACATGCAGAAAAGAGGCCCAGCAACTGCTCCATAATCCAGACACAGGTACCAGCCTTCCAAATTAATAACCTAAAACAGAGCTTTATCAACCACACTCTCAGTCCAGCTTACTAGGTGAAGTTTCACCTGCACCTCCTACTTTACTCTGCAGGAGGCTGAAGTGTGACAGAGACACTGGAAAGTCAGCTTTCCTTCTCCCTTTTGTTTTGAACTATAAAGTCTAACATGGAACACTTAGTTGGCCCACTGTGCTAGGTTTCATAAGCATTCCCTCCCATGCCAACATAACCTAAGCAGCTCTACACCAAAATCAAATTTCAGCAACTGAAAGTGCAGTTAGACTGCAATAAGCTTCTTTCTTCTCCCCACCTTCCCAAGACGGTCCACACTGTACACAAATATGATGCTGCTCCAAAAAAGTATGCAAAATTGGCAGGATGGATACAACTTTTTTCCACTTCAACCATTAAAAAAACAAAACAAAAACACTCCCACACACCAGATAATGGGAGGGTAAGGCTGAGGAGGGGAATAAAATTTTTAGTGGGTTATCACAAGAACATAATCTTTCCTCTCCTCTTCCCCCAGGCATCACAAAGTGTTTGAACCAATCCCAAAGCTTTTTGTCTTTCTCATCTTTTTGAAGTGAATATTGATTGTAATTTGGAAATTTTATTTATTTTTTTTACTTTAAAGACTTTGCAAGCAATAACTAATGAAACCCAAAATTTCTCTGAGGCACCAGATCTCTAGAGCACTCTTAGATATAGGGAGGCTAAGGCAAAAAAAAAAAAGTTGCGTGATTTACCTAAGGTCACAAAATAGAGGTCATCAGGGTTGCAGGATTTTGGGTTTTGAGATGCATACCAAACTGAGCAGACAGCATACCCCTCCTACCCTTATATGCAGGGAACTGCATATGAGCCTTTTTTAACACCCAGTTCAGTTAGCACTGGGACGCTACTCAATATGCTAGTGGTAACAGAAAGAAGCATCACTCTTCAGTTCTACCCTGCCTCAGCAAAACCTACCCTTCCTCTCAATTTCCTTAATGAAGGCTTTCTTTTTGTCATAACTACTTCAACTTCTCTGGAATTCTGTGTAATTCTGTGTGATGCAAGACCTCTCCCAGTTCAACTATTTCTGAAGGATGATCAGTGATCAGGACTGACTATTCATTTTTCACAGATTACTAATGGCCAACAAACCATAGGCCTCTTCTCCTGGTCCTGCCTGAAATAATTGCTTCTCAAGAGAAGCAGCATTATGAGTCAGTCTACAATCTCAGGACATCATTTAGTTCCAGCAAGTGAACAGTGAAGAATCAAAAACCCAAACAAAGCAGATTCATCACCTCTCTGCCAGACCCTCAAACCACAACAGGGCACAGAACAGGAAAATGCAATATGTCACTAACAAGTATCCTGCAGAGGTAAGAGGCTTAATAGACCACTCTTTTTTTGGTGGGATAGATGAAACATAGGTAACAGCAAAAGAAGCTTGGTCCACCCTGCTCTGTGCGAGCCACAGCTCTCTTTGCAGCTCGTCTTCAGAGAAAAATTGACCTCCCAGGCAACTCGGTTTTGTTTCTGTACTACATTGGAGGTGGATACCATTACATACGTATGTCTTTTAAGATATGGTTTAAGATATGGTGACTGAATCAAAGCTTCCATTTGGTTAGACAAGTCCCCAGCTTTCAACGCTTTCATCTGAGTAACTAAGAGTGTGGGCCCATGATGCTGCCATCACCTGGCTCATGCTTTAACTGTGAATCTGCTGCTGCCACTGGGAGTCTGGCTGAAGGAAGCCAGTAGAAGTTTTACCTGTGTGAATGATCCGTCCTCATTGCATTCTGGGATGAAGACTGCTTCCTGGGGCTTCTTTGCCTGTTCCAGTGCTTGAGCTCTCTCTAATCGACATTTGCTTTGGCCAGCATCTACAAAAAGAGAAGCAAAACTCACTCAGATTGCAAATACTGTTTGGTCACTTCAAAAGCTACCAGATGCACCACACAGCTGCTGGTTTAAAGAAAAACCAAAACAACAAACATAAGGCATTAAGGACCATTAGCTGCACATTAGTGAGGAGTTAGCACTCATTAGCACCCAAAGACAAATACGAACCTAGAATATAGAACTATGAGCCACTTATTAAAAAGTTGTCTAATTTCCTAGTTAATAGTCTTTATGGTCATGGAAGGGGTCTGGAAGCTTCTTCCAACAAGTGCTGGAGCAGAGTGCCCACACAGTGAAAGGCCTTTCCTGGAGGGAGTTGTATTTACAGTAATATTAGTATCCTGAAACTTGATGGCTGAGTATAAGCCAAGTAATTCAGGCCCAGAAGTTACCAATGTGGAAGAAGGGATGGCCCCAGCAAAGCTTCTTCTCTGAGCAACTCTCCCAGTAAGATGCTAAAATACCCAGCCACCCATCTGAACTTCCACCTTTGTATGCTTCAGATAAGGTTAATATGTCATTGCCTGTGCATTCCTGAAGCCCAGCTTCTACCTCTAGTCCCAGTGCTCACAGCCAGGTGTGCATTATATTTTCTCATATCAGTTACTTTGCTGCCAAGAAAAAAACATTGCTCTGCAAGCAGAGCTTGAAAGAGTTAAGATCTCAGCTCTGCACTTATTTCAGATGATGGCAGCAGGTAGCATGACCTTAACCCCTTCCAGGTCTAGCTCACTGTTACAGAGCATAAACCCACATAAGTCTAACACTGATGATTGATGGGTCAAAGAGGACAGTTCTGTCCTCCAGAGATACAGATTGACTCACTGCTTACATTTAAAAACATGATGTCTCTTGGTATTGCTGTTTAGTCTAGAAAGAGAAGAAAAACAGCAAAACATCTGTTTCCAAGAGAATGTGACACAGGGACTAGAACCTTCTTCCTTTTCCCATGAATCCACTGGCTGAAAGATTTTTCAGTGAAGAAACTGCAAACTCTGATCATCAGAATCTTTCAGCAGCACTATAGAAAGTGATCAAGGTTGAATCCTCATCCTACCAGGTGCAGAAACCACATTGGTTATCAAAAAAAGTTCCACTGGATCCCTAAAGCATATTCTGCTTCACATAGATTTCAACAACAGAATCACTAATACCAGCACCGAATTAGAAAGCCAGTCTGGGTTCTCAGATCAACTGAATTCACATTGTATGGCAATGGAAGCGATCTCCATCTAAGCATATCTAGATGCAGAAATCAATGACAATGCTGTAAATAGTTTTGGTAAAGACAATGACCAAAGCTTTCAAGCTGAGAGCTTTATTTACACAACTGATTCAAGAGAACAAGTTTCCACTTTGCCAACACAGTTGCATTTTAAACATATCACATTACTACCCAGAATGGATTTTACAGATCTTCAGAAATTATGGAAATCAAACTCTCCTCTTCGGGAAAAGTCATTCACAGTAATAGTGTTCAGAACAAATACCTTTGCTTAGGCACTGGGTTACAAAGCAAGAGTGCCTGCATCAACTCTGCCACTGACCCACTGAGTGACTTTAAGTCAGTCACCACACCTCCCTGTGGCCTGGTGTTCCTTCTGATCGTATGTCACTCATCTTTAGGCCGTAATTTGTTTGTGGAGTGCTTGCACAATACCCTTAGCACAAGGAGCTTTGATCTGAGGTGGACCCATTAGAAGCTTGTATAAAGAGAAAGACTGTTACTAACACAACATAAAGACTTTCTTGAATAAAATTTCCACTGGATTTAGAGAAGCAGCACTTGTTTTTCTAATTAACCATAATATAACCTCTAAGTTGGAATTTCCTTTATTCCCCCCACCTGCCAAAGTGACCTGATGATCAGACCCTGTTTGCATACCTCCGCTGCAGAATGGTCCTGCCAGCAGTACTGACCCTTCCAATACATGCTTGTTCTTTCAGCTGGAAAGGAAGCGCTGGCAATGCTATTAATGGGAACACCAATCCACCTGCAGATCTCCTGTTTGAGCTTAGGAGTCTAATCTTGCTTGGCATGACATAGGACATTATTACAAAACCAGATGGTGCAGCTGCACCTTCTGGTTTATAGCTAGCTGTCTGGCTAAAAACACCTTTAAGTTTTGCTTCACAGGAGACAACTAAGTAGCAAAAAATCAGCATTTTAGCATTAGATTATGCAGACCTGCACCATATAAAGTGTGGAGGGGAAAGAGTTGCAAATTTCTCACATGACAATCAAAGCACAGATTCACAAATGAAAGTGTGTTTCTGGTCTCTCCATCCAAGGATATAGGACTGCAGACAGGCATATCTGGTTCCTCTGCTGAACATAAACCAGAAGCACTTCCACATAGCATCTACTTTAGTGTTGGCACACTCACAACTACATGACTGAAAATGGATGTTTCACCACATAGCTTGTAGGAACAATCATTTTGTGGTATCCCCTGTAGTACAAATACATTAGGAGCCCAGGCAAAAGGGAGACCAACTCTGATCATTGTCCAGTTTGTCTAAGGAGCAGACAAACATGAACACAATCAAGCCCTTCTATAAGAAAATGATAATATAAACATGTTGCTGCTATGTCACTTCTGGCAATTTTAACTGGCCTTTATAGATTGAACTCCCTACTAGCATCTAGTAGACCACACCGGGTAGCACACCACCACCACAACACAGCATTTAAGAGCCATCATTGTTGCAGCATCCTCTTTTGCAATTCAACCGCTGGCTGAAGTCATGCCTCTTCACAAACTGCTGCTGCAGTGCAGAGAATACGGACGAGTTTTCTCCTGTTCATGAACACTCAGCCCTGATTACTTCTCCCATCCTCTGTCCTTGATTTCCAATGATCATGCCAGTCCTTTTACAGCCTTGACTTGGAACAACCACCTGGCTGGAGAGGTGTGTGCATACTGCTATCTTTTTTGCCTGTCGTTTCACAGTTCAGTTCCAGTAAAAACAGTGCCTGTAATATCAACATTCACCAGTTTGTTTTTAAAAGGACTGTCAATCCTTCGTGTCCTCACTCCACAGGCTGTTATTTTTATAATGTTTGCATCAGCATGTGATTTCAGTGGGATGACTTCACCTTGCTATTTTTGCTATGTTAATTAGAAAATGTAAAATATTACATAAGTGCCAAGTATTGAAAAGTAGCTGCCAAACAGGCCACCCCAAGTAAGATGCTTTACAAATTTTACCAAAGCCTGATGTAGATTCACACATCTTATTCTGCATTTCAATTGTTTGATTGTTTCAGCACTTTTTTTTACCTCTTAAAAATGTCCTCTGAAGTACCTAATCTGAAGCTTATAAACAGAATAGCACTAATGCAATCCAGTTTCACAGTCCAGACAGACTAAATAGGACTTTCTCCCCTCCCTTACATAAGGTGAAAAACCAAAACAGAATGAGTTTTTTTGCCAAAGCAGAGCTGTTTAATAATTTGACTTCTAATATCTTCAAACTTAGGACAGACTTACTGCAGCTCAGAAAGCTGCCTTTCAAAGACTAATCTTTTATGGGTTGGTAGCTGGCAACCAGGAGATTGTGAACTACAAGTGATGTTTTTGACATCTGTGGCCTAATCTGCAGAATGCAGGTGCACATAATTTTGGATTTTGCAATGAAGTTGGCTGTTTACTGTGGCTAATCTTATCCATTAACAGTTTATTCAAATGAGACCACCATGTCCCTCATAATATACAGAGCATACTCCTAAATCGGCCCCAAGAATTCCAGCATCCGCTCTTCAACAGGAAGAGGTCATTTTGACACGGCACACCATGGTATAAAGATCCAACCTATCTTAATAATACAAAGCAGAACAAGTAAAAAGTCTCCAGATATCCACATAACACTAGCAGCAAATCTATATGATGCAATCACAATAACCTAGCCACTTAATTTTAATACTACTTTGTCTTTATCAAAAGCTGAAAGGGCAAAAATTGTTCCCAACAGCTTTTGAACTTTTTCTAGTTCCATTAGGTAGCGGTCTCCCATACAGGCCAGGTCCCCACCAGGCACAAAGCAGTCCAGCTACACTGAAGTCAGCATCTTCACACCCATTTACTCCAGCCAGTGATCTGCGTCTTTACAAAAAAAGAGGCAAAAATGGAACCTGAGCAAACTACAAAAACATGCCCATCTGTCCCACAGGGTGTCATTCTGCAGTCTCCCATGGTTTTCCACTTCATTTCTGACAAGTCCTATGCCTGGGATCTTGAACTTCCTTCTATGCTGACATGCTTTTCTCCTTCTTTGATATCCACATATTATTTCTATTGCAGAGTTCCCTACCTTATTTAGCCCATATCTAAAAACATTCCTAAATTTGCAAAGTGATTGAAATTGACATTGCAGATTTTGTTGACTAACTACTGCCAAGGAGGGACGCACTTCATTCTCCCTTGACTAGGAATAAGCAAGACAAAACACATGGATCTACCAAGTAAACTAAAAAGAAAGTGATTTCAAAATATCATCTCCGGTCCAAAGAGAACAGCAGGTAGAGGAGAAAGATTACCTTTCAACACACCATCACTAGTCAGAAGGGGACACTCCTTTCCAGCACATTAGCCAAAAGTTGCTTTCATCCAGGTGCCCATGTGACTTGGGATGTAAGAACAAGCTCTATACCAGCAGCCCTTCAAAACCAGCATTATAAATCTAAAGGGAACCTTTCAGAACACTCCTGCTCCCTTTCTTAATCAAATAGGCCAAACAAATATCTAGAAAACAACCAGTAAAATAAAACTGAAATGTGTTTTAAGCCACACGTATCAAATACACCCTAACAATCACTGCATAATCTTAAGTTGCCAGTATTCATTTAACAAGTATTTGTCGTTCATCCCTGCAAAATTTTGAGGCAGAACTCTTATTTGACATCAGATATTAAGATGCCTGCTGACGAAAGATCCAGGTAGGAGTGCTTGGCTGTGCTGTTTAATGCACAGCTACGCCATCTGGAACTCTGGAATCTCATCAATGAGGCTCCATTTGTCATGGATGCCATAGTTTGATAATTTTAAGCTACTCCTGACTTCCAACCCTTTCTGATGGGTGAGCAAGGGTTTGGGGAGAGTTCAGAGAATTTAGCACTGAAACAATTTCATTGAAAAGCACCTAAGGAAGCTAGCAAGGAGCAAGAGCTGTATAAGAGTTATAGTTTCCAGAGGGCTAGCAAGATTTCATCTTTAAAGGTCCTTAGCTTCTTGAGAGAGAGCAGAGAGCTGAGCTGAACCAAAAAGGTTCTGTTCTCACTGTGGAAACCACTCTGCTTGCCTTGGCACAAGTACAGTTCAAGTTATCAGCATGTGAAATTGAAAACCTATAGTAATATGGAGTGCAGGACTATGCCTTGCGGTACACAATATACTTCCTCTTTTCCTTATTTTGGTTACCTGCTCCCACCCACCCCAAAAAGGAAGCACAATTTAAAACTTCTCATTTCATAAGGATAAGTTCTTGGATACAGTATCTATCACAATTGCGTGTGGCTGGGCTCAATGTCCCACGAGATCCCTTCCAGTTCTATGGGAGCTGCTCTGCAGAGCATCTTTGTCATACAGAAGGAATGAAAGCTGTTCAGGGTAAACCTGGTGCCCTACTGCAGTAGTGGAAAAGGCTAGAACACTACTGGTGATACCTTCCTTTGTGTGAGTACAAGACACAGACCTGGCCAACTGCCTGTAGTTAGGCACACCTGTCTTGCAACTGTCTGTATTTGCCAAGAACAACCATCTTGTGTGCAATTAGAGGTCATATTCCTAATACCTTTCAATAGCAGCAGACATGGAAATGACCAGCAAGATTAAATTTGAATGTGACAGAATAATCTTACTTCCAGGGATTCATGGGAGTGTTAGTGGGTTAAAAGCAAGATCTGAAGTTGTCAAACACTGCCACGTTATTAGGTACTGCATCGTACCACATGGTAAGAGGAAAAGAGGAAAGGAAAATGTGAGTATTTTCAGCTAAACATTTCAGTTGTGTCTGAGAGCACAGAAATGAAAGTATACTTTATGTGTGCTTAAGACAAGAAAGTCCTTAGTTATTTCTCTGGGACTCTTTGCAATCATGATATACAGTGGGCTGTGTAGTTCAGCAATCAACACTTTCTCCACTTCCAGAAATGACACTTTTGCATGTGAATGTACCATATTTCAGATCCTATGTTTTAAGTAACTGAACAATGCCTGTTTATATCCCAGTATCAGCCGTGAAATTGCTTATCTAAGACACTATGCCTAAGTGATAAAAGCAAAAGCAGGACTCCCACCCTGCCATTTCTTGTTATGATACTCAAAAATACATCACTTGCAACAGTCCAACAGCTTCTTGGACCCTGGGAAGAAAGCTTCTGGGCTACTAGTATTCAGAAAGCAGCATGATACAAAGGTTATTTTCTAAGGATTATTTTATTAGTAGTATTTTATAGCTAAGGGAGAGAAGCTGCCATAAAGCCACCTAGCAGTAGTGAGGAAAAAAAAAAGAATAAAATCATATAAACAAGCTTCCCCGCCCCCCCCCCCAATGAGAAACTGTCTAAAAAAGAGAGCAATATTTGAGGTCATGCTCATAACTCACCTAAACTATAAAGCTTGTCAATACATTGAAAAGGGACTTCCATTCTAGAACAAGTAATTCTGACAAAGATACATTTTTGTAATAGTAAAAAAGCCTTCACAAACAAAAGCCAGGCTTAAACATATGCCTACTTATACTTCCACAGGGATTTTAATGAGTTTCTCCTGTCACTTTAACCAATTGCTAAAAACATCTGTGCCATCTGCCCTCTGAATCAATTGTGCTCCCAGAAAATGCACTCAACTTGATTTTTCACTTCACTGAAGAGGCAAACCATTTTGTGAGAAGACACCAATATTCCTTTAAGAAGTTTCAACTTCATCTTTAGACTATGCTGAAGAGCTGAATTGAGAAACAGTATCTTCACATTTAAATAGATATGCAACAGCAAACAGGCAAAAAAAAAAAACACCACATAAACCTTACATGATTTCTGTCTTCTTAACTAGCTCAGCACAGAAAGGCTGTGTATATCTGAAAATGGAGTAGACACTTGATGTGCACGGCTTCCCATTCCATATTCCTGTCACTCAAAGGTATCTCAGTTCCTCACTGGGACAGGTAGCAAGGAAGATCTTTTTTCAGGATGTGATTTTTCATTTCCATGGGCCAGCTCCTTTTGCTCTGCAGACATATATTTCAGCCCTTTTCCAGTGACGTCTGGCTTTTTTGCCTTTTTTCATTTATAATTCAGTCAGTTCTTACTCCTGCCATCTAAGCCCAGATTCAGATACCCATGCTCACATGAATCCACAATTTCAATCCAGTTACAGAGCATGAAACTAAACTCAAGGGTATAAGAATCTAGTTTCTTATGAGGTAGGACTTCCCATTCTTCCCCTCCAAAGCGCTTGAAATCCACCTACCTTTGCACCGGCCACGATGTGTCACGCTCAGACTTGACTCCCGGCATTTGGCTCTCTGGTAGTCACACATTGACTCGTATGTTCTGCCATCAGAGGCACAGAGGGGTTTGGACTGGGACCTGGAGCAATGCAGGTTACACTGAGGGTCTCTGTCACGGTCGCTTATTAGAAACTGCAGGAATTGAAAAAAGGAGGGAGAGAAGAAAACAAAAAATATTGGTTTTGTTTGGTTTCCTAAATCAGAGCACAGTGTATTTTGGTTTTATGACAATAGCATAGCAATATGGTCTATAACGCAGTTAAAGCTGCCTACCAAAGCTGACTTTGCCTGAAGGGAGCTCTAAATGAAAGATGTACATCTTTTTAAAAAATAAAATAAATAAATAAAATTAAGGGTCTTTGCCATTCCATTTTCCTTAGTGGAATGGAAACATTACTCACTCTGCCTCACCTCTGAAAACATAAGATGTGCAAAGCCAAACACAACCCACACGGGAAGGGCAATACTGAGTCACAACAGCCTAGCTTGCCCAGTGCCCTGCCGCAAACAGTATCTGGTACCAGACAATTTTAGTCAGAGGCACAAGAAACTTATCACCAAGGAACCCAAATAACCTATCAGGATCGGCCTTGGCAGTTGAATCATGAATGTGGCCAGCTTTATATCACAAGTTATTTGTTTTTAAAGCATTACTTAAGTCATCTGTGGATACCGCCTGCAACAGCATACCTTGCACGCTCCTAAAGCCATGTTTTGCTCCTTCCCAACAGCATTCTGCCTGGCTGGCAATTGCATTGTATGCATCCCACAATCTAATTGTGCACTAAGTGAAAAGCTATTTCTTTTCGGAAGTTTGAATTTGTCATCTTTCTGAATAAGTCTTTTCCCCAAACATTCACTTCAGATGCAGCCTATTTTGTGTAAACGTAGCACTCTTCTTGTCAATCTATCAATGTGAACAACTCTAGTCTCCCAATTCCTTGCCCAGAAGCCTTCCTCTGTACCACAATGACCGTTATTTGTATTCTCTGAAGACAGTTTGGCTTCCGCCTCATCTTTTGGAGACGAGGAAACCCACAATGAACATGAATACATTTTCATTCCACTTGTTCCCCGCAAATCCCAACATCTGGCAGTAGTTTACTGTTGTACTAAGGATACAATAGTAAACTACTGCCTGTAAGGACACCCAGGTCTCTTTCCTAAGTTGGTACTGTCTTCCTGAGGACCCTAACTGCTAATCCTCTTTCCATAACCATCAGTATAGAGGTTTGGCAGGACATGATAGCAACAGCTCTTTTCATTTCCCATGCTACCCTACTCAGTGATTAATCAGTCAGACCTTTAACTATTACCCAAACCCACCACCTGCTCACAGAAAGATTTCAGGAGACTCTTGAAACAAGTCCCATGAGGATTAAGCAAAGAAAAGGGAAGTTAAACCTGCCTTGAAAATCCCCCTCCCAAGCTCCCATTTCTTAAGCCTCTCAAGCCTAGGGGGACCAGAGCTGCTCTCCAACACACCAATATCCCAGCTTGCTGTCAAAGCCATTAGGAACTCAGCAATTTGGAGCTGGCTGGGAAGTGGGCACTGACTGACACCCTGCCTGCATGCACAAAGCCACGGCTCTCCAAGTGTGTTGATAGCTGGATGCCTTACAGGGAAGTGTGAGTCATTGCCATAATCACCTTGGTGTTACAGTTGCCTACAAAGCTGTCTGCTCTATGCTTTGAGGTTAAAACAGTTGAAAAAACATTGCCTGAAGCCTAGTTTGGGTTGGTTTTTAACCACTGCAAGAACACGCATCTCTAAAATTTGTTTTTTGACATTTAAAAAAAGATTCTTCACCCCTTTTCTCTCCCCACTTAAATGAGATGAAAAACGATTGAGAAATTGCGCATTTTCATACAAAAACATATAAGGTCTGTACTGCTAGATCTTTTGAACACTCATGCATTACTAAAAGCCCTATTTAAACATGACAGCTGGGAAAAGTAAGCAAGGTCTGCATTTGTTTTACTTTCAGTGGGGCAATCTTTCTTCAAAAAATCTCATCTGTCAGACTTGCCAAAATTTGTAACAGCACAGAGTTTTTAAAATGTTTTTGTTCCTTTTCTGCAACACTTTCTATAACCTGGCAACACCTGTTCCAAATGGGAAATTGGAAAATTTAAACCTGAAGGCAATTTTAAATGGTTTATAGAGACCTGGACTAGACTATAAAAACACTGTAAAGCTGGACCAGATTTTTGCCCAGTTCTTGTCAGGGGCTGGACTATCACAAGCAAGGTTGGAATTGCTCTGGCTAAAGTAATGTCTTTCTGTAGCCCCTGAGGTGCAAAGATCACCAGTGACGCTAAACATATAGCAAAAAGCAGCAGACTGAAGATTCCTCCAAGCATGTGATGTCAGAGACAGTGAAAGACTTGCAAGGCTTTTCAGCTGCCTGTATAAACAGACTTTAAAAGCAGTGCTGCCCAGTAGTACAGTATGGTGCACACACAGCAATTAAGTATCCAGTTAGACACAGAAGTCATTCTAGTTTAGAAGGAACACATGCATCTGCCATTTTTCACAACTTTGAGGGCTTGAGGTACTGACATGAAATTTTTTCACGAATTCCTTGTGTCAGAAGGTAGTTCCACAGATAGCAGTCATCCAGAGGTGCACTGAAAAAGCCAGACTATTGATTCCCAGCATCAAACCACATTACAGACTTACTGAAAACTTTGCTTCTATCATGAAAACTCACCTAAGCCTCCTACAGCCTGTACCAAAATACTTACTACAAAGGGGGCCTTGCAGGCCTGCTCCCAGAAAGGGCATCTCTGAAGAACAGAAAGTCCTTCTCAAGGCTGACAAACAAACTAAACCTATGGCTGTGGAATAGCTTTCCCCCAGTGCCTCCTCTCAAAAAGATGGGGAAGAACAGCTGGGTATTGATTAATTATGAGGGCCTGAGGAAACATGCAGAGGAGCACCCCAATGCAGTCTGTGAAGTTCTTGCCTGCCCAAATTAAGCCAAGAACCATGTTATAAGGAAAAAAAAAAAAGAGAAAAAAATATCAAAGCCTTTTCAGCATTTGTGATTTGGAGTACAGCAGGGAGCCCACACAGCATGTTAGGTGCTTTCCAGCCACTGAAGGTGCCACACCTGCCTTGCCAAAAAAGTTTATGGTTTACATAGCTGCACAAGATGGTGCTTGTTTTAGTTTGGCTAGATTATAATTGTAAAAAGTCTGCATTAATTTCCAGAAGGATCCAGGATCATGCCTGTCTGATCAGGGCTCTTCTCACGTGATCAGATAGCACTGCCAGAAAAGCTGGATCTCCTGGAGATATTACTGAAGGGCTTTAAAAACTTCCCCTTATCATAGGACACCTTCTCCACTATCTCAGAGCCCTTGTCTTCACATTGGTAGCTTTTATGTAGTAAACTGGTGGTTCTTTGTCCTGCTTCTAGCTGGTAAGCATTCATCCTGCAGAAGTGATATCAGCACAGACCATCCAGAGACATTTAACATACTGGCCATTTTGAGCATCCATCCCCACCCACCTAGCACAGGGTTTTCTTTCTAGCATTTTGCCTGAGAGCACGATAACTGCCCTCCTTTGTAAGCAGCCTCAGCCACACGAAGAACACTGTATGAATGCTGAAATATGTGTCTGCCCATCAGGATAGCACTTGAGTCTATCATTTTAACAGCCTGGACTACAATTCATAAGTTACTTGCTCCCAGTCCCTTATTCCCTTCAAGCAAGCAGGCACTGCTTTTCCAAGGAGCACAGCCCTGCTCCAAAAGGGCACCTTGGTCACTGGAGGAGATGTTGCTAAGCAGTGTGCACAGGGTGTCTTGATGCCTGGCTACTCCCTACACACAGCAGAGGCAGTAACATGATTCTCTGGTGCTTTCAGGGGAAGAGTAGCAAGATAAAATATTCTGTCTTTAACAACAAACATCCTACCATGACCTTTGAAAGCTCAAATCAAAGCCTAACAGCTATCCTAACAGATCAGGACACCCACACAAACAGACTTTACAAACAACAGAACCAACGCTCACAGAGCGGTGCTTGGCGTTGTACACAAACAGACACGCAACATGAACAGATCTGGACACACGGAAAAAGTAACCCTACAAACACGTGCAAGCACCAGCAGGTTTCCAAGCATCATCTAGAAATAAGAGGGAAATAATTACCTTAGCTCTGAGATTTCTCAAAGCCTCCTCTTGATATCTGTGTTCCCATTTGTTTCAGAGCAGAACACATCCAAGACAAATGGGACTAGAGATGGTGTCACTCACCGGCTTATCAGTTCTTTTCTCTCCTCCCTTTTCCTCCATCACAGAAGAACTTTGAAAAGCAGAACTAAAAACAAAATCAAAAAACCACACACAAATCCAACCCACAAACACAAACCCCACAAAAAAAACAAACCTAAACAAAACACCAAAACAAAAAGCCTACAAAAACTAGCAAAACAATGTATTTTCCAAGACAGTATTAAAACTAACCAGACTGCAAATGGTATCCCTTCAATGCAGACTCAAATACTAAAATAAGCATAAGTAACTAGACAAGACTATTCGTGGTTTTGTAGTATTTGCTTACATTAAGGGAGCCTGCACATCTACACCAGTCAGTTTGAGTCCCTGTCTTAGAGCTCCCAGTTCAATGCAGCTCTCAGAGCATCTTTTTATGTCAAATGTTGTATCTGTACATAAACCTCCTCCTTTAGCAAATGCCCTCCTAAAGAAGGACATAAACCTCCTCCTTTAGCAAATACATTTACACAGGTGCTTGCAGAAACCACTTCCCAAACTACTTTCTGCTTCTTCAGACTTGAAAAGAAAAAGGAAAGATAAGAGGTCAGAATGAAGTTAACTTTGCCAACAAAGTATATCTGTTCTTTTTCTCCACACCTCAACACCACTGCTGACAAACAACAAACACTGATTAAAGGGGTTTTAATGCCTGTGAAGGAAAGCAGACTCCCTGCAGCTGCACAGCAGCTGGGAACACTTGTGTTATTTAGCAGAGAAAGGTCTGACCCCACAAGTGAAAATGAGCTTGGTGGTCACTCATTCTATTCACCATCTGGGTACATTATAAGAACAAACAGAACAGCACAGACCTTTGTGATGGGGGTAACGAGAAATGGCCAAGGCATTGCAGTACCAGAGTAATATGCTTTAGCAAGGCTTCAAGGGAAAGAGGGAGCAAGGGACAAGAACATGAGAAAGTGGAAGACTATTAAGAAAGAAAACAAGGAGACGAGAATCCTCTACAGATCAAAACAGAGGTGCCTCTGCTGTTTAGCAGCTTCACCTCTGATTAAAAATGCAGGGTACTGCCTAACAAAACTGAGGATTAGAGATGGAGAGAACAGCATGTGCAATGCCTTACTCCTCCTGTTTTGGCTGACTTCAACTTAGAAGACCCTTAGAGTACATCTTTGGAAAAAAGCATTCGAGCTAGGCAGGTTCATATGGCACAGATCACCCACCCATTAGTCTAAGCACTCAGGCTGGCCTTGCTAAGTACAAATGAGCAAATCCTTTCCAGGGAGAATTCCCCAGGAAAACCATATAATTTCATACATTAGAGGATGCTATAAACTTCTGGACATTTTTGTTGCTGTTGGAAAGCATCATTTCACATTTCCCAGTTTTAACCTCATAGATTTATGCCTTGTTTCAGGATCCAAACTGGTGCAACCAGCCATACTGGAGGCAGAGCTGGAGTCAAGTCCCAGTTTTAATCACGGCTAGACTCTCAGCCCTATGGCAGGTTGCCTATAGGGCCCATGGACTTCAACCGTGGGTTTAGGACTTCAGCCAAGCTTTCTGACTTGGAACCGGAAGCCTAGCAAAGATGTCAAAGATCCTGTTCTAAGCCACAGACCCAAAATGCTTGGCTTCTAGAAGTACAAAAAGAAAATTTGAAAGCTTTAGAAACTCTGGCAGAGATGGGACTGCGCTTGCAGTCTTCCATGTGCAGAAAGGTATCAGCCAGTCAGAGCCAAAGCAACCCACAGCAGCTGATCATGGTGGCCAGCCTCTGTCCTGAAAGCGCCTGTGCAGCCTCAGAACCTACCTAGCAATAAAAGGCTTCCAAAGTGAGCTTACTGGGAAGTTCGTCATGTGCTTTGGGACAGGGGGAGGAAGAGATTAATTTATTTTAGTATTTCCTTTCTGGAAATGCCCACAAGTTTGTATGGTTTAAGAATATATTTTTTAACCAAAGTTTCTCGAAGTCTTGTACCTTAACAAGTTCCAGTCCTTATGTGGGCACTTCCCCCAGATAGAGGGACTTAAGAGAAGGATATTGTAATACTTTTATTCCTTGAGTCATCCCACCTGCAAAGTGAAGAGACTAGCCTAAGTTAAAGCACCACTTCTGTTTCAACTCCAGGCCCCCAGCTGTGCAAACAAGAGTGGGTTCAAAGCATGTAGCCTGTGCTTGAGGATGGTGAAGGCTAGGTAAACATATGGGATCATGCCACAGAGCAGGTAAACTCTAGATGTATTTGTACAAATTGAATTCAAAACAGTTTCCTGCCCTTACAGGCTAGAAATCTCATTTTTCTACAGTGATTCTCCCTTCCCCCCACCATCCTGCCTCAATCTTTGCTTTGTGTAAGCCACTGCAATGAAGGAGAGCACTTAGGTACTGAACTTCATCTGCTAGATGACTTCCAGCCAGGAAATCATACTTTGGTTTTCTTCATAAACTGATCCCCCAACATGATGCAGCAGCTGTGCTCTGCTTTTAGAAGGTGAGGTACTAGATCCAAAGAGGTTGCCTAACACTGTATTTGAAGAGCCACCTACAACAAATGGTTCAGGAGAAAAACTTAGAGTCTGACCTCATCCCAAGGAAGCTCTACTGGGTTTTTCTGTTGTTGTATTTTTGTTTAACAGGAAAAAGTCATTGCAGTCAAGGAATGAACTTTTAAAATTATATCTCATTTTGCTTTTGAGGTGCATATTTATGCCAGTGCTTAACTATGGTTGATTTGTGGTAAGGAATATGCCAGGGACATCAAGGACAAGAAGTTAGCTTCAGATTTAAAAATAATCCCTTCTTATACAGAATTTTTATCCACATGCCTGTGTCACTTTTATAAATGTTACTTTGATTATTTAAACATCAAGTTCATTTAAGCATCTCAGCAGTTGTACCACAGATCATTACACCAATCAACTGAAGAGAGGAGGAAACCAAAACTCTAAAACACAGACCAGAAATTTCAGCTCAAGTCTCACATTTCTGACACACGACTTTAAACCTTTCTAGTAAGTTTGGCAATATTAAGGTAGAGGCTGATTTAATTCCTTTGAAATAACATTACTTCAGCTTCTGTCAAAGCTCACTCTTCTATTCAGATTATTCTTTCAGCCAAGATGACATGTAAGCCTAGAACTAACTTGAGATTAAATTTAATTTGTCAAACACATTGACAAAAAAAGGTCATGTTTAACTTGGACTATTTCTTCTCTTTAGCTTTGCTACTATACATGGTGAACAAAATAGAAAATCCAGATGTTTGCATAGTCGGGCAATGAACTTCTTGTCCCAGAGAAAATGACAGCAAAACTTTCATTAGTATAAAACCTGGAATCTTGTCTTTAGTAAATTGCATTGTTTAACCTGATCCAGTCTTTCTGGTTTACAGAGTCCTCTGCTTATTCAGGCAACTCAGAAAAACTTTAAACATTCTTCTGTGTAACTTATGCCAAGTAAGTCTCCTTTGAGTAACTATATCCTCTGCTTTAGTTTATCATTATGATAATTGAGGCTATTGTTCTCCCCTAGCAAATGTAGCAGGATTACAACTTCATGCTGTCACTAGGAGAGAAGTCAGCTCTTCCATTGTAATGGGATATGTTTTCTTCAAAACAAGTTCTCAGGAAAGCAGAGGGGTTGAAGCAACATCAGGTAGATACAGGACAGTATCTCAATCAAAATTTTGGGAAGAATGATCCCTATCCATACATAAATGCTATCATGCTGAATGCCTTAAACCATTGCATGTGTTCTTCATGATCTGGAACAAACCTTCTTGACCCTGATTCTCTTGAGTCATGGAGGAGATTGAAGTACGTGCTTTCTTACCCCCCAGTGTGTAAACCGCTACAAGTCAGTTCCAGTGTTTGTAGACTTCTGTGCACTCACATGGGAAGTTTAGCCACATACAGAAAGTGACTATAAAAGAATACATTCTAGAGTCTATTTTCCCCCTTGTACTACCTTTAGTAGGACTTGATATGCACTCAGCCTAGGAAAGCTTCTTCAAGCTTTTGTAATTGGGGGAGTATTGTGGACAGAATGGGCAAGCTGTGGGGCTATCAGTTCTGAACTTTTGAAGTGTTGGAAGATGGAAGTCTACCTAACTATATTCAGATGTGTAATCAACAGTAATCTTCCTCTCCACATATATTTAGTTCCTTCCCAATAATTCCATTAGAACCTTTATAAGCCTATTACTGCTCAAGAGTGACAGCACTTGAGCTGTAAGACCCTTCCCTTGAATTTGTCTCAATATTTCCACTATCAAGAGTCTGCCAGCACTACAGTAGTATCTTTCTTTATGCTGTAAATGAACAGCACATTTCCTTCTTGTTTCAAGGGGCAGGAAAGTCTTGATATCAAATAAGTTTCTCACATGAGTTTTTGCCATGCGATGTGGAGGTAACACATTAATTGCAAGCATGTCTGATTACAACCAAGTTTTGCTGAAGCAAAGATTATTCTTAAATGGATAATCTATTTGATGAAGTACAAATCCTCTGTTGAGTTTCAATCAGTAGCCTGACAGCTATAAAGGGCTACTGTTTAAATTCAAAGCCCTTAAAATTTGGCTTCATCACCGGACATCAACTCAGCTAGACCCCCTCTCTCTTAAGCACCCTCTCATGCTGTCTTTTCTGTCATGAACTCAAAGTACTTCACCCTTTCCTTCCACACTATTATTGCTGAAGAGTACAGCACCTACTTAAAGTAGAGTGTTCAAGTCAGATGATAAGCTTTCTAAACATCCCAAACTGGCAAGTTAAAAACCACATTTTCTCCTCCTATTACTCATTCTCCCCAATAAGTACATTTCGTACATGCCAAAGACTGCCCACCGCAAAAAAAGGATATCAAGTCTTACCAAAGATGACTTCGAAACCCCTAAGGACTATCTCCTAGGGGAGTACCATCAATTCCCTTCAGCATGTACACAAGGCACAGTATGTGAGCACACATAGCAAAACAGATACAACTGAGTTTACATCAAGATACACGCTCTTTCTCCACTGTCTAGCTTACACTACAGCCACTGTCTCATTTCAGTCACAGCCATATACATTAGATAATATTATTGTAAACAAGGCAGGTGTATGAAGAGGACTAGCACCTATGGAACCGCTCTGCTAGGAGGTCATCAGATGAGGAGACATGATGATTAAACATAGTTTACAAACACAGTTTAGCAGCCATATCTTTCTAGTTGAGCTCACACAGAAATACAGCTGTACAAAGACACTCCTTAGATCACAAATGCTTTGTTCTTGTAGATCTTCTAGGATTGAAAATGCCACCCATTAAAATTGTATACCTCTACAAGTTTCAGTCCTTCTTCAATCAATTCTTCTAAAACACTGAAAGAGGCATTCAAATTGAAGCTGGCATCCAGCCTTCATTACGGTTGTTGTTACTGCTGCCAACAGCAGAACCAAGAAGCAGATATTAGAAATAGCTGAGCTCATTAGTTCAAAACCCAGCAAGGGCTGGCTGCCCATCAGTAGAGGCATAGTAACTGAATGCCAAGACTGAAATTCCATTGCACAGGAGGGATATTAAAAAAGGAGGTACTGATAATATTAAAGAGTTCATTTAACTACAGTCTTACCCCTACATGAATCAAAGACAGCGATTAACCAAAGATAACTCTCAGGGGATGATGGCTGCATCAGGCGCAACTTCCCATTTCATGTGACTTTACATGTACTTCAGCGTTGAAGTTTCTGATGCACTATATTACTGCTTCTGTCTGGGGACATAACTATTTTGACATGTCTCAAATAGGCCTACCCTGCCATTCTAGAGACATGTTTAGAGTTGGGTTATATACAGAGCACTAAAGGAGGTTGCCTGCTCAACCAAGCCCAGGTGATGGGCATAAAGATGATCAGAGAGCTGGAGCACCTTTCCTGCGAGGAAAGGCCGAGAGGGTTTGGGTTGTTCAGCCCAGAGAAGAGAAGGCTCCAGGGAGACCTTACAGCAGCCTTCCAGTACCTAAAGGAGGCCTACAGGAATTCTGGAGAGGGACTTTTTACAAGGAGCTGGAGTAATAGGACAAGGGGGAATGGTTTGAATTTGAAAGAGTGGAGATTTAGATTAGACATTAGGAAGAAGCTCTTTACTGGTAGGGTGGTGAGACACTGAGTGTTCAAGGCCAGGTTGGACAGGGCTTTGAACAATCTGCTCTAGTGGAAGGTGCCCCTGCTCATGGCAGGGAGGTTGGAACTGGATGATCTTTTAGATCACTTCCAACCCAAACCATTCTACGATAGTACTCCATTACCCTTCTAAAAGGTCAAAGACAGTGCAACTGGGAGGGGGTAAAAAAAAAAAAAAAAAAAAAGACAAGAATTTCACCTTGTTCATACATAATATGAATAGATGCAAAATGAACATGAGCCGGCAGTGTGCACTCGCAGCCCAGAAAGCCAACCGTGTCCTGGGCTGCATCAAAAGGAGCATGACCAGCAGGTCAAGGGAGGTGATCCTGCCCCTCCACTCTGCTCTCCTGAGACCTCACTTGGAGTATTGTGTGCAGTTCTGGTGTCCTCAACATCAAAAGGACATGGAACTGTTGGAACAAGTCCAGAGGAGGGCCACGAGGATGATCAGGGCACTGGAGCACCTCCCATATGAAGATAGGATGAGAAAGTTGGGGCTGTTCAGCCTGGAGAAGAGAAGGCTGCGTGGAGACCTCCTAGCAGCATTCCAGTATCTGAAGGGGGCCTATAGGGATGCTGGGGAGGGACTCTTCATTAGGGACTGTAGTGATAGTACAAGGGGTAATGGGTTCAAACTTAAACAGGGGAAGATTTAGACTGGATATAAGGAAAAAGTTCTTTACTGTGAGGGTGGTGAGGCACTGGAATGGGTTGCCCAGGGAAGTTGCGAATGGTCCATTGCTGGTGGTGTTCAAGACCAGGTTGGACAGAGCCTTGGGTGGCATGGTTTAGTGTGAGGTGTCCCTGCCTATGGCAGGGGGGTTGGAACTGGATGATCTTAAGGTCCTTTCCAACCCTAACTATTCTATGATTCTATAATATCAAAATATCACGCTCCCCTATCAAATACAGAGCAGCTCATGTTGCCAGTATCGTGAAAGCAGCAGCTTTCTTCATTTATGGCTAACACATTACTCCAGCATTCTTAAGGAGAAAGGGGTTTTCCTAATATTATTGAGGTTGGGCTGTCCCTGGACTTCTTGCCTATGGATTAAGAGGCAACCTTTGTTCATTAGCACATTCTCATTAGCAGAAGTACTAACTATTCTGTTAACAGGTACACTGCAGTACTGATGACCACCTACCAATGTAGGTATTTGACATCAAGGTCACATTTGTCTGACCTGCAGACAGGTAGTTTCAGGGACTCAACTTTATACAAGTCAAATGATAACATTTAAAGACACTATTTAGAAATCTGAACTCTCTGTTTAGCAGGCCAGCAGAGACTCTTCAGAATAGCCCTTCAGTAGAGTGCTTTTGTTATCATAAAACTCCCTATGGAAAAGAGTCATTGTTTCATTACTTTGTTCTACAGTCGTTTGCACTGTATTTTACAGTGTTTACAATAATTCTCATCTTTCTACTTGTAATTAAACCAAATGCTTCCCTCAGCTTTGTAGGGGTAGCCACCCACAGATTTTAGCCCTTTGTATGAATTAAATGTTGGACAATACTTCTTCAGACTGTCAGGCAGTAGCAGAGAAGCTTTCCCCACTACTAAAGTCTTTCTGGATCACAAATGGAAGAACCTGCTGTGCACAGAAGATTCAGGATATGAATTCCAGTTCTGCTGGTATGAAGTTAACAGTTTGCTCCCTGCTTCCACCTCAAAAACCAAAATCACTTAATAGGATTATCTAAATATGATAAAACCTTTCCATAAGAGACAAGATACATGTACTGGTTGCTTTATGAGTTGGAAGAGCTACAGAGAAATAGTTCTGAGAAACCAGAAGTGCTGGTGCGAGGCAAGAATGAAGGCTCTTTGGTAGCTGTATCATGGTTAGCTTTAATGCCATCACTTGCTGTCAGTGACATACAACATTCAGAAAAGTGTTACTGTACACACTGAAGAGTAAATCCATTTTCCAACTCCTGCAGACAGGATTCCTTTACTGTAGTTACTTGCGTCTTTCTGCAAAGTTGCAGTAGTAACCCCAGCTCCTGGTTGCAGAATTTGAAAGGAAAAAAATTAAACCAAACAGGTCAAGCATCACCACAGCACTGCCATTTATTGCAGAGTCAAACTACGTAGCACCACTTCAAACTAGCAAGTTGTTAGCATGAAAGGTTTTCTAGTCTATTCAAGTAGAGTTTACGTGCCTTTCACTAGCTTGGGAGTAAGTTGCTGCATTTTATCACAACTGCTGAACTATCCAGCCATATTACTATTACACCAGCATGAAAGTCTGTTTACATCGGTCGGGAATATTTTTCATACTGAAGTGACAGACATGGTTTGTGTGATGTTCCCAGCAGAACCCCACCCACCGAGATCTACAAGGAATTATAGGAAAATTTAGTTTGGAAAAGACCCTTAAGATCATCCAGTCTAACCATTACCTGAGCACTTCTAAGCCCACCACTAAACCATGCCCCTAAGCACCACATCTACACATCTTTTAAACACCTCCAGGGACAGTGACACAACCACTTCCCTGGGCAGACTGTTTTAATGCTTGACAACATTTTCTTGAAGAAATTTTTTCTAACATCCGGTCTAAACCTCTGCTGGTACAACCTGAGGCCATTTCCCCTTGTTGCATTACTTGTTATCTGAGAGAAGAGACCAATACCCCCTTGCTACAACCTCCTTTCAGGTAGTTGTAGAGAGCACTAAGGTCTCCTCTGAGCCTCCTTTTCTCCAGGCTAAACAACCCCAGCTCCTTCAGCTGCGTCTTGTAAGGTTTGTGCCCCAGACCCTTCACCAGCTTCATTGCCATTCTTTGGATGCACTCCAGCACCTCCATGTCTGTCTTGTAGGGAGGGGCAACATAACTAAGCTGTCTGGGCTGCTGCTACGAGGTCTGCAGTTTTTAATACATAGAAGGGGAAGCAAGGACAGGGGTGTCTTCAAAGGAAGAAACATTTACAGGTATCTTGATACTGCCCCAGCTTGTTGGTATGAGTTTCCCCAGCAAGATACAAAATTCCTTTCCCATCAAAGCACTTCCCTTCCCCCCACCATGTTATACATACATTTAATCCCCACATCCAAGCAGAAAGACGTTAGTGACTGATCTTCATGCAGGCTGTTCACTCTCTCAGGTTGACAGCTTTTTCACAACATTTTGTATTATAGAACTGTTTATTTTAGTGTGTTTACTTTCAACTCACAGAAAGGGTGATTCCAGCTACACTGAACTATTTTTCACACTTTGGTAATGAGCAGCAGAATACTCATGCTGATATTTTGTTGCCAAAGGCAGACATTCTTTATTTTCTGTGGAACTAAGTGTTAGAGCATTTCTAGTTAAAAACATAGAATCATAGAATGGTTAGGGCTGGAAAGGACTTTAAGATCATCTAGTTCTACAGTATTTCACCTTAAACACTAGTGATGTTAACTGTCACTGTCACCAAGACTTCTGCAGGTAAAAGCCATCCAAGCCAGTGAGGTATCTTTATTCATGAGCCATTTGGTCCAGGACTGACAGATTTCCATACAAGTAGCCACTTCTAGTCTAAATTCACACAGCACTCCTCAGGTTAACATCCTTCCAGCTGCACTCACATTGGTTCTGGAAGTGCTCAGCTAGCTTTGTGCTGCAATTTGGATGTGTTTCTCTAGTGGAAGCTAAAAAATAAAAATAAATTAAAATCTAACATACTTATTGGTCTATTTTTGCTGCCTGCCTCCCTGAAGGGAGCAGGGTATCAGTTAATATAAGCAAATATGAGACCTTTGCCCAATAAATCTTTGACACAGATAATTGGCAAGATTATTGCAGTCTCTCATCTTCCTTTTCAGGGCATGTTATTGAGAAAGCTGTGGCAAAACAGCAGTGGCTTTATCTGGATTCCTCAGATTTTCTGGATCTCTTTTCGTCTGGTCTGAGACCTGGCCTCAGTACAAACACATACTCAGGCTCACTGGTCAGATTTCTCACAGGGGACAAAGACCAAATGGACATTTTTAGATGACAGACTTAAAGCAGGCTGTGATACCAGCTTCCATATGCAGGTTTTTGTGATTGCTTCAGACTAGGAAGAGTAAGTAGTACTCATACCAGTACACATCTGGAAGAATACACTGACTTTCTGCACAGGGTTAAGCAGTTTTCTTTCTTCATACCCTCTATAGCCTAAGAGGCTACTGAGCCTGATCTCATCTGGAGGAATTTGCTTCTCTGACCCTAGTAATTGAGGCTCCTCTTCTCATTGGAGAATATTGCGCCCCCTTCAATCAGCCTATAAGATGAGCCCAGAAAGAAATAGCACCAGTGGGAAGGACCAGAAGAAGCAGGTAGGCTGCCCATGTGATATTATACTGCTTAAGGAGATAGCAGGCAACCTAATGCATTGACAAGGAACAAGGGAGATGAAGTATCAGTAATCATTCTCAACCACCTGCAGCTACTCATTCAGGAGTTACAGCATTCATTGCTCCTCAGCCAAACAAGAAGACAATAGCAAATCACACTCCCTCACACTGCCCAAATGTAAGCCTCAGGATGGCCCTAGTCTCTATAGCCATAAAGTGCTGCCGATCCCAGCTAAGAATTGTTTAAAAACAGGTAGATAGATAGCAAGAATGAAGGCTTAGAGTAGTGGCTGGGATCTCCCCCCAAAAAAGCAGCTCAGTGCCATCTAAAATTAGGAAGACTAAGTGACAGCCGCACCCAGGGCAAACAGCTCTCAGTGGGCTTCTGGCTAAGAAGCCTGTTCTGAAGCTAAACATGCTTCACTTCTCCCATCCCCTTTGCTCAGCTACCTCTTCAAGCTGGAAAGTTATCCCAGTCATCATCTGTCTAAGCAAACACTAAGAAGTCCTAGTTTCACAAAAAAAAAAAAACAACCCTAACTTGATGCGCTAAATCACATATCATCCCACTTCTTACAAGCTTTTTTGGTCCATATCAAGGAAAACGGGATATAACAAGAGATAACTGGAGGGGGAATCAAGTTTAAGAAATTCAGGGAAATTCAGCCTTACAAATAGGAAGGGAAGAGTTAGGAAAAAAAAAACAACCTGATGTTATGTTGTTTGATAGGACTCCAGGCAGATACTGGTCAGTTTAGGTAAACTGTGACCCAAGAGGAAATATCTGCTTTGATTTAAGAAATTGGGCTGACAGTCACATTGAAACTATTTTTGTAGGTTCATAAGAAAAGGCCATGCACCTGGACTAGCTGTAAGATTTCATGGACCTCTGAAAATTAATGTTGTGGCCACCAGTGAAGATTCCAGCCTAATTCAGTCTGGATCAGCTTGCTTAGCCTTTTCAATCCCAATTTTGCCATGATCATTTGCTCCACACATTTCTCCAGTCAAGTCTCCCTGTAACCAGACAACCCAGACAACCCCTGTTTCTCACTCTGTCTTTGCTCCTTTTTAATTCCAGTCCTTTTAAGATTCAGAGAGGTCCTGCACATTTAATCGGCTCTCTTCCAGTACCTAATTGAAAAATACTGAAACCTTTGAGAAAACATTAAAGCCAAGAACAGTCATCTCTGGTCCTCCCAGCTGAAGTCTGACAGCTCTTGCACACAGGAAGACCACTCCTATAACAGACTTTAAAAGACTTCTTTCCTTTAGCGATTATATTAACCTCTTACACAAATATTGTTACCAGATCATGCACCAGGCATCTTCTTCCCAGGTTTATTCACATGCCAGGCTGCTGGTTCATTCTCATCCCTCATCACTGCTCTAGCTCCTCCTCTCCCATTCTCAGTCAGTCCAGCCTCCTAGATCTTCTCTCTCTTCCCAATACCAGTTACAGACCCATATGACTTCATTAACCAATTTCTCATTCATAATTCAAGTAGAAATAAGTAGTTATCAAACAGACCCTCAAAAACCTTATTTATACTTAGCTCTTAGAGAAACAGTCAATTCAATGCTGCCCTGGTTTTGATCCATCAAGCTAGAAGAGCTCTAAATCTTGAAAGCAGATTTTACTCCTATTAGTTTTCAGCGACAGAGCAAGATGAGCGTAATCTAGTTTCTTATTGCTAACAAGCCCCTGGGTATCACACAGTCGCAGGCCATCGGGCAGTGAAGCAGTAGCTCAGTTTCTTGCAAAGATATTTTAGAAGCACCACACTATGTTATACTTGGGTATCAAGACAGTGCACAGTGGTGTAAAACAAAAGCACAGTGGGAAAGGGCAAGAAAATAATGCAAAATTGAATTTTCCTTCAGAAAATACAAACCATCTGAAAAGAATACCAAGTTGTCCTGCAGAAAACCCATCTCTGGATTCAGCTACCTCCCCCCACCCCAAGTACACACAGCCTACTAAGAGCACAGGTGTGTTAGGGCTCACTCAGGAGAAGGACGCACTGCAGTTCCAAAGTCTGGCTGTGAAGTATCTGCCAAGGAGCTTCCTTTTTCCCCTCTCTCTCCACCACTGGAATTTTCTCATTTGTAAGCAGAACCCAATGCAAACTTCTTTGAAAAGTTTGCAGGGTAATTTAGTCATCCGTGGGTAAAGGGAGGGAATGTTTCAGTAGGTAAAACCAGAGCCAGAATTTGAACACCTGTGAACAGGGTTTAAAGGAGGGAAGATCTGAATTTTGCACACAAAGAGGTTGACAGCAGTATTTGGCTCCAATACACAGATTTATATCCCTGCCTACTTCATCATTCTCCATGTTCATACAAAGAAGTGGATTCTGTTACAGAGTATGAGGACTGCCTTGGAGCAGAGATATTCAGCTGAGCACTGTTCTTAAAATGGAGTCACTTAAAGTCCTCTAAATCAGGTGAACCTCAGGTTTGCAATCAATGGACTGCTACTATGTGATAACTTAAATGAGAAAGCCTTGAAGCAGGACTTGTATATATCCTCGAGTACGGAAAGAAGTTTCTTCAGAAGTGCCAAAATGCAAGCATGGATCCTTAAAAACCCACTACTGAATGAATTGCTAAAAAGCAGGAAACAAAGAGAGCCTAGTCTCCCAGAATCATAGCTTGCCATGTGCTAATGACACTTGCCCAAGCATTTTATTGGTCAGTTTTCTGAACTGGCAAGCTCTGAAGGTGTCTAAGTACTTACAAAAGAGGCTCAGCCTTGACCGGGAAGAGATGAAGCCAAGGAATGGAAGCAGCATCCTCACAGAAACTCAGTATAGTATGAATTTAGAGATGAGATTTTTACTTTTTTTAAGATGGTTGAGTTACTATTGCCTTCCCAAGGAAATTCAAGGGCCTGAAGATTCTGTGAAATGATGGCAGCTCCGATTTTGACATTTCTATGCAGAAAGTAGATACTGTCCAGTACTTATGTCAACTCAAACAGGCAGAAATTGTGTGCCTTCTCCAGAACTGCACCCTGAAAGGGAAAGGATCCAGAAGATTTTTTTTTAGCTCAAGCCCAGGACATTGCATTTATAGGAGGATGCATAAATCAGCAGCTAGCCTTCGCAACATTTTGCAGGCTAGACTATATTGTTCAATAGGTAACAATTAACCCAAATTCATTGGTCAAGTTCATTAGGTATATATTAACTACATAGACAAAAAAAAATAAATAAACAAAACAAGCCACCAAGTCACTCTTACTAGCTAATGCTAGTTTTCCTTAACTTCTGCTTTACTAGTAAAATGATATCTTTAACAGCAGAAGCAGCCCATTACAAACATTACTTTCAGCTAAAATTCTTTCCACACAGTACTAAATAGTTGAGGCAGAAGACAATAGTTACTGGTTTGGAGTAGCTCTACTCTAGCCAGTGGTGCCACACGACAGATTCACAACTAAGATGACACTGGAACTGCTTATCTTCATCTCAGTACTTGTTAGTCAGGACTCCTCAAAAAAGGGGAGTCAAAATCCATAGCAACAGCTACCCAAAGCCCAACAATGCATAGCTAGGGACCTGTCTAACAGGTTCACTCTAGCTAACTTCTTGACTTCTGTTTGTTACCTTGTCCTGGGCATCTCACTCCATTTTCTACTTCAAATCATTCCCCAGCATAACTGTATCTTTTTATAAAGTTTGACACTTTCAGACTTGCATCAGTCTTCCTTCTCCTCATAAGAAGCATGAGTAAGATTCCTCCATCCCTTTTATCAGGACCAGCCCACCAAAAGCAGCAGTACCACAAACCTGAACACACTGCTTTTCCCATTCACAGTCTACTTTCACTAACTGGAATACAGATGTAAGAGCCACAAGCAATTTGTCCTGAAAGAAACATATACCACACTTGAACTGCAGAGGTATCACTAAAGGTATGTTTCAAGGCCCCTAATAAGCAACTGATCATAAGCTCCTACAATAACTTTCTTCACAGGTATTCTGACTACTGAGCCAGGTATTTGTACTACCCTTAAGTAATGTCCATGTATGCAAAGGATGTTTATCCAAATACAGACCTTACTTTCATTTTCTGTCGAGTCGGATATTATGGAATTAAACTAGTAGTCAGAAAACCATAGGTAGTTGCATGGAAAGCAATTTCCACAAGTCATGGCAACAAACAAAACCTAACAAGGAAATTAGTTTGAGGTTTTTCCAACAGCTTGATTGTGGGAGAATTTACTCTATGGTCATCATTAGCAGAACCATTCACTGACCTCTAGACTTCCTCCCTACACACTGTCTGCACTGGGTTCAACTTCTGGAAGAGTATCTGTGGCCTAAGTACAGGGAACTGGGATTCGCAAGTTCACTGACCTCTTCAGCTTACCAAGCTTAAGTTTTCCTTGTTAAGGAGAGCAGAGCAGTGTTGCCTAAGAAAAGCAAGTTATTTAGCGTTAACGAAGTGATACCAGTAATAGAATGGGAGCACCAAAGAAATACTCTAGCTTTTGACTGGCTTACATGGTGATAATATGTGGCACTAGCTTGGTGTTCTAGCCTCAGAGGCTAAGCATTAGCAAGGAGCTTCAACTCAGCATTCAAGAAAAGAATGATACCTGACAAAGAACACTTGCAGCAAAACCAAACCGAGCATCAGGAAAGAACTGACAGAGAGTCATGGGGAGCTGGCAGAACGGCAAAGGAAAGCCCAATACAAAAGATACAGAATGTTTAACTGCGAAGCTCTTTCCTAAGTCTGCATGAGGTTTTCAAAACAATGTCCACCACAAAGATTGCTTTAATTACTCTCATCTCAAGTATGGTCTATCAGGAATGATCTCTATCTGCTTGAGTCTTTCAGTCCAAGTCTCTTATCCACAGCCTTCTGTAAGATTTAGCTCCTTGCATTTTACAATAAAGAGGAAACAATGCCAAGAATAAGCTTTTCACTTCTGAGATGTTTTTGAAGCAGAAAGGACAGCACATCTAGCACCAAGGCAGGTCACAGATACTCTTCTACCTCTTACCTCCCTCCCCCTCTGTAAGAAATCTTGCATGGCAAGCATATGCTTCCACAGCAAACCAGTACAGCAATTACCATGAATCCTGTTTCAGACACTTAATGCCTATAAATAAGCAGCCCAAAATAACTAAGGATTACAGAAAACAGTGAGAGACTACTGTCATTTCAGGCATTCAGATAATTTGTTAGGCCTCTTCAGCTGGTAACCTACAGGCTGCATTCATCTTCCAACACAGCAGAGTAATCTCTCACTACTCAGCAATCTTACTCTTTGCACTGAGGCTCTGGGGTGCAGGACCATGGTGTTGAGGGAAAGGGCAAGTTCTATCATATTAGCCTGTCCCTTGAGTAATCAGCACTTCTGAGTGAAAGAGTGTTGCTGTATATCAATGCAGGGGAAACAGGGTTCCCAGTTACAGCTTCAGTACCCAGAAGCAAAGAGAGGGACTCACCTGTGCTTCTTTCCCAGGCATTGCTATTTTGGAGGCTGCAAACCAACCTCGGGGCATCAGTGTGGGACTGCCTCAGGCAATCAGAGCCTTATGCACTAGGTATGCTCCCCTCCTCATTGTCTCCACCCTCTAGCCCTTCTCCATCTCCTGATGGCCGGTGGCTTCACTAGATACTGCTCCCTCAGTTCTCTCCCCGATACTGGCCTTCACCCAGCCATGCATTTCCATCCTGACCAGTCCAAAATCCTATTTGCTCCCCAAATTATAGGCAAAGGACTACACTTGCCTACATCAGCATCTTTATCAGGTTCCTTAAACTCCAAGCTCACCTTTCATCCAAAATGAAACTGGTCTGGCACGCTACTCCCCCAACTCCTTTTCCAGATTTATTAAAAGGCATGAGAAAAGCACTTGCCACATGGGTGACAAGGAACATTGTTTGGAGGAACAGGTTTTCAAATGTAAGAGCAAGAATGTACTCTGCATAAGTGAGGACATACCAAACCTTCTAGAGCATCTTACTCCAAGATTTACCAGATTGCAGAAATTACGTTGGACAAGTTTCTTCTCCGTAGTTCCCAAATGGATACACACACGAAAGCACCCCAGACATTCTTTGCTCTTGTTCAAGCTTTAAGGCAGAGATTCTCTTAGGTGCTGTACAACATATGAACAAGAATAATTTGAAGTCCTGTTTAAGAACAAGAATGGCCAGGATCCCATCAAATTCAACAGGATACATACTTGGCTACCTCTTACAAAATGAAGAGGACTTATTAAAAACATCAGTTTAAAACATCACCTGTTCTCTTGGCAGGGCCTGAAAACATCTTTCATTAACTGGAAATTGCATTAGACACTGCCAAACAGCTGTTTAATGGAGAATATATTATAAACATGCTGTGCAGCTTCAGAGGTTTTGCACTTCTAAGACTTCTTTCATCTGTGGACTACAGTATGTTTACTAGGAGAAAGGCTCCACCACATACCTGTAAGGCAGGTATTAACCCACTCTAGGTGAAAAGTTTTAGAGATGGTAACTCATTCAAGTTCACAAAACAAGCCAGTAGAAAAGATAAGAGAGCACAAGCTACCACTGTTCTCCAGGCCTGGAAAGCTATTCTCTGCCAGCCTTCAGTCATGTTCATAGTTACCCACCAAAAGCACATCCAAGAAAAGAGTACACTAATACATCACTGTGGTCAGATGCAGTGTGCAGTTAACTCTTTATACCTCGGAGCTCTTTCCTCTTACCTCTGAGCAGTTATAGCTATGAAGGAAACACAGGATTCACTTATATGCAGTGTTGAACTATAAGGAAGCACTTGCTGGTGCAGTTTGGCTATCTAACACAAAGAAATGAATACACCAGATGGAAGTGAATGAAGCAGTGCTACTGCTTTCACCTAAGCAGTACAGTGAGCAACATTCCATAGTGAACAGTTAAACAAGAACCTATCACTGGTCTTTTATACCACTGCATGAATTGTCTCTCACTAGTGACAAGAGAGAACACCACTATGCATCATCTGAGATTTTTCATCCAACAAGGAAACATTAGGTAAAGAGAAGCAAAAGGTGGTACAAAAGCTAGAGTCAGTCCAGTTGAATGAATATATGGCATGCTTATTCTGGAGTTGCTTGTCTGGGCTTTTAAAGAAGTTACATGGAAACTAATCTCTAAATCCAAGAGTTAAGTGGAATTCGAGACCCAAACCCATGCAGTTGCCACAGTTTTCCTTATAAAATTAAGTTCTAACTAACTTCATTAGTAACTTACTTAAAACCATAAGATGCTGACCCCCAGTAGAGAAGGGAAAAGTTACTTCTTTATTGGACTAAAAAGGCCTGCTCCCTCTCCCACAATAGACAGTACCTTCACCCTCAAAGGAGAGGGATCAAAACACAGCAGAAATTCAACACTAACCTGATGCTCCAAGTTTGACAGAGGGACTTAGATAGTCCATATAAGACTCTGAAGCTTTCCATCACATTTGACATGTTTACTAATTGTTTGAAAAGCTTGAAAATCCTCTTAAGTTACCTAATCACATCCTGTGACAAGCTGAAGATACTTGACATTCCTCCCTTCCCTTTCCCCACCTTTGGGGCAAGCTAAGTGTAAACATGGCACCAACCCAACTACAGCAGAGCCAAGTACCATTTAGGATCTCAAAGGAGTACCCTGTGCCCTCAGAGGTTAGCACAACACAGGAGGTCCAGGCACTGTCCCTTCCCATCACCTAACTGGCCTGCAGGATGTAAAGCATTGGAAAAGCAATGAAGAATGAGTTTGCTTTCTATTCCAGTGCTGGCGCTTCCTCTAAACTGCAAATCTAGAAACACATGGCAGCTCCTTTGTAAAAGAAAAAAATAATCACTCATCTTATTAAGTAGGAATGGCAAAAGGATAAGGCACTATCCCCCCCCCACAAGCAAGCAATGGGGCAGCATATGCAAAAAGGCAGAGACCCCCTTCAAATTCTCATTTTACAAGGGGCAGATAAGAGAGGAGCCAGAAAAAGTAGCCAGTCTGATGTGTCACTTAATTCTCAAGGTGTCTTAGAGCTTGCATAGATTCTTCCTGAAAATTTCAGGGCAATTCCTTTGGACTGTTCCCACTCTGAAAATTTGTAGCAGAACATACAAGCTGCTGACAATCCATCTTAGTATACTTAAGACAGGAGGAGAAGATCAAGTAAGACTACTGTTAACATCAGTCCCTTTCACAGAGAAACCCACTCAGCTGCTGACAAGCTCGGAGTTAAAAGCATCAGATCTAAGGCATGTACCTTTGTGAGAGACAAACAGGTATAGGCTTTGGCAGATCCACCCAAGCCAACTGCTCAAAGAGACTACAGAAGTTGCATGCCAGATTTAGCAACTGTTTTGCAATCTAGGTATTTCTCCTCCCTATCCAGCACAGGAATGTCCACCAAGTTCAGTATCAAACAGGACTGGATAAACTCAGGAATATGCGGTATCCATGATAAAACCAGAAGATGAAGAGTCCAATTCAATGCTTAATCACTGGGGTACAGATCTGATGAAACAGTGGTTGAGAGCCTTAAAGGATTCCCTCACCTGCTAAATAATTATTCCATTGCTAAACTTGAGCAGAAGCCTGATGAGTTTCTATCTTTACCCATTTCTTATTTGGACAAACCCAGATTGTACAGACCAAAGCAGCTGTCAGCATCTACTTAACCCCTCAGACATCTATCCATGTCTGCACAGAAGTACTACATGGCAAGATAACTTCAGATACTTTGGAACTAGGAAATAGGAAGCTGCAGGAGGCATGATAGGGAACAGAGAGACTTACACTGAGTCTGTTCAGCAGCTTCATTATCTTCCTACTGAAGTAAACAAACCACTGAACTGAAAAAAGAAGGATCAGGCAAGTATTTTAGCATCTATACATCCACTGTATTGGTATAGGACAAGGTAGCCTTAAAGATCTTTCCAAGCCTGTGGTTTACTTCATTGAAGAGTTACTCAAGATCCTAAGCTTTGTGAAATTAAATCCTTCAATTCTTGGGACAAAGCCTTAACACACTGAGGGAGCACCACTTCAAATAAAACAATCTAAGGAGAAAAGATGAGTCTTGTTGCATTTTAGGCTCACTTTCTTTTACCATGTTGAAGCTATTTAGGAGCTCTCTAACCTAAATCACAATGTGAGAAAACTACCAGAACAGAGATTTCCAATCCAAAAGCACACTCAGATGATACTAAGTCTTCAAAAGCCAGATGAATAACCCAACCTTTGTTCATTCAGTACAATCTACCAACTACAACTTCCACTGCTTTTATTAGTTGTTTCCAGAGGTAATTGCTCAATTTCCAGTTCAAAGCACTTTATACTAAGCATGCAAGAAAGTCATCTATAAGATACCTTATCAGTATGCTGCACACCAATGCATACACCTCTAAATGGCACAAACAGCCAATTAATTGTATCATTGGTCAGGCAGACTATTCAAGTGGAATTAAAGCATCTAATTAACTTTCACCAACAACATATTGAATGAAAGTTGTACTACTACCATTATTAGAAGCCACAGTAAATTTAAAGATCAGATTTAAAGGCAAGAGTCTTGCAAGCAGTTTTGATCTTGAAAACTCCTTAAGGCATATTCCAGTTTTCCTTCTTGGTCGTAAGCAAAGGCAGACAGCCTACTTGCCACAAAACACCTTTTTACCCTCTATAGCCAAACAAACACTGAACATCCCAGGTTTTACTCTTCAAAAGAACAAGAAACAGTGTTGGAGAGCACACAGGCAGCAGTATTTGAGGCTGTAAGGAGCTCACACCTGTAGCTGATTTGCCCATACAAACCTCCCACTGCTCTGAGTCCCCAAGCCTGTACAGTCTTCCAAGGCTCTTGCAATGTAGATAGTGGTGTGCATTTTATCGCCATGGTGTGAGGTAAAACAGGTTTCAGCCTCACACTGCTGATGTGGTTCTGCACAGTGTAATTCTGAAAGTCTGTCTTGGCTAGTTTCCTATTTCAGTGTCAAAGCATCTGATTCTTTTCTTAAAACCCAGGCTCTTACAGAAGGGAATATTGAAACTCTTCTGCAGCTGGCATCTCAGAGAAGGCTTATTCTCAGCCTAAACGGGCAAAAGCACCCCCAGACCTCACGTCCGCAATGCTTGCAGAAGTAATATTTAAATAACTCAAGCCGTGAAGCACTTCCTGGGTGTTTTCCGTTGGTCCTCCTCCTACAGTTAGAGCATAGCGGTGTCCCCAGAACACACACCTCCGGCTACCTCTTCTGGTTGAGCAGAGCACCCGAGGTTGGTGGTCTAGGTAACAAGCCAGCCATTCCCTGTACAGTTAAAGCCACTAGAGGGCATTGACATGTACTGTGAGAATAGGATTCAGTGTGAGAGGCAGGCCTTGCCCTATGCTCTGTAGGGAAGTCAGAGACTTTGAGTTGAGAAAGCCAGTATTGAAGTCCTGTGCCCACAGGGATCTCATCACCACTTGGATGCTCATGCTTATAACACTAAAGGCATCCCATAGTTAACATAACTACCTTAATGCAAGATTTTAACCTTTAGCGTATGTCAAATTCACTTCATCAAGTATCTTCCCACCCTGGCACGCCACTGTGTACGTTGGTCAAGTTTTTGCCATCTCATTTAAATTTTTTGGTAATTTGGAGAACAAAGGATTTCTGAGCATTCTCTGCCCCATCTGCAAACAGTAATACTGTCTTCCTCCCTTCCAGGTTAAGTTCAATGCTGATACATGTTCCAGACCTACTTTTCTTACTCCCATCAAGTGTCTTGTTCACAGTTGCAGCGTGAATGCTTTAACACACCATGTTTACATACACCCGTGACAGATTTTCACTTTCACAGGCTGAAAACCTAAACAAGGAGAACTGAAAGCAACTGACAATTCTGTATTCAGATTTAACAAGCAACAGATGAGCAAAGAAGTCACACAATCACCTGAATTATCTCACTGTTCTATTTCAAGCTTGTTCTTAAATATTTGACAATGGAGAACAAAAAGCAGATGTCAAGAACCTTGCACAAGTTGGCCATGGAACTTGATAGCAAAGAGAATGTAGATGTTAAAAGCCTCGATTGAAAGTGTGTCCTAGCTAGACTAAATCTAGTTCATCGCACCTGAGGACTCAGAGTTTCCTTCCCCTGGTCAGACAAATATCTTTCAGGGTATACATTGGGCCAAACCCATCCACCAAAAACGCTTGAAAAATCAGTTTCCATTGCACTGCACATAATTCTTCCAGATTCTGAGGAGCCACAACATTCCCTTAATTGCTGCTTCACATCCAACTTGAAAACAGCTTGTCCAGGGCATCACACAACAGTGTCATAACCAGGGTGATACAATCACATTATTCATAGAATCATAGAATAGTTAGGGTTGGAAAGGACCTTAAGATCATCTAGTTCCAACTCCCCTGCCATAGGCAGGGACACCTCCCACTAAACCATGACACCCAAGGCTCTGTCCAACCCGGCCTTGAACACCACCAGCAATGGACCATTCACAACTTCCCTGGGCAACCCATTCCAGTGCCTCACCACCCTCACAGTAAAGAATTTCTTCCTCATACCCAATCTAAACTTCCCCTGTTTAAGTTTGAACCCATTACCCCTTGTCCTATCACTACAGTCCCTAATGAAGAGTCCCTCCCTAGCATCCCTATAGGCCCCCTTTAGATACTGGAATGCTGCTAGGAGGTCTCCACGCAGCCTTCTCTTCTCCAGGCTGAACAGCCCCAACTTTCTCATCCTATCCAGGAGTTGCATCTTGCCCTTGTGCAGTTCAGTAAGTGGGAGTACACCATGACAAAGGATGCCACTTTAGAGCACTTCCAGGAAATCCATCCAGCTCCAGAAAGTCCAGGCAGTACTCTTATCTGATCATAGGCACGTCTTCTACAGTTGTTGGCAAAAGTGGGCATCCTTGCAGAGTTAAAAAGTACATGTAAACTATTTGGATCTACCTACCACCACTGTACCAGGTATGGAGGGAAAGCCTCCAGACAAGCAGCAGGATAAGATTAATTATAATGCTAAGCTTGGGACATACAAGTTACCCCAGATCTCTGCTAAAGAGATATATAGGGGTTTTTTAGGAGATAAGTACTTGTAGGTAGCCACTATGGATGCTTTTAACAAGCCGGGAGAACTCTAATGTTCAACTTTAGCTATACAAGTTGCAGTGTAGGTAGAAAGCTCTGCCAGCATAGGGCACCAGCAAAAGTATTCCTGTTTTAAAAGTAGAGAGATTTGCCTTTAGCTGAAGTTAGCCAAGACATGTTAACTATTCTCATACTGAACTGGTCTTCTTCATTTTACATTAGGAAAGAAATAATTTACTATTGCTTTGAGACATATACCCTACTCAAGGGGATGGGGGGAATACATCCTCCCCATTTAACAGCTTTATGCAGAGCTTTAGCCTACCCTATCTTTAAGAAGCTAAAGAAACAGTTTGTCTTATACATCCTTGAAATTAAAGTTACTCCTCATGCATGTAAGACTGCACTTGGCAGGAACATCACACAAGAGCACTGCAACTCTTTGCACAAATTGGGGTGGAGTGGGATCTACTATATTTTTTTTTAGTAGATGTCAACATTTGTTCCTATTTGCTGCTATCATGGTGGGTACAAGTTATGGTTTTGCTAAGGAGACAAGGGTAGGAAGCGTAACTGGAAGTATAGCTCCCGAGCATTCTCTACAGGAAAGAAAAGCAGTGTTTTATCTGTAGACTTTAACTTGTAGCAGAGACTTGGAGCTCTAATGCCTTTTTTTTTTTTTCACAGGGACTACATAATAGGGCAGCATTGAAGTTCATAACTATCACTTACAGACTTTGCCTGGAGCTCTTAAGCACAGGTCTAGGTTTTACTGCACATTGTGTACCTACTCAGTGTTCATAAATCACATTATTGCCTCTTGCTTGAGACTAATACCAGGTACTATTACTGAACCAACATTTCCAATCCAGTGATGTGTAAACAGTCCAACTATGGGTGATGGAAAGAGTTAATAAACTAGTCTTTGAAAGCAGGTAAGACTCTGGGCTTCTGAAACAGAAGAGATGCACCTACTATCAATGCCAGTTGAGTGTCCAGACTCCAAAAGACAAGTTGCAAACAGGCACTTTTTTAATTACTATGCTTCTACAGACTATTCCAAAAGTTAACCTTATTCAATTCACTAGTATGTTGCAGGACACAAACAGCTGAATTAGCCTGATAACTAGAAGTGCTAAGCCAGTAGAAACAGAAAGATCCCATTTTCTGCATGGTCCACCCCTACAGACAGCACAGGCTGGCTATCAGGCACCGAAGTACCATGAGAGCTTCTGTAGTCTCAGCTACTAAGAGATGTCACTACTTCAGCCAGGAGTCTAGAGCTGTGCAGACTGCCTTCAGTAGCTGTCCTTCTTTCAGACTTGAGCACCTAGGCAAATGACTAAATCCAGCTCCAGCCATACAGCTGGCAACCAAAATTTGTCAGCCCTGCCACAGAACTGAGTTGTCTGGCTGTAGCTCACAGCAGACCAAAGCAACAAGTTCAGCATGTAGAAGGGGATCAGAAAACACACTCCAACATGGGCTTGGAAACAACCAACAGTATGGATGCAACATAAATGACTGTTTATGGGTTGATATGACAGGAAGCTGTTACAGCTCAGGAGTACACACGTAAGCTTGTTGTCTGTTGGCCTTAATTGCCAACATCTTAACTCAAGCAGTGGTGCTTCTACAGATAGGATACTTCCCCCCCCCAATTGCTTTGTCTTACTTAAAGCTTGTACTTTCCACAAAATCCTGCCAAAAGGCAGCAAGCAATGCAAGAAAGGAAATACAGTTTTATTAGTGCTTTAAAGTATAAGGTCAGTAAGTGTTTATGAATTACTGCAGTAGCATAGCCTTCATGAGGCTTTGAGAAACAGTTTCATAGTGAGCTAAACCCTCAGATTAAAATGTTAGGGAAGTCGGCAGACTCTGGGAAGTTAAAAAGGTTTATTTTTATCCTGTTTGGTGACTGTGACCAAATTACTGCTTGCTGTCCAGCAAAAGGCATAATTTAAAGACAACTATCAAAGTTTTAGCCTCAAGCAATAGTAAAAAAAGCTTTCTAAGAGATAAGGAAAGTTCTGGTCTTTGACATATGGGATATTTAAGTAGACAACCTAAGTATCTGGGCAGTAACTTTTCTCCGAAGCTACTTCTGTTCAAGTTCATAGAATCATAGAATAGTTTGGGTTGGAAAGGACCTTAAGATCATCTAGTTCCAACCCCCCTGCCATGGGCAGGGACACCTCCCACTAAACCATGTCACCCAAGGCTCTGTCCAACCTGGTCTTGAACACCACCAGCAATGGACCATTCACAACTTCCCTGGGCAACCCATTCCAGTGCCTCACCACCCTCACAGTAAAGAATTTCTTCCTCATATCCAGTCTAAACTTCCCCTGTTTAAGTTTGAACCCATTACCCCTTGTCCTATCACTACAGTCCCTAATGAAGAGTCTCTCCCCAGCATCCCTATAGGCCCCCTTCAGATACTGGAAGGCTGCTGTGAGGTCTCCACGCAGCCTTCTTTTCTCCAGGCTGAACAGCCCCAACTTTCTCAGCCTATCTTAATACAGGAGGTGCTCCAGTGCCCTGATCATCCTCGTGGCCCTCCTCTGGACTTGTTCCAGCAGTTCCATGTCCTTTGGATGTTGAGGACATCCTTTCCACCATCAAGCACAGAGCACTAGCACTATTACATGTCAAGTTTCAGCACCTGCAATTTGAACTCCAAGAGAAAAAAAAAAAAAACAAACCAACTGTTCACAAATTAAAACTGGTGTAAACTTTTATCATGATTCTATCCCTCAATTGATAGCACTGACATAACACTAGCTAGGTTTTGTGCTGTTAAGTGCCTAATATATTGTATTGGATTTTCTTGGTAAGGTTTTGGTAGCAAAGAGGGCTACTGGGGTGGCTTCTATGAGAAGCTACTAGAAGCTTCCCCCTATGTCCAATACAGCTAATGCCAGCCGGCTCCAAAATGGACCCACTGGAGGCCAAGGCTGAGCCTATCAGCAATCGTGGTAGCACCTCTGGGATAACCTAGTTAAGAAGGGGAAAATGTTACTGTGGAGGACCAGTTGCAGCCAGAGTATGTGAAAGAAACAGCTCTGCAGACGTGAAGGTGACTGAAGGAGGAGGGAGAAGAGGTGCTTCAGGCACTGAAACAGATGTCCCCCTGGAGCCCATGGTGCAGACCACGGTGAGGCAGGCTGTGCCCCTGCAGCACATGGAGGCCCATGGTGGAGCACAGGATATGACCTGTGGAGGACCCCTCACTGGAGCAGGGGATTGTCCAAAGGGGCCTGTGACCTTGCAGGAAGCCTGTGCTGCAGCGGGCTCCTGACAGAACCAGTGGAAAGAAGAGCCCATGCTGGAGCAGGTTTGCTGCAGGACTTGTAACCCCACAGGGGAACCCACGCTGGAGCAGTCTGTTCCTGAAGGGCTGCACGCCATGAAGGGACCCACACTGGAGCAGTTCATTATGAACTGCAGCCCATGGGAAGGACTCACGTTGGAGAAGTTTGTGAAGGACTGTCTCCCATGGGAGGGACTCCAGGCTGGAGCAGGAAAAGTGTGTAAGCAGTTCTCCCACAAGGAGGAAGGAGCAGCAGAGAACATGTGATGAACTGACTGCAACCCCCATTTCCATCCCCTGTATTGCTGAGGGGGAGAAGGTAGAGAAATTGAAAGTAGAGCCAAGAAAGGAGGAGTGGGGGGGAAGGTGTTCTTAAGATTTGGTTTTGTTTCTCATTATCCTGCTCTCGTTTGGTTAATATTCAACTAATTTCCCCCAGCTGAGTCTGTTTTGCCCATGATGGTAATTGGTGAGTGATCCCTCCCTGTCCTTATCTCAGCCTATGAGCCTTTCATGATATATTCTCTTCTTTGTCCTGTTGAGGAGGGGAGAGATAGAGCAGTGTTGGTGGGTACATGTTGTCCAGCCAAGGTCAACCTACCACACATAGTCTCATCAGGGAATCAAAGCATGGGGGCTTGTCCATACCCAAGGGTGCAGAACACCAGATCCAGATGCTATATAGATGCTCCTATAAGTTTCCCAGGTTGAAGTTTGTGGGGAGTTACAAAATCTGGCAACTCCTCTTTCGGAATTATTTAGTACCAAGACTAGTAATAGTACTTCCCATTAACAACTGTGTGCTCTCTTCCCCTTCCAAAAAGGGAAGATTAAAAGCCAGTCCCTAGGTTTGGCTGCAACAGCATTGCAATGCCCTGCCAGATTTTTAGAGGCTCCTTAAGGAGCCATAACCTACAGAAATTAATAGGATGTAGGTGCTCAGGTTCCTGTGGGATTTAGCACACATCACCCACCTAACTCACTGCCAGAGAATTTGCATCAGTACCCTGTGATCTAAAACTTCAGCAGTTTGTAGAATCCCAAAGAACTTCTCAAGTAAGGTGATCAGGCCTTCCCTTACTATGGAAGTCACACAAATGCCTGCAAAGCAGCTATTCACAATCAGTACAGAATCACAGTACTCTGGAAGAGGAAGCACTCATATGGAAAACACTAGAATAGCACAATCAAGACTGAAATCTACATTCATGTGGGAAGAGAACCTGAAAGTACTCAGTCAATCTGATGCTACATCTTAAAAATATTAACAACACTGAGAGTATGTTAGACATCATTTGAGTTTAGATGCACTGGTACCTTTCACAGCAAAACCATACACAACCTCTGCAAGACATCCACACTGCCTTGAAAAGAATTGAAACAGCTGACTTCAGGGCACAACCAGTTTGACTGATGTGTGAACTCCATCTTGGTGGTACTTCCAGAAGCACAGACACATCATTGCTGACTCTACTGGAGGCTTTCAAGGCAGCATTGCTTCTTCAGACTGTAGACCAACAGTGTAGAACCTGGCCCGGTCAGCTGCATTGGGTTTGTGGGGCAAGGTTTTGGTAGCAGCATGGTGCAGAAGTGCCCTTTGTGAGAGGTCAATAACTGCCCTGTGCTGGACACAGCTGGTTCCACAACACACCCCCTGCAGACCAAAATTAAACCCATCAGCCAAGTAGACAGTGCCCCCGAAAACATACTTAAAAGGCAGAATGGCACACAGCAGGGGGGAAGTGAAAAGCCACAGTACCAAAAAGGTCAGAGAAGGAGGTGCTCTAGGTGCCAAAGCAGAGATTCCTCTGTAACCTGCCAAAGGTTACATGGTGGAGCAGGCCCATGGAGGGGATGCCACAGCAGAACCTGGGGCATCTGAAGTACCTGGGGTACTGAAGGAACCTGGGGCCCACAATGCAGCAGATTTTTCTGGAAGATTGTAGCCCATGGGAAAGACCCATGCTGGATTAGGAGAAGAAGTGAGGAGGCTCTGGCAGCTGGGCAAGGTCAGCCAACCACACCAGCAGAAAGAAACACAGAAACCTTTCCAATTTGCTGATTCCAGGCACCATTCTCACACTTCAGCTAAGAACTGCCCATGCCATTTGGTCCTGTGGATGACTTAGGGCCATCTTGTTTGTCATTAGAGGTGACTGTAGCATAAGCAAGACTTAAGAAATACAGGGATTATTTGAAATCTAGAAAGGAAGCTTTCCCTAGCATAAACAAATAAAACAGCAAATAAAGTGACCAAAGGAAGGAATGGGGAATTAAGTGAATGCAAATGATTAATTACAGTTCTGTTTAATCTTGTCCTGTTGACTGACAGCAAGTCAGAGGTTCTGAGCTCTCCCATCTTTCCAGGAGAACTGTTGACCTTTCAGACTGATAAAGAGACATCTGCTTTTTGTTTTTCTTTTCTACCCTAAGAGCTTGTATTGCAATTACCAGAGTGGATTCCAAGCTTCAGCTAAGACAGACACTTGCCAGTTATTTATTCAGCCCTCCACAACTGCTTCTTAAGTAGGCTGGAGTATTTTTGAATCACAGCCATTTGAGTTCTAAAATGGGATGACTTTATAATCTTACTCAGCTCCTACAAAGACTTTCCCCAAAGGGGAAATTACACTTAAAGGGAAGCTTCCTACAAAGTCACTGTCTGAAAACAGTAGGTCCAACTAAAACTGTTCAAGCTGAGCAGCCTCTGCATACAGCACTAGATTTAACATAGATGTTGCCCCATAACACATCTAGAATATTCCCAAAATCCAGATGTACATTTTAACCATCATCAATTGATAACAAGATGACAAAGGTACCAGCAGCTTTCTCTCCAGAAAATAACCTAACACAGAGGCACGTGTCTTCCTATGATAAATGGAAATTTCCTGGTGCTTCCCCCTTCACTTCAGGGATCTAGAGCCCCAAGCCGAGTGCTCAAGATTAATAAGAAGCCAGAAGGCAGCTTGACAAGAGTTTCAGTTACAGAGCTGATACTGCAACCACAGCAAAAACAAGGACATGAAACAAATTCTCCCTCAGATCCTGTCCCCTGCCTATTTTAAGAGGTTTCCTCTATTCAGAGTTATCAAATCCTACTGCAATTTAGTACAGGGCATTAACTAAGAAAGCTTCATTGATGTCAGCATTTACGAACTTAAGACAGCATTTTTATCTTGCTGAATCCAGTAGTGACTTCATTCAGTTGCTTTATGTAAACAACACCGAGCACTGGTGTCAATCAACTCACAACAAAAGAGATGCCAAGAGAGTCTTGTATTTTTTACATCAGCATCTGCTGGGGAAACAAAAGCCACTAGCATGTCCCGCTAAAGCAATTTTAGATAAGTATGGTTCTACTCATCTGAACACTGGCATGAGATTTAACAAGATTATCTCTTCTCACTTGATCCTAATTGGTTGCCTTAGGAAATGCATGGATATGTATGAACATTAGTCAGTCATGAAGTGAAGAGTTTACACACTCGGCTTAAGTTGTTTGTAGTAATCCCCAGGTTTGCTTTCTAATAAATACTAACCAGAGTCAAGCCAAAGATAACACCCTATTTTGTCCTCTTAATCTGAGGTGACCTCATCATGTCTATCATCCGCCTTCTGGCACTTCCTGAGTACAAGTGCTTGTATTCTCCATGGTTTCATGCAAGGTGAAGACAAGGAAAGAGAAGTGAAAATCATCTTTAGCTTTTGCTCTGACATGCTGCACTTAATCACTGCACTGAAAGGTTGGCTACATCTCTAAACCTGAAAGGAGTTTATCAAAACTGAACAAACTGAAGGAAAGTATGTCAGGTGGAAAATATATGTACAGTTTAACTTGATTTACTTGTCCCACTGATTTCCAAAGAAAAACACGAATTCCTGAAGTTGGACTCACCTTTGCCAGAAGGAAGGCTTCAGGCAGGGTTCACCAAGAACTGCCAAGTTCAGAACTGTTCTCCCACTCCCCCTGCCTTTCCTGAACAGAGGCACACACAGGGTAAACAGCTCTGTGGGTGTGGAGCGTAGTTTGACAGAAGTCTGGACATAAGCAAAGAGCTAGTCAGAAGCTTTTCATCTATAGCTATTCTCAAAGTGACACTATCAGTGGGCAGGTTAAGTTGGAAGTAATTATAGTGAAGACTCCCCTCATACAGTCCAATGTGGACATTTTCTTCAGAAAAGCAGTAATGAGCTGAGAGCTGCATGGGACATCTGAGAAGGTATCAAGTTTAGCAGTAAGAACAGTTACTGTGATAAGAGATCTTCCTTTTTTTTAATGTAGGGAAAAAGATATGCCTTTGGAACTCAATATTCTTTGCTACAGAGAAAAACCTGCTGATGGCTAAAGTTGCTTGTGGTTTTTAAAGCTTCAATTAAAATCAGATCTTTCTCTTCGCAAATTGCGTGGGATTTTCCTACTGAACTCTTCCCATTTACTCTGGTGCTGCTGTGCAGGGCAGGGGAGGAAGTCCCTGGGCTAGGTGAAGCAGCTGTGGAAGCTTTTTTGGTTTTAGTTTGTCCTCACGCCAGCAGAACTAGAAGCAAATCCTGGAGACTTAAGTAAATTCTTAGGGTTCCAAAAGGAGACTTAAAAACTTCATTTACTTCTGACACTCACCAGCTATTCAAGCTAGATCAGAGTCTCAAATCTGTGGGCTTAAGACATGTTGTCATACAACTGGGTCAATTCCAGAGATGCTAAAAGGCAGTTTTAAGAGCGCTCAAATTTACAAAAGTGTGGTAGGTTTTTCCTCCCACTCAGTTTCAACTTCAGCAACCAAAACCACTGGTGTTCTAGAAAACATGACTTTTACAGAGTTTTTCTGAAGTTCACTCTATAGGCAAAATTAATTTGGAAGTTGGGACTGATGGTGGTTTTTGGGGGGTTTCTAAATTACTTTCACATAAGAATGACACAGGCATGAATCAGGATAGCTTCATCCTCTTAAGAGCTAGCATAACTACATTACAGGTGTTTGTACACCCACAGATTTTTCAAACATAGCAGATGAGTTAAGGTGCTTTGTTCTATGGGTGCTTTTACATCCAGAATAGAAATCTGCAAACCGTACACTCCAGTATGCTGATGAGCAACAGCTAATTTCAGTTCCAATACTGCTGCCAAAGTGTTTCAGGTAAAGAAGCACTTCTTTTGCGGTAAAGAAAGGCACTTCTTTCTGTTCCAAATCCAGCTGGTTTGGAACTCCCTTAGGTATCTATCATTCACAATTAAAATCCTGAAATTCAAATAGCCTCATTGACAAGCGGGGACAAAGACAAGAAAAGCATCAGCAGCCCTAGTTTCACAATAATTGCTTCCCGCTCCCCATCCTATTCACCTTCAAGAGGCACCTGTACTAGTGACAACATGGCAAAAGTTGACTAGTTATTTAAAGCTCCATCAGCCACCTTAAATGCAGTCCTGATTTTCAGGGTGTTGAAGTTGAGGGGAGTTCCTGCAGTTAGATTTTAACAACCCTGCCAGTTTTAAGGGCAGTGGTTTAGGTGACACCAAGTCCAGCAGAATACATTTTTTTTTCTGCCAACACACTTGTCATTTCAGGGAAAGTGAGGAGAGGACAGAACCTGGCAGCCTTGGAAAACTTAAGTCTTTAAGAGATGCAGCCAGTAATGCCAGAGTACTTTGGATCTAACTGGCCTGCCTCAATTTAAGAGTTCTTCACATAAAAAGGAAAACCACCACCAAGTTGGAGCATCTGTATGTTCACTGTGAAGAGAATGCTCTCCTCCCTGGAAGTTCCTGAAGATGAGCATCCAAAAAAATTAATTTAGGTTGACATACTTCCAGACAATGGGTTTAACCATCATTAATACCCTGTCACCCAAGTATGTTTATGTCCATCTTGTTAAAGTCTGCAGAAATTGCAGCTACTGCTCCTTCTGCAGTTCAAGCTTAAACTAGGATGAGGAGAATGAGTGAAAGACCAATTACTGCCACTGAGAGAACATCGTGCCTCGATGCAGCAGAGTATAACTGGCTCTACAGAGCACCTAACAAGTTAAAGCTGCGACTTTCAATCCTGCAACTAAAGGTATGATTCCTGCTCCTAAAAATGCTGGCTGTACCTGTGTAATTGTACAGATGTAAAGACAGCCCATAGACACTGATGAAGTAGGAGGAATACTGGTAGCAACCCTGACAAAAATTCATAGCAAATTCCTTCAACGCTTACCCTCTTATGAAAAGCATGAGCCACTCATTAGGAAGCACAGCCACCACTGAAGTATTTTCTTCCACCATTAGCTATTATCTATTCATATAAGCAGTTGCCACTTTGCCAGCACTTCAGATTTTACCTCTAAAGTGCAGGACAGCATCTCTAGAATAACCTGAGGCCTTTAGGTACAGCATCATTCTCTTACAGTCAAGAAGTAAACCTGTGGACTTGTGCACATGAGCAGTGCACTTAAGATACCCTGCTTCTGAAAGGAGTTGCCATGGGATAAGTTAAAGCTCTAACAGGGTAGATTCTTGCATCGAGCATATTTTTTAGGAATATTTCAGATGGATTGCATCTCAGGGCAAATACCACCAGCAGCAGCACCAAGAATCCGATTGGCTACAGTTTACCATAACAGCAGGAAGATATGGCTGTAGTGCTGCATTGCTGCCTTATACCAGATCACTTCCCTGACAGAACTCCAAAGCCTTGGAGGTAGATATTGGTATCAGTTTTAAGTTAAAAGTGTGGAACAAGTTCTTCTAGATTCACATATATTTAGATTAAGACAGAAAAGGAAACAATAGCAGTTAATCTCTAGAACTGTGTAGGAAAAAAAAAAAAACCAGTGTTCATTGCATGATCAGCCCAGTTCATTTTATACATATCAGTCTCATGGACTTCAGCCTTAGAAGTACTTTGTTTCCACTAAGACAGAGAAACGTACACATTAAAACTCACCTTTCACTTACAAGTTTGGAGCAGATTACCTTCTAGTGTTCCAGATACATACACATTTTTAAAAGCTACTTTTATACACAGCTCATCCACTTTTGCAACACCTGTCTGCTCATTTTTGAAAGCAGAGGAATAAGCCAAATGCAAACCAAGACCTACCACCCTTATGCATGTTAACTTGACCCAAATCAGAAGTAGCTACTTGGCTCAGACTGAAACCCCTTTTTCTGGCCAGTATCCACAAACTCCAACTTTAATATCCTCACTTGGAAATTGCACCCAAGAGCTTCTGGCTTTTTAGTTCTTAACTTGCACCTCATTCCACCAACTATTTGTGTAAGCCTAAATGTAGACTGCATGTAAATCTGCTTCAAAGAAATGGGAAGAGAAGTGGTTTGATGTACCAGCTACAGTAGGTTCTTTAATCTTCATGCTACTGGAGGGAATCTATACTGCAACAAGAGATTATCACCCTATCTGCTTTTGACTAGTGTGTATCTGATACACACAGAAGCAAGATCTAGAGATAGTGTACATCTGGACATCTTTCCTAGGCGTGTGTCCTTGTTGCACATGAAAGGATACCACTACCTTTACCAGGTTTAGCACCTGAGGATGCTTCCTTATCTATTTGATTTCTGGTTCACCCTCCCTCTATATCAGAGGAAGCCACACTGCTTCTGCAGTGCAAGGAGCAGCCATGAGCCCACTCAGTTTCATGGTGGCCATAGAACACAAGATAGTTACTGTTACAGTAAGTCTGCGCTGTTTTATTTTGCTGGCATGTCAAACCCTAAAGTATTAGAATTACAACTGAAAGACCAAATTATCTCATATTTCAGGTTCTCTGCATAACCAAAGAAGAAGTTCTTAACCCAGAATTCTGGAACTCCACAAGAGTATAGAACAGGCACTATTCCATGCATCAAAACAAGCGTAAGTATAGCAGCTAAGCTAGTGAGTGGGCACATCTCAACAGAAAGCAGAGTATGGCTTCCCCATGCAATTTAAGTGATTGTTCTCAATCACAGAACAGGGAAGACAGCAGGGATGGACAAAATTTTCCACATCCCTTACAGACTATAACCCAGCTGATACAAACAGAGGACTGGTAGCCAAGAGAAACTCTGAAACAGAATCTGCCCACTAAGTGTTTGGAAGCTCTCCTCCCTATTTGAGAATCAGCACTTCCTTCTGCGTACAGCTCCAACTATCATTAACTGGACCAGTGGCCAAGAAAAAACCCAGGAAAGCAAGTTATTTCATCTGTCCTAGCTTCCCATCTTCCTTATTCCTATGCACCTTCCCTTGCACTTCCTAACATTCTTTCCATCAAAAGCTCACCCACAAGAAAGCCCTCACCTTTATCACCAATTCAACTGCAGCTTTAAGCAAATGTCTCAGTGGCAGAACACCAGTCTTCTTCCACTCTGAAAAGGGTGAAGTTATATTCTTTCATTTTGCCATAAGACTCAGAATAGGAAAAATATTAGGCTGATGCTCTTCTAAAATTAAATTTGATCCACTACCAGACCAGCAAGGGCTATATCATATACCAGTCTCAATAAATTTAGTTTATGCCTTGCACAGAAAGAATGGTGCATGCATACAGTTTGCTTCTTTCCCCTTAGCCACTTCAAGTCAAATTGTCTGGGGTAAGACAATCCAGTTTACAGAACCATGGCACATTGTCCAAGTCTGTACTCAGGTACTGAGCAGCATGGTACTCTGTGATGCTTACCCATGTGTTATTGTACTGCTCTCATTCATTCACATTTTTCATCTAGAGGCAATAGTCTCCTGAGGAACCCCAGTTCCAGCCCAGGAGAGGAGTCTGGGTGCCCATGGCAGAGAAAGTTATCTGCCTACACACACCAGTTTCTGTATGGCTTCCTCCACCTGCACGGAAGAGTCTGCCAGCAGCACTGGTGGGCAGCTTGTCTAGGTTTTGCTGCCAGCCTCTACTTGACAAAACCCTGAGCCAATTTGTACTGATACAGCCGCTGTTCCTATAGAAACCAGTGTTATTTTCCCATCTCTAGGCACAGGCCTTGAGGGGAAGCACCTAAGCTTGCTCTCATTTCACACCTACCACTCACTTCCCCACTGCATAGCTACGTGCCACTCCAAATGAGAACACCTGTCAGTGGGCCCTCAAAAGCAGCTGTCACAGCCACAAGTGGGAGGCAAAAATGCACAAACCCAACATGCAGGCTTGTCCTCCCAAGCAGGCTACAGCCGGGAGACAGACAGGGAAGAGTCTGTCAGCGCTTATGGAGGGTTATGGGGACTTCTAGGCCACTGATCTGGAGACAAGAATACAACTGATCCAGAGAATCCAGCACTAGAAACATCTGGCAGGACAGCCTTCCACCAAGGCTATTACTGCAGGCTGCCACTGGCAGTTTAGCATCGTCCCATCAGGCCTGGCCTGTCTTAAAGCTACCTTGGAAGCTTCACCCAGACTAGAACTAATAAGCCAAAGCTTCCATTTGCACCATTACCCCTCCCCACACTGTAAGGACTACACTTCCAGCATATATGCCTTTTACTCAGCACATTCCCTCAGAGCAAGTCCTGCAGGTAAGCATAAAAGCCATATTCATCTCCTCAGTTCCATAGGGAATAGCATTTGTGAGTAGGCAAGGCCACTATACAAGGCAATATTTCCCTCACCAAATGAATAGATGATTCATTCTTCTTTAATGCTCATGAATATCACTAACACTATCTCCACTTTTACTGCAGCATCTTATGGGAATGTAAATTGTTTCAGGAGGGTAGTGCAATATGAGGAAAAAAGAGAACCCACAAAACCATCCAGGACAGGAGCCATAAGCCTGATTTCAAGGTAAGGTCTCGTCCCTAGGCTGAAGAGCTGCCACTAGCCTACTACATGAGGTCACATACAAAGAGCTCCTTCATATAGTAGGCAATTGTTTTCACTGCCCCGAGTGCAAGCTCTACACGCTGGTATGACCAGCCATGCTTTACTGCTGTTATTTTCCTATAGCTACAATACCTACAAAAAAAACCTCAAAACAAAACAAAAAGCACCAACCAAAAAAAAGGGGGGGGGGGGCAGAGTTGCATTCTTGGTCATCATCAGAAGGGTTTCAGTGCCAGAATACTCCCTCCTCATACCTACAGGCAGTAAAGTCACCACACAGAGAAAGCTTCATGGGACTCATATGTTAGCTGCTGAACAAAAATACTAACTGCTCAAGTGAGCCAGTCAGAAGAGGGAGACAGTTACATACCACATTCATCACATCCTATAAGCAAGCATCTCACATTGACCTCAACCCTTACCCAGAAAAGCTCCAGCACAGAAGCAATGCACCCACAGCAATGGCAGCCTTCAGTGTTGGGGCAAAAACTTCACAAATGGAAGAGTTTCTCATAAACAAGCATAGGAAGCCTAAAGTCCTACCAGTGCGATGACAGTTGTAACTGTTGTAACACAACAAAAAGTAGGTTTCATGGTTCAAGTTGCAAGACATAACATCTGTTTCTCTGCCAGAACTTCACTTGATGACCAAGCAATGAATACCACCTCTGCATACCAAGCTTGACTCAAGGTCTGCGGTGCCACCAAGTCCCTGGATGTTATGTCAGCACCAGAGACCTAGTGGCAGCTGCTGGAGGGCTCTGATAGGAAGCCATAGTGCTGTCACACAGAGGCAGTGTGACAGTCAGCCCAGCAGCCTTCAGGGATTAGCTTCAGTTTCAGCTGCATTGCTTCCATGTTTAGTTTTTAATGTGAGCATAAAGTTTATTATGCAACACTTCACTGCACTGTCAGATGTGCCAGCCCCAGAAGAGCTGGGGATTCAGCAGCCAAGCAGGAGACAAATGGGGTTTTGTTTGTTTGGGGTTTTTTTTGACATAGTAATGTCGCAATTAGTTTGAGATGGCAGGATAAGAACATCTAAGATGTTTAAACAGCAGTATTAATATTTCAGAGCTACTATACCACTGAAATGAAGTTTACAGTCATCTTACCAATTGCTTCAGGCCATCTGGAAATGAAAGATGCCAAGACAGCATCTGCTTTGCATTGATGGCAGCGAAGATTACCTTAGCACATGACTAGCGCTAGAAACTTGAAAACTAGTCCAAGAGGTTATCACTGTAGGTGTTCCACCAACTAAAGAGCTTGCTGCCACCACCAGCAGAAATACACAAGTAGCTTCCTTCTCTGCAACAGATCTTTTGCTGGCCAGAAATCTTTCATTAGCAGCAGATCATCATTAACATGAGTGAGATATTCTCATAGTCAACCCAGAAGCTCAGGCAGTTAAAACACCAACTCTAACACTACACACAGCAAGTTATATCCTACTGCAATTTTCCCATTTAGAACAGGACCCACTTTTTCAATACTAATGTATTGTAACAATGTTTTAATACTTCACCATGCAAGAATTAATACCTTTCTTCAACACAGTTGCATAATATATAAAAAGAAAGATCAGTTTCTTTGGTACATATCAAAGAATTCAGCTGTCTAACATTACAGGTGTACGTAGAAACAAGAAGGAGAGATAATTAGTATAGCTCTATGTACAACAAGAGCTTCCTCTTAAGCAAGAAATCTCTCACTGAACTAAAACAGTGTATCTGTAACCAAAAGCTCTTTGCCACCGAGTAACAGATCTGCCCTGTTAGGGGATGCTTTTCTGAAGACTTGCCTTTGTGTACTTACCCTTCATTAAAATGAATCTCACTAACAGTAAGGTAGTCTAAAACATTAAAGTGCTTCAGATTTTACTTAGCAGTGTAGACTTTTGCAATGCAGAGTGATAATTAAGCTCAAACCAAGAAACAAAATTGAGTCATCGAAAAGCTAAGTTTTGCTCATCTGCTCTAGATCTCCTTCATACGAAGCCCTCTGCTTTATATTTTTATCATAAGTCTTTTTCCAATTTCTTCCCACCATGAAGAACACAATCTCCCTAATTTTAACAGAGCATGTGTAAAGACATATGCTTTGTGGAAACCTCTCAGCAGGGCTGCAGTGAGAATGTACAGAAGAACACAGGTGCCTTGACACAAGATGCAATGCTGCTTGCTCCTCCGTAGGGAATGGCAAAGCTGCAGGAGCCTTTTTTAGCACTTTTATCACAGTTCTTATCTGGGGTTCCAACTAGTAGCAAAGACTTCCCATTGCTCTGTGGCACTCCAGTTTATGCACTGGAATCTGTGGGTGTCTTCATAGTTTTACTATCTACTACCTTCCCTTTACAACGGCACTGAACTGGAAGGTCCCCCCATCTTCAACCAGCATTCCTTTCAAGGAGGGATATGGCACATTTCCATGTGTGAAACTAGGAAGAAAGTTATAGTGACTGCCCTTTCCTCCCAGTTCTTAGTCCTCTGCAGTCACTGCAAGGTACAGATCCCAAATCTTCCAAAAATCCAAACCAGTTCCTAGGACAGCTTTTGACTGCTGCAGTCCTGTTCTCCTCCTTCTGCAAGCACCATTTTCCTGTACTGCTATTTGTCATTACTGCCACCAACAGTTCCCTGCCATAAATAGAGCAAGTTCATAATGGCCAGGCATTATACTCAAAAAGCAGGGGCACTAGAGAGATCTATCTTTCTGAACTAGAAAGACAAAGGTCACAATTTATTGTTCAGTTGGGGGAAAACAGAAGTTAATGTCACAATCTATTTAATCTGCTATGAAAGAGTATTGCTCAAATGCACCACGCAGTCGGAGGTGCAAGAGCCAGCCCTGTCAGGCTCCACATCTATCACTTTGGGGTCAAGGAGGGGAAACAGCAAGACCTGGCTTGCCGCACAACTCCAGATTTCATGCCAGCAGAGGCACACAACAATAGAAAATTAATAGAAAGCAAAGCCTGATTATCTCTTTTGAGAAGGCCACATCCTCCAGACAGACATTTTCCAGGCATAGACAGTTGATCACTTCCACAGTGCTCTTTAGACCCACAAGAGTAGAAATGATCAAGCAATTGTGAAAAATAGCAGAAGCTTTTCTAGAGCATATCAAGTGAGAAAAGGAGTCACAAAACAGCCCTGGGCTTCCAAGTTATTTCTAGGACATCCATGATATTAGACTTACTATGGGGCTTTACTTGGGACAGCTGTTATTAACTGCCAGAGGGCCACAGCATATATACAAAAGCCAGATGTTTCCTACAGGTCACTCACACTTCCAAGTCTAAGGGATCCATGTCACTGCTTGTAGGTTTACTATAACAGGAAATGACAAGCTTTGTACATCTTTTGAGTGGCTGAAGTACCCCGGCAGGCCAGTAGATACTACTGCACTTGTAATCTACCTCAGTATTTAAATAATCACCTTGCACTAACTCAATTTATCCAAAAGTTTGATCCCTTGTTGACACAGGAGATCTAGATATGCTTATTTCTCTTCAATACCCCTATTTTCTCATCATTTTCTGCAAACAGTAACAAGCCATACTCCCCTGCCTATGCATTCAGTGACAGTGCTGGCTGCCTAGCTTATCAGCAGTGCTGCAGTAGTAAGAGGGAAATGCAAGGAGAAAGATCAAGAAGCTGCTTTATGCACTGTTGATGCTCATTTAAACTCATTGAGTAGGATAAAACACTGCTGTTCACCTTTAAAAGCATTGCAGCTTGCAGAAATTGTAGTTCTAGTGCTTACCATGAGGAAAAGTGTATCATACATAGCAACTGAAAACCTACAACATCAGACCCCACAACTGCAACACTGACACACACCCCACACACCCCGCCACACCCCCACCCCCCCTCCCAATCCAGGGAGGGTTCCTGACAGGAATAGATTCTGGATCACAAGTCACCATGAGAAACACTGGTGTAACTTGGTAATAGTCATTAAAAAATTAATAATAAAGAATTTCCTTGTGTGCATTGGAATCTAAAGTATGGCACCTTTATACTAACAACAACTTTACTGGCAATGTCTAATCACTAGAACAGATTAAGCTTAGAGGCTTATCATACCAGCCAACATGGTTGCAAATGAGTAAACCATACTCCCCACCTTCACATGCACTTAAGAATGACACTTAAAAGGGAGGGAAGACAGGCTTCATGAGTTAAACATCCTGGAAGTTCACAGCTTTCCATTTAAGAACTTTGAAGTTAAAACTTTGAGAAGTTGAAACTTTAAGGCACATCCTTCTATATACTGCCGGCATTGATGCTCACAGCTGATATCCTCCCCCAGTCATGAAGTGGGAAACAGCAAAGTCAGTTCACTTACTTCAAGTAAAAAGTACATCAGTAGTCCTTTGTATTTGGTTTTCCACTCTCCTGAAGTAGCTCTCATTCCAAAGACGACACAGCACAGGGAGCAATCAAACTGCCTTGTAAAGTACAGTATATAAAAACAGCATACATGGAAACTGTTTGATAGACAGGCTTATTGTGCAATTATGCACTGCCATCAGGACTTTTTTTTTATTTTGTTCTTTGTTTCAGTTGCTCTTCATTAAAGCACTTGGATGCCAGTGCTGGTGAGGGGCCATATTCATACAGCCAGACTCTTACTTATCACCTCAAAGCTCCTCTCTATTTGGCACCACTCCAGCTTTGAGGTTTATGTTTGATATCAGGTAATGCAGATGCATGCATAAGCACCCCTATGTTTCCCCATCTTTTACAACAGGTCTCCAAGAATTTATGGCACACACTAGTCCTGATCTGCCACGTTCTAAGTTGCTATTACCCATCTGGCTATAAAAGAGGCTACACAGCACAGCTGAACACAGGGACACCAGTGCAGCCAGTACACTTTCCATAGCTCTGAGAAGCATTTAATAACCAGCATGATCAAACAGCACTTCTATTAAAGAACTAGAACATTGCACTAAAGTCCTTTATTGTTATACTTCGGCTGAGTAGGGACTCCAAAGACTCCTGGTCTTGCCTAACCATGGTGTAAGTTAATTAGGTACATTTCATGGCATTTCAAACTGATGGGTTAAGAATGCACATGGTCAATGCCTCCAACACGCCTGCAGAGAGATCAAGTTTTTCCACTTACCCAAAGCTGTGCTTTTATTGCAGCATTGGCTGAAGAACAGCTACTGTTTTGCAGCTTTATAATTGAAAGCTCTTGTGCTACTCTGTCGTGGTGCTGCAGCGGTAACATTAGCTCACTGAGAGGACCATATTTAGAAAAGATATTGGGTTCTCCCCCAGAGCAATGTAATAGTTGGGTAAGTGAAATTAACAGCCCCAGTAAGTCAAACATTGTCAGGTTAAAAAAGCAGAGCTAGACTCCTACAGGGAGAAGTCTGGGCTGAAGGCATCTAGCTTTATTGCTGGGATTCATTTAATCCCTACTTGGGAACATGAAAAGAAGAAAAGTCCTAAAGCTATATGCTGTGAACTAGGGCTACATCAAATGCAAGACCAGCAACGTAAAAACACAGCCTGCCAACCCCTCACCATCCTTTTTGCCCCTGCAATAAATACCAACAAGTCGCTCCGGTGCAGACCCTTCGCGCAGACCGCTGACACCCGGCTCCGACCGAGCGGGGAGGCCCCTGCAAGGGACCGCGTCCACGGAAGCCGGTCCGGGTCGCACCCGGGGCTTCACCTGCGGCGCTGACAGAGCGCGGGACGGGCGCAAGACAACCTGCCGCGGCGAGGCAGCCCCGCCGCCCTCACTTACCCGGGGCCCCGTGGCTCGGTGGCCGCGACCCTGAGGCAGATGCACCAGCAGCAGCGCCAGCAGGAGCGGGCGAGCCCCCGCGCAGCGCCAGGCCCGCGACACCATCGTCCCTCGGGGCGACAGCGGCGGGGTAGCAGAGGGACAGCGGCGGGGCTGTGTGTCCACCGCAGGCGGCTCTCCCGGGCAGCCGCCCTTCGGCCCGGCAGCGGCGTGTCCGTCTGCGCGCGGTGCCCCGGGCCGGCTCGGGCAGCTCTGCCCCCTCCCGCCCCGGCAGGTTACCCGCCTCGGCCATGGAGATGCCCGTTATAAAGCCGCGGCGGGGCGGGGCCAGACTCCACTGACTGCGGCGCGGACCTATCGCAGCGCGGGCGCCGCGGGCCGCAGCCAATGGCGGGATGCAGGGCCATCCGCCCCGCCCCGCCGTGCCGCCGCTCCCGGGCGGGAGGCGGGCGGCGCAGGTTGGCTCCGGGCGGCGCGGAGCTGCCGGCGGTCCGGAGAGAGGGGGGCGCTTTCCCGCTGTCTGCGGCACCTGGAGCGGCCTCTGCGCCGCTCCGTCACCGGCGGAAGGGGTGCGCGGGTGCCAAGGAGCCCCAGCTGGGCTGCGGGAGAGGACCCACCAGTGCGGCCGGCACTCGCCGGGAGGCCGCGCCGGTCGCCCCCTCCGCCCGCCCCGCTGCCCTGCTGGGCGTCCCCGACCTGGCGCTGGCCTTGGCACTCACTGCGGAGCCCTGCGGCCGGGTCGGGCCCACGAGCGAGTAAATTTGGCGTAGGAAATTACCTCATGGTCCACGTGCGTTTTCCCTCGGCCCAGCACTCTTGAGCCAAGGCTACTGTAGAAATGAGTAGTGCCTCAGTGAGTGTAGGTCCTCTTGTCTCCCCCATGCCGGTGTTCAAAGCATGGCTAACCCACAAGCACAGAGACTACCGTCCCTGAAGAAGTTCCCTGACCTTCCCAACTGCAGAGCCGATTGCTCTATGTCCCCTACTAAAGCCTAGAGACCTTGCTGTGGAGGTGATGTACTTGGAGTCTTTGCACCTTGCACCTGGAAAACCATCCCAAGATCAAGTTTGATGTCTAAGATCAAGTTTGACATCTCCTGAGACAACATGCCCTTCTAGGCTGCATGTAGATCCCAGTATGTCCAAGCATAACCAGGCACTTGACAATGGGAGGCTCGGGAAGAAAGTGAGTGTTGCATCACACAACAAGGCTCCAAATGTGGAACAGAAGGAAAATGAAGATGCATCACGAGCAGGGCCCAGCCTCTGAACACGTTTGTCTGATCAGGAGCTAAAGAGAGAGCTGTACTATAGTAGCATAACAGCAGCAAGATGTAGACCCTGAGCAATGGAGGCAGTACCAAGCCTCTGTCTACCTGCTGTTTGAGAGACAGAGATGTTTTGTGAACCGGACTGACTTGAATTTACCTCAAGTCCTTCATTTTTAAGTTAAGGGCATGACTTTGATGGAGGGCATGGCGGGGCAGAGGCCCGACATTTTACAGAACAATATGCATGGGAGGTCATTGCTGTGCACATAACAGTGACAATAACCTTTTCATCAGACTGTTCCATGGTGCTCTGATGGAAACACTCAAGACATGCAATTCTTCATAGAACATTGTTAACTTTCTTACTCAGTGACCTTACAAGAGGCAATACTCAGTGTTGTAAAAATTCCCTAGAGTGTATCCGCTAGGTATGAGGAGGGGCTGCTACACCCACACCAAGAACCTTGTTACAAAGTAGAAGTCATACAATTCTGGCATCTTATCAGAACAAAGCAGCATGTTTAGCTATAGCGGTTGCTTTAATCTTTCTTTTCTTAAAAAAAAAAAAAAAAGTCTATTTAAAAAATGCCAGTGCGTAACATTTTGTCATTTGCCTAGGCAGGATAAGCCGTTTGTTACTCACACGGAGCTCTGCCAGTATTCATTATTCTTGGCTTGCAGATCTCTCTGGGAACTCCAAACCCAGTACCCCATACAAGCCTAGCAACGTACCTTAGTCCTAACCCCCTCCACTCTGCTATCCCGGTCCTCAGCTTTGCCAGCTCTTCTTCAATATGACCTGCGGTATTCTCTGATTTTCCATTTCAAAGTCTCTCTGATCCACACCTGAACTTCTGCCATTCCACATGACACAAGCAGAGAGACCTGGAGGGGAACAGGAGGGGGAGAGCTGGGAAATCTGGATATGAGTGTCCTTGTGTACATCAGGATCAGCTCTGTTGAAGTTGGACAAGTTTTACCAGTGCACACCTGACATCTGTGAAAAGACAGGCAGAATCTAGCAGAGCTTTGTTGAGGCGGTGATCCCACCACTGAAGTACCACATCACCTCGTAACTGAATCTTGATTAAATTCCAGCCCAGATAACTATACCCTACTTGCCTACATTCCCCTCTTCAATTTCATAGGGAATTTTTTTTGCATCTGACCTATTTTGTGTGATGCCTTCATGTGTTTTTTATCACTTGCACTTTAAACATGACTGTCTTTGGTGTGTTTTCCACAGAAAACCCCACAGACACCAGGATCCCCCTGCTATATAAATGCTCATTACCACCCTGAAAAAAAAATAATGCTTTCTTTTTTCCTAACAAAGAACACTGGAAACCTACCCTCCAATGCCTATGAAACCCTGACACCAGTAGCATCTGAAGACCAAGTAAAAGGTCCAGAGAAGGTCAGAAATTCCCAGTAACTGAACCCTTTGAGCCCTTTATGGTCAATAGGTCTTCATAACCTTGCAGCATGTACTTCCAGCTTTGGCCAACATTCCCATGGCCTGGTGTTCCTCTGTAGGGACACACATTTCCTTTGCAGATAGTAAGTGCCTTGTGCAATAATCAGGCCAGAAGTAGCTCCATAGCCTGGTCTGTGTATCACAATCGTTACATTTCACTGAGCTGTTCTGAGCTCAAAACCGTCAAAAAGCACCTTCCACATGGCTAGAGGATATCCAGCCCCAGTTTAGAGACACCAGCAAGAGAGAGAATACATGTCTGTTCCAGTGGTGAATCACCTTCACCATTGAAAATCCATGCCTAACTCTTCGGCATACTGTGCCTGGTACTCCAATTGGTATAGGTGCAATTTACTGGTATGTCATCTTCAAATTAAAATCAGGTAAATAAAGCAAACTGCTGAAACAGAAACTTTTGTGGCACCAAATTGTCTGCTAACACTTTCCAAGTTGCTGGCAAATGGGAAAAGCCTGCCTTGGTCATCAGTGGCATTGCAGAAATCCCAATGAGCTGACAAGAGGCTAGTGTCCAAGCGTAAGAGCAGTTGGTTGCCTAACCTTCTTGCTTGAGCTCTTCTGAAAATCTCTGCCATCACTCTGAGGATGTAGTGCCAAATGCTAGGCTGGCATAGTGCCACTTCAGTCACTGGTGTCTCACCAGGAAAGAACTTGCCCAGGGTGTTTAACTGAAAACTACAAAGAAAGAGGGGCACAGAACTAGAAGAGAAGTTGTTCTTCATGTCCAGGCATTTTTATGCCAGGCCTAACATTCAGATCTTTCTGAGGAAGTTGTAAGCCCAACTGTAATGAATTCAACTATGCAGTGCTGCTGGAGGTAACACTGAAACTGGTACCGTTGAGGCTTGTTTTGTATACCAGATGCAGTCTACAACTTGCACCTCCAAAGACTTACCCCAACATGGGCCTGTATGTGTTGATGATTAATATCTTGTTGCTATGGTGCATGCATATCATGCGCACCACCACAAACCCATGGCACAGGACGTATATATTGGTGGTCTTGACAACTTTTCAGGGAGAACTGTTTGATTGCTTTGATTATTTGCCTCTGCATCTACTTGTCTTGTCCTCAGACAAGTTTCAGAAGATTGCTGTCCTCTTTTGAACAGTATTGGCACCCACAACAGAGCCGTCATGGGATCTGTATGCCACAGCCTCCACCAGGGAATGTATCCCCTCTTGCACACATTTAGCAGAAATGATTACTCACACTTTCAGGAAAGAATACTCTACTGCCTCCAAATATGAGCCAATTGCATTTAGGGACCAAATTAATGTTAGGGGTCCTTTTTTAAAGTCAGGGTACACACTGCAGCAGATCTAGATTTAGTTCACTTTTTATCATAAAAGGAGTAAAGAAGAATATGGGAAATCTGGTGTGAGATTGATTGTTGTCAGTTGCAACAATGCAGAATTTAGAGCTTTTATTTTTTAACATCTTGCCAATTAAATAATTTGGATAATTATAATCAGAGAATTATCCATTGCTGCCAGGCTTTAGTTGCTGCAGTGGAGGAGCCTTTTCTACTGTGCTAACACCTCTAAATCTCCATAAAAAGGTATGCTCAGGGCAGCCCAGAATAAAGACTAAAAAGCCACAGTTGAGCACACCCATGCAGGCTGGAACAGCAGCCACCGGAGAGTCTGTGCTGTCACCCGAAAGTGAGGTAGAACACATTTTCCTCAGCTACCCGGACACAAGTTGAATATGGGGGTAGTGGGAAGGAATAAGTTTGATTCATAGCGATTATGAGGCTAGAAATCAAGAGTCATTGGGCTTGAAAGGTTTCATGTCACAGTGTACAACCATTTTACAGTGTCATCCCATTGTCAGCACAGTTGCTGCTGGTGGCAGTTTTCACACTTGTTGAGATGTGGAGACACACTGCTATTAACATGTCTAGGGGTGTACTTGCTGGATTATGACAGCAAAATGGAGACTCAGTTTCTTATGAAAGATATATGCCTGAATGAAACAGAAACCCTGTTAGGAATAACAAATGTTCTATTGAGCTTTTCACCCTTGAAGCTCTTTGCGGAATGTTTACGTGTACTTGACCAAAAAGCTTTGTTAAAAATATGACAGGGTTGCAAAACCTTTTCCAAGAAATACATCTAGAGTCTGCCACCACACTCATTATACTTCATATGGAAATTCTGCGCTGACTTTTCGTATAGAAAGTATATTGAATTGTGTGGGTCGTGGCTGCACTTTGGTTTCCTAAAGAGTTGCTAGTAGTTCTGGTTAGTTCCCCATCACTGCCAAACCCACATCTCTCACTAGCGCCTGTCCATCTGATCCCAGCCTTACCTTCATGCCCTTATGTTATTCTGCCACAGGAAGAGGCTGTTGGCCATACACCAGTATCATTATGAAAACAAAACAAAAAAAGAATGCAGTAAAGTGCAAGATGCAGTTAAGAGGAAGTAAAGCCCATTTGAGCTTCAGTAGGTTTTTTTGTCTGCTGAAGCACATACCTAGGTTCAGGGATGGAACCTCTAAAACGACCTGGCTGATGTCGGTAATCTGCCAGCTCCTTGAAAGCAAGGATATTCTCTTTTTTTTACATTTTCACTTTTGTATGTGTTTTGTAAATTCTAGGATATAATGTTGAGAATTGGTATGAGATCCAGTACAGTAGTGGTCAATGACAGGTATTTATGTGGCACTGGAAAATTAAATGACCCTCCAAATAATCTATTATTATCAGATTTCTGATAATAAATAATCTATCTGTAAATTCTCAGATTTCTAATGTTCATCGTGCACTTTTTTAATTTTGTGAAGTAAATAAAACATCACTCCAGGCTCTAAAAAGAACGCCAAACGACAATATCTGTAACTTTTAGAATCGTTAACAGTACTTACCGACTTGCCAATTTTTTTTCTTTCGAATCAGCTATGAGATTGAAGTTGGGTTGGACTCCATATGGACTCCAGAAGAGAAAAGCTCTGTTCCAAACTCATTTATCAATCTTATCATGGCAAGGATTCCTTCTGCTCATCCTGTCTACCTGGGTGGGATAGCTGGAAAGTGGGTGGGGAAAGAAATACCTCCACACTGAAATTTTGAGGACTGGGTCCTCTGGGCTGCAAATGTGATGGAGAGCAGGTGGTGAATCTGCCATACACAAGCACTCATGTGGAGTGGACTGACCATCGAAAGAGCAAAAGAAGTGAGTATAAGGGATCATGCAAGGGCACATGGAAGTCAAGGTCTCTTGCCTGACCTCCCTTCCATGTGATCCTCCACCAGCACAGGCAACAGCAAAAAGGAGGAGGAAGCAGCTGAGGATCATGCCCTGTGAGCCTGTCAGCAAGTTATGACATTGGGATTGTTTTTTCATCACTTGAGCACTTTTACCTTGTCTCAGAGAGATGCTTAGATGAATGGTATAAAGCATTTTGTGTTACAGGTTGGCACTCCCGTCATTTGCCTCCCTCTATCATCAGTCCTTATCTTCAGGAAACTCAGAATCAGAATTGTGTCCTAAATGGCTTGAAAGCAGCTCAGAAACATCCTTCAGCAAAGAAGCCCTGGCATCATATTAGACACTCTTAATCTTCCAAGCTGCGGAGGCAAAATGGTGACAAAACAGTGGGATACAAATTTCAAAATGCCTTGATCCTGCAATTTTTCGCCAGGGCCAAGTGTAGCACCCGTTATCGGACAGGCAAAGTTTGTTTTTTCTTCCCTACCAGTTTCTTAGCACTGATTTAGGCTTCACACTGACACCAACAAAACTGCACTTAAATCACAGCCCTGAGAACGAGCTACACGTATCCAAAGCTGAGCAGAGTTCAAACCTCAGCCCTGTGCTGATACAGAGTCTTTTCTGTTTTAAATTGCCCACCCACTCACTATTCCCAGCTGCTGAGCCACATAACGTTCAAAGACCACACACAAGGTGCAAGAGCAATAGAGGCCTGTTGAAAATTAAAGTGCAACAGCTTAGTCAAGAGGATAGGCTTCAGCACTGCTGCCTGGAAAATGGGGGCAAGGAATGAGGACAGAAGGGCAGACAGAGACCGTGGGAGATCCATACAGAAAGTGATGGGAATCTACACCAGAGCATATTTTATAGAAATCCCCTACCCTCAGCTCCCAGATCAACAGAGATGCAGAGCTTCCTGTATGAAGACAGGCAAGCTCAGAAAAGGAGGTGATGCTTTCCAGAGGCTAGAGATGACACAGGTCCAAGGGTTTGTTCTCAGATTTTAACAGGCTGTTGATGTGCTAAAAGGACCTGGAGCCGGTCAAAACACCTGCCTATGTCTCATTTCCCCCTCTTGAGCAAGTGTCAAGCAGTGTAAGAGCCCCACATGAAAGTCATGCTGTCTCCCACAATCCCTGACAGGTAGCAAAACTGTCAAAGAGTTCTGGTTTCTTCTCTCCAGTGCTGCTGCCAAAGGGACCTTGCTTTGAAAAGCACTTGTTTGAATGCCATATGGTAGTTTCACCTATCCTTCTTCATCCCTTTGTAAGAGTACACTACCTTTGAGAACCAGAGTGTTGCAACACCCTTCAGTAGTGACACAAAGAGAGGAGCAGGTCAGCACTGTCATATATCACAATGCAGCACCCCCACTTTTATAAAAGAGTGGGGCCCTTCTGCAGAACCCTAGGCCAGGATTCACAGGGTCCAAGGCAAACTGGTGAAAATCAACCTTATCCTGAGCATGTCTGCTCAGATGATGCAGATGACTGAGTTTGCTAAGAGTTTGCACAAAAAGAGACTATTCAACTCAAAGCATTTTTAAAACATTCTTAAGTTTTGTCCTGTTGCTTCTATACATAAAGAATGTGTGTTTATACATCAAGATTTTGTGCTTAGTCACTAACCAAGGCTAAATACTTCAAGGCTGAGTCAAGCTGTACTCTAAATGTGGGCTATTTTACCCATCACTAAATGGAACGGCTTCACTGCTGAGACAAGGCAATGTTGTAGCAGCACATGGCACAGCCCAGCAGTCGGAACAAGAAACAACGAAGGTGGTTTTTAACAGAAAGTGCTCAGGGTGTTTGAAGAGGCAGACTGCCAGGGCTCTACGGGTATCATCCTGCTCCCTACTCCTCAGCTAGGACAGCAGCTCAGGAGAGATGAAAGAAGGAAAGATGAAACACAACATGCTGTGAACTTTCTTACTGCAACTCTGATTACTGCTAGCAAAAGAAAGCAAGCCAAGGAGACACTGGAAGAAAAGACTCAGACAAGTACCCCATACCAAATACTCTGAAATGGTGGTTTGAACCCAGAGCCACATATGGTAGCTAGCATGTGTGCCTGTACTGATCTAAACTAGAACCACAGATACAAAAGTGCTTGCAGCATTTTAGACTCTTACATTTGATCCCAGATTTGGGCTTCAGAACACATTCAAAAATGAACAAAGCAAAATACACCAAGGCTGGAATTTTGGTAGTTAACACTGTTGCTCTATTAATTTCACTACCTTCTTTAAAAAATGGTAAATGTACAAAAAATACAGGCATACATACATACCACTTCCTTCTTCTGACCCCTGTCAGAAACTTGGTGCAGGAAGAAATCTTCCAGCACACAATCGCCTTTGACCACCTTTTTGAAATACCTCACTGTGATACGAATCAACCCTTTCCTTTTGATTGATAGACCTTGCTAGGGAAACATGGCAGAACAGATGTGTGCGCATGGGTGCCATCAAATGAATTTGAACGCTCTTTCTTCCCCTTCATCAACCCACCCACAGGTTTATAAAGTTACTCCGGAAGACATGTGAATCCTAAATAATGGAGGAGGGGAGAGAGGGGATTAAGGGACATCTGAAGAAAGTAGTATAAAATTGCACCGAAAGCAAAAATCCTCCCACCGTAACCTACCCCTGTCCACCCCTCTGTCAACAAATATGCAACCAATTAATGTAATTGCAGAGTTATTTATGGCACACAGGAAAGTGTAGTCAGGGACCCTGAGAAACAAGGTTGTAGGGATAGGAGGGCTGGGTTTCCCCCTCACCCCCTCCTTTGCAGATGTTTAAGTTGACTTGTGGTGTCCATGTGTCTCATAACCAAAAGCCTGTCTACTTTGCAGGTGTTGCCGGCTACATGGGGGTGGGTAAACTGGATGAAAGGAGACCTGGAAAAGAGTTGGGGTCTTCTGATTTCAAACTGTGACCAGAAGACGTCAGCTGGGTTTAGATACTCCCCCCGCCTTTGCAGCCTACAAAAGCTCCATACTTAATCCTTTCAGATGACCCTTCCGATAGCAGCAACAACATTTGGACACAACAGGGCAAAAAAAAATTCTTAGCTCCATGATTTGATTGTTCGGGGTGACAGTTTTGTTACTGTTCAGTGCCCTGCACAAGAGAGGTTTTAATTAGAGCTATTGAGTGGTTTGAATTGGCACAATTAGGGTCAGCATTAATGATTGCTGCATGTGTTCTTTTGAACAGTAAGGGCTTTTTTTTGCCCACAGACAGGAGGGGGTAGCAGCTAATGAACTAGGAGAGTGCAAATTATCTCTGCAAAGCTGGGACAAGTGTAATACACACTGGGGATGAAGCAGATAGCAGGAGGGGAGACCACAGCTTATGGGGCTGATCCAGAAGACTTCCCAGTGGAGAACACCAGCTGAACACCACCAGTCTCCCCTGGTTGCCATTTGATTCCTCAGGTGCTGAGGCTGTGTAGAGCGCTAACAGAGATGTTTCTTGCACTGCAAAAGAAGACTTCAGAGAGGCAAAGCATATGCAGTGTTTGCCTACTGAAAAATACAAAAGATTGGAAAAAGGCTACAGTCTGCTGAGAACAGTAGCCTGCTTCAAAAGCAAGGATATGCTCATGCAAATCAGTACTGCCATGAGTAGGCTTGTAGCCTTTACCCACCTTCTATTCTCTTCAGTGGGATACTGGATCAGTTCAAAGAAACACAGCCACATAAGATACAGGTGTATATATATATTTGTGTACAAGCAGCCTTCCTGTGTTTGCGTGGAAACGCTTCCCAAATATGCAGACCTGCCTTAACTGCACTGCAGGTGGGTGCCAGAGCCCCATGCTTATGACAGCTCTCCCAAAGGCTGCTCCCACCCCTGCTGAGAGAACAAGAGTCCTCACAGCATGTGCAATTTGACTTAAAGAGACCTCCTGAGGGCATATCTATGGCCTCCTCAGAACTTGCAGGCCTCCTGAAAAATGCTCATTAGACAGCCTCTTCCAGACCCGCACCATCCATGAAGGTGCTCAGAAATGCTTCTGGGTTACAGGAGGGATACGCTCCCATGCCACTCCAGAAGAGTCACAGAGGCCTTCCTTCTACTTAGGTGTTTGTTAAAGAAAGAGCAAGTAGGTGATGTTGACAACCGTTTGTGTGTAGGGACTGATTGGCGGCACAGGACCTGCCCCACTCCTGTGAAGATCCTCCACCACCTCTGGGCTATGCAGGTCCTCTCAAAAGCACAAGAGTTTTTGCTCCAGGCATCAAAAAACTTTCCAGGTGCTCTCCATTTGCTAAAACAAGCTTTTGGTCATGCATTATGTTAGAACCACAGGCCTCTCTGCACCTTCAAACTGCAGAGTTTGCTCATGTACCAGCTTCCTCGCATAGCGGTTCCTTGCTACCCTCCTTCTTGAGCAGCAAAAGACAGCCATTCCCCACTTACATTGCAAGACAACCCATTTTACTAATGGTGGGGTGATCCTATGATGGCTGAATCAGCCTAGAAGTCCCTTCTGCCTCCAAAATACAGATAGGTTATCACTGGCAGGGGAATCTGTGGGCCTGTCTCAGGCCTGGCAGTACCAGCCAAATCAGATGCTGGTCTCTTGGTCTGACTCCTGAACACCTGTGTAAACTAAGAGACCCACTGTAAAATGTCATCTCTAACTGTACACAGTAGTAACGCCTCCTGAACCCGACCCAAAGATGGAGATCAATTGTCAGGCACTATGCATCAAAACTAAAGCTGGTTCTTCAGTAAGCTAAGCTAGTTGGTAGAGCAGACAAGAAGAGCACATATGTATATGCTGTCAAAGGACTGATCCTCCTACAGTTTTCAGAAAGCATTTTCAGCCAGACTTTCTGCAGCCATCCCAGTGTGTGGCCACCAACAACTAACCACCCAAATTCTTGAGGCCAAGCATCAGCACCAGCCAAGGCCGCACACCCCACCAGTGCCTTTGCTGGCAAAGAGGTAAAACCGTGTGCGCAACTGGAGCGGATAAGCTGGGTGAAATCCTGGGTGTGCAATCTCAGCTGGGAACTAGCCAAATATTTCACCTTTCATATACGCAAAAGAAGACAAAGGTGTCCAAAATATGGAGAGAATGGGGCTCTTTGGTGTGGTTAGACAGAGGTTTCTGTGTATTGCTGTTAGTGGGTGTTTTCAGATATTTCAGAGTCTCCCTCCCTCTCTAAGCATAATCTGCTTTGCAAAAAAAAAAGTCCCACTTCTCTAGCTTTTTTTTAAGTAGGTGATGTAAATTATATTATTCTTACTTGGGATACACAGTAACCAAACATACTGGGGAAATTATAAGTTTGGTCTGGCTATGCAATCAGAGGACAAGGTGATTTATGCCCCAAAAGCTCATATTCTGTAGACCTAAACCAGCAGAAGTTTAGTAAGCAAATGAAGCTTAACCAGTGATGCTCTTGCAATCCATTTGTAGGCTGTAGATGGATACAAATCCAATGGGCACTCACACCTAGGACAGTCTCACCCAGCTCTCAAGGTAGAAAACCGTAGCCTGAACTAGACTAGACCCCTTCCCCTCAGAGGTAGGTTACCTACTCCTTTGTCACACGTGTGGCTTCACAAGTTCTTTAACTTACTACAAATTCTGGAGAGCGAGCATGGCTGCAGGTGACTTCATCTTGCCCTGCACCCCTGAGTAGAGAAGACATCCCCCTGCCCTCAGCTGTCCAGAAGGAACCAGTGCCACCAGTGCTCAGCAGAGGTGCAAAACTGGAATGCCAGGGGAACAGCAGAGGCACAGGGAGCATCTCACAAGTGCTTTCCCCTTTTACCATTGGCTGCTTTCACATCCTCTCCCCCAACTCTCTCTCATAAGGACTTCAACTGTTCCCACGGCCAGCATTTTGGTTTGGGCAGACATCCAGCATCGCTTAGCAGATCCAAAACGACACCTCGCACATTCTTGAAGGTGTGAAAGAAACAACCAAGCTGAATCATTTCACCACCCTCTGGGTACTAGGGGTGATACCATAGACTTGCCAAAGAACATGCAATGAAATCTACAAACATTTCACGACCACCTTCTTTTAGTCTGCTTTGTTATTAAACAGCCATGGGTTTTGGCATTAGCTGAATTGCTAAATGTACAACTGCTCCAAGGTGACATTTGCCTTGACTTTCTTATCATATATCCTCAAAAAAAACAAGACTTTTCAGTAACAACTTAGACTTACGTTGTCAAATAGCTGTACTAATAGTCTTCACGTAGATCATTTACAAGCAAATCATAATGCTGCAGCCTGGAGCATGGAGATGGGCATAGCACTGCAGGCACCAGGCTGTCAGCTGGGCCCTGGCCTGAGGTTGAGCTACTTGGGAAGGGTGTGGAAGCTAATGGACATGAGCTATCTGGAAAGGTGGATGTGACATCTGGAAAGGTGGATGTGAGAGGGAATTTTGGGAGAAGCTGGCAAAAGCTGCAGATGGTGCTGTGAGAGCTGGCTGGATACCTCAGGTGGTTGAGGAGGACATTTGTGAGCAACAGCTAAACCACACAGATAGCTGGAGTAGAGCACTGGGAACATTCTGGGAAATAGGACATTGCCAGGCTGGTGTGCCTGGGATCCATACCCATAATAGCACATAATACTGAGGTAGTCTGGCTAGCAGTGTCAGATATAATGAATTCAGGGACTGATAGAGCAAAACTAGGACTAATGAGGAAAAAGTAGTTAGGTGCAGTTTCTCTCAACTGAGGAAAAGGGAGGTGCAGGGGGGGCAAAAAAAGCGGGGTCAGGAAACACAGAAATGAATAATATGAGATTCATGCGGCTGAGAGTGTCTGGGAGCATTTGTCAAGCAGCCCTCCGCTTGAGCACTGCAGCTGGAGCCAGACAATAAACCAAACCTGTGTTTCTGGCCATGTGAGCAGAGTCAGACCTGCTTCCCAGCCAGGCAGAGGACAAGGGCTGGCAGTGGACAGTAGGTGCTTTCACTTGCTGGCAGATAAACACCTGGATGGACAGACTGAACATACCAACATCACCACATTAGTGCCCATTCCAGGTCAGAAAGCATTAGCAACTGCCCATCAGAGTGTAACAGATAGGATTTAGGGGTTTTCTGGGTGTTTTTTTGGTTTTCAGTTCAGTTAAAACAGATAAAGTCTTAGGACTAAAGAAAGTGCCTTGTCTACCTTCAAGCTCATGGTCTACACCCACGAAAAGCCTCTTCCAGGAAAACAACTTGCACTGAGTATTGCAGGCACTGATTAGGAAATACAAAACATGCAACAAGCCCGTCTCTGACAGGCACTCCCAGCAGAAGCTCTAGATGCAGACTAAAAACGTGTCAGGAAAAGAAAGTTACTCAGAATTTACTTATTCTGAGCTTTGGCTGAAGGTTTGAGAGAGTCTTATTTTACTGGAATTAGTCAAGCCATCTTCAACTTAAAAGAAGTACATTTTGACTTCAAGCTCCTTGGCAACTCATTCACTATCCCTCAGATCACCTATAAACCAGCAGAGACTTTGCTTTTTATTATTTATCTATATTGGTTTCTGCCATACCACCACATTTCTATGCTGCACCCAGACCACCACAACTTGCAAGCAAACTGGCTAAGCTATGGTGATGAATGACCTTCTGGAGGCTAAGCTGTGACACATCTCTCCTTGGCCTGTGAATTTCCTCTCACAGCCTTTCCTCCATGTTCCTTTCACTGGCAGGTCCAGACTTTGTCCTAGCTTGGATCTTGTCTAGGGAACCCAGTAGCCCTCTGCGCCCAGAGCTTCTTCTCTTCTTTGCTAGGGTAAACTGCTTGCTCTCACTCCAGAGCTCGTTTCCTTTCCCTCTGCTGTAAACTCTTCTGAAGGCAGCTTTTGCTCCAGCCTCACTACAAGAAAAATAAATTACTCAGATTCTGTATCTAAGAGCACTTTGGAAAACTCCAGTGTTGCCAAGACACTGGGAGGGGGCTGAAAGAAACCAAATATTTTGCTGAATGCTCTCTTCCAGAACAGAAACATGTGTAAAGCTGGACGCAGTATATCATCAAATTCATCAGCTGTGATAACCAATATCCACTGCAGAAGTGTTTGTGAGAAAGTAAGAGAAAGCTGAGGATCTTTAGTACAGCTGGTAAAGGGAACCACAATGAAGAACTCTACACAATTTGAACTACTTATCCAGTTGCCTTTTTATTTCATTGCCGGCAGCATCCCTTTTGGCATCCCAGGGTGGGGTTTTGTCTGCTTATGGAGATTTTTCAATACTGTCGCCAGGTTTGGGCGAACGGTAGATTTCTCTTTTTGCCCCATCAGTATCTCTTCTCACGTAAAAGACAATGCCAGGCAGACAAGTTCATTTTCAGTCATGTCTGCTTCCTGAGTAGAGCTCCATCCCTGGTTAAGCAGTGGGACCTGTCTGAAGACATGGCTCGGGAGGCGTGTGAGTCTGGGCTCAATCAGCAAGCTGATACACTTGAAAAAGGGCAGCTGACATCAGGAAAAGCAGTGAGAAGAGCTCACGAACTGCAGGATAATTTCGGAATAACATCAAGGATTCTGATGTAAATTGAATACCAGTTTAGAGTGGTGTGAGGATTCTGTAAAAATCTGAGCTACAGCTGTGGGCTTGTTTAATACAGCTGACTGGGGAGCCACATCTTCACTTTCTTCAGCTGTCCCATTTTCACTGCCTGCAAATTATTGACCACCCATTAGCCTCATCTCCTCCACTCTTGAACTAAAGCAACTCAACATAGCCGCCTTTGGTTTTATGGCGGCTAGTGGCTCTAACGCAAAAAAAGTAGCAAGTCATGAAAAAATCAGCATTTTAGCTCAGTCCTCAGCCAGCAAACATCAGCACAGCTGATGCTGCAGGCTTGGCACCAGGTCTTCAGCTAGGAATAAGGCCCAGGAACAAAACTAGTACAGTCCTGCAACCCAGGCAGCTCTGAACTAGGCTGCCTCAGGGCTTTCAGCACTGTCATGGTGGGGTGGTTCCAAGAAAACCTTGCCACAGGGAGCTATGGCAGGGGCATGGATAGATGGTAGAATGCTAACTGTGGTGCAAGTGAAGATCCAGTGATCCAAGTGTAAATACAAATGAAGAAAATTTATTGGGTCCTCCAGCTGATGAAGTATTACAGCCTTTTTTAGAAACCAGTCTTTGCTGGTGTATCAGTTAAGGTCCAGTTAGCTCATGCTGTACGATACACACAGCCTACCTGGCGAAAGCCTTTCATTGCCTGCAATAGTTCCTAGGTCAGATGTGTAGAGAACTGATTTTCTCCTTGGCTCTTGCAGCCCTCTCCCAATGTGTAAATTACCTGACTGATGAGATTTCTAGCACATTGCTCTTCTTCAATGAAAAGCAAAGTTGGAAAGATGAGCAAAAGTCTCTCAAAAATAATGATGCCATGCAAATGATGGGGAAAACAAAACCAAATGAACAAACAAAAAACCAAAACAGACAAACAAAGAGGGCCTTAAAAGCATGAGAAGCAGTTGGCCAAACACAGGCACCAGTACATGGAACTAAGGATGCTGAGGAACAGCCAAATTGCAGCAAATGCAACACCCTTTCCCAAAAACTGCAGAGAGCCAGTATCTTGAAATTTGTCTGGGGTAACAAGGCTAACTTACTCTGCTGAAAAACATCACATTCACCTTGATGAGAGCAGCCATTACAGGGTTAACTTATTTCTAATGGTTTATAAAAGAACTACCATGCACTTAGGAAGAAAGTCTTTTCAACATCACCTTTCTCAAGGGTAGCTACACTCCAGAGAGCAGATATCTTGACTGGGGGTGGACAAGGGGAAGAAATCACAGTAGCGCTAATGGCTATTTTTGGAAACAGCAGTCAGCCAAGCAGGTTGCAATATAATAGACGACACTTGTCCTTCCTGAGAGCATATAAGATAAAGTGAGGTGCTGCACCCTCTGGAGTCCCAGAGAGAAATGAGATGAATGGCTTCAGCTGGGTATCAAGCCTGTGGGAAGCTTGTTAGGCAGGGAGGGCCCCATCTCAAGAGCTGCAAGATTGGACTCCAACAGGTGTACTCTCGATAAAGTCTGGGTTATTATTTCTTGCTTCTTGTGAATCTAGATATTACTGGGCTCAACAGCAAACAACTTTTGCTCTTCTGCAAACAGTTTAGCTGAGCATACAAGCATTGCCAGGTCACATTAGTACTTATGGAGTACCTTTCCCACATGGACATTGCTGGGATTTACCAGAGAAATCATCTACAATTGCCACAATCAGAGCCAAAAGCAAAACTTCCACTGCCCAAGCATGGTAATTCCCTGTGAGACCTCAGCCCCACAACAGCCCCTGAAGGCATCAACAGGCACCATCAGGCTTTCCTCAAAAGGATGCTGAACTAGTCTGTCATGTGAGTGGGTTACTGAGAAAAATTGGCTAATTTTCCAACTAAGTTCAACCCTGAATGTGAGGTGAGACTTCTACTGAGTATACTAGCCTTCATGGTTTCTGTGCTGATATTTCACAGCCCCTTCTCACCCCCCCGCTTCATCTCTCCAAGCCAAAACAGCCTAGCAAAGGGCTGGAGCACCCTGCCTCCTGCACAGCTGTCTGCACTGCCAAACCAGTACTGGTGGCAACACCCTTTTTCTTCAGCAAGAATCCAGCCTCACCTTCACATCCACAGGTGTGTTTGCAGTTAGAATGACTTTTATTGTTAGATTATGTGAGGCCCAAACCTCACTGCTGCCATGCTGGCCAAGCCACGACCTGGGCAGGGAAAGGGTTCCCAGCAAGGAATAAAGAGTGTAACAGAGTCCAGCAGAGGCACTGGTATTCACGGAAGTCCTCACATCATTCCCCTTACATCATTTTCCTGAGTGGAAAAAAAATCAGTGATCTGGTCTTCTCCCTGCACTTAAATCCTCCATTTGGATGCAAAAGGCCAGGCAGGCTTGGGGAACATAATTTAAGAGTGTCTAGCCTTGTGCTTGGTAAATTGGGCCCATTATACAACTCCCTGTCTGTATCACCTTACACATAGAGTACATATTGATGAAGGGGGATTTTTGCACAACGAATAACATCCATATGTTACTCAGGAGATATTTCCTGTTCTCAGTGCTGCTGTGTCATTAATTTTCCTGCTTGTTTTGACTGTTTATCTCTCAAGCTTAAGTGTCTAGAACCATGAAAGCCACAGCCAAGAAAAGGTCAGTAGTATAAACATCCCCAGTATTTATGATGGACACCCAGAGGAAAAAAAAAATCCACGATGCAATGCCTTGTTTTCCACATAGCTCAGTTAGGGCTAGGATGCCTTGGAGTTCTATTCTGCTTCAGCTCTCTTCCCTTTTTCCTCCAAGCAGCAAGGGCACCTCGGAGCATTGAGGATTTTCTGGCCCTTTAACAATTCCCTTGTCCTCCAGACTTCCTCCTTTCATAGACCCCATGTGCTCCCTCCCCTCTCCCCCGCAGCTAGTTAATATGTGCCAAATCCTGACACCCTGAATGGGTTCCCAACGCCGACACTAATCACGTTTTCGGGAGCAGGTCAGCAGTGAAGGAGCTGAAATTCGTGTGAAAAAGTCCCCGGGATGGCCCCGGTGCCTCACACCTGCATGCCCTATTCATCTGCACTGTTTACACATTGTCATCCACAATTAATTCTTTCCAGGGACGCTCCACTGCCTGCCCTCCCGTTGCACAAGGACCCCATTCTGAGCTGTTGTGTCTGTTAAATTGAGCATGGGGTGCTGCGATTAAATTAAGTTTTGTGGCGCTCTCTCTCCCTCCCTCCCCTTCTCTTTTCTCTCCGTTAATAACGATGCCTGATGGAAGGTTGCTGGCACTGGAGTAAAGAGGTAATTACAGGCACTAAAAGTAGGGGAAGAAAAGTTCCTATGTGGAAACGTGAATGGGGACATCTTTCCTGGCTAGCCAACTTTGCCCTCAGTGCGAGGTGGGAACTGCAGCCCTGTGTGGTGGCCAGGGTACGAGAAGGAGAGGAGGGCACGGGGCTGTGCAATGAAACTCTCCCAGAGAAAGAGCAAACCAGCAGAACTTGGGCTTGAGAGAGTCTGTACCCACTGGCCTCAGTATCTGTTTTCTTCAGTGAGTGGCATTCCCACCTTCGGCTATAACTGTGTTAGTGCCTGTAAGTAGCATACACCAGCCAGTCTGCTCTTCTCCCAAGGTACCATACCCAAATACACTGGTAGAAATTCCCTGGGCTAACAGGCTAGCAAGTCACCTCCCCACACTGACATGCTTCTGCAAAGTGGAGTAAACCCTGGAATGAGAGCTGCTCACTGGAGGTGAGGAGGAGAGCAAGAGGACAAGAGTTTGAGCAGCTTCTGCAAAACCTGCCTGAGGCAGCAGCGCTTTTTGCAAAGTGTTTTGCTCTTGCGTGAAGTTGACAACTGGGGTTTATCACTGAGGTGTCTAAAGCAAAGTCAAAGAGTTATTTTTGCTGAGAGCAGAAACACGCAGCTCTCCGGGCAAGTGGAGAAGAGTGAATCTGGCTTTACGCCTTTGTTCAGGTGCTCGCAGGACTCATTACCACAGTAGGGCTGCAGCCCTCTGGCGCAGCACATGAAGGGTCCCTATGACATGAAGAGCAAAGCTCAGACCCTTCCAGCCAGCAGCCTGGACTAGAGCTACGGCCAAGCTAAAAAGCAGCCTCTATTTGCTGTTTACCCATGTCAGACATAAAAAAAAGACCTGAGAATCTCCTCAAGTTCTGAGGCCCCAGTAGCCAAGACACACATTGAACATAACAAAATTCATTGGTTACAAGCGAAGTCTTTTAAGGCTTGGAAAACAGCAGCCTCTCTGATTTTTATCCTATGCAAGAAAATTGCCCCTGCAAGAGAAAAATATCTTCATGACGGCAATTAAAAATCCAGCCTCCCCATAAATACTGCTGTAAAATATTGTTGCATGCACATAAGAAATGTGCTGGAAAGCACGTGCTACATCCCCCTCTAGTGCTGAGCTACTACAGAATAACAGCCTAGTCTTGCTGTTGCTGTCTTCAGATGGAACGTAGACTTTTCTGCGGCAATCCATGATTAAGTCCCATAAACGAACCAGGAAGGTGGCTGCCACATGTAAAGGCATCTTTATGGGATGTCTGCCCTACAGCAGATGGATTCACAGGGATTAAGAAGCTTGAGAGTTCTTAAAATGAGTAAGGTTTTAGTAACTCCTAAATACCAGTGTGCATCCAGGGCAAATCTGTTTTGTTTTGCAAGTCTGCTTATTCATTCTGTGCTTCCACTTACAAACTAGAGAGCTGTACATGTCCCACACCTGATCAACACCCATCCCATGGCATCACAGGTCTCTAGTGCTTTGTACAGAGCAGTACCTGAAGGAAGCAGCTCCTCCAAGAGCTGTAGTTATTACCCTACCAATCATCCTCTATCACAGCAGCCATGGTCCTAACAGGCCTTAGGGAGGGAGCCTGCCTGAGTCAGACAGGGAGCGCCAGCTTTCAGCAGCTGCCTGCATGCTATTGCATCAGCCCATCTCCCTGCCTGCACCCACAAGGGAGTCAGACTTCACACCAAGGTCACGAGCCTTGCGTGTCTCCCAGGCACGCGACAGCTTGCACCAAAGCCATTCAGACTGCCAAGTCTCACTTCTGACACATGCAAAGCAATGTGTTGCATATCCCAGGCTCCCCTATGCTTGGGGAGCAGGCCTCTCTGCGTGGTCAGTCTGCATTTACCTTTTATCCCACGTCGGGATCATCTCAGCTGGTTAGCAGGAGAGGGAAGAAGCCAGGAGAAGCCAAGCATCAGGGAAAGGGCACTGCGCGACAAGTGCTGGCTGATTTTGTACACTCGCAGTTTACAGTGCCTGAAGAAGGTCCTGGGGGCTGGAAAGAGCAGAGGCAGGCCAGCTTCAGCAGGTCACCTGGGTCAGCTGGGCAGAGATCAAGATTCACAACCAGCAAGGGCAGCAGATGTGGGTACAGCTGGCATCTTCAGCTGGAGCAAAGCAGCAGGCACAGCACCAGCACCATGCTCCTGCTTCCATACTTCCTCACCCAGCTGACACAGCCTGCTTGTACAGCTCTTCCAACGTGGAACTACAGGCACAGAGCACACAGATTTTAGCAGCAGCCTCCATGGTCTCTTGGTAAAAACACTACCACTCAGCATGAGAGGAGTGGTTGGGCCAGAAAGCTGCCTGTACCAGCCAGCCATGCTGCACCACCAGCTGCGAGCACTCTCCCAAACCTCCACTCTCTGTCCAGCCTTCAGGAGAAACAAGCCTGGCCCTTCTTTCCAGGTAGGTAAAATCTGCTACAGAACAGCTGAACGTAGGCAATCAAGCAACCGCAGTGGCAGGTGCTGGGAGCAGCCCTGCTACAAAAAAACTTGAACCAAAAGCTCATATTTACATTATTTTCTGGAAGCAGAACTACAAGGACTCCTACTAATATCATTATCACAAAACCTGCAAGCTGCCCACCACCTTTCTTCCCACTGAGACCAATGGGAGCGGAGGATATTCACCAGATTATACCACTTGCCTGGTTAATAAACCATTTACAGAAGGATGCATGGTTTTGAAGTGCTCTATAAACAGATATTAATCAATCATTAAATAATTAAGATTATTCTCTGCTCTTTTTCTCCGGCACTCCAAGGTTGATAGACGCTCCTATAGCAACGGAGGAGTGGGACTGATGGCGGGGGAATGCAGGGCTCAGGGCGGTGATGCTAGTGTGGGACCTTTGCTCTCAAGCCCTCTGAAAGTCACACAGGGCAAGCGGAAGGGGGCTGTGAGAGGTGACATGCAGGAAGGAGGCTTTCAATTTTAATGGAGATTCTTACGATGACAGTTTATGCAAATAGGTACATGAAAGAGGAGAGGAAACAGACTGGGGGAAGGGGGAGAGAAATTAACCCTGGTTCAGATTTCAAAGCAAAGCCAGGAATGATTTTTGGAGCTAAGAATAGTTGCAATGCACCTTGTTCTCTTTGGGCTCAAGCCCTGCTTAATGCTGAGGCTCAGGCTCTGACATTACTGCGGGAGGGGGGAGGGAGGCAGCCTGCACAGTCCAGGAGATGCGGCTGTCCAAGCTGCAGCTCCATCACCTTTATGGTTCCTTTGTGTCACCAAAAGGGACTATTTAACAAAGGAGCTGTCCTGCTTTTGCAGGGCCCTTGCAGTTGTTTTGCAAATGAGATTGCTTGATTGGTGAACAAAATCAGAGATCTTTTGAAGCTGTTGCCCAGGAAAGGGGGAGGGCAAGGGGTTCAATTATCCCCCACAGTAAGTAGTAGGACCTGCCTAGTCCTATTGAGAGCTGCTGGGAATGAACCAAAGCAACTTTCGGATCAACTTTTAGGTTACATTCATCGGAGATCTCAGGAAACCCCTACAGCCACTTCCAGAAAAGAGCTAAGTCTGCTGATGCCCTAGAAGAAACTCTTGCTCCTATCACAGCCCCCTCACCCGCCTTGGAGACAGCAAGTCCAGAGGCTGTCTTGGCTTCAGCCAGCCCCCCAGATGGAGTCTTTCTTTAGCTTGTTGGAAAATCCACTCAAGTGACAGCTTCACTGCTATGTTCAGGGGACCAGCCTGCACCCTCAGGGGGCCTGTTGATGTAGATCGCATCAACATCTAATGCAGGTGCTCACTGGGACATCTCCTTTTTTAATCAGAAAACAGCTTCTGCAACACAACAAGTGCCTGTGGGAAGACAGGGACGCTGCTGACAAGAAATGAGGCTTTGATGGGAGTGAACCAGAACTGAGCACTTTGCTCCAACTGCACTCAAGTTTAATGTTAGTCGAGTTCTGCATCGAAACAAACTTTCCCGAAAAGGCCTCTCTCCTCTCCTGTGTGTGGGGCTTGTGGCTGAGCTGCATTTACTGGGAACAACGTGGACCTTGCCCATGCTTTATGGGAGCTGGGCAGAACTCCCAGGGAGGGCAGCCCAGAGGAGGGAATGGGACCCAAACCCAAGGAAAGGCACTGCCTACTTTAATGTTAAGCAGACTTGAAACGAAACGTTTCATGTCAGTTCAACAAATTGAAACAAAACATTCCTCCCTCAGAATGTCAAAATGCTTCACTTTGATCCAAAAAATGTCAAAACAGAACACGGAGGCATTTCTGAACATGACTCTTCTAATTCCAGGAAACTATTTTTCCTATTTTTTTGTCTCAGTTTATTCTGTTCTGGAAAACAGAAATTCAAAATTTCACACAGCTCTACTTAGAGCCATTTATCAGAGGAGGGACCAATGTTGCCTGTACACACACGTGTGTGTGAGCGCTCTTACTCGCACACACAGTACATCCTTTGTGCCTTTCAGTGGCATCCCAAGGCCTCTCTCCAGAATGCTTTCACCCATATAGCTGCCAGACCTCCAGCCCCATGGCCAAGGACACCCTTCAGCCTGCAGGAATTCCCAAGTGCCTGGGCATACCCAGTACAAGTGTGCTGCAAACACAAGCAGTGGCTCTCCATAAGGTACCCTAAAAATAGGGTGGTTAGGGCTGGCACAGCCATCACTACCATCACTGCAGGGTTTGCACAGAATCAGTTCCCTTTACAGTCCCCCTGCTCTCAGCCAGGGCAGGCACAAGGTTTGGTCTGATTCGTTTCAGACCTCAAAGTTTGGTGTCAATGTGACTAGCAAGGAGCTGGTCTGAATAATCCCCTGCTCGGTGGAGCAACGCTAAAAACAGCACTTACTGAAAGAGAAGAGGGAATGGTGTGGGAATTCACAACTTTAGCATAATTTGGCTGGTGGTCCTAATTTATATTCCTGAGGATTATGGACCCTGTCCCTGAGCATGGTTGAGAGCATGCTAATATGGAGAAGGGTGACTATGGCTCTCTTGCACTGGTGGGAGAGTTGACATGACCAGACTAGATACGTTCACTTTAACCCTCTGGATCAGACTGTCCAGGACTGGGGGCCCCACACTCCTCTTCTGCCAGACTCTCAGCAGCTATTGCTTAGGTTTCCCTGCTACAGGCCAGTCATTCATTGGTGCCTTTGTCTGGCAGAACTTTTCTGTGTCTTGGTCTCTTCCTTATTCGGGGAAAAGCTTCTTGAAAGTATTTTCCAGTAGGCATTACTGCAAAAGCAGCAACTCTCATCAGCCCTGGACATACAGTGTTGCACCAGGAGATACATTTCTCTCATTTTGTATAAATAACCCCAAATAATAATTCATTCTGCTAATTCTCTGATTCTCTCCAACTCTTCCAAACTCATCCACCCTCTAAGCATGTAAAAATAAATGGCAGGAACAATTCATGTTGTGTCTACAGCTAAACAAACTCTCTTGGGTTCCACTGTTACCCAAACTGTACCCTCCGGACTTACTCCCTGTGGGTTGGCAGTAGCTCAGCACTTGCAGGCTCTCTCAGAGGCTTGGATCTGATGCAAAATCAGTCTTCCCCCCGAGACCTTGCAATCTTTTCACAAAGCTCCCGCAAAAGCCTAAAAGAACATCCAGAAGGCCTTATCTAGCACCAGGCTGTCCTGGGCTGTGGGAGGAGAGTGGATCTAAGATGGGCTGGCTTCCAGGTGGTGATTGTTCCCACCTCCTAAGAACAGCTTGCAGCAGCCTTGCCAACTGCTAGGATGCATCCCTAAATATAGGAAGGTTTTATGCCTTAAAATGTGATTCAGATGATTAAGAGACCTTCCTTTTAGGGATAAAAGTGTAGTGACATTTCATGGAAGCTGTATATCGCCCTTGAGAACCAAGGCATGCATTTTTTCAAGGATAAAAGATAAGAAGATAAAATAAAGAATAACCACAGGAACAGAGGAAATCAGCATAGAGGTTATGTTCCAAAAGTCTCCCCAGTGAAGCTTTGGATGTGCTTTGTTGTCATCATCCCCCTTGAAGACTATTTCAAGGCCTTACTAATATGTGGATCACGAGTGTGGCTGTTACCATAGGCACATAACTAATCAAATGGGGCCTAATTATGTATATTACCCAATCTGGCACTTTGGGAGCACTTCAGCGATGATTCCTCTGCTTGTCTGACAAATAACATGATTATTCAGTAAGCTGCATATGTTTTAGTGTTGCATTTTTGTTCTTTGATAAGAAACTGTCTAGCAAACCAAAAGTACTTTTCACTTGCAAAGGCGCAGCTAATGTTAGCAACAAGATTCAATTAATTATGTTTAATGAGCTAATAAATATATTTAGGACTCTGTGCTATGTTCAGTCACCCTAACAAAACACTTCATCATTAGTCACCAAAAATTAAACGGTCTCTCTTTTTCAAGGATGAGAGCACTTTAAAGCTTCAGTTTAAGATTAAACTACAATGCAATTTGGTCTAAAAATAGATTTTTAAATTGATGCTTGTCTCTAAGACTGAAAACAGAATCTTTATAAATATCTCAGATTTATGGGAGAAGCAAGGAATTTTTCAGGAACGTGTCAGAAATAAGTTGGTGATGTTCATTCTCATGCCCTCACTATATGAAAAAAGTGTGGAAGATTGCTGCTTCTCCCACCCTGCTACAATGCTCCCTGGCACAAACAGAAAACAAGGCCTTTCCTCTGACACCCATGGAAGGAAGGAGATTGGCAGCAGAAGGACAGTGGAACTTGTAGTGACAGAGGCTGCAGAGCTGAGGCATGCCTTAAATCATTTACGACAATGAGCTGGGAGACAAGACAGGAGCCATTCAGACTTGGGTCAGCAGGAGTCAGGCTTTTGAGATAAGCGGTCTTACCTGCACGGGTACCGCTGCATGCAGCATCCCACTTTTCTTCTCTGTCTTTCTGCTGACTCTTTACTCTCATAATTTTCTCCTAAGTGTATTCATGGAAAGCACAGAGAGAGGCCCCTCTGGAATTTACCCCCACTCCATGTTGGTTTGTCGTCCATCCCCATCACTCTCACACATCTGCCAGGAGAAGGACACATGGTCAGGAGAAGCTGCCAGTTTGAGCAGCCTCTTTCTTCCCCTTTTCCATGTGCTGAACAGATAATGCAAGGAGAAAGAGAGCTTGATTAACATGAGGTGACCAAAAGCACACCACCTTCTGTGCTTTTCTTCCTATAACAAGGATTCTTTAAGTCTGTGAGAGACAAATATGTGAAGTGTGGAGTTAAGACACTGGATACAAGAATGATGCGAACTGTTGAGCTACAGCAGAACTGGTGTAACAGAATGGGAAACCACCCAAACTGCAAGGCTAAGATGAACAGTGTGATCTACCATGGTCAGCAATGACTACGTAAGATCATGGAAAGAAGACTGAGGAAGTACCTAATGGGATCACCCATGTGATGTCCAGATGAGAGATCACTGAGACAAGCACAAGTTGTGGCAGATTGACTTTGGGGAAATTCTTTTGGAAACCCATCGGTGAACCCAATTGCTGCTCAGAGAGAAGACAAAGACCCTCTGCCCTTGCAGCCCCAGTGTGGACAGATGAAAGATCCCCAGGTCAAGGCCAGTTGCTCGCTGTCATCAGCACAGGTACGCTGCCCCTGATCAGCAGTCAGGTGGTCTGCAAGAGCATTACCTGGTGTGGCTGGGCTGTGTTGAGAGGTGGTGGTCCTGCTCCAGCTGGTCATTTAGCATATGAATGAGCAAGTATGATTGGTGTTTGTATGACTGTCACTGTAACACTTAGATGCTGTTCATGTATAATTGAAGTATTAGCAATAAAACACATAGTAGTAGTTGGAATAAGGGTATCCTAGTAAAAGATGGGATCGTATAATTCAATATTCACCACGTTGCTTGTGAGCCAGGGGGCTCTGTGCAAATGGGTTTTGAAGTTCCCAGCTTCAGTTGCTCTGTGACACCAGGCACCACACAGCCTCGTCTCCCTCCCCCAGCCCTCACATCATTAAAAATAATTAAACTGCTGTCCTGTGGTGTCCAGGTGTCACCAGACCTGGTAAGTCTCACCTCTAACTACCCGCTCAGCTGCACTGCAATAGCAGCCCTGCAGATGCTGCCCGTGGTGCTCAGCCTTCTCCCACCAAAGCACCAGGCGAGCTGCTGGTTGGGCACCCCCAGCTCCACAGATCTTCCCAGTGCACAGTAGGGAGCCACAAGTTATAATCAGCATCGCCCTGCCGCAGGTCGGCACACCCAGCTCTCTGCATTTTCCCTTGTTTGTCTTTTCCTCAGCCTCCATTTTCCTCCAGATCTCTTTGGTGTACCAATTAATCCAGAGGGTTTTCATTTACTCTGGCCGCCCAAACCAGCAATACATGAATACCCCCCACAATCACTGCCAACAGCTCATAATACATTTTAACTGCTCTTTGGCCTTTGATGTGTTAGCCTTCTGGGCAACATTATCATTACCCTTTATATACCTCCGTAGGTGAATGCTGCACAGAGGCTTGCACATGCTAAGTGGGTTTGCTTGTGTCTGAAATAAAATGTATTGTCCTAAGAACCGTGCATGGATTGTGCCCTCTTTGCTAGCAAAACCCTGAACAAGCCCAAAATAAACACCAATAGTATCCTGGGCTCTGGAGAGCTCGTTTTCAAAGTGGATGAGCAAATATAGGAAGAAACAGGACTTTGGTTTGAGGCACCTACCTAGGAAGAAACCTTATCAAGAGAAAGAAATCCTGGTAGTCTGAAAGTGTGGGCACCCTGTCAGGGTAAGCAGACAGCATGCCTTGCACACATGCACGTGCTGGAAGGAAAAACACCATTCTAGCTGAAGCGTCAGATACATCCAAATTCAGGAAAATAGAAGGGGTGATTTTTAGGGAGCCAGGGGTGTTGCAGTCCCAGACTGGGGCATTCTTCACAACTTCGGAGCCATTTACGGTTTTGAGGGCTCTCTTAATGGAAATAGTTTTACAATTGCATTTCTGAGGGAACATAAATCAACAAGGGTGGTGTCAGGCTGACAATTTGGAAGGGAACTGAGCCCAGACAGGAAAATGTGCAAACACTGAAGGCCCTGAAAGCTTAGCTGGAGATGGTACAGGTTAGTCAAGGGTATTCTACAGTGGCCACACAGGTGCTTACAGAAGGCGCATGGAGAAACAAGCTCCCTGTAATAAGCTGGTTTAGTGGGACATGAAGGGTACACGATGTTAATATGGGTGCACACACTGAGGCCGGTGGAGGTGGAGTAAAGTAGTTTCTAAAGAGAGTTTTCAGAGTCTCTGAGCCCAGCCAAGCTGTGGCCTCTGAACTTGCCATCTCTGACAAATGGTGATAAACGGCTCCCCCAGTCCCCATGGTCATCCTAGAGTTGCAGAACAAAGCCCTGCTCATCATTGCCCTCCTGTATCCAGAGGGTTGATATTTTACATTTCATAATTCTAAACTGGCTTTGATTAGGCAGACCAAAGCAGAATTTCCTTATTGCAGGCATTATTCTACAAAAGAGGCACTGGGCTGTGCCCGTGCAAACAGCTTGCTGTAGCAAGCAACCTCAGATCCCCTAATTCTGCAAGGGACTCATGCTGGATTAAGCTAGGACGACACCAAAAATCTGGGAGGGAGGCAGAGGAAGCGGCCGCTTGCAGCATGTTGCTGTATCAGGTCCGTAAAATGGAAATGAGCCTTTCCCCAGTCCCCCTGAAAGCACCAGGGGATAAACAGGTCACATAGGGGAGCTATTAAAACAGGTCCAGGGGGAATGTGGTTTCAAGCAGGGACACCAAACAATGGGCTGCCATTTTGAAGCAGCTAGAGACCAGGGTGCTCAATGACGTGGCAAAAACACTGTCATAGGGTACGACCCTCACTTGCAGGATAAATGGGCCCCTGAGAGTTCATTGTGAGGCGGCTGCTGACGTGCAAAGCCAGCACTGAAAAACATAAACTGCGCCTTCTAAAAATATGCAAGAGCAGCACCCGCGGGAGGGCGGCTCAGGGCGGGAGGAGCAGGGGGAAGAGACCGGCATTTTGTTGCTGCATCCCTGCGGGGTTTTAGGGAAGACACCAGGCGTTTTCGTGCCATGTTGAGAGCAGGGTCACACTGGAGGCTCTGCTCGCAGGAGCCACCACGTCATGCAAACAAGCCCCCAAAGGAAAGAGCCACTTCCCTTGATGAGCCTCAGGGGATATCACATCCCTCCAGCAAGGTCTGCAGGATGGAGACAGCCCTCCAAGCGAAGCTGTTGGTCGGTGGAGAAGGAGCTGCACACCCAGGCTGCAACTGAGCTGGGGACAAGCGGTGCTGCTGCTCCTGGTGAGCCTCCAGGTCCTTCCCCACTGGGACAGAGGGCTTCAAGACCTTGGCCTCTGCCACTGGCGTGATCCCGGCCACCACTGCCCTCCCAAGGCCCCAGAGATGGAGGGGGCTTCTCATCTGCAGGAGATGCCAGCCAAGAAAGAGGTGCAGAAACGGTTAAAGTAGCCGGTAAATAAAATTCCCAGTGGAAAAGCACGATCTGGGCAGAGAAAAACATCCTTTCCAGCACTGCCAACCACACACACTCGAAAATTATCGTCCAGAGAATCCCGGCTTTAAAAATCACAAGGGACTTTGTTCTGCTTTTTTCTAAAGAGAATTATGAATGTTCGTGCCTTTCCCAACTGCACTCCGATTTCTTCAACTTTACGATTGCATTTTCAAACTTTTTTCCAAGTCCCTGAGGGCTGCAAACATCTTCATTTTTTTTAATATATAAAGTAAAGATGAGAAGCTCACCTAATGCCCACAGCTTAGGGGCAAACAGCAGAGATGAAAAGATTTATGCTAAAATGAGGAGAATAGGAAATACTAGAGATCCCATGAATACTCTGCACTGTACATGTGTCTCTTATCATTTTTCTCCAGTGTTGTGCAAAAAAAAAAACCCCAACTTTTAGAAGATATTTTGCTGTTTTAACAAACATCACATTGCTGAAGTGCTTTATTTCCCATCATGAAGAGCAGGTCTTCAGTGACATTCTGCCTCCAAAAACAATGGGGTTTGCCACCAAAGACTGCAGAAAAGGTAGAACTGAGCCTGCTTCCCCAGGTTAAGGGGACCAGAGGAGCACACAGTTTCCAAGAGCATGTGGTGCGCTGAGGGTTGCTTCTGTTCATGGAGCAGGGAAGGCTGGGAATCATTATCCATCATCAAACCCAGACCTGAACCTTCCATGTTTAGCCTGATGCGTACAGAAATGTATTGCCCAAAAGGGGCAGGTGGGTGCCATCCAACTTACTTCATCTCCAACGGCACTGAAAGAACTGTTGTATGTCTTTAGAGGGATACCTGTCTTACAGGGCAGATAGACTGTGGTAAATATGTCAGCTTGTAAAGATCTCAGCGGTCCTCCGTGATTAAAGGCTTACCTGAGTGCGGACTCACTGTCACGCCTCTTGGAAGGATCTGGCTTGTACCAGCCTGGCTATCGATTGGTGCACTTAAGAGAACATGATACTCATTTGCACTGATCCTGTTAGCTTTATTTACTGTAACACTCACTGAAACATCCCCTTGTGGAGATAATGGCTTCCTTTGGCTGCTGTCAGAGTGAACACATGAAAATAAAAACATGCCGCTAATAATTGTGTCCTACGCTAATTAAAGCAAGACAAAAGCTCTGCCCTGCTGGGTTTGGCTCGCCATTGCCTGGGTGCTGGGACAAGCCTGAGCTGGGATAAGGGGCTGACCACAGGAACGCCAGTAACTGAAAGACAGCAGAGCCTAACGCACCAGTAGAACTCAAAGCCATGAGCTTCCTGCCAGCCCAGAAACTCAGCAAAACATCCAGGAGAGCAAGGGATATGTTTGGTGTCTGAACCAGCATCCAGCCCCCCAGAGGTGCTGCTTTAGGCAGAGCTCAGCCCACGTGGGCCTAAGAAACTGCAAAAGATGAAGGCGGATGGGTAAAGCATGCAAGTAAGCAAAGGCTTTTCAACAAGCAACAGGACTTTAGCAGGATGGTGGAAGAGAGGCAGAAATTTGCTTGCCTGTCTTACAGCAGGGGTAAGCGAGGAAATAGGTCCAGCTCTTTTTCCCTGCGAGGAAGCACCATAACCTCTGCACGTCCTGCCTTTTCAGGCTGAATCAGCATCCCGTCACAGTGGGCGCAAGTTGAAGAAAAAGGGAACAAAATAAGTAGGGGGGAAAAGAGCAAAAAGGGCCCCCCAGCCCGAACTAGAAAGCAGTGACATAATCACATCACTGAGCACTCACAGAGCTTGCCCTGTAAACAAACAGGTAACCATATCCAAGTGCTGTTGTACACCCAGATACTTAGTACTCCAGGACTGACCCGGGGTGGCCAGGCTTCAAACATCCCCTGGGACACAGCTTCAGGTACCCGCCTCAGCCACAGTGCTGCCTTGTGAAGCCTTGCTGTCCCTCATGCCCACTCAGGGTGCTCCCTTGGGCTGGCAAACTCGGGGTGCCCCAGTGGGCTATGGAAGTTGATCTTTCACATCGGCCCTTCTGTGGCTGCTGAGAATTGAAGCAGGCTTAAAAAAAAACCCTCCTGTTGCAAGAATGTGCTATGCTCACCTCTCATTCAGCTTGGACAGCTTCAGGAGGTTTCCCCATCGCTTTTCCCACGAAGGAGACAGTGATAAAGCAGGGAGCAAAATCTAGATCAACCCCAGCCATCCCCTCAATTACGTTCTTGGTCCTGAGGCTCATGAAGAGGTGCACTTTGGCTGCTGCAGCCATTTTTGCCTCTCGGGGAGCTCTTCACTAGTAAGCAAGCCAACACGTCCTCTTCTTGAAGCTCCTGACGCACTTACGAGAGAGATACACGCAGACTTGCTAATACACGCAGTCTGCAGCTTCCCTGCAAAGTCTGTGAGTAGCCACAAGAGTAAGAGAGAAAGGATCACTTCCAGGCACTGCAGGCAGTGATGCAAGAATGTCAAAGCAGCAGGCAACCACCAGACAGAGCCATTGGCTCCACACTGGCAGCACCACTTTCCCGCTTAACTAGCCCTGTAACTCCAAAGGATAGGCTTGGTCCTACAAGAACATGTGCACACTTAAACATAGAACTGTTTTGGACTGCATTACTTAAACTATTTTTCCTTTCTGTTTTCAAAAATCCGGTTTTTTATTCTCCTCGTGCTGGGAAGCATGGCTGCTGAAGGCTTCACTGCAGAGTTGAGGGACAAGACGACATGGAGACCAACGTGTAGATGGTTAACACACCTGAATTATTTTGGAGGTGAGGATGAAGATTTCCAAGTGACTGTAGCTGCTTGGTTGCTGGCTGGAGCACTGAGCTACTTACTGCTCAGGCAGTTTCCAGAGCTGTGTCAGGACCTAGGCTTTGCTGGCATCTTATCAACACCTGCCAAGACACTAAGGAATACTGGATGCTCTCCTCCAGTGCTGGGAGAAAACCCACTGGGCACTGGCATGCTGGCACCAAGTTGAGTGGCTCTGCTGCACTGCTGCTCTGTGTCCGCCAGAGCACCTTGCATGGGGTTAACCCCCATCATGTAGCCTGGCCTTTACATGCCACTTGGAAGTCTCACACACAGACACCTGGGGACTTGTTTCTACGATTAAACCCTGGTGGCAGTTTCCAGCCTTCTTGACATGGGGATTTCTCCCTTTATAAAGGCAATTTGTCTGCCCTTCATATGGGATCTTGGGGAGCAATGGAAGGGGAAAGACTGGTATGAGTCTGCCATCTTATAGACCTTCTTGTTCTCCACCGCGGTTTGCATAAGGGTCTTGGACTCTTTCATTAGTCCTTAGCTATTCCTGATCATCTTATTTCTTACTTCTCAGTAACCACCTCGATTATTACGAATATCTTCATCACACAGGAAGGAGAGCTGGTTCATGTCTCTAATGGAGCGGTTTAAAGCGACAGAGCTAGAACTCAAGCACAACTTACTTACCCAAGTGAAATTATTTAAAATATAAGCTTTGCTGCAACTGAAGCACGCTCCCCTCAGCTCAAGGTATAATTGCCCTTTGCAGGTGTATGGCATCCACAACTAGAAGCTGGGCAAGGGACCAGGAAACGTTCTGCTGCCTGATCAGCTCTCCCAGGCTTGTGCCAAAGAGGTTTCTCACAGGACCCATAGAAAACACAGTATTTTCTGAATAGTTATCACCCTGCAAAGGTCAGAACAACAGCAGACAAGACTTGTTTCTCCCATGGAGGTAAGAGCAATAGTCAAGTCTATATGGATTGTATACAGGCTAAGGAAGGTCCTGCTGGCCTGAAGACAGGATTTTACCAAAGCTTCAAGGAAAGTTAAGCTATTTTTTACGAAGCTATCTTCGACTTCTGGTCCCTAATGAAATGAAACAGTCAAGATTAACTAGACCCACTAGTTACACAGTTAACGACTGACTACAATAGACAATAAACAATAAATATCTCTTTTCCCACAGCAGAAAAATAAGCACCATGGACATAAATACATTTTTTTCTCTGGAGTTCCCCCCCCAGATATCCATCCTCGAGGTGAACCTGCTCCAGCACCATGTTGACACCCCTCCTGTGGCCAGGGGTAGCAAAACCAGAACTACCCTCTGTAGCCACAACACGGGGTGCCCCTAGTGCTCCCTTCAACCCATCAGCAGGGGGGTTTCTGCCCCATGCCTACAGACTTCTCCCTGTTAAGGGAAAACCAAGCCGTTCCCATGTATCACCACATTGTACTGGCTGCTATGGGCTCCTTAGGGAACTAGAGAACCTATCACAGCAGCCAGAGATCCATGGCAACCTGTGTTTGCTAGCCATAAAAATCACCCTTCTCCAGAAGCAGAGCTCTGTCTGAAGTAACTTAAAATCCCTTAGGGTAGCAACACCACTGAAAGGACACGACAGGACCCTTTCCTTCCACCAAGGCCCTTTGTCACTTCACGGTGTTGGTGGAAAGCCTTGCTCTAGGAATCTGGAGAAAGAGGCAATGTATGGAAATCATAGAGATGTTGGTCTCAGTGGTCAAAGTGCCTCGGAGCAGCTTTTCTTCCTCCAGAGCTCCCCACACTGCCGTGGGTATAAGCAATGCCCACCTGGCCAGCGAGCTCACATGTAAAACAACCTCCTTACACAGCAAGCTTGTTTTTCACTGCTGGCCAACCAGAGCGTGCTCCAGCTGACAGTGTTAAGTCCTCTCTGGGTCTCTAGCTGAGACAAAGCTGTCAGTAAAATCACAGGAGGGTGCACTGTGTCCTGTCCCCCCCTGGCTGTTTAAAATAAGTGTCACTAAGCCAGACAGATGCTGGCGCTGTGTCTCAGCAGGCACTAATTTAGCCCATACAGAGTGCTCTTACAGCATTTGTTTCTGGGCACAGCTTAATTGCAAAAGTAATTATTTTCCTATCAAACAGAATTGTAGAAGAGGGGAGCCATGGGATTTTGTGAGGATGATGGGTGATAATGGGATCTGAATAAATGAAACCAACTTTGACTCCTGTCTGTGCTCAGGACCACTAAGAGAGTAGTGCCGCTGGGGCAGGAAGCACAGCAGTGGGAAGTGGGGCACAGCTGTCACCAGGAAGACGGGGGTGCAAGGTCCCATCTGTGCTGTCGAAGGGCACTGGGATGGGGCTCCCTTCCATGCCAGGATGCTGCAGCAGAAACAGCAGGGCTGTGAACTACAGATCACACCTCTGCCCGTCTCCAATACATCCCAGCAGCTGCAGAAGGCCTCCGGGACATGCTGCTGGTATTATGGCAGGCCTCTCAGCCTTGCTGCAGGGAGCCAGCAGGACCATGCAGAGCTGGGGGAGCATCTCCAGGTCCTTCACCCTATCTCACTCCAGATGCGGCTCTTTTCCATGGCACACAGGTAGCTGTGCCCAACATGGAGCTGGCATGGCAACACAATGGCACCTGACATGAGGGTGAGGAGAGGGGACTGTGGCTGTCAACGTGGCATCAGGCTGCAGCTGCTCTGTCCAGTGGTGCATGGCAGCTTGTGTCCAGACTGCTCCACACCAGATGGTGAGTGGTTTGCGTCTCAAGACAAGCTCATTCGGTTTGTTCTCATTTCTGACCCTGTCTCAGGGGGTTCAGACACAAGCAGAATTAACAGAATAAGATGCCACCCCAAACACATAGCTTCTCCTATGACAGGGCAAACCAGACCAGGTTTTAGTTGGAGGGCATGCTACTGAAGTGGTCTGCTTCCTCAGGTGATGGCAGAAGTGAAAAAACATGGATAGGACCAAAACCATGGCAAGCGGAAGACACTTGAAGAAGCAGGTTGTGATTGTCTCTGCAGGAACCCTCACTCCTCAACCCTGACAGCCACTCCAGCATGGTGCCCACCACGTGGGCAGGTCTGTGGTGACCAAATTGCCTCAAAATCACACAGAAATGAGCAAATTGATTAGCGGTCGTAAAACTGTACAGTGACAAATCCTTACCTGAGCAAGAGGGACACCAGATGCCTAGGTCACGTCTTGGGCTGTGGGCCAGCAGAGTGTGAAGTCTGGCACAAATCAGGTCACCACTGCTCCTGCCGGGCACGTTTGCTGAAGCAGAGCCTTTGGGCAACCACTGGGCTGAGCTCAAGTCGCGTTAAATTCTGTACTAACACAGAAAAGGCGACAGACCTCAGCTCCCCATCACTGAAAGGGGTACCTGGAACATTGAATTCGTGAATGCATGGAGCTGCATCATGAAAGGACAAAGCACTGACTGCTTGGGTGTCTATAAAAAATAAGAAGTCCTCAGCACAGCTCATTCTGAGCTCCAACAGGAAGTCTGAGAACTTGTGCACGTTTTTTCTGCTTTGATATCTCCTTTAATGCCTCAGGCTTGTTGCGCACCCTATGACGCCTGTTGTATTAGGCGGTATCTCTGAGTCTGGGAGTATCGGACTTACGCATCTAAGCGGCAGCATCTACGGCGGGGCTTCGCTGCTCTATGAGCGCTGGCACCCTGAGAGCAGCGAGGCTCTGGCCGTGCAACCACTGCCCTCAAGTGGCATGAGCCGCGCAGGACCTTTCCGGAAGCTCCTTAGCAGAGCGAGGGCGCTGGCAGAGGCAAGGGCCACTTTGAACGCAGTTGAGCTGTGAGAGGGAAAAGGGGGACCGTTTTAAGGTCATGTAGAAATTCACCTTTTAAGAACCGAGCCCAGGAAGAGGTCAAAGGAAGGAAAAGGCACACTTTGCCCAGGGATAAAACTAGGCGCTCGCTTGGCAAACAGGTGTCTTCTCCAAGGCCAAAGCCGCCTCCAAACCACGGTGGCTGATGTGGCGTCAGGTCAGCAGCAGCCCATCATGGGCTACCAGCAGCCTGCTCCTTCCTCCAGCACTGCTCCTCGCTGGTCCCACCGCCAGGTCCCACCACAGGGAGCAGCAGCTTCAGAGCCGAGATGCAGCATTTTGGCCACGTCTGAATGCAAATCCCCAGCTCCAGCGCCCACATAAAACAACTGGGTGTCCCAGCATGAATAAGGGTGAAAAAATGATCCTACTTTATTCTGCTTCTCTGGATCAGTCACTCCTTTGGCTCCCATGGCGTTTCCTGTGTTAACTGCAGGGAACCAGCAGGAACACTTGAGTGAACAACTAAAAGGCATTTTTTCAGTTATTGGGGCAGATGAAACATTCTTCTACAGCCCTGCAAAGACAAAGGGTGAGAGCGTTACAACATCGTCATTTTAAAACCCTGAGCTGCACTGAGCTTATGGGGAGAGGGCTCTAGGCACTGCTCAGACAGTGATGCTTTGTAACAGCTTAATTGTCTGACTTGACCCTTCTTGCGTCTTCGAGGAAAGTCAGCATACAGCCAGAAGGCAAACATGGTGACAACAAGCGTTTCCTTAGGAAGGCTGGGGATCTGCAGGAAAAAAACTGAAGGAAGGGATAGAAAGAAGGAATTGCTGAGGGCTTTGCTCCTGTGTTTTCTCCTAGCTCCTATGGATCTTGCCCATGTCCTACTTGAGCAGCCCTTACTTGTGGCTGAAAATCTTGTAGGTGCGGAAGGGAAAACAAAACACGCACAGCACTGCAGCCACCTCCTCCCGCTTGCTTAGCCAGGGCCCCAGCAGTGAGGCCAGGCAGTACCACAGGGACACGGAGGGCTCCAGGCACCACCTGTGATTTATGGGAAGGGCTCATGTCCCCAGGCATGGCAGTGTGGTGCCCACAAGCCTGTAGGAGAAGCCATGGACATGGACTGGTGGAGGCACTGGGAGCTGCTCTGCTGTGGGCGCTGCTCCTCCCTGCCCAATGGGAAATGCCCGCACTGGGCTCCAGGGTTGTTGTTGATGCTTTTCTGGCCTGGCTACCAGCCTGGAAAACAGAGCTTCCAACCAAAAGTGAGAGAGCAAGTGGAGAGAATCAGGGAGAATGGCTCCAACATTCCTGCCTGCCACCGGCAGTGTTTCCAGAGCAATGGGGCTGGGAAGGCTGAGCCTGCCGAGCTCCCCAGTGAATAGCAGCGATGCACAGCTGATTACTGCAGCATTATAATGCCCTTCAGCAAACGGACTGAGCTCAGCCAGATTGCAGCAAACCTCTGGTTAAAATCCCCTCCCCAGTCCTGTAACACAACTTTGCATCTACACAGGCTTTTAGAACCAAGCTTTATATTCTGCAGGCAGAGGACAAGATTTACCAAGGGGGAAAGACTTTCTTGAAGCAGAAGGACCAAAGAGAGCTGTTAGTCACCGAGCTCAGCCAGGAAGGGATGGAGCAGCAGGTAATCTCACTGAAGCCTCCTACAGCCACATCCACAAGCATGTAAGGTAACAGCATTCACTTTGCTCTAGTTTAACGTGTTTAGCTCTTTTAGAGCCCCACACCAGACCTAGGGGTGCGCTTAGGTTGATTTGAAGGCAATAAATGCCTTAAATGAAGGCAAAACCTGCGGAGGGATCAGGGACTGCGGCATCTGGGATCAAGGCAGGCAATGTGACATTCCCTAGCATGGCCAATGCAGAGAAGCACATCCCCTCTACAGCCAGGGACAGGAGCAATGGGGGATGCACAGAGCTCACCTGGAGCAACTGGAGTGTCCTGGGTTCAGCAGCAGCAGCCATTTTTCTCCTTTTCAGTAGCTGGTGCAGTGCTGTGGTTTTGACTCTCAGCCTGGGAACAGCACTGATAACACCCATGGTTTCAGTTGCTGCTCAGTAATGTTTACTCTGACCAAGGACTTTCTGAGCCTCATGCTCTGCCAGGGAGGAGGGGAAGCCGGGAGGAAGCAAAGACAGAACACCTGACCCAAACTGACCAAAGAGGTTATTCCATACCACAGCACTTCATGCCCACTGTATAAACTGGGGGCAGTTACCCAGAAGGGTTAGATCACTGCTCGGGTTGGGCTGGGTATCGATCAGTGGGTGGTGAGTGGTTGTGTTATCTTCCCTCGTTATTTCCCTTATCACTATTATTATTGGTGGTAGCAGCAGTGGTTTGTGTTATACCTTAGTTACTGCACTGCTCTTATCTCAACCTGTGCGAGTTACATCCTTTCGATTCTCCTTCCCATCCCTTCTGGAGTAGGGGAGGGGAAGAAGAGGGGGGAAGTGAGTGAGCATCTGTGTGGTTCTCAGTTACCGGCTTGGCTTAAACCATGACATGGAGGAACAATCCTCATCAGCCACCAAACTGATTCCTCTTTGTGCCCAGCTTCGTTTCTCTGCACACCAGAGTACTAAATGCATGTTGTGCTGTGCAGCCTTGTACTGAAAGCACAAAGCAGGTACCAGTCTGGGGTGAGTAAAAACTGCCTACTTGGCTTTGCCAGAAGAGCTTGGGTGATGGCTGCACTCCTGGCTGGATCATGGTGCAGAGCACTTCAGGTCCTGAAAGCACAGATTTGCACTGCAGAGGTTGGTTGAGGCAGAACCTGCCCTCAACACTAATGAGGAAGTAATATTTTAGATGTTGGTAAGGCTTGGAGAATTCATTCCTTAATGCACTTTATGCAGTGACAGACTTTCCGCACCAGGAAAAGAGACCTGAAGGTCCCTAAGAGTTTACTAGAGAAATCAGTTGTCCATGGAGGAAGTTTCTTCCAAGCCCTCCTATTGAGAGATTGATTTATGGCCAGAAGCATAAGCATTTTATAACCCTTGTTGAAAATAAAGTACCATGGATGCATCATATTTTTAAGCATTAGCCTCAGCAGTATCTTGTGGATGAGAGTTCTTTTGGTTCACTCCATGAAGGGCCGGCCTTTACTGGTTTTGAATGAGTGTCCCTGTTGCTCTCACTAGCTATGTCCTCGTTCTCATAGTGAGAGAAGATGCTGGAAGAGATGGGGAACCAGAGCACAACACAAACTGCACAACATATTACTGAAGTGAATGGGGTTCACGGCTGAGTGCTCAAAACATGGATTTCTGTTTCAACAGCTGCTGAATGATAAGAGAGGTGGCCTGGAAGAGAACTCATGTTTTGCTTGCATTAACTGGATGTTATTTTGACTCATGAATCAACCCCTCCCTCACCTTCCCAGCCACTTACAGAAGGGACCTCTAAACCTTTCAGCAGGATGAACCAGACCAAGGGAGCTTTTGAAAGCCCAGAGTTTTGGAGCCCAGGTCACACACAGAGCACCCCCTTGAGCAGTGTGGCACCACCATTTGCATTTGGCCAGCAGGCCACGGACAAAGCCCTGAATGCAATCATTATCGTGGCCCTCTTCATCATCATGGTATCTCTGGGGTGTACAATGGAGATAGCCAGGATCACAGCTCACCTTAGGAAACCCAAAGGAGTGGCAATTGGGGTAATGGCCCAGTGTGGCATCGTGCCCTTGACAGCATTTGTGCTGGGCAAGCTCTTCCAGCTGGGTGCTACAGAATCCCTGGCTATCCTCCACTGTGGCTGCTGCCCAGGGGGAAACTTCTCCAACATCTTTAGTCTGACACTGAGAGGGGACATGAACCTCAGGTAAGGAAAGCTGAGTACATGCTCATTGCCCAGGCCAATCTAGTCATATGACTGGATCAGAAACCAACTTAATCAACATTAGCCAGCCCCAAGAAGCTGGGCGAAGGCTGAATAATGAAGTTTAGACTGTTATTAAAGAACCCATACTGCTGAATAGGTAAACTTTTCCCTGTTTTACAACAAAATGGGATTTTCTACCTTCCTCTAAAGAATATGGCTTGCTGCTCCTGATGAGATGGGTGCAGGAGCACTTTTTAATCTCCACATAGCAGTACAAACAGCGTATAGATGTTATATTGATCCATATAGCAGCATCTAGTTCTGTGTAAACTGAACATGCTGCCTGAAGAGGCTGCATCAGTGAGAAATGTTGAACAAGCAGAACACCACTCTCCAACAGACCCTAGTGATAAAACAAGACCCAGGGTGAAAATATGAAGTATCACTTTCTCTGTCACTGGTGAATTTCTGAAACTTGAGCTGTACCCGCAACAAGGGTCCTTTCTGAGTTTGTGTAGAACTGGAGTTATCTTCTCCTTTACTCATATCACATCCTTCTACAACTTGACAGTGATGTTGGTGAAATCTCAGTGGCAGGTTGGGAAAGAGCAAGGTAAAGCCTTACGTTAAAACCGTGTCTCCAGGTTAGCAGGAAAATTGGCATATTCAGTTTTAAAAGTGTCGTTCTTCTACTGAGGGGTCCTTTCTTCATCTCAGCATTGTAATGACCACATGTTCAATGCTCCTGGAAATTGGACTAATGCCTCTGCTTCTGTACCTTTACTCAGGAGGACTCTATGAGGGTGATTTGGAGGGCAAGATACCTTACAAAGGAATAATCACTTTCCTGGTGCTGATGCTAATCCCCTGTGCCATTGGCATCATCTTGAATGAGAAGAAACCACAGTACACTACCTTTATCGTCAAGGCAAGAAGTATCCTGTGCTAGCTGCCTTTCAGATAAGGGCCTCAGGAAGTTTTAAAGAACAGAGGCACAGAAATACTAACTTCTCTAAGGCACACCACAAATCAGCGAAAGGGCTGGACAGAATCAAGACCTCCACTTCACCTCTTTAATCATTAAAATATTTGCCCAAAAGGAAGTCCTCCACCTTTTCCAATCAAAAAAACATTTTGCAAGCAACTTCCTACCTTGCTCTCGTTTGTTGGCTTCAGTTTGACGTAGTTTCCCTTTGCTACAAGCAGCACCAATGAACCTCATAGACACTGCCTCCCACTCCAGTCAGAACCAAAGCAGACCCCAGATTAAACAAAAATCCAAAAAGAAACCAACCCCCATCAAACAAAAAACAAAGCCCCCACCCTGCTCTTCTCAGAGGTCTAGCACAAGGCAGTAGTCACATCCCAGGGCTGGTGCTTGCATCAAAGAGATACCTGTCCAGCAGAAGCCACTAAATCGCTAAGCGCCTACTTATGCCTGGAATCATCTCCCTGCCTCCTTTGTACATCAGGCATCTAAACAGCAAATAGGAAATCCAGACAACCAACTACACCATTGTCTAGCTCGAGAGCTCCACTAGCAGCACGCGGACTGCTGCTAACTAACAACTTTGTGAACCTGGTCTTCGTAGGGGTTTTTCACTAAGGCTTCATTTCAGAGAAGACAGAACCAAGTATGCCAGCAAATGGATGCCAGGACTTAGTAACAGACCTGACAAAATTACATTATTAATCCCTAATCTTTAACAATCATAGGAACCCAGGAGTCAGGCTAGAGCAGATGCAGGAGAACCAGAACTCTTCAAAGGTCCCTTTACCCAGCACAGAGCAGTGACGACAGGCCTGTTTCGAAAGAAGCTTTAAAAGCCTATCATTACAAGGTGACCTACACTGCCCCAACTGCCCCTTGGGTCATGCTCCTTTCTGCTAACACCAGCTTTCCGTTTATCTTCTCTACCAAAGAGGAAAGGGGTAGAGACTTGCTTTTAAGAAACACTTGGAAAACTCCATCCAAATGGGACTCCAAAGTGGAGAGACATGCAGGAGAGCTGAGTATTCTGCCTCCCCAAATTCCCCAGCTCCTTCATCTGCCAAGTCACCAGACATTAATGAGGCAACATGGAAATATAGCTGCCACCTTCCACATGTGCTGTAGGCGGGCTCTACCTGCAAGTGAATCGGTTTCCTCCCTGCCTGCTTCGGGTGGACGAGACTCAAAAGGGACCTAGACAGAGACACATAGCCTTAAAAACAAGTGGCTGGGGGAGCAAGCACCTGTCCTTTTGCATATAGACCAGAAATGTACTTAGTTATTTAAGGTGTCTGTAGGTAATACCTCAGAATGGTCTCCTGTTGATTACTTCTAACATTTATGTCCATGAAAGAAACACACTTACACATTCTCGCTTATACTTACATATGTGAGTGACAGAGAACCCGGCAGAGAGGCTTCCAGTAGGTGAGGGAAGTTTTGCTGGGGATTCCTCTCTTGTCCATGACTTGATTGCTTTTATTTCAGGCAGAGATGGTTCTGCTGCTAGTGTCATCTGCTGCAATAATTGTTCTGTCTGTGGCCAATATGGGAAGCGGTATCATGGCTGTCTTCTCACCATCCCTTCCTGGGATCTTCTGCCTTGATGCCTTTTATTGGATTCCTGCTGGGCTATGCTGTCTCTGCAGTCTTCAAGCTTAATGACCAGTATGTTCCTCCAGTCCTCACTTCCCTCACTCTGTTGCCAGAAGGAACAGATGTATGGCAGCTCTGGTCTATGGAGCAACGGTGAAAACATGGGTTTCGACACAGATGTAATTCTGAAGGATAAACACTGTAGTCTCCCAAAACAGGCCCTAGGAGTGTAAGCAGACACACTACACACTGGTTCCAAGTCAGTGACACCCAAGCCTTGAGTGGGGAGAGAAATCAGTTCAACCTCTGCGTGGCTCATCAGAGAAGAGAGGAGTAGCTGGAGCCGCTTTATTTGACACGGGTACCCTGACCACCACAGAAGGGATGGTAGGTTCACTGAACAAGCAGATGGATGGTTTTGACCATCACTAGTAATCTGCTAAATACACATTACCAGCCGCTGATCTCGGTAATGAAACTGGGGGAAGATGAGAATTAATAGCACCACACAGAAAATCGACTAATTGGGAAATACCAAGAGAGACAAAACCTCAAATTTTCTTAAACACAACTATTCTTAAGCCAGTAACTCCCCCAAGCCTGTCAGTGGTTTCCGCTGCAGCCCCAGGAATTCAGGATGGAAACCCTGCATATAAAACCTGCTCCTTCCCTTTCCTATCCTACCTAATTCAGGTAGGAAGCCCCCTCGTCCTCACCAATTTATACCTTCCCACCTTAGGCTTCCCTCTTCATCTGAGAAGGAGATTACTTTCCCGCAGGAAGTTCAGAGCCCAGAGCAGGACCTAAGGCCTCCAAACACCATCAAGCACAAAGTCCATATTTGTGATGTGTTCTGTCTCTGCCCATTGCAATGGGATCATGAGGCAATCCCTTCTAGGGATCCCAGTATTGCTCCCGATAAAGCAGCTTTCAGCAGAGACGAATGTACAAAGCATTGCAGCAGCAAGGTGGGCAGGGTTTATTCAAAGTTGTTTGTAAGTGGGTCAAATCTGTAACCTGCTCAACTTTTCCTGCCTCGGATGCAGGCGGACAGTGTGCATGGAAGCTGCCTGCCAGAACATTCAGCTTTGCTCTACTATCCTCAAGTTGCCTTTACCCCAGAAATCATCGGCCCCCTGTACTTCTTCCCATTACTCTACTTGCTGTTCCAGCTTGGAGAGAGACTTCTGCTTACCCTGGTCTTTAGGATCTATGACAGAATAAAGACATCCAGTGGCAAGTACAGCTTTGATCCTGTATTTTGTACACTTTCCAGTCCAAACCATATACATTTAGAATATAACCACCAACGAATCACTGCTTTTTAAAGGCAGAATCCAGTCACCTTTTAAACTCAGGGTTACCTGCTCAACACATCAAACACAAATCACAGTCAAAAATTCAGAGGTAACTGAAGACATCAGAAATTCTGATTTCTTATATCATCAGAATGTTTCATATAGCTATATACTGTCAGTGCTTAGAGACTTTCTGAGGCCTGTGCTTAAACTAGGATGGACCTCCTGCTAAAGCTATGACTTGCACTGCGCACATGCAAAGAACTAGGGTGTTTATACGTGAATAAAACTACACAAGAACATTAGGTACTTTTTAATACCACAACAGCTTGCAGCAAAGCTGGCATTTGAGAGATTCACTGAACAGCATCACTTTTGGAGTGGGGGGAGGAAGAAGAGGACAGAACTGCCACGTACTGCAGCTGAAGGAAGGAAACATTCGGATCTTTTGCTAGCAAAGTATAGAGTCCAGCTTAATTAAAATACGGTATTGGTACAGATGTGAGGTAGGCTTCCCCAGCTTCAGCAGGTCCACAATGCCAAAGCCCAGCTGAGTGTCTGCGAAGAAGACTGGAGAGCGCACGGCTGCATGAGGATCTTCCACAAGTCAGCCTTCTGATGCTTCCAGACCAGCTTTCTCTAGTCCCTCAGGACAGCTGAGCAGCTGCTACGAGGGCATTTTACCTGTTATTCAGCTTCATGCTCAAGGATGACTTCTAGTGGGAAAGAAAAAACAATCCACTCAGTTTGGACCCTCAGGTGTGCCGTCAGTGCAGAGCAGCTGGTATTGGAAACCACCATACAGGCACTTGCAAGACTGCTATAAAAGGGTGACTCTCCAGGCTCTGAGACACAGAGGACCGAAACAAAATGGCTTAAGTGTTTTGGAAGGACTTCCAAGGTCCTGCTTCTGCTTTAGATCACACAGCGACACCAACTGCAGCTGTGTCACAATCTTTCCATCACTGGCTTCAGAACCCCCTATTCTCATGACATTTTTTCTTCAGGCGCAGCAGACCTGCTCTGTGCTGGTATGGATGCAGTTGGTTATTAAGAAATTAAACCAGTGTCAAGACCCTGCAGAAACAGTGGGAAACCAGGAAAACAATAGAGACTCTGCAGCAGCTGCTATCACAACCCCTCCAAGCTCCACCTCCTGCAGCCGGCTTACAGGTCTCCAGCAGTTCTGTGTAAGACTTTTATCTATATGCTCGTTTTATGTCCGACAAAGGGACTGCCACAGAGCTGTCTGCACCCTCATAGTTATTTCCCAAAGGCCTGGCTCCAGACTAAGCCTCTCTCTGCCTGCCTATGAGGGAGACTTCCAGGGACTTCCAAGTCATCGTAACAACCCTTCGGGAAAGCTTCAGGCCATGCTCCCAAGTGACTGTCCCAGTTTTGCCCATATAAAAATCCCTGCCCACATTAGTTCCCTTTTTTATGGCACATGTCTGAAGCAGCTCCTGAAGGCATCGCTGAAGATTAACATTATTTCTCTAATAAAGACCCAGAATGAGGTGTGAAAGTCTCTCAGTGAACAGCCAAGACCCAGTATGCAGCTGAGCAGCCTGTGGACTGCTGGTTACTCCCAATTTCCAAAACCTGAGCAGTGCAGTGTACCACAGCAGAAGCCACAAAAACTGAATACAGCAAAGCAAACCCTCTTGGCACGTTGAGTTTGGATCCAGCAAGCCGTGATGAGCACTGAACGTGCCTTGTTCCATAGAACTGAAGACACCAGTTGTTCAGGACACCACCTAGCTACTGCTACCCTACAAATACAAGGGAAGACTCACGCTAACACGTGCGGTGTCCCAGGTATGAAACTGAGACACGGGAACAGGCTGTCCAGAGCAGCTCCGAATGCCCCATCTCTTGCAGCGTCCACGGCCAGGTTTAATGGGGCTTGGAGCAACCTGGTCTAGTGGAAGGTGTCCCTGCCCATGGCAGGGGGTAACTAGAGGACCTTTAAGGTCCTTTCCAACCCAAACCATTCTATGAATCTATGAAATATGCACTGTAACCTGGTGTAATCCGTCTTACTGTAATCCGTAAATGCAGAATAGATTTCTGGCTAGAAGCTAACATGTTTTAAACTGAAGTTTTGAAACAGCGAGCTCCCCAAGTGAAATGCAGACATCGTTCATGCTGCTTACAAGACAAGCAGTGTGGTCAAAATAGAATTCAGAATATTCATAGAGAAGGTAGCACTTCATATTTAGCCTGAGGAAGGCAAGTGTCTGAAATCACACCCCACTCCAATCACCAGGTACCTTCAGCCCTCTGGGTTCCATTTGGAGCCAAGTCCCATGACGCACACGATCATTCAAGTAAGCAGGAAAGACCCACTGACTTTGAGATGGCATAGCTAACCTTACCCCTCATACCTACCAGATGAGCCTCAATGCTGCCTCTGCCCCTAGGGGCTAACCCCCCTCTTCTACACCTCTTCAGGTGATCCAGCAGCCAAATCAGGATACTGCTGGGAGTGAAGCTTCCCACTCTCCAAAGCTGCCTACTAACAATCCAATTAACCATCAGCCCAAACCCTTCCCCATGCCTGCCCCCAGGAGCACTTGGCAGTTTGATACCGTGCTGCCTTGACAGATTCACAAAACACAAAGCTCCTTCTCCCCCACCAGCCTGGAACACGAGACCTCTGCCACAGACACCAAGCAACTCACCCCCCTGAGGGGAACCACCCTGTATTTCTTAGGACCCTAAAGCTTTCCATGGATTACTACAGCAGTTCTGCAATTTTTAAAAACTAAATTCTAAAGCTCTTTCTTGTAACTTGCGTGAGGGCTTGAGAAGCACAGGGACTGCAGAGAGTTACTGCCCCTGCAAGGCACAAACACTAAACCACAGATCTCCAGGGTACCACTGCTGCAGTGCTCCCACCCACCAACTTCAAAGTCCCTCCTCTTCCCCCAGAAGGACTAACACCTATGAAAATGCTTTACCCACACCTCACTGTTCCCTCATACACATGTGCACAAACACACCAATGAAGTATGCTGACTACACCAGTCTTTAACATTCCAAGCCTATTATCCGAAGTCATTAAAATGACTTGTCCATTCTATTTTTTACTACTATGACAGAGGATTCTCCTTATTCCCAAGGTTCTTATTTCCATATAGACACATTTAAGTACATGGCACAATGTATTAAAAGTTAGCTCCTCCCCATACATCACTTTGCTGCAAACCCATCTTTGAGAAGTATTTTAACACTAACACAAGGCACCATCTCAAACAATATTAACACTTAAGAACACACTAGAAGCAGAGACATGTTTCTTTATATTTTATTTGAGCTATTTAATTCTTACGTATCAAGAATTAGGGTGCTTTATAGAATATTATTACCATAGGTAAGTGAAATGGGCATTTTCTTAAGTGTAGTGCAGGTCATATTAAATGAAAAGCTTTTAAAATAAAGTTTTATTACCAGTACTGACCAGCATTCAATCTGCTGATCTATAGCTGAAACAATGGTCCAAAAGCACAAAAAAATACTCTCTGAAATAAAGCTTTATGTACAGCACATGTAGAGCTCTTAGATGCCTAAAGCTATTAGTTTAATTTGAAATATTAAACTAATGTTCCGAGTTGCTCTTCACAGTTGAATATACTGGGAATTAAGTGTTCAGATGACTTTTTTTGGAGTACAAAAAAGTTTAAGTTGTTCGCTTTAGTTATAAAGAGCTCTGCCAATATACACAAACTATACACTTCAGACATTCACAAAAAATGTGAGCAAGAAAAGGGTTATCAAAAGACATTTAATACAATTAGTCAATAACCCTTCCCACCATGGTCCACATCTACAAATTTTCCCATTCCTCCCCCCTCCCCATCCAAACCCTTCCCGGCAGAAAGTCACATACTTACCACTTTTAGCAAGTATGGTTTAAAAAAAGGGCCCCCATAACTGAACTATAAGCTCAGTTGCCACTGTCAACTGATCTGGATCTCGATCTAGACCTCTGCCGATCCTCAGATGACGGGGATTTGGATCTACTGGAAGAACCACGTTTCTGGCTTTTCTCTGGCACTGGAGATCTACTAACTGATCGAGACTTGCTACGGCTCCTACTCCTTGACCTGCTGTAGGACTTGCGGCTGCGGGAGCGGGAACGACTCCGAGACCTGGATGAGCTTCTGCTACGAGACCGTGACCTGCTTCTGGACCTACTGAGGAAACAGAAGAGCACTGGTATCAGCAATGAAATATCATGGACCACGACAATAACCAGGCAAATCACCAGACTCCCATTCAGTTGCCTGGTCACTGACTTCGAAGCTTTCTTGGTTAATACTTAAGTGTTATTTGAGAACAGAAATTCGTACCTGTGCCTTTTGCTGCCTTCAATTAGTTTGATTTTCCTTCCATTAATTTCTTTACCAGAAAGCTTTTCAATAGCATTCTTTAAATCACTGTAAGAGGCAAATTCAACCACCCTACAGAAAAAAAAAAAAGCCAAAACAAAGCACAGATCTCACTATTACAAGTGGCAGTTTTGGTGATAGAGCAAAACATACTCTGGGAAAAATAAACAGCTCAACAATTCAAAAAACCCCTTCACTGCTCAGTGTACTCATTCCTTGTTATAACTCAAACAAGAAATGAAGAACTCCCCTCCCAAAATACAAGAGAATGTATTTTCAAAAGGTAGCTAAATTAAGCCAAGAACAGCTGCTAAGCACTGAAAGCAGTCAGCTTCCCTCCCCAGGTACGATACAAACAGTACTCTACAGCTTTCAAGAGGTGTTGTTAAAGGCTTACCCTTCATTTAACTTAGGTCTGTGTGCATCTGCAAAGGTTACTTCCCCAGCTTGTCTCATGAAGTCTTTGAGATCCTAACACAAGACCAGTTATGTTATGCAAAGAAGTGACACTAACACTTATCTATACAAAACCAGATAAACCCAAAAGAAACTTATGACTACTGGAAGAGAAGATGTTAGATAAAATTACAAACATGGCAATTGCCATACTTGTATTCTACCAAACTGAATTATCTTTATCAGGGCATGAAATAAATGAAAAAAGCATATTGCTTTAAGCAAAATGCTAATAAATTGTCTTAACATTAACGAAAACATTAGCCTACAGAGACTATATAGATTAAATAAGAAAGAGAGAAAGAGAGAGAGAGAGAGAAATCAAGTACATTTGTATATATAATGGACTGAGTGTGAAATACCCATATATTTCTGAATTATTCCAGCCTCCATTTACATTACAAGTCTTACAGCATACAGAATTACATTTATGTAACACCAATTATTTTGTGCCCCATATGTCATTAAAAATATAGTTTACTTTACCTTTATTAACAATTCCCTAGGCTAGCCAAGCAGCAAACTGCATTAAGCGACCGGAGATACCGTCATGATTTATGCCCGACTGGCTCTTCGCCACCCACTTGACGAACACTACCCAGTCGATGGAAGCCATTAATCGCACTGCGCTCCCTTATTAGGAGACTACTGATGGATCCAGACATTCGCTATGCTTGATGTTACCAAGGACCACTTTACTGCGATCAGGATTCCAACGACCACCTAATTTCGTATCTTTCAACTCTTTTCGACCAGGACCTCTTTATTCGGAAGCGTTACAGGAAGAACAGCTCTCAACTTAGGAATCAGATCTCGTAAACGCTCTGGGATCGCTGCAATGTGGCACTTTAAGGAGTGCATCGATTACGTCTAGACCGGCAAACACAGATCTAGAGGTGGCCATGTGACATTGTAGGAGCTGACTGGAAAGTCAACCAGGCCCAACCAAGAGTGACCAAGACAGAACGATTAGGATAACCCACAGGCACTCCTCGTCATAAGGCCAACGACACAGATAGGCTGGCAAATAAAGGGTTTAATATGTGGTTAAAATGGATTTAAATAAACAAGAAAAAATAAATATATATCCTCAAACATATACATTTATTATTAAAAATTAAAATTAACTAGTTAATATTCAAAATATGTAAATTGCATTAATTAAAATTACATTATTTACGAAAATGTTTTGAATCCATTAGATTTAATTTTAATTAATTATTTTACAAAACTATTACATTACATACCCATTAAATGAAGTCAAAATAGTTAATCATGTTTCAACAAACCTGCCAGCTGACTCGGGATGACAAATTTTCTACTATGAGGCGATTTTCTGTTCTTACAGGTGGAGCATTTCTGTTTGGAAATAAACAATTGAGGCTTTTATTAGTAATTACAATGACCAGCAACAGCATATCACCATTACTACAGCTCCGCTATTAGTGCCCCAAGTAATCTAAAGCAAGCATTAAATACTCTGGGGAGGGAGCATAAAGACGACAAGCTTATCTGAGAAGTTCTGTAATCCTCACTATCCTACTGCCACATCAAAAGATTGACTAAAAATGCAAATACCTTTTAATATCTTATTCTCGTTCAAGTTCTTGGATGAGCTCTCAGATGAGCCCACAGTATTCTTTTTTAAACTATGCCAGTTCAAAGCTATACATACCTCCTGTCACTGCGTGGACGGCGGCTACTAAACCGGTCAGAGTACCTCCCTCTGCCTCTACCCCTAGAGCGTGCTCTTGCATGCTCAATTGTAACCCTGAGGAAAAAAGAAACAGAAAACCATTTATTTTAGATTTTTCTTCTTATGTATTCCTTTAGTAACAGTCATTGGGAAAAAAAAAAAAAAACACAAACAAAACAAAAAATTATGTTAAACAGTACTGATAACACAATGCAAGTTAAAATGGATCTACTTCTTATTTTAGGTACTTAAGCTTATATATCCATGAAATAGGGTACCTCACCTCTCACTACAAAGCTCTTTTCCATCCAGTTCATAGACAGCATCATCTGCATCCCTCGGATCCTCAAATTCCTGCAAAACCACCACAGCAAAACCACGGAAGTAAAGAACTGCATCTCCAAGAAATTAACAAACGCTTATTTGCCACACGGCATACTTAGCTGAGCACGTTAACGGCATTATCTTTAAAAGCAGCTTTGTGCACATCACACGTGCATGAGATCCGAGCGCCCACCAGCGAACGCGGCAGGCCGAGCCCCGCAGGGGAAAGCACTCACCACAAACCCAAACCCCCTCTTCAGATCGATGTCCCGGATGCGGCCGTATCCTTTGAAGAACCTCTCCACGTCCTTCTCCCTGGCAGCCGGGTTCAGCCTCCCGATGAAGACACGGCAGCCGCTCATGGCTATGTGCGGCGGAGCTCGCTGCGGGAGACACGGCGCTCAGCCAGTCAACGCCCCTGCCCTGCCCGGTGACTCAGCAGCCGCCCCCGCCCCTACGCCAAGCCCGCAGCTCACCCCCACTCCAGGCCAATAGGAAGCGGCCAAGTAGACCCCGCCTCAGCCTGAGCCAATAGCAGCCCGAAGTCGCGGCAGCAGCCCCGCCCACAACAAACCGACACCCACCGCAGCCGCAGCCCCCTGCCCGCGCATGCGCGCTGCCCGCCTCCCCCCCTCCCCACCGAGAAAGAGAAGACAACGGACCGCCATTGCTCCGCCACAAAATGGCGGCCCGGGCCGCACCCAACCGCAACGCCACGAGGCCTACCCGGCGAATAGCGCCGCAGCGAAACAGAGCGACAGGAAAACCGGCCGCACAACCCGAACTCCTTGCCACACCGACCCTGCTCCCCGACGCCGCGGCGCTCCGCGGGGAGCCCTCCCGCGCTGTCACGAACCTGGGCTGCGGGTCTCGGTGTGAGCCGAGCCGGGCGGACGCGGGGCGGTCAGCGCTCGGCTGGCGGGCAGCAACGTCCTTCCTCACCGACGTCCGGCTCCTCACTGTCGCACCGCCCCGCAGCTGCGACGCAAAATGGACGCGGCCCCGCGCGTCACCGCCGCCCCACGTGACTCTGGCACGGCGTGGCGATTGGCGGAGGTGGCGACCAGGCCCCTCCCCCGGGAATCTAGGTCGGGGGGGGGCCGGCGGTGGGGCAGTTGTTGGGGTTGAGTGTAGTTCGGGCGCTGCCTCCGTGCTGAGTCCGGGCGAGGGCCGAGGGCGGCTGCTGTTGTTCTGGTTTTCATCCAGCCGGCCTGGGTGAGGTAACCGGTGGTGGTACGCTGAAGCTGCTTCTGTGGGAAGACAGCCGGCGGTGACGTTAATGCTGGTCTGGAGCGTGGAAAGCACAGGGTGTCGCTTCATACGCTTAAGGAATGTTTTGGGTTGGAAAGGACCTTAAGGATCACCCGGTTCCATCCCACCTGCCACGGGCAGGGACACCTTCCGCTAGATGAGGTTGCTCAAAGCCCCATCCAACCTGGCCTTGAGCACTGCCAGGGATGGGGCAGCCACAGCTGCTGCAGGCATCCTATGCCAGTGCCTCACCACAATAAAGAACTTCGTAATATCTAATTTGAGTCCTTCAGCATAAAGCCATTCCCTCTTGTCCTGTCACTATGCCCTTACAAAAAGGAAGTCCCTCTCCAGCTTTCTTGTAGGCCCCCTTTAGATACTGGAAGGCCGTCAGCTGGAAACCATTTTGAGAAGGCATAGAAAATACAACCCCAACCTGATTTTCAGTGTGGCTTAGCATAGGGCTGGCATTAAAACTGATGTGACAGGTTAAACACAACCGCCAGGCTCTTTCATTCGTATCGCACGTAAAGGTCTCAAAAATACGATGCGCTTGTGTGCCAGGCCAGCACAGGAGTGGGCAAGCTCTTGCAGGAACAAGCATGTCTCTCTTGACCATGATGAACAAAGAATGAGAGAAGAAAAATAGACAAGGAGCACCTTATCTGTTTGCATCCTCATTTGGAATAAAGTGTGTAATGACAAAGTAGAGAGCTGAGCTTTGTTTCTCTTTAAAGTAACTGCAGAAGCTGGCAAGAGATTGTCCCAAGGGGCACTCAAAATGCAGAGGACATCTGGAAGCTGAAGATGCTCCCACTGGTTTTCTAATGCAGATGGAGGTTATGGCTCTGTGACTCATTGCCAGATTTGTGCGCTGCTTTGGCTTTACACAAAGAGTTAGCTGGCAATTATAGCTGCATCAGGTTGACCTGAGGACAGTATGACACTTTTGGCAGCATTTCCCTGACTTGTCTCCTGGAGCCCCATGCTGCCTCAAGTCCTAATCTATACCTGTTCCCCTTGAGGACTATGAAACGCCATTTTTGTTGCCTCCAGTGACTGTTATTACTCAGCTCTATGGGAATGATATTCTCTTTTTCACGCTTAGTCACTGACTTTTTCATTTTCCCTGGAAAAATACCACACACAATGCCACTGACTTCATCGCTTCATACAGCTGCCCCCACACGCACTCCTCAAACTGGAAGAGCGTACACAGTTCGGGAACTGGGAGAGTTATTTCCGCTATGTGCAGAATGCAATGATGAGAAAGGCTACGGTGTAGCTAAAGGTTTTGCAAGAGCAAACTGACTGCTTTTCTATTGGATCACAAAAATGTGAGCTTCCATTCGGAAAGGATGATGCACAAGAGGGAGAATATGCAGCAGAGGGAGGACTCTAAGCAATGAAAGATAACACTTGTGATTACCCCTGTGGATCGTAACCTTTACCTGCTGAGGAAAATACATTCATGTGCTAACATTTAACACTGCTAATTTCATAATGAGTTACAGTGCTTTAACAGGTGCCATGGGAACAGGCAGTCTTGTTCCATCAACACTGGGACTCTTCTGACTGCAATGAGCTGGCTCACAATGCTAAACCTGCAAAAACTAGCCATGGAAAGGCCAGCAAGCAGATTTCTACTAGTTTAATGCCCTGGAAAACAGCTTGTAGTGGGATAAAAACAGGGGTTAGCACCAGACAAAGAAGAGAGGAAGGGACAGGAACACCCCACTAAGGAAGAACTGTTCATAATGTTCTAACCTAAAAGAGGGGAGTTTCAAGCTGGATGTGAGGAAGAAATTCTTTACAGTGAGAGTGGTAAAACACTGGCACAGGTTGCCCAGAGAGGTGGTGCATGTGCCGTCCCTGGAGACATTCATGGCCAGGCCTGACATGGTTCTGAGCAACCTGATCTAGTTGAAGATGTATCTGTTCATGGCAGGAGAGCTGGACGAGATGCCCTTTGAAGGTCCCTTCTAATCCAAACTACTCTATGATTCTATGATTTTTGCAGTGTGAACCTGCACCATAAAAAGCTTTGACCTTGTTACTGGAAGGCAGTAATATCTCTGCATCTCATTTTCAGGCCACTGGGAGAAGGGAAGCAAAAGTTAGGAGGGTATCCGGGAGGCAATAATCTCTCTTTAAAAGGTTCCTGTGTTACCCAAGGGTGTTACAAACATAAAGGTCACACACTGTTTTACTCACATTGGTTTCTCAGGTAGGTAGGTCATGAGCAGGCACATGTATTTCCTACCCAGTTTCTCCCAGTTTTATGTTAATTTGTCTAGGTCCCTTTTGAGTCTCGTCCGCCCGAAGCTGGCAGGGAGGAAACCTTTTGGCTCAATGCTGTTTGAAGACCACCTGGGCTTGCTAATATTCTTGCTGCTGGCTAGTGTCCACACTCCTACATTCCTTACAATTCTGGGCTGCTGAAAACCAAACAAGCCGGCTGAAAACCCTCTAGTTAGTTCATCAAGGTAACCAGGTAAATACAGTCACTATTTGGAAGCAAAAAGAGCATGAGGCAGCAGAAGACTAAATGAAAGCTGGCATAAATTCCCAGCAAGCCACCATTTCTATTTGGTACTGTTTGTGGAAAATAGTTGATAGGGATTATCTCTTCACTGTCCCTTCCAAATACATAATTAGATGTCATCAAATGAAACTAACAAAGTCCAAGTTCAAAACATGCAGAAGGAGGTGCTACTTCATCAACTGGTAGTAGACCTCTGGCATAACTTACTGGAGGATGCTCTGGATACAGGAATTTTATGTGGGTTTCCCCTACGGACAGCTTTAAACCAGGAAGGAGGAGGGAATGGGAATAAAAAGGAGGAGCGAGATAGATGAATAAAGACAGGCTCCAACTCAGAGACCCTATACCTTCCATTGCTGAAGACCCTCTGCAAAACACACTGACTGTCAGATCCAGGGTAGGCAGCTTGGCCAAAGCCATATAGCCAAAGGCTCAGCACTTTCCCAGTTCTGCAGTAGTTCTGTGAATGCAAACAAATGTAGCCAGCATTCTCTTTTGCTGCTGGTGAATATATTTATTACTTTCACTGTAGTTCTCCATGCTAAGCTCCTCTACCTTTCTTTACATTCTCCTTTTCTGTACACTGACTTACCTGTGCATTCTCTGTCCTTTTCTCCAAGGCTCTGTGAACTAACATATTTCTGTTACTGCTAGATTAAGTGTAGCTCTCCTAAAGGCAGCAGCAATGAGTGTTGGTGAGCTACTTTGCAGGAATCTCAAGGAGGTGGAAAAACTAATTAGAGAATTTAATATTTGAGCACCAATTGCTTTACTCCAAAGCATTTGGAGAAAGGAAATCGAAATTTACCTAGAAATAATACAATAACAGACATTCAGAAATAACTTTGTCACGCACATTCAGCCCTGCTTGAAATAAAATAGAATAAAATAAAATCTGAAAAAGTTTTTTTTTTTCTTGTTGGGTTAATATTTGAATCATCAGAACAAGTTTGCAGCAGCTCAGTGTATTCAGTTATCGATGCTGAATGTGAACTGGTGAGGAAATCTTACCACACTGAGAGCAAGTTGTAGACTGATACAAAAACATTTTACTGGGTCAAAGCTGTTTATTAGCCTTCAGAGACAGAATCATGTGGGCTTCCACAGCTGGACCTTTCCTAAAAGATCCCGAGCCCCTTTCTCTTTTAACTCAATGTTACATGTACCCCCAAATGCAGCCACTGCACTCATGGCTATGGTCTGCCGCTACGTTTCCAAGCAGCTCAGATACCACATCTTTGTTTTGAGAATCCATCTTCTTTGTTTGCATAGACCCAGGAACTAACATTGGCAAGAGATTTTATTTTCAGCAGACGGCAGATTGCAGACACTAAGCATGTCATGTCATCTTCACCTTTTGCTTAATTGAGACTCAGTGTTCATCTAAAAAAGGATAGGAAGAGCATAGGTCATAGGAGGGGAAGAATAGGATGGAGTTCACGTATTCTCAAGCAGCCAGCATTTTAATCCTTAAGAAACTCCCTGAAGTAACTAAGGAACCATCCCTGAGGAATCTCTAGCACCATCCCCAGTGCCTAACGTCCTGGCAGTGCAGTGGTTTTTCAGCCAGCAGGCTTAACTTCAAAGGTCAGAAAGTTGTTGGAACAAAAGATTAAATCATCGATTTGTAAGCACTTTCATTCAGTAAACTGGTAAGCTGCTCTTGCCAACAAGGCAGGCAATCTAGAACAAGCTGTTTTAAATGAATCCAGTACCCCTTATTGGAATAACTATGCTAGTGGGCAAGGGGGAAAAATGGAGATGTGTTAAACCTGACTATAATAAAGATTTTAGTCTATTTTTCTTAAGCAAACAGGAAAATGTCAAGGTAAAATCCATTGTAAGCTGTAAGCACGACTTTTGCAGCGTTTGCATTCAAAATAGCTCTTGACAAACTGGGTGACAGTTCCTCTGGGGAATCAGGGATCTCTTCTTAGTACAGGACCATTCAACAGCTGCATTAATAATTTGTTAAGCCGATTAGAGCATGCAGTGTTAGAATATGCAGATGAATCAGCCCGGGAAGAGTTTTAAACACTCTGAAGACAAGAACAAAAAATCAAAATGAGTCTCAGAAACCAAAGGAATGATTCAACAACAAGATGCAATTCTGCAAGAATAAGGGCAGGCTGTGTTTAGGAAGTATCCACCAGTACAAACTCAGAAATGCCTGTTCAGGAAGCAGCAACATCTATAAAGGCTTGAGCTAACGTGGGTCGCGGCCTGAAAATAACTCAAAATACACTGGCATTGCAGACACAGGTAAACCTTATTCTGGGATGTGGCAACAGAGGGCGTGGTATTTATGGGCTGAGTGATGATGTACTTAATTGCCAGTAAAGTAAGATTTAAGAATTACCTCTGTTTTCTTACAGCACAGTAATACTCCAACAGGCATATGGCTGCCACACAGCTCATGAAGAGCGGTATATATCGCTCTGTGATATCTCCAAGTAGAGGTCAAACCCTTGTGGAAGCCTGGAGTGTTATCAGTGCTGTAAATGTCTTGTCATGTTTATATCACCTACCTCTCACATGCTTTTCAAGTCTGGGGAGGATTGTACATATCCCATCACCAGTGGGTTTATTTCTTATTTTTAGGCAACTGTTATACTAAACAAAAGCAACATTGAAACAATATACTACATAGATGCACGACCCAGGGAAACTCTTTAAGCTGTAATCACAAGAGACTGTTTAAACTATTTGGCATGTTACACTGGTAAAAACACAGTGTAGAAAGGATGAAGCTTATATATATATCGGACATCAATATGACATCCAATCTGCTGGAGACCAAGCTGTAATGTCAACAACTGTTTAACCATCCAGGAATTGTGCCTAGCTTGCGCAGAATTTTTATGCCAGTATAGTTCCTTTGAAAAGGTGTATTTAACATTAAGCATTTGCAAGTACTCATACCAGTACAGAGGTCTTTCTTTCCACATTGTGTAAAGGTACAGGACTACACAGTCTTTCTATATATGTGATTTGATACTACAGCCAATTCAGTATCAGACTTGGTTCAGGAGGCTTCTGCTCTCAGCCTCTCCCCCCTGATGTTCTCTCTCCTTCAGTTTTACTGACTCAGCTTCCAGGGCTACTGTAATATCGACTGGTTTGGTTTTTGAACCAGAACTATCATTCTCCTTGAGAGGGTTCTGCTGTCAGAGATCCGCATTTCACCATATCCACGCCAGAGAATTTACCTCTGAAGTGCTCTTTCCCGGCTGGGCACCATGCCACCACATGACATCAGGCCCTTGAGCTTTAAACCATCCTGTGATGTATGGGCATAACAGCACAGAGCTAGAATGATTACGGAGGACACTCGAATTCACCCTTCCATAAAGCTAGCCATGCAAGCCCTCAAAAAGACAACAATTCATTCTCTGAATATTTCCCTTGCTGCCACAAATGCTGGAAAGGTTGTTTAAATGAAAAATAAGATTCAACAGATTTTGGCTCATATTATCCTCAGACATGGGCTCTTTCTGCAAGAAGCACTCCACCAGCGCAGAGCGGGGGCTGCTGCTACAAAGCACTCTCATCTGGAGGCATTAAGAAGTGATTTACACCAGCAGATACAGAGGTTGAGATGGAAGAGTCGCCAGCCTGCGACAGCTGGAAGGCTCAGGGGAAGATTTCCCATGCATCTCTTAGTAATGCAGCGTGCAGCTTCAACTGAATGGTGCTACTCTGTGCTGACTTGAAAGTGCTGTATTAGGGGATGAGGGTCAGCTTGTACCAAGTGTAACCTCAGAGCCCTGACATCAGCGAGCTGCCATGCAGGCAAGGCTGCAAAGCAGCAGTAACCCAAGGTACAGCATTGTTTCTCCTTCTCAGCCACCTCAGTGGGCCTCCGAGGGGCCGGTTGTCATCCAGCTGGGGCCAGGGAAGCACAAGCAGCACATGGAGCTGGTCAGCATTATCAAACCTTTGCCTTCTTCAGCAGTTTCTAAAATGGTGGGTTCGATTTGGCAGCAAGTTTCTCGCTGTGCACGAGGTTCCCATGGAGCGGCTTGGTGTCTCAGCCTGGTTCCTGAACACTCATCCATCTGGGTCTGGTGCTTTCGGTTGTTTATCTGCCATCCTGCTTACCTGGTGCCAGAACCTAATTAAACTTAGCCTCGGGGAGTTCCTCTGGCCGAAAGTTTGGGCACAAGGACCATCATGAGGCAATGGCAGAGCAGCTGCTTGACTTGCCCACTCCAGAGAAGGCTTCATTCCCAGACCTTTCACCATCAGCGCCTGCACTGCCAGCATTGTGCGTTGGGCCTTCTGCAGCATGGTTTCTCCTTGCAGAGCCAGAGAGGAGCGGAGCTTTCCTCCACCAGCTTAGAAAACAAATGCAGTCAGGCACCCTGGGGCCGTCAGGACAGTGCAGAGAATTAGGCCAGGGGCACTGGTGTCTGGCTCCTGCCAGTGCATCATTATCTGTTTGTATTAGCTTTGCTCCTTCTGCAGTTCCTGCTCCAAAACGCCTGCTCGCTTGGCGCAGGAATTGGTATCATCTCCCATAGAGAAATGTCAGCAGCGCAGCTGCCTTCCTAAATTCTGCACTCGGATGAGTGACTCTGCTGCTTTGTCAGCATTGAGCTGAGCACGTCCCTTTTGGTGAAAAGAAATCCTTTGTTCAGGTAGGTTTTGGGCTTTGCTCATGAACAGAATGGCCAGAAAGGCTACTGGTTAAATCAGGTTTTCATTATTTTAGAAAGATTAAGTGCTTTAAGAAATAGGCACATTCTCTATTTGTTCTTTCCCCTCCCCGACCATTCAGAAGCACATATTGCACCTATCGCTCTAGGATTAGGTGTTTGGCCACCAGTGTCCCGACCATGTGCCTGCCAGTAACAAAATACATCATTATGCACATCTCTTCTATTCGGCGCCATTTCTGCAGCCCTGAAACAGACAGGACATCTCTCACGAAGCCCCTGAGCTGCACAGTGCATTAAATAAAGGCGCATCAGCTTTTCCGGGTTCTGATTCTTCTATACAACCCTCCAATAACCACACCCCCCCCATCCCACCTATCCCCCCCCAGCCCTCCACCCCCCGACCCCCGCTGCTAATTCACAGCACATACACCGGCAGAACAGTTTGCTTTTGTTATTGTTGCCAAATTGAAGCGTGGGATGGCACATAGGATAAGCAACAGGCACAGGCCGTTATTTTGGGCAGGCAGAAAGATGGAAGACAAAGAGCCTGGCGGGCCAGCCCATCACTCAGTACTTGCCTGGTCTCCTCACCACCACCTCCCGCCTTTCCTGAGGCACAGGAAAGTACTTCCCCTCCTGGCATGCAGGCAGGTTGGGAGCCTGGGCTTCCACTGCTCCCTGTGGGAGATCACTTCTAACAAATGACACCATGAGAAACCTTTTTTTCTGTTTAAGCCGTATTTGCCTTTCAAAATTCCTCCTGTCACACTGAGTTACAAGCCCTTGAAGTAGGCTAAAGACTTTTCCTCCCTGGGGACCGTTCCCTTTGGGTGGTAACGCCAACCTTCCTCAGCTGTCCCTGAAATACACATTTGTGCCTTTTCATCTTTTCTTGTAAGCCCTTCCAGCCTCTGATCATTCCATCGCTCTTGTGTGACCTTTCCTTTGCTTTCCCGTGCTTTAGACTTGACTGCAGTACAGCTGATTAAAATGAGAAGTATCATTATGCTTGAATATGTGGCTGCTCCCCCAGGGCACCTCCTCCCACCTCTCCTTCCCATCTGTTGGCAGACCAGGAGGCAGGGCTGCATTTGTGTGACAAGGCTGGGCTGATCAACCTCTGCTGCTCTGCGCTGCGCTGCTGAAGGAGGAAGGAAAATGGACCCCCTGTCTGGTGATAAAAGCTCTCTGTGGCCCCAGCTCCACCGTCTGACTGAGATGGAGGTATGGGCATAAGGCACTGGCTGTGGCTGGCAGCTTCATGGTGGAGGAGAATAATCACCCAGGGAAGATACTGCCGGGCTCTCCACTTGGTGTGCAACATGCTGCTCACCCTTTGGTCACAGGAACTTGTAGCGTCCCTGGCAGCTGCGCCTGGCAACTTCATTTGGTCCTAGTTTGGGTTTGGGTTCTTGTCCAAAGGTAGAAAAAATGAAGAAGAATAAAAGAAAATGAACCCAGACTTTTAAAACTTCACTCCCTATTTAAAGAAAAGACAATTTTTAAGCTTTTCCAGTTTACCTCATTATTTTCACGTTCAGGGAAAACCAGGGTGACTTTGTGGTTAAGCTGTCAGGCGCCCCTGACTGCAAAGGTAAAGTAGCCATGGCTGTGTAACAGTAAATGCTTCGTGATCTAGGCTTCATGCTCTAGTAGATAGGCAGGTACACAGATGCAAGACAAAATCTGCTGACTGTGAAGCATCAGCCACAAGGTAATGTCACCCAAGCTTCTGAAAGAGGGAATGAAGACCCTCGCAAAATGGTTACGCTCGTTTTTGTTATACACGCTTTTAACTTCGACAGCTAAATGACACGCTGGCTCACAGCTGCTTTATTTAAAGTTTCATTGATCTTACTCTGTTGGGAGCTTATAATGAATACCAGACCCATATCCCTAATATTCGCTATGGAGACAGGCAGAAAGGAAATACTTAGAACAAGGCAAGCTTTCTTTGAGAAGCAGGGGAGGGAGGGAATCCTCCTCAAGCATTAATATCCCCCTGCTCCCTCACCAGACTAACAAGGAGACACATAAAAGTTTTAAATAACCATTTTTTTTTATTTTATTTTTTTGTTGTTATGGAACCCAACAAAATAAGGAAAATATTTTGGACATTAAAAAAAAGAATAAAAAAAATAATATTTTGTGGTTTTTTGATATCTGAGAGGAAGCTGCAACAACTGCCCAGAGGGGCATCATGTCTGGAGGATTTGTTTCCTCGTGTGTAAGAAAATGACCACCCGTTGCTCTGGCAAAGCAGGCAGCGAGCTCTGCTAACTGCAGGGAGCAGATGATGACCCTGAGCAGCCACAGAGATTTGTTTTCCCATTAGGTGGCCATTAGGTCTCACACGCAAATTCCACACCCTGGCACTGAAGGAATCAGCAGGGTTTTGTCTGACAAAGCAAGAAGAGCACCCACATTCCACCGCCTAGGCTTTGCCAAGGAGTTTCTGGCCCAAGCCAGGTTTAGGATGGTTTGTGACCCTCTGAAGATGGAAGTACTGGGCTAGAACACATGGAGAGGAGTCTGACATCCTCAGAGTGCCCAGGTGCTGATGGCACTACTGTCATGTCATGCACAGCCTCAGTGCAGCACATGGTGTCTGAAAGCAGAGCCACCACCATCTCAGATTTTGTCATCTTGGGAGGCTGTTGTGGCTTGGGTGTCCTAGAGTTGCATTTACCTGCCCCTTTGCAACTTCATCACTATAACGGATTGGTTCTCAGCTCACAGGGGCCAGGACCAGCCCAACAATTGATAAACCAATCAGAACAGTAACACGCTTTGTTTTCTATTGCACCAGTAAGCAAGAAAACTTGAGTCCAGTGCCTTGGAAGTATTTCAGCACCACGTGTCTCTGCATGCAGATCGCTTTCATGCTCCATTCAGTTGCATTTTTACTGCCTGGTTCTGAAATCCCTAATTTTGCTGCCAGAATGCAGCAAAGAATAAAGCTGAACTTCTTGCATGACTGTTCCAGAGTCCCCACTGGTCTGCCTTAGGAGCAGCGGTTTGATTCCCCAGGGCATGGCCCCGACTGATTTATCTGGAACTCATTAGCCACAAGGCAGAATAAGAAGAGAGTGATTATGTAGCAGGTGTTGCCCTTGGCGCTACACTTCCAGGATGCTGAGAATCAATATCTCTGAATTACCATTTCACTCACTCCCTTCAGGCACAGCCTGCGTTGGAATAAAGGGGCCATTCCTCTGGGTGGCGATAGGATCAGCGTATGCAGAAGAAACTGGGGCTCGCAGTTAGCGCAGAGGTCTGGAAGGAGACGTGCTGAAGATGTCATTAAGAGTGTTTGTTTTGCAGCCTCCGGTATGACCTGGGGAAGGTTACTTCAATCTTCTGTGCTTTGCTCTTTCCCCCCTCCCATCAACGCGGACGGACAGCATGGGCCTTCCCACCCACCGGCATGCCACAAAGATCAATTCCCAGCTATTCGTAAGGCTGTGGGAAAAGCACCAGAGAAGCGCCGGAGGAATGCTGCACGGTTTCAGTAACAAATCAACCATTTGAAAGCTTCCCAGAGGAAACAGTTATTGGAGCCAGGTTATGTGTGTAAGGGGAAACACAGGCTGCAGAATGGTAACAACTTCGTCTGCAGAGCTGAGCCCAGGATCATAAATCTCTTGGAAGGAGCCGTTAGGGGGAAGTCTCTGCTGTCCTGCAGAGGCGGCTCATGGAGAGGGAGGAAAGGAATTTCTGCAGAGCTGCTGCCCTGCAGCGCCCAGGGATGGGAGCACGAGGTGGGAAACCCAGCGCTGTTGCACCCTGAGTGACAGGCTTTTGCTCCTGGCTCCCTTGAGACTTGTCCAGGGGGGCTTTTTGCCACTTGAGTTTTCCTCCCCAGGAAAACGCTGCTGCTCCCAAACCTGGCCCCAGTTCTCCTCAGCATGAGGAGACCTTAAACTTGAGTTTAAAGAAGAACATTCTGTATTTTCTAAACATGGGTAGCACATTAGCCCTTCTTAAGGGAGGGCCTGCTGATGGGCAGAGCCAGCGCAGAAGCAAATCCAGCTGTGTGCCAGCTGCAGCCCTGCCCAGCCCAGCCCCAGCCTTGCAAGCAGCAACCCCAGCTGCCATTGACCTGTAAGGAGAGATGTGCCCTGCCACCACCAGCTCTCCAACCTGTCCTTCTGCCACCCCAGCTGCCTCTGAACCACGGGGAGGTGGCAGGAGCACACACACCTTGTCAGGCTGCAAAGGGAGGAACACCTACCTGCTGCCAGAGACTCATTGCTGCTCTCGGCCATGCAGAGTGTGCTGCAGCACACTATGGCTCCCTCCGCTTTCTCTGAGAGCGTCAGTCCTGCAGTGCATTATTGCCCCTGCTGCAGGCTGCTCCAGGGCTGCTGGGTGCCATGGTATGCTGTGCGGACAGGGAGAGTGTGTCTGCCCTGTGAAGTGGGTCCCCCGACCTCATTTGTGATCCACGGACCTGGAAATCAAACCCTGCTTGCCAGGCAGAGCTGCCAAACACAGCGTGATCTCAAACGCCACCCCATAACACGGCTACAAGGAGATGCAGACAGCACTGTAGGAGCAGACATGGAGACAAGGGTGTTTGTGTCCTGAATGCCAGCACGTGGCACCACTCTGTGCCCTCTTGCCCCCAGATCTGGGCTTTTTTCATGGGTGTAGCACAAAAACCTTGAGCTGAGTCCCACGGACCCACCATGAGCTCAGCACAGGCCAGATGACAGAGCTGCCAAAGGACAGCCACCTTATGCCAAGGTCTCACTGAGGGTTAAGGTGTGGAGTTTGCTGCTAAACATGACCCTGCTGCAAAAGGGAACAGAATCAGCCCATTGTGTGTGCTTCTCGTCCCTCCCCTGCATGCCAGGATGCCAGCTTGGTGCTGGGAGAGACCGTTGCAGCTTTGCCAAGTACTGCAGGCAATAGTTCTGGGGGCTGGCGTCCTGTCCTGGCTCTCTTCCCTCGTGGCAGCGCACACAGGGGACCCTCTGCACAGCCCAGCAAGTGAGGAGGGTTGTGCAAACACTTGGTTTGCAAAGCACAGGCCTTGTTGGCACATAGCCTGCCAGCATTCTTCTGCTTCCGGGGGGGAATCCTGCGTTTGGTGACACCCTCATTAAAACCAAGCCAGAGACGGGGCAGGATTCCAGCAGAGGCAAAACTAAAGCAACATCAAGAGATGATTTGATCATGCAAACCCACCACGAAGCTTTCCAGTGGTGGCAATGTGGCATGCAGCAGCCAGGGGTGGCGAGGAAATGCTCCAGATGTTCTGGGTCCGGTGAAGGAGTTAAAGCACGCGGTCATAACGGGGCTGGGGAATCCAGTCGTACAGAACATTCCGTCTGGGAGCCAGGCAGTGCCAGGGCTCTGGTTGACAGGATGCCTGGTGAGGGCAAGAGCCCATCTATCCCCTTTCTCAAAGCGGCTTTGTGGCGGGGCTGGTGTCATTGTGGGGAGGCTGCTCTCCCGGTGTCCCTGCTGCCCCAGCCTTTCCGCCCTTCTGTTCAGGGGGGTTTCCCAGGACACCCGCATCAGGCTGGCTTCCCTCAGGTGTTCCTCGCTGCCGGCACAAACCAGAGGTGACAAGTTATTTCCAATGCGTCTGATGGATAAAAGCAGCAGAACAACAAAAAGGGCGCATTCCCAGCTCCAGAACCGCTGCGGCAGGAAAGCACTGAATTATTCCTGTGAAAAACAGTAATCAAAGTAATTCCTGGAGGTCACTGACTTCCCACGTGCCAACGGTCTGCGCAGGCCGCCGAGCTCCAGTTTTGCAGTGACGAAACTATAGCAAGATCAGCTGACTTTGTGGGAATAAATCAAGGAATAAATGGAAATAGGAGGAAGATAGATGTCACCCCTTCCCTTCTCTTAACTTGTCCTTTCCTCCTACAGACAATGAGAAAGATATGTATGAGCATACAAGAATATTGTAACATCTCTACGGACTTGGAACAAGTTTGCTGAAAGAATCCCCACTCTCCTTCCCTTTTACAGTGCCAACAGATCTCCTTAAAAGAAAGGAGCGCTCAGTAGCACACTTGCCTCACGGGGCAATGTTACCTTAGGTCTTCGAAGCGAAGCAAACATTAATAACAGTAATAAAAAGGGCCCATTATGGCACTAACTGAACAGCAGGTGTCTGCTCCTCGGCAGTTTCTGCTCCTGCAGCATCCCAGTGCAGCACAACTCAGCTACCTAGAAGAGGGAAGTGCAGAGCCCACACGGAGCCGAACCTCTGCACCTCAGCCTACACTGTCTACACCCACAGATCTGAAAGATCTCTCCAATGTCTTCTGTGCTGCCCTGCGGCCCACTTGGGATTAGTATTTCCCCAGTGAGAGCTATCTTCCCTCTAAAAATATCATCCTCTTCCTACATATATCGTACTCCTTATCTCATCTCCATGACAAATTACACACTTATTATGTTCACCCCTCCTTCCTCCCCGAAGTCCTCTCATGCCATACCATACATCACCTTTTTAAACCTTTTTCCCCCTTCCCTTTCCCATTGTTAACAACCTGGCTGGTCTCTCCTGACTCATTGTTCCCAAGGGCCCCAGCATTAGATGGAGACACCGCAGCAGCCATCAGCTATTGCTGCCGCAGTCACCCATGTGGGTTCCAAGCCCAGCAAGCAGGGGACTGTAAGAGAACCATGCAGTAGTTGCTTCAAACGCTCCCCAAAATGCATCTTCTTTCCTTACATCAAATCTGGTTTTAGAAACAGATGACCCTTGTAAGGCTGCACCAACCCTGTACCTGACATGCAGTGCTGCACTTGGCTCTGGGGCCCCAGCAAAAGAGGGATGGGGAGCTGTGGGAATGAGTGCAGGTAAGGGCCACAAAGATGGTCAGAGGGCTGAAGCACCTCTCCCGTGAAGACAGGCTGAGAGAGCTGAGGTTATTCTGCCTGGAGAAGGCTCCAGGGAGACATTATAGTAGCCCTCCAGTGCCTAAAGGGGGCCTACAGGAAAGCTGGAGAAAGATTTTTTACAAGGGCATGTAATGATACAATAGGGGAAAATGGCTTTAAACTGATAGATTTAGGTGAAATACAAGGAAGAAGTTCTTTACAGTGAGGGTGGTGAGGCACTGGCACAGGTTACCCAGAGAAGCTGCGGCTGCCCCATCCCTTGCAGTGTTGAAGGCCAGGTTGGAAGGGGCTTGGAGCAACCTGGTCTAGTGGAAAGTGTCCCTGCTCATGGCAAGAGAATTGAAACTGGTAAGCTTTAAAGTCCCTTCGAATCCAAACCATTCTGTGACTCCACAAGCTATGTGAACATACCCCGCTTAGCTTCATCTCGATCTTCACAGGGAAGGCACTGCACTACTGCAACTTACTCCCTGATGGTCTGCCACATTTCCAGTCTACAAGGCCCAAGTGGTCTGAAGACACAAGAGATTACAGCTTCACTTCAAAAGATTTTTTTAATTTAGAAATGCAGTTATATACATAGAACAATTAAATTAAACTTTGTACAAATATTAAAATACTATCTTCACACCCACTGCAATGTACAGGATACCAGAAAATATATATAAAATAAAGCAAAATAAAACCAATTGAGTGACATCCTGCACAGCATCAATTATGGTTTTGTTTTTAAATCCCACATACATATGGAGTACCATTCTGCAAATAATTCCATAGTGGTGCAATTCAGATGGAAAGAAAACACATACGGGAAAGAAGATTAATGCACAAAGGCAACCGATATCCCCTTCCCATTTGCATCTGTAACCACCAGCACCCTACCCACTGCATCTCAGACATCTGCTTCCCAGCCATCCTCACTTGGTTTCTTTTGGAAGGAAGCATATTGGAGAATCAGAAACATTTTCCAGCACAGCTCAGTCACCTCCATCCTCGCTCACACGAGGACAGAGGCAGCAGCAGAGCTCATGGGAAGCATATGCAGACATCAGCAGAACCTGTCCTGGTGTGTACATGCAGCTGCACACCCCTGCAGGGGCCTGTTGGGAAGCAGTGCTGCACACAGGGCCCTGAGCAGAGCTGCGGGAAGTGGCTGCTCTGTCCTGGTGCGCAAGGGCAGCAGGAGGGGATGAAGGATTGGAAAAAGGCTTATTTCCTGTATAAAAATACAGCCTTAAAATGAAGCCTGCTCTAGGAAACCTCTCTGCACTTCCAAAGCATATCAGAGAATAAAGGTTTTCTAAGTTCTTCTGCAAACAAAGGTTTTCACAAAGAGCAAGTCTGATCTGCAGTTCCCTGGTAGAGGACTGAAGGACGAGGACTGGGGGAGGCAGGATGTGCAAAATGGATGGGGTTTATTGCATTTATATACAGAAACCAGAAAGTGACACTGATTTAATTAGTTATCTGGAGAGAGTAATAAGGCAGATTTTTTTTCTTTAAACAACTGCTATCGGAACAGTAACACCAGGTTTCACAAATGTGCTCTGAAAAGGTCAGCGAGGAAATCTCAGTGGGTCCAACCAGTTGGAAATTGATCTTTTTATACAGCAAGCCTGCTGGTTATCTGCTATATCACCTAAACAAAACACAAGCTTCCTTACAGCCCAGTCATGAACGCGTTAGCTCACGAGTCTGCAGCATACCCCTGTGCAGTTACAGCTCTTCCTTACCCCCCTCCTTGGGTTCACCTTTTCTGTGCGACAAGTGACCTGGCCATCCCAGATGACTTTCAAGGGCTGAGCCTGCTGCTCTCTCAGCCCTACTCCTTAGTACTGACCCAAGTCGTTCACCTCTGGGAGCATCTCAGGATGTTTCCTCCCAGAACACGTGGAATAAATTTCTTCCTGACACACCTGACTTCTCCACGTGCTGAAAGGCCAAATAAAGGCTTCAGATGCATTAAAGAGTTCACCACACCGGAGCTGAAAGACCAAGCAGAAACCTCAGGGGAGATGTCTGAGGGGTGAACAAGCAGCATGCTTGCTGAGTAAGCATCCTTCTACACAGCAAGTTCCCTGGTGGTTAAGAAAAGGGATAACAATGCATTAAGCTCTTCTCCTTCCCAAACTCCTTAAGTTTTAACTTGGCAACAACTCCACAGGCTGACATGCTACAGCACGTCTCTCCTCCTGGCTTCATTTTTCACCTCTTATGCAGCAGTGGTGGGGAGATGCAAGCTATTTAAAGCAAAACCACACAAACCCATCTCTTCCACCAATGCTGTTGACCACCCCACCGCAGGGCAACCTCTCACCCAATTCAAGCTGGCTCACCCTCTGAGCTGAGCTTCAGCATGCAGATCCTGACTGGAGACTATGTCAGCTTCACTTCCTGGTTCTCTCAGGCTGGTCCAGTTCTGCCACACTTGGGCTGTAAACACTGAAGTAGGTTCAATGTTCTTCATTTTTTTAAACTATGCAACTGAAAGGGAGCAAGGAAGTTTTTCTATTGCACTTTAATAGTCTCAGTTTCTGAAATGCCCTTTATTAACGTATCGGACTCCAAAAATAACTGAAACCTTTAAAATAAGTGCTATTTTTATTTTCCCAGTGCAACTAAAGTGTTTTCATGTTCTTGAATATCCCAGGATCCAGCATGTACGAGCACGAGACGATTATGTCAGGAGTGTTAAATGGGAAGAATTACCTCCCTTTGAATTCTTCTGCAAAACACAGGGTAGGGGGGGGAGGGAGAGTGGCTGTGGCCCCATCAGGAAAACAATATAAATTAAAAAAACCCAGTAACGTGCCGTGTTACATCCTGCAAGGCTGAGCCCTCGTGATCTGAGCCAAGATCCAGGCTGCACCTACCGACGGCAACAGCCAAAGAGGCCACTCTTTGCTCAGAGGTAATGAATGCTCCCAAGACAGAGCGGAGCTCACAACTGAAAGATGTTTAAGCCTCAGCCCTTGCTCACAGGAGACAGGACTGTGCAGTTTGGGTTTTGTTGGGTTTTCTGTTTGCTTGGGAGGGTTTTTTGGGGGTGGGGTTAAGTTTTTATTTTCGTTCCCTTTTTTTTTTTCATCTCAGCCCAAAAGCCCTCCCAAGTCCTTCCCAACTATGGAATGGAGACAAACACAAATGCGTAGCAATTGCTTGATAACCAGGAAAGTGAGGCCTTGCTCCCGCCTCCCTCAAAAAAACCTCATGGAGCAGACATCTCTCAGGTTCCTCCCCAGCCATTCTACCTCACTTTATATGAAAACGAACACTAAAGCTGAGAATGTGGGCAAGAGGGGTGTGATGCCCTCAAACCATTTTCCATGTTCGGGGTTGCACGGGCGCCTGGGGTCTGTTCCCACAAGCATTGCTGCAGGGGACAGGCTCTTGAGCAGGAGCTTGAAGTGTGAGCTGGGGTTACCAACCAGCACACCAGAGACCAGCCTGGGAGCTGCTGGCTTACCCTCAGCAAGCCAACAGAAGCTGCCTGTTTCTGGTGATCACAAGATCTATGCTTGCATATTTCCCTCCACCTCCTCACTTCCCACTCCTTAGTAAAGCCGTTTCCCACAATTTCTATAAAAGAAACAAAACTGAAGCACCCCCTCATCTGTGCAGCTTGCTTCCTTCTCTTCCCCACCCAAATTGTATTTTTCTCTCCCAAACTGGCAGCTGCTTGCTTTACAACAGCAGAGAGAGGCAGGGCCACAGGATACGTGCTTTCTACTGGTGGAGCAGGTGCCTGTCCAGGGGGAGGTCAGGCCTTGGGATCAGCTTCCAGATTCATTGTGGGATTCTCCCACCAACCTGATGGCAACACTAAGCCAGAGCACTGTCCCTTGCAGGAAAACAGGATGTACCCAAGTTCTAAACCTTGATTGCTGAGTGTCAGTTTGAGCAGACAGGACCTTAAGTGCATAGAGAACAACTCCTCCTGCTCCAGCTTGGTAAGGTAGCAGGAAAGAAGTCGAAGGCTCATACTCTTCCCTCCATACTCCCTTCCTTAAAACTGCACTCGTTCAATCCCTCTGTTTGCCCTGATAAACCAGTGAATGAGACAATTTGCCCAAGCTTAGACAATCTCAAAGGTAGAAGGTACAAACTAAATACAAGCTTCCCATGCTTATCTTCTGAAGTTCCAATAGCAGACGTGTAAACAACATTTGCCCCCTGCAGTGCCTGAAGCTGAGACACTGCAGCCCACTGTAAAGTGACATGGGATTTTCACCATCCAAACTGAACAAGAAAAATACCCCAACCACCCAAACGGAATTTATCAAATCCCTGTGTTAATGCAAGGTAAAATGAGCAAGGAAGAAGCTTAAAATACTGTATTTTTAAATTAATAACATCCCTCTAAAACAAGGATAGGGAAAACAGGATTTTTCCATTCACAGGCACATGCTGTCCCAGGTGTCCTGGGATTTAACAGCTAATCAGGAACAGGAGTGGTGGGTACAATGGGTGGATACTATGGCCAATTCCCATTTCCAGGAACTGGAGCTAAGCCACAGTAATTTTATGTATAAAGGTGTTGCACCACTTTTACCAAGTGCTGCGACGGTACGTTCCTGGCCAACAAGGGTGAGGATGGTGAAGATCATATAAATCAAAAGCAAAGCAGCAAAGACAGCATCCCTATTTACCTGTACATTACCACACGATGTGTAAGGCCATGACATTTTGCTCCTTCAACTCAAAAATTCAGCAGCTTCTCACAGGGCGAACACTTCCCTGGTTACTTGAAGACAGTTATGACAAGGTACATGCATCTAAGAAGCCAACTCTTCTTGCTGAAACCAATCCCATGGAACAGCATCTGGACCTCCCTTGTGAAGAACCTTACAACCACCAGAATGCCTTTGTGACTGGACCACCTACCCCAGATGAATGTGGCTTCCTGCAAAATGAGAGTGCTGTTAACAGCAACCAGGATGTTCTGACCTGCTGTAGATAATGGTGGGGGCAGAGGTATATGTATTTTTGGATTTTCTTTTCCCTGTTACCAGAACTGAAAATAATCTTCAAAACCTAGGCTCAGGAATAAGCTATGGTGCCCTCTGGCACTGCTGTCAATGTAGCCAGCCTTCCCTCACAGCAACAGACAATGGTGCTGTGTTGAGAAGACTTTATAAATGCTGTTTACTCCCAGCCACAAGGAAGGAGCCCTTCTTTGTGGGCCTGCTGAAGCCCATTAGGATACAACAGCAGACTCTTGCTGTATGAAGCTAGGAAGACAAAGTAATCTCTGAGATGGCAGCTAACCAGGATTCAAGTACCAAGGTACCTAGTGTGGCTGGAAAGGTAATCTGGGATTGCACCAACAGCACTAGGCATTTACTACCTGTGGCATTTTTTCTCTTGACATTTTCAAATACCTGAACCATTTCCAGATTAGATCTCAAAGCAGAGATCTGACCTAAGTAACCTAAGCTTTAGTGCAGAACCACCTGAATTGAAAAAGCTTTGAGACACACAGCTTATTTAGAAGAGCAGGGCCACAAATTTGGTACCAATTCTGATGTCTCAAGTAAATGAGGCTAACTCACAGTTAACACAGGGCTGGTTAACTGAAAGTCCCTTCCTTCAAGCTTTCTGGACTCTGCTAACCACTGCCCATTCTCCAAGGCTCTTCTACAGCCTAACACCAGGAGCCCTTCTGGCACCAGAACAAAGCTGAAAGGGTTGTTTTTGGTGGTGGTACAGTCCCAGCTTCTAGAAACAAGGCATGATCAAGTGGGCTGCACAGGTAGAGAAGGAAGAAGGAGACACAAGTGATCTTCAGGATGGACTCCTGTGGAGATGGTTCTGAAAAGGGGGCAGAGGGCATTCCTACATGTTGGACTTCTCAGCCTTCAGCGCTCTAGCAATTCTCAATGAACTGTTATTGCACAGCTAAGTTGTCACACAGCCCATCTCATTTGAGGTGCTTCTGGACATCACTAGCTGCCCCTTAACTGGGATACCTCCCAAGCCCAGCTTCAGTTCCAGTGAGGCGTTCTGTCCTGCCCTATCACAAAGAGGATGCCGGAAGAAGAGCCTATATAACATATATACGTATATATAAACTGTCTGCACCCAGTGAGCAAGCGGCTTTAGCCACTGCTCTCTGGGCAGCGGAAGGGCTAGAGAGGCTGATAAGCTGCAACAAGCCAGTGTGTGAGGAGGAGAAAGGCACGAGAAAAGAGCAGCTCTTCAGAGACTGCTGTCAAACATCTGGCTGGGGAAGAGGAGAGGAGAGCTCAAATCCACTCTGTTCCTTGAGCCCCTGATGCTGATGGAATGGGGAAGCCAGCACTGCACCAACTCCACTGGTGCATCCAGGAGGCAACCTGGCAACATCCTTTGGATCTTCAGCTGAGAGCGTCTCTGCTTGGAGGTATCCAGGGCACAGCTCGCGAGGACGGGGAAGGCTGCACAGAGTGCTTCTGTCCTGAAGGCAGGGGGAGGAGAAGAGGAAGAAATCCAAGAGGAGAAGGCTAGACAAATACAGCAGGCCTCATGCTTCCTTCAGTAAGGGAATATCTGAATGGTGGGGAGAGAAAAAAGAAAAAGTAGTCAAACTTCTGTGGTTCAATGACAACAGAAAAACTACTGTTGAAAGCAAGACAGGCTCGTGATAATGCAGTCTTCCTATCATCATACCACAGCAGAATGGACTTCTGGAGGACAGCCTCAACCTGCCCCTGCCACCTCCAGCCTTGAAAAATCTCAAAGGACATCAAACTCCATCATGTCTCTGGGTGCCCATCTGGGTCCTGCACCACCCTCCTAGCACAAAATGTTTCATAAAGCCCAACTGAATCTGTCAAACTACAGCTTGTGGCCACTGTCCCATGTTACATCAACTGGCTGAGAAGAGTTTGGCTCCACAGCCTTTTCACCTCCCTGTAAAGTAACTGTTGGCTTGGCCCTTAGCTGCTTCTTCACCAGAGGGAAGGAGCCCAGCTCCTTCAGTCACTCCTCACAAGCCCCTATCTATCTTGGCAAGCCTCTAACAGAGCCTGTCCAGTTTCTCCACATCTCTCTTGAACTGGGAGTCCCACAGCAATATGCAGTATTCCCAGTAAAGCCTCACCAGTGTTGTTTAGAGGAAGGTAATAATTTCCCTTGGGAATGACAGTTTATTTCCCATAACCTCAAAAATCTTTTCAGTTCCTCAAAATGTCCAAGGCATGTTTCTTACTGTGACAGGGATGGTTGGAAATACAAGAAACACACTTGCCCTTATCTAACTTGAAAAAAATGCAACCTCATATAGTAGCTGCATCTTCTTCATTCTTGAGCCATAAGCACAAGCTTTACAGTCTCCTGCTGTAAGGGGCAATCCGCTGCTCTACAACAAGCCTTAGATGCAATACATGTTTTCAGGCAGTGACAAAAATGACAGTGCAGAGGCCTCTTAATTTCTACACTATGGACTTGTTTTGTTAAGTTTCAGTCCTGGATTTCTGCTGTTTAAGCACCTGAGGTTTAATGCCTGGCTCAGGACATGTTGTTATTTCCAATCTTTAGCAGAAATCCCCTTTAACTGTTTTTACTGCAGGGGTTCTGCATGACATTACTTTGGCTGTAGGGCCTGACACTATGGAAGGGAGAAGCTCTGCCGTGAGCTACCTACAAGCCAGTTACACTTATTGCCTAAGACAAGCAGTCTCTGTAGAAGCAACCTTAAGCTGCAGCTTCACGTCAGCTATGGCATTGTAAAGCCACTCCTTCAGGGCAGAACAGAAGTGGAGAATGCAAGACGCACTGGCTGTTTAACAGACTTGCCCCTCTACCCTTATAGCACGTTCAAGCACATCCCTTTTGGATCTTCTCTCATGCCATGGCTGCAGCACTGTATGCACCATGGTGGTAAGCTGTTTAAGTAAACAGTCTAAAAATGAAGAAGCCCAAACACCCCAAAGGGTTTGTATTCCAAGCATAACCTCCCACTCCCACCAACTTGTTTTGCACAAACACAGCTATTCTACTGCATTTGCACTGTGATGTTGGCATTTCTCTACAAATCCTTTGCTAAGGCAATGAGAGCAAACAGAAGAACCCCAACAGTCTTTCCAGGCTGCCCTAGGCTTCCAGTCTGAGTGCCACATACTTTAGAAGAAGGTATCAAACATTCCTGGCACATAAAAGTTGTGAAACATGCCATGGAGACTGGGACATCTCTTTTCAAAAGCTCCTCCTTTGCCTGACATATATAGGGCCATTCCTTGCCATTTTCATTCTAGGTAGTCAATTGCAGGACCTACTCTTACAAGGGTCTCATTCAGTGCTCGCTGCCCAAGTTACATACCATCTGTATATTCCTCAGAGGAAGTGAGTGATAGAAGGCTCTGTATGTCACTGCTTTCTGAATCTTGGACCTCTTTGCGTACAGGTCTACTGCTAGCCATGCCAGCTACCCAGGAAGAGGTAGCAGCCTGATGCACAAGAACAGTTTCAGAGCGCTGAGAGCCACTGGCTTCACACAGTCCAGAATGTCCAGGGACCTCATCTTCTCTTTCAAAGCTATTGCGAGCCCCCTGGTCCTGCTGTTGCATTTCTCTGGCTCCATTCTGACCAGCTCCCTCCGAGAGCACAATCTGCACTCGGGAGTCCGAGGGTGGAATGCAGTTCCCTGTGCTGCCATACACCGCTTCTTCATAGGATGGCAAGGCCACTTGGACACCATCCACCATGATGGAGACCTGATCTCCAGACACACCTTGGTCTCGCCTTAAAAAAAGAAACAAAAGGGGGAAGGAGGAGAAGAAATCAAGTTGAGTATTTATATTTTAATATGTTACCATGAACTCCAGGAACCTCCCACAGCAGAACTCTAACGCTCACCACTGACTTATTTACGGGAGGACAGAAACATGAATGGTGGTTTAACAAAGTCAACCAAGCATAGCCTTGCAGCCCGACTGTGAAAAGCCATAAACATGAACAGGGGCTGTAATTCACAGTGCCTGATGGATTTAGCAGCAAGAGCTGAAAAAGGTTACAATGCTTCCCACCTCACCTGCCTCCAGCTAAATCTGACAAGGATCATGATTCAGAGCCCTCTGCTGCCCGAAGATAAAAAACAAGCTCTGACCACTGCTGATTTCAGCTTGTTACACTGATACACTCTGCAACACCCAGCACTGCATTTTCTGCCACCTTTGTTGATGGTGACACAATCTCTGGTGGGGCAGCTCTTAAACTGGCACAGTGTGAACAACCTCTGCTCCCAAAAAACCTAGGTCAGAGTCCTGAGACGGAATCTTTCTTTTCCAGTGGTTTGGACTTTCTCATAAAAGGACAAGGCTCCACCTCTCAATCTCCCCACTGCTGGACAGCCAAATCTGCTCTTCTTTAAGGAGCACTAGTAGCTGGGTCAGTGGCTTTGCTGACCTCAGCCAGCAGCAGTGTTATGGCTGGGTCCCTCCTCCCACCCACAAACCCAGGACAGGAGATTTCTCCTCCCACAGTGGGGAACAAAGGCAGATTTGCATGCTAATCAGCAGTACTGCCTCCATTCATGTCCATAGGATCTCACAGGGACAGGGGGAGATGCATATATATACCCAGATGCATACTTCAGTAGCTCTCCAAGGCTACAAGCACAGGAGATTACCTATAGCCATGTTAGTAGGGATCATTACTTTCACATTCAGAGCCAAGTAAAAAAAACAAAGAAACCACTCATCAGATGCATGTTTGAATGGGGACTGCAGCTGGGTACCTCAGATTACCATTTCAGACTACTGCTGGGCCACGGGGCAGAGGTGCCATCAAGAGTAGGCAAGTTGCTCCAAAATAGATGTCTAAACCAAGTATCTTAATGCGTTTCTGTTGCAAAGAAGCAGGATGCCTCTGAGCCCCTCCAAACCCCAGCTACACTTACCTGCTATGATGGAACGACTTCAGCTTTGGCTGCAGCAAAACAAACAGCACAACTAAGAGCAGAATCAGGGCAACAGAGCTTGCTGTGGAGGCTACTATGGACAGCGTGGGTACTCCAATCGTTGGAGGAGAGTCTTTTTCTGCAAAACCAAGAGGAACACAAGGTAAAACAATCCACTCCTTTAAATCACTGTCATACAAAAGAAAAAACATCCACATTGCCTGGTCTCAGGAATTACACTTGGGCACATACATGAGGAACCCAAGTTTTCCATACAGACAAGGCACACCTGCTCTCTCATAGAGGACAGTTCAGAGCCCAAGCTGACATCTCTATCCCAGCCATATGGGGAATATAAAATAGAACATGCACATGGAAGGGTCCTTTGGAAAAACACAAGGCAAACAGAAAAGCGGTGCAAGCAGGTCATGGGAACTGATAGATGGTGGTAAGGGTCATGTTACATATAGCTCTGGCTGAGCAAAAGCTAAAAAATGTCCTATGCCACCAGCAAGGCCAATAATTGTCTACCACAATAAGCAGGATATTTTAGGCCAAACAATAGAAAAAGTTTCAAATAATGGGTTTTCTTGGCTAAAGGAACAGCCTCCCAAAGGAAGGGGTGGAAGTCACCTGGGTGGGTACATTTAGGACACAGCAAGTATTCAGTTCCTCTCTCACACAAACATATTACATAAACAGAGAGGTAAGACAGCTGTTGCTTCAGGATGCAGAGTTTTCAGTGTTAGATACATATGTCCTGTTCACATTACTCCTGACTTTCCTTAGCTGAGCCCCTGTGATTGTACGGGAACTAATCCGGCTTTCAAAGGCTCCTTGCAAGACAGGAATAAATTGGGTGTGGAGAGAGAAAGGCCTGCAGCTGGTATTGCTGAACACTGCATACCACGTCTAGAATGCAACACTAGTTCTTTCACCTGCCTAGAGCAAATAGCTGCCTGTGTATGTGTTGCCTCTGTTGCTAATTTACGTGTTTGGTAGAGGTCTGAAAAACCTCACCTCTCCATTGGCAGATACTATTGCGTATTTCACGTTGAAGATATTCCCATGTATGCAATTCCTTTTTGCTACATTCAACATGTTCTTTGGGAGCACAGGTCTCAAACTGCATGGGGATGCAGGACACACATGCAGGTAGGGATGAGGGAAGGAGCAGCATGCAAACAGAAGAAAAAAGCTGGAAGACCACTGGTTTTAAGCCTCCAGTCTGAAAACTATGCCCAAAATATGCACGTAAGCTGGAGGTCAAACCTACTGGTTATTTTGAACTTGTTTTGCTGGAAATATTCAGAAGTGGCTTGATCTCTTCGCAGGTTAAGAAACCAAACCAAAACAACCACAACAAAACCAAAACCACACAAAACGGAACAAAATAACCAAATAAAACCAAAAAAACCAATATCTGGTATATTTTTCTCTATGGCAAATAGGTTTGAGTAAGGATCTCCATTTTCAGCATTACTAAGGTCTCTCTGAGTATGCTGACAGGAAAGAAGGTGGGCAAAAAAAGGTGCTCCATTTTCAGCATCAGTACATGATGCTGTAAAACTGCTCACTATCCAGAGTACACTCCAGCACATTCACCATCTCATATTCCAACAGGATGCTAACTCATACAATAAACTGTCAAAAGGTTACACAGATGGCAGGCTCAGAGCTACACAAAACATCTGGTAACTGCTAGGAATTTCATTTACTCTACAAAGAGCAGGTGGGATCTTACTCATTACCAACCATGTCTTTCTCACTACTGTCTCCCAGTCTCATGCTCCTTCTAGGCCCGTGAAAGAAACCAGCTAGTTAAACATCAGCTGACCAGCTGTTCAAAGCCTGGGCTGTGAAAGCAATGGCTTTTTCCCTGGGTCAGACTTCTGAGGCCCCTTATGTTTGATAAGGCCACTGACTTTTCAGAATGCTAAAGAAATCTGAGGGATTTCTGCTCATCACAACTGTCATGGTTTAAGCCCTTCAGCTCTGATGTAGACAAAGTGCCACCAGGCAGGAATGCCAGCCAGGGAACACTACCTGCAATAGCAGAGCTTGGCTCTCCAGCCTGGGCGTAGCAAGAGGAAAGGAACCACCATGGAAAGGAAGCTTGTGCTGATCTGAAAAACCTCTTCAGGATCTGGTCACTGCCAGGTAAACTCCCAGTTCCCTTCCTTATACATCATAGGAAGGGGCTATAGGAGTGGCTGTGACAGAGACACTGAGAAGACAGTGTCTTTGGAGAGGACAGGATGTTCCAGAGATCATGGGCATGCCCCGAGCAACATAAAGAGCGTGAAGAAGGTACTTTCTTGTTTCCTTTGATTAAGCTAACATATTTTGCTTTATGGATTACTAGACTTCATTCTGGAGTGTACACTTTGCTGATTCAGGATGACTGAGCAGTAAGACTCCATCAACAAGCCAAATTTGAAGAGTGAAGGCAGTTCTCTTTATGTAGTATGCATGCTTTTAAAACCAGAAAAGCTGCAGACAAACTAAGAGCTTTATGATGAACATTTTCCTGCAAACCTTTTTACTTCCCTGCTTTGATGGAGGAACTCCTGTTCAGCTGGGAGACACCCACAAAACAAAAGCTGTCCACTTCCATTTAGAGAGAAGCAGAAACCATGTCAGCAGTGTCCTTTCCTGCCAGTACAGTGAAAAGCAGCACCATCGAGCTCTTTACCAAAGGAAGCCAACAGTTACTTAACCTGTCTGCATGGGAAATTGGCTCTAAACACTCACAAACGCACTTGCACATATGCAGACACACAGGTACGCCATAGAGGGAAATGCGCTGTCATCAGGAGCAAAACCAGACAGCTTCAGTTCAGGCCTCCCCCACTTCTGGGATGTCAAAATAAGAGGCTCCACCTAAGTAACAAGTTGCCTCCTTTACACTCCTTTCCACGGTTTATCTCCTTGTGTTAGGGACTCTGAGACTGCATCTCATGGGCTCTTACAGAAGAGATGTTTTTAATGAGGAGCTGTGATTATGAGCCCCATCTATGCAATTGCTGGAGTAATGACAGGCAGCTGTATGGACTTCCTCAGCATCACACTGACACAGTGTTTAAGGGTAATCTGAAAAGCCAATGCAAGGGCAATTCTGACTGTTCCGTTGGAGTCAGGGAGCACTCACCCGGGCTGAGCCTGCAGCTGACTTCCATGGCTGGGTTCCACTCTCCATTCTTGCAGGTCAAGTATTTATAATCTCCTTTCAGCATGTAGCCTTCGACACAAAGATACTCAATGACACTGCCTGATGTCAGAGGGTTGTTGCAGGGGCTAGGATGGCACTTATAGCCTCCATTCTCAGGCTGTGGTGGCTGGGGACAATCTAGAGAAAAGAGAAAACATCATGGAGGATATCTCAGAGAAAGACATCTGTTGCACAGATAAGGCACACAGGCAGACTTCCACCTACACCAACTAAATCAAGAAACTACCAAAACCAAAAGGAAAGACTGTTACACGATGGCAGAGAACACTGCAGTTTCACCTCTGATGTCTTCTGTGATTGCTAAATACTGCTTGTTACCCCAATAGTACAATCTAGTTGGCAGTCATCAGACTGGTGATACTTTTGAACAGTGACACAATAGAGATTCCACATGACAGAGGAGCAGAAAATCTTTGGCAGTATCTTTTCCCCACAATTGTTTCACTAGAGACTAGGGGGAACCTAACAACCAGGCTTTCCTATTAGCCTAACATGGAAAAAAGTGTGAGACCTCTTCCTGAAACAAGCGAAAAAAGCAAACATTCCATTATACCTTGCCCTCAGCAAGTTTGCCGATAACACCAAGCTGTGTGGTTTGGTTGGTACACTGGAGGGAAGGGATGCCATCCAGAGGGACCTTGACACGCTCGTGAGGTGGGCTGATGCCAACCTGGTGAAGTTTAACCATGACAAGTGCAAGGTCCTACACCTGGGTCGGAGCAATCCCAGGCACAGCTACAGGTTGGGCAGAAAAGAGATTCAGAGCAGCCCTGTGCAGAAGGACTTGGGGGTGTTGCTTGATGAGAAACTGTCGTGGTTTAAGCCTCACCGAGGCTAATAACTCACAAAGTTTTACTCACTCACTCCCCTCTCTTTCTTCCCCCAGTCCTGGGGGCATGGGGAGGAGAATCGAAAGAATGCAGCTCCCACAGGTTAAGATAAGAACAGTTTAGTAACTAAGGTATAACACAAATCACTACTGCTACCACCAGTAATAATACAAGAGAAATACAAGGAAAGAGAATACAACTGCTCACCAAGCCTGACCCAGCAGTGAACCCCCCAGAGCCACCACTACACCCTTCTGGGTCTCTGCCCTCCGGTTGCACATCCTGGACATGACGTGCTGTGGTATGGAATAACCTCTTTGGTCAGTTTGGGTCAGGTGTCCTGTCTCTGCTTCCTCTCGGCCTCCCTCCTCCCTGGCAGAGCATGAGACTCAGAAAGTCCTTGGGCAGACCAAAACACTACCAGGCAGTAACTGAAAACACTGGTGTTATCAGCGCCATTCCCAAGCCCGAAATCAAAAACACAGCACTGCATCAGCTACCAAGAAAGAGAAAAAATGACTGCTGCTGCTGAACCCAGGACAGAAACTTAACATGAGCCAGCAGTGTGCACTCGCAGCCCAGAAAGCCAACCGTGTCCTGGGCTGCATCAAAAGGAGTGTGACCAGCAGGCTGAGGGAGGTGATCCTGCCCCTCTACTCTGCTCTTGTGAGACCTCACTTGGAGTATTGTGTGCAGTTCTGGTGTCCTCAACATCAAAAGGACATAGAACTGTTGGAACAAGTCCAGAGGAGGGCCACAGGGATGATCAGGGGACTGGAGCACCTCCCATATGAAGATAGGCTGAGAAAGTTGGGGCTGTTCATCCTGGAGAAGAGAAGGCTGCATGGAGACCTCATAGCAGCCTTCCAGTATCTGAAGGGGGCCTATAGGGATGCTGGGGAGGGACTCTTCATGAGGGACTGTAGTGATAGGACAAGGGGTAACGGGTTCAAACTTAAACAGGGGAAGTTTAGATTGGATATGAGGAAGAAATTCTTTACTGTGAGGGTGGTGAGGCACTGGAATGGGTTGCCCAGTGAAGTTGTGAATGCTCCATCGCTGGCTGTGTTCAAGGAGAGGTTGGACAGAGCCTTGGGTGTCATGGTTTAGTGTGAGGTGTCCCTGCCCATGGCAGGGGAGTTGGAACTGGATGATCTTAAGATGCTTTCCAACCCTAACTATTCTATGATTCTATACTATGTGTACAATATCAAGGTACAAGCATTGCCATAAGGCACCCTGGAAGCCACACTGATTTCAGCTATTTTACATAGATATACCACCAACAGTACAGGAAACAAAGCTCTGCTGCAGTAGGAATAAATATTCTAATTGATTTTGAAAAGGAACTAGTTATACGACAAAGGCTTTTCTAAAAGCCCCTCTGCTTACCTATGTGAAGTCTGGAATGCGGAAGGCATTTTGCATTTCTCCTTGCATCTCCCCTATGCTGACTAACGGTATAGACATAGCACATGCCAGAAATTTTCCTGCAGAATTTTTGATAGCCATTCAAATAAAACCAGCAAACCACAACTGAGGAAACTGTACTAAACTCAGGATATTTGTATTGGGTAGAATTTCCTCTCCTCTGGCAGGTCACAGTGACCCTGCAGAACAGACCCAACACTGTATCTGTTGGGGCTGAATGACAGAGAAATCCAGATTTTTCCCTTTAAATCCACATTAGCATCCCAAACTTCACAAAAGAAAATACTGCAAAGATCTCTTTTGAAAGATCTTGCAGCACAGAAAACCAGCTAACCTACAGACCCTATTCCATCACAGTGTGGTGATCCAGGCCTGCCTGTAGACCCTAGAGCACGCATTCCCACCTTCTGCCTCTAAGTGTCCCACTTACTGTGGGACAAACAGCAAGAAACAGCTGGGTGAAGTTCAAGTAACTGGATTTTGGGCAAGATGTAAGCTTCCTTCCACTGTGGAAAAGTTTGCTACTCTGCTGCAGCGAAGGTGACCCTTGAACCTAATCACATGTGTGAATGCATCATAGGTACTGCCTTGTAAATGCCAGTAAATCCCGAGATGAAGTGCTGAGCAAAGCCAAAAGCCCTCTGGTATGAGGTCTGCCAGCTTTATAACAGCAATTCAATTTACTTCTTGAGAGAAGAGGTTAACAGGGGTCTAAGCGCCAGCTCTTCAAGACGACTTTGTTCTTGAGGGGATTTATTCTTCAATAAGCTTCAGAGAAGCCACTGTTCCATGCCTCCTGAGTATTAACTGTTGCCTCTTCTGTTTATTTTTCCTTTCTGCAATAATTTCCCATTTTGTAACCCGTATTTTAACCCTTTGCCTTCTGAACCTAAAACTTGCTTTCACTTTATGTCTGTCCAACACTTAGGGTCAGCTGGGATCAGCTGAAGAGACAGATTCAAGGCACATTTCACTTTCAGGCACATAGACAAATACCCTGCTTCATCTGCAGCCCAGGAGGCTTCTTGCTAAATAGCAAGGAGCCATTTGAGCACCAGAAATCTTCTCAGCAATTTAACATGTACCTGTCTAGGCAACGGTGGACAGCCTTGGGGTAAAGCTATTCCTGCCACAGCAGCCGACAAAACTCAGGTCCAGAGTTACGATAACCTCCTTACACCTTTTTTATGACAAAGGAGATGCCTGGAATCGCTTGTTAGCCACGCACAGCATCCTTCTAACTGACTGCAGCAAACAGAGCTTGTTCCTGCTGTTTCCCCTTCTGACCGTGACCACTGTGCCAGGAGCTCTTTTGGACCAGGCAGCAGCTCACTGTTTGGTTCCCCTTCTGTTGTAAAGTGCCACCGATGCTGGTGAGTTATAAATACCACATCAGTCACTTACAGAACCCTGGCTTGGCCTCCTCACTCGAGGGCTTGCAGCTACGCAACTGCAGACTGGTTTTCTCCTCATCTGCACTTGGCACGCAAAAGGAGAGAAGCAGCTGATAAGTGTGTTCAGTCAGTTGTCCCTGATTCATCCTCTTCACAGGGAAGAGATTGCAGAATTAGTCACCTCCCCCTTCCCCCCCTTTAGCTCATTTGTCTTCACAGCATCCAAGAGAGTCACAAGTATTTTAAAACATCACCTTTACTGTGATGGAAGAACACTGTTTATGTGCTGGGGGAAAGATCTGGATCAGGCAGCCAGAACACCAACACCCTCCACCCTCAACCTGACTGAACATCTCTGGGCAACCCCAGTTTCCTTGGAAGACCATGTGAACTGTCCTTTGCAAGGCACCCTGAAGGGAACAGAGCACCTCAGAGCCGGCAGCTTTGGAGAGAGCTATCAGACAGTGCTGATGGCTTTAAAGATTGTTGGAGGTGGCCCAGGCAAGGGCAACTAGGTAAGTAAGATGAACTGATGGTGCCTGAAAACCTGAGGAAGTCAAATACCTCTGCTTGCTGCTGGACCAAGCTCCCCTTCCCTTGTATCTCCGACAGAGATCAGCACCTCTGCAGACCAAGTCCCATCTCACTGTAACACAGGCACCCAGGAAGCTCAGAACAGACAACGCAGCATTCCACAGCAGTGACCAGTTCCTAAGTTTTCAGCACCCTCAGCTTTCACATACTCCATAATGAGTTTCTTCAATTGCCTCCCCACATATGCTCTAAAATGGGGCTAACAGAAACAGAGATAGTCTGATTCTGCACTACCATTTACCTCATAAAACACCAGCAAACCTTACGCCCCAAGTTTGCAGCTCAGGCATAAGTTTTGCTGGAGTTTCATGAGATTGTAACAATCAACCCCCTTCCCAACAGCCTCAGCCCAGACTCACAATGGCACTGGGTTATATTTGAAATACAAAGAAACATGCAGGAATTTCATCAACTCCCTCCATGAAACACATGTTCTTGGAAGCATCCCAGAGCTTATGAGACATCTTAAAACAAATGTTCACATCAGGTAGGGAAGAGAAAGCGAGCCAAGTTATGGAACTTATCAACTTCCTAGGGGGTTACCAACATCCTACACTTGCATTTTGAATCATTACGCTTTGAGGACGCACCAAAACAGTGGTTTTGAACATTGCAGCACTGTGCTCAACAGGGGAAAAACTCTACTCCCAAAGGCCCCATTTCTAAGGTACTAATGTTCATGACTGCTGCTGAGAGAGCTGGTTTTCTGCCAGCATACACTGCTGGAAAACAGGAAGGAGGTAACAACTGATGAGAACCCAAACATTTTGAACTCTGCTCAGAGGTAAGGAAACTTGTCATTTCCAGATTGACAGGCAGAAACAAAGTTATGCACTGGGGCTTCTGCAAGTGTCATTCTAAAATACTAGGTATTTAATATATAGACTGTTTTTATATACAAATGAGGAACTTTTAAGCCAGTATATACCTACACCTAGTTTCCCATCAAATCATCTGTAAGCATCATATCATTCTGTGTCTATGTCACATAAGAAAATACTGTCCACTTGCTTTCTCTCCTACCAGATTCACAGAGAGCTGTGAGGAGTTGGAACATGGCTTCTTTTAGAGATGGAAAGAAATGTCAGTTGGCCAAATTGATTAACCTAATCACCAAAGGATGAAATGGACCTTCCATGTGCTGGCTGAGCTGAAGCTGAACTGTGGTCCTGAACACTGACCTGATAAAGAGATACAAAACATTTCTCTCATAATGTAAAAATGACACAAACCCAAGCCATGGTCACAGATAATGCCACAGATGGAAAGATGTGGTATACTGTATGCTGACATAAAAGTGAGGGGTTTATATACTCGGAACACAAACCAGAGGAGCACAGCTGAACCCAGATCTCCAAGAGTGAAATTCCTAGACAAGCAGATAATTTCCAAAGCCCAAGCAAGACGTACCTGTTGTGGCAAGGACCAAGTACAACACACTTCACTTACACATACAGTGTAAGATTGAAACAGTCTGACTGGATAATGGCTAGAGGACTATAAAAGCTCCCGAGTAGTGACCTACGCATGGGCACAACACCCTACAAGAGGTGACCAATATGCACCTCTCTACAGTCTTATTTTGCTTGGTACTGTTTCTTTTTTCAACTAGTAAGACTCCCAGATCCTAGTAGGGGCATTACACCCCTTTTTCCTGCACCAGGCACCTGACATGTGTTTCACCCACCTCTTTTGCTGGTTAGTCTGACCACACAGAAATGAAAACCAAATCCTCCTTAACTGAATGCATTCTTATAAGGAAAAAAAAAAACCAAAAGGCAAGAAGAAAAACCCCCAGAACAAGACAACAAGAACAGACAAGATCATCATCCCTAGAGTGAGCAACTCCAGGTTTGTAACTGGGGAGCACAAAGCATTGTGTTGCTCAACTCAGGTGGGCAGGCAGATGGGTACAACATTGCTTAATGAAGGGATGTTTAGCACTTATCGTCCAGAACGATTTCTTCTACTTCTCCCCAGCAAGGTGCAAAGGTCACTACAGCTAGGATGAGAACAGTTCTGACAAATTAGAGTTGCTGTTTTATGAGTCAGGCCCAAATCCCAGCAACTACAAGAGGAAGCTGGACTGAGCCTCAGGTAAATTCCTCACTGACTATATGAGTACTCTAGCATGTCTGACCATCCTCAACAGTCAGAGAAATCCTAAATGTCAGTGCTGAAGCATTCTGAAGGCAATCCTGGTAAACAACTTCTGCTCCACTGGATCCCCCAAACATGTGTCCTGTTTGGATATGTTAACATCCCCTGACTTTTTAGACAACTGCAACTTTTGTGGGATGTGAAGACTGGAAATGGAAGATCCTAAGCTCAGTACTTCTCTTTTCCCCATCTACAAGATGTAGTCCATGTAACTGATGTTATCAAGATACACAGAGGAAAAACATCCTACAAACAAAACCCACCCTCCTGATCTAACAAGGCAAACATTCCCCTGGCTAGTCTAGTTAAACCTGTCATGATTGTCTCCTGCCAGCATGTCCTGCCTGGTAAGCAAACATCTGGGTGAACACAAAGCAACTGGTTAAATTGTCCTAGGATTAGAGGCTATACTATTTCCTTCATGGAAAACAGTAAGCAACTGAATGAATTTTGCTAGCAAGAGCTCTGTTCACCTTTGCTAAGAGAAGAAGAGACATGGTTTTTTCTTTTTGCAGAGTTTCAGTTCTTGCCAGCAGGGCACTACCCAACCTCTCCACTAACCTGGTCATTCAATAAACCAATAAGGAAGCAATTTACCCCTCCCTTGGCCCAGTTCTCTGATCCCTTCTATTTATTGGATATACTCCCAACCTCTGTCACCCGCAGGCAGGGAAGCATGAATGTGACCCAGCCAGATAATTATGCCACTACCGTCCCTAGCCACAGCATCAGGGTAACCAGCCAAAGTTGCCAAGCTGACTTAGCAGCTTCTTGAGCAACAACAAAGACTAAGCATCAGGCTCCCAGTGCTGCATAGACCACAGTGCTTCAGCACTAACAGAACACACTGTTGAAGTTTCTATGCAAAGTAATGTCTGGTGGGCAGTTTTAAACATAGCTTTTCCTCCTAGAGAAATGGTCATCTCAAACCCCATCACATTTGTTAGGGAAGGACAGATCCCTACCTAGCACATGACGAACTTAAAACCCCACTATATACCTACTGCAAGAAAAAAAAAAACAGAAAAGCAGCACCTAAACTAAAGGAAAGCATACAACTAGCATACACACCGTTTCCAACAGCAAGAACTTGTTTTAAAGACCCTTCCCAGCTAACAGACAGGAAATTCACTGTCCAAGTTAGCCGCTTTTCTGCAGTGACATCCTGACTGCAGAACAAAAACAATACCACAAGCTCCTTTTTGTGTCAGGACTTTTTCCTCTTAAAGCAGGGTCTTGAGTCACACATAACATTTCCTTCTGCCTGAGGCAGAACTGGCATTTGGCTCCAGGCGTCTGCTGCAAAGCAGGAGCTGATGGGGGCGAGAAGACTAGGTAGCTTCCCTTTCAGTGTGAAATCCAGACAGGCAACATCCTTGTTCTCCTCTCTTCCCTTGGGCACACAAGCCAGCCTATATCCAGCAAAAGCCACTTTTGGAAGCCCCTCCCTCAGCAGCACTTTGGTTTTAGCAAGAAGTGAGTCTGTTACCATTTCATACCCTTTTTAGACTAGCTACGTCAACTAAACACCATCTTTCACCAAAGCAAAAATCACTTCCCAGACAACTGGTCTGCACACAAGAAGAACCAGATAGGCTCTGATCAACAGTACTGCCTCTTCCTCACCCACACCTTCCTTCCTCCCTGTTGACGAAGCAATGACAAGGGGATGCACTGTAGTGACAGAAGCACAAGTGGAAAATGCAAAAGCAGTCACCTCCATCCACATGCTCCAACTAGTAAGAATGCCAACTTCATTTCTGAGTGCTAAATACCTTCAGGTTTCCAACCAGTGATGTTTGCCTGGATGAACTCAACAGCTTTCAGCACAGCAGCTTCCCACTATGCACCCTCTGCTTCTGCATTGTTCTCCCCAGCTGAGCATTTGGATTAATTCCAGTGTCAGGCTAGGAAATGGCTCATCAAGTATTCCACAGATAAATGTCACTGTGTGTAACAGCAGGTCTGTGCTGAACACTAAGAGTCACACGCTTTAGACTGTGGTTCCTCTTGGCAGGCTGGCTCTGAAAACCACAGTAATGGCCTGCTCTGGGAATTATATTTGAGATTCTACCCTCTCCCAGCATCCTTAGGGACATCTAGGGGGACATTTTTTAGCTCACACAATTAAATTCCAATGTCTCCCACAGACATTATAAAGCCTTCTCCCTAGAGGGTAAGTAGATCTTTCCCAACGGAGGTGAAGCATGCTCTGCTTCCTTTCCAAATAGGTCGAGGTGTTAGTGGGTTTTTGCCTATTGCCCACAAGTGCGCTAACCCATGTGTTTTAACTATGCAAATAAGAGTAGCTGCAGATACAACATCTGAAAAGGGACCCAGACTGAAGCTATCCTCTGCCAGCTGGAAGGAGTTGAGAATTCAGTGTGTTTCTAGCCGGAGACAGCATTCACACCACAGAAGACAGATTACCAGATGCCCAGGTTTTCCACTGGTCTATAATTCCTGGGGTGGAGATGGGGACTGGAACCAGAGAACAGATTTTGAACCTTCTCCTTTACAGCACTCTGGCTTTCTCTAGCCCATAAGCAGATGGGTGATTTCCCACAGGGACAAACCCGAGACGGCAGCTGCTGCCGGGGTCCAGGCACAACAGCTGAGGCTAAAGGACCTCTTTATATTTTACTTACAGGAGGCAGAAGTCAACAAAAGGCCTCCATTGTGAGCACACACACTTCTCGCCGACCCTGCCCCGAAAATATTTTAAGCCTTCCTGAAAAACACACTGCAAAACATAACCCTCTTTTGGGTTCTGTGCATTAACCAGGGGCCAAAGTCCACTAAAAAATAAGCTCTCTGTCTTTACTGGCTTCCAGATGCTGCTTACTCTGAAGTCACTGACAGAAGAACAAACTGAGCAGGACTGGAGCCTTTATGAGGAAATTATGGTTTCCCTAGCAAGGGCATACCCTGAAGAGGAGGCTTATTTTTCTTTATGCCATAATGTGGGTAAATGAGAAGAAACCAAAGCAGAGAGATTTGTATATATAACCATATAACAGTGCATTTATATAATTAGACACAAGCACACTGTGTACAGTAACAGGCACCCCTCACACAGACATCCCCTACACACCAAAGCTGCCTCGTTTTTTTTTTTCCTTAAGGGCAGGGGGAAGAAAAAGCAAGAAAGAAAAGACTCTAATTGCAGCCTTCCACCAATGCAGTCACCATCTGGTAACTCAAGAGACACATGGAGCTGAATTATCTTAATTAACATGTTACAACAGTATTTAAAAAAACTCTATGCTTATTAACACTCAGCTGTGATTAGCCAACCACGGAGGAAGCCTGCTAGTGCAACATTAATTATGGGTCTTGTCTATCTTTCTATTAGAAATATGCTCCCCAACCCCCCAGTGGCTTATCTCCTAAAAAGAAAACCATTCGCATCAAAGCCCGCTCTAAAATGCAAATTTTATTTACATTCTACAACAGTCAAAATGTTTAGGCTATAGGAAGCTGCCAGGGGTGCTTCTAGAGCACTACAGATTGTCTCAATATAAAATGTACTTCTCCCGATTTGCCCCTTGGAAAGCTTTGCTTCAGTTGGACAACTCCCTCTCTCACTGACATTTTAGAAAAAAACCCCACAACATTTCATGCCTTTCAAGTTCCTTTCTGTCTCCAAAACAGGAGCACAGACTGCTGCATGCTAGGCAGGGAAAGCCAAGACACAGGGCTAACAGAAACCTACATCAGTGACAGGAAGATTTCTGTGATGGAAAGCAGCATCCAAAACACAACTGCACTCCAGCAGCAGATCTGCCTCCCTAGAAGAGTGCTACTCACTAAGACAACTGTATTATTTTCCCTGCAATAGGCCTACCTGTAATGCGCTCCTCTCAGATACATTCCCAAATGATTCAGATTGACAAACTCCAAGAGTAACACTGCCAAATTTCTCAGACTTGGCTCTGCATTATTATCGCACAGGGCTGGCTGCAGAGGGGCTCTCATCCACACCGGGCATTCTGGACATCAGGATAACACCAGATCAGAAGACAAAAGCCTGGTGCTTTTAAACAAAGCCAGGATGGACAAATTAATTCCGGAAACATTTACGAGGAGGGGGAGATAAACTGGGAACAACTGCAGAAGTATTTTTAAGATCTTCTGATAAAGCAATCTTATTGTTGCACACACACAAACCAATAAGAATTGCTGTTTGTGACATGTGTGGAAGCTCATGCAACTTGCTCAGGTCCAGTAAGGACAAAAACCAGCTGATCAGTTTAATATAGAAACCTGCTCTCCCTGCAGGCACAGCACAGCTTTCCAAGCGGCACATTTCATTTGCTTTTGTTTCCAAAGGCTGCTTCTGGCCTCTCCATGCCTTCTTCCAACCACCCCATAATTACTTCCACGTGTTTGGAAAAGGAAACTAAGCAAGTGCGTAACAACACTTTGTATAATCAGCAGGGTCCTGGATTCTGGTTTTGAAACCCAAACCCACAGTCATAAGTCGCACCCAGACAGTTCTGTGGGTTCCCCCCCCCCCCGAAAAAAATATTAAGAGGGTTCCCCTAAGAAAGTTGCATATGGGTTTTAGTTTGAAATTCTGATTAAGAAATTTATAGAGTCCAAATCTTCCTTTATAGTGCAATGAGGAGATTATTTAAAAAGGTAACAAGAACTTGTCAAAATAGCTTGATACTCTTACAAAAAAAAAAAAAAAAAAAAAGAGGCATCTGCATAGAAACTTACAGCACCTACAGCGCAGAGGCAGGTTAGTAAAAAAGTTATTAATGTGGCATTTGAATTCAAATTTAACATCCACTGCCCTCAATTACTGCTGCTAATTTTAAACTTCAACTTCACTCTTCACACAGCTTTGACTGCTCATCTTGTCCCTACTCGCCTCTTTCCAGAAACCTACAAAACTAAAAACTGGTCTCAATTCAGAGGTAACTTCCACATTTACTGCTATTTCCAGCCTATGTGGATTTACAATTTGGATATGGTAATTCCCCAAGGCTGTCATTTAGGGTAAAAGCTTGACACACACTCTGGGCTCTGGGCTCAGGAAAACCATCCGGCTCTTCAACAAAACCAGTAAGACACAATAGGAAAAAGCATAACTATCAGATGCTCATGCTGATTTTGGACACGAGGTTTTGATAGGACAGAGATGACTGATTTGTGCTGACTGGCCTGTAAGTCCTGACTGAAATAAATACAGTCCCTCTGCTGACATTAGGTGAGGACACAGGGGAAATCCACCTTCAAGATATGGCAGAGCAGAACTCATCTCTACCAGTAAGTGACAAGGAGCCTGCAATTTAGCAGTGCCTCAGATTTACAGATGACTACAAAGCATTTCCACTCTCTAAACTTCATCTTAGTACAGTAATCAGGGTCCTTTTCCAGTAAGGCCTTAAAAGTTCTTCTTATGGCAGTTTCCCAAAATACATCTCTGTTGCAGGCTCCAGCACAGCCACTCAAGCTCTGGTAACGCTAGCAGCAATAGGAGTCCATTGCTGTCCTTCTACTGTGAGGTGGAACTCCAGCAGACACCACAAACCTACACAAACAACTGGCTCCCCCTTACCTAAGAGGCCAGCTTGTGCCTATCTTGTAACCCCAGCTCTGCCATGGTTTATTCTGAGACCTAATGCAAATTATTGCAGAGTCATGTATCTACTCAAGAGGCAGGGAGTAGGGAGGGGACATGGGAATCTCCAAAGCAAGAAATTCAGAGTTTAGAAAGGAGCCCTGTCTTCTTAGCTGCGCACAGTGACTGAGGTGACTAGCCGAGTCACTTTAAAGCTCTGCCCTGGTAGGCCTCCTTCACTTGTTAATGAGCCTCTTGCAGCTGATTAATTTTTCATCCTTTCAGCAGCAGCAGCTGTTGCCTCTGACTCAGCCTATCCAAAAAGTACTAATTTGGAAGTTTGGCCAAGGCTGATCTAGTAATGGCATGCACACAGGAGATGGCTTTGTACTAAACACTGTTCCACTTTCATCTACGCAGAAACTGAGAGGGGAAGCTCATAGCCCTAGGTTACTGAAGTTTCTCTCTGCAGTACGTCTACAGACAGCTTTGCTAAGGAAAGGTGGGTAAGGACAGCAATCCTGAAACCTTAATCTGCTACATCAACACGCACTGGAAAACACTTTTTCATTCTGTAATGACATTTTTCTTCTGACCTTTGGCTCTGTTTAGGACCACTGACTATATCTAATATCTGGGCAGATTTATTTATCCTTTAAGAATGACTCATCTCTGTTATGGGACCTGTCAGAACAAGCTCTCAAATAATTCACCACTGGCTGGGCAGAACTGCAAAGAGTTATTAGTCCTGTCTCACTGGAAAGCCTCTCAAGCACACTTCATATTTTCATTCCAGATGTAGTTAGGTTAGCCATAAATATTAAGTCATCTTTTCTACTGGCTTTACAGGATCTCAGCATCACAAACAACTTCTATGCAGACTCTGACAGGAAAACAAAAATAGCCCTACTTGAACACTCCTCAAGTCACCCTATTCAAAGTGGGAGGCTCCTTACACTAGAGTGACAGAAGTACTCCACATGGCAAGCCTAGCTTTCCCAGACATCACAAAGTCTTAGAGACTCCTAGTTATGCTTCAAGTTCAGATATTCTCAACTATATTTTTTTGAACTGATTAGTTGATGCAGACTCAATCCAGACTCCAGTAATTTAAAAGCTCCAAGATACACAGAATGAAGTTGAAGAACTAAGCTTCAAAGTGAAGTAAGAACTTTCTTGTACTGAGAAGAGGATAGGATACTAGGATACACTTTTCTAACATGCCTAACACTTCAACAGCATTAGGCAATTTAGGAACTAGTGAGGCAATAGTAGGAAAGGTTGTGTCTAAGGTGGACCCTGCATAACCTGCACTGAAACTTAACAGCTACTCAGTATGTGGTCTTCTCTTCTTACTGGCAATGCAACTGGGAGTGCTTTGTAGAAAGGGAGGCAAGCCAGTGAAGCTATCAGTAAGCTTGCTTTGTGACTAGCAAGAGGCATCAAGCTCTGGTGGGATGTTGCTGCAACCTTGATTTACCAGTCACAGAAGACAACATCAGTTCTAGCAGAACAGGCTGAGTCCCACACATTCCACCCACTCAGACTCTGCTGCAGATCAAATGGCACAGGGGAAGGAAATGGCAACTTAGTATAATCTTTACAAATACAGTGTATAAAATAATTCAGATTTTCAGTTACCTGCTTTGAGGAGACTGTCTTGCTATACAGATGTAATAGCTTCAAAGTATTTGTTTTATGCTTCCATTTTCCCAGTACCTACCAACAGCTCTAAGCAACTCAATGACTGTGAAGCAGCTCATTGTCAAAAGCATACCTAGCAGCAAACATGAAATTCTCCTTTCTGCCTTTCTAGCTGCTCATCCCAAACACCCACAGGGTAAAACAAAGCTGAACTGTAACAAGCCAGGATTGGGAAAAACTGTTCAAAACCAAGCTCCCTCCCCAGCTGGCAAGAAAATGTTCAGGAAAGATGTGTAGAAGGAATTCTTGCCCTTCAAAATGCTACTTGCCCTTTGATGATTTCACTATAGTCACTGTAATCAAAGCACAGGCAAGTCAAAATATCCAGCTGAAAAAGCACGTATTACAAAAAGGTTAGAGGTAGCAACTGCCAAGACAGGTCCCATTTGTAGCCCTAGATGCATGACAAAAACTTAAGAGGAGATGAAATACCATTCTTTCCATTCAACATAAAGTTATTATAAAACATACAATCTATAACCCCACAGTATAACTACTTCAAAACTCTTCAGGAAAGAAACCATATCTCCTCTAGGACTGCTAAACTTCAGTCCTGCTTATCCACACTTCGCTGCTTTTTAGCAACAAGAAATACAATACTGTACATATCCTTTGCTTCTCATTTATATTCCTTGGTAACCTAGACATGCTCTTCCTTCTGTAATGATTAATACCCCAAGTTGAGACTTAAGAAAAACCAAAGAAAGCAAATGTTCTCATAACACTTTATTCTGGGGTTGCTTTTGCTCCTTTCCTGGTGTTTTTGGAGCACAGCTGGCCTAAGAGGTGCTCAGGAGCCTTGGAGACACACAGCTCCAGCTCCTACATACTGTCACAGAGCCAATCCAAAAAGTATCCCATCACCAACTTTGGAGGTTATAGATCCTTACACCAGAGGCTGAAATTTTGAAGTGGGAGACACTGCAGCTTAATGGCTGGAATGGCACAAGGGACCCAAGCCTAAAGACATGCTCCACTGCTGAACAGCTAACCTGAGGTTTTGTCTCCCTGCCTGAGCTTCCCTCTTCAAGGAGCTTTCCTGCCTGCATTTGGGCTCTCCACACTATCTGAAACTATACAGTCACAACAATTAAATATGACGATTTAAGAGTTCTTGTCACCAGTGTAATTAATTTCAATGACAAAGATTTACAGATTAATTTGTCTGCTTTAATATTTGTGTCTCCTTTTTCTAGACAAAGAAAGCCAACCCAGATGCAGGATTTCACAGGTCTGTAGTTCCACTACGCAGGTATCTCTGGCCAGGAATTTACTTCAACCTTTATTGCCATAAACAGGACAATGACATAACCAGGGACACACATGCAATATTACCATCTTGCAGCATTACTGTCCGATTTTAACTCAACAAGCCTCTTTTTGTGCCAGCTGGGGTTTGTTTTTTTTGTATTATTTATAACATTTCCTTAAGTCTCATTTATTGTTTTGAGGCACTTACTTGCTCAGCTATCTCAAGTGGCTTCCTTCAGCTACATCTTATCTACACAGCATCATCAGTCATGTCAGAGCAGTTCTTGCTAAACCAGCAAGTGTATTTCTCAGGGCAACATACACTTAACAGGATATCAATAGTGTGAAAATGCTTCACTGAGTTTTGGTTGCATAAAGTACCCAGAATCACACCTCAATGACAGCATTTTACCTGGATCACTCTTGACTTTGACAGGCCAAGCCCGAATAACAATAATATAGCTTCCTGCCAGCCAGAACTTGGGGTCCAGGATACCACCTTATTAAGAAGAAGAGACTGTTGCAGGACAGGTTCTTCCTTTCAACTCTAATGATTTGCAGATGCTGTTACAAACCCGGCTTGATTATTAAGGTATTCAAGGAAACAACATGAAACCATTTTCATTGCTTGTTGTTCTATGCACTTTCCAGCCATCAAGTTGGAGATATTTCAAGTCACTCTTCAGCTTCTTACAGTTTTGCCTCCTCCTTCCTAAAGTCCTGTTGGTCCTCCTCACAGCTACCTTCCATCAAAAATGCATGAGAAAATGCCTGCTCAGCTCCAGTATTCCTTCACATCAGACAACAATTTTCATCTACCTAGCTCCATAAAAGAGATGGTGTGGTTAGCTTGGGTTTTGTTGTTGGTTTTGTCTTTTGGTTGGGCTTGTTTGTTTGGGCTTACCTGCAAGGACAGGTTTCACACATCTCAGTGATATTTAAGTAAAACCAGCAGTGGATGACAACAGAATCCACTACATCGGCACTTGCTCCTTTTTTGTCTAAATTGTTATCCAGCATGACAACTTTTTAAATTTGATCTCAACTGCTGCAGAACCTTCTTGTCTTCACTGGGAGAGACAGAAGACCACATAAGAATTAAATGCTAACTTTACATTATAAAACATGGTTATAATAGCTCAGTTCTATGAATTTCTGAGAAACAGGATGAGATGGGAGGGCCAGATTGTTCCAAAAGACAAGTAACTGTTTAAAGGATTGATCGATTTATGTATAGTTCACAATTCCCTAGAACATTAAAATCCTTTCCACTACTCTGGTCAACACAGCATACATATGTGTAGACGTTGATTTCACAACCACCTTCTTCTGACTCAGGCTTTGGAAGGGAAACATTAAGCAAGACCAATCAAGACAGTAGGAGAAGTTACAGCCCATCAGCTAAAGCCAACAATGTAATCTTTCCCAAAACATGCAAGAACAAAGCAGTTTCAAGAAGTTCCTTACATGGAGAAAGAGCATTTCAGAAGCTCCTGAGGGAAGAATGCAGCAAAGGAAACTGCAGCAGCATGCCTGAATGCCACATGAAGTGCTCCACTGAGCACAAATGGAGGAAAATTCATGAGGATTCCCAGCTTCTGCAGAGCTGGAGCCAGAGCTCAGAGGAATGCTGAGAACACCCTGGGGAGCCCTCACGCTAGCACAGCTGGACCCAGATCTGCCTCCCACATCACCACATGGAAGCATGCGGTAGGAAGCAAGTATCCAAATCCCAGGCTCTTCCCCAGTACCAGTGCTCCCATCTAATACTGCCCTAACCTAGCAAAAAAAAAAAAAACCAACCCAACAACCAACCAAAAAAAAAAAACCAAACAAACCACAACAAACAAACCCTTAAAAAGCATCTGGTTTTTTTTTTTTTCCCCCCAGTAAGAGTGCTTACACTATCAAAAGCCTAAACCAGAGGAGGGCAGAGGTTATGCTATTCTTTTTCTCTCTGTTCTCTCAGCAGAGGCCTCAGTGTTACTACTGCTGCTGGGGTAAAGTTTCTGCAGCTAGATTTCCCTTCCTGTACCGATCCAACTGCTGAACCTGCCTTACACACACCTTTGCAGGCCCCACTAAGCTTCTGCCAACCTAGCCTGGCTTCAAGTAGTCATCTACAGGGCCTGGACACTGATTCAGCAAGCACCGTTTCTGTGAAGAGGCAGCTCACAAACAGGCTATCTGGCCCTTTCAAGAAAAAAGATTTCCCAACATGCAGGACACCCCATATCCTAAAAGCATGTTCCCAAGCCACTTTTTCACAGAGCTGAAGAAGCACCTCTTGCATGGGGCTCTCCAGGCAGAAGGGTCAATCGGGGCTCAGTTAGTTTCGAGGCACTAGACATCCACACAAGGCTGGTAGGTATGGCACAAAGCCTTCAGGTGTCCTGTGCCCTTCCAGAAAGGCAGCTGAAGGTCAAGCCAGATCGGCAGGCTGACTCCAGCCCACTCTCAGTCTCCGTGCCAACCTCTGAACACTTCCTATGCCAATTCAACATCCCACTGCTAGACCCTCACCCTTACCTCCATGTCCCCTATAGAATTCAGGGTCTCTCTATGCTCCATGAATTCCCTGAACTTCGAAGTCTCTCTCTGTCTCCTCTTTTAAATAGCTGATTCATAAGTTAATGCATTTTTCTCTCTGCAGCAGATGTTCGGATTTCTCCCACTGCACCCTCTGGCTTGTAGTTCAAGTAGAAAGGCAATAAACCCCCAAGTGTTATGGCTAGATGGCATTTACCAGTTAACACAAATGAAGACCCCAGACACAGTGAAAATGAACAGTACACAGATAGTGTCCCTTCACCAACCATTTCCAAGATGTAGTAACTCTATGCTAGGATAAATCATGATGTCTCTTCAGCTACTCAGGGGAGCCCAGCCTACCAGAGGCCTTGGTAAAAATGCCCAACAGCACCTACTGATTTCCTGGTAGTGGAGTGAAAGCTTCCTATGGGCCTTTGAGATCCATTTACTGTATGGTTCTACCTCTCAACAGTTAGTGAAGTTTCTCACACAAAGGAAATGGAAAACCCAAAGAAATTATGCTAAAAATAGCAGAAATGCTGCCCCCCAGGGAGACGCACTTGGGGACTCTCTCAGCTGTGTATGCAGACTCCTTAAATAACAGATATGGTTGTCTTACTCCTGAGAACTAGTGGGGGAAAACTATGTGGAAAGAAGTTAGTTTGGTGCTGGTAAATTAGTGTCCAAACCATAAAATAGAGCTCCAACGGAAAACCAGGAGTCCATTTACTAAAGCTATCAGTTAGTGTTCTGTAACCAATCTCTTCTTCACACCAATAAGGAGAATTTCACATAACAGCACACACATTTAATCAGGAAGAACAAGCATTACAGGGGTAACAACATAAACAGAACTTGGGGAGCTCCAAACCAAGATTGATCACTTGAGTCAAGTTTGCAAGGAACACATGGTGTCTTGAACATATACTGTTTAGGAAGCCCATGGATCTACAGCAGGCATTACAAAGCCGTTCTGATACTAAATACAGAAACATTATATCCTTCACCCAGAGCTTTCCTGGTTTTGTTTGCATGTTTCCCCATCTCCTCTATATGACTGGGGAAAATGGGATTTGAAGTCTTTTAGGGAAAGGGAATAACAGAAAAACCACTATCTTAGTCATAAGGCAACAGACACTGCAGAGCTACATTTAGCAGGCAGCAGGGAGCTACCAGGACAAGAGGCAGTATAACAATTTCACAACTCCTTCTTTGAAACTTTTGGTGATTTTCCATTCTTCCAATCTTTTCCACCCCCATACAGTTTGCTCAGCATACAGCAGTTACACCCTCTCACCAGATACATCCCATCAAGCACAGACACCATCAGAACTTTCTTCCCATTGCCTACAAAATCATAGTCAAAGAGTGTCCAAAGGTGGTTGCTGCACTCAGTTTCACAGCGTTGACTGCGTCAGCCTGCAGTGCCGTCCTTTATTCTGCCCCTTATCCAACCCTGTCTTTTCTATTCCCTTTTTAGAAAAAAAACCCAACACTTTAACCACACTAAGTATCTAGGATACTACTCATAAGAATAGCTACATTCTAGTAGTTCATATGGAGAACAGAGGTTAACAGCCCTAGGAAACAGCTCAGCCTCAGTGGAAAGCAGCTCAAGCCTGGGAAAGAATGGAGTTAGAAGTACCTACTTCACAGCTGAACTTCCTCACAGAATTTGTATCTTTCATCAGAGTATTAATGAAATACTGAACAGCACAATCTAAACTAATCATTCCTCTGTGTCCCCTTCTCCCAAATCCCTTCTCACTGGTCAGAGCACTCAGCTGGAGTCTGACCACGCATCCGCCAGCTAACACCACATTCCCTCTGTGCATGCAAGCAAGAGCCTTCTAAAACCTCACAAGAGGATCTTATGTGAGGATCAAAGTCCAAAAAGCACTTTCCTGAAATCTCTGGATCTTTTCACCAAGTATCCAGGGATTTCAAAGTTACTCTTTCAAAAATTCATGTTCAAGACCTAGCACTGCCAAGAAATAGATTTTCATTATCCCAAAGGGTTACCCAGCAACAAACCTTAAAATAGGTTCTCAGTTCTTAAATTGATGCTACAATTTTGCAAAAGGCCATTTTGTGGCTAAACACCATTATACTGTGTCAACTCCCACCAGACATAAAGGTGACTTCCCAAGAAGCAGAAACAGAGTGTTTAGAAAACTAGAATGTTCATAAAAAACAGAACAGATCCACTGCTCATTTCTATTCTTTTTTCTTCATATCTTGCCTGAGGACAAAGAGGGCAAAGGCCTCCCAAGCACTGGGAAAAGTCACCTGGATTATGAAAGTGGACTTTTTCCTCCCCGTTTTCTTCCCAGTTGGTATAGCTTCATTAATAAGGTGCGTGGAGGTGTCTGTCATATCAAATGCCATGATCTACTTTCATAGCCCTGCCCCCACAAGCATCAGAACCTAAAGCCATGAACACAAATCACAGCAACGTAGTTACTGCACATCAAAGCTGTTGCTGTCACTCTTATTCTCAGTATGGAAGAAACAATCAGACAGTTGACATTTACTCTTTAGCTCACAGGGTAAACAGAAACCAAGTCACAATATCTCTTCCGCTGCTCTGGAAGGATGCTGAACCCACACTATACTGCAACAACCACACTGCCAGGCCTAGTGTCCCTTCTGCAGTACCACAACAGGGAAGAGTGAGCTACACAACTTCACCTGTGTTTTCTTCTCAATAGCTGTACTTTCTGAAGTTATCCCTTCCTGCTCCTCTTCAGCTCCACACTGGCAAGGAATATCACCCCAGTGTGTATAACACACTCCAACAAGAGCATTCCTCCATAATAGAAGCTGTTTGTGTCATATAACTTCTTATTCAAAGGCACACACCTTTGACAATTATGGAAACTGCTTGCGCTGGAAAGCAAAAACACATTTAAAGCTCCTTTTTTTTTTTACACTATTAAAGCAGGTTGAAAATAAGCAGCTGTCATCATGCTGCAGGCAGAACTACAAGTATTATTTCACGTTCTGAAGACTACTGCTTTGAAACTTCTAATCCCACCCTAACACATTTACTGGCACCAGATTTCCAGTCTAGACTCTGCAAAAAGCTCCCGGAAAAGTAGTTTTTCTGTAATGCTCCATTCTGAGAGGAGGTCATGCAAATACAGGTACAGAACTAGGGACCTCGCACTCCTCAGAAAAATGGTTAAAACATTTAAAAACAAGGTTCACACCAACAGGAACATGGAAATCCTCTTGAGCAATCACAGCCTACTAGACTGAAGTGAGCTGTCAGGAAGTGCAAAAAACCTGTACAGACAGAACTATGCTGTAGTCAAGATATCTGGGGCTGCGGGACCCCACATAACAGGAAGGATGGTTTTGCAAAAGGTGCTTCAAGGACAAGAACAAACAGCTGCTTCTGTCCTATACCATCTGTATTGGCTCCAGTTCGGGGACATGCTTGTTCCATATTTGAGCACCTGAGGAGACTGACCAAAACACAGCACATAGCTTTCAAACACTCTGCTTGACAACTTGACAAAAAATATCTCCAAGAAAACCACAATAAACTGTCTCACCATTGCTGCATAAAATTGCTTTACTCAGCACACTGGTTTCTAATAAATTATGCCCTCGGGAGTCCTCACAGTAGGGCTCATACCAATGCTGAAGATAACAGAAAAGCCTGTTGCTACTGGGCAAACTGGGAACACAGAAGCATCTTTTCAGGTAGAATTGCATCTGGAGAATTAAGCTTCCCTCCATCAGTATTCAGGGCCCAGACATCTCTGACAATGTGTCTATCCTCATCACAGAACTAGACAAGCTGGAAATATGAAGCTCTCTTGTGCTGCTGGTAGACTTTTTATGACAGATAATTACTATTGTCTGGGGGTAAATAGCCACCAAGAGGAAATGAAAAGGCATATGGCTCTACCCTGCCTTCCTGAAGCAACTCTGTTCACCGATTTCCAGATGTTATTTGGTTGCTCTGTCACTCAGAGTAGTCTTGGATTACTCAGTCATCACTGGAATTTTGCAGCTCTCCTTCAGTACTGCACTGCCTGCAAATTTAAGCAGCAGGATACTAAATCCCTCTTTCAGATTGTTAAACACACTGGGCAAAATTTTCAGCAGTGCTCGCATGACTTGAGACATTCTCTCCCAACCAGTGATTACCAGTAGGACACAAGCACTTCAGAAAATTTCATTTGATGGTAAATATATCTGACACCAGAGCCATCCCACCAGGTATCTTCCCTAATTTAAAGAAGATGCAATGCAATTTTTCTTTGCTATTTACTCGCTTAGCCACCGTATCACTTTAAAAAGACCACTTTAAGCTGACAAAAGAGCAAACAATTTAATGGAAACTAAACTATACCATCAAGAAGGGAGGAATTTCTGACACAAGCTTTTTTTATACAAAATTCCTTTTTTGGCATTCTGCCCCATCTCCTTTCTCTCACCTCATGCACTCTTGCTGCTTGTTATACAGAATCCCATTACTCTGGTCAGTCATTTCCTTGCCATATTTGTCTCTATTTCATGCTGACAGGAACAAAAGAATGAACAACTTTATTATAAGGATCTATTTGAAAGTTGGTACCTCACTTGCTTCCCTGCATTTAGAATTCCATCTTCTTGCCCTCGTTTCTTCCCTCCCAGTACACCAGAGGCATATTAATTCAGTTCTCTTTACATCTACTGACACAAAGTACTTGCAACGGGGGATATAGCAGTCAACTTCTTATGTCTTCAATTATTTTTACTGAATTGCCTCTTCTTCTTTTAAAATTTGCTATCTTGTTAAAAGCACATTTGGAAAAGTCCGCAAGTTTGCTACTAGCTATTTCCAAGTAATTAAATTCATTAAACCAAACAGGGAGCAAGGGAAATAAAACTACTTTCTCCTTCATGCTTTTTTCCCCTCCTCTTGCTCCATAATTATAAATGCTCTTATACCACTAAACATTATGAGCAGCACTTATTAATTCTAATTTTTGCAGCCCTTATCTTTCTCTTGCAAGCCTTAAAACAGTAATTACCATGAGATTGTAAAGAATGACAGAGGATGTCCCCCCCGCCAAGTAAACCCAAATTTTGATCAGCCCCTCAGAATCAAGGCTGTTTGTCATTTCGTGCATTCTTTAGTTCTCAGCTTTTCCATTCACAACGTTCAGCTTTCTCTCCAGCCTGCTTCCACCGTAATTCTGAATATGTAATTCCTAACATCACTACCAGAAAAAGTGCTTTGGAAAGAGGATGCAGAAACTCACATCCCGAAACTGGTCACACAGAGATGCACAGCAGCTTAGTTTAAATGCAAATTCAAAAGCCTGTGCAACTAGAGTTGGCTGCACAGTGACTCAGTGACTAACTTCCCAAGGAGACAGCTGGCAGATTTGCATAGCTGTGTCTGCTGGTACATCTGCAGAACCAGAAAAAGGGACAGGACAAGACAGTGACCATAGAGACTTGCATCTCTGCTGCTTTGTGCTTCCTGTCCAGCTCATCTGAGGCACAGAGCACCCAAAAGCTCCACCATCCTTGCTGACATCCTATTGTGTAGACACAGACTCCATCCTTGTTGAAGTTTATGGACAGATGTGTCCTCTGCAGAAATACACAGCTTAGAACAGGCCTGGAGACTGGTAGAATTAGAAATACACTGAATAAACACACACATCAGCAGCCACCACACTCCTGGAAGGCCTTCCACAGCTCCTGTTTTCACATGGAAAAGTTAAATGTCTCCCTTCCTCAGCACACCAAGCACCCTGCACTGCGTTTACAGAGAAAACTGTACTTCTGCTCCTCCCTGATGCCCTGAGGGACAGCTTATCTATGGCCCAGGCCTGCCACCTTTCTCGAAGAGCTATGCAGCTCTTCCAGCTGATCTCTGGCTATTTGTCCCTGCACAGGAGCCAGGACTCACTTCGGGAGTCCCAGCTCATGGCTGCTCCCCGCAGCACCCGGAGCAAGGGAAGGCCCTGACTCAAACCAGCACTGCTTTGCAAAGCCACTTAGTAAGCTATGCCCTACATGAACATGCAAGTCCTTATGGGCACATGCAAAGATTAAGGCGTATGAAGACTTCCACCTAAGCATCTAATAACATCCCTTCAATTCACACCTTTCCCTTCTTATTCAGCACTTCAATACACACAGCACTAGCAATACTACTCAGGTCAAGTCTCCAGGCAACCACCACCATTTTCTGCTACATGCCCTCCATCCATGCACAGTCAAGCCAAGTTGCTCCTAATACGGATACTATGGGTCAGCTACTAATTTTAGGACCCACACATGGTTGAAAAGGTTGCACAAAGTACTCTTGCCTATCTCTGGTAGGCAAACAAGACAATTCCCTTTGTTCTCTTCCCCCAGGGACTAGATGACCAACCTGCCTGGCCTGACCCAACATTTCTACAGCTAATGGAACTGGAAAGGAGATAGCAGCTATGGCGATTTTCCACTAGGGCCCAGCGTACATAGGGCCTTAATACAAATTCCCAGCACAAGCAACATCAGACAGAAAAAGTGAACTCACTGAAAAATGAAGATCAGCTGAACAGTGATCTGAGGTGACAGCAATGCACCAGAGTTGCAAGAATCAGAGTTTAGTTTCACTAGAAGAATTTCTATTTTTAAAGGCCACCTTATAAAAACACCATCATTTTCCCAAGGAACCACCGTAAAACCATGTGTCTGAGCACAGAAAGCACTTCTTTGGTATCACAAGAGGTGTGGAAGGTAGGCAATGAATAGGACATGCTGCCCATTTCCTTTGGTTGAAATACATGAGACAAACTACCTTAACTTCTTCCTATAAGCATGACTTCAGGATACTTCATCATACAGTTGTGACCCCAACACAGGCCATTTAATTTAACTTTTCCATTAGGAAATTCTCAAGACAGTTTCTCCAAATCAGCAAGAAAGTGCTGTCAACTGTGACAGCAAGAATGTGACAACTTAACATCTACCGGCCCACATTTAGGCCAACAAACAGCAGTAACAACCCACTATTAACATGGTGCAACCACCTTCGCCAACCCTTCAGGATCCACATGCAAGAAAAATAAAAGGAGAGATGGCCAGAAAGCAGCTTTTCAAATAACAGCCAAAATATCCTCCCCTTAGAACCAGAGGGCTTTGGTAATCCCCTTTTTGAAATGCTAATGTCATTACAACCATAGCACCAGAAGACAAGTGGTGAGGCCTGGGTGACAGAGCCTCAGCTGTGCCCTTACACAGACGATTTAAGCTGCCTCTTTTGTAACCCTCCTCCCTAAAGCTCCCTGCCCAGCATCATGCTTGACAGGAGCCGCAGCTGCCATCCGACCCTCCTGAGGAGCAGGGGTGGAAAGATCAAGCTGATGAATTGATGCATGTGGGGTGGGGGCCCAGGGCACAGCAGCCCTACACCATGGCCTTGTGCTCTCCAAACACACTGGAACAAAGATGGGCTAGGGGAAGACTTGAAAAAAGGCAAAGCAGAAGGTCCCCAACTGTGCTCTTGCTACTGCTGAACAACTGTACAGTAGTAAAAATTGCTACAGCTGGTCATTAAACTGGGCACAACAGATACCGGGACCACAATGGCTGAGAAGTAAATAAGCTAAGTTTTACATTAGGTGAAATACAGCTTAACTGGAAAAGCAAGCTTAAGACTGAAACAACATTTGCCTTCCACTAACACTGCTGTGTTTACAGTGATTCCCACTTCACCATGAGAGCGGATGAAGCTACTTTAACACCACAGAAATAATACATGAGAGCCCAAATCCTTCTGCTGGAAAAGAAACAGGAACTTCTTTTCTTTTCTTGTCACCTTGGAAGTTCAGTCATCCCACTGCTGCTTAGGTGTTTGAACTTCTACATATAGAAAAGTATCTGCATTTAATGAAAAGGTCAACCTCTATTCCCACAGAAAGAAGAAAGGAGACAGACTGCTCTGGAAAGGGAGATGTGTTTGGTGTCATCTGTGCAGGGTGCACACTGGCAAGCAGCTTTGAAATGCTGCCACCAAACCCAAGTAATTTTTAAATTAAAGCTACAAAAGCTTCAGTTCTGCAGGCACCCTCCCTTGGTGCTAGTAACCAACCAATGTTAGGAGAAGAATGTTCTCCACTTCAAGAAACTAATTAAGAGCTCAACAAATGGAAGCAGACATAGCAATAGATCCTTCCCTGCTGGGAGAGGATGCAGAACATACATTCATTTTCATCCTCTCAAATCTCTCCACAGCACCTGACACAGCCAAGGGTGAAATACTCCTGACCTGCCTCAAACAAGTGGGAGGTGGCCAGAGGTATGCAGTAAAATAGTCAAACCTTTGCTCACCTGACTGCAGTCAAGAGAATGAATCTCCTCACAACACTCCTAATTAGCAGCTTCTACCAGTCTCTCTTGGTTTTACTGACAGCAAGAATCAAGGATGCTAAGAGCAGCCCTACCTGCATACCAGATGGCAGGCTGCAACATCCTCTTTCCCTCATGCCATTCCCCCCACTACCCATCCAAACTCAACTCTTACATGGAATCAGCTCATGACTGGAAAGAGCTGGTTAAAGTGGGACCAAACATGACCAAGGCAACACTGGTATCTCAGCTCTCCCAGCACTGTACATCTCTCCCAACTATTCCAAAAGTGCAGTCTAGCTTACTAAATGCCACGGAGGAAACAGCGACCACCAAAGTGCAAACCATCAACTTAAAGCTAACATTCAAGTATTTGAGAAGTAAATATAAATAAAGAAATTCAAACCAGGAAGGCCTGAAGGTTAAAATTACAGCAGCTCAAGGACATCATACTTCTACATTGCAGCAAGACTAACTTCTGCGTTGGGCTGCTGACCACAATATTTGCAACAAAACTAGCTTGCTGGGAAAGACAAAGAAACGAAGGACTAAAAAAGTATACAACTGGAAAAAAAAAAAACGCTGCCATTTTAATGAATTTCACTAAGAGTTGCACTCAAAGGCAAACTCATTGCAGCTTGCGACTATGTTCAGGCTTTTCAGCTTACATATTCATTACAATGAATAATTTCCTTAGTTGAGATAAAAGTCACAGTTGAACCTAACTACTCAAATGACAAAACCTTTATCTTCCCTTAGTATCATACAACCTAAGTTAACTATGCCCAAAAGTGTTTACAATGAAACATGAAGGTTGATCTCCAGGAGGATTCAAAAGTTACTTTTTCTGAGGAAAGAAAACCACCAACAGGATGGAAGAAGTGCTAGCTTTACGATAATACATAGCATTACAGTTATGATCCTTTGCCTGTGCTAAACAGAAGTGAAGATGTGCTGCAGCATAACACGTGGCTCAGCTCAACTCTGACAGTACTGGCTCTTCACAAGAAGCGCGTTAGCACGTCTAAACCTTGAACTACTGGAGACTGGTTACTCAGCAGGTACATCCCCAGGACTCTGAGTTTCAAAGTTAGCTGATCTGAAGATAGGAGTGGAATGGGCCAGAGGAAACAACATTAAAAGAAAAAAACAAAAAAACACATTTCTCTTCCAGCAAGGATAAACCAACAGCTGTGAGTTTTGTGTGACACACTGGAAGCATGCTCCTAAAAGTCTCCACAGCATCACGTAAGTCTCCCAGATATCAATTTCCAGGATGCTGGAGGTCCAGAAGAGAAGCATCACCAGAAGTCCCTAACCTACTCATATATAACTTTATTCTATGCATAGGGTGACACACAGGACCCACCAGGAAAACATCACATGAGCAGGGACCAATAAATACCTTGGTGCTGACAAGGATCCAGGGTCTAGCAGCTTTAACAGGTTTATCTTGTTTACAAGGAAGGGTTCCTCTACAGTGGGTAGAGCAGCCAAATAAATGCAGGATGATGGGGGAGAGCAAAGCAGCTTTTAACTCTTTAATCTGAACACAAACTAAGAAATGCAGAGCTTTCTGAGAAAGTCACAGATATTTCTCTAAACATGGCAGCAGCTTCCACTTGAAATTACTCCCTACGTCTTGTTTAACATATGGTTGCTATATGGTCTTTTGCAGTTTCTCACCCCACCAGATCCCCAGACATGATGTGAAAGCACTTGTATCCAGACACAGTCAGTGCTCCAGTAACTGGCATCTTTACTCTCCTCTGCTTTCTGCCTTGAGGAGATTCATGCTTTGAAGCTTCAATCCCTGGAGGGCACACACACTTTGTAACCACCAAATTCTTAAACTCTCAGTCATGTCTCTTTAGCCAGTGCTGCTGCATATGGAAAAGCCTCGATATTGTGAAGGCATATCCTGCATCCTGATGTATTAACAAAAAAAAAAAAAAAAGACCAAAAATAAAAAAACCAAACACATCCATATATACTTCTACTGGAGTTTTTCCTCCCAAGGCCATACTATTCTCAACCATTCTAAACTGCTTGCATAGCAAAAACACTACCTTCTCTCATGACTTACACTACACTTAACCATCAAACAACTGATTGGCTTTTTAAATCATCATCTTTCTCACAACTCCACCTGCGGAAGTCCTCACCTCCCTTTTTTGCTGCACTGCTCTGTTCCCCTCTTCTCCTTCCTAGGATCTTATTCTCCCCTGATCCTTACTCACCTTCAATCTATTCTACTACCTTCCTAAAAATCTCCACTCACTTCTAGCCCTTTTCTACGCCTTAAGAGTCTCCAGGTACCTCCATTTCTTTCAAAATGTTCTAGTTCTACCTAAACCAGAAGAACTTCACCTGTTGTCTCAGCAGCTGATATCTCTGCTGAAAAAGCAGCAAAGCTGCCTGAACAACAAAATTGGTAGGATCACAAAGCAGTTTTATTCTCTGATGGACCATTTTATGGACACCTAAGGGTATGCCTGACACAAAACTCATTAATACACCATGTTGAACTTTTTCTCAGGACATAGAAAATGTTACTTCAAGCCAGAAAAGCAGCAGCAGCCTCTGGCTTACGAGTTATAGCTCTGCATGCATCAGGCCTACCATGCTTGCTCCCTACCTGTGAGCTGAAAATTCAAGATGTTCACCCACCAGAAATGCTTATCTCTGCATTATTTTCCAAATCAGACATGCTTCTCCCTTTACTGACAAAGGGAAAGATATATCTCAAAAGCATTAGTCATGTTTCTTACTGACCTCAAACAGGAAAAATTTTACCCACAGAATTAAGATGACTGGCTAATCTAAAATGCTGAGCCTGCAGGATATAAAGATGCTCTTTTGGTACCCTACAGTTCAATTCTTTGGCTTCTGCTTCCCCTGAAATGCTTCCTTTAACACTAAGTGGACAAATGCACTTATCCTTGCATTCACAACATTGACCCTATAGAGAAGGAACACAGGAGGCAACTCCAGCAAGCACCAGCCAGGCCAAGGTACACAGCAGTGCGAGAGCATCCCCCACCACCTCTTGAGATCTGGCAGTCTTCTCAGCACAGGAACTCAGGAAGTTCTCCTCCCCCTTCTACAATAAAAGGATCACAGTACTAAGTTGAGCCAAAAAGCTCATTTTATTCTTCAACAAGCCTAATCCACCTAGTCCAATCCACCTAGCGCATCCTGTAACCCACCTAAGCAGCCCCACACTTAAGGAGTTACTTCAAATCCCTTCCACTGCATCTGGTACCAAGCAATTCACCAGTCCTCCAACTCCAGTACAACTGTCGTGGTTTAAGCTCAGTCAGCCAGTAACTCAGAACCACATAGCCATTCCCTCACTCCCCCACTTCTTGCCCCCGCTCCCAGAGGAATTGAGGAGAATCGAAAGGGTGTAACTCCCTCGGGTTAAGAGCAGCCCAGTAACTAAGGTATAACACAGACCACTGCTGCTACCACCAATAATAATAATGATAAGGGAAATAACAAGGGAAGAGAATACAACCACTCACCACCTGCTGACTGACATCCAGCCCGACCCAGCGGTGATCTAACCCTTCTGGGTAACTGCCCCCAGTTTATATACTGGGCATGATGTGCTGTGGTATGGAATACCTCTTTGGTCAGTTTGGGTCAGGCGTCCTGTCTCTGCTTCCTCCTGGCTTCCCCTCCTCCCTGGCAGAGCATGAGGCTCAGAAAGTCCTTGGTCAGAGTAAACATTACTGAGCAGCAACTAAAAACACTGGTGTTATCAGTGCTGTTCCCAGGCTGAGAGTCAAAACCACAGCTCTGCACCAGCTACTAAGAAGGAGAAAAATGACTGCTACTGCTTAACCCAGGACAACTTCGTAAAAGAAGAGCCCCAGGGGAATTTCTGCTTGCAGAGGAAGATGAGCACTCCCCAGAGGTTTCAGATCATTAGAAAGAAAATGGATTTTAGATGCAGGTCAGTGCACACAGATAAGCAGGTATCACCTCTTGAGACAATGCCATGCTCCTGTCACCGAGTTTCAATTACTCTCACAAAGGTACAAGCACTTCTGAGCTTGCTACTCAAGTGCCTTCAGCTCCCTACAATCACTCTTGACTATCCGCAGCTTATTACAAGCTGTGCCCTTTCTCATTCTAGCTCAAGCTGCAGCTTATTTTCCTGCTAGAACTGATACAGAAGCCAAATGAGCTTTCCAGTTCCTCCCGTATTTACATATATCCGTAACATGACCACTGGAAAGACTTTAGACTTTTTCCAAGCACAGGAAATGGAAAGCAGGAAGCAGGAGTATCCAATGGAATATATCCAGAGTCACGCTCTGTGATAAGATGTTCATCTTTCTGGATTAAAGGAAACAAAAAGGGTTTTGCCTCAGCTTGCCCTCTCTGTCCTCTCAATCCTCTCCGGCAGCCTCTCAAAACTCTCACAGGCAGCATCTCTCTGTGTGTTTTAATGAAATATTTATTCTATTCATGTTTTCTTGAGTAATTTGAAGTTAAATGTTCTAGAAGGCACAGGAATCCCTTCAAGCACAGTGAAACATACAAACTTGACCTTCCTCTCTCAAACTGAGGGCAGTCATCTTTCCCAAATACAATGGACAACAATGAAAACAGAGACAGATCTTAGCCGATCCAACACAACGAAAGTGTGATGGGAATCCTAGCTCATAGCCAGTTTACATTAACCAGTAAAACATCACGCTCATTTCTCATATTAGTGAATAAAAGTCTACTCACATGCAGGTCTTTTGGATTTGCTGAGCCAACCTAAGACAGACAAAGGGAAAATTCAGGATTACTATTATGCTGCTGTGGTTTAATCCAGCAGGTAGGTAAACACCACACAGCTTTAATTCATACTTCAACAATTAGAACTGGTTAAAAATAAATAAGTTGTGCGGTTTCTTGAAATCCCTATTAATCCCTTCAAACCAGTTGTTTAAATATCACTGCCTGGATCAGTGTAGTAATAATAAGAATATTACTATCTGAATAATGTAGTTCAGGGCCTGTCTGCAACCGCTTCCCAGCCACCTTTGCAGCCTAGCCATTATTCCACAGCTCTTCACTATGCTCTTCAGTACCACTCTGCCCTTACTGAAGTCTCCAAAGGGACTGAGAGGAGGAACTGCACCTGAAACTGCTTCTCCTTATCTCCATAGAATCGTAGAATAGTTTGGGTTGGAAAGGACCTTAAGAGTCCAAGACCAACCTCCCTGCCAAGAGCAGGGACACCTCACACTAAACCATGCCACCCAAGGCTCTGTCCAGCCCGGCCTTGAACACCACCTGAGATACAGCATTCACACCTTCCCTGGGCAACCCATTCCAGTGCCTCACCACCCTCATAGTAAAGAACTTCCTCCTTATATCCAATCTAAACTTGCCCTGTTTCAGTTTGAACCCATTACCCCTTGGCCTATCACTACAGTCCCTCATGAAGAGTCCCTCCTCAGCATCCCTATAGGCCCCCTTCAGATACTGGAAGGCTGCTATGAGGTCTCCACGCAGCCTTCTCTTCTCCAGGATGAACAGCCCCAACTTTCTCAGCCTATCTTCATACAGGAGGTGCTCCAGTGCCCTGATCATCCTCGTGGCCCTCCTCTGGACTTGTTCCAACAGTTCTATGTCCTTTTGATGTTGAGGACACCAGAACTGCACAGAATACTCCAAGTGAGGTATCACAAGGGCAGAGTAGGAGGGCAGGATCACCTCCCTCAGCCTGCTGGTCACGCTCCTTTTGATGCAGCCCAGGACACAGTTGGCTTTCTGGGCTGCAAGCACACACTGCCGGCTCATGTTCAGTTTCTCATTGACCAACACCCCCAAGTCCTTCTCCACAAGGCTGCTCTAAATCTCTGCTCTGCCCCTGTAGTTCTTCCATGCAGAACTACACATTCTTTTGAGCTGATCCTGTAATTTCCCCAAACCAACACTCGAATGAAGCTTGGAAGTTAGAATATAAGATCCGATCCTCTGTTCATGCATGACAACTCCCCACATTTCTGTCTGGCCATCCTATATTATAGTGCCCTTGTTTGCATGACCATTGAATTCATCCATAGCTGCACAAATGCCTTCCTTACAGCTGCATAATCAGAGACAAAGGAAACCTCTGCTTTGCACAGATTCCCAAAGAGTAGGAACAAGTCTGAATATGCTCAGTGACTGGAGTGTGCTCTAACAAGCTGTTCCATGCAATGCAAACAAATACCAGCGGTATCGAAGAGCTGTGCAGAATAACCTTGGCACCGAAAAGACCTTAGAACAGCAAGTGGCAGATCAGCTGCATCTGCGTCAGAGACAACACACAGGAATGAAGTCGTTTCAGTTTATTCAAGCTCAATTTATCACTTTAATGGCAATCCCAAGAATTAAAGAGCTAGCTTTATAGCACTTCACACGTGACCAGTCAACAAATCAGGCTGCAGCTAAACCTAAATGGACTTGGATTCACTCAGCCTGCATTAACAGTAACTTTTAAAGGTTAATATTTAAATTCTTTCCTTTATGAGTATCAATGTTTGCTTAATTTGGGATGTTTAATACTTCTATCAACACCCTTACTTGCATTTCCAAGGACCAGGTGACATTATCAATAGTGAAAGGCCCAACCTATTTTTTGATAGGTTTCTGACAGAGCTGGTTATGAATCCAACACAGATTACATCATTTGGAACACAAATGATAGGAAGCTTTCAGAGTATTTTAGAGATTACATGTTAAAATTTAATGAACAACTTATTCTGATCCATTGTTATCATTCCAAAAATAGCCTGGCCAGATAGGAGAACTATTGTGAATGAGATATAAACACAAGGCCCCCGAGCGCTTGGGAATAACCTTAAGGGCCAGAGACTGGAAGAAGACAACAAGAAAGAAAGAATGGAGAAGCATTATCTGTAGAAAAGTAAAATGGTTGTTATCGCTCCTCTCCAACATGCCAAGAATTCCCCACCTTTATCCACTAAGCATCCTGGCTCTTTCATGAGGGTACATCCCAAATGAACCCTCAAAAGAAAATAGAAGACATGATGAAGAACTAAGCATCAGTATTTTAGGTCTCTGCTTTCCGAGCCTCTTTGCCTCCTTATTCCTTCATTACTTCCCCCAACTAATCCTGGAGAACTTCCCAGACAGGAGAAGAAAAGGCAAAACAGCAATAAAGGCTCAAAATACATTTCTGAACAGCACTGAAGTTCCAATACATCCTCCTCTTCTGACACAGCTTCATTGCTTGCCCATCACCAAATGCTGCATCTGTTTTGTGTTAAAATATGTGCAGAGGTTATTTTTGGATTCACGGATATCTTCTTGTGAATAAGGAGCAGCCTCTCCAAATTCTAGTGTTTAGTGACTAAGCAACTTATCATATTCATCTCATGGCGCTCCAGGATATTTGGATAGATTGCTTGAGACAACATACTGAAGATTTTTCTTTAAAATCCATGCATAAATAAAAATCAATTTATTACCAGAGGACAGACCAGATGCTTGCTGACTGGAAATGAGTCTGCCCTCTGCATTAAACACGTGGCAAACAGAACACATTCCTGCACAAAAAATTAATATATCTAAGCCTCCTGGAACTCAAGCAATCAATTTCTAAACAGCAGAATTATTGCAATACAATATACATCATACGGCTCTAAACACATGAATCACAAGCTCTGCTTTCTCACTGAGAGCTGAGCCAGCCATTGTCTCCATGCTGGTCTGTCTTTTTATGAGAACATTCTTCATCTTTTGTAGCAATTCTGAGCGTGTCACGTTGGCCTCTTATTCAAGATAAGCATTACCACCAAGAGATTTAATACAATCTGTTGGTTCATGTTAACGTTGCTTTGCTCTGCCTGCTCTGAAAGATTTTGCTGTGTAAAGTAATGAAGTGAACATAGTGGGGGACAAAGATGAGGGGAAGATGATTTTTCAAGTACCTCGCTAGTGTTCTTTGTTTCTCCATCTGGCTCTCTGCTCTGCGGCTGACTTGCTCATTAGCATTACTCATGGCTGGCGTGCTGCTGCAGGTGCAGCTCTCCCGGCCCATGACACATCACTGAGCACCCCCATCCCTCCCAGCAACTAGCAGCTGGGTTGATACCTCCCACTCTCACAAAACCTGTGCATGGAAGCTCTCCTCAGCAAGCCATTCCCTAGGATGTTTTTTCCCTTCATGACTTGCCCTCTGCTACGATCTTGGGCTCCACTCCACATGCACTCACTTTCTCACTTCCCCTTCAGGAAATGGTTCATGCCTAGCCACTATAATCCTATTTAGCTGATGATCTGCCTTGATCAGTTTTCCACAGCTGGTTTCAGGTCCTGAAGCAAAAGTAACACAGAAAGGGAAACAATGCAGAAAAGAGTCTTGGGTCTTCTGACATACTTAACTAGTGCTTTTGTTAATGTGACCTGATGCCTCAAAAATTATACAAAGAAAGCTTGCCAGTCATGTGGCTGCCTTTCCCCATGCAGCAGCCCCATGCAGCACAAGGTATTTGCATACTGATTACAGACTCAATTGAAGGTGCTGCAGAATGTCATAGGCATTTCAAATAGGGATGGTGCACTCCAACACCAGGCCAGAAGGCGTATCTGACAGACATATCTGAAATGAGGCAGTGACGTTATCACCAATAACAGCAAGACTGGAAAAAAACAAGGATAGATGAGATCCAAAAAGACCTTGTCTCACTCTCACTACGTGTTCTTGACAGTTTGCCGCTCTCTTGTGTGTACTCCCTCATATAAGGAAAGTAAGTGCCTGGAAAACTTAGGGTTAAAATACTTTCAACTTAACTTAGGTCTACAATAGAGAGCAATGTTTGTGTTGTAAGTCTGTGGTGTGATAACAGAATTTTGTAGTCTTACCAACAAGAGTGAATTATTTCTTACCATCCTTCTAATTATCAGTTAGTTTGGAGACAGTGACTCCCGAATACCTGCTAGCTTAGCATTCTCCTTGTCTGCCCATCCTGTTCTGCTTGCAATAAATTTTGTACAAAGGTCACACTGCTCTAAATCTTTGCCAGCTACCAGAAACTTGCAGATACAGCTGGTTTCAGCTAGTTTTGCTATTACTGGGGCATCTGACTGTGCCAAAGGTGAAAAGTGCACTGTGAGGAAGACTGCTTACTTCATCTTCATCTTGAAGACCCCTGCCCACGACCATCGGAGGGCAGTGTGCAAGTGCCAAAAGAGAGGAGACCTATGATAATGAGTACCTAAACTAATTGTAACATCCCCCCCATCATCCCCCCCCCCAACCTAATGAATATGCATGTTTGTGTGTAATAAATATCTGCTTGCTTAACCCCTCAGTGTGCAAGTTAGGAGGAGTGATCCACCTTGCACCCGGGCCTGTAATAAACATACCTGCTTTATAACTCTTTGAGTTGTAGAGTCTGATTCCGTGCTTCACTCCCCACCTCTCATTACCTATGAAGCCTACATCAGGCCAGACAGACATACAAGTCTGGGATATTGATTTCAGCAGCCTTTCCCTTCCAACTTGAAGAGCCAGAAACACTAAAAGGAGATCAACTCTTCCTCCTGTTTCCAGCACCAGCAGACTTTTCCATATAGGATCACCTTGGCTTTGAGTGCATGTGGCAACTAGCATTTATTATGCTCTACCACAAAGAGGCCAATTCAAGCTTCACTGGTGCTGAGGAGTGTTGGTCATGGGACATTTTCAGGTGCCATGATACGTCAAATAAATAAGACTTTTTAGAGTATGTCAAGAACTCAAGTTTCATTTCCAAAGGCAAGCTAATGCTCTGCATTGCAACAGATGCTGAAGTCAAAAATACATGCCTTTTTGGAACTAACCTCCTCCTCCAAAGTTCTATGCAAGAGCACACAAAGTTATTTCTTCCACCCCATGCCACTTATGATGAGGCATCTCTTTAAAAACAAAAGCTAACTCAAGGCTGGTCTGAGAGAAAACACATTTCAGGGTATATTGGGTAAGCAAGCACATACTTGACATCATGAACTAGCTTTTGAGAATCCAGTATACTATTTTCTTCCTCTCATTTTTAAAAGGCAGATCCCCTCATCTCTGCTGACATTTACATATCATCCCATCACACTGCTATTTACATTATTCACAACACTTGCCCATTAGATAAATATCAAAAAGTTAGAAAGGGGAGAGGGAAAAACTGAAGCTGCAAAAGAGGATCTAAGAGAGGGGTGCAGTTAGCAGGTGCTGAGGTGTCAGAAGACAGCACACAAGGGAGCACTGAACAAATTCACCAGCTCTGGAAAGAGCTGAAGACAGTCAGAGCTTTCAAAATTATTTCACACGAACAGTTGCTACAGGGCATACAAGTAACACTGTCTACATAAAAATCTCACTCAGCTAAAATGTGATCCTTGCTCTTGAGATGGTCCAAGTGCTCCCAACTGCAACGAAATGATTAAAGTGAAGGGGAAAAAATTACAGAGTAAAGGACAACCCCTTATTTACTAATATATAAAACTTTCCGTTCAAACAATGCCATCTGCTTAACAAGCAGCAATGGTATTTTTCCTGTGAGTCCCAAAAGATGTACAAATGCATTAACCATCACCAGCTTCCCCATAAAAATATAAGGCCACCTCCATACTTACGTATCTCCTCCTCCCTTCAGTGTATGCAAAGGTTTCACTTACCCGTGGCCTGTGCTTCCAAGATAAAGGTACTGAAGATAACTAGCAGAAGACATAACCCATGGCTAGTCAAGGCAAGAGACGATCCTGTGTTGCTCTTTGGTGCTACCATTCCATGGCACATCTTTCACCCACCAAAGTCTCTTTTTTGAAAATTCCTGAAAGATCTGGTTGATCAGGGGCACCTCAGTCTACAAAAACAAAGACAAGAAACAGTAAGGGTTGAGCCAAACACCTACAACATCTGGGGAGGGGAAGAAAAATGGAAATTCAGAAACAAACAAGAGCAACCTTTTGCACGTTCTAGCATTTAAAAAGCTACCAAGTGTTCACAGCTCACAAGCTAACAGGAGCAGAAAAGGCAATCTTCCACATAGGACATACTAAAAGGAGCTGCATTCTGGAGAGACCATAACTTTTCACTCACCTTCTAATATTTCAGGTGTGAAGACTGCCTAGCTTACAATTAATTTTAGCTTTTCCTTTCAAGACAACCCTAGAGGATATAGCATCTGGAGAATTTGTTTCAAAATAACTTCAAGAGCACCAGCCTTCCTATACCCCCACCACTTTTCAGAAGGTCTCCAAGAGGCAGCAGGCTGTACTAGACAGCTAGGATAAATAAATGCTTCTTCAGCCACCTGGAGAGGCACAGCAATTCTGACAGCCAGCCAGCAGGCAGGCAAACACATGCTCATGAGGAGGAATGTAAACCAGCTCGCAAACCTCAGGTATATAATGTTCTGACAGTACAGAGCATAGCAATTAAAACTGCAGGATGTGACACTGCTCATACCTGAGGACTGAGGGATTCAGTCATAGCCTATCAGACACTGTCACAACAAAACTAGACTCGTACACACACAAAGCACAGCTGGGAAATTAAGAAAGCACAAAGTTGAACTCCAATCTTTAATGAAGGAAAAAGACTCAACAGAACTCATGTCCCAAAAGCTAGTACAGTTTTGGTCTGCAAGACCTCCAATGGTAATTTTGGACCTGGATCAGTAACTGCCATGTGCAACTCCAATGCTCACAAACAAAAGCTGGCATTAAAAATCTGTGTGCACTGGTTTTACAAAGAAGGAAGGAGAAAAGCGAGATACAAACAACTGAGATACAAACAGCTGTGTGAGTGACTGGAGTAAAAAGAAAACTAAACAAAAACCAAAACAAACACAAAAAAAAAGGTTAAAAATAAATAAATTCAAAACAGACCCACCCCCCAAAACCACATGGAGACACATTTCAACATGTCTATTACGCTATTCCTTACACAAAGATCTAAAGCTCTCAGGGGACAAAAAGAAAACAAAACAACAATGCAGAAATTAATGGGTATTTTACACTTGATCATGGGAATACTTTTAATTGAGGGAAATCTCATTCAGCTACAGCTTCTTCAATTAAATGCACATTCATACTGTAGATTTGTTTTTTGAGTTGTTTTTTTTTTTTGTCCAACTTTCCCATAGAAATTCAGAAGCGCTGGATATCTCCAAACAAATTTGAGCAGTGCAGAGGTGGGTATTATACCCTTTCATACCTGTGAGAACAGATCACAGACCTGCGCTAATACTCCTCCTACTAGGTAAAGCCCTATGACTTTCAGATCCTTAAGTACCTCTGAGATGAACTCAGTACACCGTCACTGACCAGAGAAACACACAACTCAAACAGCTACAACTCAGATTTCCAATTACTTGGGAAAGAAAGAAGCTGCATTATGGGATGGAATATGTAATTTGCCATTAAACCTGGAAGTCATGCTAGTGACAAGAGGGTTTCCTTAGATCCATGTCACTACTGTGCTCATATCCCTTTTGTGGAGTGAATATCTTTAAAATTTGGATCTTTCAAGTCAATTAGTCTCTACCAAAGAAGAATTCTTTGTCTGCATACACCCCTGCCTTGAAATATCATTTGAAGATGACATTTAAACTCCCATGTGGCAAGTCTGGAGCTGATACTACAATAAACTGTGTCTGCTCCTTTTGTTTCTTGCTTCTTTTGGAGGGGGAAGAGGAGAAGTGAAGCTATCCCACTACGCCTGGAGCACATCTTAAGGATTTATCATACCTTCCACAGACAAGGAGGCAAGAGTCTGTTCACCAAATTCCTACCACGCAGAAAGGGGTGAGAATGCTGCCACTCACCTGCTAAAATTCCTACAGCAATAATTAGACCATGAAAAAAGAAAAAAGAAAGTCCTTTGTAAAGAAAGCCAAATCTGTACATCTGCCCCCTTCTCTCTAAGTCAGATCTCCCACATGGATTTAAAGTTCATATTCAATGGAAAGAGGCCAGCACCTAACCTATACTCCAGGCCAACAGCTGGCTGCTTTCTTCTAAGAGCCTGCTGCTCAACACCGAATTACAGCTCTGACAAAGCAATACAGCATCTTCAACAAATGCCCTTCTGATTAGATCAAGACAGGTCCGTCTTCCCCATTTCAATTTAATTAAGCCTCATTAGTATAACAAACTTCGCAAGTCTCACCAAGGTATCTTTTAAAGGTGGCTTTCCCTGCCCTTGCTGGGTGACACAGCAGCAGGCAGGAAGGTACGGAAGAGGGCATGCAACCATCACAGAATTTGCTGAGCTGCCTGAGGTGTGATACCTCGCCCCAAAGGTGTTTTCCTCTCCCAAAGGTTGCACCTAGGAAACCAACAGTCCAGTTCCGGTTTCTGGACAACAAGTTAAGGATACTTAAACCAACAATATCGTCGGAGGGGAGGGGATATCAATTATTGCTTATCCTCAGTTCACTAACAGATTGCTCCAAAGCACAGCGCTGTTTCTCTCCGGTCTTCTAAAGTCAGGCGCAGTTTCTCAACTCTCTCCAGCTACCAAGTCACTCAAGTCCCATGTTATCAGGTGTTTTTCAGAGGCACAGGGCTGCCCCATAAGGAATGCTGTAAATTGCTGTTGTTATGCCTACTCTAACATCCCACTAAGCAAAGAGTTCAGTGTGGGATGTGAAGGAGACACAAAGGCAGCAAAACCATTCAGGGAAAGATAGCATCGATACCCCCCCAGAATTGTTAGGATACAATAGGCACAGGTATCACCTGCGAGGTGAGGATCCTCCCTCAGGCTTCAGCCAAGTTACAAAACTTGTTCCCAGCCCTGACTTTTCCTTAGCAAAATTAGAAGATAAAAGAGATTCTAGCTAGATAAGAAGGTATTCTTTCTTCCCAGAGGGGAGCTGGTGGTGGGGAAGCTATTTAGACAGACATTCTGTTCTCTCAAAGCTGACTCTTGTTTTAGCACACTCCTTATACCTACAGCTCAGGGGGAAGCAGCTTTCATAACAACTCTTCAGGCCTCCACCTCCGAAAGTTAACTGGAGTGCATTGCAGAACACACACATTTGTCAGAGACATACTCTCAGGGAGATAGCTTAACAATTCAAGGGTTCATGTGAATCAAAGTGACTCCCTCTGTTTACACATACCATTAAGGAATGAGCTGGTTTCTTTAAGGGGTCCTAGAAACAAGGAGGCAGAAGCCAGCAGTAGCAAGAGCATATGGAGAGAGGACACTTTAGATCCGCTTTCACATGCCACAGTCTAGGCTGAAGGGTTATGGGAGGATTAAGTTTAAACAGAGATGTTTTCAATGATAATATTTATTATAGCCAGTAGTTCCCACTAATACAGTAAGTAGGGGAGAGGATATTCTTCTCTGTTAACAGTACATCTGTCAACAGCGGTTGGGGTTTTTTTGCTTTCTTTTTAATGTGCCCTTTGAAAAAAATCTATTTTTTTCAAAGACTGATAAGAAAATAAACTGCCCTCTATGGCCACAAAGTCAACAGCCCTACAAGCTCTTAGGGAATGCTATGAACAAAGGAAAAAGGACTTCTTGTTCCCAGGTTACAGCCATCCCTGACTCGCTTTCTTGAAGACTTCTCATCAAGGAGCATTCCCAGCAATACTTCAGCATGAGTTCCCCTCACTGCACATGGCCAGCCCTGCTCACACCAATAGTAGTACACTTCTACATGAGCTTCCCAAAGCAGGCATCGGCTTCCACTGAAACCATGCAGGCCAGACTTTCTACTCACTCTTAAACCACAATCGGCTGTTTCCAAAGATGATGTGTTTGCACATGGTATGACTTCTTCCTAAGCTCTTTGGGGATCTCAGCCCATTTATTTTCTAGACCTTCAGAAGCTGCCAAATTACATCACTTGAACCAAGTTCCCTTTGAAAGAATGCATACACTTTCCAAGGATTATGATTCATTTCTGATTTTCCCCTGCTTTGTGACAGCAGCACTCCTAGGTCCCCATGGAAAAGTCATCTTTGGAAGGTCATATGCTCAAGACAAAAGAAAACAAGATTCAAGTAGTTCTGGTGCACCAAGGACGTGAGATATCGGGGCAGACAGTCTGAGGCTCTCCGGTTGCTCAAGATGCTTGGCACGGTTATGTCCTGTGTCACCCTTGCAGGAAACCAGGTCTCCAACCTAGATACTCCACAGTTTATTTAGGGAAGTGTTCAATATGTTTGGAATGCTTCTGGCTTGCTTCTAAACACCACACTTGACACTTGCCAAAACGATATTCTGGCAATCCTCATGTATCTCAGAAGTCTTTGTTTTATCCATATAGTTCCCCCTTCACAGAATAATACTCAGAAATTGTTTGCTCTCTCTTGATGGCAGCGGGATGAGCGATGGGTGTGCACAGCATTCCTTCTGAAGGTGAAGCACAAGCATTGTTCTTGCCTCATGGTCACGCTGCAGGTGGGACCTAATGCGAGCAGTGTGATTCAGAGGATTTAACCTTCACCCTTCATTGCTGGTTTTGTTAATCCTTATTTTGTCTACTTTCAATGAGCAGTCAAGCTTTAACACAAGTCATCCTCTTGGCCGCTTGATAAGAAAAATCACTGAAAGATCAAGTCTAGGTGCCAGCAGAGGAAAAAAGTCCTTAATTCTACTTACTTCTACTAGCTAAACCAGTTGCATTGAAAGCTTTTAGAAACAGAATTATATTTTTAACGTTTTGGGATAACTTCACAGTTCAGTTAAACTGTTCAGTTAAACTGGCCACAAAGGAAAAAAAACAAAAAACAAACAAACAAAAAACCACAGTCAAAGTTACCTGCAGGCAGTTTACAAAAATCTTATTCATCTGACTTCCCAGCACAGCCAACTCAACTGTCCAGGATAATCGGAAAAGGTGGAAAAGGAAGAGAGGAAATAAGAAAAGCCAAACAACCCATGTAGCACTCTGCCCTCTACCCATGATTTAGAACATCTGTGTTTGGTAGCTTCATTTCACACTTTCATCTTTGAATTCAAAAGAGGTAGATTTCTGCACAGGCACAGCATAAAGCAGAGGGCTGAACTGCACACATAGCCCCTGCTACAGAGAGGAATCACTAGGGCAGACCAAGCTGCCAATTCCAGAAACTGGAATCAGCACGGATCTTCCTGCAAACCAAGACCCAATTGAAACCAGTGGGACCTGACTTTTGGGGTTTCCTTTCTCATTCCTCGATTGTGCCATAGGGTTTGGTCTGTGACTTGAAAATTCAGCTGCTACTTTCACATAAATATCTTGGTTTAGCTTTCACCTCCTCTCTCTCATGAAGGTTTCTAACACCAATGCAATTGTTGGTGATGCAGAAATCCCATTTTCAAGAGGGAACATTAGAGTTTGCTCAGAAGCTTGGTGGGCAGGCTAAATTATGAAACACATTTTAACCTCTGATAAACAGTATGTGCTTAACTCTCTTCAGCCCTACTAAGACACATCTAAGCTTTAAGCCAGGAAACTGGATTTTTCACTACTGGATAACCAGTCCCTTACAACTGGGAAAGTCACACCAACATACCTAACCCAAGTGAATAAACCTGCAAGATTCACCAATTTGCATAGCTTATTCCCCTTCCTCTTCTCTATCCTTCCTATTAGTCTGAAACCCTGTTCGCATCTAGATCATGCTTTCTCATCACTCCCTTGCCTGCCTCCTTATCCTACTTGATGTTCCTCAAGAAGTCATCCTGAGGTTAACTGAGCATATTCCCCTGTGGGCTAAAAGCAGGGACTGCTTCCTTTCTCCATCTATTTCCCTTCCATGCTAGCAGTTGGGTGCAAGCCTTTGCATATGAGCTGCTTCCCTTCTGCAGCCCTAAGAGAAATGCACAGCAGGCTCAAAAGGTATTCACACGACTCCAACACATGGCGGCAGATTTCCGTGCTATTACAGAAATACTTACAGCAGTGGGATAATGTCACCAGTGAATGAAGAGAAACCAATTATTACAAAAATAAGGGCTGGACCTGCTTTAAGGGATTTTTGCTGGGTTTTTATTGGTTTGTTTTGGGTTTTTGAAGCATACCTGCATATATGCAATTTATGGGAGAAAGCAGAGACTGGGGGAGAGTGGAGAATGCATCTCACAGTCTTTCCCAGTTTGGTTGTTGGTTTATTTTGGGGTGGGTTTTTGTTGGTTTTGGTGTTCTTTTTCCTTTTCGGAAAGTATTGTTTCAGCATTTTCCCCCTGCCGCACTGCATCAGAAAGGCTAGGTTTCATACTTTCAGCTTTAATCAGCGCAACAGCACATTTACAGAGGACCATATGCACAAAATGTTCCAGAGCGCTTTCCAAAAATAATAAGTCCTAAAAAAAGAAAACTCACAGTAAACTGAAATGGCTTCAGGGAAGGAGAATAAAGAAAAGCTGTGCAAAGGCAAAACCTCTTGAAACCACATACAAGTTGGAAATGTTACTTTCAGTAAGAACAGGGTTCTTGAAGCAGCACTGGCTTGGTAAGGTCGTTTGTATACCCAGGATGCTTTTCTCATTTGTGCAGCTGTGTTAAGTTGTTTCAGGGAATCCACCACAAGGCCCATGTACAGTAATGACTTACTTTATAATCCCCCACTACTAGAATGTGCTTCTCCCCATCGTTACCATTTGTGCTTTCATTTCAACTGATGTGGCTAAGAGCAGCAGTCTGCTATACACACAGCTGCAGTACTACCAGGAAGCACAAGTACTGAGGACACCATATGGGAAATCCTTCTCCTGTCAAATCCCTCCCTTTATAAACTTCAGTAAACCAGTATAACATCTAAATAAGGAACTATACTGGAAGATAGAGGCACTCATACATTTATTCCTAAAGCACAGCTGTTGAGACACAACTAAACTTTAGAATTACCGAGTTTCGCAGATATGAAAACATCCACTCATCCGCTTCCAAGAGACGATGACAATTGCTGTGCAGTACTTGCTATGTGAATCACAGTTTATAGAGAAAGCTCTCCACAACAGACATGTTGCAATATCAGAACCTTCCAGGCTAACAAATCCTTGATGTTTGGATGACTGTCAGCACAAAGGTCTTTTCAAAGATAAACACACACAGACACAAAAACTCTGAGAAACAGGACTGCCCCTTAAGTCCTCTGAAAACATCCATCTTTCAACAGCCTAGCATCACTGACCAAACTGAGAAAGTAAAGAGCAGTTTCTGTCTTTAAGACTAGTTCTGACTTTAAGACTGCTTTTGGGACTCTAACACAGCTGAGACTGACTTAAATAGATCTCAGTAAGGATGGGGAGGAAAAAGCAGACCTTCAAAAGGCCTCCGAACCATGGCTCAGTTTTGCATCTGCTAGCTCACTATTTCCCTTTACTCTTCTTTTTTAGTAGCAGCGAAGTCATTAGAAGTTTCCTGTTGCTTTTCCTATTTAGGATGCACTATGCTAACACATCAGATGCACATGTATTGCTGCAAACCTCACTGTGTCTGAGACCGAACACAGCGGCATAGGCACATTTCATTCCGCACAGCCCAGCCATAGAACACTTGCCAGCGTACCACTGAAAAAGGACACGTCAGATTTTGTATCGCCATTCAAACCCCTTGCAACTAAAGCTGTAGGATGACTAGCATAGGGCTGGCACACAGAGCTGCTCTCCTGTGAGGCCACAGTCAAGGGCAGCTGCAGAGGGTGGGCAGGGCAGGCTCCCCAGCTGGGCACCCTCACCAGCAGCAGCAGGCACACCAGCATTCAGCTCAATTCTCAACCTGAGGCTTTTGGACTCCAGGCAAGGAGTCAACAGTTAATCTCAAAAGTCAATACTCAAGGGCTGAGAGAAGGAAATCGGAGTCCTAACAGCCTCCTTCCTTTTAAATTGCTCTCATGAATACCAGCTCTCAGAGAGCATACGCATCACTATGCACAAGACCCTCACAGCCTTTTCTCTCTCACCGGCAACCCTCAACAGGCTGTACTTAATTTGATTTTCTAACAAGGGATCAGCTGTAATTATATTCCAGTTTGAGCAGGACAAGCTAGGAGTATCAAGCTAGAGAGGCACTCCAAGGATTGCTGCTCATAACATGTCATGAGAGGACATACACACACACCATGAAGATACGAAGTGCTCAAAGCAGAATCCTCAGGACAGGTCCCTTTCTAAGAGTGGCAAACTGACTTCCTGAGACCTACAACCATTTAAAGGTAGTGCAGTAAGGATTTCCACCATTAAATCTGGGTGGGAAAGAAGCACGCCAGAAAACAGAAGAGTCCACAGAATAAAACCTGTCATACATAAAACCTGTGCTGCATCTCAATAGAAAGTCGACTTGAAGCTTCAACTTCTCCCCCAGTTGACCCAGTGACATTTAGACTTTAAAAAGCTGTTAGTGAAAAAAATACTTTAAACAAACCTATATGGACACTGCTGGAACCAGAACAGCTCAGAGGTGGGACTCTGGATGCTCTGACACCCACGGCCTCCTGCACCCATCCCACAGCACCCACCCTGCAAGTGTCACAGGGGTTACCATTCCTCAGCTCCCCGAGGAAGGGGCTCTGCCTAGCCACTACCAAATAGAAAGCCAAAGAAAACATTAAGCAGAGGGCCTTCAAGCAGCCAAGATCCACTACCTGGTACTAACTGCTCATTCAGCAGCTCTCAACACCACGTTTGTATAGCAGCAATGATTCCTCAGTCTTTACTGCCCCATAGTCTATTGTGCCCCTTGTATGTCAGTGCTATGCCTTCTCAAAGCCAGCTGGGGTTGAGTCCCTCCACGACCTGAGCACTTGCAGGGCTGCACTGAAGGAGTCACCCTTCAGCCAAGGTAGCTTGGCTGAAGGGTGACTCCTTGCTCCTGATGACTAGACACCTCCACGCTGCTGCTCCCACACCCACTGGCCAGCTAACCATCCCCTCCACAGGGCTGATGCAACTTCCAGGAGCTTGTTCAGGGAAATTGGGCATTTGCACCAGCAGAGCTCTGAGGCCAGTTGAAGCAGCAGCTAAGGAGAGGCAAGAAACTCCTACCCCCAGCTTTGCTGCAGAAGCCTGTAGTGTGTGGAAGCAGCCTCTGACTGAAGCAAGCAGCCTGCACAACATGGTGGGCCAAGTAATTGCCCAGGCCTCTTGCTCCTAAAACTAGCTCCATTTTCAAACCACATTAAAGCGTGGCAGAAATAATTTACTACGCATAAAGATGCTCTAGATTTAAACCCTCCCCCTGAATCAGGGCTCCAAGTATCTCGGTTTCCATGCAGATTAAAAGCCAGAAAGCTGGGTGAGAATGCTTGATGACAGCCAAAGGCAACACAGGCCTGCCTAGTTAGAGGAAGTCAAATGAAACTGAAGCTGAAAGAGGGGAAAAAGTTGTACAAAGCAGGACAGCAAGAGTCAGCAACTTGCTTTGGCAGTAAATCTTACCGCTTTTTTTGCAACAGTGAGAAAGACTATCAAGTGCTGCTGCACACAAGCAAGAATCACACACATGCCAATGCTAGGCCAGAAGGAGATACACCCAGAAAACGGAGGATACAGGTTATTTAACCTTCTGCCTCACACCTTGACTTTTTCACTAGACCACCCAGGACCGCAAAAGCACAGCTAGGCTTTGTCCGTCTGCCTCAAAACTCCAAGGAAAACCCTCCCGAAGACCAGATTCCACCCTGATACTTACATGTGCAATGACAAACCCTGCAGGCAATGCCTTTTTATCACTGGCACTAGAGGCTAGAGAAGCACCCTGCCGTGCTGGTGCCTCCCTGAAAGCAGCACATACTGCCTGCTGTGCCTCAGCCAGGCACACTGCTCCCAGGTGCTGCCTTCCTTCTGGCTCTGGTCACGCTCCTCCATTCCCTGAATGGGTCAGCTACCAAGCAAGCATTCATGAAACACAAGCAAGGAGAGAGCATAGAGTCTTCACTGGATTTTTGAATTCTGTTACTTCTCCAGCATGCTATATTCAAAACGGCAACAGGCTGGACACATGAAAATACCACACAAGGATATCTCCCATACTGCCCCAGACCCCTCTTCCCCACACAGAGGTGAGAAGTGGAAGATCTTTCCCCATTCCCCTGAAATGCCCTTTTTCAGAGCAGGCATATTTAACTCTTTTCTATCTGCAGGGTACAAAGCAACTCTTTCAAACCACCAGCAGCTAAATGAGTAGTACATCCACTCAGGAAATAGGCTGCTCTGCTTTGCTTGGGGCTTCAATGCATCTCTAAGTATTCTTCGTGAGAACACTCAAGTCAAACTATTTAACAAGGAAAAAACCAAACATTCTAGCACAGAATTCAGTGACCTCTACTCAGCCTCATGGGAAAAGCACAGCAACTCCAGCTTCAACTGCCTTTAAAGGAAGACCAATATACATCCCCACCACCACCCTCCCCGACATTTCTCAAATAAATATGAAGGTCCTGCCACAGCCAGTAATTCTCAAGCAATTTCCTGTCTCTGGAAACAAGGCTCCCTTAGAGTGAATTGATTAAACAAAGGTTGTTAGAATTGGTATAAAGATCATCCTTTTCATGTTTTTACCTGTAACATAGTGCTCCAAGCAGCAGCACAAAGATCAGCTACAAGAATTTAAAGGACAGAGAAATCATTATGCAAACCCACCAAACTGCAAGATGAAGACTTAAAATTACTTTCAACAGCAGAGGACTTCCATGTTTCTATAATCTATTTTCAAGTGAGTTTCTCCAAGGGAATACAGCCAGTCCCTTTCTTACTGTACTCTTAAGATGAAATTTGTTTTCCCCATTTTGTCAATCTGACATGCAATTTAGTCTTTTGAGAGTCAGCAGTTGTCCTCACCAAAGCTGTTATTTTACCTTTACAGTCTAAGACTTTGCTGAAAAACAACAGGCTAAAGCCATTGGCTCCAACTTCAGTGTCATCAATTTCCTTTTCCTCTAAGCAAATCATTTAAAATAAAAACCATACCGAGACAAGTGTTAGTTCCTACAAATGTTGCACATGTGTGGAAGGAAACAGACAGCCTGACATCAGTATCCGAAACTTGATTAACAATTCCGTAACGTCTCTTCGAACAGAAAATAGGAAGCAACGATAAAGTAACAGCACCAGAGCAACAGCTTAAAAGAAACAGAGCAACCACTTTAAGGCATGCTTTACAAGTAAGAAAACCTGCATCTTGCAGAAATGTCTAAGAAGCAACGGTCTGGCAACTGTCTTGTATGCACAGGTTAACTGAGCTTCTCATTCTTATCCATGAGAAAAGAATCATCATGCACACTTTCCAGAAAGGGCCCACACACAGGACCAGAAACTTTTCTTAAGCTAACTTCACTTCCCTTCTCTACATGCAGAGAAACAACCGGTGGGGCAACGGGGGGGGGCAGGACGTCAGAAAAAAAACAAACCCAACCCAACATAAACCACAGATGTCTTCTGTAGCTCCACCTATAAAGTTCAAAGAAAGATTTCACTGTTAATGTCCTGTACAGCAGCAGCACCCAGAGGACTATGGTCTGTCATTTGCAATTGTCTCAGCTTCCATCACCCACTTATAAGCTTCCCTCAATGAAAAGGCTAGCCTTCATCCGCTTGTACACATATTCTAGCTCACCTAAAACTGCTTTTCTGGGAGAGCTGAACATGACATTTAACAGATGTAAGCAACAGCTGGCTCTGGACAGCAAACTGTATTCTGTCTCCCTTTGCTCTTCAAGATCTATTGTTCTCATGAAGCAGAGCCACTGTTTCAAATGCAAAGGGAAGCAGGGGGCAGACTGACTGAGGGATACAAAGAGAAGCGTGCATTGTGGAAAATAAATAGCTCCATTAAGGCTCCACAGAATGCTATAAGGCACATTTTGAAGAAATCACCCTCCTTACAGCATACTACAGAGCACAACAGCGATCAGAAGCTCTTTCTCCAACAGCCACATCCCCTTTCCTGGCCTCTAGCAGCAGTACAGCAGCCTCCCCTTCAGCCTCCCCACCAACTCCAAATAACAATCCTCAGAGCATATAGTGTTGGGAAGAACAGCAAAAGCTGCTTCACACCACCCTGGAAATGGAAAGAAATCCCAGTATAACATTATTACTGGCCCTCTTGAAAGGGGTCTGCTGTTGACAGCAGAGTCCAACAACTTACTTCTGAGAGACCCAGGCGCAGTTTCATCTTCTCTGCCAAGCATAGCCATGCTTTACTTGCATCAGAGGCATTGATAGTCTTCACAAGTTCCCTGCAAACAAACCAATTCTGAAGCAGCTAATTAGGCTGCATTTGCTATGAAACAAGTGTAATAGGGCAGAGTTTCAGTTCGTTGAGGAAGCATGCCCATTCAGAAATCTTTATTTCTGACCAAAGTTGTTGGGTCTTGTCACAAGACCAACAGCAAGTTTTAATCTCTGAACTCTGCATCATATGATATAAGAAGTTCCTCTTCTTAAGAGGTGAAGGCCAGCTGGAGAGAGGCTGCTGTAGAACTGTTGGGTACACTCCCAACACCATCATCATCAAGGGAACACTAAACTATTCCTTGCAAACACTGCTTTTCTCCTTGCAGGTGGAAGCACCTGCAGAGCAGGTGATGGCCTGCAGTGTCAGCAGCTGTGAGATGCCCAACCCCAAAGTTTTGCTTGCTTTCTTTCCTAGGGAGATAAACATGACCATCGGACTTCCTAAATGCAAAAACTTCTGATCTGATGAGAATGAGGAAATTCAGCAAAAGGAAAGAACCAGCCCCATGAGGGGCTACGTAATTTTAGAGCATGGTGACGCTCAACACCCACTGCACATTCTTGAGAACAGGCCATAGAGCTCACCTACAAAGCAATCATCAACAGATCACAATGTTCACCCAGGCTTACACACAAAACACAAAAGGTTTGAGACCAGCAAATTAAGACCTATGCTAGTAATGTGAATGATACTGCAACAAAAGAAGCATGATGTACAATGAGACTCTCAGACTTTGCAGAAGCCTAAAAAAAAAAGCTGAGGAGAAGACTGGACAGGAGGCATGCCTTAGTATTATCAATACTGGGAGGATCCAGGCCATGGAATTAGCCATTGTTAATGGCTGGAAATATTCTTTAGATATTAATATTAACCTAAGGTCTGCAAACACCTTCATTTCAAGAGGCAAAAAGGAATCCTCTGCTGCTTTAGACAATAAATGCTTAAACCCCTACTTCCTAGACAGATATTTTTTCCTCCGGTACTGTAGGCCAGGAAAATAGCATGAAGCAAAAAGGGTATCAGGGTAATGAACCATCTTGAAGATTTTCAGAGAGGTAATTAACATAATCAACACTTGTTTTTAAAACCACACCTGAACTTCAGGCTGCTTTGTATAGGTGACTTGCATGAGAAATCATTTACCAGTCAAACCAAACTCTAGAAGCCTTCTGGAAGGCTTTTGGCTTACCATCAGCTGGGTAATAAAATTACGTTGACTTGAGAAATGTCAGCCCTATCCCCAGCAATGTTTGGCTTATTCTCCTCACAAGTAGCCAGTAGACCATAGACAAGTCTGTTATTCCACTAGAATCACTTTGGAGAAGACTAGCTTTTAAATAGCATAAACGTGGGCAATAGAGGCTGTAGTTACCACAAGTCTATCTGGTCTGTTTTCTTCGGTTTGAATGCTGAGACACATTTTCCAAAATAAATGACAGCCACATGCTTCCTTGCAGTAGGCTCTCCTTGCCTTACATGGAAAGCGTTTCTTGTAAGACACACAGGAAGAAAAGGTTAGATCAGTTTTTAGTTGTGGGAACTTTTAATGCTGTGCCATAAGAAACCTACTAATCTCAGGCTGCTGCTTCCTCCACTGCTCACACCTCTCTCATCCCCTCACCCAGTGAAAGCCTCTTGGCTGAAGCACCATTTCTTATCCCTTTTTCTTTAGCACATGCTTTTTAACATCCTCTCTCATACCTAACAGCTAGCTGCTGTGACTCACTACAGAAGGCAAGGCAAGGGAAGAGATGAAGACAGGAAGCCTGGGGCACAATGCCAAACGATAACCTTTTGCTTCAGAGAGGTATGTAATTAGGCAAAAAAATACCCTTCACAAGCACTTCTTCCCTCATTAGCATCGGCAGGGCAAAAGGGGGCAGAAACTGGAGCCTAGAAATCAAGCACACCGTGCTAGATGCTGTACAAACACAGAACAAGAGACTGCTGTTACAAAGATATCATGAGCTACTATCACGTGGAGAGATACTACTTCTTTAATCTGGTAAGAGTTCAGATTAAAGAACTGGCTCCCTGTGATCTTACTCTAACAGCAGGTTCTTGCTATTTAACACCCAAAAGAAATCCAGAGCCATTTGGTCTACTGCAAATGTGCAATAAAATCTGCACCACGCCTGTTCTTAATGCTTTCTTTGTTCATTACAGTGGATTCAGAATACTGAAAAGGAAATTAAAAGGCCACTCAGATACATGAGCTATTTCTGTTCCAGAAAATGCCAATAGTTTGGCTCAGAAGCAAGAGTCAAAGAGCAAGACTGCTTGGAAACGGGCTTGCCTCAAATTCTTATCAGTAAATATTTAACTCCCTTTTTATTTTTTTATAGCTAATCACTGACATGAGCTTGATACTTCATAAATTTATAAGACCAGATTTATGAAAGGAACAAAGACTAAGACTCCTTGCCAATGGCTCCCCTCTCCAGTTCCCATCTCTTTCCCTCCTCTCCAAATCTTAACACAGCCCTGCCTCTGCTTTCATTTCTCCCTCATTCCTTCTTAAGATTACCACCACACCTCCTTACCCTCTCTGCACACACCCCAATTCAACCTTCACACGCAAGGGCAAGCCCTCCCTCTCCCACGGTAGCTTGTGCTATTTCCTCAGCCGAACTCATTAACAATGTCTCCGGGACTTCCCAAGGCTGCAGAGACCGCCCCTGGGCATATAGGAACGAGTTTGTAAGGTTTTGAGGGCAGTTACTTTGTGCATTTTGCAAAGGTCCGGTGCGGCTTGCAGCATTAGCAGTCTAACAAGACTTGCGCAGGCACACCACCCCCTCCACAAGGGCTGAGCTGCAGGAGCGTGCTCTGGAGCTCAGAGCAGAGGTGAGCTGCACACTGGTAATGGAGGCTACAAGGGAGTATACCGTGCCACAGATAACCTGCATCAAGCTTCCTAGAACACTGTAACTGGGAACACAGGGATCTGCTTCAGGGAAAAGGGAGCAAATGGCTCCTCTCCATGCCAGATGTACTTGCAGAAAGTGTGTGGCTTTTGCGGCCAAGGTTTGGGTTTGCTTTTTTGGGGGGGAGAGGGGGTGGAATGGAGGGACCTTTGAGGGATTTTTTTTTTCTTTTTTTTTTTTTTAAACAATTCCCCAGTTTAGTCAGAGAATCACAGAAAAGTTAGGGCTGGAAATGCCTCCTTGAGTGACAGAACCTATGCACCCTTCCTTGGTTGAGATCAAGAGCTGCAGTAGGGCATACCTTCCAAAGCTTGATACTAGGCCAAAGCATGCCTGCAGAATGGACTACAGTGGCAGTAGGGACGATACTAAGATCAGTGGGGCAGAGAACACTGGTTCACTACATGACATCTCCAGTTATCTTGAACACTGATCTTGTTCATCAGAGCTTATGCTGCTTTTTTTTGCCCACCCCCTCATTTTTTGTTGTTTAAAGGATGCACATTCTGGCAGTACCAGTAAGACTGTAGTAACTTTCGTAATACAAACAAGACCCTTAAGAAGAGATCCCTGCCTCTTCTCGAAGTCTTAGCATTTATCTGGCCTTTCCTTGCATTTTACCACCCCCAGTGCAGCTGTTCACTTCCTGATTGAGGACAAAGATGAAATTGCTGCCTCCTTGCATCCTTGTAACTGGCCCCAGTGGTACTCTCAGGAAACCAGAGCCTGCTCCCAAACATGGCTATCAGCAGGCTTCACTCCTGTGGGTTTTGTCTTCTACTAAGGAAGTCATTAAAATTTCAGAGCAGCCTATCATAATTGAATAATTCTACCATTAATCCAAATGTCCTCAAATGCACCCTTCCTCCTTCAGACAAGGAGTCCTCTAGGTTTTAGTCTCATACACAAGTAGATGCTAAAACAGTGTGGCCCACAGACTAGCTCTGCCAAGGACTCACAGTAAGTTTGGAACTACCTGCAAACTACAGTATTTTGCAGTTAAAGCTGCCTGCAAGACCTCACTGAATGTAGCAGCCACAAGACCTCATGTGCTAAGCAGCACTGTACAAATACACCATGACAGGTGACTTACAGCCCAAACAGAAAACAGACAGCCCAAGAGCACCCACAAGTCTTCCAAAAATTACTGGTGGTTTGTGAGCACAAATGGGAAGGGCATCTTGGTACAACAGCTTCAGTGCATGTTCTGAGGCAAACCCCTCAGGCTCCAAGACAAACACCTCCTCTACCTCTGCTTCTTTCTCTAGAAGGACAGAATCCCTTCTCTAGAGGCTCACATCTTCCTGAAAGGGGAACTGAGCCACACACTGCTATAAGCCTTTCAGAGTAAAGCAAGAGATAACACATCAACAGATTGCTTACAAGACCTGTGCTAGTGCCTCCTCACAGTATGGCATTAACCAGTGAGCACAAACACCCACACACACTTTGAACTGCTCCGCAGTCCTTTTGTATGTGCAGAAAGTTGGTACTTGCAGTCTCTTAAGAAGGAAGGACAAACCTGATATTTGTTTTACATTAATCAATCCCATCACAGTATACTCACTGAACTATGGGAAAATTTTTCTTGTTAAATCAAGGCAGCTTCCTTGATACTAACAACAAATCCTCCACTCCATTCCAGAAATCATAAATTCTACCACCACATTCTTCGTTTGACACCATCCCTAGTAAATGCATCAATACTGACACCCACTTATCTTTACACAGAATAGTAGCACACAGGGTCGCTGGACAGGGGAAAAAAAGAGATGTTGACCGCGACAAGATTTACAGGCACAGAAGAAGGAGCTGCCTTCATCTACACCCAGACAAGAAGCCCTCAGAAGGGCTCAGTTCATAACCTCGCCTGTTCCAGCTGCATGTGCAATAAAGAACACACAAGTCAGCACAGCAGAGCAGGCTCAGCTGGCCTCTGATACCGCGCTAGGGCAGCAGACCTCCACTGGCAGAGCAATGTGCCCCTTCCCACATGATGACTCCTTAGGAACACATGAAATTATATTTATGAAGAACCAAGTCATTTTCAACAGCAAGGACTGAAGTTTCTCTTAGTGTTGTGTCAAGTGCTTCATACCCCATGCAAAGACACAACAGGGAAAAACTGGGTGCAATCCTCCAATGCCTACATTCAGACTGTGAGATGTCATGGTCTATCTGGCACTCAGGCATTTGCCTGCCTCAGTCCACCACTGCTAAACTGGAACAGCAACTCACAAGTACAAAGGAGGTCAAACAACTACTCTGTCAGGGAGAACATAGAAAACAATCACTTATGCGCAAAAAAATACCTATTTTCTCTCACTAAACACCGCTCTGGGATACAAACTGATGCAGATTTGCAAAGCAATTGCATCTGCTAGCAAAACCAAACCAAATTACCACAAAGAAGGTGGGGTGGAACATCCTGTTTTAGGTTGAAGAACAAAGTGCAGAGAACATAACTAAGAGCCAAACAGATGGAGAAACTATTCAGCTGAGCATACTGATCCAGAACACAGAATTCAATTACCACCTATGTACACACACATCAGATCCACAACCCAAGCAACATTTCATGCAGACCCTGTGTTATTTGTAAATACACATTTAAAAATTCAGGGAAATAACCTGAAACACTGGAGCTGAAAAATATTACAGTCCATTGCAGACAGGATTGAAAACAAAGAGAATTTGTGTAACAAAACAAAACGCAGCTAGTTTTGCTAGAACATCTGCTGCTTTTACCAGGAATACCATATGGTTGGTAGCTGAAGTAGGGAGAATGAGTTCATTCATATTTAAAAGCAAAAGTAATAGGTCACTCCTTCCAAGATTAGAGGGGAAAATGCCTGTTCCCCTTCCCCTGCTCCAGCCCCATCACTCCCAGCCCAGATTTGGCTTTCTGAAGAATCAGTACTGCCAGTATTCTGGCCCAGACAATCAAGCTCAGATGACAGGATGTCAAGCTTTCATGACAGGATGCCAGAATGAGGAGGGTGAGAACATTCCTGTAGGAGTTTTGCTTAGCCCTAACAAGAGACAGGTTTATCCACAGTCCAGTCAGAGCTTCAATACTGGAAGACCAGTTCTGTCGCCACCAGATTACCGTAATGCTCTGGAGCTGTGAGGCATTTGGCAGCAGCAAGCATGGTTAGCGCCGTACATCTGAACTGCGACTGAGAAGCCTTCCTCAATTCCTGAAAGAACTTCACAGAACTGCAACTAACACAGCTGGTTCAGATCAGAGCATGTCCTTCTTCAACAAATGTGAGACAGGCACATGGCATCAATGCCTTACAGTATTTTGCAGAACACAGGCACAGCAGCTGAGAAAGCTTCTAATTCAGCAGTTCTACCCCACATACGGGTCTGTCACACAGCAGTAATAAGGCAAGAGGGACAATCTGAACACATCCGTGTTATCTCTTAAAAAACCCAGATCAATAAGGTCTTTTTCTATTTGAGCACCTGGTGCTCAAATGGTGAGTATCATTTAGTTGTGAAAGTCTTGTGCAGGGAGATAAGACCCCTGGTACAAGCAAACTCCCTCAACAGCTGTCAAAACATAGCACACAAGTTAATTCACTTATTGTAAGAGTCCCTCAGTCCCAACAAAGGACTGCCATATTTGCTGGTCCTTTGCTTCCCAAATCTGAATCCACACTTGCTCTCTGAAATTCAAGCATTCACTTTATCAATTGAGTTTTCGTTGCAAGAGACTGATAGCAAAAAGGATTAGAAGGATTTTACAGCAACTCTGAGCAGCCTAAGCCACAAAGAGAACACTGTATAAAAGCCTACTCTGACAATCCAGCGCCAGAAATAAATGAAATGGAAAATGACAGGCCAGATTAACCAGTGCCAGCATTGCTTCCCAGATCCACCCAGGTCACATGTCCCTGTCTATCCCCTCCATCCTTTTAAAACACTTCGGTCCAAGCCCAGGTATGTTACTGCCCCCGACCCACACATCTCACTTTGCATTCACTTTCTACCCATGGAAGGGAATTCAGGCAAGAAACCCAGAGATGAGCACTCCTACATACAGAGCAATACAGAATTGTCTCTAGCAGAGCCAAGTGTTTGCTTACAGGGAGACAAAAAGGCAGTCTCCCCAGTACCTGGTGCATAGTTCTCATGCGGCGTTCAAGTCCCCTGCTGAGAGCAAGGCTTTTTCAGCCTCCTCACAAGCAATAAGAAGAAAAGGAGTGCGCCACAGAAAAGACACAGACAACAGTCTCATCGGCAGAAAGTGCTAGAGGGAAAAAGAAATGCAGTATCTGAATTTAGCTACTGCCAGGCTAAGTATTTACTGAAGGAGAAGCCTAGCAGTCTCATCTTAGGACCAGGAGCTTCATCTTTATGCTTATAAAAGGCAGCTTTTGACGCTAAGTTTGTAGAATGGTCATTTTCTCCCATGTTTTGCTCTCCTTACTTATTTCAGTTACTGATGATCCTACTATAAATGATACATTCTACATCAGACAGCAGCAGAAACAGTGCACTCATGTGATGTAGCAATCTTGTATGGAAGCTGAAAGCTGGATGCAGGCTTCTGTATTTAAAGCCTTCTGCAACTCAGGCTTCTGTACACAGCTCATGTTCTTCTTATTTAAAATTTTCCATGCCACCAGAAGTTACTCCCAATCAATTTCTAGCAAGATCTATAGTCTACATTTCTTCCAAGTGAAAAGGAAGACCTACTGCCAGCAAAAGCATCACATAATTAGATGAATTTTCAGACACGGGGGCAATCAATAGTCTTGGAAATCAGAAAGGTTGTAGCATAGCTTTAACCAAGCCAAAGACTACTGGGAGAAATTAAATATGGACTTCCCTATGAACATTTCTAGGCTCCTTTTTTTGTCTAGTATCATTAATTCTGCTTGTGCCTAACAGCAATCAAACCATCTTCCTACTGTTTTCAGGAAAGGCAGATTTTTGTGGAGACAAACAAAATCCATTTGTTGTTCAAGTGTGGAACTTGGGACTGCCTACCCATTTTAGGATGACCTGAATACAGAGCTGGAGATGGGTCCCATTTGCTCTGCAGGGCACAAAGCAGTGGAAGCCTGAAAAGAAACCACCAGTTGTGTGGGTGACCCCAAAGCAAGCACACAGGACTGCAGGAAGTGGCAGTGGCCAAAATAACCCTGCATGTGGCACCTGTCCTCTGCCAAGGGTAAAGAGGCCAAGGGCAAAAGGCTGGTATTTCACAGGGCTGACAAAAAGAAAATACAAGCCTTGTCTTTTCAATACATTGTCTTTTCCCAAGTCTGCCTTCTCAGCTCTGAAGTCCCAACATTAAACTTCATTAGCAAGGAGAGCTATGATTACTTCCAGCTTACAAGCAGTTATGCTTTGCCTCAAAAATCCCACTTTGAATCTCATATTTATCATCTATCTAGTAATTAAAGGATTTATTTTTTTTTCTTCTGTAAATTAAAAGGAGCTTCAGGTAGTAAGAGATGGCCCCAAGCTGCTCTGACATGGTCTGAACTCTAGGCTCACGATAGCTCGATTGCTCATTACCTCACACAACACAGAGAAGAAAAACAGCGGCATAGCAAAGCCTTCAAACCTGGAAGGACCAGATTTATCCTGTGAGATATCAAAATGACCACACTGACGTCAATGAGCACACTATGACCTGAATGGAGAAAGTAACATCTCACCCTCCAATCTTACATGCACAGACATAGAGAAATAGATGAAATGAGATGAAGGCAGGATTTCCCAGTTGAGTGAGTCCCTTTAATTGCTCCCTTTAATTTAATTTTCACCACTCATCAGACACTCACAAACCCCAGCACAACAGAATTTTTTTTGTGTTATTTTCTAAACACCAAATATTTTCCCACACGACATCCTTGTCTATAAACTGGAGAGACATCAATTTGATGGATGGACCACCCGACGGGTAAAGAACTGACTGGATGGCCACACGCAAAGAGTTGCAGTCAATGGTTCAATGTCCAATTGGAGACCCGTAATGAGTGGTGTCCCTCAGGGGTCAGTGTTGGGTCCGGTCTTGTTCAACATCTTTGTCAGCGACATGGACAGTGGGATTGAGTGCGCCCTCAGCAGGTTTGCCGATGACACCAAGCTCTGTGGTTCGATTGATATGCTGGAGGGAAGGAATGCCATCCAGAGGGACCTTGACACGATTGAAAGGTGCAGAGTTCTGGTGTCCTCAACATAAGAAGGACATGGAGCTGTTGGAGCAAGTCCAGAGGAGGGCCACAAGGATGATCAGGGCACTGGAGCACCTCCCGTATGAAGACAGGATGAGAAAGTTGGGGCTGTTCATGCTGGAGAAGAGAAGGCTGCATGAAGACCCCCTAGCAGCCTTCCGGTATCTGAAGGGAGCCTACAAGGATGCTGGAGAGGGACTCTTCATGAGGGACTGTAGTGATAGGACAAGGGGTAACGGGTTCAAACTTTAACAGGGGAAGTTTAAATTGGATATAAGGAGGAAGTTCTTTACTGTGAGGGTGGTGAGGCACTGGAATGGGTTGCCCAGGGAAGTTGTGAATGTTCCATCGCTGGCGGTGTTCAAGGCCAGGTTGGACAGAGCCTTGGGCAACATGGTCTAGCGTGAGATGTCCCTGTCTATGGCAGGGGAGTTGGAACGTGATGATCTTAAGGTCCTTTCTAACCCAAACCATTCTATGATTCTATTTCAGCTCTCCTGTCCAATGAAGTACTTCCATTAGATGATGCAAAAGAAGGTAAGGTTCAGCTCAAGTGCTACTACTTAAGAGATGCTCAAATTCAGCCTCCTCCAGAACAAAGACAAATACCTCAAACTTAGGTATTTGGTATCTCAAGACAAAAAAGAAAACAAAACAAATAAAAAAAACCACCCACAAAACCCCAAACAAAAATAAACAAAAAAAAAAAAAAAACCACACAAAACGCACAGGACAAAGTATCTTGAGTTATTGTTCAAGACTTCTTCCTCTGTGGCATACTTATCGCTCCATGCTTGCATTCTAGATAAACTGTTTTATTCGATGCTTACTACAGCAAAACGTGTTCCTCCACAGCCTGCAACACCATGAGGAGCAAGGCACTCCAGAAGCCACCACTGGTTCAGCAGCAGCAGAGACCCCTCTCTGCTTCTTTCTACCTTAACATGTTCCACCCATGAACAGCATTTCTGCATTAAGACTGGTTTTCTTTCCAGGCCAGGTAGCAGCCCTGTATTCCCAAGTTTGGCAATTACCTGAGACTGAATGACTAAACAAATAAAGACTCCTGTGTCCAGCTACAGGAATGCCAATGCCTGCACCCCACCCCGTGCAGTACATAAACTCTGGTCCTCCCCACACACGTAGAAGGTCACCACCTCCCCACGTGCCAGGCATGCCTGGCACAACCCTGCACCACCAGCTGAAAGCTTGGCAACCTTAGAGGCACACATCGGGAAAACCACAACATAATGAAGTCACACACCACAGTACCAAGGCATGTGGCAGCCATGCATTACGCCCTATTACACTGGAAATGGTCATTAAATGTGGAAATAAACTTTGACTCAATGAGTTTTTGCTTTTATAGTTTAGCTCTTTTGTTCCATAAGACATCAAAGAAGCTCATCCTGTGTTACAGAGGGTTACCTATAAAATACAGCCAAGTGCAAGTCTCACCCCAGCAATGTCTTCCTCACAGAAATACCAAGGAAAAATAACGGGGTTGAAGCTTTTAATACGAAAGTAAACTTGACTGAACTTACTTAAAACTTCATTTACCAAACACAGCCTAAAGGCAAAAACCTATGGCCAAATAATAATAATCATATCCCCAGGGTATACAATCAACAGCATGAGAGACTGTAGTGGTGTTTGAAAACAATGTTTATATGGATGGAAATGTTTTATCTGTTCTCAGAGACGTATGTCCTGAATACATGCTTTCATCAGAGGATGAAGGAGTGGGAAGAAAGGGAGAGAAGTTGGCACATCCAGACAGGCAAAAGATGTTTCTACTTGATACAAGACAAGAACTCAAAGCAAGGAATCTTACTTCTCCCTGTCTTAAACACAACAGCTTCTCTTGAGAGGACACCTACACCTCTTACCATTTGTTCTTGGATCTGTATTCCACAGAGACAGAAATAATAGTAAAGAGCCCCACACCCCAGACCCCCACAAGCAGCTGAAAAATCGCATAAACATGCGGATTTCACAGAAGTCTTTCCAATCCTCTTCTGAGTCTTCTGTTGTTCTCTGACCAGTAACAGTGATTTCATTCATTGGGAACCAAGCTCAGCATTTCTCTTGAGAGAAGATCTCATGAAGAACACTCACGTACTACATATAGCCTAAACCATCATGAAAGACATCCAGACTCACCACTTGTATCCAGACCTACACAACCTGAATATCTGCTCCAAGCAGGAAGTTGGGTCTATAGTAGCTCCAGAGATCCAATCTTTATAATTCTCGCTTTTTACAACTAAAATTATTCTTTCTCACCAGGAAGCTAGGTGACACTGTCTCTTCCAAGAAGCAGTTCCTGGACACCAGGAGACCAGTAGACTGTTGCAAGGTTTGTCTTCCCAAGTGTACTCAGATCATCATCTTTCTAAGAGCAGCTTCACACAAAAGAAACAGGCTAGTTCAGTTTTAACGAGTTAAATTTTTACGCACGTTTTAATTCCCTACCTTCCTCCATTGCATGTTACTGGCCTTTAACTGTGATTTGTTAATCACAATTAGAGAGCATTGGCTAGCACGCTGTATATTACATTTTGATTACAGACAGACACATAGTACGGAACTGATCTACCCTCAAAAATTGCAAGCATATTGGTGTGCAAAAATTCACATGCAAAACAAGCTCATCTAGCTTGCTGCTCCATTTCCTGCAGATGCTAGAAGCTCTGATAGGCAGGAAGCAGGTAGAGAAGCCCAGGCAACAACTACACCCCATTCATAGCACTATGCAAAGCTTGCATTAACACTGCCTACGCTAATCACCTCTTAACCTCCCTTCTGAGAAGCTAATAGAGCCTCAGCCACTGGAGCTGTCAGTCTCCTCTCACTGGCAGGGTAACTTAATTATCCTTCTCAGCTTCCCATTTTTAGGTAGCAGGCACAGGATCACACTCACAAAGGGATTCCACATACCCTGTTTGCAATATTCTTATTTTCCTTCCCTTCCCCAGAAAGGATCTCTGCAGCAGTCTTTCAAACATCAGGCACAGTCACCCTCACAGTGCAAGCCTTAAATAACTCTGAATTCATGGGCTCATCCCACTATAACTAATGAGTTAAGCCAGCTTCAAAGAGCCTGCTTAAAATACCTCACCTGCTCCTCCTTAACCTCCTGTATCTCCAAAAATTTGCTTCAACTTGAAAACCAGGCTGCCTTCTACGCTTGCAACAAATTCTACCATCACCAGTACAGTATTTTTGCTTCATAGAAAAAAAGAGACAGAAGAACTCAAAGACAAGAAAGGCTAAGATAATCATGAGTCCTAGGAGAAAAGAAAAAAAAGTCTAGGCAGAATATACTGATTTCACATCTAATAATGATCTTCACAGCCTGGAAGATCAAAAATAAAATGCTCTGCACTCTTTACTATATCAGTCCCATAAAATCCACCACTTGTGGGAATGAATCAAATTGAGCATCCAGCAGAAGGTGCTGAAAGGGAAGAAAACACTGCCTTGAAATTCTCTGTGCAACTGGTGAGTGCCCACTGTATCTTTATAGAACTTAGGATACGCACATGCCCTTGTTAAGACTTGCTTAAGCTGAATAATCTCTCTCAACAGTTCCAAGTACTACTTTAAGTAGAAAGAGGGTGCAAAATTCCACTAAGTACTGGGAATTTGTTAAACAGTTGGCATAAAAAAGGAAAAAAAGAATTTATCAATGTATGCTTGAAACAGCAGGAGTCAGTTATGCAGCAATTGAATGCACAATGCAGGAGGACTATAAAATCCCAGCTTGCTTTAGCAAACATGGTTGCATGCCACCAAGTACTTCAGGGGGAAAAAAATAAAAACCTTATATGTCTCAAATTCAGCAAGGCTTGTCTGGAACAATGCTTGGAGAGGTTGCAGCATCTGCATCATTTCAAAAGATGCAGTATTTCTGACTCAAGTCCTCTTCAGTCAGCACCAACCAATGCACTAGTATACTCACCGCTGGAGACAGTGGAAAAGACCAGCCACAGGTACACAGATCAATCAAGGCAATAGAGATCAACTTGCAAGGAACAACCAGAGCTATTTTCGCAGCCATGCTTCCACAGTTCAGAAGCACGTTACAGTGCCAACTGTTAACATTCAGTGGCTCAGATACATCAATTCCTTCCAACTTTAGTGTTCAGGCCCTTTCAAAAGCCTTGCAAGTACAATACACATCTCCTTTCCCACTTCCTTGTGCTGCCTCACACTTTATGCAGCACAGCTTGGTTTTAGTTAATAAACAAATAAATACCACCAACAAAACCACACTAAATTCTTCTGAAGAATCTAGGTGTTTCTTGTGAATCACTGTCGTGGTTTAAGCCAGTTTGCTTGCTTGCTCGCTCACTCACTCACTCCCCTCTCTTTCTTCCCCCAGTCCCAGGGGGATGGGGAGGAGAATCGAAAGAATGCAACTCCCACAGGTTGAGATAAGAACAGTTCAGTAACTGAGATATAACACAAATCACTACTGCTACCACCAGTAATAATAATGACAGAGAAGTACAAGGAAAGAGAATACAACCGCTCACCAAGCCCGACCCAGCCAGTGCACCCCCCAGCAGCAAACCTCCCGACACCAAAAGCCTGACCACCACACCCTCCGGGTCTCTGTTCTCTGTTTTTCACATCCTGGACATGACGTGCTGTGGTATGGAATAACCTCTTTGGTCAGTTTGGGTCAGGTGTTCTGCCTCTGCTTCCTCCCAGCTTCTCCTCCTCCCTGCCATAGCATGAGACTCAAAGTCTTTGGCCAGACCAAAACATTACCAAGCAGTAACTGAAAGCACTGGTGTTATCAGCGCTGCTCCCAGGCCCGAAATCAAAAACACAGCACTGCATCAGCTACCAAGAAGGAGAAAAATGACTGCTGCTGCTGAACCCATGACAATCACTTATAGAACAGAGGTACTGACAGATTTCAACCTATTCCGCAACAGGTCTGTCTTCAGGTGGCATATCTCTCGAACAGGAGATGTGCTGTAGCCAGTTTTTTTACTTCGCTGAGTATTTCATATTGATGAGTTCACCCCAGGCTCTTATTGCCATAAAACTGCCCATCTGCCAACACAGAGGCGAGTCCTTGCCTCAAAAGTAAGCTACATATCAGTAGCTCTGATGCCTATTACAAACAGCTGTCCTTTTTTGGGATTCTTGCAAGAGATTTGCTGAACTGCTGGAGAAAACTGCTTTCTCCTTCAGGAAAGTGCAGAGCCCTTCCTGTTGTAAAGGTAAAGAGAAGAGAGTAATTCAACAAGTGAGATAGTAGACCAGCTATACTGGCGATTTCCTGCAAGAGCCACAGTAAAGACATTAGCAATACCTATTCCCCCATGCACACTTTCCTTTTCACCTAAGAACCCATGCTCATACAGAAGTACCTCAATCTATACATCCCATGTGAGAGGATGGTTTGCCTCACTGCAGCTCCTGTTTAAGGAGCATAAGGTCAGAGCCTGATCCTCTACTACAGTCAGAGGGGAAATCACACCCAGAGGTAGTGCTGCATTCCAACCTGCCACTTCAAGGTTAGGCAAAATACCTGATCACCAGCTAGTTTGACACAAGCACTCCCCAAGACGCTCAGCTCTACCTGTAAACACAACTGGCTTTTGAGGTAACAGAGCTGGAGAGGAACCAGCCAGGGAGCACAGGGTTATGCAAGTAATCTTTCCATTCTCATACACAGCAAATTGTTTGTCACATCAAAAGTTAAAGAGCCTTTTTGTAATGTGTTCGTTGATGACTAAAATATGCTAATTAAAAAAAAAAGCTTCATATGGGATAAATACAGATGAAAAATCACAATCAAGAAGCATCAGTTCCACAAAATGTTGGGGGAAAGTGAGGAGGAGGTGGGAAGAAGCAACTGTCATAGGTTAAATGGAACAAAATACTGTCTCCATGATGTGGTGGCTGCTGAAAACCAGTCTTACTTTCTCTCAACTGGAGATTAAACCAGAGAATCACAAGGGTTAAGCTGGCCCTCAAGTCACCTTAAAATAAACACCAAAAACCCCACTAAAAATCCAGCATGCTCTTATCTAGAATCCAAACTCTCAGTTCACACATAAAGAAACAGGCAGAAGAAGTCCCCTCTGGCTTCCTATCAGCACAGCAGAAAGAAAAGATCTGGGGAGAAAAACACTGATTTTGAATATTCTGTACTGCTTCCTTAATTTTTAATACCAAGAAATTCCCGTATGCCCCTGGAGTTTTACGCTACATTACCACTTGAAAAGGAGAGACTAACCTCAGAAACAAAAAAGTCAAAATATATACAAAGAAGAAACCCTGATATGTATGAAGGGATGCAGGTGAACACTGACTGACCCCAGAGTGGACACCGCTCTTAAAAGCACTTGGATTTTAGGCTTTCCATGTTACAAGTGGTTCAAGCAGACAAGGGGAACAGAGAGCTTTCAAAGCCTTATGGGAAGCTTTGCACAGGAGCTGTTCAGAAATGCTTCTGCCATCTTCCTCTGTTCCCACTTCACTGGGTAAAAATAATGGGGGAGCAGAATCCTGTGTTCTGTACTGCAGCTTGGCTATGGCCTCCCTCTCATACACACCATTTCAGGGTAACTGTTTCATAAATCATAAACAGGATATTCAAAAGTGATAGAAAATGAATAACTACATACAGGGCACTCATTTGCAGGAAATGCCTTGCATATACCAATCGAGAGTAAAAAAATTATAAAATCAACAACACACACGCCTTCCGGTTTTTATGTTCAGATCATAAAAGCAATCACCACCCTGGAAACGAGCATTTCCTGGGATTTAACAACTGTTTGGTTAACAGTGCTAGGCAAAAGCGGCTATGCCTAGCCCATAATTTTACCCATGTAAAATGTGTCACAATGCATCTGTTAGTAATGTCTCTTCAGGATACTGTCAACAGAATAGACCTTAAAAACAACTGCTGTTTGGAAGTGCTGATAAACCCGTCCACACAGCCACTGCTTCCATGCAGGTCTGCACCAAGGAGCTACAGCCTTTGTGCTGTGCTCTGCACAGTCACTAACAAAAAAGCATTTGAAATTAGTCTCTTCAGATGGGCATCTTCTGCTGGATCCTTTCTCCCTCTGGCCCAATACCTTTTTGCAGACATTTTCAAGCTCATCTGATCTAGACATTATGTCTACATAGCCAAAAATCGTACAGTTTGCAAAAAGGTCTGATTTTTATATCATCACCCTAGGCCTTTTTCAATTCCATGTAAGGAAAAAGATTCTCCATCAAAATGAAACACTACAAGAGTATTGCTCCGATACGCAGACGCTAGCTGCATGGATGCACTCAGACAATCTCTGTCTTCTAGGGAAGATCTTTAACTTGTCTAAATCCCTTCTACCCCTCTATTCTGTACTGACCATAAACAGGGTCTCCAAACACCCTGCTCACAGAACAGCCTCTAGTGAAAGACTGTAAACTCACTTACAAATTCACCAGAAGGCCAGCTCAGCCAGACTCAGGACAGATTATCCATGGAGGATTGCCACAGTCTATCCTCGGAGAACCCACTATCACAAACCAAATGCCTATACTAGAAGACCTGATTTTAGAAGCACAAGGATGAGCTTCTCATCAGCTTTGTACTGCCAAGGAAAGGCTAAAGAGGCTAACTCAGTACATTTCTCCTCTTCCTTTTTTTTTTGATCTGCAAGACATTATTAACAGCTTTTTCTGATGCAATTATGTCACATCAGACGTAACCTATATCTTCACCACCACCCCTTCCCCACAGCCACAAATAAGTTTACTGTTTTAATGGGCTTTGTGTGTGCGCGCGTGTGTGTATTATATTACATGCAAAGTCATATTTGACTATGTACCTAGGCTTCAAGGGCTTCTCTCTACTGCTGTGCAGTTCACCTTTAGACTGGGAGCAGATCATTGGCATAAAACAAAGCAATATATAGGTTGCATACACATTCATCCTACAGAGCTTCCAGAGCTCTTTGGACTAGTTATCAGAAGTTAGTCTCTTTAAGAGTATTTAAAAGCATTTAAGAAGCCATATTTGTCTGCTCTAGCTAAGGAAAGAAAGAAAAGACAGAAGGAAAAATACCTCTTAGGTTTCAGCTACATGCTGACTTGCATTCTTTCGAAGACATGCCCCAACATGTAACAAAAGATACCAATATATTCGAGCCCAATGTGTCTTGCATCAACAAAAAGTGTTTCATTTAATACAAAAAAATACAGACACATTCACCTCAATAGTTAAGATACCTAACGAGACCCTCTCAAAACTCAAACCTGTGCAATCTAAGTAGCAGTTGCAGGAAACAAGGACAACAGGCCAGCACAGCAAGAAGAGTGGTAGCAAAGGAGCTTAATGCCTTATGGCTGCTAGAAGGATCTGAGGGGAAGAGGGCATAGCCAGAAGAATTATCCCTATCCTGATTAGCATCAGAACAAAAGCTTACATTAGTTTGTCAGCACTAGAACTCCCCTAGAGCACTGGATAATAACCTTGTTGAAAGCATTAGAGGGATTTCCTCCCCACCCCCAATCTACATCCCTTCTTTAAAGGGGGATAAAAGGACAAGGACCAAAAAACAGGTTTAGCTCTCTGGAAAGTATCCAGGTAGTTTCTTATCACTAAAGCAAAATAATGCAAGCAAGACAGGTTTTCGAAAGTAACATTTGGGAGTAGGTAAGGGGTTGGGAGAGGGAGGAATCAAAACAAAACCATTTTCTGTCCAAGAGTAAAGTTCAGACAGTGCAGATCACTTATAGAATCATAGAATAGTTAGGGTTGGAAACGACCTTAAGATCATCACCTTCCAACCGCCCTGCCATGGGCAGGGACACTTCCCACTAAACCATGTCACAAAAGGCTCTGTCCAACCTGGCCTTGAACACCCCCCAGGGATTATCCTACACCTTGAACTCTGGAAGACAAGAGTGCAACAGTTTCTACAGCAAAATCAGGGAGTGGTAAGGGAGCAAAGAACACCCGGTAAAAAACAGCTTGATGTATCTGAACACTACAGAAAAACAGGTTAACAGAGAAGCCTGGAAAAATGCTAAGGCATGGCTACAAAAGAGTCAGACCCTAACAACATTTTAGAACACCAGCTTTCAAAACAGGCAGCAACGTTAACAGTAAGTGGCTGTCTCGCTACAGGAGAACATGGAAGGCAGCACATTCTGACTTTAGTCTACTGAAAAGTCACGGCATTTGAATGAAATGCAGGTTTAAAGCAAAGCGTCAGGAGAAGTATTAGCTTTCATCTTACCCGGTTTGAGACAAGCTGGGATACAATGGCTGTCAAGTTAGTATGATTAAGGTGATGATTCAGTGACGATAGGTTGATTCACACACCTAGGAAAGCACAACAAAAATTACGTATTAGCTGTGAATACACAGGGGATAAGAATGGCACTCTGTCACATGAAAGAGCTGCAAGGCTGAAAGGTACAAGCAGCTCCATAACGTTTTTAGGACACAGCTATGCTTCATACAGACATTACCCACAAAATCCAGATGTGGGCTTGAAATATACTGCACAAGTTCCTACAAAACAAAGAATATTCAAAACCATTCAAGTATAAGAACAGGTCACAGTTTCAAACACAGCAGAATGTTATTGAAAACACTGAAAATTCAAACTCTGTAAATTCTTTTTTCAATGGGATAGAAACTTCTGAGATGCGATCCGAAATACTGCAGTTTTAATCTGTGTAAGTCCAGCCATCAGATACACGCATGCACTTCTACAAATAAAGATCTAGTGATCACAAAAAACAAATATTGCATACTTTAAGCACAAGAGAATGGAAATTTACTTCCACAGTGCCGAAAGAACCATGAGTATGTTTTATTGCACCTTATCCCCAACACAGCCTTTTTATTCAGCATTCCAAGACTGAATAAGAGAATAATGTTATTAATAAGGCAATCTTCCCCACTTTGGAAAGCACAGCAACACAGAACTGGGCAAACTGGTCATCCAAAAGTGAAAGTAAAAGCTGTGCAGCTGAAAGGAATTTTTGTCTAGCCTGCTTAAAGATCTCCTTTGTTGTTAAACATTTCATTGTCACATTTAAATGTCAGCTTTTTCAGGCTCAGAATTGTGCAAGCCCTGCAAGACAGCACACCAGAAACAGACTTGAGATGGAGGTTCTCACAGCTAATTAAATTAGAAGTAAACCTAGCAACTCCTCTTTGTGTCTCTCATTCAACTTAAATAATCATAAGCTCCATAAAAGAGACAACCCCTGATCATACAACCCTGCTCCCCATACCCATGAGGTGGGTTTTAATGGACCTCTGATAGCAGGCTTCTGTTGTTTTAGACTCTGCTCACAAAGCCAGGGCAAAGCCTGTGATGACTCTCCAGCATATTTTCGTTGCACACCACAGAACCAGTTCGCAGCATTTCAGGATCACACAGCTCTTTACATTAATCCTTAAGTTTTATAAAGAAGTACTACCAGATTTTCTTAGGGGGAAAACAGGAGCCTCCTTCTCCTGAAGCAAGCACCATGCCCTTTCTGTGCTTTCAAAAGGAGTGAGGGGCCCTCAGAGAGGAGCTGGATGTAAAGCTTTCAGAATGAACTCACATGTGGCCACTGGGTCGCCAGGGGCGTATATGGTGGCAGATGGAGAAGTGAAGCTTTCAGACCCTCTGAGCAATGCTCTGCAATTTTGACACGTCTCTTGAAAAGCAGATATGTCAATAACCCTTCCAGACTGGTGTTTTGGCACAGAACTGATCCTCCTCAGGCTGTGTACCAACACTGAAGGATAACCTACACAGGCTACTCTGGAGGCAGTTGCTGCCTTAACTTTCAAATATAATGAACGCCCACAGAGCAGAGAATCATGCATTACTGGTAAGTCTTCTTCACTGCACATCAACTTCCTTTTGCCTTTTGGCTCATTGGAGAGCAACACATACCCAGTATGAATCTTCACCTTCCCCCCACCCCTCATTTAAAGGGGTTTCAATTAACATTAGAGCACCTTACTAGGTCTAACAAATAAAATGCCTTGTGAGAGTGACTGGCACAACAGGGCTCCAATAAACAAAGCAGATCTGGCACATCCCACAATGTAATTGTACTAGCGTGGGCTGCTCCAATCCTACTTCTTGAAGGCTTTCCCGAAGTTATTTACCGAGAAGGAAAAAAACCACAAAAAAACCCAACCAAAACCAACCCATACATGTTAAATAGGTCAGAGACAGTAAAGTATTTCACTCATCTATGTATTTAAAAGTACACATGCAAACTAAAGCTCTTTTCAAAGCAAGGTGCCTTTAACAACTACTGTTGACAAATCAAGTTGCAAGTTTAGCTATTGAAAGATCCGTATTTTTATGCAGCAGCAGAACATCACTCTCAAGCTCCCTTACAGAAATTGGGGGGTGTATTTTTATTTGGTTTGGGTTTTTTTTCCAGATTTGCTTTTCTTTTTTAAGAATGATGTATCAGGAGGATTTCCCTCTTAAAACTTGTGCTCCCTTAAGAGTCCTGCAGAAAGAGATCCAATACTCCAGCATAACTTTTGATCCATCTTTGTCTTCAAACAAGACGCAAACTTGGTTTTGATCAGACATCCAATTCCCACTCATTTTACTACAAAACCTTATTAAACCAATGCAAGGAAAAACAAGGAACAGCAGCAAACCACAGCAACATTTAATTACAGGCTAGGAGGAAAATGAGTTGAGGGAAAAAGTGAACAGCTTTAAAGGTTTTCAAAATGGTTCTGGAGCTTTTAGAGTGTAAGCTAAGGAAGCTATGAACAGACATGCAGATTACTGATTCAATTCTGAGCATGAGGTTGAAATGGTGCATATTTCAGCCTAGTAAAGCTAAATGATCTACAAGGAAGTCATTCCTATGGCAAGTGAGTTTACACTGCTGGAACGAAAGCCATTCTAGTCTATAGTAAAATACAATGCAGTGTTTCATTCTCAACATAAAAGTGCCTCCAGAAGCCAGTTTGCTTCTACCCTGCTCTACCAGCTCCAAAAGCTGGACTTTACCTTGCTTACAAGGTTACTGCTGCAGAGGTGATGACCAACCCATTCCACTTAACACTCACCTATACCAGGAAGCACATTTACTACTGGGTGGGCTAATTGCCAGGATAGCAGTTCCTCTTGGAGAATTACCAGAGTGACATGACACATCAATCCTCTGCACAGTGGAGAAGATTCTCAGTGTACACTCCACTTTCACAGCCTCCCCACCATTCAATGCACAGGTGAAGAAAGAGAAAGCTGGGGCAGAAAGACAACTGAAGCAGGGGGAAAGAGGCTGGGGTTTCGTACCTCTAACTTCTGATCCTGCAGCTCTTAGACAGTGTGAGCTTCTTCAATAAAGTGTCTCGAATTATCACAGCTTAAAATAATTTAATAAGCAAGCGAACAACAGGCCAGGCTTCCTCTAGTCTCTTATAGCATCACTAAGCGCAGTCTAAAATACCCTGTTTACAGACTGCGTCACAAAGTAAGCTGCACAAGAATACTAGGCTTCCTGTGAGAGAGCACCAACTGCCACTACCCAATAACAAAACTAAAGCAATGTGAATGGTGGGTGAAAATATTTCTTGCTACATACAAAAGTTTGCTTCTTGAAATTTACAGAAGCATTTACACTTCCAGCTAGCAAAGTCAAGGAAATACTTTCTGCATAACTATGGAAGAGCAAAACCAGGTGAATTACACAGAAGGACTTGCAAAGACAGAGAGCACTTCATCAGTGACATCTACCTGTCCCTAACTACTACTCTCTCTGCTAGGAGTTAAATTGTTACATCTGAAGTAATTCAATTTGTACCTAGAATAGCTTCTTTACAGAGATTAAACATGTATGATGGCATTTCTAAAGTTATGACACTTGTCATGACAACTAGATAAATGTAATTACAGACTACTGTACTTCTAGCAAGAGGAATCTACCGTAACCAATACCACATTATAAGCAAGCATCTTTGCTACATATGGGTTAAGTTTTCCCTTTTCTTGTTTTAGGAAACGCCTTCATGTTTCTATTTACACACTCTTAAAGCAGAATTCAATCCCTGCTGCATCCCCCCCATCCCCAGAGCCCAGCCCTGTCAGTGGAAGATTGCCTCTCACCCAGCTAAGCCTGATCAGCTGGGATCAGCTGGTTATAGCAGCCAACAAGTGGCTCAGAGGGTAGGGGAGCTGCAGGGAGCCCCTGTACCAAGCAGAGCACACAACAGGGTGCAGACTGGGAAACGCAGGACCAAGGCTTCCAAGCTACTGACCTTTCAAGCAGGTATCAGCAGGCAATGAGCTTCTCTGGGAGGATCTCAAGTTAGCAGGAAGAGATGCAACTTTTAAAGGAAGAGTAGAAAACAGCAGTAGCCTAATAGACTCTGGGTGCAGCATCAAACCTTCCTGAACTGACAGCTGCCAGCAGCTTACATCTGTTTTCTTACAAACACAAAATAAGCAAAAGACGTATTTGGGCGGTATTGCAGTAGATGGCTGCGGTGAGAGCAAGTAGCGCTGATAAAAAGCAGAAGTGATGCAACAGGAACAGCCGCAGACACAGAAACCCAAGTCTCCAGCTAAAAGGTTGCACAGCTGAGGAGCTGAGGTTAAGACCACCACGACTGCTCTTACTGAGAGCTGAAACAATTCTCCAGGCAGGAATAAAATAGCTGAAAACCACCATGATCACAGGACAGAACTAATCCCATCAAAAAATCACTATATCACAGGCAGGACATACACTTAGTGACTTCAGTAACCACTGCTTGCTGACTCCCCAGGCAGCTCACGAGCTCAAGCAGCCATTTCAGTGCACCTCCACATGTTGCACTAAATACAAACTCTGCTGACAACTGTCTGGAAACTGTTTCAACAGAGACAGGGCACTGAACAACTAAAGGACATCAGGTCCTCCTCACAGTAGTCAATTTGCATGACAAGCGGAAAGGAGGTGACAGAACCAAAGTCACAGTAGTATGTGGCTGGGAAATTACACCCTCCAGGTCAGTACTTTCCCAGACACAGACCTCACTGAAGCATCTGCGTATAAAAAAAGATTATTTTCAAGTAGGAACATGAGGATATCTGCGTTTTGACATCATCTAAGAGCAGGCTATGGCTCCATTGTCATGGGCTACTCTGCTTTACAATGACATGCCACACCATAAAGTGATAACAGTTATCTTTGATTCTAAAAGCTTGATTAGGTTACTGGTCTTTCAGGAACACCTCCTTCATCCCAGTGGCCCCTTTAAGAAACATACCTTCCTACTTTCAGACTATACTCTCTTCTCTAGTGGTCCATAAAACAGTCATTTATGTAACAGGACAAGCCAATTTAAGTGAGCAGATGAAACTACAAACAAGAAAAATACCCAGTTACTTTCTTCTCCAAGTTTTGCTAATAGAATCACTACCAGAAACAACATGCAAGCTATAAAAAGACAGAAGTGACAGCTGTAAAACTGCCAGTGCCACAACTGACCGCCAGATTATAATACTGGAAAGAATTATTCTCTCTGCATAGAAATATGCCCCCCAGAAATAGCGTGGCATGAAAAGAAGAAAAGGAGGCAGACTTACAGAGATTTATGACAGACACCTGAAGAGAAGGCAGTGGATGAAATAAAAGACAAACTGCAGACACAAAAGCCCTGATCCTTAGAGCACTGGCATTTAATATGCAAATTCTCCCTCTGCTCAGGCATTTTGCCTCCCTTTGATGTATACAGACAAGTTCTAACTGGAGATGCAGACTGGGGAGAGTTCCCTTTTCCCATTATCTCAAGTATTTTTGTTTAAGCGACAGTTAAGTGCTCTGAAAAGAACTATCTCACTTCTGTTGGGGGTGGGGGGAAACCCGCATAAAAAAGAAGTATAAAAATTGTTATTACAGGAAAGAGGCAATGTCTTCCCAGCTCTGATGCAGGCAAGCTGGTGCCTGACACCCATAGGGCAGCCTAGGAGAAGAGAAAGACAAGCTGAATAACAAACAGAGGACAGTAAAGATACTCTGGATCAGATCCAGATGTCATTAGCTTACTCCTACCATCTGAAAAATTAAAGAAGTTAAAACCTCCTATTAAGAACTCTTCTTCCCATTATTCTGACAATGGCTCTCCTGAACAAGTTGCACTGCTCCAGAAACCTCAGGAATTACGGTGACAATAGACTCCTGCCAAGAGAAGCACCATTACATAATAGCATTTATGGGAACACGCACAGAAAGCCACTAGGAAGCGCAACCTGACAAGTGCAAAATCCTCTGTGCCCATCAGCTCAGTTTAGCTCTGGACCATTCCAAAGGCAGCTTCAGGATATTTTTAATTTACATGTTTACTTCCTCTTGCCTCCTTTCATCCAACAAAACCTGTTACTATAACTACACCAAGATCTAAGTCCATTCCCAAAGACATAACCCCCTTGAGAATAAACCCACCTGAAACTACTGTATTTGCATTCATCTGCTTAAAAGAAAGCTAAGATGAAAAAAAAAAAAACCCAAACCCAACGTGTCACTGCTTGCATTAAGTAAGTTTAGAAATAAGAGCTATTTATTATAGTATTCATCTTTTACTTCTTTAACTCAGTTTTAAGGGTACTTACAACAGTTACCGCTTCTCAGCCCTCAAAAGCCCGCCGTGGCTATTTTTGAGGTCCAGGTCCTCCGAGGGATTTAGGATAGATTCGTTACACACATCCGAGTTCAGCCTAGGCACTGCACACGTGTGAAGGCAGCTGCTAGGGGAGGTCTGACCTCCGTGCGCTGTCAGGGCACCATAAATAAGAAAGCAAAGACGAAGCCCTCACGAACACAAAGTTTCTCACGTTCGACCATATGCAGCAGTGCCTTCACCCGTACCTTGCTCCCGGATACTTCGCGTCTCTCCACGAACCCGTAAGGCGTCCTAAAGGTAACGCGGAGCAGGGAACACTTCCCGGCTGTCACTCCCGGGGGTTTTAAACCCCAGCGGTTCCCCCCACACCAAGGGGGGATCCACACGCCTAACTACACACCTTAAAGCGCGCAGCCCTCTGAGGAAGCCCAGCGCTGCCGCTACCCCTGGCCACACGCTGCCGTGACGCGGGGGAGACGCCGCTACCGCCGGTGACGTTATGCAACAGCCCCGGCGGGACAGCCCCGCCGCGGCCCCGACGGAAGCGGGCGCCGTCCCCCGGCCACGCGGGCAGGGGCCGGCCGCCGGGCGGGTCTCTCCGTCCCCCGGCGGGGGCCGCTCCGCCCCGCGCCCAGGGAAGCGCCGCAGACACCTTCCTCCTCACTCGGCGCCCGAGACACGCTCCTCCGCTCCACCCGCGCCGGAGCCAGGACCCTACCGCCGCCCGCTCCCCGGCCGGCCCCTCAGCGGCGCAGCCCGCGGTGCGAGCCGCACCACCCCCCCCCCCGCGGCAGCTCACCGGGAGGCTCGCGGCGGGTGCAGGGGCGGCGGGGCGGCGCTGCCGCAGCGGTGGCGCTGAAGGTCGGCGGCCGCGCGCCCCGGCCGCCCCGGCGCCTCACCCTTCCTACGCCCCGGCCGCCGCCGCCCGCCAGGCCCCGCCCCGCGCACCGCCGGCCGGGCACCCGGGACGGGGCGGGGCGGGCCTTAAAGGGGCCGCGCGGCGGCGCTCGCTGCGCGGCCGGTGGGGGGCGCTGCGGAGCGCTTTCGTCCCGCCTGCTGCGAGCGGCTGCCGGGGCGGGTGAGACGAGGTCATAGAATCATAGGGTGGTTTGGGTTGGAAAGGACCTTAAGATCATCGAGTTCCAACCCCCCTGCCATGGGCAGGGACACCTCACACTAAACCATTCTGCCCAAGGCTCTGTCCAACCCAGCCTTGAACACAGCCAGCGATGGAACATTCACAACTTCCCTGGGCAACACATTCCAGTGCCTCACCACCCTCACAGTAAAGAACTTCCTCCTTATATACAGTCTAAACTTCCCCTGTTTAAGTTTCAACCCATTATTCCTTGGCCTATCACTACAGTCCCTAATGAAGAGTCCCTCCCCAGCATCCCTATAGGCCCCCTTCAGATACTGGAAGGCTGCTATGAGGTCTCCACGCAGCCTTCTCTTCTCCAGGCTGAACAGACCCAACTTTCTCATCCTATCTTCATACAGGAGGTGCTCCAGTGCCCTGATCATCCTCGTGGCCCTCCTCTGGACTTGTTCCATCAGCTCCATGTCCTTTTGATGTTGAGGACACCAGAACAGCGCCCCATGGGGCGAGTAGTGGGAGCCCCCCTGCAACCTGCAACCGAGCATATCAGGGCAACCCTGAGTCAAACCCCCTCCCGTGGAGATGTACGAACACCTGACACTTGGGAACAATGGATGTGAATGGGGCTGGAGCCCTCTCTGACCTCCCGCTGCTCATCTCCAGGAGCAGGAGCAGCTCCATAGCAGCAGGCAAGAACGCTGCAAAACCCAGTGGTTGGAGGAGGGCCAACGTTACTCCCATCTTCAAAAAGCATAAGAAGGAGGACCCAGGAAACTACCAGCCAGTCAGCCCCTTGGCAGAAGGGTTGGTGTAGATGATCTCCAGAGGTCCCTTCCAAACATAATGATTCTGTGATTCTGTATTTTCAAGCCTCTGTTCTCAGGCCCAGGGGTTTATCTTACCATGAGGTGCCCATTGCCTCTGCTGTGGCTGTAAACTGCAGCAGAACCTGGGCAGTGGAGAGGCTTGACTTTCGGTGTGTTGCTGTGAGTACACCACAGCACACAGAAGTCATGCAGAGCCCCGCCAGCAGCTGCTGTTTGAGCAGACGGCCATCTGCTGGCTTGCTCCTTGCCCCGTCTCCTGTCTCCACGCTGGCAGCCCCTTCTGCTCACCTCCAGCTGTACCAGACTGGTGGCAGGGATGGGGAAGCACTGACCACCCTGGCTCTGTCCTGCTGTGCAGCACCACCAGAGACAGGTCCTTCGATGGAAGGCCAATGGCTAGAGGAGAAATCGCTCTCAGGGCTTTGGTGCACGTGGCTGTAGTGGGAAGCTCTACACCTTCGGACACCCCCTCTCTCTCTACTTCTACATCTGTTTACAGCCCCTCCCAAGACAACACTTCTGTATCCACAGTGCACACATGAAACCAAGAAACATCTCTTTCTTTGCTTTCCTTTCTCTTCCTTGAATTAACACCTTCTATAGATCTGCTACATTATTCACATTTCACTATGCAGAGTAAGCCGTTCTTCTTCTTAGCTGGGGGAGGCAAATGTAGCTCTACTGGAAAGATGGAGGGAAGTTTACTTTTCCTATTTTTCTGCAAAAGCACAGTGATCGTTCCTAGTAAAAGCCCATAATAGGCTATAGAAATGGCTTACCACCACTTGATCGGATGTGGGAGATGAATAGGGTACATGACAAAACATTTCCTATAAACACTCCTCTTGCAAAGCACTTCAAAAACAAAAAGCAGGAAAAACCTACATGGCCACCCGGAAAACATGCCTGAAGGCAGGAAGGAAGAGAGTGGGAGTTAGAGCTGCACACAGACCTACCCATTCAAACAGCTGCTCTCTTTGTGCAACCTTGGACACAACCCAGTATTTTCACTCTGTCCTTTGCATTTTGCTCTGGTTTGACCCATTGTTGCAGCTCTCCTGGACCTGGAGAGAAGTTCAGAAACCCATGTACCTCTGAAAGGAGGCTGCCACGCTGCTCCCTCTGCTAATGGCATTAACACGCACAGAGAAGTGCAACTCCTGGCAAATGCTCACTAAACTCTTCTCTCAGGGGGCTGGTTCACATTTTTGGGTTCAACTATTTAAAGTTTTTAAATATTTAGAGGTACTTTTCAATTTCTATGCTATACCTCATTTCCCTAATTCTCATGCATATATATTTCTCTTTATAACTGTATTAGGACCCTTTGAGGCCTCAGATACACTAACATATCTGGCTTGCTTTTTTGTTTATCATGGAATCACAAAAATCAGAATTTACGACTATATGTCCAAAGTATTGTACGGACATAAAGTAACGCTTTTCACATTAGATTTGCCATACTGCACCAGACCACTGATCTCTCTAATCCAGTATTCTGGTTCCAGCATTACCCAACAGCCGATGTTTCAGAGGAAGTAAATGCAACCAACTGCCCCCAGCACAGGTACTTCTCTCTTCACAGTCCAGAACCTGTGACCTACTGGTTCCACACTTTTCAGGCTCCAGGTTCTGAACAGGGATGTGAAATATTTTCCCTTTATTACATGTCAATAAAGGAAGATCAGGAGGTGCCAGCACCAGAGTGCCTCTCTCTCAAGCAAAAAGTTTATGGTCTCAACCCAGGTATTTTGGCACAATTTTCCTGATCGCCAAAGCCTTTCAGGTTGCTTGAATAGATATGAAAAGAAATAATGAACTGAAACATTTAATTTTGGGTAGCATAAATTTTAAAGCATGAATGCTGCCAAACTTCATCAGAAGGTCAAAGCATGCTTACCTTGTGCAGCCCCATCTGATTAAACAATTTCTTATTGTTTATGGATGTTGCTTTTTTTCCACAGGAGGACTACTACTATCACACAAGTCTCAGCCCACTGATATATTCCTTCCTGGCAGAGATGCCAACAGGCATTGTGTCAGTCTGCAGCTTGCGGCAGGGGGGTGTGGGAAGACAGCAGCTCATACATGGGGTAGTGGGGTGCCCCACATGACATTTCACCCCAGGTCCCTTGGCAAACCCACAGCAGTAGGGTGGTAGGGGAGGCAGGGCTAGAGAAGCTCTGCTTTACAGCAATACAAAGCATCTCTCCTAGCGCAGCAAACACAAGCTATTCTGCACGCCTTGACAGATCCCCACAGGGACAGTTGCTGTCATCCAGATCCAGACCAGCCACTGGACTACTCAGATAAAAGCAACACCTTTTTAATCCCAGCCATGAAATTCTTATCTTCTCCTTCAAACTGCCAAAAGCCCTTCAAATCCTTCTGAAAACAAACGGCACCTTTCACCCTCACACACACACCTGCCCATCTCTTCCATCCCATGACGGAATCCACAGGTTATCGATGTTTGCGCAGGTGCCACGTATCTAACATGATCCTCATTTCAAGTTAATTTCACTTTTGAACGAGAAGCCACAGATAAAATGTAATTCCTGATGGTAGTGCTCAGCTGGAAAAGGTCTCATGACAGTCGAAGCACTATCAGAGGAGAAAAAAAATAGCTTAAGAGATGTTACCTCAGGCTGTGAAACAATCCATCCTTGCCCATAAGCCCTGGTAACTTTACCATCCAGCGCAATGTCCTCCCCCCCAGCATTATGTACTCCTGCAGATGAGGAGGGAACACTATACTTGCTCCATGCCATTTGCTCCCTCCTCTGCAGAGCTGACCAGCTGGCAAGCTGAAAGACTGAGACAGCTTCACTCCAGCAATAAGCTGCTACAGGGACCCTTCAGCATGCAGCTCGGTCACCAAAGACGTTTTGGCTTCAGAGGGCTCCCTTGCAATCCTTTTCTTCGCAGTGAGACAGCTCTGAAACTCTTACTACTAAGACGCAAGAGTGCTACTCACCTTGAGTTGCTTCCATCAACCCCCCATGTCCAGAGTTCAGTGGAAAAGCAGATAGCTGGCATCACACCAGAGGTGCCTTTTGTTCCTTGGAGCTGGCAGCATGTAAGGTATGATTCTGGCAAACAGCACTTCCCACTTGGGCATACATGACAGCTACGCACACTCTTGCTCCTTTGCCTTCTTGCTGATAACAGCTATGTGACCTATTCATTGGCAACTTGTTTGAAGCGGGATTTGTGCAGCAGCAAATCAGTTTGCTCCTGAAATCCCCACAGCCCATTAGTGTCCTGTACAGTTTACCTCTCCTGTTTTGCTTTTTTTTCTCCCACTTCCTTCTGCACACATCTCCTATTTTGCCAGCCTCAGTTACACTTCCAGGATAATACACTGGAATGCACACACATTTTTCATGTTTAGCAGGGCGTTACTCATTTATTAACATTCAGAGTAGATGTAAATAGAGAAGCTCATCTTCGAAACACTACTGAAGCAACATGGGAAAGATAGAAATCTTGGCACACCATCCATCCTCTTACCTTGCTGGGGCACTTCAGAAGCAAAAAGGATGATGCTGAAGCCCTTGTCTCTAAATCCCTTTAGCCCTCTGCACAGATCATAACCTGCTGATGAAGGATAGGTGAGGCTAAATCAGACCCTGAGCATCATCTCTTCCATGGCATTTCCCTTCTTGGAGTACTGCCAGTATTCACTGTGCTGAGATAATTTTCCTTTCTGTGACTTCAAATGCAGTGTGCAGTTGTGGAGCAACCACTGGGGCTGCAACACCGCCATGGGAGCCAGAAAGCCCAGCCCGCAGCCTGGAGCTTACAGGAATTCAGGGCTGGAAGTTGTACAACATTTGCTCTGTACATATAGGCCTGTACCAAGGAAGCTCAGGGAGAAAAAAAATCATCTCCTGGAAACTACCCAGAGCTTTTCTCTCTGAGGGAAACAAACGAGGCCTTAATTAATTTTCTTTCAAATACAGCAAATTGACTTCTGCTCCAGTTGTGCTAGATTCAAGCCACACAGCACAATGGTATTAATTCCACTTCACTTAAGGGCTAAATGTTCAGAGCAAGGAAAAGGGAGTTTCCTGTAGGTCTTGCTCATGTTGAAGTCAACAACCAAACCACCCTGGCTTTCACGAGAGTGGTTTCTTCAGAGCCTGCACTTCTGAGGTTGGCTCTGACATGCCCCTAGGTTAGCACAGCAAAATGTAGAATATATAGAAGGCATGGGCTGAGCAAGTTGCCTGGTTCCTTGTGTATTTTTAAAGGTCTGCAACATCCTGCCTCAAACTTTTATTTTACAGTCTCAAAGATGGAAGTCCTTTCAGTGTCCTGTCCCTAAGGCTGACATACAGGTTTGCTGATCATCCTAACTAGCCCTTCTGTCTCAAATGTAATTAACACCAGAGTCCTGCCTGCAGGATTTCCTGACACTGGAATAACACATAGCATTCCGGGCAGGGTCTCCTTGGTACCTCGCAAACTGGTGTTACACTCCCTCATCTCTACTTGAGACACTTTGTCCAATAAACCAGAAGATCACATTGGCCTTCTTAGCTTTTGCTTCCTAGGGGTAGCTCAGAGCCACCCTGAAATCAGCCTCTCCCCTTGCTCAAGAGAATTGCACCCAAATCCCAGCTGAACGACTCGCCTGGACACAGCACCACTGTGCAGACACCATCCTGCCCAGGTATCTCACCTATGTGGTGTTCTACTGTGCCATGGACCTGTGTCAGCTTGTTCAGCACCGTCTCCTGAATCTCATCCTACGCTGTGCTAAAAAGCAGGGAGTTAGAGGGAAAAAAGGTGCAACAAAACCCAAATCATTGAGTCCAGTGAGACTTAGTGTAAGCAGAGAAACTGCAGAATCTGACCTATATACACACACACATGAAACACCAGTTCTACAAAACTGTCATGAGAAAATATCCATCCTGCCCCCTTTAGTACCTGTTCAACAATACAGTAGCTGTATCATCGCCTATGTGCTACAATAAAGAGGTACATGGGACCCCCTCTTGCCTGCCTGTGGAATTGTTTCAAAAAGGCTGAAGGACAAAATCACCTTCACTGTAAAATCCTGACATTAATTTAAATTACCTTCCAACCATCTTGAGATCCTGCTGCTGCCAAATTTATCTAATATATGTAATATACAGCTTCATTATCACATTGGCTATGCAGTGCTTAGGGAAGGTGCTATTATTCCTCTTCACAGACAGAAGAGGGAGGCCCAGATCCCAAAGATACCCACTCAGAGCATTTATTTAGGCAAAAAAGTGGCAAAGCAAAGAACTGAACCTATTCCTGTCTAACACCCAGTCCTCAACCCTTCTTTCTTTCCAACAAGAACTTCACCTCCTGTGAAAAGCAGCCGATTTACTCTCAGCTTCTCCTTTCATTGTCAATTTTGAAAATTAAATTCAGAAAGTCAGCCATTTCTTGACTTATTCTTCAAAATTAAAGACTGTAAAAGTCTTTCTATTACACAGTAGGTTTTTGCTACAGGACATTTGTTAACTTCTTGGATTCTCACCTATTCTTTCCGCATGATTTTGCATTGTTTGGCTGTACACCTCAAGGAAGCTGTAAACTTTCATTTTCTTTCCTTTCTATAAAACCTCAGCCCTTTCCAAGTTGCAAAGCTGCACATTAAAACTCCTGTCTGCTGACTTTCATATTTCCTGAGGCAACATCTGTCTTAAAAACTGATTGCAAATATGATCAGAGTGAGGAAGATTTCCTTCCAGCCATCTTCCAGCTGGCTTTATTCCCAGATAACAGCCCAACAGAAAAGAAAAATCTTCTTGGCACCGTCACCAGTTGTAGTCTCTCACTCTTCAGGTAGAACAGTTTCCCTTCCCGGGGAGGTTTTGATGACATCGGATTCAGATGCCAGGATCTGAAATGCACTGGAACAGGTAAAGCCTCTGAGGTTCAGGACAAATGCTCCCTCACATCTAAGGAATTAGGAATCCCAGCTCATGCCATAGAAGAATAGTTGAGTTTATCCCCTCCAATGTCTAAACATACAGATACAGGTGTAATTTTGAGGAATTTAAATGTAATCCTGTCATTATGAGTAGTAGGCTTCAGCTGCAGACACTCATCTGTAATTAAGCAGAATTATTCATAAGGGGGTTTGGCTGTTGTCAAGGCAGTCTCTGTAGCTCAGGTTATTGTTAAACAGTGTTAAAACAGCAGGGCCAACTCAGCCCTGCGCAACCACCTCACTCCACCTCACTAGGCCTAATGCGGGTACAGGATGTGACTCTGCCCATGTGTGATCTTCTGCCTCCACAAGTGTGATTTTGTCTTTCAGTTCCCCTGAATTTGGGAGGAAGGCATCATGGTCTTAATAAGTCTTTGCCTTTCTCCTCAGGCCATAAAGTACATCAATGTAGGCTGAGTGCAAAGCCCACATATACCTCTTTTATACTTCATAAGCATGGGTGTATGGCTAACGAAGCAAGGAAGGGTCCAGCTCCCGATTCCTGACCCCTCTCTCGTGCTCCCTGCTGTGCTTTACTCCCTGATGAGAGCAGAAGCAATTAGTGAATCTTTCCCTTCTATCTACAAGCTCCGTAGCACCACACTGTCAGGCAAGATTAAGTACAATCTAGGAATGGACAAGTATCTCACATTTAGTCTGGAACATTTAATACTATACCCTGGAAAACTGTATCGGTGAGGCTTCTGACAGGGGAAGAAGGAGTAATATGACATTTTTGCAGTTCTCCTAAAAATACCTAACCAATAAATTCCATGCCATGTTCAAGGTAGAAATAATACAGGAAGAGAAAGAACCTCTTACTATTCAGCTAATAAACACCTCAGATTAGTTAAAGCTAAAATAATTTAAGATATCCAGTCAATCTAACAGTTTATTCTGTTTGATTACGCTTTGCATTTTACTTCCCCTGAAGAGCATCACCAGCAATGTCATCTTCCCCACTGTTCTTCAATAGCTTCACATTGTGCTTTCCAGGCTGTGCTAGAATAAATAGCACAGCTTGGAAACTGAAGCAGCATGCAAGGCTGATCATTTGCTCAAAACCAACAGTTTTCAAGTAAATGAATGGAACATAATTGCATTTCAGCTTCAGCTTGAAAATGTAACCAGCATTAGCATGTACCTTCCTGTTGAGTTTACAGTCAATGGCACTTGCTTATTAGAGATGATTCTGGGTCACTGCGCTATTTGTATACAAATAATAGCTCATGGAGATGAGTTTGTAGTCCTGCACAGATCACTCCAACAGTGTACTCTGATCCCTCCTATAACAAAGATGCCCTCATACTAATTTCCGAGTGATTCATGTATTTGTTTGCCTTATCGTAATTTTGCCCGATGACCCTGGGGCAAAATCTGTCCTTCAAGAATCACTATCTGCAAGGGCTCTGTAACACCCTCCTGACCCATGAGGTCTTCGGAAGAAGCCAAGCCTGACCAGGAGAACTGAATGCATTAGGCTCAGCAGCTGTATCTCAAATTTGGGTTGGGTCAAAATACGCCAGTATTCAAATTTCTCCAGAAATAACCACTGACAACAGAGTATCATAGGATTATAGAATGCTTTGGGTTGGAAGGGACCTTAAAGATCATCTCATTCCAACCCCCCTCCCATGGACAGGGACGCCTTCCACTAGACCAGGTTGCCCAAAGCCCCATCCAGCCTAAAATCTGCTCTCACATCTATACTTGTTGCCATGGAAATATGCAGTGACAAGATTTTTTCCCTCATTGCAAAAATTTTCTTTGCCTCCTACCATATGTTTTTCAGGCTGCCCTGGTAACTGCATAGGTTTACCTAAATACGAAGACCACTGTGGATGTGCCCAACTTGCACAGAGCCAAGTAGAGAGCTGTTCACCATAACCTCAAGAAAGGACCCATTCAGCATCACTGGTGCCAGTCCTTAATACAGACAGCGTCAACTGCCTGGAGATCCTTTCAGCTAGACACCAACAAAACCTTTTAGTTACTGAGGACCAAGTGGTTTTGATGAGAGAGCAAACAGCGCACACCAGCATTACCCACCAAGATGAATACCAATAACAACTCACTATCGGCACAATTCAAATGCTGCCCTCAGACTCTGGCTTTAAATTACTGAAGGATGATGTATTTGTAGTGCAAGTGTGTCCCCAGTGGCTGCCGAACATTTTGCTTCTGGCAGCAGCCCTCTGCATTGCCCTTACCATATGTTGCCATCTCCAGCTACCTCCTCATGTTCATCTCCTCTGCTCCCCTGCTCTGCACATCTGCTCCAGCCAGAAGCTCCATTTCCTGAGAGACTCACATGAAGTGGCTGAGGCCCAGCCACAGATGACAACATTAAGCAGAGCCTCTAGGCTGTGAGTGGTGGGGAGGGTGCCTTGGCTGGGGGCAATTACTGCACTGAAACAGCCTGGGAGGAGGTTACAGAACAATGCCTAAAGCCCAGGAGGAGGGAGGCTTTCTCTGCATCTCCCCAGAGGCAGACTGCGGCAGCAGATGGAGGAAGGCAAAAGCCCATTCCGCCATCCATGTAGGAAGGTAAAGGCAGGCCATGACAGGGCTGTGAGCAGAACAGACGCAGGGAGTAACAAAATCCAAAGGCAATGCATAAGAAATGGATGAAAGGAGCCAACACTGAGATCTCCTGGAGGAGAACTTTGGCTTATGGCAGGTTGTTACACCAACCTTATGGCACAATAGGTTTCAGCCTTTGGCTACCAGGCAAGCCCAGTATGGAAAGCGTCATTGGACTTTATGTTCAACATTAGCTAAGAGCAAGCTGCAGAATCACCCAGATACATGGGCTGCAGGACTGTAAACAAAGAACTATGGCATGTGGCAAGGGGCTGCTCAGAAGGAAGGGACCAAGAGTATCATGGGGATGTGGATCACCAAGACCTCAGACTGAGTGCCTCATGAAAATTTTAAACCAGTGTTTAAACCATCCAGCTGACGGAAAATTGTACTGAATAGGTGCTGGTATGTCCTGGGAGAGGTGCAGGAGCTGCCTCTGGACAGAGAAGGGACATGCTCAGGAAGGTGTTGGGTGCCTGTGCTCTGCCAGCAGCTAGGAAGATAAGGGCACCATGCCTGGGAGATGCCAGCAGCCTGTAACCTAAAAGCTGTGTTACTCTCTTCTCCCCAAGGCTGTCACCTTCCCCTACTCCCAGGGCTCAGGAAGGTGCAGGAACATTCTGGTGCAAAACCAGGAGGGCTCTGAACAAAAGAGAGTAGGCTGAGAACTGGAGAAGCTACACAATAGCTAGGTCAGGATCTTCCCAACAACGGTGTAAACACAGCCTGAGAAGGAGAGAGTAGAAACGGCAAACTAGCTGGAGGCAGGATTGAACCTGCAAAACAAAAGCTATTTAGCAAGGAGGAAATAATACACCAGCTAACATTTCCCCTGGCAGAAGGGAGAACAGTGCTGAAAAGTCAAACTGTGTTGAACAAACCTTAGGACAGCTAGCAAAATAGAAAAGACATTAGAAGATGTTTGGAAGAAGGAAGGCAACACACCAGCACCAGGGCTGTGCGCACAGCTACTCTGTGCCAGGCAGCACTGAGGTAAGTGCTGGGCAAAAGCTCACTCGGGTCAGTTCAGGGCAGCAGCTACTGGGAGAGCCTGATACGCTGAGAGGAGGTCCAAAGAAAGGTGATAGCTCGTTGTGCAGCTACAGGGGATTGATCTATGATGACAGTGTGTTTTCCTTGGCTCTGAGGGGATATGGAAACAGTTTACAAATACCTGTAAGGCATAAACCCAAGCAGCGCATAATACTTACTAGAGAAGATAAAACAAAAAGAGGAAAAAATAAAGCTGAAAGTAACTATCAACATCTTACCAATGAGTAAAACTGTAGGCTGCGAAACAGCTCTTATAAGGAAAGCAGAGAAAAATGCAGGCATAGGCAATTTTAAAGTTGCATGGGAAGAAAGTAATTAATACATCTGCAATGAATAGCATACAGAAGAATTTATTGAAGTGACACAAATACTTCCACCTCCACAATCTGTGGTCCTAACTTTCCACTGCCCTGCATCTATATCTATCTCTTGCTATGATTAACAGCAATTGTTGTGGTTTAAGCCCCCCACCCATGTAGTTTTACTCACTCACTCACTCCCCCTCTTTCTTCCCCCAGTCCCGAGGGGATGGGGAGGAGAATCAAAAGAATTCAACTCACACAGGTTGAGATAAGAACAGTTTAGTAACTAAGGTATAACACAAATCACTGCTGCTACCACCAGTAATAATACACAAGAAATACAAGGAAAGAGAATACAACTGCTCACCAAGCCCGACCCAGCCAGTGCACCCCCAACAGCGAACCCCCCAATACCAAAAACCTGACCATGCCGTGCACCCCCAGTCCATCACCACACCCTTCCGGGTCTCTGCCCTCCGGTTTCACATCCTGGACATGACGTGCTGTGGTATGGAATAACCTCTTTGGTCAGTTTGGGTCAGGTGTCCTGTCTCTGCTTCCTCCTGGCTTCCCCTCCTCCCTGGCATAGCATGAGACTCAGAAAGTCCTTGGCCAGGCCAAAACATTGCCAAGCAGTAACTATAAACACCGCTGTTATCAGCGCTGCTCCCAGGCCCAAAATCAAAACCACAGCGCTGCACCAGCTACCAAGAAGGAGAAAAAACGACTGCTGCTGCTGAACCCATGACAGCAATGCAAAGAAAGAAAATGTGTATTCAATCAGGAAGTAATCTTATAGCACTGCTCTGCCCGAGTGCATAGATATCTATAGAGATTTCCAGCCAACAGAGAATTAGGTTTTATAATTGTGTGGGGGAAATGACTTACTAGCAGCAATCCTGTTCAGCTCCTCTGGAGATCTCCTCCTGCCCCATCCCAAATCTCTTTTAGTCTTGATGAGGTAGGGATATGACTCCACATTTGGATAGTATGTATAAAAGTCACATCTAGCTGTTTCTGAAATCTCCCAATAAATACCCTTTCAATTGCATTTAGGAGACCGTTTATAGGCTCCTGAAGATCCACAAGGAAACACGACAGATCAAGGCCCAAACACAAGCCCCACAGGAGGCTGAAACAGTAACGTGCTAAAGGCCCCAAGCCCATACCTTACCTGGCATATACACTTACCAGCTTAGCATTTCCCATGAGGAGGGAACACTGCCGCAGCTTGACAGCTACAGTGCTGCAGCTAGCATTAATGGTTAGCTCCATCAGCCAGTGAGCTGGGCTCTTCAGACAGCAGAGAGCTGTTCCCAGCCTGAGAATTTTTCACATAACTAATTGCCAAGCTTTATAATCATCCCCTGAAGACTATAACGATGATGAATGAATGAGATCAAATTAGTCAATATCACAGAATCACAGAATCATAGAATAGTTAGGGTTGGAAAGGACCTTAAGATCATCGAGTTCCAACCCCCCTGCCATGGGCAGGGACACCTCACACTAAACCATTCTGCCCAAGGCTCTGTCCAACACAGCCTTGAACACCACCAGCGATGGAGCATTCACAACTTCACTGGGCAACCCATTCCACTGCCTCACCACCCTCACAGGAAAGAATTTCTTCCTCATATCCAATCTAAACTTCCCCTCTTTAAGTTTGAACCCGTTACCCCTTGTCTTCTCACTACAGTCCCTCATGAAGAGTCCCTCCCCAGCATCCCTATAGGCCCCCTTCAGACACTGGAAGGCTGCTATGAGGTCTCCACGCAGCCTTCTCTTCTCCAGGCTGAACAGCCCCAACTTTCTCATCCTATCTTCATATGGGAGGTGCTCCAGTGCCCTGATCATCCTCGTGGCCCTCCTCTGGACTTGTTCCAACAGTTCCATGTCCTCTTTATGTTGAGGACACCAGAACTGCACACAATACTCCAAGTGAGGTCTCATGAGAGCAGAGTAGAGGGGCAAGGGTCCTTCGACCTGCTGGTCACGCTTCTTTAGATGCAGCCCAGGGTACGGGTGGCTTTCTGGGCTGTGAGTGCACACTGCCGGCTCATGTACAGTTTCTCATCGACCAATATGGTTTATTGGTGTAGTTTGCCCACTTGCTGTGGATGCATTACTGTGAGCATTCATCAGCATGGGGGTGATCATGATTCAAAGTCTTTGCCTGTACAATATGAAACCACAACTAACCTGCAGCTTTTCAGCTTTCTTCCAAGGACTCCCTAGGCCTTTCTTGGGTCCTTCTGTTGCTTTGTATCCTTGTCCTGGGCCATCTTGGAAGTCCTTTAGTGAGTGCCAAGTCATTCCTTATTACAGCAAAGGAGATTAAGCTGCTCCTGTAGAGGTTAAACAAGAAATTGCTGAAAAGCATTGAAGTCATAACACAGTAGCTAATGGTGCACTTGCTACCACTGTCCTCTGCCTGACAAAATCAGAGTTGCTCCACCATGTGGCACAGATGTTCTGCAGCTCCACAACTAGATAAAATCCCCTTTTTGTTGAATGGTGTTTTAAGAGCAGGGCATTCCTCGACCCCACTGAGGCTGTTGAGCCCAGGATCCCAGTAGAAACAAGGGGATATCAAACTGCAATCAGCATGATCAAAGTAGGTACCTGAAAAGGTGTACTGCATTGCCTACAAGATCACTCCAGTTCCCCCTTTTGTCAGTCCTGACATAACCCAGTAGCAAGCAATAGCTTGCATTAGCACTAAAGGGAATAGTGTTTCATGGCTGGAAATGGCTTTGAACTGAAATTTGAGAGCTGTGCCTTGGCATGAATTCCCTAGGTAGCCCAAGGCAGGCACCTTCATCTCCCCGTGGTTCAGTATGCCATCCGTAAAACTGGGTTAGCATCCTTTCCTCCTTCTTACACCCCTTTCATCCTTGTTTGTATTAACTGTAAATAATAGGTGGGCTTGTTCATGTGCAGGCACAGCACAAAACAGGGGGCACAATCCTGGAAGTGCCGCTCCTAGGGGGATGGTCTGCACGGAGGGGCAGGTGCACGGAGGGATGGAGAGATGCAGGGACGCAGGATGCCTGCAGGGAAGGACACACGCCCGCCGGTGTTGCCCACCGCCGCAGCCAGCCCCGGCGCCGCTCCCGCCGCAGCGGACGGGGGGCGGACGGGGGGCGGGACGCCCGCCCTGCATCATTGCTGCCCCCGGCCCGGCCCGGCCCCGCCGCCGGACCGCGGGGCGGGTTCCCCCCGCGCCGCCTGCGCCCGCCCCCCGCGCGGGGCGCCTCAGCCTGCGGGCGGCCGCCGTGCCCGCCGCCCCGGAGCTGGGGGCTCCGCGCGGGGCCCGGGCTGCCATGGAGGAGCCGCCGCCACCCGCCTGATCCCCGAGGCTGCCAGCGCAGAGACAAAGCGCGGGGCTGCGCGCCGCGGCCGCACGGTGAGTGAGTTCCGCGGGGGGGGCGGGGGTGTCCGTCCTGCGCCATGGGTACCGGCCCCGGGGGGAGGTCCCGCTCCCGCTCCCAGCCCTTCCTGACACCCCCGTGCATCCCCATTCTCGTTCACGCCCAGGCAGCCCTGTCCGCCGCACTGCTAAGCCGGTGCACCGCGAGCATCCTCATTCATCTCCCCAGCGTCCCCCACATCGAAGTCCCCCAGCCGCCGGCCCAGACACACGCCGTGCACCCCCACTCATCGCCAAACAAGCCTGCACCCACTGCCCAAACATGCCGCAGGGACTCTGAACCCCTCCCACGTCACCCCAAATGCCCCTATCGCTCCAAACCGCCCTATGCACTCCCACGTACCACCCAAAACCACTTCCCTGCCCCAGGTATCCCCCTCCACCCAACACCCCACGCAACCGGCCCCCTTCCTTCCACGAACACCCCCAAGGCTGCCCTCCCCCTGCCCAGGCACCCCCGACGCAGCTCCTCCTGCCCGCCCGGCCCTGACGCCTTCCGGGGAGACAAAGGGGTCCGTGAGCCCCGCTCACCGCCCGCCGCTCTCTCCCCTTGCAGGCCGAGCCATGGTGGAGCCGCCGGCTGAGCCGCCCCCGCCGCCCTGCCCGGCGCCCGGGGGAGCAGCGGCGGCAGAGCCGGCCCGGCCCGGGGAGCAGTCGCCGTTGCTGCACCTGGACCTGTACAACTTCGACTGCGCGGCGGCGGAGGGCAGCCGATACGTGCTGACCAGCCCGCGGTCGCTGGAGGCCTGCGCCCGCTGCGCCGTGCGGCCGGTGGAGCTGCTGCCGCGGGCTCTGGGGGACCTGCTGCGGGAGGCCCCCGGGCGCTCCATGCGGGTGGCCGCCGGCCTCTACGAGGCCTATGAGCGGGAGCGCCGCCGCAAGCTGCAGCAGTGCCGCGAGGAGCGGGAGAGGATTATCCGGGAGGAGAAGAGGCGGATCCTCGCACCCCTCGGCAGCTTGCCGCCTTCGCCCGCCGCCCGCGGCGCGCCCCGGGCTGCTGGTGCCGCTGCCGCCGCTGCCGCGCCCCGGCCCCATGGAGGGGGCAAGGCCGGGGCGTCCGGGGGTGCCAAGGCCAAGAGCCACTCGCTGGACTCGCTGCAGAAGCGCCATGAGGGCAGCTGGGGCAAGACCTCGTCCGAGTCGGGGGCCTCGTCCTCTTACAGCGGGGAGAGCCTGCGGGAGCGCGGCGGCAAGGTGGGCGGCCGGGGCCGCGGGGCAGCAGCAGCCGCCGCCGCCACCAGCTCCCTGCTGGGGCGCAGCTTCAGCCTGGGCGACCTCAGCCACTCGCCGCAGACCGCCCAGAAGGTGGAGAGGATCGTCAGGGAGGTGAAGAGGAGGAAGGGCCTTTCGGAGGTGCCCGAGAGGGACAAGAAGATCGCGGCGCTGATGATCGCCAAGCACCAGGAGGCCAGCCTGCTGCGCGAGCAGCGGCAGGCGGCACACCTGCAGTGGGACAGCCAGCGGCGCCGGGCGGAGCAGCGGAAGGAGCAGGAGGAGAAGGAGAAGCAGAAGGCCCTCCTGCAGGGCCAGAGGTTATGGGAGAGCCAGGTGCAGAAGCGTCGGGGGAGGCTGAGCCAGGAGCAGGAGGAGGTGGCCCTGCTGAAGCAGAGGCAGCGCATGGTGCACGAGGAGAGGTGGCGGGAGCAAGCGGAGAAGCAGGAGCGGCTGCGAAGGGAAAGGCTTCAGAGGGCCATCCAGGAGGACAAGCAAAAGAAGCTCCATCAAGAGCACAACCTGAAGGTGAAAGAGGAGGGCAAGAAGGAGCACCAGGAGCGAGAGGAGCAGCTCCTGCAAGAGAAGCTGTCCACGGCCGTGCAGAAGAGGCTGAAGAAGGAGGTACAGCTGCAGAAGGAGAAGAAACTGCTCAACCAAGCAGAGAAGCTGAGGCACGAGGCCTTGCTCAAGGAGCTGGCCAAGCAAAAGGCAGAAGAGAGGGAAATGCTGAAGGCCTCCCTGGAGATGAGTTTGACGAAGGCTCAGGAGAACTATGAGCAACTAGTGGAGAAGAGGAACCAGGAGCTGAGGGAGAAGGCCAGGAGGGAGGACATGCAGATCCAGAGAGCCAAACTGGCAGCAGAGAAGAGGGAAAGAGAGCAGAAGGAGCACTTGGAGGCCCTTGCTAGAGAGACAGAGAGAAAGCTCCAGCATGCTGCCCAGGTGGCTGAAGAGGCTGTCCAAGAAAAAGCCCGCAGGGTGGTCTTGAGCCGTCTGGAGAAGGAAAAAGTGCAAAAGATGAACAAGCAGAAGGTGGAACAGTATGAGGACTTACGGCGCAGGGAGACCCTCCTCTCTATAGAAAGGAAGCTGGAGAGGAGTGAGCAGATCTTCAAGGAGAAGAAGACTGTCTTAGAAAATGCCAGGTCTGTCGCTCGGGCATCCTTCCATGTCCGGGAAAAGGTGCGTGAGGAGACAAACATGCGCACCTTTGACAAGATGGCCTTGGAAGCAGAATTGCATGCCCACCTGAATAAGAAGTGAAGGATCTCGTCATGGATGAGTGGGGAGACATCACCAGTTGTCCATCATAATGCATCAAGAAGCTCCTCCGCAGTAACATTTAAAAAATAGCACAACCAACAACCACCCTAATTTCTTATTTTGGGGGGGCAGGGTACCGCACAAAAACGTGGCAGCTATTTCACATACTGTTTAAAATATGCTGATAAAAAACAGTCTTCTTCACGTGTTGTTCATAGCACAGCGGTCCATGTGCGCCCTTGTTTCTGCAAGGACATAGGAAAGAGTTGCCCAATGGCCCAAATCCAGCCTGCACAAAACTTCCTTTACTTCCTGGCAGCACTACAGTTGGGCTGAAACCTGCAGTGACTCCAGCATAGCCAACATTCCATCTTGTTTGTAGCCTTAGGGGCTGCAAAGAAAGCCTGCCAGCACGGATGTGAGGGCTCTTGCTCCCTGCATCATTGCGCTGTGGCTGAAGTTCACTGCCTGGTTCATTTAGCAGAGGGCAAATGGGAAGAGCTGGGAAACAGCGGGAAGAAGGCAAAGTGCGGTGGGCAAATGAGCAGACACAGTCTTTAACTGGAACAGCATTTTTTTTCCCCAAAGGTCTGCTGCAATCTACCTGAAGGCTTTGTCCAAACCTCCCTTGGAGGGGGCATTTCCAATGTAAACTGAGAACGTTTTGCAGCCCAGGAGCCATGTCTTGACCACTGACTGTAATTACACCTGTATTCCATCTCCTGCTGCTGACTGAGTTTGACACCTCGGGGTTAGGGCTGGACTAATCAAAACATACCTACATGGTGGTAATTGGATCGGCAAACTACTGTTCCTGTACTGTGCCGTGTGCAGCTCAAATTTTGAATGTGCAATCTAAGAAAAAATATTTTTTTTTCCAAAAGACATCAATATGCGTATGGATATTTTTTTATTCCCGTAGTTTAAAGTCTGTGAAAGCCAACAGAATTCATAAGTTGTTTAAAATTGCAGCATGGGAAATGAAGTCAGCAGGTTTGGTGGAGGCATGAGAGGTATCTTGGGTCTGCTTATGCTTCTGTTTAATTGAGGAGTTCTGCTGCTGGATTTCTGTGAGAACAGAAACCCTTTTAGATGAGGCTTGTTTTGTGGTTTTGATATTGAGCCACAGGCCAGGGAGAACTAAAAATCAAAGCAAGCAATGTGTTACCTCACAGCTCAGAAGTAGATCACAGCTTATTTAGAGCAGAAGAGCAGCTGATCAGAAAGCACATTTTAGGCTATTGCTGTATTATAATCATGAGATTATAATCAGGACTTTGCTTCTTGGCTATTTGTGTGCGTGCCACAGAATGACTGCTAGACCTTGCAATACCTGCACTTTAACAGTAACAAAAAGACAATTACCTGGAAACTTCAGTGACTGACAACACATCTTAGATTCAGCTGGCGTCAAATTCTCAGGTTTCAGTTCCTAAATGTTTGGAGTCTAGCTCCAGGTTTCATGTTGGATCCCATAAATCTAACAGGACAACCCAAAATCTAGATTAAATGACACCGAACATTCAAATCTACAGCCAAACACTGACATGTGGATGCACCTCTAACCCCACTTGAGAACCGCTGCACTGCCTACTATTGCCCATTGACTGGGAGTATTGCTAGAAGCTGACCTGCTAGAAACCACTCTGAATGTTTACAGGCTTTCTGAAATTTAGATATTGAAATATTAGGGAGAAGGGTTTGTAATACCATTTAAATGTTCTAAAAAAAATTATACAACCAGGTCCTGGTATTCATTTTCAGTTAAAACTCCCATAATTTACTGATATTTTGCATAAAGACAACATGATCAAGCACACAGTGTCACAAGAGTCTGTCACATGATTGACTATCACAGAATAAGACAGGTCATTTCAGAGGCTCCAGAACAGTGCAGCCTGGTTTCCTTGGGCAAAGTACCCTGTGATTCTCACTTCTGTAAAATCAAGGCTGCAGGACTAATTCATCTTGTATCAGACATCAGGGAAGTCACACATGGGGGGAAGCATTGACTAAAAACCAGCTGCTTTTGCCTGAGCTCTGGATGAGTCCTTCACACATTTTGAGTGTTCACAGACCAAGGTCGTTGGAACTGGATGATCTCTAAGGTCCCTTCCAACCTAAACCATTCTGTAATTCTGTGTGGATTGTCTAGTGCTTAACAGCATCTAGGCTAACGCTGGAGTCTTGCATTTTGAGACAATGGCATCTTGCCATTAAGAGTGCCAGCAATTTCTCCTACATGTAGACTCTTCACATGAAATTCATCACTAAATCATGATCTCTGTCAAGGTTGAATTTGGCAAACATATTTAAAAACTACTAGGAGGTAAATCTGCACCACTGCTGGTTAATATTTCACAAGGTATTTTTTTAACCCATGTCGTGGTTTAAGTCTCTACCCCACACACACAGTTTTCTCACTCACTCTCCTCTCTTTCTTCCCCCAGTCCCGGGGGGAAGAGGAGGAGAATTAAAAGAACGCAACTCGCACAGGTTGAGATAAGAACAGTTTAGTAACTAAGGTATAACACAAATCACTACTGCTACCACCAGTAATAATACATGAGAAATACAAGGAAAGAGAATACAACTGCTCACCAAGCCCGACCCAGCCAGTGCACCCCCAGCAGCGAAGCCCCCACAGTACCAAAAACCTGACCATGCTGTGCACCCCCAGTCCACCACCACCACACCCTTCCGGGTCTCTGCCCTCTGTTTTCACATCCTGGACATGACGTGCTGTGGTATGGAATAACCTCTTTGGTCAGTTTGGGTCAGGTGTTCTGTCTCTGCTTCCTCCCGGCTCCCCTCCTCCCTGGCAGAGCATGAGGCTCAGAAAGTCCTTGGTCAGACCAAAACACTACCAAGCAGTAACTGAAAACACTGGTGTTATCAGCGCTGTTCCCAGGCCCGAAATCAAAACCACAGCGCTGCACCAGCTACCACGAGGGAGAAAAAATGACTGCTGCTGCTGAACCCAGGACGTAAGTACTTTCATAAAGTTTGTGGTAAACATAAGTTTACCATAAGTACTTTCACCACATGGATGAAAGAGATGCGTGTTAGATTTCTTATCTTGGTTACCTACCGTGTTTCCTTCATAATGCTTGTGGAGGGAGCTCCAGGCTCATTCTGTGCTAAAATTTCTCCTGATGCCAGGGGAATCTGTTCACTAAACAAGTGCTGACTAGGCAGCACACACAGGTCTGAGAGGAGACTTATTTTGGTGTGCGTGTCTTTACTAAGTCAAGCTTGGACAGGGAGATGTGGGAAACATGGAATTTGCAATACAAAGTCTATCAACCACTAGTTTTCCAGACATTCTGCTAAAAACAGCTCCAGAGCCACCTCTGCTAGCTGTCATCAGGGACATGACTTCTTCAGGGAAGTGTCATTTTCTGCTCCATTCCTGACCTCAGAGTGAGCCAGGCTGACCACATCTGATGTGAGGACAGCTCATTGCCACCAGCTGTTTCACCAGAACTTTCAGAGATTTGCTTTCAGCTGTGGATGTTCTTCCATGGGTAGTGAAGACAAAAATGTAATAGTTAGAATGTCATTTTGAAAGGGGGGGGGGGTGTACCTTTTTCTGGTTTTTCTTCAAGCAGATGCTGGAAGGTACAAGAATGAGACTCAAAACTAGTTGAATACAGGTGATGTCTGTGGCTCTCTTTGCACACAGTTCTGTTTTGCAGACTACTTTAGTACAGCAGCCACCAAGATCCAGGAAGGCTGAGGTGCCCTGGGATGGACCTGCCAGGCTCCCTTCAAAGTGTGCAAGTTTAAGCTCATTTAATGCTTTGCCGAGTCAAGGTCCTAGGGAATTAAGTTGCTTAGAATCCGACTTAGCTGTCATAGGCAAAGAAGACGAAAACTGGTTTATTCTAGTCCCTCTTGAAATGAGACCCGTGACACTTACTTTGCAGCGCAGTGCAGGCATGGTCTAATGTGAGCCTGTGGAGTCCTAATTCAACTCCTTGTGGGAGAGTGCAGCCCCACAAGCCCTTGGCTGCCAAGTAGCGCACCCGCTGTAAAGAGCCATTGCTGAGGCACAGTAAGAAAATCATCCTGCTTTTAGGCAGGAGCCAGCTCTGCCCTTCTTTTTGGTGAGATATGTCAGGTTTTGAAGAGAAAACACTGGGAAGAAATAAAAATGCAAAACTCCTCTGTACAAGATACCTGGAAACGCATTCTCCATTTATGCAGAGCAAGCAGCACTCTGGGGAATGACAGTGTTCAGAGCCTTCATAATGGGATATGCCCCACATCCAACATGCCTCTTAATGCTAGGGCATAAAAAAAATCAGTTATAGGTCTGACTTCTTTGTCCTTAGCCTATTGTTTGAGCATGGCTCTTGTGAAGCACAACCCTGTTATTATAAGATTCTAGTCTGAAAGGACCAAAGTAATTCTCTGGCAACTTCACACTCATCTCGTACATCCCTGCTCTTCAGCAAGAAATTCCCCACGTTACAAAAGCACTCTGGCAGTAAGAAATACCCTGTGTTACAAAACCAAACTGCCAGTGCGATTTTGTTCTTACCTGCTCTACAAAGCTCCCCGCATCTAATCTCAGGATCTGGCTGTGAGGTAAACTAATTATCGCCCGCAGCTTAAGTACAGGAAAAATGAAGCAGAAAGAACTGATGTGACTTGCCCCGGGCCATGCTGACCTCTGTGATGTAGCTGGAGCTTGCTTTCTGGTCCTCCCTGTTCCTAAGCAGCCCTCTAATTAACTGTTTCTGGTTGCAAGTGAAGGGTATCACTGTACCCCTGCTGTGACAGCTCCTCTGGCTCTTGCTCTGAAGCTGGTGCTTTACTGAGGATGAAAGTTTTAAGGTGCCAGCCCCCACTTCTGGGCATTGCCCCCAAACTTTGAAGCACTTTCAGATGAGGGGCCTGAAGATGAGTAGCACAGATAAGGCTGTGCTGAGAGACTGGGACAGAGGAAAGGTGGGAGGAAGGTGCATTAGCAGAGATGGGCAGGAGCTACAGATGAAAATGTTAAATGAAAGAGCAGGCATTCACTGAGAATCCTTATACCATCCTGGCTAGCTAGAATTGCTTAGATCTCTATGTATGACAGCGTACAATAACACTTTCTTCCAGCACATTAAAGTTACAGGATCCAGTTCATCACATTAGTTTTCTCTCTAGAGCCAGCACAATTACTCCAGGAATGAATACAGCCTGGATATATTGAACTTTTTATTATTTATGTAAATCACAGTGGGATAGGTTATGTTTCCAAGAGCTTGGTGGAAATTACCCCCTGCTTGCACTGTACCCAAGTAAGAGGATGACAGGGTCACACATCAGTTGGTATTTTTAGGCTGGGCAACAAGTTTGTCAATACCCTGTGCTGCACGCTGTGTTCCTGGGTGTTTGCGGAACAGTGTCTGCTTAAGCAACAGCTCAGCACAGCTGAGGGGAAGAGCAGCTGGCTCAGAGATACCTTGTCAGGCGGCAAACGAAACAGTGGGGAGTAAGAGATTTGGCTCTGTGTCTGTCCTGTGCTACCAGGAATGCTTTGTTTTGTAAGAGGATGATGGTATCATTTCTTCTATTTTTTAATCACCTCCAAAGTAAGATGTGCTATTTTTAATGATTGTTTAATGATTTATAAGAAATGGGATAATAATGGAGGAAGGGAGCTGAAAACACAGATGTGTAGGTAAAGCAGAAAGCTGTTTGCCTTTCCCTCCTGGAAAAAGCTCTGAGCATCATGCCAGCAGCTGAGAGTTTGCTAAATGCCAAGTTGCATGCATTTTGTTAGATCCTAGGAGGGCAGCCATTCTGTTCACAGGCTTTGCTACCTGTGTACCTCTCTCCAGTACACGCTGAATGAGACGGGTATCACATTTACCACAGCTGTTTCTTCAGACTTCAAGGAAAAGGCGAGATCCATGAACAGAAAGGCATAATTTTCACCGTAGAGGGACCACTACACAGCTGTCCTGCGTGGACTCAGCCCACATCTGATGTGAAGCCTGACAGAGGAGTGACGCTTTGCTTTCATTCAGGGATTTCTGCAGCCCTCATGCAGACACTGTCTAGGAGCCTCTGCACCATTTTCAGCTCCCACAAGATTCAAGCTGCCCTTGTTTCCTAGCCAGTTTGGTCCTGAGGCTCCTGCTCCCATTTCCTGCAGCTGGGTACCTGGGGAGCTGACCACAGGGTGTAGCCAAGTCTCCACTTGCCGGTAGACATTTCAAGCCAACTAATTTGCCCTGCTCTTCCTTAAACTGAGGCATGCCTGTGCATGAGCAACTATAGGAACTGTCTGAATCTAGGCTTTGGGCAGTGTAGATTGAAAACCTACAGAAGAACTAGGATGTTGGGGCATAGCAAAGGGATGCTACTGTTTGATTTTCAAATGCAGCATTGCTGCTGATTTGCTTCCCTTGAGTTGCTTTCCCAGGCTGTGTACCATGAATGGGGCATGTCCTAGCAGCCCCAGAAGAAGCAATTAGCTGTTTGCCCTCCATGATTAGACCAGCGCTTGGCATGGGAAGTGATGCCCTTTCTTGCTTGAGAGGAAGCTTTCCTTTCTGCAGTCATCATCACCTATGCTTTGGGGACAGGCTGGCATCCTGTCTAAAATATGTCCACCCTATCACCATTGCCGTGACTGCCACTGAAGAGTGGATATAACCAAGCCAAGGTTAAACAGACTAGTTCGGTCATCACTAGCAGTTTAACTCCAGCAGTGCAAAGCTTAGGATGGACTAACTGGTCCAGTATTCTCTGCCTTCTCTTTGTGGGCTTTTCAACCCATTCACAGCTCTGCTGGTAAATTCCTAGTTAGCTTATTTAGTCCTGCGTGACCTGTCGTCAGTAAGGAATTTTGGACACACCTTAACAGCTCTGAGTCATGACATTGCTTTTTCTGCTATCAGGTTCACCGACTGAAGGCACAGGAGGAAGTAAAGCCAAGGAGGATTGTTTCAGAGCTGACCAGAAAACGCTAGGCAGATAGGTAAACCAAGGGATTCTTCAGCACTTTATGCAACACTAGAGCACCTGACATTTTAGGTTTGCTGTAGATGGTTTCTGTATCAGTTTACATGGTAGCTGTCACTCCAACTCACATCTCTTGGGAGCTATGAGTACTAATATCTTCCGGGCAGAAGGCACTCTGTCTTGTAACAGAAGTATTCTGTGATTCCTACAACATTTCAAAGAACCTGCACGTACCTTCTTGCACAGTCAGGTATTTCAATGCGTTTTACTTATGGTTCCATAAAAAAATTGTGGAAGTAGAGATTCCTGAAGGCAGCAATGTTCACACCCCGAGCTACTGTCCTCTCTAAATGGCTCTGATCAGACTACACTGTGCTACTCCAGATTTCTTGCAGTTCCTGCAGTCTCTGGGAACCTGCAGATCTCTCCCTGCAAAGACACTGTACTATAGTGCAGATGCCACATGATTCAGTCACAGTCTGCGAGTTCCCAGATGCACAGAAAATTGACTGTAAGCTACTAGGGGAATTTCTGCAAAGTCTCCTGGAATCCGCAGGGGTCCTTTTCATCCATCCTGATGGCAGTGCTGTATAAACATCCAGTACCTGCTGACCTAGCAATACGGTCCGAATCCTCTCCATGACAACACACCGTAATGTCCCCGGGTACAGAGAGGCATCCTGCGAGCAGGCATAGCTGTCCAGGGACTCAGTGTATCAGATGTATCATTTTAGCATAAGACTTTTCTATGGGGAAGTTGGAGGCACAAATGCAAAGGGACAAAATGTCTCCCCAGAGGAAAGAATTGCTGAACATGAGAGAAAAGAAAGAAATGGCAAAATGTGAGATTTAAATAACCTTCAAATCATAGGAGGCATGGTTTCTAGGTCTCATGCAACAGGTGTGCATGGCCAAACAGCTCCTTTCACACATTTTGGATACCCTCAGGGAATGAGGAATGGTGGGAGCACTCCAGCCTGGTTACTTCCTCAACCCTAGGCTTTTGTGGGTACTGCTCCAGCAGGCTGGCAGGCAGCATCTCATGTCTTTAGCAGGGAGCCTGAGCTAACCTACTACCCTTTGGGCTCTAGAGCAGTGGACAGGGGTGCCCAGGGTGGTCTTGTGATTCAGAGTGTGATGATGACCGCTTCCGTTAGTGTTTCAGTGCGAGCTGGAACTAAAAAGATTTTAACTGTCTAGGATTAGGAGGACAAGCTGCAGAAGAGGTGTCTAGCTCAAGAGCACAGGTTAAAGCAGCACATTTCTGCTGAAGTTTAACTCTGCATTTTCCTTTTCTCTTAAAGACCGTATTAAATGTCAAACTGCCAGGGGTTGGTAGAGACTCACAACATGCCTGTAGCCCCGTTCTCATTAGGGAACTGGAGAGCTGTCTGGCAGTGTCACACAAAGGTCAGATCCATGCATGGCTTTATTTGTGAGCAATGATTTCAGTCACCAGACTGTGGGGCTGGGTTTATGCCTGGTAACGTCAATAGCCCGAAGGCGAGCACATTCCTGTGTCCAAGCAGAGATGACACCACAGCCAGTGGAAACCTGGGGTTTGGGCTGTTTCCAAGGAGAGCAGGGACCTTCCGAAAGACAAACGCTAGATTAAAAGGGGAATTATAGTCCTCAACTATGCAGTGACAGCATGGGAAGAGAGGATTTCTCAAAATAAAAAGGGGTCCTTCCTCAAGCCAAGTGAGTGTCTCATCACTGGCAGACTGGATGTGAGCTCATGTCCCCTTCTTCTCCATCACTGGAAGGGGCAGGAATCAGACTCGCAGCAAAAGGGGGTAGACAGAAGGCTGGTTGGGAGAATGAAACCTCTTAGGTTAGACCTTGTCAGTCAAAGCTTTCACTCTGATTTCATTTGCAGGCAGAACCCTAAATATCACCAGTGGGATTGCGCTTCAACCCTCGATGACTTGTACAGCCCTGAAACCTGGTCATGCATTCACACTCTGATGCACTGGCTGCACTTGTTTGGACATTAAGACAGGCTTGTGGATCTTTCCAGCATGCCAGCTAGATGCTTCACAGTTGTATCCCAGCCACAACTTTGAAGCAGCAGAGCAGGTTGTATCTCATCCTTCCCCAGCTCAAGTCAGCAGGATTAGTTGGTTATTCAGGAGTCCCTTCCCCCATTGAAAGAGTAAAGAGAAAATAATTATAAACCTTCTTTTTTACATGTGCCAGCCAGCAGACAGGATCAACATGCAAGGGGACTCCCTGGTTTCTGACATGCCTAAGCCACAAACAGACGATTGCGAGGTTTTGCGCCATATGGCTCTATCACTTGATAAAATAGTGCCCTAGATATGCTGGTTGTTTTCCAGTCTGCCACCAAATTAACTCAGGAGGATGGGCATATACAGTCACCGTTTCTGAGGTCTCCAGACTTATCACAAGCCACTGTATTTTTGCAGCCGCTCCTGCCCTCCTCCCAAGGACCAGCTACCAAAGGGATTAAACAGGCTGTGTTATATACTGCAGTGGTTTAATCACTAAGCAAAGTGCTTATCCCCTGACCGCAAGGTCAGGGAATTATCTTCCTGACAGATAGTACAGCCAGGGCTTGGAACAAAATGAGGAGCTATATTATCATTGCAAGCCCATAAGCCACAGTTTTATTGCTGTTTCTGGAAGAGTAACGCTACTAAGATGCTATGGAAGTGCCATGTGACTTTTCCCACCTGCCCTGAGAGGCCTCTTGGTGAAAGATAAACACAGGAAAAATGGTATTGAGCTTTGTGCACACACACATCCCCCCTCCCCTAAATACCCCCTATGCCAAACCTGTCCCTCTGAGAGCAGAAGGTTTTGATGGTTGGATATATTTGGCACTGTGTACTAAAGAGAGAACATTACGCAGGAAGAGCTTTTAATAGCCTGTGAAGAACTAACCGAGCACTAAGTCTGGGCCAGAAGAAAAATGACCTCGGAGGAAACACATATATCTAGAAATACGGTTTCAGAGGGCATAGGTTTATGCTTTAGTTTCAGGATGAGGTAAGAAAGCTTGTTCCCATGACAGCTAGACCACTGGGGCAGAGCTGCAGGGCCTGCCAGCCCCACAGCTCACCACATATAAGGGCAGCCCCACTGAGCTCTGAGAGGGCAGCTGAAGGCACTGGTGAAAAAGCTCTTTAATTGAGATTTAAATGTAAAGAATTGAGATCTGCTGCCACTGTAAAAGAGTGAGGAGAACTTTTGACACAGAAAGCTATGGAACCACATTCTTAATAGGGACTAACATTGGGTATCAGCTTGTGCAGCTTTGTTTGGGACCTTCTGTGCACGTCCAGGCAGGATGAGCCAAAGTCCCTTGCCTGGTGGCTGCCTGAGATCAGCACTGCTTCATTGATGGGCAAGGTGCAAGCTGAGATAAGGCTCTCTAGCTAAGGATGGGTGATGCAACTGGCTTCCAGCTCCCCAGGTGACTCCTCGGAGGTCATGCACATGTCAGTAACTGCAGAGGAGGAACACTCATGTCTCAACTTCAGCCAAGAGGCCAGGTCCCAAGACTCCGTTGAAATTATTCACATGCTAAATCTTCCTTGTTGCACCTTTCAAAAGCAGCTAAGCAATCAAAAGATGCTTTCCCACCTCCCTCACTCAGTACATCTCACCTTTTGCAGTCCAGCTGCTCCCTAAAGACCATAGATATTATTGCTTGTCTATGAAATACCCACACCCTGCTGAGTATGTGTGCCTCACCTGTGAACAGCAAGGGACACCCTGCAGCCAGAAGCACTGCTCTCCTTTGTCTTCCCACCAAGAGATCATTCCTGCAGCACTAGCATGGGATGTGAGATAAGCAGTTCCCACTTTCAGGCACAAGATTAGGCCAGAGTCTGCTTGGCAGATTCTGCTGTTCTTCAGTTATAAATCAGAATAAAAATGCTTTTATTACTTTCTTCTTTGCAACATGAAGGGTCAGATAAACACTGAGATCTCTGTGTCTCTATTAAGCTCAGTGGATAGAGGTCACAACTGTGGGGAGCTGGGAGAGACAGAGCAACTCCAGACACTTCATTTTCTTAGGAAAGCAAGGTAGATGGGCAGGTTAGTACTTGAAGCTTTTTGAAGAACACATGTCCCCCAGAAAGGGGCTCTATGAGGTTGTGTGTGTGCTGTCCATCCTCCTGGGTAAACACGCCTACCTCCAACAGCTCCAGCCCATCAGCAAAGGCACTGCCAAGACATAGGGACATTTAAACAAGCTACAGGCAGGACTGGCAGGCAGGATAAATAACCTGCCTGCCCTGTAAGCGGCCTCAAATAAAAGTCCTTTTTCCAGTTTCATCTCAGTTGAAGAAGACAAAACCCAGTGGTGTTCCATGTGGAAAATGGAGCGCTAAAAAAGCTTTGGGTTTTCCACTTGGCAACTGCTGCTCCTCAGTTCCCCTCCCTTTTATCTCTGCGCTTTTGGGAAAGTCTGACATTGCCTTTATTTCTTAATTAGGATAAAAGTTCCATCTCTCCAGTAAGTGACTCAAGAGTAGAGATGGGGAAACATGCATTTGAGAGCTGTCTGCCTTGCAGCCTGCCCAGGGGCCCTGTGTCCCTCCCACAGCTGCTGTCCCCGCAGCCACCGCAGCCCAAACCTCAGTGTCACCTTGTCCATAGCAGAAAGCTGGACAAGCCCTCTAAAATAGCCCACACCTAGAGCACAGATGTGCAAGGAACCCTTTTGTCCACGTGGAAGTCAAGCACTGCTTTACCTCCTCTTTGTGTGCTTCTCTCCACAGGGCCACTGCTGCAGGCTGTGCCTGGGTACGTGTGCCAGAGCGGGTTCTGGCCAAGTTACAAGCTGCTCCCAAGGAAGGGCAATGGCTACACAAGTTCACAGGTCATCTGGGGGATGGCATGAGCTGCCTCCTCCTCCCACAAAGTCCAGCCTGGCACCTCTGCTTAGACTGGTTTTCACATTTCATTGAGCTTCACCTCTTCCCTACCAGTAGACTTGACCCATGACTTCCCTACATCACCATCACGTTCCAGCTGACAGCATGGCCACCAAGGGCAGGGTCATTTCTTCCAGTGGATTTCCAAGCCCCAAGCCTCCAAAGGCTACAATAACTAGCCTGAATAACAACAAACCTTTTCCCCAAAAAAAACATTCTGTGTATGTTCAGGTACAAACAGCCCTTGGAAAATAAATGTAATGAAACACAACCCCTCCAGCAGTGAGTGTGAAGAGTTCAGGAGAGCCGCTGCTTTCCTTTTCCCTATTAGAGGTCCCAGCTCCATGAAAAGTGGTGTGGCCTGAAGATCCGTCCTACTGCATGAGATGGGCTTGCTTGCGCCAGCACCTAGGTTCCCCTTTGCTCCAACGCTGCCAGCTGGATTTGAGGTTTCCCTTTGGGACCCTTTTGCCTTCCAGCTCTCTGTGCACAGCCAAACCGGGGAGCCTGCCAGGCCGTGCAGTCCCCAGCCGGCTGCTGCTCCTGAACACCTCCTGCAGGGTTCATGCTGGTGTCTGTTTAGGTGTGTGTTGGTCCAGGCAGCATTAATGCAGGTGGAGAAGTCCCCAGTAAGTGCCAGAGAGGATGTGCCGCAGATCCAGTTCCCAAGCCTTTCTCGCCATAGATAAGAACAACACTAAAATTCACCCAGTGATAAACAGGTGAAATGTACTTGTCTGTGGCATACAGAAGAAGAGATTAGAGGCTGTGGTTCTCTTCCCGAACATTAAGCTTTTCATTAAATCTCTAAAGATTAAGGAGAGAGGAGATTCCATCAAATAAAATCTGATTTGCCTGTGGTGCAGCTGTCCATGCAAAGATGAGTACCCACATCCCTCTGCTGTATAATTCACATTTCTCCACACACAGTCTCCAGAAAGGGAGCTGAAGTGACTCAGTAAGTGCTCCTACTACCATAATTAGCATCTATAACATATCAGGCTGTGGTATCGAGACTGTAGGGATCGCAAACACTGACCCATTTCTCCTCAGAAAGGAGACAAGATTTATTTCATGTTACCTTGGGAACTCACACCCTACCACAGCAAACATCACCCGGACAGGTAAAGAAAAGGCAGAATATAGACCTGTCTGTCCTATTGTCTCCTGACCTCATACAACACGTCCTCCTTCCTCCATAATTGATGCCTCCTGCTGCAGAAGCAGCCACAGCCTCTACTTCTCTGGCTATCCCATTACAGCGGTAGTAAGTTCAAGCCAGTTATTCTGCAAAACAATTCAAATGTATTCACTGCCTCAAACCAGGAAAGCTTTCTTCATAACACCACCTCTTCTTGCTGCACTGCAGCTACAGGAGCTCAGCAGCTCCCTCCCTTCATCTTCCCCACAAGCCCACCATCTGGGACACACACGCTGTCTCCTCCAAGGAAACAGTTACTGTTCCCTTTTCCATGACATTCAGAAATACTTAGAACATCCCAATGCATGTAAGAGGGATGTGTTTACCAGGGCTCTTAGGATACGGTTGCATTCATATCATTCATATCATGCAGATGGGAAAATGCTGAGGAAATTTCTGTCACGCTGGCTGTCTGACCTGGCTTATTTACATGGTGCTAGCACTGGGAAATGCGCTAGTTTCACGGCTCTCGTGATTTCAGACCATTTACCCAGAGCACAAAGGCAGCAGCAAGGATGAGGGCACATCGGGCTAACTACATGCTAACTTCAAAACCTGCCTTAGCCCCAGCCCCTGCCCTCAGCTACATGTCTCGAGCAGGTTGCTGAAAGTCTGGGAACCCTGAGGCCATGGTTGGCATGGCTGCTGCAGGGTGGAGGAGCCGGAATGTCCCTATGGGCAGGATTAACAGGGTGCTGTCCTTGCCAGGGCTGTTTGCCCACGTGCAGCTATCTCTGTGGATGCCAAGGGCAGCTACAGTAGAGGCAAAGCCTCCAGGGTGACCTTCAGTTATAGAGCGCTGCAGGTTTCACCTGCAGGTAAAACTTTCCCATCTGTGCTCCACCTGCGAGGAAAGAAGATCAGAAATTACTTTCAGGCAAAACAAGGAAAAAGAAACAAAACAACACCTTATTAGGAAGTATTTCTTTTGATAGATGACATGTATTTGAGATACGTATTTAATACATGTTCTTTTTATGTATGTGTATACATCCATGCATGCATGTGCGCGTATGTATGTATATGTGTGTGAATACATAGCGGAGGAGAGGCAAGTCAGATTCAGTGCTCATTAGCAGCTTGCAAGGGACACAGGACGCCAGTCACCTTCCTAAAGTCCAGGCCCACTGAGCCTCCCAGCAAAGGCTCAGGCTGGATTGGTGCAGGCATTGGTTCCTCAGCCTGCCCCTTGCCCCTGGGCAGCACACTTGGACAGGACCTGGCATGCAGACCCTGAAAGGGTCCACACTGCAGGGTGCAAGGCAAGGGGGGCCAGTCAGCTTCCTGCCCACCTCAGCACCCACAGCCCAAGCCACATGTGAGGTGGGCTGTGAAGCTGGGAAGGAAGGTGCCTGGTTAACAGCCTGGCGTGCTCACTGCCATCGCTGCACATTTTCTGCATGAAACACTCAAATCAGAAAGACTTTGTGAGCAGAATGAATAATGTTTTCTAGACAGGAAGGCAAAAGGCATGAGCAGCTACAATCGTCTGCAGGCAATCTCTCACCTCCTTTGCACTCTCCAAGGGGAGCATCTACCCAGCTCCACCATGGCAGCATGGGTTTCCTCTCTGCCTGGGACAGAGGAGCCTGCAGGGGTGATGCTGAGTTCCACTTTGCAGAGATAGCCACAATTAGCCAAGGGAGAATGAGCAGAAAGAGGAAGGAGCAGGATGGAGGGAAATGCAGGGAGAAGCCAGCTTGCCTTTCACAGTCCTGCTCAGAGCTGGGGGAAGCTGGATGTGTGGGGGGAAGAGGATGTTCCTCGTGTAAAGCAGTATTTGTTTTCTTACTTTGTGACCCTCTTCAAGTACAAAAAGAACCAAAAACCCGTGTTACAGGGCATGCAGCAGAACCAAGGACCAGAAACATCTGGACAAGGAAAAGATTATCAGGGCACTTTATTCCTTTGTAGGGTGCTATCCGAAAGCTCTCCTTTGTTTCCCTGCTAGGTCTGCTCTTTCCTTCGAAAACACCTGGAAAGCAACCGTTCTCCCTTCCCCTTCTCCTCTGTTCTGGTCTAGGAAAGAAACAGAGCCCAGTGCAGCTTCTCTGACAGCAGCCTCTGAATCTTCCCTGAGCTGCACTTTGGAGCCAAACGGGGTGCTTATAGCTACAGGGGCAAGGACAGAGAGATATTCTCCCTTCAGGAAGTGAATGGGAGAAGAACTTCCATGCCTGCTCACAATGGCCTTTCCTAAGGCTGGCTCATTAAATCCCCTCTTCCTTCCATCCTGCTGCTGAAAGCTGGATTTCAGAGGCCTGCCCTGATGCGCTGGGATGCAGCAGGCAGTGGGGAGCCTGGGATGCAGGAGCAGCAGTTGGCACAGGGGTCTCTGCTCCTGGGCGGCTGCATAGCTGCAGCTGAACTCCTGCTCACTTGCAAGGGGAACCTAAAGTCTCCCACGACATCGAGCCCCTCCGAGTTTAGCTGTGAAGGGTGTCATGCACATCCTTTGCTGAGGATGCTCCCTGGAGCCACACCACTATCACTGCTTTGAACACGGCTGTTACGCAGCAGCACTTGGCCGCAGCTAGAGGGATTTTCTGTGTAGTGAGCAGCCACCAAACCTAATCCCATGCCAGCACTAAGAGCCAGCCATTACCTAAAAGGAGAACATGGACACATTCTTTTCAAGCTCCTTCAGAATCCGCCAAACCAAGGGGCTAAAACATCTCCTCCAAGCAAACTCATTTTCTCTCTGCCTTCAGACTTCGAATATAGCATGTTCTGCTCCTCCTCCTCTTCCAATCCCAGCACATGTCATAAGCACACTTCTTCTACCCACCTATAGTAACTTTAAATGGTTGGAAATTTTCTAACCTCATTTTGGAGCCCACGTTCCCCCTCTGCAGGGAGGAAAGCCAGCTCTGCCTGCTTCTCTTCTCTTAATCTAAAATAAGTTCCACATTAAGCCCTACCAGCTCTGTATTAGTGTGCAGGGAGAAACAAGAGAAACTTAGGAGCAGAAGCACAAAGGAAAAGAGAACGCCTTGCTTAACTGCTATTCCCTGCATCCCTTCATGGGTTAGAGCATCCGTTTGAAGTACTGCACGCTTGAACACAGAGGGATGTAGAGAGCGCTAGAGGAGTTTCTGAGCACCCAAATCCATTGAGAGCTGCAGGAATTTCCAGACTCTGCAGATCAATGTTTAGATACCCAAAACTTTTCCAGCATCAAATGGCTGACTTGTGATCCCTGCACTGCCACTGCTGCCTGCAGAGGAGGTCAGCCATAAGCCATGTCCCCACATCACCCAGCTGGGTCATACCAGTTCAAGCTTGGCTGTGTTTTCTCACTGTAGGAGGAGTAAGGAGTAAGCAGGAGTAAGTCACGGGGACGTAAAGAGGGCCTGAGCTGCAGACCTCTTTTATCTGAGCACCTGGAACTGGACTCCGGTTGGGACCTGAGGTGGTTTTTGCTTACTGAGAAATAGGACAGCTGTCTTCTGCTTATTGAGATGCACTTTCCAGGACACATTTTTGTTTGTTTACTTTTAAAACACATTAACCTTTTATCATCAGTGCTCTAGTTTTCAGTCACATCTGCTGCACCCCTGGCTTTCAATCTCATTCCTGGCAGAGCCTCCTCACCTGCAGCAAACACAAGTGTTGTGCCTCCAGCAGAATCAGGAAAGAAAAGGAGAAATGAAGGCAATGGCTATTCCATTCTCTCTGGCAATCTTTGCAGTAAGTATCTTGCTACAAAAGACACAGCATTCCCACCTTCTTCCCCTGTTATTTAAATTCTTCTCACAGCCTTGAACGTCACTGAGATAAGTGCACCTGAGAGCACAGCCTACTTCTGTTACCCAAGGTCCTTGTGTGCTTGTAGAAGCATCTCAGGCCAAGCTCTGCATACACACTGTGCTTTCAGCACTAACACAAGCCTCCAGCCATACTCCATGAAGGCTGAGTAACCCAGCACTCTTTTTGACCAGGGCCTAATACCCTTGCAGCAAATCAGTTTTCTCCCACCCAGCATAAACATCTTGTTTTCAAGCCTCCTTATTGAAATGGAGACCCTAAAAATATTTACTCCTACTTTGCAGAGTTTAGAGCAAAACAAAACCAACAAAACCCAGAACCTGTTTTCCTCATGCTGGAGGAACAGGGGCTGGCACCTCCTGCAGGCAGCCGCTGATGCATGGAGAAACACTGGAGCTCTCACCCGCCCCCAGAATTAATGATGAAGGACCAGTGGGAGCAGCAGCTCTGGGAAAGAACCTTATCCACTCTTGGGTGGTTTCCACAGAGGGGTTTGAGGCAGGGGTGCAGTCAAGAAGAACTCAAGGGTAAGCAGAGTTGGCTTATCATTTTAAGCAATGCAAAGTTTGCATTTTTTGTGATACACCAAAATAAGAACAAATGATCCTGCCAATTTATTTATTGCAACACCTCTGAGTTAGCAAAAGATGCCTTTGCTACCCCCACAAAATGACCTTCATTTTTCTTCCTCTGAAGTGCCAGATTCAAAAAGAAGATGTTTGTTCCAGCACTACAGTGTATGCTGTACATAGTACTGGTGGCAGAAAGGAGCAGGAAGGACTCACAGACCTGACTGAGTACTCAGTTGGATCTTTCTCCATTTTGGCTTTGGAGTTCAGCCTGCGGGAAGAAATAAATGTTACTTGTATAGAAGATGGATATTACCTCAGTGGGCAGAAAGGCACTGCAAGTTGTTCCACAAACCACACGTGGTTGCCAAGCTCACGGTCCCACCCGAGCCCACTCATCGTGACTGTCACCCTGACAGACAACCGGGTGACTGACTATAGCCAGTTCCTCTGGCTTGGCCATGTCTCCCATTCGTGGCCACACATCAGACTAGGTGGATTACAAATTGTCATGGAGTAGGTGAAAAACTGCAGAATTGCCCTTGTGCCAAGTACATCAGGTGGAAGATGCCAGAAATAACAGCATCCTTCACAGTCACACCAGCACAAAGGAGCACTGAGTGTCCAGGCAATGCCCAGGACCTGCCTGAAGCTAAGCCTTGGACAAAACTATCAGAGCATGGTCACCTTCCTGATTGCAAACTTACTCGGCACAACATGAACCATCTCCTGTCCTGTAGCAGCCACAAAAAGCAACTGCATTGAAAAGCATTCAAAACAGACCATTTCTGTGAAAAACTACAGTTTTATTTTCAAAGGCATACACTAATGTCCTAAGCAGAAAGCCTGCCTACCATCCTGAACTGAAAAACAAAGCCATACTCTGTAACTGAAAATTGCTACCACCCTGCGTCACTTGTGTGCCAAGCACAGCAATGCATAACGTACACCAGCAACCCTTTATCTTTTATTATTGACTTCTGACCCCAAGGGCAGTTTCCATTTCTTGTCCACTTTCTCTGCTTTAGAAGCAGCACATACTCAGCAGAAGCAGCAGAGCTTGTGCTGCCTTCCTTTCTCTGCCATTTACTTCTGTGCAAGAGCAAAGCCTTGGGGCAGCGAGCAGCCTCTCCTTAAGCAGGACCCACTCTTCTACACTGGGGACTAAAACAGCCAGGAGGCTTCGTAGGTCTTATGTGGAGGATGAAATTAACCCTTGAATTTACCTTAGTGGGAGCCACCATTCACACTGTGAAAAGTAGGCAAGACAAATGGAGAGGAGAATCAGCAGGCTTCACCTTTGGCACTGTCTGCAAATGAAACCATATTCTAAAGTGTCTCCAAAGGCGATGACAGGGAAGTTTTCTGAGGGAGACAAGTCCCCAGGTGAGAGCCAGAAGATGGACATGGTAGAATAATTATCACAAGCATTTCAGGGCCAATCTCGTTTTTCTGCCAGGTCTGAGAAGAAATCGTAGAGGTGAAACCATCCTGTATCTTCTCCTATCCTTGGACATGAGGGAACATTTTAGGGAGCTCTCCTCAGTGGAGAGTGCTCATCTCACTCCCTGTTTTCCCAGTAGGAGAAAGTGATCTGGCCCAAGATTACTAGTGGAGGTTATCTGAACAGAGGTACGTCACTCCCTAAGCCACCTTCCTCTTACTGCACTGCTTTAAAAATATGTAGATAATATAGAAATCAGTAACTGTCCTTTCAAACAGAATAAGGAGACAATCAATTAAGATGCTATAGCACACAGACCAAGCTCTATGCTGACTCTGATTCTGAGCTTACAGACTAGGTTTCCCTGCCCAGCTAGTGTCTGCAGCAAGGAACAACTGACGGCAAGCACCTTGCTGCATGGGGCTTAGAGCATGCTTTGCTGGCTACACAGAGAGCTGCTCACTGGCTTCAGGTAAGCAAGTGGGAGATTTCTTCTTTAGATTTGATACATTCTGTCTTTAACTTTATACATATTTTAAAAGTGTATAGTAGTGGGTAGGAAGGGTAAGAGCATTTTACATACACCCACTCCTTTTGAGAGGTGATGTTAAACACGTAACACAACAACTCAGTGAAGCAGAGGAAGAGTACTGACAGTAAATGAGCATGTCACAGTGATTTGTCTCAACTCTTGCAGAGGCAATTTAACATCATTTCAGTGACAGTCTGTCAAGAACACACAGGAATTCACTCCAGTGTCAGCATAACTTTTATTTATTTATTGCTGTCAATATGCACAGTGAAGGAAGACCTGATGCGGCTACCTCCTGAGTACAATACTTCTGTAAAGACTGATATTGTGGCTTCTGATGATAATAGATCAATGGTGCTGCATTGACAAGCCACAAAGTGATTTTCCTAACTGCCTGAATTACAGATACACTCCCTGGCTGTCCTTTCCTCTGTCCCTTCCAGCATCACATAATATAGACCTTGTAACTGGAAAACAGCCAGAGATAATGTGATGACAGTGTAAAGGGGAAAACCAGCTCTGTATTGCTTTCTCTAAGCCCTTCAGCCTTGTAGGAGCAAGAATTCATTTGTGGCTTTCTAACAAGCAAGCATGAGTGGAAAAAAAAAATCACAGAAGCATCAGGTATGCTAAGGAGGGATACAAATTCTCTTTTTTTATCTCATTACCTGCCATCACAAAAATGTCAGCTTTCAGGGCTGGACCTTCTGATTGTATAAAACCTCCTATTGCCTCGCAGAAGGATACTGGTCACTAACTGCCTGAAATGGAAAGTACAGGCTGTGCCTTCAGTGCTTTTCCTCTGGTCACACCAGAGTGATGCCCTCCAGGAGCATCATATCCTCTCAATAAGCTCCTCCACCCAGCATCAGGCTTCTCCTCTGGCTGGCAAGCCAGGGCTCCCTTCCCTTCAGCCTCATCTCTGAGTTCTCCCTAGAAACAGCACTGAACCTTGAGGGAAAGACTTAGGCAGACAGAATACAAAGCCTGGACCTGGACAGCATCCCAGCCTACATGGGAGAGGCAAGCAGCTACACCAGTGTTACTGGATGTATGTAATACCCAGCAGTACTGATGAGGGGCACAGCCCTGAAAGCCCCAGAAAATGTGCACACAGGACTCGCTGAGTCCCAACTGTACCTCTGCTGCTAACTTTATTCACATTTGAATTGTTTATTCCTTTGTTTCCCAATTTATACCATGGGTATGGTACAAAGCATCACTCTGAGTGTGCTATTCAGGTGCTCTGTAAGCACTAGGCAGTGCTGTTACTACAGCAAGGGTAATTATTATTCAGCTGCTTGCTTAAAAAAGGTGGGAGAGGCTGCAAGGTTTCCACCACAGTGTGATTCCTCTCCTGTAACATACAGAATGACCACATTGAGGGCAAATCCTTCTCTGCAATAACCACATAGTGAGCGCTCAGAAGGAGAACACAGGCGAGCCAGAGGTCCACCTCTGAATAGGCTGCCCACAGCTCCTCTCCCAGTTCAGCCTTGGCTTGCCAGAGGTCCCAGTTTGACCAAGATAGCCTAAATTGCAATCAAGAGGGCTGGTAGAGAGCAGTACAATGCCTTGGACACAGGCTATTCACTGCAGCACAGACAGAGATAATTTTCCCCACCTCCATAGGCCTGACAGCTCTCTGCTGACAATGATTAATTCTCCAAGCAGTGATGGGGCTCATTGCTGGACACTCTTCACCCACCTGTCCTCCAGCTTGTTTTACAGAGGTGGTAAGGAAGTCAATTGGAGCCAAGTCAAAGGCTCCTCCACACTGAAGCTGCCCACAGACAGCATCTTCTGCAGCACATACCTTTGTTTCTCCTTCCAGCAGTGGCACAGCCACATGTCCCAATACAAAAAAAGTGCAAAGGTGGCCCCATGATGTTCTACCCACGGTCAACACAACACAACCCCCCTCGAGCTTGCATTGATGCCACTGAGTTACCTATAAACTCTCTGCACATGATCCTTCTTGGAGCCAAATCTTCAGCATCCTCAGGTTGTCTTCACCTTGTGTTGCAACCATTTGCTTGAAAGGGTGTAGCATCAAGAGGCTGCCCTGTGTGTGATATTATTGCCTGTGCCTGGGAGGCTGGGACTGCTACGGTCTTCAGGGAACTTGCCAGGAAATGTACCTCATCAAAGTGCTGGTTGACTGAGGGTGTGCAGCGAGCCATTTCCTAGGGAGGATCAGGCAGAACAGGGTAAGCGGTGTATGACTGGGGAGGTTACGCTAGCTGGAGTGTTGGCTGATAAAGGGCTTTCTCAGAAGCACTTGTGTTTGGCAGACAGACTAGACAGGAAAGGAAAGAAGAGGCACTTCCTAAGCTACGGTCTGTGGTTCCGTTTAATACCGACCGTGGTGTCTTGGCAAGTCATGGCTTAACATAAGCAGCTGAAGCAAACAGATCTGGAGTGACCAGCAGAGGTCTGCCAGGCTACAGGGAGCATTCAAACTAAAGCAAAGCCACTACCTGAGAGAGTTGCCTACTCACAACTTTCCTCCACTTTCCCCACCAAAAGGCAAATCTCCCCTCTGACCCTAGTGCCCAATGGCATAACTTTTGCAGAGCTGAATGGGAAATTGAGATCAGAAGACCCCTCCCAGCAAGAGTCACTTTTCATCCCCTGAAGCAGAATCCTTTTGCGACCTCATGATTTGATAGAGAGTTTCCCTGAAGTGCTGGTCCCGACTCAGTCTTTTGGCTGCTTCTTTCAGCTCCTCAATGTTTTCAGCCTCTGCATGCGAGAAGATGAAGGACTGGGACTGCTTCACTGAAACAAGAGCAGCACAGAAAGGTCAGGACCATCATCAGCGACACAGACTGAAGACAAAGCTTCACTAGAGCACACTAGCCATGTGATCAACGTGACTGAGAACCTAGCAAGGGATAAGCTAAACATTGTGCTGAAACAGCTTCACTGTACTGTTTTCAGAGGAGGAAAATGCTGATGGCGTGGAAAGATACTTTCCTTTTTCACAGCTGTCTCTTATTTAGGGTTCTACATAGAGCCTGATCTAACCTTGCAGGTAGCCACCCTGAGTACTTGATTGGACAATGTCCAGGTGTCTCTTCCAACCTAAATCAGTCTATGATTAAGCATTCAGATGAAGCCAGCTTTGAGAATGGATTTTTAGGGGCCCAGGACCATCACAGCAGTTACCTTTCAGTATACCTGAAGAGACAATCAGTAAACAGACTGGAAGCTCCAAGTTTCTCTGTAGCTCTGTGCTGCTACTAGGGAATATGAAATATGAACCACATGATCTTACTGCTCTGTTAGCCCCATCTGCACCTATCTGCTCCTGCAGGATACAGAGTAAGAAGATGCCCAAAACCTACAGTCATTCCACGAGGCACTGGCTCTCCGGCGGTGGAAGCGGCAGCTCTTTATGCGACGAGTGGCAGCCTTATGGATGTACACAGAGTTCTTCATGATCACAGGCATCTTGGCCTCCAGCTCAGCATTGCGGATGCACTCTTCAAAGAACTCTGAAAAGGGGAGAAGACATCACTGTGAGCGGTGACGGGAGAGACGCTTCAAGCAATGAACCAGTCACAAGGCACCGCACATGCTGACGGGCTGAGTCAGGTAATGATATTCAGCACCTCCCTAGATCTTTATAAACCGCAGTCCATGAAGCTCCAGAATATCATCAGAATGAACAAGTCAGTGACAAAACCTTCCAGTCCCCAACAAGTACATACTCAAATTATAGAAAGAACTGCAACCATCTATTCCCCATCAATCATTCCCAAAACCACTCATGATTCAGCTTCTGTTATGATAAAACTTCCCAACTCTCTTGCAACAGAGGGGTCTGAAGCTTTGCTCACTGCACTTTTTTGAAGGAACGCAGTGTGAAAACAGGCAAGTCCAACTGCAGAAAGGGAGGTGCTGGCATACATGGCGCGGGATTTCTTGATAGTGTAGCAAACACTGGCACCTACATAGGCACATTACAGGCTCCTTGCAAAGCCCCTTGTCCACACTCTAACAATGTTACTCTGCCCTGACCCGCCCCAGAAGCTGCTTTTCCTGGTCCATTTCTGCTTGTATGGTCTAACTGGCGTATCTTCTGACATTCCTATCTTGCTGTCCTCCTGCCTGTCGCTGGTGCCTTGTTCAGAGGGCTTGTGCACTAATGCGCCCCAACTCTTACATGAAAGAGCAGAGCAGAGCTACGGCAATCACTTGGAAAGACTGAGGCAATCTGCAGTGGGACTGACATTAAAATGCTGCTGGTCCCCCACTTTCTCCAGTGCCTTGCTCATGAGTACATTTTTACACTTCTGAAGAAAACATCCCCCAAAAGTTAAGATTAGAAATGAGTGTCAGGAGACAGTGCCAGCAGTTACCCGTTTATATCCTGTGCAGGTAGCTCAGCTCAAGACGAATGTTGAGCTCAACACATCCACTTTAGCTCTGTTTTTTTTACCATGGCTCTGAGCCAGCAGAATGAAGTTCAGAATCATGCCCTTTTGTCTCAGTTTAGAAAAATGATGTAGAAACGACTGAATAATACTTGTTTTTTTACATATATCAATTATAAATATTGTATATAAACTATTTATACATGTATTTATACTTGTATATGTTACAGTGCTCAGAATGGCATAGGCCTTTTTGACTTTTCTATATTGGCCCAATATATCCACCTTTTACTGAAACAAACCACATGATACATGTTCTTCATAATAGCCTTCCCCTGCACTATACTTCAGATGGAAAGCAAGCAAGACTTCAACACAGCTGAAGCTGAAAGTGCCAATTCCCAAACCTGACTCAAACCAGATGCTAGGATAATGCACCATCTTACCAAAAAGAAATAAACAAAACAAAAAGGCAAAGAAAGGGATAAGCTGTGAGGAGTCTTAACACCTGATCTGTGGACTGCAGTCATCTCAGCACAGCAGTGCTGGGCTGATGCTGTCTTTTAGCTCTGAGTAAGGATCCAAACTTCACCTACTGGGTCACCTACCAGCACGTTGCTACAGCAACCACAGTCCTCCTTAGACTGATGATGTTCCCGTAACCAAGACTGAGAAAAGATTATCCTGAGGGGAACTGGACCTAGTCAGTCTTCACAGCTCTGCCACAGTTTTCCTGTTTGACATTTTGGAAAGCATTTGCTCATCTCTGCCCCAGGTTTGTGTTCCACCCAACATGGAAGGTTGGGATAATTTTGCCCTCCTTTGAGGGCGAAACACCAAGTGCTTGCATAGCATGTCCTGGCTTCTCAAAAGGAAGTGTGGTTGAGGTACAAGGAGTTGGGAGAGCATGTAATGTGTAGCTTCACTAACTGGGGAAGCTTTTTTTGTGTCTGGGAAGATGGGTAGAAATATTTCCTCTTTCAGAACTTGCTGATCAGCAGGATGATGGATGACTGACTTACTTCTCAAGTTACTGACATCTGCTTTCATCTTCTCCTCTTTCTCCTTGTTGCAATCCAGGGAATTTAAGCCTTGCTCCAAGCTCTGCAATGCTTCCTCAGCTTCTCTCAGTCTCTTCTCCAGATCCATGCGCACCTTCACCTCAGCCTGAGGAAGAGAGTGAGCATTGCTGAAAACCAGCTTGTGTCTCAATAACCACCCTGCCAACTCACGAGGTCTGTGAGGAACCCACCCAGCAGATGAAAATGAAAAGACAACGGTCAGGAAAACCAAGAGAAATATTGTAAGGCAACATAAGAGTTGTTCCTTGTGTCTTCAGACAGAATCTGAAGTTGAAATATGCATTATTTGAATAATTCTTCTTTCATTTTCACTGCTTCTTCCTCTTTGTGGAATCAGAGGTGGAATTTCAATATGCGAATTCAAGTACTTGCAGCTGAGGAGGAACAGGAAGACGTATTTCCAGCTGAGACAGACTTGAGATAAAGGCAATCAATTCCCACAAAGGGGTGCACAGTACTTGGTTTCAGAAACAACACACAAGAAAATTTAGAAACAAAGGATTTTATCAGTAGTAACTTAGCAAATGAGAATAACTAATACAGTTTAGGTCAACATAGCTTTAGTTTGGCCAAGTGGAAGGTTACAACATAACAAAATCTTGGAGATGAAAGAAAAAGAAGAATTGGGGGGGGTTGGACAAAATATTTGTGGCAGGAGGTTGAGTGTCAAACAGCCAATAATAAATATAATCTTTACATTATTTAGATTAAAGTATAATAGCATACTTTGTCCAATTACCTTTGTGCAAATTAAGGTATCTTCCACTACTGGGATAATGAAGGAGCATTGGTACCTCACCTGCATTCCTCTGCTTTTGAACCCAAGTTCATGCAGATGTTCCTGGAGATTACAAATCTTAAGACTGATTTTCTGAGCACAAGTGAGGAGAGATTTCTGCTCAGTTCTGCGATGTCCATATGAGCATTTGTTTGAAATAATGTTTATTCTAGATTGTGTCTACTTTCCTCTTTTACTTTTTTTTTCCTCCCCTCCATCTTTAGATGATGTTTTCACAGGAGCAATTGAAAAGACTTATACTGAATGGGTTAATCAGGCCTCAGAATGAGAAAATAAACAGTAGTGCTACAAAGATACAACACGTCAACTTCACATGTGACTGTGATATGAAGATTTGTGACCACAAAATGAAAACAATAAAACCAAGTCTCCCACTTCATAGCGGATAAACAGAAAGGGAAAATGGGAGGACTCTGGGCACAGGGACAGCAATATGCAGTACGCACAGCAGATACCTTGAGGTCTCTCTCTGTCTGCTGCTTCTCTGCAGTCAGCTCTGTGAGTGAGTTCTGCAGTGCTTGTGACTGGGAAGAGTAAAACTCCCGCTCCTCCTCCAGAGCTCGGGATCTCTCTTCATTCTCCTTCATCCTGGTACATGGCACAGCAAAGGAAGGTGATCATTCCCACCCCAGCACAACTCACAGGAAAGGGCTTGTGATGGGGCATGCTTAACTACCTGGCTGCCCCAAGCAAGGGAGTGCTAACAGGAGAGCTGTCTGTGTTTCACTTCAATAACACAGGCATTTCTGGAGAAAGCCAGGTGGACAGTTCATAGAATCATAGAATGGTTTGTGTTGGAAAGGACCTTAAGATCATCTAGTTCCAACCCCCCTCCCACGGGTAGGGACACCTTCCACTAAACCATGTCACCCAAGCTCTGTCCAACCTGGCCTTGAGCACTGCTAGGGATGGAGCATTTACCTCTTCCTTGGGCAACCTCTGAAGTTCTTGAATGGAACATTCTCAATCCCTAGACAAGGTCCAGAAGCACTAAACACTTCTTATGGACAAGTCCATGAACACCAGATGGACTCATATGCCTAAGTCCTGATTTGAAAGGAGCAGGCCCAAGCAGCAACAAGGAGTCCAACTGCCCTGCCTCACTCTCTTCCATCTGAAGTGTTTATAACGTCAACTCCTGCCATGGGAACCAAGCAAGCTTCCAGACTTGTCAGGTGCTGGCAACTGAAAAGCAGGTCAGCAGATAGTCACAACATTTGGCAGCACTAAGCCTGGGCAGGGCACAAGTGTCCTCTTCCTTTTACTGAACCCAAGAACGGAAATGATAAAGAATCTTGTTTCTCTGCAGGTCAGGATGAACAAGGAAACAGTTTTGATGTGACCCTAATTTTAAGCCTGGAAATATTTAACCATACCCTTTCTGATTGCCTCCCACCTGCATGGGGGAAAATTACCTCTTTTCCCACCACCCACTTCACACTGGATTGTATCTTCTCCCACATCCCTGTCTCTGGCACCACCACAAGATCCCCACTTCACCTCTTCTCTGCCAGGAGTTTCTCCTCCAGAAGTTGCTGCATCTTCTCTTCAATCTGTTGCAGGCTGCAGTGCAGCCCCCAGATGGGGTTTTGCTCCTTCCTGGGGCTGGTTGGAGGTGGGAGATGACTCTCATTTTCTTCCAGCATCTCCAGCATTTGCTGCTTTTCTAGGGATAGCTCCTTGAAGAAGGGCAGAGGTTGTGAGTGTCAGCCAACTCTAATATTTCTGCTCCTGTTCCTGCCTGGGTTTCCCTATTAAGTCCCTCCGTCCTTATATCCACATACTTCATTCAGGTTAAAAACAGGAATAACAAAATCTGGTTTTCATTTTGGCCTCTCTTATGAGGAACAAGTGTCCACCATAGCCTTTGCAATGGAAGGGGGTGAGAACTGGCAGACTCCTTTGACATGATCTGCTGTAAGAACCCAGCTCAGGAACTGGAACCTTGTGCTTCCCTAGTGCATCACTGATGCAGGCAGCTTCCCTTCCTTCTCTCCTCACCTTGCTCCTTAGCGTTAACTAGAGGCATCCGCTGAGTGGTACTTTTAGGACATATCATGCTGCTTTCCTGTAAGTTGTTCAGTCTGGTGGGCAAAGAGGGCTTGAATGCTCCTTCCCTAGCTTTCCAGTTCTTTCCTACCCATAACTGTGGGCAAGGGGATGAGCTCAAAGAAACATCAGCAACAGATTTTTGGACAAACTCGCATGATCTGACATGAACTTTTGGGGCTTCAGAAGGTCAACTGTATGGAAATTTCATAAACAATATATATTTAGAAAAGCCACTTTCCACCAAGGGTGATACCAAGGAAGGAAAGGGTTTAATACATCAACACTGTTTCCTAAATTCCCATGTGGTACACAATTGCGTAGGAACCATGCTCCCTTCTGTGAACAAGGAATGTCTTTCCGCTGCTCCAATTTCCACCAGGACTTAGTTGCAGTTAATATATATATATTTAAGATATATATATATAGTTATATATATATCTGAACACTATCACAGATTTAAAGCCATGTTGGCTGGAAGGGACTACCTGGTAGGCTCTTGCCCAGCCTGCTGTTCAGAGCTGGCTTGTCAACACAGCAAGAGCTAGTCAGCTGTGGCTTTCTACAGTCAAGTGGTGAAAACCTTCTTATAGGTAGGTTCTTTAGCCTCTCCCACCACCGGCCTCCCTGCGTGGTGAAAAGTCTCTCCCTACTCTTCAACCAAATTGCAATTTGCGGTTATTGTCCTACATCACATCACTTGGTACTGCTGGGCTCTGTGTCAGATCTAGTCCTTTTCTGCAGGGGATTTTGGCTTTCATATCATCTACCAAATGAATCCGTTCATCCACACAGGACTTAACTCTGGCACTAGCATGTGCTAGATTCATTCCACAGGGCAGCATTGTTTTCAGCCCTGATCAGTTCTCATGGATCATCCCCAGAATGCTGTCACTCAGAGGGGAGAAGTGGTCACTTACCTCTAGAGTTTTCTGTAAGGACTGTGTTAGGCTTCGTAACTCTTTCTTTTCTTCTTCCACTCCTTTAAGGGAGCGGGCTGTGAGCTCTAGCTCCCTAAAGAAGCAAAAAGGGTGACAGCTATTACAGGGGAACACTAGCCCCGCAGACCATGCTCAGGCAGCACAAACTGGATCTCTTAGTGCATGACCTGTGACCAGTGGTTGATACAGGCAGCCCAGGAGAGTCTGGAGCTTGCTAGGAATCATCATGGCTTGAACACACTATGGGCCTCCAGGAACTTTACTGTGCCTCCAGGTTGCAATGGGAAGAGCTCAGACATGGCAGTCATATCTAAACAGATATAGGTCTATGAACACACAAATGGTTTACAAATTCACACTGTCTTTTCCGAGATGTTATTTTGGGAGGAAAAAAAGGAAATAAGAGGGCAATGGCAAAACATACCCTTTCAAACACTCAAGGAAAAGCATTTGGATCCTTCCCTTTCTAAATACATTCACCATTCATATCTTGCCTAGGAAATCCCCTGAAATTACAAAGTTATTCTTGGTGAGGCAACTTCCTCATTCAGCTTACAGTGGAAAACCAGATTCAGATGTCCGGAGCCCATATGGCAGGACCCTCAATCAAACTAATTGCCTCTCTGAAATCCTTTAGGACCTGTCCATTGCCATGTTACTATGACTAATTTGGGGTTCGTCCATGTCCCAGCCCTCTGAAAATGGAGTTGCTGGATCCCTGAATGCAAAATGAAGCTAAGCTGGATTCCATTGGTCACACAAGTGATAGTAAATGCAGGTAAACGGATCTCAACCATTCCTGGGTTGGTCAATATAGCATGTATAAAATAGGTGGATTTTACAAACTGTTTGGATTCACCACCACAGCAGCACTTCTGCCCAGTGTCAGAGTTCATGTCCTTTTCCTGCCCTGTGCTGTTTCCACCTTACCGTCTAATCTGTTCCTGCTCCAGCCGCAGCTCCCGTATCACCTCTTCAAACTGGTGCTTCTCTGCTTCCAGCACCTGGTTCAGACGCTCAAGTTCCTGCACAGAAAGAGAAGGCAAGGAATGTACTCTGCTGACACACATAAAATTAGGAAAGGCTTCCCTGTTACCAATGCCTCTGACTTTTAACCTGAGCTATGCAGAGCCACAGGGTGTCCGATTCCACCACCCTTTTGTCCAGGAGCAGTTAGAATGGATTGAAGGTTGGTTGAGGATTTCCATACATCCAGAAGTCCCTGCCAGGTTACCAGGCACCTGGAAGTCCTGGATATGCTCCCTGCACAGATGAGCTCTGCTGCAAAATACAGAAGGTCCAAAGCTCCCTGGGAAAGCTGGACTCGACATGCATGTACCATTTCCAGGCACCCACATATGCGAGTACAGAAAGCCTGGGCACAGAAATGTGACACACTCAGCATTGCAGTGCCTGAAGTGTGGTATTTCTACTATCTCAGCCTTGTTTCCCATTCTCACTGGGATAGGAAAACACAAACTGCACAGTTACAGCTTTGCACAATTTAATCAGCCCATCACTACATTAGTGCTAACAAAATCACGCTTTAAAGATCACCAAATACCACAAGCTATCCTCGAGCAGTGAAACAGTCTCTTACCCTAGTCTAGGGGGGAGTTTTACTGCGACCTACTGCAAATGAAGGGACACAGGGACAAAGTACAATGAGGGTCCTGGTCAGGTTTCCTTGCAGCCTTTGCTGTTAGGCAGAATTTCTGCTGCAGGCGCAGGAAGGTCACAAAACATCACTGACACCAGGTAAGTCCATAATAAGACTCTTGCTCCATGATGCAGATCCATGTTTCAAGCTGCTTTCCCAACAGACTGCTTTGAAGCCTTCGGGCTCACAGCAGGTCACACCAGCGCAGCTCAGTGAGCTAAATATTCATTCCTTCATCAGTACCAAACTCCTTCAAACTAACTTGGCACTATCTGATCTTTGTGGACAGCAAAGATACCATGCATCGCTTTGTAAGAGCAGTGCTTTGATCCAGGACCTTTAAACAAAGGCATTTCCCTCCCTACAGCCATGAGCTGGAAGCAGGCTACCTTTCCAGAAAGGGATGTCTCCCTGCAAAGGCCGAAGTAACTTAGCTCTAAAGGAGTGTCCAAGCCACCTTTGGACTTGATCTCTCCAGAAACATACACGGAAAAACATAGGCCTGAGAAGCGTAGGTCAGCATTGCTGTCTTTTGCTAAAGGGGCCACAGCCATTTTGGATTAACTGGAAAAGAGCATGCGGCAGTTTGCAAGATTGCAATGTGGTGGTCTGCATCCATGCAGGCTTTCCTACCATGTAATGGGACAACCCACTTTCAAAGCTATCGTAAAATAAATTTATGATAGCGCTATAAAAACTGGTATAGATGTGATAGAAACTTGAAAATGAACTCCTTTCATTATATTAAGCAAATATAAGTTAGGAATAGTTTGGAAAACAATAAACTTGTTTAATTATGATGTAACAGTCACATCTAAGGGAGTGCTGTCTTGAGTTTTCCTCAGTGCAATGTTTATTATTCTCCCCATCTCTTGTGTGTCCAGAGAACAAATGATGTTGCTTTTTGCTGCTGCTTGTTTCTTACAAAGGTATCTCTACACTAGAACAGTGTCAGGTCTGTTCATTTGCTTTCTAACTGTGGAGACAGACAAGTTGATTGCCACAGTTGTCTTGAATCTGCCAAAAAGCAAGTGTTTAATTTAGTCCAGAGAATATTAATTTAATGTGATCTTCCTCCCTTGTCCTCCTGAAACATATATCACAAGAACACAGCATGGAAAGTACCTGCGAAGGGCAGCAGGGATACACGTCCAGGACTGATCTCATGGCTCAGCTCTTACTCCTTCCTTTTTCCACAGGACCCAGAGGTTGGCTGGAGACATTTTCTGGCTCCAAAGCCTCCCTCCTTGAACCCTGATATGCCTTCAAACCAACAACTCCCAACCTCCCAGTCCTGCACATGGAAGTTGAAGGAAATTGGCTTGTGAGGGACACTCACCTCTTTTTGCTCCCTCTGCAGGCAGAGCTCTTCTGTTTCTTCCATTAGTTTATCTGCAAACACACACAAAAAGGCCAAATGCAGATAAAAGCAATTTATATCCTGGGGATATTTATGAGCATGGAACACTGACTGAGGCTTGAAAATGCAGTGTTCCCTGTTGCTCCGTGTCTGTCTGGGAGAATCCAAAGGCTGAGATGACAGTAATGAGATGTTCCGTAATTTCCAGCTTGCCAAATGACTTACTAAACTAAGCAACCATATTGCTGTGTACTCCTTCTAAGGTTTCCTCATAATGTTCTTAAAGAGCATTAACAAACTAACCTCTGCAATCCTCTGAGTCAGGAAAATATTCTTATCTCCGCTTCTCACATAAGGAAGTAAATGCCTAGCAAGTAGGTGCAGAGTCACACGCCGCTGCATAGAGACAGTCAGTTCTCCTGCAGCTCTGTGCCCCATCCCTACCCTCCTGGCACATCACCCTCTCCTTCAGGTACGTGCCAGCTCCCTCTTGTGATGTTGGCATGTCCCAGCCAAGCCCAGAAATCAATCCCCTAACTTAGCCGCAAAACTCCTTAACCATTCTTAACTCTTCTTGTTAATAATAGTTCCCCTCAACATCAGTTGCTCTTGTCTACTAAGGACACATGCCCACCTGGGACTCTGCTCTGACCCTTACACTGTGACCTGATGCACCTATGCTCTAACCTTAAACAGGCCCTGCCTTGGGCAGTTTTTAATCATGCTTACAGCTGTGCGGGAGACAGTGGGGAGGTAACTTGAGGGATCCAGGGAATTTCCTGGAACAGTGTTTGCTTCCCCCAGAGAGCCTTGACCTGCTGCCAGGAGCAGCACCTGACCTCAAAGCTTAACTATAGGATGCACACAGATCACTGAAGGTAAGGTTAATGAGGCAGAAGCCTCAGCAGTTAGGTAGGAATAAATAGATAATTGCTGTCAAGAGAAAGTAACCATCTGTGACAACTGACCAGCTCTGAATGTCCTTGTCATGGACCAAAGAACCCAGTGAAATATGTATTTTATATTCCAAATGATCTCCTGTTTGCCACAGAAGGTGTACTTCTCTGTTCATCCACCACCTTGTCTTGTACTGTGGCATCCTTTAGTCTCTTAGGCTTTCTAGTCTGCTCTGGTGTTTGCAAAATAATGTTTTGACAAAATTTTCCTGTTTCTAGCCTTCCTCCTGTCTCTCCAGGTCCTCCTCACAGCACTCCCTGTTATCACTTTGTCAGGTGTGGAACCTGCTTGCCTCATATATGAGGCCTTACATCAACTCACATGTGTGAATGGCACTTAGGTGACCAGAAGGAGCATGCCTTGATACTTGAATTATGATCACTGTTATATGTGAGACCACATACTGAGATCACCCCTAATCAGCATGAATGCAGAAATGCAAAAGGTTTTTCAAGATCCCTCCAGTGGCTTGATCCAGGAGTAGATACCACAAGTCCCTGCTCAAGGCATCATCAACCTGAAGCACCCAAAGTTGCTGCTAGCTTGTTTAAAGCAGATGACTGTCCAGACAAGTCAACTGGGTTTGCACATGTGACCAGCAGCCCCCAGGTCAGAGGGTCTCTCACGCCCTGGGGAACGGTCTAACTTAGGAGGTGTCTGGGTTAAAAAGGCTACTTTGCCTTGGCTCTTGCTATAGGCGATGTGGGGAAGAGATAGCTGGACCGCCCAAGGCAGTCAAAGCACCCAAGGCACTGCCATCCAGAGGCTGGTTTCCAAGTAGGGGATTGGGCTAGATAATGTTCAGAAGTCTCTTCCAACCTAAATTATTCTATGTTCATCCGGAGCAACTGCTCTCTCTCCATTGCCCGTGGAGAGAGCAATGGCAAATTAGCCACTGACATTAGACACCTCAAACAAGCCCATGTAAAAGCTATCCCTTCCAATATGAACAATGTGAGCAAATGTAAAGACTGAGTAAGACCAAAGAAACCCAAACAGCTAGAGGAGGAAAACCCATGCATGAAAAGCTGTGATTAGCCTCAGAAACACCAGTCCTATGTGATTCAGGGAGACAAAGGTACTGGCTCTTTGCCTGGTGAGCAGCTGAAATCACCACATCCAAACTTCCCAGGGGCAGCAAACATTTGTGCAGTCCAGCCATTGGGAGCTGCAGGACTGCGGCATGCTGGCCAAAGCACGTTCCTTTCATGCTCCACACAGATGTCCATATCCTACCTTTATGTTTTCATGTTTGAACTCCCTTCAAACCTGAATTTCATCTGCTGACTACTGCAAAGCTTCATCCAGCAAAAGGAAACCTGTAAATCCTTGGCTTGACTACACTGACAACTCCAGAAAAGCAAAATGGTTTTTTTTGGATTTATGGCTTTTGGAAGTAAGTTTCCTACCTAAATATTCCTGCTTCTCCTTGGCCAGCTGCAGCCCTTGTGCTTCCAGGCTCTCAATCATGGCTTCTCCCAGCTGAGCATTCTTCCAGGTCCTAGGGAAAGCAGGCACAAAGCAGACAAGGTAAGAGAGAGCTAAGGTCTCACAGAGCAAGGCAGGGGACTCAGCCTAGCAGTCTACCAAGACAGTGTCTTCTGCATCCTTTCCAGTATTGTGCTGCTATAGCCTCTCTTCCCCTTCAAACTGTTATTGACTGTTTATTGACTCCTTCACACAGTCTTCTACCTTCAGCCTTTCTGGTATCCATCATCCATCCTGGAACCAATCAATTCCTCCTCTGATAAACTTGCAAGCCACGAGGATTTGGTGTCTAGCCCTACACCATGCATTAAGTGCCTTTCCCTGTAAAAACGATGAAGAACGTGAGATAAAAGCCTGACAAAATGCTCGTAAGTAAGGGAGAGTTAAAGGAAGCAGGCATATTCAAAGGGCTACCCTTAGTTATTGTAGGACTTCGGCCTAAGGATCTCAAGGTCTCTTGAGCATATTAGGAAACAAAGCTGCTAAAACAAGGCCTGTGGAGCAGATGCCTATTACTGATTGAGCTGATGGACCAGGTTTAATACAGATATTAAATGCCAAGGACAAGGACACACAAATCAAAACCAGAACCAGAAATGGAGATCGCTGCTCATTTCTATTAATGTTTCATTAGAAAATAAAATACCTAAACACATAAAATGTGTACGTAAAATTCATCCCAATCTATTTATATAGACATACATACAGGAATAGCAATTGCTGCCCAGAAATTCTGCCATCTTCATTAAATCCTAAGGGAGCTTATTAATATTAAATACCTGTTAAGCATTCTGGTACCAGGCCTCTTTGTGAGGCATTTGAAATTACAGTATTTCAGAACCTGTTAGGTTGGCAACCTCTTATAAAGCAGTATCAAGGCAACCTGTACTTCGTCTCTTACAAAAGCCAGACAATTACACTAAAACACATCACCCCAGGGACTAGGCAGCTCGCAGCTCCAGCAGCTCAAGCACTGCCTTGTGCTCTTTGCAGACAGCTGGGTTTCTTTTCAGCTAATGAGCATCTAGGATATTCTGAAGTGCAGAAGAAATTAGAATGCTAATTAAAAAGGTGATGTTTTGCCCACAGGTAGACATCTTCATCTTGAGTGAGAACACATGAGTGTGAATGTGTTTTTCCACTAATACCCTCTAATACAGGATGAATTTAACCTCAGAGAAACCAAGAGCAAACATCGCAAGAGTGGGGTGGGGAGCATGACAGAGTTTATTTTATGATTTCTTGGAAGGTTCCAAAACAGCTGCCGCCTTTAAGGTGTCTGTTAGATTCACCTTTTCAGTGCGACCTCCCTTCCCCAGCCTAACAAGATGTTTCCCTGTTTGTAATGCAAAGGTTACTACACCCGCTGCTGTTTAACTCAGAAGATGCACTCATATCACTGTGTAGCATGTAAGCTTTTATTCCTTTTATCTTCTGGAACCATCACCAGTGTGCAACTGCAGCCACAGGAAGGTTCAGGCCATGACTTCAACTGAGGGTAGAGCAATTTTGTATTTCTTACCAAGTGAGTTTCCATCAGAAGAAGCCACATTGCTTAAAGTACTGGGAAGCACGGGATCAGGAAGGCTCCTGGGACAAGTAGAAAGCTCCCCTATAATGTATTTATGAAAAATACACCCCAAAGCTGTGTTGTAGCTCCTTTTGCTCTTCAGCACAAAGATCATTTATTCCAGTCCTTCTGCAGCGTTGGGAACATCTCTCTAGCTTTGCCTGCATTTTACCTTTCTCAAGAGCATTCACAATCAGGTTTTTTTTGTTCCATGGGATATACATACTATGTTACCTGTCTTGTTTTGGTTTTTTTCCCCATTGCCCACTTAAGTCTGCTTTCAACCAGCGCAGGGAATGCTGCTATGGACATAGAGAGTGTACGTGTGCCCATGTCCCCTACTAGGAACAGCGGAAGTCTCTCTGGATGGGAAGAGAGCCCAGCCAGCTGGCAGTCAGGGCTTTGGCACTTCTGAGTTTTCGAAATCTGGCAAGCACACCATGTCAGGAGGCTGAAGAGACCATCAGCTCCCCTCCGCACTGAGTAAGGGGTTTCCCAGTCAAACCAGGGGGCTGGGAAAGGAATGAAGAGCAGAAGGCATCACTGAGCAGATTGTGATGGTGGAGGTACTATGCAGCTGTGCAGGCACACACACACACCACCCAGCCCAAGGTGCAAAGAGGCGGCAGGCAGAAATTGAAACAAAGGAGAGAGGAAACGGATGTTTTCCATCCTGGATTCATTTTTTCTTCTGTCCCCTATTTAACAAAATCTCAGCCTTTGGACTTGGTGGTTTTTGAGGGTTTTGCTTTTGTGTTGTTGGGGTTTTTTTTTTCTTTGGTTGGTTTTATAATGAGGGGGCAGGATGATAAATTAAGTGCTGCAGTGCCATTGGCATTACAATCTCCATCTAGGAACAGCGGGACACTAAAACAGGTTGCCTAGAAGATCTCAGCTGTGTCCTTTTAGCTTTCCTGTTCACTGCAGATCAATTTACTGGCCCACGCTGTGCCTTTCTGGCTGCTGCTTAGCTCCCAGCCTGACCCTGCTAGCATGAATCACATAATCTCTGCTTTTCCTCATGTGCAGGCTATCATCAGCACTGATCAGGCAGGCACTGGAGCTGCATGGCTCTCCTCCTTTGATGCAAGAACAGAAGCAGATCGGGGAGGGAAGGGGGTGTCAGCTGGGCGCAGGTGGTCTGCTGTATGTTAGGAGCCACAATCTAGATCTCTGTTTTAAACATTAGTGCTGGAATACTGAAGCAAGGACTAGACAAAATGATGGCTCTGTGAAATAAGCAGGCACACATGACTTGTTTGTAAGACCCCTTTCTGCACTGTGCAGCCATGTTCCTTCCCTCCCATACACTCCTGAAAGACTAATTTGGCCCCCAAATTACTGGCCTTGGCAATAGTTTAGCATAACATTGGTGACGGCAAGCGCAGACCTGTGCTATCAAAGAAACAACTCAAAATTGCTCTAGGGCTATGTCTGTGTCCCTCATCCTCTGCTGTGGCCAAGCCTGCTCCTGCTGAGTGGGTGACAGACCTCTGCCTTGGGTCTTGTGTTCCATGGGGCACATGCTCCCATGAAACTCTAATGAACAGCTTTGCATTTACAGTTTATACAATACCACGGAGGTTACGTCTTGCTCCAGCACCAAAGCCAGGCTCCCTGCAGCAGCTCAGAGCTCGGCTTGGGCTGACTCACCTTAACACTGTGTTCCCATTAATTAGAAATGAATAGTTATTTATACGTTATTTAGAAATAACATTGGAATTAACTGAGATACTACTTTTGACATGCATACATGCATGCATACACTGGTATTACAAGTTCAACTTGCCTGAAAGAGCAGCTTTTGTCCCTACAGTCACAGAAGACCACATACACATTGCAATGCAGCCAGGAAGGGCAGAGCAAAGTTCTCATTGCTTCAAGCCTCATGGCTGAATAGTAGGCTCTGCAAGTTTCTGCCTGGCTTGGGAAAGTCAAGTCCCTGGTTAAGTGTTATTTCTTCCTGCATCTGCTGAGATTTAGGAAGAGCCTGCTTTGGGTTGCAGGACAGCTGTTTACTGCAGTCAGGTACCTGTGTACTGAGGGATTGTAGAGCTGGTGGCCAGCAAACTGCAGATGTCTCCAGTATTCTCAGCAGACTATGAAGTCAGTGCTGTACACACAGCAATCAAACTCTCTCACCCCTGCAGCTGGGCTGAAAATGCTTTGCTAACACCTCTTCCCTGGGATTTAGCCTGCCTCAGCTGTCCAGAATCAAACTCTCTCAAGAAGCCAAATCCTGCTGCTGCATGGCCTGGGTGCCCTAGGATCTGAGCTGAAGGAATGCGCACCCATGGTCACACGGTTGCTCCACTGTTGTTACTGGCTTCTCAGCATGACCAGGACAGCTAAGGAGGACAGGGATGTGCTGGTGAGGTCCCTGCTCACCAGCGATGTGTAGAGTCACACAGGTAGCTGCTCATAAGCTTTGCACCTTGCCCCTTCTGCTCTTACCTCACTCCAAATTCATACACCCGCAGCGCAGGGAGGTTTTCTGATCCACAGCTTTGTCAAGCCCATGGACCTTCCTTCCCACGCAAAATGGTCCAGGGGAGCTACCACCTTTCTGAGCAAGAGAGAAGGACAGCAGATGCCACCCGGTATATCAGTGTTCGACACATTACAGCCTGGGGCTGGTAGCAAAGAGCCATACTGCACACCACACCCAGGCAGGAAGATTTGAGTCAGTTTCAGAGCATTCTTGTGTAGGAAAGAATGGGTCCAGGAGGCAAGTGGAGGTCTCGCTAGTCTAGAGTAGCTTTTCTGCCTTTCCTGTGGACCTTCTAGTCAGGCTTCTTCCCCTTTATCCTTTACACATCTACAGAGCATATCAAAGGGAATAAGGAAATAGAAAGAAGCTTACACTTTTCCAGACTCCTGTAGCATCTCCAGCCACTGAGCTTGCTCAAACTCTGATTCGGCTGCTAGAACAATGTTACCCTAGAAGAGGGAAAAAAAGCCTGGATAAGAGAGGCTGGTTCCTTACACACATCTGCGCACCCAGGGCATGAACAGAACACAGGTAGCATAACTACAGTGGGAGGAAAGCTCACTGCAGGCTTCCACCTCCATGGAGAAATCACATGGGGGCAAATATAGTCCAGGTCTGCCACACATTGGGAAGAGATGTGCATGGCAAGCGGTCATGGCAGGAATAAAATGATAGTGCAGTGTGAGCTTTAGGGCTCCCGAATGTCTGTCTACTGGTCCTCTAGTATCATAAGACCTGCTGTCAGGAAGAGCAAGTTTCCTCACTGGTTGTCAGGACAGGAGCAGCAGCAAAGCTTTGAGAGGACTTGGGATGCTATGCCACCCCCTCTCAGGGTAGTCTGCCCAGAAAGAGTAGGATACCTTGGTGGGGTGGGAAAGGCTGCCAGCTCAGCTCTGCTCATCAGCAATAATGTATTTTGTGGTGTTTATGGGGGTTTTTGAGAAGAAGTCTACTTACATGGAAGTCTTCATGAGAGATCTTTATGGCATAAGGCATGTTGGGCTCTTCTTTGGGCTCCACAACACAGCCTCCCAAGGGTATGACACCCTGAGGATAAACCAGAGCACTCCAATCAGTCATTAAAATCAAATATAACTATTAACTAACCAGGAGCTGAACTTTCACCCTTTGTCACTTGTGGGCTCCTGCTCTGCCTTGCCTATCCCAGGAAGGAAATACATACAGTTCCTGAAAATCAGGACTCCCACCACTCTCAGGAGACCTCCAAGTAGTATCTGAACAGGGGTAAAGATGGCTTTCCTGCATTCAGCTGGAGGGAAGGCTGCTAGCTAGGACATGGAAGTGGGAGCTCTTATCAAGGAGGAGGTAATTGCTCCACAGGGCCGGACATTGCAGATTCACAGCGTGGTACCATGAGAGAAGCTGTGCATCCATTACAGCCACCACCAGTAGGCCAACACCCCACACATGCTGTATGGGGACAGATGAGTGCCCTGCTGCCCCTAACCAGGCTGGGTGAAAACAGCACTTCTGGGAGCACATGTGCTTCATCAGCCTCCAGTGGCTACAGAGGATGAAGGCAAACTCAGAGCACACAGCCTCCTGATAGAGACTGCTGCTCAGGGCTGAGAGGTTAACAGGGGATGGCTGTGACTGCTTACAAGTGCAAGTACAAGTTAGGAACAAGCAGCAACCAAAGCTGTTAGACCAACCACTGGCTTTGCCAACAGTATTCTCATAGCCACAAGATCCCTTGATTAGGGAAACAAAGGAATACATCTACTATTCAGTATAAAACCCATCAAAGTCATGCTGAATCACTGAGGAGCCTGACGAGGTACTGACATTATTCTTGCATCTTTTGGGGCTTTTCTGGATCTGACTTACCTCTTCACGTGCTGGGCCTGTGGAGGGGGAAGGAAGCTAGAAAGAGAACAACCTCCTTTCCCATGCAAACGCTGCTCACCTTGGGGTGGATATTGAAGTATTTATTGCTTTCAAAACTCTTCTTCTCACTCTCAGCGTAGTAGAGCAGGAAACTTTCCTTAATGATGAAGAACCTTTAAGACAGAGAAAGGAAATAAATGGTGCTAGAACAGTGGTCATGGTTCCACAGCACAAGAAAATCACCATGTAACTAACACTGCTTTCTGAGCAGAAGAGTTTACTCTTCCCATCTATGCCTAAGGTGAGGAGCCTTACTTGGGCTTGTAGCCAAGAGCCAGTGCTTAACACTGAGGGCCAAGCTCAAGTGCTTTGTGCTTGCAGTTTGCCAGAGCACGCACACAGCGGCGCTGAAGGCAAACCACAGCACCATTTACTCACAAGGGAATGGGATGGTGGTCTGCGTCCAAGACAAAAGCATAGCCAAAACCTTCTGGCATCTTGACCTGTGCACGTTTTATCTAGCCCATGTGTTGCATTCAACCTCTTGGAAGAAAGCTGCTTCTTTTTTTAAGGATCTCTCTCATATGGGCTAAGAGCAATTAAAAGCTTATTATTTCAATCTATTCCCTGCCACCCTCCTCCCTCCCATTCTGCATAAGCCAGAAGGGAAGTCTTTCCACTGTAACTCTATGGCAGGGAGAGATACACATCTGCATCTTCAAGCGACTTGAGGCAAAAGATGAGCCAAAAGAGTACTCAGGAGAAACAAATTTTAGAGCTATTTAATCAGAGCTCAAGGCAAAGTCTCCCATCATTGACCTTTGTAAATACAAAGTAAATTGGATCTTTTTTGTCTTCACACACCATGTTTTAATGTGCCTTGTTCTGCTCAGCCTTATGTATGCACTGAGGAACACTCTACAGTAGCCACAAAATATCACAGCTTCTGTAAACCAGGTTGCTAATTTCTGGATTGTGTCCTCAAAATCATGATTAAAGGAGTGCCACTTTTAGCTTATTTGGATGTCCAAGATGCCCCAGGGAGAGTCCCTCTTCTCTTTGAAAACTGAGGTTTCATTTACCCTTCAGGCAGTGGTAGAGGGGGGAGATATCTGACTTAGCTTCAATGTGGTCTAAATCTCTGCAGCTCTCAAAAATGCTGAAGAACAGCTGAAAAAAATGGGGACAAGTTTAGTACAGAAGCTTCAAAAGTTTAAATGACAAAGGAAATGCGTTGCATGGTTCTGTACGTATTTTATAATATGAGAAAAGAGGGATTTGGAAAGAAAGTGAAAGGCAGTAAGCTGAAAATTAATACAGCATGTCTTTTTACACTGCACAAAGCACTGCTGTGTAAATCACTTTCATGCGGTCCTGAGAACAAGAGCTCATGAGGAGTCTGGAAAGGATAAAGCATTTCTGTGAACAATGAGAACAGCCCCAAGAAAACCTCCTGCTCCTGGGCAGAAAGCCTCCACTGGATGGGATCTGGAAGAGGCTTCTCTGGGCAGAGCTTTCCAGTTGTGCAGCCTGAGAATTCCTGTACCTTCCGCTGAAGCCCCTGTTAGTGATGGGCTACTGGACAAGAGGTCTGGTCCACAACAGCAATTCTAATGCCTCCACATGCCGATCCCACCCCAGTCCTCTCTGGAAGCAGAAGACCTGTCAGATGGAGCCAAGCACTGCCTCCAGGACAGACGAGCACAGCAATTTAGTACCAGTTTAGTTCATAAAGCTAAAGAAAGAAGTGGAAGCTGGCGGAAAATTATCATTATAATAGCAAAATAATAAATATAATTATAATATAATTCATTTTTAATAATAGGTATCTTTATTACACTGAGGGGAAAGCTTTACCATTTCCACCAGCTCCTATCTCTTGCTTTTCTGCCATGGCTCTGGCTTAGATGAAACTGCCAAATGCCATGGAAATACAAGCCATGGGCTCACAGGGGGACCCAAAAGACACAGAACAAAGTGAAGCTTCTGAATGCCTGCAGAAAGCTCAAGGCTCTCAAGCTCTGGACCTTTTGTGCACTCGCTCCAACACATTTAAGAGTGGCAGTGGTTGACCTTGTGCATATTTATATCCAGAAACATTCAGAATATATAAACACCAACAACAATTATTGTGCCCCAAATTTTTTCTTCTCCTTGCCTACTTATCTATACCTGCTCATGTTGACATTAGAGGTGGGGAGAAGCCACCAGCTTGCTTTCTCAGCAGGACACACTGTCTTCTCATTTGCTGCTCCAAAACCATCATGGTTGACTGCCTAATCCCACCTCTTGCTCCTGACCACAGCCTGGCCAAATCTCTCTAAAATGAACAGCACAACTCAGTGCAAAAATCATCCTTTTGCACAGAGCTCATTTAGTTGGCAGAGGACTGAAGAAGTGCTCATTCACAGTGCAGCCTGTCCAGCAAGTTACCTGACTAGGTAACTTGAAGGAGCACTTACTATTCATCTTCCATCCAGGGCACATCTCCCTTCCAGCCCAAGCTCACGTCTCACTGCACCTCCGAGAGGAGCTGCCTGTAATGTCCCCTCAGCTGGGAAAGCAATGTGACCCTACCGGCGGTCAATGTACATACTCTCTCTGTAAGAGGCGACTAAGATGGACAGGGAGATGGACTGCCCATGGGGCACTACTTTCTTTCCCTGTGCTGTGAATCTCCATGCTAAATCTCTTGCCACTGTCACAGATCAGGGACCAGAACAGTTTCCTCAAGACAGCAGGCAGGGCTGGGAAGGAGCATCCCAGAGAAGGTGGGGGCTGAACTGATCACGCAACTTTGAGGCACCAGCCCATTTAGCAGATGCAACAGGCACGTCTCTGTGGGACACAGTGCTGATAGGGTGCACTCACCAAGGTCTCACCTCAGTGTGAAACAAGGATTGGTATTTTCAGATATATTTGCCTTCGTGGCAAAGGCAGCCATGACCCCGGCAGCAGGCTAAGAGCTGACCCTGGCCAAGGCAGATATCAGAGAGACCTCCACAGGGCAGATAGGTTTCTGATTCCTCCTGTCCACATCGCTTGTGTGGGCAGCAGAAGCCTTCGTGTTTCATTTTTCTTCACACCTCTGGTCATGAACTTCATTAAAAAGTTTCCTAATGAGTAGCTGCATCTTCACTTTATGTTTCTAGTGCTCAGCTCAATGAGAACTTGATTTTTTAGAGGCACATGTTACCTCATCAGCATAATAAATGCAAAAATAATACCTTTTAAGATCAATTCTGCCTGGCCTGTGCTTGGTTGAGTGGGTCAGAGTGAGCCAGATACTGTGGCTATAAATACAAAACTAAAGTATAAAAATCAACACACCACATGAAATGGAGAAAGTCTGTTGGTCACTTCCAATGTCTTCTGAAGGCTGAGCAACCTTGAGAAACATTTCCGAGATGCAAAGATCTTTAAGTATGTGTGATTTCTAATCTGTTAACCCCAGTTAAAGTCAGGCTTCAGTCTGTTACACACATTTTGTCTACCCAGTGCTCCTGATATTCCCATAGTATGCTCCAGTGGAAAACCAAAACAAAACCAAGAGTAAAGCCTAGCACAAGTCTCTGAGAATTGATGTACCTCTCTCAGATTAATGAACATTTAGATCCCCGATCTTACAGATGTGGAAAGAATCTGCAGGGATTTGGAATGAAAATGTACAAACTAAGAGTTAAAAATATAACAGCAACAAAACTCTACAGCAAATAATGAAGGAAAAACACTGAAATACTGGCTAACTGATGAATAGTACACGTTTATGCTCAGAACTTATCCCCTCATCTATTGCTACCTGGAAGGCAACACCCAAGCAACCAAGATCACTACTTTGATTTTCAGGACAAAGTCTACACACAACAATACAAGGAAATTGATGCAGCATGATGGAAAGAGGGATGAAGTGACAGAGCGAAGGAGAAAGAGGTACAAGACTCAAGGACAAGTTGAAGACTGAAGCAGCAGCCAGGTGAGTAACAGCAGAAAGGGAAAAGATGGCCAAGGGAGAATGGGGAGATAGAGCCAGTTAAGACAGGAGACACCGAACACACACTTGAATCAGGCACAGATGCACCAGCAGAAGAAAAGGGAGTACTGGAGAGACAGGGGAATACAAAGAATACAAATACTCTGAATACAAAGAAAGAACAAAAAAAAGATATTTAAAAGCAAAGCAGCAAAAAGCCTAGAGAGCAGCAATGAAGGTAGGAAGACCTGGTGCACACATTCCACACGCAGCTCAAGCAATGCAGGAGCCATTCATGCATGGCCTATTCCTTTGGGTCACACATCCACTGTCACTAGATACTGCACTAAGAAACCACTGAAACCACAGTGTAATGAAATTGAAATCAGTAGAGGAGCAGTAACAGTCTTGAGTCACTTTTATCTAAGCCAGAGTCATGATCTGCCAGGATTAGGTGAAACAATTCCATACTGGACAAGTAGAGATACCTGATCTCTGGGGACAAAGTGCTTGCTTTGTGTCACAGAGGACTCACAAGATTAATTAGCTAATCTTTGTAAAAGTGTTTGAAGTGACAACGGCCTGAGTTAAGTGTTTACATTATAAAACTGCAGCAGTCTCACTGGTGCTTCCTTCCAGTGGTGGTTTTCCAGGTATCAGTCCAGCACAGGCAGCGAATCCCCATTACTAGAACAGCCCGGTTCTCTTTCCCTAGGGACAGCTCAGGAAAACGATGGGCAAATGATCTTTATCAGCATGCCAGCTCAGAGACGCAGTACCTGTCCCTCCTTGTTCCTCTCCTGGCAGCTCCAGGCTCTCCTGTCTGCCTCCTGGCGCCTGGCAGCTGGAGAGGCACGCAGCCAGGCGAGGAGCGGGAAGAGGTGGATGCTTCCTGACAGCAACCAGCCAAGTGGGAAGTTTAGAAGGATAAGAGGGAAGCTGCCTCGGCAGCTCCTGCTCCCCCTGTGCTGCTCATGCACACACTGCTCTGCAGCCGTGTGCCTTCTAGGGGTTTTTAGAGCAGAAACAGTCCAAAACAGTTACCCTTTCCATCTGTCCTGCGACCACATCTAGCGACTGTTGGTAACCAGTCTGCTGGAAAACAAGGTTATGTGCCTGCTTTGCAGTGCCACAGCCAGGACTGGTTGCCAAGATGAGATTTCTCTCAACTGTGCTTCATTTCCCTCCTTTCAGCAGTAACCTGGCATCTCTGATGGGTTTACTCAGAGGTATCAGCATATTTTGTGGTACTTTTTCTTTACTCCTTTCAATTCCTGATGCCCCACCTTGCTTTTCTGACTCCGGCTGACCACTGAGAGATGCCTTCCTGGAGCTGTTTGCCCTAGCTCCAGAGCCTCACACCTGAATGGGGACAGCCAGCTTAGAACCTGACATACTTATACAGAGCTGGGGTTACTCACAGCAGAGGAGGATGTGTCACTTCCTACCTGCAAAGATATAGTGTCCTGTTCATGCAACGTTGTCGTGGTTTAAGCCTCTAAAACTCACAAAGTTTTATTCACTCACTCACTCACTCCCCCTCTTTCTCCCCCCAGGCCCGGGGGCATGGGGAGGAGAATCGAAAGAATGTAACTCCCACAGGTTAAGATAAGAACAGTTTAGTAACTAAGGTATAACACAAATCACTGCTGCTACCACCAGTAATAATACAAGAGAAATACAAGGAAAGAGAATACAACTGCTCACCAAGCCCGACCCAGCCAGTGCACCCCCCAGCAGCGAACCCCCCACTGCACCACCACACCCTTCCGGGTCTCTGCTCTCCGTGTTCACATGCTGGACATGACGTGCTGTGGTATGGAATAACCTCTTTGGTCAGTTTGGGTCAGGTGTCCTGTCTCTGCTTCCTCCCGGCTCCCCTCCTCCCTGGCATAGCATGAGACTCAGAAAGTCCTTGGCCAGACCAAAACACTACCGAGCAGTAACTGAAAGCACTGGTGTTATCAGCGCTGCTCCCAGGCCCGAAATCAAAAACACAGCGCTGCACCAGCTACCAAGAGGGAGAAAAATGATTGCTGCTGCTGAACCCATGACAAACATCCAGAGCAGGTTTGAACCTTGTGCATTTCAATCCATGCCAGGCTGATGACAGTACCAGTGCAACTGTAGGGAATTTGACTAAACTGCTTGTTATAAATTCAAAGGAAGAATGGAAAGCAGTTGGTGGAAAGAGGAGAACCATAAGTCAAGGGCCAAAAATATGACTTTCCAAAGCCACTTCAGCAGCTACCCAAGCTTTGGCTGGTCAAAGCTGCAAAATCCCCAGACCTGGGATTTCAATTTCCAAAGCACTGGACACCATGCCTGGACTTTTTTCCTTGATCCATTATCCAGTTAGGCTCCACCTTTCCCTTAAACACTCACTTTTCTTCTCTGTGTCTCCAGCAGCACTGCTGCTACAGCGAAATGAATGAGATCAAGCCAGTAAGTATCATGCATCTCAACAGCCACATCTTTATGGCTGATAGCCTGATGTGGTCAATCCTCCTGTTACATGCTGGTTTATCTCCCATAGCTTGGAAAGACTTTCCTTAGAACAGGAAGTAGTTCTATTGTCCAGTCCAAGATGTCAGGACAAAATATACGTTGCTCAGAGATCAGATCCTCAACTGCATCTAGAAATAGCCTGGTTTTCCCTCTTCATTTAACTGGAGTGGGAAACTTCTCCTTTTCATGAAACAATGCACTGAGCAGCTGTGTCTTGCTTGGCATGGGGGGTAGGCAAGGGAATGGATGAATTGCTCCTTATTCTCCTTCACAAATAACTTATAAAAACACTCAAGCTTTTTACTGCAAAGAAAATCTTTCCTGTGGTAAAAAACGCCAACTTATTGCTCCTCCTGTTCCAGTTGTTTTACTTCAGAAACCCCTTCCTTCCAAGCCTACAGACTCCCACAGACCCATCTCCGGTCTCCAGGACCCCCAGCTACTGTGCTTGCAGCTAACAATTCACTTCATTCTTGCCCCATGGTCTCTTCCCACCTGCTAGCACTAAAATATTTACCACTTCGTGAAGATGGGGGTGACTTCTAGGAATAGAACAGCGCTAAATAAGTAATGATAGAGAGAGCAGACACGAGCCATTTGCCTGCAAGAAATTTTTATTAGGAAGAAGAAAGCCTTTTAAGAATGTCTCCTCCATAGCAAATTACCTTCCCCTCCTTTAGTCTATCCACTTGTTTTCCGTAACCCAGCCACATTAGCTTCCAGACATAATTCATTTAAATATCAATGTTTGAGAGCTGAGTAGGGAGCATCAGCACAAATTCTGTCTGGGGTGAAAAAGGCCACTGTGGGGGGAAGTACAGAATAAAACCTGCACACAAGTCAAGTGGCTACAAACACAAAACTGTTTCCCAAATGACATTTGACTATTTTTCAGGCTATGCCATCTACACAGGTTCAGAATGGGCAGCACTGTCGTTACTACACAGAGCAAAACTGGGACAGCTGGGGCTAGAAATGCGTTTGATGTGTTGTGTTTACTATGCAGCCTGCAGCAAAAAGGTACCCACCAAAGGTAAATACCAGAGGTAGCCGACAGACATTGCTCATGTGCAGGTTCATTTATTCTTTCACAAAGCCTCGAGACACACTTTACTACCAAGGCTACAAAACCGCCTTTCAGGTCCAGAAGTAGCTCAGGCTTCCTGTGCTGTCATTTGTTAATGACTCATTTGTGCCTTTCCCCAGTGGAAAGGTGAGGAGGGGGAAAAGACAACATTACTTTGCTTTTCTCACAGCCTTTTTCATCTGCAGGTATCAAACTGCTGAAGGTGGGTAAGTACTGCTATCCTTGTTTAACAGATCACGACAAGTTCTGGGTCACAAAACTTATCTCTGGCAGTAGTAGTGTGAAAATGCAAGTTCTTAGCTGCTAGTCTCTTAACTGAATCATTTGCCAATGATGTCTACCAGCAGTGACATTAATCTGCCATCCAGGAATGCTGGAAGTCTTAATCCATTGGACCGTGTACTTCCAGAAAGAGCTGTACCATGTTTCTGTGTACCAACCATAAACAGCCATGTCTCACCTTTTGATAGCCAGTGGAAAACTCTCCCATGAGATTCAGTGATTTGAACAAACTACACCAACTTTAACCTCAAAGTGACCCATCATTTCAACATTACAGAACATATTTCCATCCTTGGTAATATGTTACAGCAAATGCTCTCCAGCTCCAAACCTCTGAGAGACAACATGCAGCAGCTTACAACTCGCTAGCACCAGATGGGAGAGAATCTGGAGCCACCTTCTCCGCAGGAAAGTGAGTCTGCTTTTGCTGTTCCAAGCATGCCATCACCATCAGACAGCACAGCAATACTGACACTGGTCCACAAGCCCCAGCAGGCTGTACACATGCACATACAGTCCCACATGCACTCTCAGTTCAGCCTAGCCATTTCACACCCAAAGGACTCAAAGAGCTTTAATAAGTGCTAGTGAAATAAGTCAAGCAGTTTGGGGGCAAAATACGTAAGCTGACCTTTTTTCTCATTAAATGATCATAAGTATCTAGAGGAGGCAGCTAGTACCTATTCCCACCCCGAGGTACATGTAAGTACAGGGTCTGGGTAGATAAAGAAAAGCACAATAGGGTGCCATGTGTGAGAAGTATCAGAAAAACAGGGAAGCTATGCCCAAGTTTCACCCCTAGTCTCTGCCTGGCTAGCTGCACTTGCAGAGTCAAGCACTCAGGCTCTAACTTACCGCAGCACCCTTAGGCTTTGTTTTTCACCTGAGCACCCCTCAGCAACTGTGGCTTACCTCCTGGACCATTTGGCTGACTGCCTCCCAAAGGGTCTCTTCCAGAGCACGCCGTAAAGCTGCACTTTGGTGCTGATGTCCAGAGCATCGGAATCTGCCTGCTCCATGGATGGAGAAGGGGATACAGAACTGGATTTTGAAGCAAACATCATAGATGGGTCTGAATTTAACTCTCCCCCTCTGCGTGGCAGCTCAGGGAATCCGATTAAATGCAGTGAACCAGAAGGACGTAACCAGCCACTCCAAGCGGCAGACGGAGAGATTGGGCTATGGTTTGAATCAATAACTTGACTGCTCAGCACTCAGTCAGTAATTCTCCCCCTGATGCACAGATGATGAGAGTTTTCTCATTGGGTATTACTTCCTGATGCATTGCAGACAGCACACATCCCAGCCCAAGGAAAAAAAAAAAAAGAGTGAAGAGCCAGATATCAGGAACACAGAGAAGCAGAAAGAGCTCAGAGAGAAAGGTCCTAGCAATAACATAAAGCAAAATACCTCTGCACCAGAGCCAGCCTGGAAGGTTTTTTCACTTGACATTGCAGCATCCCAGGCAGAAATCAGGGCAAGTTGGAAGTTTTACTGTCAGGCATCTCTTACCCTGACACGTACCCCCAAAATCTTGCACTGGGAGACAGGTTCTTCTCATTTGTCCCAAGGAAAAGGGGAGCAGACAGAGTGGGAGCCAACAAGTTCTGCTAGATTCCCTCCGCCACTGAGAGGCTCTTGCTGTGCCAGCCTGGCACTGCCCATCACACAGTTCACGTGGCTGCTGGGCTCGACTGGGCAGTGTTCATGCTGCACGTCCTGCTCAGCCTTAAAGGGCCACTGCTGATCAAAGCTAGAACACAGAAATCTGCCTGTCTCAAATGCCTTGCTACATCTTGGACATGTGGCAAGCACAGCCTCTGCCCTGCTGCTTTGGTACCAGCTCCCTCTTGGCCATAGCACAAAGACATAGGAATATGTCACACAGCTCACACAAGTCTCCATTCATCTGCTGTTTAGTACTCCCACTGAAAGGTTTTTATTGTGGTTTCTCAGGTCCTTGCTGAAACCATCCATCCCTGCAGAAATACAAACAGTCCTCCAAAAGAACCCATCTTTTGTAATGCCCACAGGAAGATACATTAGCAGCATATTGTTCCTTCCTGCTCCCTGCCTTCCCTCCATAATTAAGATATGGGGAAAAACTGCCTGCATTGGACCTGGTAAAGCATCTGGAGTTTGGAGGTATTATATAACCAATAAAGACACATGCATGCTGTGAAGCATCTGCTTGTGTTTTAACCTATGCCATCCTACATATATCAATTTTGATGCTGTACTTGCTAACTGTCAGCCTTTCCCAATGCAGTTATTCAGAAGTGACATAGTGCAGCCACACAGTCCTTTCTCATTCCTGGAGATTAGAAGCCTGGGAACATGCCACAGGCTAGATCACAGCACAGGACACAGGCTCACTTCATTTTGTATGGTCACAGGCACTTGCAAAGCATTTTAAACAGAGGAAAAGCAGACAGCCTGCCTCAAGCTCACAGGCTGCATTTGATATTAGAGAGATTATAGATGCAGGTCCCTGATAAAAGTCACTATTGATCGCTAGATTGGAGAGTCAGCAAACTCAATGCTTTGTTACTTAACTCTTACCCTGGCTTTGACAGGCCTTTGGTCCTAGATAGGTTGTGTCCTGAGTAGCATCAAAACCCATCTCTGAGTGACATTAAGAGAGAGGGTGAATAGGGGAGAGCAGCAGATACCGCCTCCATCTCACCTGAGTCCCAACTTTTGAACTTGACAACTGCAGAAGAACCATTAATGCTGCAGTGACTGTTCAACATACTGCACTGAGAAGAAAATACATAACCAGGAGAGGGAAAAGTTCCCTGGAATTATCTTGCACAAAGGATAACAAGGATTCTGGGCCCAAGAGCATCACCTGAATTTATAAATGTGCAGTGAAAAACCACGGAGCTCCTGTATAGTATGATCCAATGCCCCTGTCATTGTACTGCACCAGTGATTCAAAGATCTAATTGCAGTGACCTACAGTGAGGAAAAACAGATTCTTTTCTTTGATTCTTCACTTCTTTTTATCTTGCACAGACCAAGAGAGAAGAGAGGTCTTTACCTTAGTTTTTTTAAGGTTCAAAGGTATTGTTTCCTCTGGAGTCCTCTAGGACAAGCAAGGGACTGTGCTTTCACAGCAAATTCTTTAGAATGGGCAGCTGCAGGGGAGGGAAAGAGCAACCGTGCTTTTGTTAAGTGACCAAGAGTTAAACATAGCAGGAGCCAGTAATGTTAGGGCAGTAAATAGCACCAGGGTGAATTTTGTAACTGAACAAAGCAATTTGTAATAACAGTAGTTATATTAACATTTCCTGTCTATGTACGCTAGTCTAAATAAACCAGAGGCCTGTCTGAGGGAAAGAGCAGGAGAGCAGCACAGCAGGTCTAAGCAACTTGCCTCTCACATATAGAAGGTAACAGCATTAAGGGCCAGCTTAAAGGTTCTTCAGTGTTACTTCTGCCAGATGCCAAACTTCCTTCAATGGCCAGGAATTTCAGGATCAAGAAAGCAGTGTCACAAATGCATCCAGGAGAAAAGGGTCCACCACAGGGTGGGTAGGGTTCTGCAGAAGTGCCTACTCTGAATTCTCTGAAAAAAAGAAATCCTTAGGAAAGCACAGGCAGACTGGGTGAAGCTCTGGTGAAACCTAGCAGCCCAAAAGCACATTTATACAGAGATAATCAATTAGTATTTAGTCTGTGAGCTTACTTCCTAAGAACAGAGGAGGGAGACCTGAGTGTACAAGACCTTAAGCAGGACAATCCTGTGACACCACTGCAAAAAGAAAAGTGCAGTTGTGGTCTGCATTAGAAGTGAAGGCGGACATAAACCCTTGTACCAGACTCACAAGAGATCTCTTCTGTACAGTTCTGGCCAAACTGATTCCATGGCCCAGAAGAGACGCAGAAAAGGACTCTAGGGATGACTGCAGGTATAGCTATTCCATAGTATGGCAGGAGACTAAAAGGATTACACTTGTTTAAATGAGACCAAAGGAGAAAATCTGACTGCTGTCTAGTTTCAGGCATTCTTTCCCCTCTTAATGTATTGGTAAAGGTTGATGCTTCCAATAAACCAAATTGGCCTAAATTGGCCATGAATAAATGAGAAGCTGCGTAACCGTCACAGGGAGAGCGTTGTGGAATTGCCTTGCAATGAGAGAAGCAGAGGAGAAAAGCCATTACATGGTTGGATCTATTACATGCACAGCAACCTGAGGTGGCCAAACTTCCAAGTATACAGATTAAGCTCACCCACTTTCTTTGAAGCATTTTTTGTTCCAGAATAATAAAGATTTTAGATGGATGTGTCATTCTTGATGGCTTGTAAGGGAAGCAGAGCTGTACATCCTGGAGAGAAAACACTAGAGCTTTACTCAGAAAACCTTCCTGCAGAGAGACAGGTTGTACTGATACAGGAATTATTTTGCTAATGTGTTGTCCCTATTTTTCCTACACATCAAGCCAAAAAAATTTTGCTCAAAATAACCTTTGAAGCAGCAAGCAGTGCAAGGTAGTACAGAAGTAGCACTCCATCATCACAGGCCACCCTCCAGCCTCAAGACAGAAGTAGCACTCCATCATCACAGGCCACCCTCCAGCTGCAAGATGCCACCTTTCAGTTTAAGCATACACATATGGCTAACTGCAGCTGATAAGAAGGCATGTATTCATGGGGTTTTTAAAGTGAAAAGTTATACCTTTATGTTCTGGGCAGCCTTACAGTAGTACTGTATAGTAGAACAACGTGGAGAAGTAAAAAGAATTTCCAGCTCAGGTTTTGGTTATGATACATCATTCTTGCGAAGATAAAATACCATGCGTACCTACAAAAATGATACTCCAGCTTCCCAGATGTGCAGCCGTGTGTGGATGTTATTTTAAATAGAACAAAAGCAACCACCACTAATACATGTCTAGTGTGACAGACTGACAGTTTCTTTTACATATGATTAAATTTTTAGTATCAGATGGGAATTCACAGCTGTCCTGCAGAGCTCAAAGAAAAGTGTTATTCAGCAAACAGGCATTAAAGAGCCTTTGTAGATATATAACCCCATCTGACATCATCCCTTGGTAGGAATCACGTGCTCCTAGTGTCCCATTTCAGACAAAGCCTTCCACCAGCCACCAGATCTTCAAATCCATCCAGATCCACACTGGATGGCCCATGAGTCATATTAATCGCACTATAGCTGTGGATATAGCACCTCCTCAGGAGACTTACAGGAAGACAGGAAATAAAATGTCAGTTTACTGAAGAAAAGGATTTGATAGCACACAGCCAGCCCATAGCCTTGTGGACAGTAAACACTCAGCGCCTGGCTTTTGAGGGTTGGCTTGATCAGAAGCTGACACCACAGTCAACGATCATTTCTCTTAGCACATAAAGGAGATAATTTGGGGGGGGACAGGGGTTAGTCCTACTGAGAGACCTCTTCTGGAACAAGACTCATTCATTATTCATTCTGGGGCTTCGCTGGTGGTGGTTTGGGCTTTTTTGTTGTTTGGGGGTTTTCTGGGGGTATTTCTTTGGTTTGTTCTGGGGTTTTGTTTTTTTTTTTTGTGGGGGGTTTGTTTGGTTGGGTTGTTTTGTCTTGTTAAGGTTTCTCCTAAACAGCCATTTTTAGGGACTTTAGAATACACAAGAGTGGTCAGCTACGTTTGAAAAAGCTTCCTCCAGAAGCTAGGTCATAGGCTTCCAGCAATACACCATTTTTCCCCCCATCATGCCTAAACGACATGAAGGGATCACAGAGCTTACACAAATGCTGGAATAGTGAAATAGGCTGTTTCCAACCAACAGCCTCTTCAAGAGCAGTAAATAAATACAGCTCTACCTGCTTGCTTTGTTTCTTTTAGATTCTGAACCCAGTAGCACATGCTCTCTTCCCTTCCTGCATGCCCAGGGTGACTGGGGCCCAGTCAGCCACGCTGCTCCTGTGGCTGTGGTGGGCACATCAGCCATGGGAGCACTTCTCCTCAAGGGGAGTGGCTGAATCTCCATGCATAGGGATGGGGAAGAACAAACCTTTCCCCAAGGAGGTTTTATAACAATGTTCAGAGCTCCTTAGCATGCACACCACCTGCATTTCTGTTTACCTTTCCTAGAGTATTTCATTTTACCTGCGTCTTACCTGCTTGCAATCAACATTATTCAGCCTTAATTCAAAGGTGACAGCAGAGAGTTACCAAGGACATGATTTGACTAGGTGACACAGCTCAGCAGCAATGGCTTAGCCAGCTCTGCTGGCAGCCTCCTGCACAGAAAACATTGAAGTCAAGGACTACTTATGACATACACGTGAATAGCACAGACTACATAAATGCCAGTGCAGTACTTTTTAAGGATTTCCTTACCCTTTGCACCCTGTGGAACCATAACACAAGATCTAGCAAGTAGATCAGAGACCAGGTTTAGAGCAGTTATTCTGGGGGACAGCACAATGTTTCAAGGTGCAATTACTTACTCAGTTCTATTAATTTTGAGCACAGAAGAAGTATTGCCTTTGTAACAAGGGCACGGAAGCAGAGTTCAGTACACTGGGGCTTAGCGTCCAGCCTGGCAGTGTCCCTACCCAACTGAAGTATGTATCTTGATTTCTCTCCAGAATATCACAAGAATACCCATATGTATGAGTAGTTTGGGTACAATGGCCAGCCAAAAAAATCCTGCAAAAAGAAGAATTTATTAGTTTCCTTGGCAGAATAATGGAGGGGAAAACATAATACCTCTATATATTAACACAGGTAAACAACTGGAGCACCATCAACATTTTTAAGATCTGACACAACAGTCCAGCAAGAAGTAAATGAGAGCCACGGGCTACTGTCTGCCCACTGCAGATGCACACTCCTCAGCTGTTTTAACATCACTCAGCAGATCTTCATTCAGTAGTGGAAGCTGCAGGGACCAAGTCATGTTCATGTGAAGCATCCGCACAGAGCAGATATCAGGAGCAGAGCTTCATTCAAGACCAGCAGTCACGCAGTTTCTCTGTCAGAAGAGAAACAGAACACGGGTTACCCATTGCAGTCATAAAACATGACCTGTTCTACTTAGAGCTTCACCCTCTGGAGGCAAGCAAGAAAAGCTTTGACTATGAGGTACAGTAAGGCTAGGTGTACAAGACTAGCAAGGCTTCTAAGCAGTGTTTTTAGCAACCCTCTTCAGCCCAGTATAACCACAAGTATCTAATTTAACATGTTTCTTCAGACAGCAGAAGCCCATTAACTTCCACAGACTCCAACATAAATGTGATCATGTATCATAATTACCATTCCAGTCACTTAGTGGGCGTACAGATACAGAACAAGCATTTTCCCCTTTCTAAGAATTTCACCTCTGCTTTTAGACTTTCTAAATAGTGAAAAACGGTGTATTTCTGGTGTCAGTCAGCATAATACAGCTTACTTTCAATTAGCTCTACAAGCTTCCTGAATGAGGCATTTTTCCCATCCATTTTTTCCATCCACTGTAAAGGTTTGTTAATCTCTAGACAGCTCAGACAAGAGGAAGAAGTGCTATGATGAGGAGGGTGGAATGTTGTGCCATTCTGCCTGCAGGGATACTTGGGTAAGGCTTGCAGTAGAAGAATGGCTTAATTTGTAAGCTAGAACAATAGATGACAGCTCATCCTCTTGCAGCTGTACTCATCCCCAGTGAGTCTGATAAAAATGCTGGTGAATTTTTTTTCCTTAACAAATGAAGGAACACTCTACAGCCATCACCAGGAAGCCTGAACCATCACAACTCCTTAATCTTTATGGGTTTAGTGGTAACTTTTTGTAACATAAATGCACCAAAAGCACTTCCCCACATCTCCAAAAGGATTTACAACAGATTACAGTGGTTAAGTCTCCAGTTACTGAGGCGACACTTTCATTAAACAAACTGAAAAAAAATGTTGCTATACTGCATAATGCTTCATCATGAAAGCTGGATTTTACTTACTAAAAACCAAGAGCCTATCTGGGAAAATACCACCTTCCCATCCTTACTCTCTTGCATCTGCCTATACTACTTATAATAGCAACTCTTATTTGTTTCAGTTCTCCTACTGACTTTACAGTAATTGTATTCTCTTGAGATTAAGACAGTATAGTGAAATATTACACTTTTTCCTAATCAGAAAAATAAAAAGCTATTAGCTGAGAAGGCTGCTTATCGCTTGAGTGAAGTAGCTAAAACAGTGTGACACTGAAAACCTTAAAAAGCCTCAAATGTCCTATATTAATCTTTTTTTTTCCAACCAAATAAAGAACCCCACAACTGTCCCTGCATGTTTTGGCTCAGATAACAGAATTAATTTTCAAACCCCTCTGCATATGCCCTGCCTGAGCACCTCTTAGAAACCACTACTAAAATTTAATTTCCAACTATTCTTTGTAATTCAAGGTTATGTCTGAGGCAAATAAAACCCTTCCAGAGAAATTCAGGAGCCTGAGAAGACAACTGTCCTTCACAGCAAGAACACAATCCACTTTCAGTTACAATGACTACCACAACGAGCACTAGAGAGAGCATTTAGGTAGCTATGGTTTAACAAAGGTTTTCATTTCATTGTATACCACAGGAAGAAAGTAAGCTGCCTTACAGGAAAAACTGTCAATAGTAAAGGGTGAGAGCAGCTCTGGAGAGCTGTGAACAGGTAAGCAGTAGGATCGCAGGGCAGCCAAAAGGAAAGCTGAGCTATGATTCAGTGCCTGAAAAGAGCAGAAAGATGGATGGGGAAAATACAAAAACCCACCAAAACCACACAGAACAGGGGTATGAAAGATTTTACCAGCAGTTTAGCCCCTTAACATAAGGACAAGAAGCAGGCTAAGGTTTTCTTCACATCTTTGCATGCATATTTCCCATACAGGAAAAACTACTTTGTCACAAAGTTTCCAAAAAGAAAGGAGGGACATAATGTTTGCATTTTGGGCTTGGCGCTGACAAGATTGTTTTCACTCTATACTGAGCTCTCATTTTTCTTTAGCCCATAGTGTCCTCCAGCTTTTTAACAGTGGCCTGGAGCAATCTTGAGCCTGTCATTATATCGTGGCCCTCCGAAGAAGAGGTCTTTGTCTTACCAGCTTCAGAGATTTCCCTGGGGGTGGAATGGAGGAAGAGGCAGCTCCAGGGCAGTGCCAACTCCTAAACACTCTGTAGGAGACAGAAGCTGTCAAACGCTGCTCTCAAGCGGAGCTGTCAAATTATTTCTGTATTTATAACTAAACTCATTCATACCCACGTCCAAATCAACCTGCTAGACTGTCTCCCAACATCTCCCAGCAGTTTCACACTTCAGGCTTCCAGGAGACACTTAGATGTTGTGAAGAAAAGTAGCAAACGCTTAGACAAAATGTACTGCTGGCATTGCTCACACCCCATTGAAGATTGTCACTGTTCTCTGATGGAGCTGTCACAAAACCCCATGCAATAAATGACAAGCCAACTCCAAAGCACTGCACCTAGTAAAAATTTAATATAATAAAACAAATTGAAAATGGCAACATTATTTTAACCGTTCACAATTAAAGTGGAAAAATTATAAGGCAGCCATTCATGGAATGATTTTGTGCACAAATGGTTTTGAAAAAGACATTAAAATCACAGTTCCATAAATGGAGTCAGGAAAACAGCTATGACCAAGCAGTGTTTTCCCCTAGAAAGCCAGGGTTGCTAAGGGATGTAATAAAAGGACAGTAAGGAAAAAAAAAAACAACCAACCAACTTTACTTTCAAAAGAGGTGAACAGGAATCTGAAATTCATTGTATACTTCCCCACCATACTGTAACCATTCCTCCCCCCACTGCTCCCAAGAGAATACAAATACATTTCCTTTCTCTTCTTCCCAAGTCCCAGCACAGAACGGGAAGAGAGAGGGAGAAGCAGCACTGTTTATTCCACAGCATCTCTCTCATTCTGCATACAGCTCATATGACAAGCACACACCTGCTACTGTCAAAAGCTCCTTGAAGGCTCTGAACTAGTTCCTGAAAAACAGTTTTCCTGGGTCTCTTGGATAGCATTAGCCTTTTACACAGCCCACCTGGAAAGTTATTTGAAGTCAACAGTGGTTCTCTATTTAACACTCAGTCATTTGACATGCCACAACTATGAAGAATTCCTATCCTGGTTTGACAGCTCTGCTGCCCTCACTTAAGTTAATGTCAGTGCAGCTTCTGCATCTGTCATCAGGTGCTGAAGGAGTATATTTCCCTTCTTTATGTAAGGAACAATAGAAGACTTAGAACAGTAAGGAAAATAGCTGAACACAAACAGCTTTAATCTAACTTCTATCTTCAAATAAGAATCATTAACAGAAAATAAAGCTGATGAGACTATAGATTTCCTAGAGGAATTTACAGACGGAAATGCACTTGGTTAAAGCATTACCTGCTAGACTTGCTGCCACCTACCTCACGGCAGAGAACACGGGCAAAGATGACTACTACAGAGAGTAAGAGGAATTTGTTTGGACCAAGGTCCCCTGAGGAGTAGAAAAATGATACCAGATGGCATTGACTACGTGTAGTGCCTGGATTTACTGTGACAGATGGGGAAAAAGGTAAAAACACAGCTATGATAAAACCAGCCATTTTATTTAACTCATTAAAATACTCTGCTTCAAGAAAATAATCCTCTATGTGAAGCTACCAATTAGGAAAACTTTGATCATTTAAAATTTTATATTTTCCTTATCACATAACCAGAAGCTTCCTTAGCTACTGCAGTTTCAGCTACAGAATTGAAAATAGTAGCTCAACACAGAGACAACAGAGGCAGCCAAAAGAAAAGGCTATTGCTGCTTCTAAATGGGTAGGAAAAAAAAATAAAATAGAAGTCTTCTACCACTTCACAAAGTTCCAAAATGAAAAGTATGCATTATCAGATTTTTTGTGCCAATTTTAAAGTGCCAATGTTTTAATTTAAAATCTCTCACCTGCTGCTGTAACTTAGCCTCTCTAGTTCATGAATAATTAAACTGAATATTACCCTTTCTGGTGGCTGCACCACAAATTGGGAATAGGATCTGAGGGCCAGGGGAAAAGAAAGACAACAAGATCTCTCAGCAGCAGCACCTCTGATGAGTAATACTCCAGAAGCTACATCAGCAGTGAAAAGGCTGGCTGTCACATCCCCATCAGCGCACACTGATGCCTGTAAAAAGGTACTATTGACATTCTCCAACACTGGAGCAAAAGGCATAAAATGAGACCTTACTTGTATACCTCTTGAAACTGTTGCTATTGTTATACATAGAATGAGGCAGAAGTGGAACACAGTCAGGATGCTACTTAACTATTAGGGTGGAAGTGCAAGTGACAGATGACAGTTTAAAGAAAACTTACTGTTTTACAAAACATAAGCATCTGGTGCTGCACTACACTATCTCCTGCTTCTGCTGCAGATCTTGCAAACTCTCCAGCTTCTGGAAACAGTTATGTGGGAAGAGTAAGCAAGGTAAAACACTGAGATTATTGAGCGAGAAGGTATTTGGGGGTAAATCAGGAAGAACACTGGGAGCTCTGGTGAAACATCACTGGGCATCATTCGCATCTGTCAGTAACCTGTATCACTGACCTTTTTAAACAGGTAACTTAGAAGTCGCATATGTATGCTGTAAAATAAAGTGCAGGAGAGGATCTCATCTATGCCACTAATTTTTTAGTGGCTTCTCAGAGCTTTTGAAGGTCTAATGTCAAAAGTGCTTGTTTAGGCCTGATACACTAATTCGATCTGAAAATACTGCCTCGTGGGAAAAAATGATTTCTAAGAATTTTGAATTGATTTTATATAGCAAAATACACGAATGAACAAGCACTCCCAGAGATCAATACTACGTTCAAACCTGGGATACACGTGTATTGTTACAAAGCCAACAGACAAAGCGACCACTAGTCCAAGAACCAGGCCATAATCATTACTGAATCACTAGACAAAGAGGACAATGACAAAAATGTGAAGAAGTTCAAGCGGCACAAAGGCCTGTGTAGTACACGTAATAAACAGCATGAGAAACACACTCATTCAGATGGAAACAAGAAGCACTTCAGTTAAGAAGATATTTCAAGCCTTGAAAAATCCATTTGAAACAAAAAAGAAAAAAAAATTTGGCAATGTTATCCTTAAAAAGTGCAGACATTACAGCTTAAAAAAAGTATGGCATTAAAAAGTTTTCCCCTAAAGAAATAATTTTATATTGAGTCTGCTCATGTCAAGCTTTCCTGACTTTTCAATGCACCTCAGCCATTAGAGTATAATATATTTTGCATAAGAGAAATGGTGTCTGACAAGAGAAGGCTGTGCCTTGGAAAGGAGGGATCTTCTATCACTTTTCTGCAGTAAGAGGCATCAGCAGTTGCCAGTAAGTCCTCCAGTAGATTGACCAAAACTAATGCTTACCAGGGTAAGAGGCAAATGCAGAGTTCCCAAAGGAAAAACAGAATGCCTAACCGATCCACTGGGAACCCACCAATCTGGATATTTTGTTTGTGGGGTTTTTGTTCAGAACTGCTTTAGTTACACTTTGTACGCTATACGTAGCATAAATATTTAGTTAAACTTCTTTTGTTAGCCTTAACACTTTTTATCTAATGATAAAAAACCCCGCACCCTCACTGATTTCAGCAGTTCAGACTTTTGAAAATGAGCTAATAAAGTTCTCTGGTCCCTCAGCAGCTGTCTCCATCAGATTTCTACTCTTCAGAGCCCAGAACAGCTCAGTTTCAAAGGACACTATGGGTATCTCTCTTAACAGTAGCAGTAATGCAATCACAGCACCCAGTACCTAATTCCTACTAATGTTTTTGGTGCTTTTGCTTTACGGACTTGGCAGAAGACCATCTCCCAGGGAACAGTGCCTTTTAAAAGTTTATTAACAGTTGCATAAACAATCAAAACACTACTCTCCTTGCTTCTACTCTCTGCCTTAATGGCATTCACTGCAAAATTTGGTTGCACTTTCTTAACCAGCTGATTCCCTACTCTAATCCTACACTTCGATTACATCAATTCTTTCCTATCAGTGACACTTCTGTGACAATTGCAGTGGTGTCCAGAGTTCCGAGTGTAGCCCATTTTTGCCATACAATTAGTGACAAACATCACGAGGACCAGTTGCATTGTCAGGACAACACCGAACCGATGAGGGGAAACCCCCTTCTTCATTATTAAGACTTCAACCTCTCACACAGCAGCCATCCTTTGTTTTTGCTCTCAGCTGTGAAAGCTGAATTGCAGGATATTTTGGTGATTGAAATTTCATGATGAGTCGCTATGTTCTTGCCTGCTCACTTTTCTTAAACTCCAAATTCCATCTTCCCTGAGAATAGGGCCAGAAGTAACAACTAAAATAGCAAATGTCTTCAGAAAAGAAAGTTACATAGAATTACGTCCGGCTGCCAAAGTACATTTTGCTACACTAAAAGCTTTCCCAGTATTCCTCATTTTCAATCAGCGTTCCCTCTGAACTCCATAAAGTAGATGGGATGGATGACGGGTAAGAGACAATGATAAAGGGAGCAGCCGACATTTACTGCTCATGTCAGATCGAGGAGAACGGTGAAATTTGAGCATTTAGTGATGGTGTCCAATGGACAAAACTAGAGGAATAAGGCATCCTATTACTAGGGCTGCCACCTCCAGACGACTGAGTCCTTTTCCTCCAGTTGATTCAGGTTTGTGGCTATGAGCAATTCCTCCTACTTCTGGGAGGACATGAACTGTGGCAACATAAAGAAAAGTCCCAGCAGAAAACAGCATAGCAACTCCTGTGGCATTAACTTCTGAAAGGGCTTCTTTGCTGCTCTGAAATGGAAAAAGACAGAAAGAACAAAAATAAGGATAAACAGATGTTCTTCAACCAATAATAATGCTCTGTAAGCACCCAGACACAGCGGGACTTCTACAAACTCTTGTGGTCTCACAGAGACTATGGTTCAATGTGTTACTTTGTGTCTTGCACCTTATGTGTAGTAACTGGCATTCTAAAGTTAGCATGTCAGAAAGATACCTCTCATTCCAGGTAGTTCACTTTGGACTTCTAGGAATCCTTAATAGAAGAAAAGTCATAGTGTGTGTCAAATGAAACACCTTGTTTGACCATCTCACAGCAACATACAAGATGTCAAAATGACAAAGTGCACTTAAAAAAAAAAGTCTATATTGCTAAACCACAAATTTTAGGAAGGACTCCCAAGACTTTTTTCCCCCCACTTTTTCAAAACAAAGAGTTCAGATCAGATGGTAGCCTTTAAATATCTGGTCCCCTGCTGGTCAGAGCAAGACTTGCTAGATTTAAGTCCCAAAATATCACCCATTCAATATTTCATTTGTATGTACAAGTGAACACCCCAATCTTTGAGAATTTCCATGCAAACTTGAAAAGGAAATGCATCTTCTGGATCAAAACTGAGCACCACTTCAGGTTCATACTAGGATTAAGATCACAGTACACATCATTAAATGTAATGAAATGCAAACCCACTTGTGTCAGTTTCAAAATGCTTCTTGAACAATTTCCAATTCAAATGTGATGTTAGTCCTAAGGTTATTTTTCCAGACTGGAGATGCATCTTCTGCTCTGGAGCTATAAAACCACTGTGACAGCCCTTATGCTTTATCAATTCTCTGTTCACAAAATGCAAACCCAACTCTTAGTAAGCCTACATCAAAAGAATACACAAAGAGCATTCTTATTTCTATTTACAAACCAAACCCCTTCTGCTGTCTCCTGTACAGCAGTATCAAATATAAGTCCTTTTCATCAAGTAAAGAGATTAGCCCAGATGATTTACTTAATCTTTCCTCTCATGCCTTGATTTTCATGAGATCACATCAGATTCTTGTCCTGGGTTCAGCGGCAGCAATCATTTTTCTCCTTGGTAGCTGGAGCAGCACTGATAACACCAGTGTTTTCAGTTACTGCTTGGTAATGTTTTGGTCTGACCAAGGACTTTCTGAGTCTCATGCTCCGCCGGGGAGGAGGGGAAGCTGGGAGGAAGCAGAGACAGGACACCTGACCCAAACTGACCAAAGAGCTATTCCATGCCACAGCACGTCATGCCCAGGATGTAAAATACTGGGGGCAGGAACCCGGAAGTCTCTCGCTCTCTTGGCTCGGTCAGGTGGTGAGCGGTTGTATCCTCTTCCCTTGTATTTGCCTTGTCATTATTATTATTGGTGGTAGCAGTAGTGATTTGTATTATACCTCAGTTACTGGACTGTTCTTATCTCAACCCATGGGAGTTACATTCTTTCGATTCTTCTCCCCATTCCCCCCCCCATCAGAGTGGGGGGGGAAGAGAGAGGGAGAAGTGAGTTAATAGGCTGCGTAAGATTTACAGCTTAAACCACGACAATTCTTTACAACACAACACCATAGTCTGTCACCAGCATGGCCCACAGCAATTAAAAATACATGAGTGTCATAGGAAATGCTGTGAGGAACAGAAGCATTTAATTTGGATAGAGATACAGAGTCATATGCAGTAGCCCACTTCACAGGCCATTTGTTGTACAAAGCCAAGACTACAGTTTTAAGGAGTGCAAGAGGCAAAAAGGCTGTTCTAGCTAAGGATTCAACCTCTGATGCAGCACAAAAAAACACTTTGAACATACAGGAACAGTTCTGAGACGGTGGGAGAAACTAGCAAATATTACTGGGGGCGTATGAGGATGCTGGAGAGGGACTCTTCATCAGAGACTGTAGAGATAGGACAAGAAGTAACAGGTTCAAACTTAAACAGAGGAAGTTTAGGTTAGATATAAGGAAGAAGATCTTTACTGTGAGGGGAGTGAGGCACTGGAATGGGTTGCCCAAAGAAGTGGTAAATGCTCCATCCCTGGCAGTGCTCAAGGCCAGGTTGGACAGTCCTGGGTGACATGGTTTAGTGGGAGGTGCCCCTGCCCATGGCAGGGTGGTTGGAACTAGATGATCTTAAGGTCCTTTCCAACCCAAACCATTCTATGATTTTCTACCTGCACATTATGATGCATGCAGCAACACTGAAAATTCCTCAGTTATAATCACCAGACAAAAGCTGGTATACGAATAAATCTTTCAGAGTGGGGAGCAGCAGAAAAAAAGTCAGAAACCAGCCTTCTACAAAAACCTATACAAAACTCTATAGGAGTTAAATCACTGGTTCTGATGGAAAGCAAGGGTTATTTTTTATTTCACGCATTCATACTGCTACCTTTTCATCCACTTATTTTATCATCTCCATTCTGCTAAATTTTTCAAGTAGTTTGGAATAATGTTCTATGAAACTCATTGATTTCTTTTCCCACACTCCACCACTAAGCTACATTTTAGGTAGAACAAATCACAGACCTACCTTGCTTAGCCCTAAGTATGTCACCATTGACATAACAGGTGCTGCTAACGCAAAGACCAGCAAGTGTTTTCTAATTCGATTCCGTTCCAGCCCAGCGTGCATCAGGAAGGAAACCAGGCCAAAGGCAGCTGGTGCCTGCAAAAAACAATATTCACTTGTAACACAATACTTTCTAAAACCCTCTGAAAACCAAGATAAAGTTGAAATAGGACTTGCTACACTGAAGTGTACAGAACTGGAAGAAATTCAGGGAGAGCACTAGCATGTTGCAGTTAACCCAAATGCAACAGTAGCTTGCAGACAGCCCTACCTTAATAACCACACCTAATGGAAACTCATGTTCTGGCTATCAGAGTACACATATTTGTGTAGTCACTAAAAATATTAAATGTTCACTCTTACTTGAGTCACTGCTGTAATCCCCAAGTCTCCATAAACTTCCGCGATTCCTTTTTTTCATCCTGATACTACTACACAACCTTAGATGGACAGTTTCTTTATCTAGAGCACAAAAAAATTCTACAAAATCCCCCATGATAGATAACTGTCAGCTTCCACACAAAGACTTAAGAGCTCTTTGACTAGCTCACCATTCAGTTTCATTTCTGTTCCCACTGGGAAGCAAACAAACATTTCCTTCTCTCTTTGCTAGCATTCAGTCTCTTATCCACAAGTCATAGCTGTCCTGCACTCATGGAATTTACTATATTTTCACCTGCATAAGGACAATAGCAATCCACCCTGACATTTTTCAGGTAAGACAAACTAAAAATACATGGAGCAGTTTAATACACAGATTTATTTTTTTTTTAACCTGGAAGAAGGAAACCATGAGTGAAGGAAAAAAGCTGAGAAAGACAAAAGCATCAATCAGGAACAGAAGACAGAAAAATAAAAAAAGACAGCAGAGAAGAAATGTGTTTATCTTTCAATACCAAAAAATTCTTTATAATCTTTCATAGCAGAAATTTCCCTCTTCTAAAGTTATACAATTTCAAAAGTCAGTTAATTGGACCATTAAGAATAACAACAGGTTTCACTTGGCAATAGCCATAAACGAAGATTCACAGCAAGATGTCACACTGATGTTGCCACCTCTGAAGTCAGTTACGTAAACCACAACTTTTGTATGAACAGTGAGAAGATACAGTAGATCCAGCTTTCCTAACATTTTGAATGTGCAATTATACAAGCAAGGTTTTTGGAGGAATATATGACTTACTACTGTAATATATGTATATGCTGCTACCATAAGTCAAATATGCATCTGCATACATGTGTTTAGAACCTACATAGCTATCTTTGCACAAACATCAAGGAGAAAGATCTTCCAATCTCCAAGAGCCGCTGTTTGCCTGTTACCATCAGAAAAACAAATTTTTTTTGGCATATGACTGATGTTGAAGCTACTACAATAACACAGGTAACCAGAAGTTACAATCTAGTACTCTGTTATTAAGTGGTTTCAAAAGACTACCGCTTTAAACAGTAAAACCCTACCAAATACACTTCCCATTTTCTTAAGAAAATTACAGAATAAATACCCTGCTGTGATCAGCATAAAACTACTTTTCCTCCTTGAATGCACTAGTGTGTACTTCTGTGCTCTATCCTCTAGAACTTCTTCAAATACAACTCTTACAGCAGTAGGAATCTGGCAGAGGAGTTGTTTGAAAAACACAAACCACCACCACACTAGCTTCAGAAGAAGTCACATGAAGCTCCCACATGTTTTCATGGGCTATTCTCTCCCTTCTTTTGGGACACTTCCCAACCATTGCAACCAAAGCAGGCAGTAGGCAGTCAGAATTCTCTCTCATTCATACTCCCTTCATACTTAGTACTCATCATTCACTACTGCGTCACACATTGTACCAGGGGTTTTTGGTCCTTGAAGCTGTATCACTAACCTGTCAATTTTGACGGTGTTACACACTTCTGTATCACATCACTAAGGAAACTGCAGATCTTTAGTAATTTCTGTATGCTTTAACAGTCTTCTAAAGAGCAAAAAAGATTTTCTTTTGGTGATGACTTACCTTGTGCAACATAATTGCAACAAACACTATCAACTGGACACTAGTCTGAGAAGTTGAAGCTGCTGCACCCAATGCAACACCATCAGCTGAAACAGGAATGCAAATTTATGATTATTCCTCCGCATTAATTTCAGCTTTCCAATCCCCTCAACAGGTGATGGCACAAAACATGTTGATTCAAGAAGTCCTGTTACTCAAAATGCCATTAACAATACCAATCCAACACGATTCACTCCCCTTTGTTTGTTAAGCCACAATAATTACAGGGTATTAGACAACCTTCAAGAGGAGCTGTGGCTAATTTCCCAAGACTATAAAAATCATAGAGAAATCTATTCAGTACTGACACATTCTGACAAATTAGAATCAGGTAAGAAGTTTAGTTTTTTCAGACTTCTGTAGTAGAAGTGGTTTCTCTCTGAATTAGAAAAAATCTGCTTTAGATTCTAAGAAAGAATTTTAATTACTACTCTTTAAATGAATTTTCAAATAAACTGTTGTAAATACTATCTTTTTACCTTTAACATAAATATATTGTCTATACAAAATAGGAAATGCATTCTATATTAATCCTTAATATATAGACATTTCATTTAGTGAAGAAATCTTTTTATCAACACCTTATAACTTATCTAGGCAATAACTATTAGTAGTGGAGATTAAAGAGCATATTTATACTACACATATATAGTGAAAAATTACAACACGAACATGGGTTGGCTGCAAAACACATGTAACTTTTTAAGCCCCGCAAGTCAGCCCAAATGTCTGTCAAATCTTTGTGCTCCACCCTATTATGTCCTCTTTTCCATAAAATACATCTCTTTGAACTTACCAGGTTTTTAAATACGCAGGTCAACTGACAAGCAAACCCAAAAGCGTTTCATACTACTTATCAAATGTGTTGGCGTGTACTGAAATTTAGCAGCTAAAGCAGCCAGCAAAGGAATTGAAGAGGCACAGTGAGCATCACACAACTTTTCAAACAGGAAAAATAAAGTTACAATACTGCACCCAAACAATACTCCATGGAACATTCTGAGCACTGTACTATGCTTTCCCAGTGAGTTTTGGGAAAGATCCTTAGTTCTCCCCACCCTGTGTTTTTGTTGTTGTTTGGTTGGTTTTGGGGGGCGGTTTTTGTTTTGGTTTTTTTGGGGGCTGCTTTTAAATAAAAAGCCACCTTCAAGAAAAAAAAAACCAAGTGTTTTCATCACATCTAAAGATAAGCTGCACAGCAACAGAAGTCCAAGTCCTAGCAGTAGGTCCCACATTACCTGCAGCATGGACTACTAGTCCCAGTGTTGTTGTGATTTTGGAGTTGCCGGATCTTGCAGCCTCTGGATCTGAAATAAGGAAAGTTAAGAGAACAAATACATAAATTATGCTGGAGAAACATGTATCACTGCATATGTGTCTACCAGCTGCTTAGGCAGTTATAATTCAAAACTACCAGCTTTTGTATTTTTGCATTAGGTTTACTGTAAAATAGTCTGATACCTAACACTTCCAAATCACCTGAAGTTCTGTCAACAAGTGACAGAATCAAAGACAATGCTTTGCAATTTACAGGATCATTAACACAGGCGGCAGCAGCAGCTGTTTTTCTTAACCTCCTGAAACCAAATGTTAGAGTTCTGTGCTACCAAGGGGAAGAATAGCTAGTTTTGCATGCCCAGAATCCAGAGGTGCTTGAAGAGTCAGGATGATTTTTTCCCACATAGCCCAATGTTGGCATTTTCCTTCAGGTGACAGTCTGGGGCAGTCTCTACTGCACTGATTCTCTGACAATTCCTAATAAGCAATAAATTCTACTTGTCATGGCAGCAGTTGCAAAAACTTCCCTCCAACGTTAGTCATCATAGAGGAGAAATGCAACTAGTGCTGCTTGAGATCCAGTGACTTTGACTGCAATTGTTTGACAACTGCTCTGAGGACGCTTGCAGGTTAGCTCATTACACAGCACAACAGGGCAATGTCCACCACTATGCAATCAGCAGCGAAGCTGTACAATGGATCACTGCAATGAACCGAGCAGGCAAGTCCTACACAGGTATAGAAACCTCTTATTGTTCAACTGTTTAATTCTAAACAGTTGAACAGCTGTTACTTCATTATACTAGCAGTCAGTATGCTGAGGCAGGCACACTTACACAGCTACTTTGTAAGTCTGCACTGTAACCAAAACAGAGAGTCCAGTCCTATTCCTTTCCTCCTGTTCCCACACCTCCAGTTTCTCCCCAGTGCCCAGGCACCCACACAGTTGCCCGGTGAGTCAGATCAGGGAAGGGAGCTGGCTAACAACTAATGTATTCTTTTCAGTCAGATTGATCCTCTGAAACCAGGGGAGCCTCTTTGAGCAATTCACTGTATAAGCTGCATCTGGGTGACTGTGATGGAATACTCATACCAAATAGGAGGAGATATTCACAGAGAATGTTTCCTCTGAATTTGTTTTAGAATGACCAGAACAAAAAACACTCAAAGAGAGCTACATTTGGTTTCATACCCCCATTCTGGCCAACAGAATTTTTACTGCGAGGGTGGTGCACTGGAACAGGTTGCCCAAAGAAGCGGCAAATGCTCCATTCCTGGCAGTGTTCAAGGCCAGGTGAACAGAATCTTGGGTGGCAGAGCCTAGTGTGAAAAGTCCCTGCCTATGGCAGGGGGGTTGGAACTAGATGGTCTTAAGGTCCTTTCCAACCCTAACTATTCTATGATTCTATGATAGTAAAATCCAGCCACCTATATGACAACAAAACTACCAGACGTTGGTTCAAATGACAAAAATGTTTTTCCATGGTAATTTTAAAAAACATTACAAAAACACTACAACATTTCTTCTGATAGAGGTACAGACTAGACAAAGCTTTAATTAATATCCTATTTTATAGCATGTATCTCTTAACACAAATCAATTTTCTCCTAGTATTTGCTCTGATCAGAGACATAGAAAAGGGTCATAAACTGTACAAATCAAAGATTCCCCTGCCAGTTGCTGACCTGCATCCCCCTGTCATCCTTAGTGCCACTGTTTCCTTTGAAAAGCTCTAAAAATCAGCTAGATATAACTGCAGCTCCATTTACGCTTCTCCAGCAGCAGAGAGGTGTCACAGCCCCTGTACTGGCTTCCCATCTGTCCCACCACACTAACCTCATACAGGCATTTCAAGAGCTGCACTGTGAACTGCCAAGGATCCAACCAAAATATACCTCTCTGCGCGCACCATGTGTGCACACACGTTTTATTCTTCCTTCAAGACAAAATCCTTAATTTTTGCGGGACAATTTCCACCATCAGAGGAGATTATGTAGGAGAAAATGAGCAGCCAAAGGCAAAAAAATACCTTTTCGGATGATAAAATACCTTTGGTGCACTCAGTCTGAGCATGAAGCCATAGGCAGAAAACAAAGGCAACCACAGGCATCTTAACAGTTTTCAGTGATGTTGAGATACCTTTGCTCCAGGCAGAAAGCATGTGGAAGTAAGTGAGGCTCCAGAGCAGTAGGGGAGCGCAGCTGTGCAGTTACAGGAAAGTATCAGAGCTTACATCTAGTAATTTCTGGAGTCTTACTTAAGGTAACTTGGTGTTCTTTGCAAATTTTACCTACATGTATGAAAATTAAGTAGGAAAAACAAACAAAGATAAGACTAACCTGAAGGTTTTTGGAAAGCCAAAGAAATCCCCTATGGGTGATACAATAAAACAGACTCAAGTGTCACTATATGTCCTCATACAGTTATTTCATGTTAGCAAAGCAAGCTCTCAAACTATGCTGAATTCCAGGACAGATTTTCAGCACAAACACTTCACCACAGACCCTGCTTTTTGTTTGTAGAGCACCTACTAAAATTCTCAGCATGACTGGTCAAATTAAATCCCAGTAGCATTAAAAAAAATTGCAATGTGCTAATTAAGACTAAGTCAGTCAATCAATCAACAGGTCTAAATGAAGTGAATCTTTACTTACCATCTGCAGAGTGCACATGAGAGCTGCCTATCTGATCCACCAACAGCATGAAGACAAAGCCAAGGACAAGGGATACACCAATGTAAGCATGTAACCTGGAATGGTCATGGCCATACTCATGTGCAACCGGGATTTCTGCCACCTTCTCAGACTCCATCACATGCTGCATCTCACTCGCCGGGTGATGCTTCCCTGTGGCAGGTAAGCAAACAGATTAGGAGACAGGGGACTAAACATGGCCAGGCTACTTTGCTTAAATACTACATTTTAAATACAAATTGATTGATAAAAATCACGAAATAATTCATTTTTTAACTGAAGTTGCCAATTTTGTCAGTATTGAGAGATACTGCCAAGCAGATAAAGTCATAATCTTTATTTAAGTAAGAAAATACAGAGTGAAGAAGTAAAATAGGTTGAATTCACTGAGACCTAATGCGACTTTTTAAGACTAACTTCTTATCTCAAAGCATCAGCCTCTAATTAAATAAGTTAGCATCAATACAGACTAGAACAATTAAGTCAGCACACTGTCCTACAAAAGTCAGTACCATCCTAGAAACCTAAGAAGTACAAGCCCTGGAGGTGAATATTGTGCGGCTGCTCCTTTCCCTACGCACGTTTTAACTCCATGTCCCCACCCCAAGTCATTTACTTTGTCTCACTGAGCTACCCTGAAACTACCTTGAATCAAGGTAATTATAATGTCTGAATTGATTATAATTGTAGTTCAACACAGACTATCTCTCCTGATTCAACCTTACAGTTTTAAAGCTTACTCTAGACATTTTATTTAAGTGAGCAACAGTACAACTTTCATGCACATAACTTTATGGCAACAAACATAATGAAGCATAGCATAAACTAGGGCTCCCCAAACATCTGCAGCTTAAGTGACATAAGTAAAACTTTTTGTCAGTCTGGGAGATCTTTTGGTTGGCAAACACTCTTCAGAGGTTTTAGACATTAAGAGCAAAAACTTATCTTCTTGCTGGAGTATTCATACACCTTTTTGGATGAGACAATTATAATATCCATCCAACTCTACATAATGTTGGCCAGTGCCATTACTACAGACAAAGCACATCACAATAGGCTTGGGCCTGAAAGTTTTCACAAACTTATTTGTGCTGAATAAGAGTGAGCAGTAAAATAACCATACCATACAGGACTGCTGCCAGCTATATTAAAAAGTTAACTTTGCTTCAGATCATGTCAAGCCATATGACATAGAGGGCGACTCAAGACAATCTTTGTGATAGTGTTTATTGTCAGAGGAATTTTATTTGCTGGTAATACTCAAACCAAGGTTTCACTACACATACACATAGGCTTATGATCAAATAATAATCTGAACCATGATATGCTATTTGCTCTCAGCCTACAAGGTCAAAAATTAAAAGTTATTTATTCTGTGGCCTGTAGAAAAATACAGAAGTAAATTACTTTTCTATCAGTGATAAACACCTGTTCTGGTAACCAGCCTCAGAGTTAAATTACACTTGAAACTGGGAAAATAAAGGCCCCTCTCTTTCCTCCTGCTTCCCCCCGCTGAAGTTACATGAATATACCTCAGTGCTCCTTTAGGCACCTTGCTAGGCTCAATTATGTTAATGTGTGAATTAAAACAAAAACGCACTGAAAGCTGTCAAGTTCTCACAATCTTAAGCTTAGCTCTGATTATCCTATGTTTATAAGAAAAATATTGGAAATATTTTTTCATGTGAAATCTATAATATCCATAAATCTTGCCTCTTTGCAATACAAAAAAATCTATACAGACACACTTTAGACATGATACTGAGAGTTAGGAATCGAGTCTGAATTCATTCACAAAACAAATTATTTTTTCCTAGGTAAATACTTCTGATATTACTACTGCAGTAATGGGAAGCATCTTTTTTTCTCCAAGTACTAAACCTCAAGTTATAAAGCATACAGCTCTAAACAGCAGGCTGTACATTTCATGCATGAACAGTATGCCCCATTTAGTGGCGGAAAAAAAAAGCAATCATTCACAGCAATTGTATTTACTGCTAGCCTTATCATTACAAGGAAAGTTTAGTCTACTTCAAATTAGAATTGAATGGAGAGCAAACACATAACTACAGTTCATTAGAGACATCCTATATTAGAGTGCACAAATTACAGTACAGTATAAAAGCATAATCAGAGGTTCTTTCACTTCTTGATAAAGGATGATTTCATATTATTCTTCCATTTATTTTAAATCTAAGTAGAAGAACAAACTCAGTGGAAACTAAAGATAAATTATAGCATATTTAAAATGAAATTCAAAACAGTGTAGAAACAAGAAATATATAAAAAAAACAAAGTACAAGAAAAGTAGAGCATTACAATTATCTCTCAATCCCAGATAAGCAATAATGGTACAGGCACTTGCAAAGTTCTCTACAGCCTCAACTTTTTAGTCCATTCTCCTGTAACCACTAAGTTGTTGCTGTTTACCTGCAGACAAATTTCTGATTCTTAACATGCTGGAAAAATCTCATACATGCAATGGTAATATAATAACACAAGCTAAAGCAAGCTTTAAAGTGCACTCCACACAGAGGCAATGAGCCCTGACTTTCAAATACTGTCATAATCTCAAATTGAGGTTTACTACGACTTTTGGGTATAAGATGTGCTCCACACTCATGTGCCTACATGATACAATCAGTAGTAGCTTTGAGCTATTCATTAAAGGCTATGAGGTTTTGAAGAATGGTGACAGTGGTCTAGAACAGGATGCTTGAATACAGAACCACGCATGGATATCTGCTTCATTATAATGAATACCTTCACCCAAGAAGGAAATGCCTCCTACTCTGAAAATTAGCCCTATATAATAATTTTCAGTCAAGTATATTAAGGTCACTTAATTCCAATATATTGTTCAGCTTCAAAGGAGCAAATTTTCATGAGGGATAAAACACTTTCTGCAATTGCTTTAACTGAGAAGCAATCTAAACTACAGAAAGCAACAGCAAATCATCCACAATTTCATTCTCTGCCAAAGGCAACTGTACACTTCCTTTGAAGTTCCATCGAAGTTAAAGTTTAACTTTTCCCAGAAAAAGGGACACTATACATGACCTGGCATAAATAGCTGTGGTCCCATGAACAGTACGCTACCTGGACTGGCAAATAATTGGATTACTCAGCAAGTCATCAATCCACTGCCTGATCACGCCCCTCTATCAAATCACCATAAACATGCAATATCATGCCTACTGCAATTTTGTGATCCTGTGATGGCTTTGTATCATGCTGCTGTGAAACCCTTCTATCAATCTCATGTTAAAAGCCCTAGAAACAGTATTCAGTATAGCCTAACACCACAACCTAAGTTATCTTAAAAAAGAGTGGCTGAGTTTGGCTCTTACCTTCCAAAATGTCTTCATAAAGTGCATGTACTCCTTCTGGCACAATGACAGCCAAGGCAGTTCCACACAGCAGCCCAGCACCCAGAACAGTCACCAACTTTAATCTTTCCTGCAAGCAAGTACAAAGCAAGTATTACCTTTAAGAATAAAAATGCTTTCTTTACTCTCCAGAGGTTGGGGGCAGAAAGGGGAATTATCCACAAAACCTCTTGCTGATTTCAATTCAAGAGCACCAGTTACATAGTCCTATATTTCTAACAACTTTCTAGAAGCAAACATATCCAGTTTCCAATGCAATCAAGTGAAGTAGGAAATGAAAATTAAAGATGACCCATTGCTTACATCAGACAAGAAATAAAAAGTAGCATACTTGAAAACAGCAGGAATTGTTATATTTGGCACTGATGATTATCTGAGTCTAATTTACAAGCTGAGGCCTCAAAATGTAAGGTCTGCAGAGACAAAGACAGACTAAAAGTGACTGAATTTTGAAGCATGTCTGCAACTCTACATTTCATCTCCATTCCAGGTTTGTTTTCAGGATATTCTTCCTACTAGAAATTTTACTTTAACATGCAGGTCCCTTAAAATCACTGCTAGGTATAGCACAGCACAGGATAAATTGCCTGTTCCCAAAAAAAGCCAAACTAAATAATAAAATACAAGGAAAAAAATAAAATTGCCAAAGCAAAAACATTAAGACAAGAGAATCCATAGCATAAACGCATCTACAGATACAAATACACTGGGCAATTAGGAGCGTAAATTGGTAAGACAGCTAGATTTATATAACATAGAAAAGAACAGAATTCCTTTAAAAATATAAAACTGCGGACAGAAAAGTAAAAGAAAGAGCTCCTAAAGCAGAATTGTAAAAAAATACTTTAAAAAGGCTTATTCAAATGAGAGTTTGAATGATGGAACTGCACCAAACTAATAATGGGGCTAACACACATTTCATGTCAGAATTTTTCCTTTTTTTAATCTGATTAGGAGATGTATAAATGCAGAGCAATGTGTATTGGGTTTATAACCATTTCTAAGCCTTCCAGTAGCTTTTTAAAATGCAATGAAGTCTTTAAAGGCATTTAAGGCAATATAAAATGATATTCCACTCTTCATGTCCATAAAGGCCATGGTAATCCCCCTTTCCCTGTGCAAAGGCAGATTATAAAATAGATTTGTTACACAAGTATTGCAATTTTGCAATTAAACCATAACAAAAAGTACATAAACTTAATGTTTTATAGTAAAATAATTTGTATTTCATTAAGAATTTGTACAACAAGATTAAAAAACACATGCAAAGAGTTTAAAAGTACTTGCTACTGTTAGTAAGGGTTACCTTCCTAGTTATATTCTAATCTGGGGGAAAAAAGCTTATAGAAATATCACCCCTCCCAAACTGACTATATTCTGATTTAACAATATCAGAACAGTTTACTATTACCCTGTGACTACAACATTGACAGGCTAAAGTCAAAGCCATGCACTGAAAATCCAATTATATAAACATCCAAAAGATTCTGAAACACAACAACTCAGAGGCTGTTTCCCATCATTTCCGTAAGAGCCCTTATCATACCTCACATAGCAACCATGGGAGTTTAGATCTTCATAACAACTATGCAGCACACATTCAGTGGCAGAACCATCATCATCTTCCATACATAGTGAGATGTCTGGGTGCTACCAAAATACTAATGTTGAAGACCAAGGACCTGGAGACAGCGGTCAGCGTTTAACTAAAAGGAAAACACTTGTTGCATATCCTCATTATGTCATCAGTTCTCCTTCATGCGCCATGATGACACAAGCTGTTTAGTCTCACCCAAAGAGGCAACACTTGCCTAGGAGACCTAGGAGGCTCTAGAGATGCACAGCTAGCTTTCTGAAAACAAGCCAATGTGACAAAAAAGAGAACAACTGCAGCATTACTGGGGAATATTCAAATAGTAATACGCAAGAGATGAAAAAACACCTGTAAAGTTTCTAAAGGCATGCACATGGCATATATAGCAACTATACATGGTAGATTGTTATACAGTGGTAATCCACGTGAAAAGATAATCTTCAATACCCACTGTTCATAAAGTCATTTTGCAAAAAAAATAGAATCTTACAAGCAAACCCAGGATTATCTTAATATTGCAGCACTATAATCTATTTCATATATGTACATAAACACAAGGGAAATAAGCTTTAGAAGTAATACTGGTTTATTACAATTGCTTGCTTTTATCTGAGCATCTGTGAATTCTAAAGATCCATTAAAATAATGCAAACTAACAAGTTATTATCTCAAGAGATATCTCCATGTCCTTTTCAGTACAAAACAGTTTGTCCAAAATACTTAGTCCAACACAGTGCTTACTACAAATTAGCATAAAGCGGAAAGGGTACATCTGTATACACAAATACAGTGGAGCTCTATTCAGTCTGTACCCTTTTACCACCAGTATTTAGTCATGCCTGACTTTGCTGGAGTTTTATACTGATCTGAGTCAAGTGTGAACTGAGTCAAGGATTTTTGAGAGTTCAAAATACCACAATAAACTTGACAGTGTATGTGGGGACTGTTAGTAAAATGCTGCACACACAGAAGACTATTAAGTTAAGTACATGATTACTACTTAATACAGTGGTGGTTTTGGATCCACAACAGAACTGTCTTTCTGCAGCTGCTGAGAGCCCCAAAAGGTTTAGAAGCCTCACAATTCAGCTATAAAAATATATAAGAACCACATAAACACAGGTCAAGAATGCTACCTTCAAACATCACTGAAGATAAAGTCTGATGCAACAGGTGACTATCAAGCACATATATGAGGAAATTCCAAATTAAATAAAAACCAGACGATACTGGCATGCTAAGCAGCACCCTGAGCAAAATTCCAAGAAAACCCCTCCTAGGCTTCAGCACAAAAGTGAGTTTTGAAGACAGCAGAAGCAACAGCACTGAAGACACATAAAAGAAGGTCTATCAAAGCAATGGCAAAACAGAACTACGCCAATGTTTATGTAAAGGCTTCAGAAGATAGTCATGTTTCAATCACTTAGCTGAACTGCACTGTTATGAAACAGGATTGCCTTTCCTTCCATGCTGCTGAGGGTCTACTGCTCAAGCACAACTAGCTCTGTGACTTGACGGGAGAACAAATCACATCTCTCTTCCAGCACTTTCCAAACTCTTTTCCTCGCTTTCCAAACCACTGCTCCCAGTAGAAACAGAAAGTCTCTCATAAGAGAGCTCTTATTGTCTTAGAACAACTAGACTCTCCCTACAACACACCTCTAAACAGCAATTATCAATTAGAAAGAGAAGAACCCCTCAGGCATCAGAGGACATTAGAAGATTTCCAGAGACTAACAATCATCATCACCTGATTCAACAATCATTTCTTAGAGGCACCCAAACACGTTTATTTCTAAACTCTTTTACTACTTGGAAACTCCTTCAATCTAGGAAAGTCTCCCTCTCCTTTAACAACACCCAATGTATTCAAGATATTTTTCCAAAAGAATGCCTTCAGTTACACAGGATAGAAACATAACTTTAAGTTGCATTATAATCAAAGAGCTACAGTTTAACTATCAGCATCACAACCTGTGAACAGAATCATGAACCAGAACAAAGTTTTCTGAGAACATTCTCAGAATCGTTTTTAAAAGCCCTAATTTAAGTACCCCATAGACACATAATAACAGTTAACCTCTGAGCTCAGTAGTTACTGACACAAGCTTCCAAGAACGTGCAGCTTCTATCATGTCTTTCCAATACACACTACGACTTTGCTTCATCTGTGGCTGAGACAATTTGGCTCAAATCTGGCACACTTAAACGGCTTTTACACCGTAAAGATAAGCATAATTCTACACTGTGATTCTGAATAAACACCACATTCACAACTTTCCTAAAAAGCTTTAAATCACAACACCCCTAACAGCACCTCCACACTTACAAGGGGACAGCACAAACTCCAGTTTCTCCCTTAGCAATCAAAGCGCATTTCAGCGAAGCCGTCTTACCTCCGAAAAATTAACTGCCAAAGGGATAATTCCTGCCACATAGCAGGCCACCAGCATGGCCAGAGAGAGCAGGCAGATGGAGCGGAAGTCATCCATGTCGCTGCGTTCCGTCCGGTCCCTTAAAGTGAAATTCGAGAGCAACTTTTCCACCTCGTCCCGCACGCCTTAACCCGTGCAGACACCGAGCTCCCAAGAAGGACTGCCAGCCATGGCTCTCTTGCCCGACGGCTCCGTCCGGCTCGGACCCCGACAGAAGCCCCTCCGGGCCGGGCGTGCGGCAGCCGCAATGCCGCCGGGGCCGCCCAACACCGCTGCTGGGGAACGCCGGGGCGGGCAGGCCCAGCCCTCACCTGAGGCAGCGGGGCCTTCCCCTGCACCTACCGCCCCCGAGGGGAGATGGGAGAGGGGGCTACAGCGGGCGGGGAGACGGTCTAAAAGGGACGGGGGATGGCGTAAGGCGAGGAGAAGGCACAAGGAGCCTCGGAACCGATGCCTCCACTCGCCCAGCCCCGCCGCTGCCTCAGAGGCCAAGTGGCACCTCCGCGACCCAGCACTTCCCCTTCCAGGGCATACTCCCGGCCCTCCACCCCGCTTCCCGACTTCAACATGGCTGGCGAAGCCGCACCGCCCAGTGCCTCACGCGAGCCGCGGGGGGAAGGAGCGGTTCCCTCATCAAAGATGGCTGCCCAGGACGTTTCCACCCCTCCGGCCCGGCGCGGCCCGCCTCTCCCGGCATCCTCAGCGCCACCCCCGCCGCGCGGCCTCCGGCTTGCGCGTGCGCGAGACTGCCGCGGTCAGCCGTTAGCGCGGCGCTTCCGGCGGGCGCGGGGGCTTGTGGGGGAATCGTCGCGCGCCACTTGTCCGCGGCGGTGCTGAGGAGTGGGAGCCGTGATGGTGAGCGCGGGCACGGCGGCGGGGCGGGCACGGCGGGCACGGCGGCCCAACGGAGCCTCGGCTGGCCGCGGGAGCAGGGCGCCGCTCCCCGGGGTGCTGCCTTTCCCCGCCTGGGGCAAGGGGTGGCTGCCGGCGCCGTGGGCGGGAAGGCGCGGCGGGCAACGGGGGAGGCCGCGGCCGCCTCTCCGGGCTGAGAGTGCCCCGCCACCGGCAGGGTTTCTCCGGCACAACGGCCCGGTGCTCTCGGGCAAGGAGGAGGTGGGGAGGAACGCCCGCCCTGGCGTGGAGCGGGCTTGCCCGGGAGCCTCGGCCCCGTCCCAGGGCGGCTATGGAAGCGCAGCTCTTCCCGGCGAGCGCTGTCCTGTCTGATGCCTACCTTCAATGGCCGATTTGCATTAACTGAGGAGGTTTCTGCCCGTGCTGCTTTCCTGGCTCCTTCCCAGCACTTGGAGGAGGGAAAGGCGGTAACTTGCGCTGGTGGGCTGCTTGAATAGCACGCTAAAGTACAAAGGCCTACCAGTCGCAATAGGTTGTTGCGTTCATCTAGTAAATTTGAATATGTTGAAGCAACTTTTCGCCCTGCGGTGGAAGGGCGGCTTCTTCTGCGTTTGTAGCAGACTTCTGCATCTGTCTGGCACTTTTTCAAAAGAAGTTAGCTCCTACTAGGGTGAGCAGCCATAAGCCCTGGCCCCTGTTGTCCAGAGTGGAATCATGTGACACTCAAACCTTAAACCACTCTTTCTGCCTTGCAGAAAAACTGAAAGGCATTTATTTGTGTGCAATATACTACTTGTATTTGCATCACTGCATATCTTGTTCTTATAGCCCTTATTTTCCTTTGTTTTATTTGGTTTATTTTTTTGGGAAGGGGGTTGTTGGGGTTTTTCTACTTTATTGTTGAATTGATTACAATTGGTGGAAGCCTCTTTGCGCAGATGCTGCCTAGCTCCTGCTGGTTTGACTGTCAGCAGTGCCTTAACCATTTCTACACATTTGCGTCTTCAGTAACTGGAGCACTCTCTAACATACTCTTTAGAGGTTCAAAATTATTGTGGTATAAACCATGTGGTATCACATTCAGTGACCTGCTTAACAGCAGCCAACACAACTCTGCTTTTAAAGAAAATGCAAGAAAACACTGCATATGCAATCAGAATAATGAGGGTTTGTACTGACCTATTCCAGACAACCTGGTCCTAACACGTGAAGGTTTATGGATCTTCCCTTGTTTTAGTTTTTTTTATACCCAAAGGAAGACATAATAGTTATTAATCACACTGATTTTTGCCCTGTCATCTAGCTACATATTCAGTAGGACAAGCAACAGTTGGAGGAAAATTCTCTCAGGCTTCTGAACAAGTCACTTTTTCTATTTTTTTTTTTTTTTTTTTTTTTTTTTTTACTTTTAGGAGAGAAGGAGAAGTTTGATCAAAACTTTTTTATTTTTCCCCTCCCATAAGTGAAATAGTGGGAAGTTCCCAAGGAAATGTTTGAGATGTAATGCATTAATTGTATAATACGATGGCCCCAGTGGCATTCATTTCAGTAATTTCCACACCGGTATTTTTTCCACACTGGTAATTTCCACACTGATAGGGATATTGTAAACTGTCTGAAGTGATAAAAAAGCCAGAAGCCCAAATAATTTTTGCTGTAAATTTCTGAAAGAACTGTGTTACATGTCTGGCTATTTATTTATTTATTTATTTTAATTTTCCTGTAATCTGATTGTTGGGATAATTTTAGAATATATGCATTCATTTAACACTCAAAGATTGGGAGGAATAGTCTGGATATTTATGGGCCAGAAAACGTAAAATTATTCCACAGCAAGATACAGAGAGACAAAGTACAGAATTTACTCAGTTATCAAACAGTTCAGTTTTATCTGTGCTCTTTTAGGTTTTGTCAGGCAAGTAGAACTTTTTTTTAATACTGAGTTTTGTTTAATACTTTTTATACTGAGTTTTGTTAAAGAAGATGAGTATGTGTGTGTAATCAGACACCCCAAATCTAGTTTGCAAGACATTCTGATGCAAAAAGACACACTGACCAAACTGGCACCTGACACCTCATCCAATTGCTGTTAGTTAATAAAAGATCCTTAGTCATATGCTCCTAAAAAGTCAGAGTTGCAAGTCCTGGAACCAAGCCTTGTCATCAGTGACCAGCAAATAAAAATGATAGTGCTGGAAAAAATATTTTATAATAAAATTTGGCAGTCATTCGGACTCGCTGTTAGGACGCACTTGTTCAAGCACAATGCACTTAGGAACAGCCAGATACCAGCCTCCCTTGGGGATTTCCTTTCAAATCTGGCATTCTGTGGCATACATGAAAATGAACTGTCTTTCATGATCTAGTTTCCTTTGTGTGATTTTTTTGTTGCAGTGTGTAGCTCTGAGTTCCCCTCTTTTTCCATTTCTGATCGGGAAAAGTCGTGCTGTGTAACTCTCTGTAACTTTTAGTGAGTTTCTCCAAGTGTCCTTCTGTCATGTTATTTAAGACAGAATTTAAGGAGCTGAAACTCTATTCCAAGTGTGGGAACACTCTATCATGGTACAAAGATGTAGTGTTTTCATGTATTTTCCTGGTAAATCCTAGTATTTGCCATCTTTCTGTCACTGCACTTGAATACTGAACTGGTATCCTCACCAATATATCCAAAGTGTGGGTCAGGATTAATTTAAGCTAAATAATACACTAAGGCATTTGTTTCCAATGTGTCCTACTCTGCACTTACCTACATGTATATTGCATGTTGTATGCTCACCTTATATATTAGCACTGAAAATGTTGGATCCAATTAGCAGCACTGGAAATGGTGTTTTGTAGCATGCTTGCAAACTTTCCATGCTGTGTAACCTGTTAATTAGATCACAGATTGTGTACACTTCAGAAGTCTTTCTTGTTGTTTGATCAAATTATTTGCTGTAGCCAAGTGAAAATTATTACAGAAAAAAAGCAAGCCACAGACTGTACAATCATGTAAGTCTTTCCTGCAGAAGAACAAGCCTACAGATCCTGACATTTGAAACCATTATCTGTGCCATAATTGCCGTTTCAGTAGACTCACTGAAGTATGAAAAACCAGTGCATCTGTTTTACAGGAAATCATCTTGAATACTAAGTGTGATACTGTTATATAATTTGCGTTCCCCTGAAGTGAAATGAATAACTCAAAATAGTCGTTTCTGTTAAAATCTTTAAGGCGAGACTGATAGTGAAGTTGGATTCCTTCCTTGCTCTTTAATTGGGATATTTTAAATCTTACTAATAGCTTGCATTTAGAATGGAATAAGTAAATGCACTAATGGCATGGCTTTTATGGATTGACTTTATTGCTTTGCTTTTGCATTTAAATAGAAATTACCATCTCTGTGATACCTTTTTCAGCACAGTAGCTGCTTTCTTGGTGATTTTAGATGTTTTAAAGTTATGTTGGGATTGATAGGAACCAAAAATTTTTAACACAGCTTATATGAACAGTAAGTGCTTTTGGAAAATGCCTGTGTCCTTGATTGCTAGTTCTGTGTTCTAATATTATGCTTCTTTTTAATGCTTCATCCAGATAAATAACTTAATTCAAACAAAAAAATAATTCAGATTTTGCAAGTAACCTGTTTTGTTGGCGTTTCTTTTGTTTCTTAGTCTCACACAATTCTACTTGTCCAGCCTACCAAGAGGCCAGAAGGCAGAACATACGCTGATTATGAATCGGTGAATGAGTGCATGGAAGGTGGGTGCAGACATGGTAGTCAAAACTATTGTTAAAACCCCATTTTGATGTATTCCCAGACTTAGTGAGAAAAGAAGTTGCTGTTTATGTTTTCCCAAGTTAATAAAAAAAAAGTAAAAATGTCTCATTATTTTAGTTTACTAATTTTCAGCAAACTAAAAATTAGTTATTTTTGATTTCTAAAACTTCATTTTTACATTAAATGTTTCTTTCTGATTTAACTAGATGAAACTACATACAATTTGTGAGAGTAGACAATATTCTTGGTGGGGTCATTCAGCAAGCTTGTTTGAATGCAACTTTTGCTAATTTTTATGCTAGCCGCGTGAAGGGAAGTTTGCTGCTGGAAATAATATATAAAATAAAAGTGTGTGTTCAGTTGATAAATAATTTGCAGCCTTGTAGCATATATGCCTGAGAAAATGTGCTGTGTGACTTTGAGACACACAGTGAGCTAGGAAAGAAGATTGAGATGCTACAGCTGTATGATTTAAATGTGGACATTCACTTAACATTAAAAACTCTAGTTCAGGAAGTTTTGCCAGGCAAACAAAAGCATAATAAAGACCATGTAAAGCCTCTGTGCTCACTTCCATGACATATTCTTCTCAAATGTATCTGAATAATTTATGGGTTAGCTTAAATAAAACTGATTTAAATTCATCTACAGGCTTGTGGTGTCTGTTACCACAGAATCCCTATTTGACTCTTTCATCAAGAATGATCTTTCTTCTGAGATTTGAGTAGCTGTATATGATACTAGTTCTTTTCTGAGGTGTTTGTACAGGAGGAATATATGGTGCAATTGCTGCTTTAAAATTATCAGAAGGAATTTCATGTTTCCATTGGAGCTTACTGCATGGAAAGTTACATCTTCGACAGAACTAAACTTTTCCCTCTTGATGACAACAGTGCTTCTTTCTAGGCCTCTTACCTGATTTTGTAGTATTATGTTTCCATGCAAATAGCTAAAGCCAAAAGCATTTCAGATCCTCAGAATCTGAGTAAGATGGTTATGTCTCTGTTTTCATGGTAATCACCTCTAAACTTTCCTGATATCTGTGATTCAATAGCTGAAAAAGTTTCAGCAAATAACACTTGTGTTTTTTTAACGTTACTCTTGTTTCTCTGTAGGAGTCTGTAAAATGTATGAAGAGCATCTGAAAAGAATGAATCCGAACAGTCCATCCATTACGTATGATATCAGCCAGCTGTTTGACTTCATTGATGACTTGGCAGACCTCAGCTGTCTTGTGTAAGTTGAGTTGTATAAGTCCGTTTCAGTGGCTTAAAGAAGTGAGAAATCTTCCATCTAAACTCTTACATGTTCTGTGTGAAATCTGGTGAGGTTCTGGGTGGTGTTTGCAGTAACTGTAAGGCAGCAGTATTGCAGCTGGCATGCCATGTTGACCACACCAATTGACTACATTGGAATGAAGCATCTGTAAAGAAAGCTTAGAAACTGACAGTTCCACTTGTACTTTAGGCACATTGAAGCTTCCAGCATTTCAAATACTGAAATCCAGTGGTTGAATACAACCACATACATTATTTATTTATGCTAGAATCTGTTTAAATTTGGGCTGTATCTGCAGTTGGTCTGATTCTTACGGAAGCAGCATGATCACAGAATTTTATTCAGCTGAGGGCTGTACTAGTGGTATGGTAGAAGTCTACAGAAGTGCATGCAGCCAGCTGTTTGTTTTGATCAAGATACAGCAAGGTGAAAGTTTTTGTAAATCCTGATGAAGTGATCTGTTCCTAATAGATCAGAGAGCCCTAGCTAATTGTTATAAGTGTTCTTGTGAATACGTTATCTCCAGTTCTCATCTGCATTTTAAAGTTATGGGTGAAGGTGGTCTTGTGTACTTTCAATTCTGACTGCAGTGTAAAATCAGATGTTAAATTTCACTAGTCAAAACACAGCAGTGTAAAAAAAATCACTTAATCCAGATGAGTACTTTCCGCACCATACATTTCAAGGTAACAGTTCGATATGACAGTGGCACTAACTTCACAAAAATTCCATAGGAATAAGGGTACAAATCTCATGTTTAAGTAACAAAAGACCATAGTGTTAGGCTTTGGATATCAGAATTGTAGAATTACTGCTCCATTTGAAGCCCCAGTGCAATTACCTGTGTAGCTGCACAGTGAACAACCTTTGCCAGTTAATACATTTAAAATAAAAGGCCATTAAAAAGCACCAGAACTGAGCATCAGATTGCTTTCCTTTGCATTCTGATGTATAGAACCATACGTTACTGGTAGTGACTTATAAATGGCATTTAACAATGTTTTTTACTTGAAACAGGACTAGTTTCTGCAGTTGCTTTCCTCTAGACTTTATGCCATGTTTGCTCTTCAGGTGTCGAAGCACTGGGCTGACACAGTTTGAAAGACACACTTTGTTTGTCTAACAGACTGAAGCTAGCTACTTTCCTCATGAAGTAATAACTGTTTCCTAGCAATATTCTGCCTTTCTTAATTATGCTTCTAAACTCATTATCATACTAATTGTACTTCAGCTTATAGTTTTCCACCAGATGGCACACATAGCGTACCAGATGTGTCTTGTGTTCATGAACATTCTTAAAGTACCTGCTGCCCGTTCTTGTGGTGTAGCATTATGAATGGAGTGGTGTGGGGGCATAAATCAGTAACTTTTCCTGAAACTAACTTTTCTTATACTGCACTGGAAATGCTACTATCTATTACTATATCAACATATACTGAAACTTTCTATGGCCTTGAACCAGTCATGCTGGGTTTTAAATAACAAGGTTTTCTTAGAAACAGTATGCTTAGGGATTTTTTCTTTATGCAAGAACTGTAATTAGTTGAACTGTAATTTGAGTTAACTCTGGATTTTTATTTAGCTTCTTACCAATGAAATCTTGACCTTCTTATCTGGTTGGAAATACACATACCAAGATGTAAAAACTGAGTAGAACTTGAGTAGTTCTTGAAGTATGCAGTGAAAATACCACCTTCATCAAAAAAGCATTCAACTTCAACAGCTAAGGGGAAAAGGAGGGCATGAATCTACACAGATAACTTCACACAGTTTGCTTTCACTTTTGGTCTAATTATGCTTCAATTCAACAGTGTCTTGAGTAACTGAATTCTCTGACCCTGGTAAGAAATCACGCTGGTGAACTACTCTCATCAACTATCCCTGAGTAGCAAAGAAAATGAGTCTGTGGGTTCTTGTTTTCAGTTTGCTTTTTATGAAGTGTCCTTGTTTGGTAAAGGTAAGCTTGCCGTCTCTGCAGCTGGCAATAATCCTTTGTGATCCATCTGTGAGTCTAACTTTGCTCCTGAATGATTCTGGTTTTCACAAAATTCCAAGTGCTAGTGAAACACTTGAAAGTTTACATGGAAGCTTGTGTGAAGTAGTATTGAAAAAGTGCTTGGCTTGTTAAGACAAATTGGATCGTTTCCTGGTGGAACTGTTCTTCATTCTGAGCTCAAAAATACTAAGGCACTCTACTTGTTGTCTCCCATAAGCAGTTATATTCAGGAATTAAAATGTGAACATATTGAGAACCAGGCACTCAGTAGTCCTTGGGGCATCTAGTTTTATTTTAGGTTCTTACTGATTTGCTGGGTGACTGCTTTTTAGCGAACAGGATAAATCTGTTTGATAAGCCACAATTTCCATCATCTTCTGATATTACTTGTGTTCTACACACAGCTTTCTGCATCATACACTTGAGGATGCTTAATTGTTTTGTGAAGTTCTTCTGGTAAACATACTACAGAGCAGATTAATACTACAAGTGGTTTTTTTTTCCCCTCTAGTTACCGTGCTGATACTCAGACATACCAACCGTACAATAAAGACTGGATAAAGGAGAAGATCTACGTCCTCCTCCGCAGGCAGGCCCAGCAAGCCAGCAAATAATGGGGGCACCATCATTACCTGGGTTTGGGGGAGGGCTTGGACAACAGGCGTGTACAGAGTGTAGTAGTGAACGTTTTGTATTATAGTCATCCTGTTGCCATCTTACTAAACTCTTTAGCCAGGACTGAATGTATTGTTAGAGATGCAAGGATTTTGTTGGGCTTGACTTTTTTTTCAGTATAAATAGAGAAAAAAGTGTAACATCTTCAGTAGAGTTTAAATTTGTTTTTTTTTTTCTTCTCAGTAGCTGATGGTCCTACCTTATTTGAACCCTGAGGGCTGTTCACATTGTACTTTGCCACATTCACTGTATGTGCCCTTCGGGTGTGTTTTCCAACATTCAGTTATGTCCTCGAGACAGTCTTAATGGGGAATAAAAAAATACCCTTTCGTTAAACTTGAGTGCTGAATTTTGTGGGTTTTGCCGAACAGCAAATTAAATCTTTCTTGCCTGTTTGCCGGGGAACAGGACTCACAAGGTTATGATGGCTGAACCAACAGTTGTTTGCTGTATTACAGAATGGCTCAAAGTCTGTCCTGCCAAGTTAACTTCTCTGGCCTAATCCTGACTAGTGTCTTTCCTGGGGATTTTTGGGAAGCACAGCAACCCTCTTGCACTCTAAGCTTGATCTTTATAAGAGGCATTTGTAGTCAAGTAAGTGTGTCTGCTCTGGGACAGGTGATGCATAAGAGCAGGCTGAATGTATCACACCACAGACCCCATGAACTAGCCTACTCCCAGCCTTCCCCTGAGAAAGGAATAAGCAAATTGTTTTGATGGGGATCTGCTCCAAACTGCATTTTCCCTTTACAAAGGATAAGGACTTAACTGTTTGCATGCACTGCAAAATTATATCTGGCACTTGGTACCTTGAATGCTGATGTCTCTATAGTTTTGCTGTACTGAAAAAGCTTGGATTGGAGGACACATTAGACCGAAACACCACAGCAGGTAGAAAAGCAAGGTTGACTTGGTACTTTGTGTCTTTGCGTTAGTCCAGAGTTTGCCTGCTGTGGGTACAGATTGGAGTCTTGGACTGTACTAGTATACTCAACCAGGAGCAGTTGCAGGATTCATAGGGTAACATTCTCTACAGTATTGTAAATGGGGATAAAGAGCAGAATCCAAACACCGAGTATGTCCGGGTGTGGAAATACTTAATTTTTTTTTTAGCACATCCATAAAGCATGCCTAGCATCCATCCAGTCAGACATATGAGCCCTCATCCATTTGCCAGGAGTACAGAGCAAGTGAGGTACTTGCCTGACTTCTGCTTGGCTTGTGGAGCCATGAACCATGCTGCATCTTTTCTAGTCGTGGAATAGGCAAGTCATCACATAGTAGCAGGCAGTCCAGTGACTGATTTCAAGTTGGGGTATGACCAGAATGGTGCAACTCATTTCTTGGCATGGCTACTCACTATGTAAATAGTAAGGTGAAGTTTTGTGAGCTGGCTGAGCCGATCTAATAGTTCAGTGCTATTGAAAGGCATAATGCTACTTCACACTATGTACAAAGAAGATTCTGAGTGTTGGGGAAGAAGAGAATAAGACTGCCAAGCAGCACCAACAGGCAGAGGCTTTGAGAATAAGGTCAAGCATGTTAGGTGCTGCTGTAGAAAATGGTAGATAAATTGTTATATATAAAGGAGCAGTTTACCTACTGTTATATGCTCCTGCCCATCAGTAATGTACTGCAGCAGGGGGTAACCCCACTAGGATTAGATTTTGCATTGTATTTGACACCCCAGTAATAACAGGATTAGTTTCTTACAGGAATCCCACCCTGCAGCCTCTTTCAGTATGCTGAAGTGGGATTGTGAAAAGCAAAAATTGAGTTTGCATTCATGCTTTGAGGGTGAAATAAGCTGAAGAGTTAAAATACTTGTCTACAGCTTCTTCCATCATCACATTCTTTTAAAATAGACTGAAATCATGACATTCATCACGGTACATCATAAGCACAGCAGGAAAGCAGCATTCCAATTGCTACATAAGCCTGTTTTCATGCTTAACACCACTTTGCATACAGTGGGGAAAAACAAAAGCATAAATAGTACCAAGAACACCTTGTTATATTTCTTAGTAACTAATACATGTGCTTGGAAGAACCAGAAGATTTTTCACTTGCATTAGAAATCAGTAAGAAAGTTGCAAGATTGCTGGTTGTGATCTCATTTCTATATGCAAAGCAATGTGCTAGCTTGTGATACACTGAAAGCAAGGATGCTTCTTGAGATGACTTGCTCTCAAGAGGTAGGAGGGGAATGCTCCACTCTACTTTGCTTTAGAGTACATAAACAGTTACATACATTTGCAATTCCCACTGAGTAATGGCCCAATTGTACTGAAACTTAGCTATGTTGAAAACTCAAAACAACACATCAAGAAAGCTAATAAACAGAAAAATCCAGGGCAGCTGGATTACAAGTATGAAGTAGTTTCAAGCTCCTGTTTTTCAACTGCTATGAAACTCTTATGTTTCATAGACCATGCTAGACCATGGGGAACACTGAAACAAATAAAATATACATTCTTTGTCTTACCATTATTTGGGAAGCCAGGGAGCATAATTTATCAATTCTCCAGCAGCAGATGGGGGATGGCTAAGGCTAATAACAGTCTCAGATTCTTTGAGACTGAGCATCTGCATTGCTTACCTTTGGTACCCACTCCTTGAAATCTGAGAGTATTGACTTCAGTATTTCTCTCAGTAAAATGATAGATGACTTGTACTACCTCTGCATAACCTGTATGCGTAAATCTGTTGAAATAGAAAAATACTTTTGAGCTCTGCCATATAAGTTAATTCTCTCAGGTTTTCTACACTGAATGTTGTCTGCTATAATGTGACTTAGTGTTGGCTGGATGTAACGTACCATTCACTGAAACAGCACGGGAGTGAATTTGCCACTGAAATACACTGACTGGAGATCTTTGAGTTTGTGTAGTACAAGGTAGCTCTATTCTGAGCTCTCTATTCTAACCATTAATAAATAGTTCATTCTCACTGTGTCTGAAAAGGACAAAAGTTAAAGTAAGACCCATCTGGATTCATTACAGGGAAATGTCAGATTCTAGCAATCAGTTTTCTCATTACTGTAATCTGAACTACGCATGTACGAACAGTTTATCAGGATGATGTTTGGGCACAGCTCAAATTTATAGGTTTTATTCCTACTTTTTATGCTGAGTTTGCATACTGCCCACAAGTAAAACTTGCATGTGGCATATTCCAGCTCAGTGCCATCCTTGGTGGAGTATCAGCAAGGGTTTTGTTACCAGTTTTACACACACCCTAGTTGACCTGCTGCTGCAAGCCCTGCACTGTCTCCATAGTCCTTCCAACTAAGACTGTTCCTACGTACTGTCATCTTCGCATCAGCCTTCAGTGACATACACACAGCTTCTGGAACTCTGTGTACCTGCTGCATGCCTTGTGTTTATGCCATGTAAGTCAACAAGATCTGGAGAAGGGAAAAAATTGGGCTGTGTACATAAAAGTGTGTTTCTGGACTCTGCCATTGGCTAAATATGACACTTGTATGGCCCAGATCTCTACTGCTCCACTGCTTCTATCTAATCTAGTGTGTTCAATTCCTGTTCAGGGAGCTCCTGCATCATCCCATTGACTGTGCAGGAAACAGGCTCCTAAGTTTAAATTATTACCTTCTTAGTTACCAATGGCATTGGGTTTCACACACTCCCAACAGAAGCCTGCTGGCCCTGAGAGTTTGGGGAATATCCATCCTTAGAGGTGTTCAAGACCTGACTAGATGCTAGTCTGAATGACCTTATCTGTTTAGACATGCTTTGAGCAAGACTGGACTAGATGACTTCTGGAGTTCTTTTCCAACCCAAGCTATCCATCATTCTATTGGACTCACTACCTAAACATCCCATATCATGAAAAATGGGAAATCTGATTTTCAAATGCCCTCTCTGACTAATTTCATGCAGGCGTTTGAACTCAAAGTTCCTCAGGCCGCCTAGTACAGTGCTGCAAATGGCAGACTATCAAGTACTCTTGAGTGGGCTTGCTTGAAACAACACTCTTACTCACCAGGTTACAGAAGGTGCAACTAATCCCCAGTGACAAAAACAGGGTGCAGAACAGTCAGATGTGATCTTTTTCTGGTACCCTTACTGGGAATAATGCCTTGTCATAGAGGTTTAGTCCTGAGAGGTCATCAGACCTGCCACCCAGATGCAACCCCTCTGCCCCCCTTTCCAGCCCTCAACAAATTAAAAGTAATCAGTATAAGAGGTAAAAGGCCTCAGCAATCTGTGCTGTACTGATAGGGAAAGCTCAAGGGCATTGCAGAATGCTAGGGGAAGGTAAGAAACAGGCCATGCATGACAATGGAGGGAAAAGCAATCAATCACATCTGTGCCCCTGCCTCCACCCCAATGCCTCCTAATCTCAATGAGAGGCAAAAGCATCCTAATACAGTATCTATCTTGTACTTGTTGGGGAAGTCAGCACTACTAGGACTAGAAATAAACCTTGCTCCACATTTCATGTTTAGCTATGCCTCCTCTCAGGTTCTGAGCAGGAAGAGGGGAGGGGGAAAGAAATCTCTCAATAAATTAACTTGGTCTCCAAGGGAATTCTTAGCTTGCACATCTATTCCACTGTAACACTGGAGTACAGCAGAAGCACCGAGACAACCAGTGTATAGCAAGCAGAGTTAGCATTCAAGTCTTCTTTTTGAAGAAGAGAATTCTTATTAAAATTCTGTATTTTTCAAATACTGAATTTTTTCTTCTCCATGCCCATCATTTCTAGGATTTTAGCCAGTGCTAAGCCAGTGCTTTCATTGCCTGGCTTTTAGCGCTCTTCCAGAGCACACTTTTCAGCTAATTAATGTCCTTCTAAATCCTAGGCCAAGTGAGTTTAATTTCAATTTCTATCCACTTTGTGCTAGTACCTTCTTTTTATATTTTCTTCAAGTACTTCTCTCATCTCCCAGGAAAAGCAATCATTGCCCATCTCAGTTTTGCTTGATTGGTAACTTGTGTTGAGTAGTTTCTTCCTGTACAAGTTGCTCTGTCTCCTTCTCATCCCAGCAGTTTTCTTCAGCATTTCTTGTCTTAGGTTTGCCTTTGATTGAACATAGTTATCATTTTGGGCACCTGCAGCTCTAAATTAAGTTTACCAGTCTTTCATACTATAGTAATGATACCTCCTTTGTCTTAACCAGGAATGAATCATTTAATGCCTCCTAAAATAGCATGTGGGTTTTTTCGTGTTTACAACACAATTGTTCATTGATCATGCAGTGCATTCTCTATCCCTTTCTTCTATCATCTTCAAGTAAAAGCACTCATTATTCATACAAAATGAAATCATTTCAGCTAGAAGGCTTGAGAAAGAGACACGAGAATAACCAAGTGCCCTGGGTTCAGCAGTAGCAGTCATTTTTCTCCTTCTTAGTAGCTGGTGCAGTGCTGTGGTTTTGACTTTCAGCCTGGGAACAGCGCTGATAACACCCATGGTTTTAGTTGCTGCTCAGTAATGTTTACTCTGACCAAGGACTTTCTGAGCCTCATGCTCTGCCAGGGAGGAGGGGAAGCCGGGAGGAAGCAGAGACAGGACACCTGACCCAAACTGACCAAAGAGGTATTCCATATCACAGCACATCATGCCCAGTATATAAACTGGGGGCAGTTACCTGGAAGGGTTAGATCACTGCTCGGGTTGGGCTGGCTATCGGTTGGTGAGTGGTGAGTGGCTATATTCTCTTCCCTTGTTATTTCCCTTATCATCATTATTATTGGTGGCAGCAGCAGTGGTTTGTGTTATACCTTAGTTACTGGACTGCTCTTATCTCAACCTGTGCGAGTTACATTCTTTCGATTCTCCTCCTCATCCCTCCAGGGGGCTGGGGGAGGAAGGGGAGGAGTGAGTGAGGGGCTACGTGGTTCTGGGTTGCCGGCTGGGCTTAAACTACAGCACCAAGCATTTGATCTTAACAAAGACACTCACCCTGGATATTCTGGAGAGCTCAAAACTTGTTTGAAATGAGCAGAGCAGGAGCCACATTAACCACAAAACTGTGTTGCTCTGTTTCTTGACAGAAAGGCACCCAAATCAGGTCAGCCATAGCTTTAGGAAGTATTTCCCTTCTGAAAACACTGAGGAAATATAGGGGCCTACCTCCATCTTATAATTAATAGGCAATCATCTTGTTAGCATGTTGTATAATCTAGAGATCTCTCTGTTCAGCATGATGGCTTCTGTCTTCCTCCTCAGACCCCATTCTCCCTATGTACAGGAAGCACAGGCAACTCACTTGGAGCCCCAGATTCCTCCTGTGGGGAAACAGCAGCCAACAATTTTTACCAACCTCCTCCTGCCCCCAACATACCTCAAATAAAACATTTTAAGCTCCATAAATCTGACCTCTTAGTTTAAACTGTTTCTGTAGAAAATTCATGACTACCTCCAGGCATGTAGTCATTAGAAGTTAGACATCACTTAAATCTCGTTGCAGGGAGAGTGGAGGTCCAGCCTCAGAAGTGTTTGGCACATAATTCAGATTGAAAAAACTACCTGTGTGACTTTGTCCAAGCTCTCTTTTGGCTCCTGGAATAATGTAAAATACACGTTCCAAGCTGATACCAGGTGAACAGCTTAATGCTGAGCACTGTGGTCCAATTCCCCCTTTCCCTCCTCACACAGGCATTGACATGATATTTCCTGCCCTGCCTTCCATCAAAACCTGCCACCCACCCTAACTAGTAACAAGTAGTGCTAATTAGTCAATGCAGAAGGTCCTCTGAGAACTGGAACACACCCCTCTTCCTATTTACTTAGATAAGCCCCATAAACAGAAGTTCATCAATGGTTGTTCAATGCAAGGATGCCATCCCTGGCTGAGGATGTCAAAGTATGAAAAGTTTCTGAGGGCCCTGGGAGTGTTTTGGGAGAGCAGCACAATGCAATTGCCCTTCTCTTACATTTTCTTCTAGACACTTGGTGTGGATCATTGACAGAAACAGGCTAATGGACTGGATGGCATTTTTATCTGATCCAACACACACAAGTATTCTGTGTTGGATTTTTTTTTTGTTACTTGACTAAAGCTGTCCACAGATGTTTTGCAGGGAAGATGAAAGTGTCCCTGCAGACCCAAGGGAGACAAGGAGTTGCAACAGCATCTTTCCCATATATTTTCCACATGTTTTCCTCATTGTTTCACAAGTTTGGTGTTTCGGGCATGGTGTCATGAGAATGAGAGAAGTGGAGATGATGTAACTCTAGCTGATATTGTTTAGGAGCTGTTTACTCATGGGCTTCATGAAGACCCAGAAAATGCTTGCCCCAGAAATGCACTTGAAATATCTACTACATGGCACGGAATGTCTTTTAAAGTGACTCCTAACATGGTAGGTAACTTCTTTTGTAAACTTAAATGCAATTAATAATACTGATTTAGCCACATCCATGTTTCTTTGAAGTCCAATGCTTCTCTATTTTGCAATTACTCTCCAGATGAGTTCTAGGGGCCTTGGCAATTGCTTGCTGCTGCTATGTCGATTCTATGCCCTAGGAGTATAAACCCAGTTACAGAAACTCCATCTGAGTCCCTTTAATGAACTACATGAATTAGAGCCCTGCAATAAAGCCCAATTAGAAATGAGAGCGCAGAGAATATTGATCCCCTTAAAGCCTTTTACAGCCTTCAGGATCTGCTTGGTCACTCGTTGTTACAGCCAGCACTAAGCCTGTCCTGACAGTTCCCTTCATTAGCTTCCTGGAATTATGGTTAGATTAAAACTCGATTGAACAGATCAGCTGGTGGGAGCCGCGGGGTATGAGGGGCTGCCCCCAAATAACCCTTCTCACACCTGCTCACAGTCCTCTGGGTCAGGTTTTATTACTCTCTAATTCAGAGGAAATTTCTACAGCAGTGCTTGCTTTTCCTCTGAGCAGCACCAAAAAAGCCCTTTGAGATTTTGTAATCTGTTTTACTAATGGACATGGTGCCCGGGGGGCTCTGAGTTCACAGAGGTCACTGATGGATAGCATTATCATGCACAGCACTCCCATTTAATCCCATTTAAGGTGCCGGTAACTCCGGCAACTCAAGACCTGCTTTTTTGGCAGTATATTACAGGATAACAAATCCCCATGGTAATGGAGCACACATTATTTAAATTAGACATTTGAATAAGAACTTTGAGAAGTGTGCATTAAGAGGGATGTATGGAACCCTAGCCAAAACATAGGTCTCAGAGTCAGATGATTTCAGACTCCTTCCCAGACTGTACCCCAGATGATGTACGGGGGTCCACACAGACCAGATCCAAATGATGTAGGTGGATTTGAATCATTAGCTTTCACACTGGAATCCAAAAAGCTTCTATTCAGCTTTTGTCCAAAGCTGGATTCACCTCAAACATGTACATCTCAGTCTTCACAACTCAGGATCTGCTCCAACACCTACCCAGAAGTGCTTCAGTCTCAGCTGTATTCAGACCATCTCTGTGAATAGGTGCTAAGGGAACTCTTAAACAAGGTGTTCCTCCATTGCCCTTGATTTGGTAAGCCTTCTGAGAGCACAGCCATTGTGAATCAGCACAAAAATAAGAGAGCAGTCACTGCTTTCTCTATTTCACCAGGCTGTATAGGGTTTGCAGGAGAGAGTAGAGGGCAAAGCAGAGTGGCTTACGGTGAGGCTTTCTTGAAATTCGTGGTAGGAATATCTGAGGATGACCTGCACTAGAAGGAAATTACAGTTTTATAGCAGCAGCTGGGGCATGTGCATGGCAGGAAGGTCCTGTATGCCAGGCACTGCTCCAAACACTGTTCATGGACTTGAAATTAAACAGTTACAGAATAAAAATACAAAGTGATTCCTGAAGCAGTCTCAGGTGCCAGGCCTTGCTCCAGAGACAGAAAACTCATTCAAGAGTGGTTCAACACTAAGGTAGAACCATACATCCTTTGTCCAAATGAAGCTTTATTATCATGCAAGGCATAAATTAGAGCAGCTTTAGCAGGTAGAGCCCTGCTCATCAGTGCTAAGCTCATCTCTGATTTGGGGACCTGGCTTAAGCTGGTGCCAGGTTGGTGTTGTTCACTGACGCTTTTTATTTTTAATGAGATCAGAATTAAGCCGAGAGGGGGAAAAGAGAAGAGTTTCACAGAAATCCAGACCCCTGCTCTCAGGCCAAATGATTTGTGCTCAAGAGCTTCCCTAAGCTCTTCAGCATCAGCTCAGCACTGGCAGACACCTGACAAACTCCTGCCAACAGAGCTTAGAGTAAACAGAGGTGATGTGTGACACCTTAAATATTCCTAATGAACATCAGGTGTTTGCAGGGGAAAATGGCTCCTCGACTTAGATATGGTAATTATTTTAAAGATCTATTTAGCATTTAGATTGCTTAAGGGGGAAAGAGCTTGGAGCTCTTGATTGCCTTGAAAAATGCTTTGGTATTAAGTGGGTCCCTTTGAACACTGCTTTCATCTACTCAGACAGAAAGCAGAGGTGACACTTCAGCTTGGGATAATTAGAGGGACTTTGACACCATTTGGTTGTCCTTTTCAACAGCATTGTAACAGGCAGCCTCTACTTAAAAAACCCACACCAAACTTTGCATAAGAGCATTTAAGATAATTGAAATACAAATACTGGAAACATGGTGCACTGAAGCCTTGAGAGGAGCCCTGCAAGACCCAGACTAAAGATTCACACTCCGCAGTTTAACCCCAAGCAGAAGACCTTTTAGTATGCTTAGACGTAGCTATATCTGTTGCATCTTCAATGCTCATTTTCAGCAACAGATATTTATGGCTGCAGCATCATTATCAACTCTCACAGGCTGAGTGTTTTAGACTAAACAAAAACTCTTGGAGGTGAAGGCTTCCATGAAAATCACAGATATGACAGGAGGTAAAAGCAATTGTTGAGCAAGAGACTGAACTCTCCTGTGGCAGCTGAATCTCTCAGCTCACAGCCAGGCTGCTCTGTGCTAGCCTGTGCCAGTAAGTTGTTTGATGGTTTAAAACTATTGGGCTGGCCAAAAGGACAAAGCAGCCTGCAAGCCTAACAAATCAAGCTGAGCAAATCCAGCAATTTGGAATCAAATCTCTGCTATGATTTACCACTTTTGTTCAAAAATCTGAGAGATTACCTAAAGAACAATTACTTCTGCCTCAAAGAGGTCTCTCCATGCCTGAGCTGCTGAAATGCTGTTTGCATGCTTCCTGCACTGCAGCATGTTCAACAGCAAAGGCAGTCCAGATGTTGTTTTGAAGCCCACATAGTCAACTTCATCTACACAGCAGCTGTCATTAAGCTGATTTTAGCAGGAAGACGTTTCAGCATGTTGAGCAGTGTTGCAGATGAACAACCCAAGATAGGTAGAGTGTTTCAAAGGGGAAGAGAGGTGAGGTTGGACACCAAGGGAGGACCTGTGCAAAGCATCCCCTGAACACTGCCAGTGCAGAAGGTAGAACCACTTCAAGCATTAGCTGTATTTCTGTCCATCCTTGTAGCCACTTCAAGATTTAAGTGTTGTATTACCAGTTTCCCTGTGTCAATTGCTGAAGGAAAACCAAGCAGGATAATCATCGGGCTCCCCAGGGGAACCCTCAGTCTCACTTGCCTTGCTCCAGCTCTCTACCGCTGCTTCTGCCACAAAGCCAGCAACTGCTGACTGGCAGTGTTCTCCCAGCCACTTGCATTTCTTAAAGCCAACAGTGTTAAAATAATGGTTGATCTTAAAGGTCTTTTCCAACCTCGTTGATCCTATGATTCTGTGAAAATGCACAGCAAGAAATCTAATGCAAGCAGGAACAATGATTTAGACTGAGTCTGTTTCCCAAATCTGACAAGTGTATGCATTAATGAATAACCGCCCCACAACCCTGCAAAAAGAGAAGGGAAAATGCAGCAGTGAGGAGAAGGCCAACCATCAATGTCTGCTGAGAAAAATGTTTCCTTGTTCTGTCTCCTTACCCATAAAGTCTGTTTTAAGACCACAAAGGAGAAAAGCAAATGTAAGTGAAGATGATGTCAAAACACTCCGAGACTAAATAGAGCAAGAATTTCACCCTTGTTTTCCTGCCTGGTTGGGCAGGCAAGGCAGGATGTGTAGGTGCAGAAACCAGATGCAGGGTAGTCACTGCTGTGGTCAGCACAGAGAAGGGATCAGCATGGACAAACTGCCCGAGCAGTGACACAGTGGTCCAGGCAGCTTGTGTAGCCCACCCTGACCAAGCTGCCGGCAGCACCGGCTGCATTGCGAGTGCTGTGCCAGAGGGAGGGTTTGCTTTTCTCACACTCTGCTGTGAGTGCAGCAAACTCAGAGATTGATCGAGCGAAGAAAAAACCCAACAAAGAATTAAACTCGCAGGAGAAAATCGATTGGGAAACACCAATAATAAAAATGTTTCCTCTTTGCCATGGGGAAAGTGTTTCCTAAGGTGGCTGAATTAAAGTTCACTTCATGTGGCAGCCAGATGGAACCATTCCCAGTTTGGAGAACAGAAGGGAGTACTGGGAGCTGATGTGACCATTCTGCAGTCACTGGGAACCAGAGCTGACAGCAAAACACATCCTTTTTCCTCTGTCCCTTGGAAGACCGAGGCAAAACTCGGAATTAACTGTTCCCATTATATGGTTTCCACTGAATTTCCAGCTGTAGCACTGGTGGCTCTTGTGTTTGTTTTAAAAGGGAAGGAATCGCTGCAATGAGGGTTGGAAAAGACCTTCTGGTTCAGGCATGGCCAGCCTTGGACAGTCTGATCCATGAAGGTGGGTGCAACGGGGTCCAACAGCCCCATGTTCTGCTGCAGCCTGGGACACAGACACCTGCATATCAGTGCAGCCTTGCTGCTGGCTGCATAATGTCTCTCCAGTGGGAGCCAAGCTTGGAAGTCCCATCCTGAGCACTGGTCTTCCAAGTCCCGCTGGCTACCCAGCACAGGCCAAGCTTTCCACTGAAACAGGAGGGGGATAGCTTGCAGAAGGGCCGAGGGCAGCAAGGACTGGAAACAAGAGACAGGTCTACACTGTCCTCAGAGCCTGACCCACAGTCTTCTTGTCCTGGAAACACCCCAGCCACCACAGGAGGACTCCTATTCCTTTCACACCCTTTCTTCTCTACCCTATTGTTCTGCTACTGATGGGCACCCATCAGCCATCTTCCCATTCTTTCTGCTCTGGAAACTATGGCCACATTCGAGTGCCCTCGTACCTATTTTAGCATTTCGCCTTCCACTGCTTTTCTGCTTGCCACAGCACTGGGAGCAACACTGCTTTTCTTTAGCAAAGGCAAAATGCCAACCCTCACCTTCAAAATATACCAGCATTGACATGATTTCTGATTTGCCATAATTATATGTTCAGAGGACTGGGAAACAAGGTGTTTTCATGGGTAAAGAATTTCACACAAACATTGGTGAACTGTAAAGAGAATTTTCAAATAATATTTCAAATAGCCTTTCCAAATAAGCTGTTTTCTCTACTTTGTATTCAGCTGCCCCACTTCTTTGAAACCTTTGTGGTTTGCAGGGCCAGTTCTTGTCACCCAGCTGCTGAGGGGAAACCAACAGCAAACAGCAGCATGTCTACAGGTTAAAACTAAATAACCACCAGGAGACCCCATGGCAGTCCCACAGGGCAGTGACACAACATGCCAGGACACAAGGTGAAGACGGATCTTGAGAGCTGGGGTGAAGCCTGTGAGAGCTCATGACTACCCCACACTTACAGAAAGCTGAGGCTGCTACAAAGAAGGTGATACTGAGATCTACCCATCAGCTGCGACTGAGGCAGGGAGAAGGTGCAACATCCCTGGGCTCTGACCAGGAAATTCAGGGAGAAGAGCCCTTGGGAGAAGAAAGTTGAGACATGCCAGGACCCATGGGTGGCTTTTTAGGTCAGTGACCCCACTTAGTTCAGTTCATGCTCATGAATTTGAGCATCCCACAGGCACTGGCCAGCTCATCACCGAGCACACACTACTGTTACTACTGCTATGCGCAGCCCCAGTGCAGGCAGTGGTAAAGAGCATTGCCGTACTAGTTTCCATGGAAATCAAAGCCAGAGAAGCTGGTTTCTACCAAAAACTCATTAAAACACAATTTTGTCCCAAGTAGATTATTTTGTTACATTTGTTCTCATTCTTCTTACTGCACCATTCAGTACAGATGAAGCTGGCTTTATTTTAATGACTCACACTTGTGAAGCACAAGTTTCACTGACAATGTCAAACAGAAGCTGCTACCTCCATTTCTCCATTTGGATGGGCTGTCCCTGACTCAGAAATAGGCAGGTCTGAACACTTACCCAGTGTCATTTCCAGCACAGAAATACCGCCTTGTTTTTGCCTGGTTTTAATTACTGGTCAGTCACTGGTGAGATTTAAGCAGCGTTTCTCAAACAGATGCAGAACAGTCAAAAAAGCAAAAGGTTGTTCACCTCCTATTGCTCAGCAGCACTTTTGGAACACGGTGCAGCACGGAAGTGTTCCTGACAGAGCTCTGGACTGTATCACTGGTGCTTGCAAAACACCTTACAGAAAGAAAGCCCTAGAACTGTGGATGACAACCTCGCTACCTTGCACCTGAGTGGTGGAGGGGCAATACCTCCTGCCTCCAAATAGTATGGAGAAGCAGAGCCAGAAGCTCGGCTTGCTGCAAACACCCCAATTATTTTCACAGGGCAGCATGCTGCTGAGTTTCTGCAGAAGAACTGTCGTGGTTTAAGCCCCTCAATAACTCACCCAGTTCACTCACTCACTCACTCCTCTCTCTTTCTTCCCCCAGTCCCGAGGGGATGGGGAGGAGAATCAAAAGAATTCACCTTCCACAGGTTGAGATAAGAACAGTTTAGTAACTAAGGTATAACACAAATCACTGCTGCTACCACCAGTAATAATACAAGAGAAATACAAGGAAAGAGAATGCTCACCAAGCCCGACCCAGCCAGTGCACCCCCAACAGCGTAACCCCCCAAAGCACCACCACCCTTCTGGGTCTCTGCCCTCCGTTTTCACATCCTGGGCATGATGTGCTGTGGTATGGAATAACCTCTTTGGTCAGTTTGGGTCGGGTGTCCTGTTTCTGCTTCCTTCCGGCTTCCCCTCCTCCCTGGCATAGCATGAGACTCAGAAAGTCCTTGGCCAGACCAAAACACTACCGAGCAGTAACTGAAAACACTGCTGTTATCAGCACTGCTCCCAGGCCCAAAATCAAAAACAGCGCTGCACCAGCTACCAAGAAGGAGAAAAATGACTGCTACTGCTAAACCCACGACAGAAGCAAAATAAACGCTGGTCCCAAGATTTGTTTTAGGTATGCCTAAGCATCTGATTTCAACATCTGCAGTTCTCCAGGGCTTCTTTACTTCTGCTGAAAATGCTCACAAGTCACAACAAAGGAATGAATCTTAGGACCCATAAGAGGGAAGGACACAGGAGCTGTTCAGCTGTGTTGGCCAAGCAGTAAGAAACCGAAAGAGAGAGGATGTAAGAGGCATGTTAGAATGCTTGCCCGAGGGAAGAGCAGCAGTCAGGTTTCCAGGCGCTTCTGCAATTAGCATGTACTTTTAAAATGCTGAAGAGGTCACATCAGGGGGACTGGAGATACCAACCTTCACACACCCTGCAGCCCAACTGCAGAGGGTTTTGAGCATGGAGATACTTGCATAAGGTCTCTGTATCAAGCAAGTTCCTTTTAACAGACTGCAGAAAAAGGAGATCTCAGATCTCCTAGCACCTAACTTTATTACTATGCGTAGTCTGGAGAACATCTCTGTTTCTTGGAAAATAACGTGCTTTGTGAGTGCTGAAATGAACTATTTGAGTATTAAAAAAACCCCAACAGCAAGGCAAACCAAACAAAAACAACACCCCCCCCCAAAAAAAATCAAAAAAACCCCACCCAAACAAACAATGAACCCAAACACAACAACCAAACAACAAATCCAAACAACACTTCATTTGCCTTTTGAGAGAAAGCATTTACTGAATTTGACCCAACTGCTGTGCCTGCTGTGTATGTAGTGCTTCTATAGCTTTAACCTACTGCAAAGAAATTATTCCCCTATAATTCCCCCCACACTTGGCTCTAGTCCATTTTGATGCAACTATGTCTACTCCAAACTCTCCTACCTCATTCACATGCCGGATCACTGCATGCCTGACCCTATTCTTCTGAGAGGGTAATCCATCCCTCACTCACTTCTCCTTCAACCCCAGCCCCCCTCCCCCCCAGTTTGGCTCTTCACAAGAGCAGTATTTTATTTCCTATACAGGACTAGTTAAAGTCTTCCCAGCCATCATTACAGCCTGAGAAACCTCCTGGTTCCTGTGGCACTTTGGTGATCATCAGTCAAGGCATGCATGGCAGGACTCCAGAGACACAGCCCAGCTGATGTCCTGCTACAGAAGCAGCAGTAAGACAGGAAGCCCCATCTCTTGTCTTTTTTATCAAGTTCCCACAGCACTCCAACATCAGATACATTACCAGGCAGCATGGGGAAGCACTGGCTCCCTCCACACCCCATAACTTCCAATGCACCTTCAGCCTCCTTCCCTAGACAGAGGCTCTGACATACAACTGTAGAGGCAGATCCAGCTGATCCCTGTTTGAAAAAGCCTCTAGGGTCAACTAAGGCAGTTAAGCCCTGATTCTAAATTCAAAGCCTCCACACTGACATTGCTGGCTGGGCTTTTTTTATTAATAAAGTGAGATTAGGAAGGTTTACCAGCGTACATGGGGAGTCATAATATTCAAGGGTTAGCAATGCCTATGCTAGAAGGCATCTGTGACTGGTGATGCTTCCCTGCCCTCAAGCTAGAGGCAGAAGACAGACCTTTGGGAGGCTTAGTAAGGAACAGGCAGCCTTACTAATCTTTTCCTATAGCCTAAGGAAAAGATTAAGGAGGGAGTAACAGGAAGAATTAATTCCCCCCACCTCCAGCTATTTCTTTCAGCATGTAAAAGCCAGTCCATTAACTGCTCTTAACTCTTACTAGAAAGGATACTTGCCTGCCTAGCTAGAAGAGAACTTCCTCACTGTTTTCACCTGATATACCACTGTATCCTTGAAATAGCTCTGCCAGCTCCTGCAGTATCACTCTAGAAGCCACCCAGAAACCCATGCAAAGAACTGTGGCATGCATGTCTGGGGACACAAACCAAGTGAGGGACAGAGGCAGGGACCAGGCAAGAAAGGGTGGAGGGATTTTTCCTGTTGGGAAGTAAGGGGGGAGAGGAACAGGCTGAAACACTTGTTTCAAAGTGGATTTTATTCCAGGCATTAAACAGATTCTGGTACATGCTTTCTTCAAGAAAAGGGAAAACAAATCTGGGCTCCACATAAATTATATCTGGCAAAGTGTAACTTACAACTGAGCGGGGAAAATAAACCCTTTGGAATTGATTTCTGTACAACAGCAGTTTCAGTTCCTCTTAAATAAACCTGCATTGGTTCACAGCACATAAGATTACATTGGATGATCTGATACAACAACAGCTTTCTTGAGAGGTGTTAACAATGCAAATGCTCTGCCTTGACAGTCTGGGGGGCTGTTTAAAATAAACAGGGAAACAAGGGTGAGCAGCTGTTCGTTCTGACTTAAAGAAACAAATCACTGGGCCAAATCTGGGGGCTCAGTAGGTTTGCTTTCAAAAAACCCAACAGAATCCTTTTCTAAAACATGGCACTGCATGGACCTTGGGGAAAAAAAGCACAGATAACTTCGTTCCTCTTTTCCTTCAGAGCAAGGGAAATGGAAAATATACCAATATTGATTTTGGACAAGACTTTATGTATTCTGAGGAGAAGTTTAGCTTGCCCAGGTTTGAAAGCAGCTTTTTGTAATCCACCACCTTTTTAGCAATTACTAAAAGCCATTGGAAACCAATGGCTACCAGATGATGTGGGGCAAGGTCAGGGGTCTGCATTGAGCCTACAGGAATGTCCTGTGAGCAGTGCTTTAGATGACAGACAAGTAAACTGTGCAGAGGTGACCTCAGGAGAACATGTCCAAAACCAGGAAGAGTTAGGGCTCTGGTAGCTCCTAATTCCGGGAGCAATATAAGTTACTGACATCTAGCATATGCCCACCTTTCCCTTTTCATCCCGAGGCCAGGACACTTGAAGGACAGTGTCCAATCTTCAGCTGCTCCAGCTCACAGCCCCAGGTAATGCCAGTTCACACTCTGCCAGGTGGTGAGGAGTAGGAAGAGAGGCACAAATCAACACAGCTAGTCTGGGTACCTCTGCTCCAGGAGCTGTCAGTAGCCTCCAACATTGGAGCTAAGCATAAAGTCCAGGGCAGCAGCCAGTGTGTTGACAAGAGCCCTTTGAACAAGAGCTGGCCCAGAGTTTGGAGGCTGTGAGCAGAGCTGCTGTGGTCTGCAGCATCAGGAGAATTGTTTGTAGAGGAGCTGGGTCCTGGTCCCAGCATGGTTATGAAGAAGAAACTGCAAAAAAGCTGCACACACAGAGTGGGAGCAAGGAGGAAGGAAGCAGTACCTGGTGGAGGAGTGAACATGCTGTTAGCTGCAACCCTTGAGCTGCTGGAGGGTGAAATGGGGGAAGCTCAGATGGTCCACTTAGGATGCATTTTATAGAGAACAACTTTAGTACAGTACCTGCTCAATGGCCTTTCATCTGTATTTGCATTAATTTTTTTCAAGCCAGGTATGTGAGAACTTCACTCTCTCTGTCTCCTAATGCTTAATGATGCTGTTTTGGAAGTAGCATCTCCTTCATATTCTTGCCTAAAAAAGCAATTTCTAGTAGGATGACATCTCTCCCCACTGATGGGTCTTGTCTGTTATGCCCTCTTTCTATTTATAAATTATTTCCTTTTCTTCTCAACTCTTTCCTGGCCCCAGTGGTTCAGGCCCAAAGCACCTCTATGCAGGGAAAGAGAAATCTCTGCAGAGTTGGTACCCCCATTCCCACACAGAAATGCATCTGCACAATGCAGTAAGCTTGGGACCAAAGGGAGCTGCCTCCTGAGCTTTCACAGTGCGGGCAGTTCATTCATCTGGTTAATCAGTGTCAAGATGGTGAGCTGGTGTCAAAGTGAAGGGGGAAACATGAAAAAAGCTCTGGCCACATGACTCATTTAATTTTTTAAATAAAAGCACTGAGAACAGAAAACTAATTGTCCAGGTCTCACGCAAGCGCTTCTGAGCACATACAACATATGGAGAACAGTATCTGTTCTTTTGTCAACTGGTGGGGCTAATGCCAAACTAGGAGAAAGAATTATAAAGGGATACAAACATGATCAAAAGCAGCCAGCTGTTCAGAATCCAAATGAATATCCTGTTTCTTCTACACCAGATCAGAAAGGATCCAGGCAAGCAATTGCTTACTAAAGGTCGCCCAGCTATCTGGTTCCTCTGTCAGGTTCTTGGAGAGAAGGGTTGGTTTACAAAACCTAGCTCCAAGAGGAAAATTTAACAGATCTTGTAGGAAAAGGTGAAGTTGTGGGGATTCTTTTATTGGAATAGGTAAACTTCCCCTGGCAGGTCTGAAAATCCACACTCAGCTACAGCTAACTGGTAACTGGGAGCAAGACTGGGATGCTAGCTAGAGACATTGGTTGTCTTCGGTATTTCCAGAACACAAAGGAGAGACCTCTTGGGCAGGCCTGTGCTGTGGAAGCATTTGTGCAGGGGGCATTTTCAGCTTCACCAACTAACGCGCCCATGGTTCCCATTGGAAGGAGAGCTGGGTGTCCCAAGTCGAGCAGCCCCTGGCCTTTTCACCTCCTCTTTCTCAGATAGAGGGGGAAGACAAAGAGAGATTGGGTGGCTTGTCCTGCTGGTGGCTTGTTCCATGCAGAGCTGAAGAGCCAGTGAGGAGGCTGTGCTCCTGCCCAGACAGCAGCAGGATGCCTGCAATGACCTAGGGGCTGTCCCTTCTGCCTCATGCAGTGGGGAACTGGGAGGGCTCCTGCCATAGGCCTGAGCCAAGCGCAATGGCACTGTCAGTGAGTGCTGCACACAGAGCTCTGTGCATTGCCTTCAGCATGAGGTGCAGCAGGCAGTGTCCATTAGCATCAGGAGAAGCAGCCAGAGACCAGTCCCAACTTCCCTGGCATCTGATAGTGTCAGCACCCATCTCTGACCAGCTCTGCAGGAATGTGATACCCAGAACACAGGTCCAGCAGGCTGCCTGCAGGTTTGGATAACTCATGGAGGAAGGGCTGGCCTTCCACTTGTAAAAGAATGGAAGCAAGTATTCAACAGGGAATAGTCTCCAAAACAATCCCTGGTTATTATCCTGCTAAAACAGATTGTCCCTTTTCCAGCTCTCGTCAGCATTATGCCAACCTCATCTCATTTAGCTGTCCAGCACCTACTACAGGCAGAGGAAGGAACAGGCCACCCACAAAGAGGTTACAAACATGCCCCCAGGGTCTGCTAGTTCCTCCCCAGCCCTCCACTTGTCATCATGGCTCTTCTGGCCAGTCCTCACTGAGAGACACACATGCACAAATGATGCGCAGTGTTAGAGCAAAAAGCCAGGGAAGCCAAAGGTGTACCAATGTTTGTACAAGCATTGTCTAATCTGTTGGACTGAAGGCTGTGGACTCTGCACGCAGAGGAAGTAATGGATGGGGAGAGCTGCAAGGCAGTTCTGGTCACTTTGAGTGTTTGGCTGGGTCCTCCTCCCTTTCTGGGTGCAGCTGTGCATGGACATCAGCTACAAAGGAGAACTTAAGACAACAGATGGGAAGATTTCAACAACTCTCCTCATCCCTCTCACTCTCAGCTTCTCTGAAAAGCTCAGAAACAAGGACTCAGCTGAAATGGTGGCTTGCTGATGGGCACAATGAAAACATTTAGGGTCAGACATACAAAACCATTCCTCCCTTCCTGATCCTGCTCTGTTCCCAAAGTCTCATGCACAAAGAAAAAAGGAGATCTCTGTGCTACCATCATGTTGCTTGTAGCAGCTCCCACTGTTGGCCAGGTACACCTGCTTGGCAAGGGTTGGTCACCACTCTCCCAGTCTGGTTTTCCAGGCAGAGACCACTGACAAAGTGTTGAATGAAACTGCCTTTCATCTTCCACTTCTGCAAGAAGACAGAGAAGAAAAATGCTGTTACTTCAATTTCACCACAGAACTGTACCTCCAAGCAGCAGGAGAAAGGTTGAGCATAAACCTCAGGTAAATCCCAGCAACTGGGGAGACTGAAAATCTGGGCATAGGCAGCATCTCTAAAGCAGTGGTTTCCTGTATTAACCACACCTGGAGTTTGAGTTTAGGTGAATTACAGGGCTAGATATTCAGTAGCATCTAGAAGGCAAACAACACAAAAATCAGCAAGTAGAGGCATTTTCAAAAGCATCTAAGATCCACAGTTTCTCTGCCATTCCTTGTCCTGCATCTCTAGGCACCCAGATACCTGTCAAAACCTAAAATCCTTCTATGATTTCTTTCCAATCCATAGAAAGCAAAGCATTGAAAGCTCATCCAACATGAAAAGCAATCTATCCACATAAAGCAAAAATCACACTTCTTGCTCTTGACTAAATTGTATCTGTCTCTCCAACATGTCACCTTATCTCTCAAGTCAAGATTTTTATCAGCCCTACCCTGAAAGCTCTTCATAGCTCTGTACTCTTTTTAGCTGGCTCTTCTTCATAATCTTATCTGCCCTGCCAACATTTCAGTTTATAACTGTCCATTTGATAGCTTTTCTGAACACAGTGCTCTGCTTTCTGCAGTGCTGTCCTCTTGGGTCTGCTCCCCTCAGAGCATATCCAGCTGGTTCTACATGCAACCCTTTCCTGAAGCTCCACTTTGGTCATGCTGCTTTCCAGGACAAAACATATGTCCTAACCTTGAACTGCAAATTCTGCTGGGAAAGGGCTGTAGCTTCCATCCCTGCTGGAAAGAATTTGGACCACTGTGGCTGACAGTGAAGAGAAAAAAAGCAGAAATGAATGTGTAGACTTGGGATCTCTCAGGTGAGGCTGGGCCATTTCCCTCCAGTGAGGCCGAGATCAGATGATCATCGGATTGAGTGTTCCAGGCTCCAGAGATTTTCCCATCACTCTTTCCAGTCACACAGATGACTCAGCTAGGACCAGGGTCTGGGCTGTCAGTCAGTAAACAGCTTAGGAATATTATGAAGATGTTTTGGCTAACCCATGGAACTGATTAAGAAAAAGAAAGATCTTGACAACACTGATGTACCTCAAGGCTGTTGAAGAAATTATATACAAAGGGGGGGGGGAAAAATCCCGCAATATCCAGGCAATGTCAAAACCTATAAACGTTTTAGTTCTTGGGTAACATAGGAAACAGATTGCCGCATGCTGTGTCATTTAAGATATCCAGTTATGTTCAGCTATTGCTGGCAGCTCTTCTCCAAATCTGGGTGCTGGTCATGTTTCTTAGAGGTCAAGGGCAGTTGCAAAGCCCAGAGTAACCTGTTGGTCCTGTATCACATATTCTTTCAAGACTAAGTATCAGCAGCAGGATCACTTTGCCAGCACTGCTAGCCCTATCTGACAGGATACCACTGAAGGAGAGCTGTTTGTGCAGCAAGAAGCTGGGTTTAATAGGCAAAGGAGCAAAGGAATGTAAAGAGAACTGAGAGGAAGATACAATGAAATCTGTGCACTGCAATGCCCTCACCAGCTGCTGCAACCCCCTGCCTACAGAGATCCCAGAGCCATCTGGCTCTCATCTGGCAGAAATCTCCCCCCAGAGAGCTGAGGAAGAGTTAATACCATAAAGCAGAAGTTGTAAGGATGGAGTGGAAAGCAGGTCTTCTCCTCTGGAAAGCTGTGCACTCTGCCTTGCTGGTACGACCTCTGCACAATGACCTCCCCACCACTGTTTCCCAGGATCGTAGACACCTCCATGAAAAGCCCCTTGACCGTCTCCTTCTGTGAAAAGGAGAACTCTTCCTTGCCTTCCACCCTCCCCCTGCCTTTCTGTACTTGTGAATTCCCAGCTTTCTCCTTCACCTTCCTCTGTGCATGTGCTAGAAAACGCCTGCCAACCATCTGTCCCACATACCCTATAGCTCACCAGAAGACCTTGCTGCAAAGGATTATGCTGTTATGAGATTTGAAATAGAGGGCAAAGGCAATTACTACGAGACACTGGTTTTCTTCCCTATGGCTCTTCGGGAGAAAATTAGCACCACTGGGAGGCTTGCTCACATTATTCCTCCAGATCAGAGGAATCTGATCAGAAACCTGCTGCCATATCATCTTTTCATGCTAAGCATGTACCCTCTGTGAAGTTTGTAGGGACAGTCAACAGCAAGAGACTCAGCAGGACACCTGCAAACACTCACCAGAGCACATTTGCTGCTGTTAACAAAGTATACCAAATCAATCCACTTCTCAGTGAATCACACCACTGGAAAGCCTAGCATTTCAAGTCATCCCATACCCCTATGTTCAAAAGAAAGTTGGTCAAAGATGGGAAAAGGGGAGGAGGAACACTGAGAAGGTGACAGAAAGACAAATAGAAGGCTCATCTGGGCTGCAGGAAGGTGCAATACATGGAGCTATTATAAAGCATACTGACAGTAAAAGGCAAAGTAGAGTTCCTCATCTTACATGGAAGTGGTATTTTCAGAATGCTGGATTCCCTTTCTGATCAGAAACTGTGCTTTGCTGCTGTCTGTAAGATAACAGAGCAACTCCCTTGACTTCACCTAAACCTTTCACTAGACCCCCTTGCCTGACTGACAGACCACAGGATTACCAAGGACATCCCAACACCTGGCCCTGCAGGGACATATCATATCTCAGACCCTTGAGAATGGTGGACAGCAGCAATGCGTGGAAACTGGAAATTGGATGCTCATCTCCCATTGTCAGCCACATCAGAGCCGGTCAACTTAGTCTAAACTAGTCACCTGGTGACGTACTTATGGAAGGGTCCAAGGTACAGGCACCTTCTGGGAGGGCCCAACTTTCTCCACAGACCACAAGAGGAGTCTGGACAGCTAATTTTTGAATGACAGTGATGATGCCCGTCTTTAGGAAAAACAAACAGAGAAGACATTTCCTGCATACACAACCAAACATTTCAGGCAGTCCTCTCCCCTCCTATGCCCAGACATTATGACTGGCCTGCACTCGGAAGGAAAGCTTTTGAAAGGTATAAGCAGTGCACAATCTGAAAAATTTTGGCTTGAAAATCCGCCTTGCTTTCCCTTTCTTGTGCAGATAGGGATAATAGAGTTAACTGGTCACAGCAGACCTGCAGGACAGATGGGAAAAAAATCCAACCATATTTTCTTTGAAATATTGTGTCTTGACACTTCCCCAGTGTCAACCACAAATTTCTCCACTTTTCTGTAAAGCTCTCTCTCATCTTTTTTACGTACCATTGTAAAGTATTTTGAGGTGGCTGGATAGAAGCATTCCATGTGCAATTACCAAGAGAAAAGTCACAAATAGCCAGTCCCCTTCCACCCAAAATGTACAAGAGCTGAAGGTGTTTACACTAGTGCAATTTGTCAGGGTAATCAAAAGTTTTCTTTTAACCCCCAGCAATCCAGTCAGTCCAAATTTTCTCTCCAGATTCTAACAATAGCCTTGTAACCCTGAAAATGTAGTGGAGTTGGTTAGGCTCACGGAGCACAGCTGAGAAGAGCAGATTTTGTTGATTAGGGCTGAGAAGCTTCACACAGAAATGTAACGAGAGCTGATAAATGGAATAGCCAAGGACGCCACAAGTTGGAATTGAATGTATTTGCAGAGCCATGGGCAGCCTGAATCTGGTGCTGAAGATGACAAATACTAAAATTTAAATAGAGGAGCAGACAGAGCGTGGAAATGCTCACATCAGCATCCAGCAAGTGCTGTCTCCCTTTGAGCGTGTCACTTTGTAAAATTAAGAATCACAATTGAGGGAAACTCTTGCCTCCTGAAAATTGCTTTCAAGCTATGGCGTACTGCCAGTATTGGTTTACCTACTTATTACCATGAAGACACTGAGTCAGGTGCTTCCAGAACAGCCATATTTTCACTTCTCTTTTCTGTTAGTCTATATAAAGCTGTGTTTCTCTGCACTTCGGGTAGTAGGATACACTGAGAAGCAAGGTGGAAAAAAATTTGCAATCACATCCAAAGGCACACAGGAGTTCAGATACTGTGTGTCTCACAAGAAAACTTTGATGTCCTCATTTTCAGCCTGGGGTCACATACCTTCCTTCAGCACATTTTAATGAAGTATGGCTGTTTAATAGGATTTCTCAGCATGTTTCTTATTCTGTTGGGAAATACTGTGCCAATGTTTCTCATTTCCATTCTCTTGTTTAAGTGTCTGACTCTCACTTTGCCTGCTATTTGTCCTCATTATAATAAAAATTAAAACACCACTCCCACCGTCAGTCAGAGCCAAAACCAAAGCTGAAGGCAATAATTTATTGTGCATTCAACTAAAAAATACTATTCTCCAAATAACATTATGGATAACATCCATCTGTTTTGAAATCTAGTTCTGATTATGTAGAATAGCTCTTGGCTGGTCTTCTGCTAGCACTGCCAGCTGTTGCTGTTGAATGATCAAGGGGATCATGGTGCCAAATAAATTTTGCTCCTGGTTCCTTTCAACCCAAGGGAGAATAGTCTGACAGAACCAAAAGCCATCTAAATTTTGACTGTTGTGTTGTATCTTCCTGCTTGCAAAGTTTTAGACTTATTTTGAGGCAATACTCCAGATAAAGCTCATAATACTTCAAAGCCTCCGCTAGGCTATTACATATATGGACTGTAGTTAGTACTCAAAAATAACAACAAAGGTATCTGCCCTGTGGACATGCTTAATACAAAACAGCTTTGTAGCACGTGCACAGATTTGGTATGTTTGAAAGCAGAAAGCAACTTTAGGAGCTGTATGGTGCTGTCATGAAGATCTAACCTACCTACTCTGGTGACACTGAAGAACAAAGCCATCATGTGCCCCATCTTTTGTCAGAAATCTTGCTTTTACATCACGCAGACATAGATGTGAAATCTAGATCGAAAAAAGTCCAAATGTCTCCAGCCACAGACCTCTGATGACAGTGACCCCAAAGATGCTCAAAGCTGGACTTTCATCATGTCACCATCTCCTCTTAGGATACTGTATGTCTGATGCACATTGACAGGCTTCCCTTCCACTCAGATTACCTACTCAGGGCTCTTGCTTGTCACCTCCACCTCTCTGAAGTAGCTCAACTCCCCTTCTTCCACTCAGCTCCTCTGACTTTGAGAAGCCCACTTGATCTAAGGAGTGGTTACACTCATGCGTAGTTTGAGAACTATGCACTCGCACTTTGGGCTGTGAGTACCTACAGGGAGACAGGCAAGTTGCAGGGTAACTGAGGAATTGACTCTCTCCAGGTTCTCTCATTTTACACTATAAAGTGTCTACAGCAGTGGATGTCTCCTTGAAAGTCAACCTCTTGGATACCAGGAGGAGAGAGAATAGGACAGTTTGCAAAGATGACAAACTCTTAGCTGATTAAAATCCTATTTCAGTATTAACAACAATTACTGTTGTGTTTACAGAAGGGAGGGACCATAACAGCATTCCCTAAGATCACAACAAACCTAAGCATTGCAAGTAGAACAGGCTTTATAAGTAGAAATCTGAAATGGCAGTTTGGGACTTCCAGAAAGAAAAACAACATTTCAGAGCATTTCAAACCAAATCAGACGAAAAATTCAAATGCACTTCTCCCACCTCATCCCTTCAGCCACAAGGCAGTTTGGAATGGCAGCTGTGATTAAAACCAGTCTGTAATTATTGGAAATGCTTAGACAAAATATTTGCTTACAGTCAGTTGGCTAAATCATCTGTTAGGTCAAGTCCTTGATTTAAGTGCAGTTTGTTCACATAAGGTAATGGAAAACAACAGCTCACATCCTTAAGTGTGTGTGCATGTCTTTATAATGAGCCTGTATATAATCAATGCATCAAGGCTCCATAAATCCTATTCCAGCAGGAGAACGAGCCTGCTTGTGTAAGTGCAGATTAATCTCTCTTCTGGCTAATAGTACTTGGACTCTGCCTCCCTTCAGGGGACTCTAGTCTTTCCATGAGAGGGGAGGTGGGGAAGGACAGCTGATTTTGGCAGCTGCTGAAGTCCTCTCGGCTGCCAGAGAGGAAAATGCTGCAAGGCACTGAAGGGGAGGCTAAGTGACCTAATTGCACAGCACTGGGGTGAGCGCTTGCCAACAAGAAAAGAGAGCAGGCAAGCACAGCCCACTTGGGATATCCTTGCAAGGCTAATCCAAACTCAAGAGTTTTCCCAGCATGCTCATGGTGACAACTCTTCAAGACATTTCTGCACTAACCAGCTTTCCAGAGGAATGTCTACACAGCCTTTCCATAAATGGGCAAGAGTGGATTTCAGTGCTTTCTTTCAGAAAGTACTGAATTCAGAGATTCCTGTAACATTAAGAAGTGCTGACAAAAGAGGATGCTGCTGAGGACTGGCAACAGGCTGAGCAGTCTCCTACCTTTGGGCTATCAAGACAATAGAGATATCAGAAAACATAGAGTCAGTGTAGCCTTAGGTGACAGAAAATGTGCTCTCTCTTGATGCAGAGGAATGCACAGGAACTAGGGATGAAACAAGCCCAGTCCCCTGTCTGCTAGTGCTTCGTTGTCACCTGTTGTGTTTTGCCCAGTTCTGACAAAAAGGCACATCAGATCTCTGTGAGGGCACCCTGGCCACCACAGAAGTCATCTCCTACCTAGTGCTGTAAGGCAAAATCACTGATGTGTCCTGACAGACCCAGAGTGGACATCTTGAAAACAGCGTGAGAGTCACAGACTGCATTTTGTTGGGATGACTGCTGCTGTGTATTTTCTCTGAGGGAGCAGTTAGGGTGGAATATGTGGTGCTCTGTCAGTCAGTATTTCTCAAGTGAGTTATACACATTCAGTTTTAAATGCCTGTTCACATGCCCAAAGACAGCACAAAGAACACACTTCTCCTGCTTCCAAATAAGTAAACAGATGATAGCACACATCACCCTTCCCTTGGGTATCTCAAAGCATTTTGCTTCTTATCTACACATCTCTGATGCTGTGGTCCATCCATACATCAGTCTGGCTGAACATAATGTATCCAAGAGTGAGGTTGGGGTGCAACTGAGCTGAAGCTAACCATGCTGCTGAGGGCCCAGGCAGAGCAGATATCCACACACTAATATTGTCTGTGCTCCCCACTTTGGTCACAGGCAATCTCATACACCTGAGCTTTTGAAACACACCAAAGAGGGAGATGCAGAAGTTAGAAGGGACTTTCATGTACTTTGATACTACTAGCTTTGCCCCTGCAGGCTGCACTGATGTAGGAACACTGGCGAAGGGATTAAAAACCGGTGCAGTTACGTACCTGTCTGCCATCTTTTTGATTGCAGGCTTCCAGTGTGATTTGAGAGCCAGTAGAGAAGGAGGTAATGGAAAGACACTTGTCCTGCTGTCTAATTAAAGGGTCACTGAATACCCACTCCTTTGGCATAAGAAAAAGAAAGGTTCTGTTAAGATCATAATGGTGATCAGATGGGGAAGGAAGAGCATGATCTATCAGATATTTCAAAACCTGTATCCTTTGTTCAGCTCTTACCAAAGGTCCCCCGGCAGCAGTCTTCACCTGATCAGAAGTTTATGCTCAGGCTTGGTGCATCATGACTATTTCAAAGCCTGCAGCTGGCTCCCATGACCACCTGAGCTGTCTGATTAACCTTGGACCCCATGCAACTCCCAGCCTACAAAGCAAGGAGGACTCTGAGCCAGATTTACGTGACGTGCAACTGCTTCTGCGTATTTTACATAGCAGATATGCTCTGTAACAGGTATCTGGGACCTGCAGATTATCAAGCAAAGCAAAACACATGCAAGCATATCCATGGGCTAATATACATCAGCAACACACACACAGCACAAACCACTTCATTTTCCCCTCCTCTCACTAGATGGATAGCCAACCCAATCAACTAATAATATTATACTTTCCCCAAGGAAGAAATAAAAAATGCAATAAGTTTCAGAGGTTTCAAATGGTAATGGCATAGAACAAGTCAGATTGAATGGCATATTGAATTCGGCTACAAACTAGTTTCCAACAGTTAACAGATGTGAATATGTATTTTCTGGCATGAGATAGCCTACTGCGACCTTTAACTTTCTCAAGCTGCTTCTCTGCTGCTTTCAGTCAGCCAAAGAGGGTGAGTGCCGATCTTCAGCTGATATAAACCAGCACAGCTCCACTGTGTTAGGAGAGCTGCACCAAATTACTGCACCTGGGGTCTTGGCTATTCAAACTGTATTCGGGCTTTACGCTGAAACACATCTGTAAAACAGTACAATTCCAGCCATCTGCAGCTACAGCTGAACTGATAGTCCAAGAAAAGTTTCTGGTCCTGGGAAAATCTCTTACCCATGTGCCAGGGTACTAACCATAACCCAGGACCATTTCTCATGGGTTGTATGATGAAGCAGAGCACACCGAAGCAACATTCTGAGTGGGAACAGCTACATGACTCCAACCCTGGTCGCGTGCCTACTGAACAAACTAGTGATGCCCCTGAGTATTCAAGTGCTACCTTTTGCCTTTGAGTGATGAAAACCTTCCTATTCTAAGCCTGACTGTTGGGCCTGTTGAACTAGAGGAGCTCAGAGTTGTGCACAATTTCTTTTCCTGCTTACTATTAAAATCACTAACAGGTCCAAATTCTTCCTTCATTCACCTCTGCATGAACCCACCAAGGCCAGAGATGCATTTTCATTCCCAGGCAATAAAAAGATAAGAAGCAGCAGCAAAACACCAAACTGAAGCCTGCCTTACCTGAGAGACAGGTGGATTGTTCACTGTCCCTTTGCAGTTTCCCATGCCAGCTAACATATTTCCTGTGGTATCCTGTGCCCAAGACTCCAGGCAGTTTCCTCCTTGTTTAATTATTCCCGGAATCAACTCCTTTTCAGGAATCCTTGAAGTAAAATGACAGTTGCGTGGCACTTCATAAACAGAAATGTCCAAAGCACTTTCACATTTAGAAGGGTGTGACTTGCCCCTAAGTGAAACACAGTCCCCTTTATTTGACAGAAAATTAACTATATCAAACTATCCCCTGGAAATGTCTGGAGGAGGCAAAAGTCAAGGGACAGCTTGGTCAGAGGACTGGTACTCTTGTTTTGGAAAGCGTAACAGGATCTTTAGGTATACCCTAAGCAATTTAGTGTGATGTCTCTTCTTACAGAGGCCATTGCCAGTAAAAAGCCGCCATATCCACACTGCTTTATCCTGCTTTTGTCTCCTTCCAGAGTCTTCCCGCCCCAGTGCTATCACATATTCACTATGTCATTGGTAGCAATACAGTAAAGAACTGTCCAGGCCAGACTACAGCTGGATGTTTTAGCCTCAACCCATGTTAGCTACAGACTGAGATGTAAAGATGCATTTCCAGGGTGTGTTAACTAACAAGTGATAATGACACAGCTCTACCCAGGCTACCTCCAAGCAGAGCAATGACACAACACTACTGCATCCTGACCTGAGGCAGGGGAAGCCCAGCTGGTTCTGGCATTCACCACAGTGTTCTTTGAATCACCTGCACCTCTGCACCAAGGCTGCCCAGCTCTACTTGGCTCAACTACCTCCAGGCAGAGCACTCAAAAGGCAGTGACCAAGCCTTATCTGGAGGGATGTAGTGCTCTGGAACTTGTCTATACCCTACACCTCTGAAAACATCACTGTTGCACATCTTTGGGAGACAGCTGTGTGGGGCAGAGCAGAGGGCTCCCAGCGGTAGGATCAACAAACCTTTTGCAGAGTTGTTGAGATGATACAAGCCATAAAATCACAGGTTTCTCATCAAAAGGAATAACAGATGAAAGCCTCTTCCAAGCATAAGTAAGTCCCTCTTTTGCCCGCTGCCACCAAGGCTCATCTTCTCATTGTGACCCACCTCCCAGATCCTTCAGAGATTTCTACAAGCAGAGAACTGACTCACTTGAGCTCTGGGTAGACGTTCTCCAGATACCACTGGAAGGATTTACAGTTCAGTTTGCGACGCTGCTCCACGCGGTCTGCAACACTGGAAACACAGGCAGGTTGTTGAGGATAAGGTAGTGAACACGAGGGAGGGGAACAATGAAGATTGGCCAGGAGGTTTGAGGGAGACTATACAACTTTTCCCATTACTCATCCTCCCACGTTGTTGTTGCTGGGTTCAGAGCACTAGCAGTGACCTGAGGTGAAAAGGAGGAGAGAGGCAAATGGCAGGAAATAGAAATGGAAGACAAACACCTTCAGAGAACAATTCTTGCACTTCCATTGGCTCAGAATGATGGTAGGCCCCAGGTCCTATAAAACTACTGTAGGACCAGGAAAGCGTTTCTGCCTCTGAGTGGTAGGTATACCATGAAACTTGCACAGCAATCAGTTCCTGAAAATGCCTAGAAAGTGTTTGTGCTCAGGTATATACCAACAGTTTGTCTGTGTATGCTAGAGCACATCTCTAGGTCATAGCAGCAGCTCTAGGCTCAGGTTGGGTTTCAGACCTAAAGAACATCATTATTTTCTCCTAAGCAGTTTTGGGAAAAGGGAGGAGTATAAATGGAAATAAACTCAACACCTCAGTAACTGCAGCAGCAGCCCTCCCACTGCTGATTTGCTTGGCTCTGGGTGGCTGACAAAGAGGACTTCCCATAAGCTGTCCTACTGTGGACATAAGCTGCCCTACTAGTGACACTAGGGACTCTCCTCTTCAAACTATAACACTACATTTGTGTGTTGGGAAGGACTTTCAACTGTACCCATGCTCCTTGTCATCCTCAGCCCAGAGAGGCCACTGTACTGCCCGTCCCTCAGAATAATCTTCTTAGATCCTATATTCACATAAAAATTGTGGGGAGGGAGGGTCCACTTTAGGCCTAGTTGACAGTGATGGTGTCAGAGGCATTTGATTCCTAAAATCTAGATTTAATGGAGGTTCCCAGAGCTGTTAACTGCTCTCTGTGTGAACAATATAGAATCATAGAATAGTTAGGGTTGGAAAGGACCTTAAGATCATCCAACCCCCTGCCATACGCAGGGACACCTCTCATTAAACCATTCTGCCCAAGGCTCTGTCCAACCTGGCCTTGAACACCACCAGGGATGGAGCATTCACAACTTCCCTGGGCAACCCATTCCACTGCCTCACCACCCTCACAGTAAAGAATTTCTTCCTCATATCCAATCTAAACTTCCCCTCTTTAAGTTTGAACCCGTTACCCCTTGTCCTATCACTACAGTCCCTAATGGAGAGTCCCTCCCCAGCATCCCTTTAGGCCCCCTTCAGATACTGGAAGGCTGCTATGAGGTCTCCACGCAGCCTTCTCTTCTCCAGGATGAACAGCCCCAACTTTCTCAGCCTATCTTCATACAGGAGGTGCTCCAGTCCCCCGATCATCCTCGTGGCCCTCCTCTGGACTTGTTCCAACAGTTCCATGTCCTTTTGATGTTGAGGACACCAGAACTGCACACAATACTCCAAGTGAGGTCTCACGAGAGCAGAGTAGAGGGGCAGGATCACCCCCCTCGACCTGCTGGTCACGCTCCTTTTGATGCAGCCCAGGATACGGTTGGCTTTCTGGGCCACAAGCGCACACTGAAGCTGGCTCATGTTAAGTTTCTCATTGACCAACACACCCAAGTCCTTCTCCGCAGGGCTGCTCTGAATCTCTTCTCTGCCCAACCTGTAGCTGCGCCTGGGATTGCTCCAGGTTTTGGCCCTTAAACACGTCAGCAATATATCCATGTCCAATATGCAATATTTCCTTCACAAGCAGCAGGGTTACTTGTATTTTGGCCCCAGTCCAGCTGCTGCAGTCAGCTCAAGGACAGATAAATTAGGTAGGCAAAGCTATTTGTACAAAAATGTGTAATGCATCATGATAATAAAGTACAATGTATAACAGAAAAGTGTGTAGGTCAGATCAAACCTGCTTGTCATCAAATAAGTAGGAGATGCATCATTACCCAGTGCACATAGCTACACATTTGAGATACAACCGCATTTGCCAAGTCCTTACACTGATAAAATAATCACTTATTTATTGACAGATAGAACCCACAGATATAGACCACTTCTGGGACTTTTTACATTGATTTGGGAGTCATAGGGGTTTGTTAGCACAGAGGGCAAGCTGTCCCCTCATCCCAGGTCTTGGTGTCAATCGCTGATTTCTGGGTCACAAAGAATGCTTAAGCCCATAACAGCAAATTCCACATGGCCGGGAGACAGCTGTAGCAAAGGTGCTATAAGGAGCACTGTTCTACACAGAAGTGGATTCAGAAGGTGATGAAGACAAGTCACAACAAGATTATATTCCTAAATGAGATGTCCCATGTTCTGATTTTGGGCCATGTTCTCTCCTGCCCTACAAACCACCCATATGCTCATCAGGAAAGAGGGGAGTGTGCCAAGTGCAACCTGCCCCATGTTCCAGCTAGCCATGCTTGCCTTGGGATTCTGCATCTGCACAGGAACTTTGGATCAAGCTCTAGTAACTGCATAGCTCAAATTTTCAGGGCAGCTGCATGCTGTGTTAGAAAATATTCTTATCTATCTACTTAAAATGTCTGGCCTTTTAATTTCATTACAGATCCCTTTGGCCTTCTGCTAACAAATGATCTTTGCAGGGTCAGGGAGGGGAAAATAAAGTGAACTAAAAGTAAACCTTGTTAGCCAGACACTCAAGCTGCAACCTCCCTGGCAATCCTGCCATTCAGAGCATCTCTATTCTCCACACTTAGCCCCAGAGAAGATCCAAACACTATTTCTTGCTAGCAGTGGGGTTTACCAGAGCCCTCCAATCAAGAGTTGGGGAAGCTTACCTTCCAAATGATTTTCCGATGGCAGATGGCCTAGCCTCATAGTAGTACTGCTTGTATTCATCCATCCACACCTCTGCTGTGCGCTTGGTGTTCCTGCATGGGGATGAGGAGATGCTTTGCTGAGTGATGCTGGAGAATCTGTCCTCCCTGTGAGCAAGCACTGGGTGGGCAGAACCAAGGCCTGTCTGTCAGGAGGAAGTGTGGGACAGTCCCACAGGAAAACCAGCAGGCAGTACAGACGAATATAGGCTGAATGTGTTACAGCCACAAAGCCTTGAGAGGCTGCTTCATTTCAGAAGTTAAAATTTTAACTCATAGTTTACCATACGCATACTTCCTCTGCAGAGACACCTGGACTGAACATCACCATCACCCTGTTTTACAGTATCCTTTCCCTCAGATCAGCACAATGCTATGAAATAATTCAGCTTGGAAAGCACCTTTAGGTATCCCTTGGTCCAGCTTCCTGCCCAAAGCAGACTAAATGCAGGCTGTTCAGGGTCTTGTCAGGTCAACTTCTGAAATCTCCAAGAATGCAGGTTTCATCACCTCTCTAGGGTCCTACAACAGTGCTCAGCTGCTCTCAGTCTGAAGCACTCTCTCATCTTTTTTCTTTTCCCACCTGTCCTGCAGTGGAAGTTGTCCTTAGGGCTTGTCTCAGAGCACATGCGGCTCAGTAAGATCTCCGGACTCAAAAGCACCTCAGAGACAACAGAGATAACTGCTAGTACACAGGGACATGTCATAGGGCAGTATCTACAAATGGCCAGGTTCTCTCCCTGAGCTATTGCTCCCCCCCTCCACTGCAGGCTGAGAAAGAACCAGATGCACTTATATGAACAACAGAGAAGGGGACAGGTTTTGTTCACAGAAAACAGCAATTCATCCTTCCCTTGAGATGCTCAGCCACAAGCTGTTCTCCTGTGTCATCAGGCAGAAAGACAACAAAGAATTCAGTCTTATTTAGACATGACCAACATTAAGATGACCTGGCTGCTACCAGGAACAACCCAACACCTACTTGATGTAAGTCAGTGCATTGCCCTCTGGGAAGTCATAGGGATGTCGCTTCCTGAACACGTGTCCCACTCGACTGCAGGGAACAATCTCCAAGCTGCCACCACACATCCACACTCGAAAAGATAGCTCTGGAAGAGATCCCAAGAGTCATACAGCTGCAGATGGGCAGCATTTCCAAGAAGAGCAACTTCAGCAGTGTGCCTGAAAGCCTCCCCCTCTGATCCAGATGTATTACCTCCAACAGAAAAACCAGGAAAGCAAAGGCATGATGAGAATGGAAAAAACTGTCCTCCCTTTGTTCAAATGGAGGCAACCCTTGCGGCTCAGACACTTCCTAGCCTTCTCCAGTCCCCCTCCTCAATTTGGTCCCCTGGGCATTTCAGTGAGACCCTTTGACCAGGTCCTTGTGGTTGCTGTCAGGCCTTTGGGATGGCATTTGGCAACAGACTGAGATCACCCCCGCACCCCCCTTGTTTTGGACTTCAGTAACTCTCCAGCACTGCACATCGATAGAAGAAAAAAAGAAGAATTTCCTGTGTAAAGCAAATCATGCGAGGAAGAAAGGTAGTTTAGGAGTCAAGGAGAAAGAAGAGAACAAGATCAGGGCATAGGCAGTGAGTCAATGTCTAGAGCAGAGTCCTCTCCCTCATACCTCCATGTTATCCACCCTACAGTAGCTTGTTGTTCTTGTCCTGCTTGTTTCTTAATAAAAAAAAAACAAAACACACAAAACCATACAAAAAACCCCAAACAACACAAACCCAAACCAAAACAAAAAATCAATCAAACAAAAACAACACCAAAAAAACCTCAAAATAAAGTGGATGACTGAGTTACAGTTTGTCACCAGTTGACTCTCCTGGGGGAGCTAAGAGCAGAAATCACTCTAATAATAGTGTGACTGTAAAAATACGGAGAGAACCCTGCTACTTGAAGAAATCCAGCTGGTCCTGAAGCTAAATGTAAGGTTTTGTTAAAGGATTAGAAGAACTTTGATGTACAGGCGCTTATTTGCATCACAGAAGAGATGTGGCCTCGCTCAAGCTCATATGTCTGTCCTTGCAAGTTTAATCACTGCCACACCGGAGGGGCTTTCTACTACGTGTTTCATGTGGTGGTGAGAAGACAAGAAAGAAGGAAAATGCAAATTAGCTGTGTAGTTTAGTTTGCTAGTCCTCACCAAAGTGGTTTCAGATTGTGTAGACTGATTACTTCAAAAACTTTATTCAGTTGGGATCTCCCTCCAGTAATGCCTGAATTATGGGGCTCTGATGTTTCGAAATTAAAAAGGAATCATGCATCCAGCTCTAATGACTGTTGCAAAGCATGTACACACACTAACATCTTCCCAACCTTCATCTTTCCCCATAGCTTTCCTCTCTAGCTCTCGGGAAAGGCTGTTTAAACAGTGCATTTTGGGGGGGGAAGATGGTGTATATAAAATAGCTTCTGTCATGGGTTCAGCAGCAGCAGTCATTTTTCTCCTTCTTGGTAGCTGGTGCAGCGCTGTGGTTTTGATTTTGGGCCTGGGAGCAGCGCTGATAACACCAGTGTTTTCAGTTACTGCTTGGTAGTGTTTTGTCTGGCCAAGGACTTTCTGAGCCTCATGCTATGCCAGGGAGGAGGGGAAGCCAGGAGGAAGCAGAGACAGAACACCTGACCCAAACTGACCAAAGCGGTATTCCATACCACAGCATGTCATGCCCAGGATGTAAAACCGGAGGGTAGAGACCAGAAGGGTGTGGGGGGTGCACTGGCTGGGTCGGGCTTGGTGAGCAGTTGTATTCTCTTTCTTTGTACTTCTCTGTCATTATTATTACTGGTAGTAGCAGTAGTGATTTGTGTTATACCTTAGTTACTGAACTGTTCTTATCTCAACCTGTGGAAGTTACATTCTTTTGATTCTCCTCCCCATCCCTCCGGGACTGGGGGAAGAAAGAGAGGGGAGTGAGTGAGAAAACTGCGTGGGGGGGTTAGAGGCTTAAACCACGACAGTAAAAAACCCATTTTATTAGACTATTTTGTGTCATTTCTTACTAGCTCTTACTAGTCAGTCTCTTTCTGACTCTTTCCTAGAGCTTATTTTCAGCCTCTTTTCAACAGAGAGTTCAGGCTTCAGAGAGAGGAAGGGATTTAAAAACAACAAAAAAAGGCCAAGATATGAGTTTCTGTCTGGTAGTGTGTCCAGCTGGCATCTGCTCTCCTGGAATGAGGTTCTGACTCACTCCAGCCTAAAACAAAAACAAAACTCTCAATCTAGCATGTGTAACTTACAGTGAGTCCATCTCTCAAGGGAAGATTCCTCATGCCATGTTGGCATCTTAGGCACACAGATTGCATGTCCAGGTTTGCAAATGATGAAAATCTTTAAAGAAGGGGTGAAAGAATGCAGATTTTGGGCACAGAAGAGAAAACGGAGAACAAACATTGCTTATTAAGGACTTTCATCTATCCACTGATAGAAAGCATAGGAGAACTTCTTGCTGTGTATTTTCCAGGACATGACCTAGTCCATACATGTTTTAAATGACTTAATCACTGTGGCTTTTCCCCATCACAGTGGAAAAAAAGGGGGTTTATCAGCTCACACCCAGCTGGAAGGACATTTAAGCAGCTGGTAATTGCGGCTGGGTCATTTCTGTGTATCTGCAGTACCTGTGGAGCTTGTCAAGGCTCTGCGCCCTAGCCATACATTCTCTTATCGTGATGATGATGATGAATGTCCTGTTTCCTCATGGAAAAAAGTTTCAAAGAAGAAGCTGATTAAAAAATAGCTTTTGTGGGCAGGGAGTGGCCCATCTCACCCACTCAAATTAATCAGAACCACCCTCCCACCTCATTCCCAAATGGTGACCTTATCCAAACACTTTCTTTCCCCTCAAAATTGTAATTTGTAGCAAAACTACTGTTTCAGAACATGATCAACATTTTTCCTTCATAACAAACCCTAGTTTTCAGTTAAATATGGAAAACTGGCTTCTTTTTTTCCACAGGGTCAATTAATCATTCTGAATACTACGAAGATTAGTACTTTTTGTTGTTAAATACAGCTTGGTTTCTACCCCTCTTATGTGCAACAGCAACAGGCTTCATGCAAAAGCCACTGATTGATTTGTTGCCTCACATTATGCTGAAGAGCTGAACAAAAGTTAGCTTTAAAAAGGAAAAGTAGTCTGTTTTGCTTTTAAAATACCTTCCCATATCCCTCATCACAGTGGTGGTGTGGCAATGCAGCTCATGGACAGGCGACGTGAAACAGCATTGTGAACTTAGCTTTGCCTTCCTTAAGTGAAGAGTGGAGGTGCAGGATAGGAGTGATAGGGGGCAACAAATTTACAAGTAAACCTCTCAAGGCAAAACTGGTAATCCAGTCTCACACTGCCTGGCCCTGCCACTGCCAGGCTTTGAAAGAGCAATTTGAAGGAGAATGAAGCAATTCTGTGGAGGTTTTTATCAGCTCTACCTGCAAGAAGGGCTGTGGGTGTGCAGGTAATTTACTGCCACTTAGGGCAGAGAGCTCTGCTTAGCGTCAAGCTACTGACATGCACACCAACCAACAATGCTGGGCTCCTAGGTGGACAGAAGCATGCAGCCAGAAGCATAAAGAAATATTCTTCTCCATTCTTTACAGCTTTTACACAGTTGCAGCTCAGAGGCTGGCAGGATGGTCAATGTCTGGCTCTGCAGCTGGAGTAGGACTAGTGACAGCAAGAAGCTGAGTTTGGCTGTGCAGAAGAGTCTGAGGGTCACAGGAGAGAGAATCTTCATTGTTGGTAAAGGCTGCCTCTGACTTCTACCTACAGCGCTTAGCTGATGCTACCAGCACTGCTGAGATCCCAATGCCAGCCCCATTTCACATCTCTGTTAAAAACCATGACTATCATAACCTGAAGTAAGACCTCAGAAGGCAGAGAACACAGACACTCATTATTAGATATTTTGTTTTCAAAAAGCAGTGCCTTGATATTCTGTTATTAGCCAAAAACTTTCCTGGTTTCAGAGAGGATTTCAGAAAGAGGCAGCTCTTCCAGCTGTATTCAGAGACACTAAAGTTTCCTCTTCTTGACTATTTCTTTCTTTCTAGTTGGTCCTTCAGGCGCTAGGAAACAGCATATCATTCCTCTTTAAAGGGTTTTATTTACAAATCTGTGACATTTATGGAAGCTGCAAAAACAGATTTTTGGGGGGCAGTGTTTGCTACAGAAAAGTCTATTTAAGTTGACTGCAAAACAGTCAACAGGCTTTTATCTCTTCAGCTCCACTTGCATCATTTCTAAATGAATGCACAGAATACTTGAAGTATCCATGAACTTCCTTTCCATACTCTTCTTCCTTTTGTCGCTAACACCTAGCGACATTGCAGCTTTCTTTCACACCAGGCAAAGAAAGATAAATGGAATACCTGTGCCGGGAATTACATGAGAGGAGATGGGCTTAAGCACCATGCCCTCTAAGATAACAGCACTTCAGTGTACAGACTACCTTGGGCCTCTGAATTCCTCAGATGTTTGTGATGCCCTAGCCTGCTTCTAAATATTTGCATTTGGAATCTATTTGTACCCGAATTCCACTTATAGAAAGGCTTGTTTTGCTAGGAAAAAATACCCTTCTGACCTATCAAGCTGGGAGAGCAACCCAGACTTATCTAGGAAAGAGGAACAGGAATAAGAAGAGAGCATATGAGTGACTGTCTACTTCAGGGCTGAGACAACATGGACTGTCATGTGAAGGACTGGAGGAATACTCTCCAAAAACAAGCAACAATTTAAATAACAGGAGGCTCCTGTTTCATACCCATACTGTGGAAACGCCTGCATAATAGTGCATATGCCTGTAGGAGAGTGATAGCCCCGATCACAAAAAGCTATGTCCCGTTTACTTTGGATGAAGCTGATGGCGATACAATTCTGACCAACATAGGGGTTACCTGACCATGCCCCTAGCCTTATGTTGACATACAGATCAGATTGCTCAAAAGGAAGGTTCTGGTAGGTGATGAAGACTGGGAAGTGGTTCTGCATTAGTGTGTCATTCCCCTGAAACATCTTAAACTTACCAAAATTTTCTCCTCCCCATATGTCCATTTGAGTATCATATTTTCCCAGGTGGTTAAACCAGGACTTGTCAATCACAAAGATTCCTCCTGCTATGACAGGGGTTCTGGAAAAGAAAACAAAAGCCCATACAAAATAATCACACATATATGTGGCACCACCACCTTCAATTTAGAGAGGGGGCAATTTGTCCAGGCCTGACAAATCGTATTTCATTTAAAACAGAAAAACAGTAGAGCTGGGACCTGAACCTGCAGCAGGCTTCTGAGACCCCCTCACTTTCCTGCCTTTGTTGCATGGTCCTGCAAACGCTACATGAGTGATGCTGCATCCTTTACATTTGTACAAATATGCACAGTGTGAAGAAATGGCAGTGGCACTGTCTGATGACTGTGTTCACCAGCTAGACACAGTGTGAGAGGCACTGCTGCACATTACTGCTCTGCTGTTAGCAAGCTGGTTGTTTCTGGAGTACAAAACAGAGGCTCGCAAATTGCACAGAGGAATGATACTTTTATGCTATAAACAGGGATCTGTCTGCCTTTACAGACGAACACTGTGACTTTTTGTATCGGGATTTGTCACATTCTACATTCCTGAGAGCCACATACACCACAGCCAAGCTGGCAATAACGGTTCAGACAACAGAATCTCTTTTGTCCATGGACATACAGATTTTAGGGGAGGAAGGGAAAAATTCTGTACCCAAATTACTAGGCAAGATTCAGTTGCGCCAGGTCTGCTTTAGACTTGCTGGGTAACTGTTTAGCTGCTTCATTCCTTAATTCTTCACCTGGAAGATGGAGGTAATTAAAAGCCCCCAAAGAGATTTCTGAGGCATTCAGAGTGCTGAGTGAATGAGACCACAAAAACCAACATATAGAAGTGGTGTCTTGAAGATGTGGCATGCCTACAAGCCTAGGATAGTATATAATTGCTATTCTTACAATATTCAGAGAGCAGTACTCTCAGAATTGGGATGTAGACCTCAATACATCCAGAAAATAACATGACAAGTTTGTCGACATCAAGAGAACACTGTGGCATTTTGTCCTCAGCAAGGCAATCCCTGTGCACTCCTTGCCATACAGGTGAAGACTTAGTAAAGGCATTTGGAGGACTACACACTGAAAGTCAGCTACCTTATAGACTGAGTTGGGTCTGTTCTGGACATCTTCTGCTCTATAGGAATCTGCTCCCACTTAAAGTGAAGGCTCCAGTCAAACCCTGAGAAGCAAAAAACACATCAAATAGATTTTGGTTATTGTTTTTCTACTAGCTTCAGTGATAGTCCCCACCTTTACATCACAGGCCATCCCTATTTTGCTTTCCTGACCTCCCTCACAGTCTACCCAAAATGGCAAGAGTCTACCCTAACATAGAATTCACCAGCTTCTGTCTTGGCATTCCTTAGCATTATAAATCTCTGCTCAATTCCACTCCACATCTTCAGGGGGGTGTTGTCAATGTGAGATGAAATTGCATTTTGGCAGGTCTGTCTTAACCCCTCTCTGTCTGCCAAAGTCATGAGGCTTTAATCAAAGCCTTCTTCAATGTGGGACATTATGTACTCTGCAAAAAAAAGGCCTGCAGTCCACTGTATGCATCACATCTTTCAAGATTACCATTTATTTATAGTTGGTCTGTGGTGGATAGCTGAGCACAGCACAGTCACTAACATTATACTGGTGCTAAGGGTAGCTACAGAACGAGTAGCCTTTAGCAGGCAAGCAGCATAGCAGATATCCTAGGCCATAGAAGAGGAAGAAAAGTACCCGTCAGCATGGGTGACCACAGGAACAACTGCAAGGCTGTTGCAGTTGCAGGTTAAAGAGGACAGAGAATCCATAAGGAAAGACCATCACTCTGTTTTGTTGGAAAGCTGAAGAGAACTTCAATTAGTTTTCAGGCGCCATCCCTCAGGCCTAACTCACAGAAGCCATTCATTATACCCACCTCCCCTCAGGTCTGCTGATGCTGCCAGGTAGGCAAAATTATCCAGGCTGATAACATCAATGATTGGACTCACCACCCTGGTATAATCCTGAGGGAGAGAGAAAGGGGAAAAAACTGAGTGGGGTTTTCCTTGAATGTCTGGCAAAGCTGCAAGAGACCAGAAAACACAAAGCTGCACATGTAAATCTTTGTCTGGCTTCTCCAGTACAGTTCTGGTAGCTGAGCAAAGGATCCATGACCAAGACATCTAAACATAGCAGTACCAGCCAGCTGCGTGCCATGGATGTGGGGAATGGAGCCTGGGACACCTACAACCAGGACTGCTGCTAAGAAACAGCTCTTTATTTCCTGCCCAAGTCACAGAGCATGAATAATTGTCCCAGAGGTTTTGTGTTTGCTTTTGATATCTATTGACAGCATACCTTCCCGTCAGCCATCCTTGAATCAATTATAAAGAATAATAAAGTGATGATAAATAAATGTTAATAAATTATTATAATGATAATAAAATTATAATCAGCTTCGAAATTATTAAGCCCCTAATAAAACATCTTCTCAACAAGCACTATGAATCAAGACCCCATACATAAGAATCATAGTGCACATTCAAAAAGTCATGATAATATTAAGATATTGGGAATACGTTATTGCCATTAAGGGCATAGAACTTTACAGTTGTCCTTTGAAATCCTTTTAGTAAGTACTAGTTGAGATTATAATAATTTTTCAACATCATGAGACAGGGCATTACAGACAGTCTTGTGATAAGTCGTATATGTGACAAAACAGAGAGCTAGCAATGTCAGAAACAGCATCTTGTTATTGGGCAGCTGCCAGCTCTATGCCTTTCCTATCAAACCTTCACTTTGTGCTTTGCTTTGTTTCCTCCTCCTGTAGCACATCTGGCCAGGATGGCACATCCTAGGTCACAGCTTATTTCCCTCTCTGCTGGGAGAGCTGTACAGCTGGAGTATGTCTGCCCAGCCTGAGCCCCCCAGCACCCACCTGGTGCTCCAGCCACTGATCCGACCAGCTGACCCAAGGAGTGGGTAGGGCAAGACTGAAAGCTGAATTACGGTGCATGGCAGAAATATAGGAAGTAGGTGAAAAAAAAAGGCTGTCTTGAAATCTACTCATTAAATAATACTGGAGTTAGCACCCAAGCTTTTGCATCTCAGATCCTTCCCTGAAGAAACTAGAGAGGTCCTTTCTGCTTAGGCACCCCTACGCTGCTGTTTCTGCAGCTTGGCTTAAAGCGCAGTAGTAAAGTAAACATTAATGGGCTTCTGACATGGAGGATTTATTGAGCAGGATTAAAAAGCAGAAGCTTTTAAGTCATCAATCCTGAAGTTTCACCTTCTTCCACTCCTTCATATTACACCAACCAGACATGAATACAAGGCACTGAAGCCTCCACCCCTTCTCCTGGGGCACATTAATCCATGGCATCTTCCTTTCAGAGGAGGGGATAAATCCCAGCCACTTGCAAGCATGGCTGTGACTTCTCCTATCAACTCTCCCCAGTTTGTTTTTGCAGCAGAACTGTATGCCTGCACCTCCAGCCCTCAGTACAGTCAGGGTGACAGCTGCCAATATTCCTGTCTTGTTTTCAGTCTTCCAGCCTCACATCAATCTTTTGCCAAGTGAACTAGCAAAGGGACATCCCTGCAGTCACAGGCAGCTCCTCTGTGCTAGGAAGCTGCCTACATGCAGGTGGGATGTGTTGGCAGCTCAGTGGAAGTACTAATGAAAGAAAGATTTTGGCAGTGACAAGGCAGAGGGGAAGGTCCAGCAGCAAGAGGGGAAACCATGGAAAGCAAGAGGGCAACCATGGAAAAGTTGCACAGTGTGTGCTGCCAAAGTGGCTATCCTATGTACAAGTTAACAGGACTAGGAAGCACAGTACTTCATGTCTCCTGCTGGTGCATGGCAGTGGTTCAAGCATTCACCATTGCATCCCATTACTCAGCACCTCCTGCCCTGCCACACTGGCAGAGGAATATAGAAGCCCACCCGGGATCTCTTGCCCATCTAGCTCAGGCTGTATCTTACTCTGTAAGAGCCTGCCTGAGGAGCATCTGGGCAAGCTTTCTCTTCACCAGTACTGCTGGTGGCATGTGAGGGCAGAGGACCCACCAGCACAAGGCAGGTCAGCTCCATCCATCCCAGGAAGGGACATGATGCTCACCTCTTTTACTCTTTGAAGCATTGGCTGCAGCCACTCACTGTTGACTTCACAGTGGCTGTCCAAGAAGGTGAGGATGTCAGCAGTAGCCACTTCAGCTCCTCGCACACGAGAACGAATCAGCCCTACAGTAAGGAAAGGACACAGAGAAGCAGGAAGGTTAGGAAGGGAAACAGCTGAGCATCCTTCTGAGAAAATACTGTGTGCGGCCATCACAGGGGAAGAGCGGCACACTAAGAATGACTTCGCCTGTCATTTTTGTCCTTGCCACTGAGCTTCCATCTGGTTCCTGCTGTGATGATAACCCTCTTCCAGTCCTCCCCACAGGTATCTTGTTGCTGCCTGCTCAGTGTCTCTCCCATTAGAGCACCCGACTGTTTCTCTCATCGCTGCTGTAGGACCAAGCTCTATTCTGTTGCCTTTCTTACAGCTTATCTGCTTTATTCCCATTTGTCCTTTATTCTGCCCTGTGGTCAGAGATGTCAACTTGGCTCTCAGATGTCTCCTTACTTTCTTACAGGCCATCCCACTACCTGAGATGTTCTTTGTGAACTAAACAGTGATTCCTGTCTCCCCTTCCAGATCCTTGCTCCAGGCCTGCTGTGCACCAACGATTTTAGATATAAGTCACCACATGTGAGTCAAACTATAGAGCAGCTCAGAAAGTCAGAGTTATCATTTATGCACATAGGCAATACAGGAGAAATAACTTCCCATGACTGTATCTCTTTATGATACATATATGATTGCTTTTCCTTTTCCCACATCTCCTAGGTGGCTTGTTAAACTCTGCGTTTGAAAGGACAGGATTTATATCTGCATCTGAATTTATGAAGATCTGAAAAAGTGGTTGTTGTTCTAGCCACGGCCTCTGGACACCACTTCTTACTACTTGAAGTATGAAATGACAGCCCTGAAGCCTGAGAGCTGATAAGCCAGGTTCTCCCTCCAGAGCCTCCAAACTAGGACAACAAATCCTTATACTGAAAAAACAAGCTGTAACTATAAAAAACAACATGTAAGCAGCTGGAAAGCAAACAGGGCCATGTGGGAAAACCTGCAAAATCTTTGTACCTACAAAGCTTTCCACACTCACCTTCTCGCCGGGTGTTTCGTAGACACTTGACCTTTGGGATCTTGGTAAGGAGCTGGCAGTCCTCAGCTTAGGAAAAGCAAAAAAAAACCACATTTGGCACACATGCATGAATTATTTAGCTTCAATAGAGAGCTCAAAATAACTGTTCTGCTTCTCCACAGGAGGGGAAATTCTGCTTTCACTTAACATCACATTAATCAGCCTGATGGCCTTAATCCTGTTGTCTAAAGAGTACACAGAAGAGCACTGCTTGCTTGCTGCCCCCTTCGGACAGCTGAGCCTGTGTTTCACGATACTCTGAGCAGCCAGGCCTTTGCCCTCCTGCACTCAGCATTTCACAAGAGCAATGGGACATGTGCTGGCAATGTGGCATCGGGCACTGATAAAGCGGAGGGACTGCAGGGAGCCAGGGCTACAAATCACCAAAGTGCTAAGTAAAAGAATGTCCTGTCATATCAAGTTATCTCATCCACTCTCTGCCTTCAGCAGCTCATCGGGGCATTTCCCACCATTTATTCTGGGGGCAGTTTCTGACTGAATTTATTTGATAAAGACCACAGGGATGTGACCCACTTCCTCGGAGACACCATTACTTTAACACATGGATGCCTAACCAAGGGCTGTGGTGGCAGCTTGCAGCATCCCACATTTACATTGCCCAGGAAAGATGATGGGAAGGAACAGCTCCTGGCTCTGGCCCAGCTTACCAATGAGCACTGAGTCTTTAGTTCTCTAATATCCTCTCTCCCTGCCCTAGCAGAGGTCATAGGAATAACAGTTTCTAACTTGCTCTTTTTCCTTACTCCACCAAGTTCATCACAGCTTCCATATTTATTCCGTGTTCCTTTCATATCTCTCTACCCCCCTTTCCCGCTGTCATTCTCCTCCAGACTGAGTGCTCTGGGGAGAATGCAAAGGCTATTACCCAAATTGCATCTCTCGGCATGTTCCTGCACAAGTATTTCCATTCTCAAGGATATGTGCAATCTGAAATACTGTTCTTTGTGGGCACCTTGGCAGCTGCTGCATCATCCAAGTGAAATAGAAGGTACTCTTCATTACAGAGCGTGAAGATTTTGCTGGACAGCTGCTACAAGGGAAAGCAGCACTCATCTTGGCCAAGTCACAACTTCAGGTATGAGAATCCATATTAAGTCATTCACCTCTAACTGGTGAATGACTCTAATGGAGCACATCATTCTAACTGTAACTACTTGCCAGAGCTGAGAGACTCTCTGTATCTTTGGAGAGACTGAGATGGATATTAAAGCAAAGTGTCAGACCTCAAATATGTTCTAAACTGCCTCCATGCAGGTACCTCAGAGGAGTAGCTGCATCCACAAATATCCAGCTGCCAATGAAAAAATGAGAGTTATCATGGGATGGAGCTTTTTGAAAATCTTTCTATTTTCCTACGAGCCTAAATCGGAGTTTCTGGTACCAAAAATCCATCAGTGTTGATCTGGAACCTCTGGCCATTGAGAACTGAGTTTTTAGGTGCTGAATGTGGAACACTTACGGTTATTTGTTGGAAGTGCTTAGGAACGCCCAACTCCAACAGCTGGGCACAGCTCAGCCGTTATCCAAATCACACTTCCAGGCCCTCAGAAACTTAAATCCCTAATGTCAGCATCCACTTTAGATTTTATTTATTTTTTAATTTGCCAAAGCTGCATAAGCATTTAGTAAGAGCAATACTTCCTTACCTCAGCAGGTCAAGGTGGGCATTCTCAGCTATCTGTAAAGTGTTCTGAAGGAGTAATTATCAATTATTATAAGTGGCACACAACTAGATTGTCCTTGAATCTAGTGCATATCATGATAGAAGCAAGAAGTCTTCTGTCCCCACCACCTCACCGCTACTACACAACAGCCAGGAACAAGAGCAACTGTACAGATGGAAAGAGTCCATTGCCTCCAGTCTGCAGGTCTGGTGGGACTCATGCAGATGACACTCCATCCCTGTGCCAAGCTATGGTACCTGTGGTATGGTTACCTGTGCAAAGCTATGTACCAAGGTATGGTGCTGTCAAAAGCATTAACCCTTCCATGGCCTCCCACAGGGACACCTGGTATCGCAGAGGCAGGCAGTCTCACCCCAGTTTGCCTGCAGAACCACAGGCAGCAATTTTCTGTAGGCTCCATTGCATCTTCTTGCTCCCTCTTGGATTGTAATTACCCACTGTACTCATGTGCACCATTGCTATATACATATCTGCACTAAACAGCCCACAGAATGATGCGTACTGAAACTACACAAAGATCTCTGGCAAAAAAACTGCCAAGCTGACAGAAAGGAAAGACCCAATGGAAAGAAAAAAAGGTGAAGAAGCTCTGGCCTCTGCCATGCATGGATGTAAACTAAACACAGAAAAACTTCCTGTTCTTCTTCTCTTGCATACAGACAAGAGGGAATCTCTGTGTAGGAGAGGGACTGAACAAAACAACCAAAAAGACGAAAAACAGAAGGTAAGAAATAAGTGCAAGGGAAATAGGTCCATACTTACGATCTGAGCTGAAGTCATCTACCAAAATGATCTCCTGGATGAGGCTGGGAGGGGTGCGGTTCAGGACACTGCAGGACCCAGGGAGGAAAAAGACAATCTTTGTGAGCTGCCATACTGACAATGTAGGACTGATACATCTCCCACCTGCCAGGCTCTGTGCAAAGCTGGTCACATCCTCAGAAGTTAACACACTCTGGTACTCTGGAGTCAGGGCGGTTTGGTTCTGACCTTTTTATACCTCTCATTCCTTTAAAGTGCTTGAACTAGTTTTCCATTACCTTCTTCAAGTCCGTCCCCTGGCTTTACTACAGTCGCACAGCATATTCCCATTCAAGCCTTTTCCAATGCCTCTATGCATAGGCAAGTCCTCATTGCCTTCAACAGGACTGCTCAGTAACACTTAGGCACCCCAAGACAACAGCTATTCAAACTTTAATATGAAAAACAGAGGTAAGCATTGTCCTCCTAGTTCTGGCACGTGCTCTTCTGATTTTGAGCAATTCTGGAGAAAAATTGTTGGCTTTTTTCATTTTTTGTTTTCCACAGGAAACAGACAAAAAGAGTAATCCCATACTCCCAGGAATGGAGCTGTAGAGAAATAAATTACCATCTTGCTAAGATGCATCACTGATGGATTTGCATACAGAGCCAAAAGTTTCTTCAGTTTGGATGAGTTTTCTGCTGTCTCATACAGCAAAATCCTGATTGCTCAGTATCACATCCCACTCTATTTCAGATTTCTGCTGCTTCATACATCTCTGAGGGTATTTGTGTATTGGGCTTTTATGTCCGCCGATGACTGAGCCTGCATTTTTCAAAGCTGAACCTCATTTGCTTCTCTTGGCTCATACCTTTCTGGTTCTTCCAGCATGGTGGGGTGCTGTCCCTCTTTGCAGGTGCGACTGCAGCTCCTCCCAGCATAGCTGTCATCTGCATATTTTACAGACAAGTTTGGCCGGCACTGAAATTCTTGTCTGTGCAAACTCAATGCAAAACATAACCAATCCAGACAGGCTGCATCCTGCAGTATAACAGCTGTAAAACAGTATCCTACACCTTCTCCCACTAGCTTGACTATTGGCAATGCTCACATCTCTCCACAACTTTCAGGTCTTCCAACCCAACATAACCAAGGAAGAAAAGAAAGCAAACACTTTATTCTCTCTTCCTCACCTGTCACCAAGTCCCCACTGGAGAGAAAACACTCCTCAAGGAGTTCACAGCTAATTGTTCAATGCCCACTTGTTCTTTCAGCTCTGTAAAATTTGCCGTGGATCCTTGGGAAAGGTACTTAATCTTCTTTGCACTTTATCTTGCTTGTCTTTTTAACAAGGAACATACTAATCCTAGTATTTCACTTCAGTGAGATGCAGAGACTGGCATGACAATCTATTAGTATTAGGCACAGAATGGTATTAGAATTCCAAAGTCCAAATGACAATTGCCTTTTACAGCAGAAACACAGATTGTTCTCCCCTCATCTCATGGATTCCCTACCTCCTTTGCCTTTTCTCACAGTATCAGTGCCCTTAAGCTGTTGCATGACACCATGTCAGTATTGCCAATGAGTTTCTTTCCTTTGCTGATATGTCCATTCCTCATCAGCTCACGGATAATCTCCTTTATTCCAATGTTAGCAGAGAAGCATCTTTTTTTCCATTGCTCTAAAATAATCTCCTATTTTGCCATTATTTAAATTGTGATTGTAATGAGTTGCTATACCAAATGCTCTAGCATTGCAACAGCATCCTTTCAATCAGAATTTGTACAGGCTGTCTGCATAGGCACTGACAGCTGTTCAAGTCCATTGACCTAAAGCCTAATTATTCACCTTCACATTTGCACCAAAACCCAACAGTCCCTGCAATACTTACTGAAATCAAAAATAAAGAGAATTAAAGGGACCATACATAAATGCAGTTGATTTTCCCTTCCGCAACAATAGTCACCGCAGCCGAAGTGATTGTATGGCTTAATAACTAATCAGACACAGACATCAATCACAAAAAATGCCTTTTGAGCGACAGTTATTTCTGAAGGAGAGCAGGATGCCAAGCAAATAACTGGTTTAAGAGCGACAGATATGTCCTGCTGAGGAAAAGGTATCATTCAGGCAAGCAGCTCTTGACTGACACGTATCTCCTGCAGGACAAAGATGCCAGCAACGAGCCATTTGAACTGGCATATTCACAGTTTCTGGCGGATAGCCCATTCCCTTTTGTTTTTTCCCTACTCCCCCTCTTATTCTCTTGCTGGCTATATTTAACCAGTTGCCTCCCACTACACTGAAAACAAATGAATAGTCTGAAAAACTCCCTGCATGGAGCTGTAGGAGCTGGGGCAGCATGGCCTATTGGTGTGCTGGCCTAGTCCTTCTGGAAGCTTTCAGGCTGGGCTGCAGGTCCTGACACCCTTGTCTAGGGCAGAGGAGGAAGGTGGCTGGAGCCCACAGCAGCAGACAGGCAGGAACGCAGCATATGCTGCCTCTGGAGACCAGGAGGGACAAGTGACAGGGTGCTGGAAGAAGAAGTTATTTCTCCACAGAGTCACTACTCTATTTTGTGTATTTTCGTATATTTCGTCTATGAGTCACTACCCTCTCCCTCATACACAAACATCTCTCCCATCCCCAAGTGGCAATAGCAGCACATCACTCCTATTGCTTCCACCCAGCAGCAGAGTTTCCAGGGGCAGAAGGGAGAGCTTGGCAACTGCTGAGCTGCCAGAGGTGCTTATGTGAGCCTTTGTGTGCATACATGCAGGTGGGGGTTAGCAAGAAGGATCTGCAGATCAGGGTCTGCCCCCTACAGCTGCTGTGTTTAGATCACACTGAAACAAACAGTAATGCAGGAGTCTCATCCCTGAGTCACTTCCCAAGACCAGCATTGCCACTTAGCTGAGTTACCTTGCAGAGCTGTCAGAATAACACAGTAAGACAGTATCTGACTCAGGGGAGCACATAAAGCTCTTCGAGTTCTAATTTTACATCAGTTCAATCCCAGTACCCTTTTCATATATTTCTTCCAAGACATTCCCAACATTTTACAGATGATGTTTGAATGCCCAACTTTAGGCACTCAACAGCCAGGCTTGCAAAGATCTCAGATATGAAGACTTCAACTGGTAGCACATATTCTAGTCACCTCTAAAGCCTAGGCCTCTTAAAGGTTTTCAGCCATAAAATATTTTGCAATTAGTGCTGCTCATTTCCATCAGTTGGCCTCTTCCACTCCCACTTCTTACAGCATTCCCTTAGCGTAATTAGGATAACCAAACTTGGGAAGAGGCCCATAACAACAGTGGAATCACATTTAACTTTCACCAGGTGCATCTCAAATGTTTAATTCTAATTACCTAAATAATCGTGCTCTACCTGGCTTAAGAAACCTCTTATGGATATAGAAATAATGACTAGCTACAAGCCTGACTAGTCAGCAGGTAAGAAGGCAGTGTGATTTTATGTCCCCTGCTGCTTAATATCACTGTGGCTCTCTGCAGACACACAACCAGGTCATAAAACCAAATAGAACAGAACAGTCCCTTTGATAGCTGACTTATCCCAAAGTGCTGCAAACTAATTACACAGTATTTGGTGCATTGTCTGTGTATGTGAATTGAGCAATAATTACCATACACAGCAGTAACTCAGCCTGGCATTCAAATGTGTTTTGCTGAAAGATAGGACTCTCAGGTTACAGAAGAGGTCTTGAAGAGCACTGTGAAATCTTCAGCTCCCTCTGTACCATCAGTGTCAACATACAAGGGAGACTTAGCTTTATGCCTCTTCTATCACTGCAGCCATGACCTGAGCCTTCACCTCTGTGCATGGTTGTCAAACCTCCCATGCCTCAAAGACAAGGCTGCTGGCTGAGGCTTGGTTGTGTGACACTGGAAATACTCTAGAGCCCAAGAAGAATTCAGCCTTTGGGGTCCCTTGTCAGGCAGGGATAAATCATAGATACTTCTGACATTTGATGTAAACAAGGAGTAAATCAATCACATGCACTGGCTATAAACTATCTGGTAATGAAGACTCCAGCTGTAACCAGAGGTCTGGGAGGAAATGCCATCCACCCCACCATTCATAGCAGTGTGCAGCCAGTTCCTCCCAACAGCACTCCTCCAGTGGCACCAGGACTGCAGAGACCAATTTGAAAAGATGGGTCATCCATTTTTCAAGGTCTTTTTTGGGGGCTCTGGGTTGCAGGAGACCACATCTGAGAGACTGGTAACACCACATCTTGAGAGCTGTGTCCATTCGGGGCTTCCCAGGACAAGAAAAAGTGGGACATGCTGAAGCAGGTCCAGTGAACGACCACTAAGACAAGGATCTGGAGCATCAGATGTATCAGGTGAGGCTGAAAGAAATGGGGTTGTTTAGCCTTGAGAAGAGAATGCTCAGAGAGATTGAAGAATCTCTGTTCTTGCAGATACTAAAAACTGATCAGGCATAGGCAAAGGCAACCTACTGTAGTTGACTTTGCTTTGAGCAAGCAATATCTTAATGCATCAGCAACACTCATCTGCTCATTAGCACACCTCACCTCCATAGGATTTGGATATCAGTCTCTCTATGCATTACTGCTGCTCTGAATATCATCTTAACTATCACGGCATCTGACTATTTGATTGGGTGCCTTGAGATTTTCTTAAGGATCCTACTACCATGGTTTCTGAACACCTAACCATTTACTGTCTGACCTTTTCTGTCATTGGCAGAAATCTCCTCCCGTTGCCCTAGCAGCACTGGGGTTCTAAACAAATCTGCTCATTTTCTGAACATTGGCTCTGTAGAACTCATTTTACGGTTCAAATGAAAAGGAAATGATAGGAGTAAAAAGGCAAAATGTGTTAATGCAATATATAGAGCTCTCTGGAAGCACAGCAGCACCAAACCCGGCAGACAGAAACCCAGCCTTCTAGTCATAAGGCCAACTTGAAAAAGCCTGTTATTTATTCACGAAGCACATTTCTCTAAGCCCACAGGATCTGTCAAGGGAAGAAGTAGTGATGATGAATAATGCATTTGTTAGTGATACCATCAGCTCAACCTTCTACCCGGACAATTCACTCTTCCTTCAGCCTCCACAGGCTGTTCTGGATCTGCTTGCAGGCTTCAGAGACCCTTTGAGAAATTATTTGAAAAGTCAGATTGGGCAGATGCCATTTTTGTGTGTAAAAACTAAAATGAAAAGAACCTCCATGGGTTCTGCAGGGGTGATGGAAGTGGGGGAAAGTGAAGGAGCAGCTGGGACATTGCTTTGTGGTACAGATAACTGCATGTTTCTGTCTACTTGGGGATGCTGACAGGCCCTCTGCCACCTATTTATTTGGTTAGATTTGCCCACAGCTGGTACTCAGATATGAGGAGACACTGGTACAAGATGGCAAGTGTCTTGCAGGTTCAACAAAGCCTGCGTGCAAAGCCCAGGAAGCATCTGGTGGGCCATGAGGCGCAGCAACTCTTTAGCAGCAAATGCTCAGACAACAAGGGCTCAGTCTCCATGAGACTTGAAATTCATCACCTTCAGCCTGAAAGACTTGTGAGCTGTGCCGCTGCCCTCAATGAGCTACTCCCAGCCCCTGTAACATGTGCCCTAGCAAGGAGCAGGCCACTTATTCCTGTTTATGGAACACAGTCCCTCCCAAGCCCCGTTCCCCAGCTACATCTAACAACACACTGTGTCCCCTTTGCTTCCCCCTCACTCTTCCAAAATAAGTCCTATTCCCACCTGTGGATGCAGGCCCAGCAGCCCCTTTTCTGCTACCAGTGATTCTTCCCATAGAGGCTATACAGTGGCTAACTGCAGATATCCTATCTTTGAAGGTACACCCACAGTGCCAACCCAAGCCCCTGACCTGTCCTAGTGGGCCAACTCTAAGGCAGACCACATGCATTTTGGGAACTGCAGTCACCCTGCTTGGCTAACTGCTGTAAAATGCCTAGCCCTCCACCAGTGCCCTTCCAGGCACCATCATTTGTGCCCAGTGCCCTTGCTGAACTCACCTCTTCACTGTGCGGAGCAGGGTAGAGCGCGCCTCATTGTGGAAGGTGATGATGAGACTGGTAGCTGGCAAGTCTGTGTCATAGCGTACAGAAGTGCATCTGCAACACAGAGGAGCAGAAGTGTAAGACAAACATCAGCCAGCTCCAGCCAATGCAGCAATGTGCCTAGAGTTTCTAATGAAGAAGTGTGTAATACACTAAAATCAGAAACAGCACAGTTGAGCTGCAGCTCCTGCACCAAGGCTGGCAGAACTTAAGAACAACTGTGCCTGATGAAAGGCAAAGTTTGGAGGCTGTGATACCTAAACTCAAATGCTGCATGCTTAGGGGACAGTATGGGGTTTTATGGGGAACAACGTTTCGACATCTTGGACTCTAGTCCCTGTATTTGCCTGTGATTCATGTAAAATTTTGTTTGTTCATGTACAGGACAGGTACATGCTAAGGATGTATGGAGCTGGTACACTCAGGCGTCACTGTATAAAGCACTTCAAATTCTTTGGACATTGGGCTTAACAGAAAGGAAACACTATCTAGTGCTGCGATTTGTATCAAGGAGTTGATGAGGTTCAACACTAATACCTCTGCTGGCAATGGAAAGCAATTCCTCTCATCTTCTCATCTGACAGTGTAATGTTAGGTACATACACTCATTCTCACACTCAGAACCAAGGATTGCTTGCACCAGGGCTGCACATACCCTGTGGAGACCAAATACTCTTGGGGGAGAACAACTCACAGATGTGAATTCCAGACCCAGCTGGAGCAGATACTAAGAATGGCAGATTTGGGCTGATCTGCTCCTCCAGAGTATCTGTCTTCTTAGCTTCAAGCCAGTGTCAAACAGCAGTCAGTGAGCACTAGTTGTCTGCCCAATTAAGAGCAACTGAAATTGTGGCCTAGTATGTTTAACAGCTTAAGGCCACGCATAGACTGAATACATCCTTGTGGGAAATACAATACAGTTCTTACAACCACTACTTGTACTTTCACATTTGCTTACTATTCTTTTATGGCTATGACTAAACCATTACTGTTGTTATCATCACATTCAATCCCACTGGTTTATGACTTTTTCACGGCAATATTTTATTAAAGGGACTGCAGTGTCTTTCAGCAACTTTAAAACATATAAAGAAACCTCAATAAAGAATAAAGTAGAAAACCTGAGACCAGACAGGAGACATACCACATTTATTATTGTTTTAAAACAACTCCATGAGGTAATGCATATAAAACGTGTTAGGTATCAGGAAGTGGAAAAGCAGAAAAGGCTGGGGTATATGTTATTTGGGGAAGTCTTCCCAAAAACTCAGCATTATTACTGCATCACACAGGACAAGGACAAAGTTTGTGCTTGAAAGTTGACCCTTTCTTTGCTTTGGATCAAAACCTAGCTATGTGCTAGGTCGGAAGGAGCTTGTAGGATGTGTAGTTAAGTATGCCAAGCTTTGCTTGGGTGCCTGAAGAAAAAGGGACATATTAGGGACCTATTGACCTCCCCACTCCTTAAAAGGGGAACCAGGTCCATCTGTGACACATAGATGGGCTTTCCTCAAACCACAGTCTAACACTTCCAGGGACAGTGATTCCACCACTTCCCTGGAACAAGCTTCCCCCCCAGGCAACTGGTAGAATCACCATCCATGGAAGTGTTCGAAAAATGTGTAGATGAGGGCCTGGTTTAGTGGTGGACTTGGCAGTCCCGGGGTAAAGGTTGGACTTGATGATCTTAGAGGTCTTTTCCAACCTAGTTTTATGATTCTCTATCAGCTGAAATAAGTTCTAATCCTAAACTGCCACCCCAGCCACCACTCCAATAGTCTTACGAGACAAGGTACTCAAACACAGCTCCCTCATTCCCAAACTGCTACCTCTGCCAAAGGGAAGAACACAGAAATGTGTCCTGCCCCTCTACTCTGCTCTTGTGAGACCCCACTTGGAGTATTGTGTGCAATTCTGGTGTCCTCAACATAAAATGGACGTGGAACTGTTGGAACAAGTCCAGAGGAGGGCCACGAGGATGATCAGGGCACTGGAGCACCTCCCGTATGAAGATAGGACGAGAAAGCTGGGTCTGTTCAGCCTGGAGAAGAGAAGGCTGCATGGAGACCTCATAGCAGCCTTCCAGTATCTGAAGGGGGCCTATAGGGATGCTGGGGAGGGACTCTTCATGAGGGACTGTAGTGATAGGACAAGGGGTAACGGGTTCAAACTTAAACAGGGGAAGTTTAGATTGGATATGAGGAAGAAATTCTTTACTGTGAGGGTGGTGAGGCACTGGAATGGGTTGCCCAGGGAAGCTGTGAATGCTCCATTGCTGGCGGTGATCAAGGCCAGGTTGGACAGAGCCTTGGGTGTCATGGTTTAGTGAGAGGTGTCCCTGCGTATGGCAGGGGGTTGGAACTAGATGATCTTAAGGTCCTTTCCAACCCTAACTACTCTATGATTCTATGAAATAAGTTTAACTGCTCTGAATATACACTACTTTGGATTCCCCAGTGCTGAAGGGAATCCTTGTAAAGCTGGCCCTGAAATGGCCATACATTTCCAGGGAATCATCTGTATGGTTTTTTTCAGACTAAAGTGCATAGATAAGGCTTTTCACAAAAAACATGCTCTGCATGCTACCATGGATCAAATTAAACAATAATTCACCTTTGAAGTGAGCTGATTTTAGGCCACAATGTAACAGCAGATTAACAGAAAACAGCAGTTCTGCATGGCAGGGAGACTTGTCAGTAATGCAGGACATGACACATCTGCCTCTGAGTCACTAGAAAGCCAATCCCAAGGACTATGCTGGGAAACAGGAGCACAAGACTTTGATCTCATAACTCAGGTCCTGACTGCTTGCATTCACATAGCATCCTGAGTGCCGTCAGTGAGGGCAGGCTCACAAAGCTCTAGGTCTCCTAACATCCCTTTCACAGTTTCAATCGAGTTAGATGCCTGTTTTCCTATTCCTAGCGGCTGTGAAGTTTTGCTTTCCAACCCTTGGTAGGGTTTAGGTTCCAGCCCAAATAGACAAGCTTTACAGACATTTTTAGCTTGCTTCTGTTTTTTATCCATTGTCAAGTAGGCTGTTTTACACTGCCCTATCACTATCAAACCTACATCTTTCAAGGTACAACATTATCTTTCTGTACTCCAGAAACTATAAAATAGTTACCTGAGCACTATTAGCAATTTAAGGATGAGTTTAGTCAGCAGAATAAATTCATGCTCAGTGAAACATGACAGAACAATGAGTACTTTGCAAGCCATGAAATATTCACTGTTATTTTCCCATTAGTTCTATCCTCACCCAACAGCCTTCATCCAAACCATAATGCTCAGGCTGGAAAGAAGGTACCAAACTAGGTTCAGACAGTCAGCGCACAGCACATGAAGAACACCAGAGTAAAGCAAGGATACAACAATGGCATATTTCATAGCCAGGACAGAGGGTCACTGAGAGAAGCCTTGAGCTTGAAGGGAGTTTTGCAGACAACTGTCAGATGAGCAATTTGATCTGCAATGGAGGGGCTGTGCTGAAATATCAAGATGATGCTTGGACCTGGGAGGAGATGCTAGAAAAGCAGCAAGCTGGCACTGAGCTAGTCAAGGGCTTCTGCAATTTGAGACCTTTCTGAATTAACCATGAAATGCAGAAAAGAAACAGACTGATGCTGGTGAAGAAAACCCCCAAACCATCCTTTGTCAACATTGCAGAACAACACAGGAGGGGGCAGTGGCCTCCCCACACCAAGCAGCAGCCACTGCTTGGAGCAAGGGCTGCACAGTACCTGTAGTGTCTGGTGTCCCGAATGGGCCGATCACTGCTGAGTTTGTCACTCTCTAGCTGATTAAAAGCATGCTGGCGGTAGGGGTCTTCTCCAGCCTTCAGCAGCTTTGAGGACAGGTAAGCCTTCTCATCAAAACCTCTCCGGCTGTTCTTCTCTCTCTGGGGAGCCCTTGTCATCTAGAGCAGAGACAACCAACAGAGCATTAGGGAGAACACCCAACTCATGTTTAGACACAGGTAATAAGTTCAGACACATGGACACTAAAGCAGGCTGTTTGCCACACATCTGGAAGTGGCTAAGGCAGAAGGGAAGGCAGGACAGGCAAAAGCTTGCAAGGAAAAGCAGGAAACCTTCATAGATATAGTGCTATAATTGCCCTCTCCGAGGAAAATCACAGGCCTCACTATCCTTACTGGCTGAGCTTGGAATGAAACCTGCTGCTCCTGATAGCACAGGGACAGCCAAATTCCCTTCAGCACTTTCTACACAGAATGTGCAAGATCGCAGCCACTTGGAAACGCTTCCAGGCAACACAGGTTTGAAAGCAACCTCCAGCCAATGTGGCTGAAACATGGTATTTTGAGGAAAAACAGTTTCAGTCTTTCAGTAATCGCTATCACATACAAACATACAGGCAGCTGATTTCTCAGGTTCCCTGCTGTGCCTTGCCCAGCTTGTCCACTCCCACAGAAGTCCATGATAAAGTTGGAAGCTGCATGTGACAATCCCCAGTTCCACACAAGAGCCAAAACACCTGAGCCATCCCTCTTTTCTCCTAATTTTCTGCTAGCTTCCCTAGGCCACAGAGTCAGTGCAATGCCAGCCCCTGAAGACCATTCACCAGGGCCATCAGAAGGGAGGACAGGCACAGTTGTAGCCCTTACTGAACTCTTAGGTACGAGATTCTGGTTGGAAATAAACTAGAAACTGCAAAATACTGGCTTCTAAAGCAATCAGGATTGTTTCTACAGTAAAAGTATAACACATTGTCTATGGTAGGCATTTGATAAACCAAATCATGAAGAAGCCATAAAATGCTCCCAGCTTTGTACTAAGAAGTGCTGGATGGAGCTCCCTAAAACTGCTGGAAAAGATGGATTCTGGTACATTCACATCTCCTCCAAAGCACTGGATAATCCTCAGATCTTGAGATCATTCTATGTAAAATAGCCCTCTAATACTAGGCTCAATCACATTTCTCCTTCTACTATAAGGCTCGTTTTGGGAATTTTAGAGAGCAAGAGTGGTCCCCAGTATCACACAGGGTTTTGAATGAGCCACCTTAGTGGGTTAGGAAACAACTCAAGAGATCCAGCACCATGGCAAATTCCTTAAGCAGAAGAAAGCTTAGAAGAAGAAACATCTCTGCACCTTTCTCCAAGAAGGGCTACCCTGAAGTGCAGACAGTCCTAAGAGAACCAGGCAGTTGGGTAAGATTATGGCAAATGAATTCAGTGTAGAGAAGTGTAAGATAATGAACATTAGAAGATACAAATCTAATTACTCATGCATATTGATGGATTTCAAACGAACCGTGACCTCTTGGGTTGCAGATCTGAGTGTCCCCATGGACAGCTCAATGAAGCCCTGAACTCAGTCTGCGGAGATGGGAAATACAGCAGATTGAGTGCACTGAAAATGGGACAGAGAGAACTGAAACACTGCAAACACTGTTACACAAAAATTAGTGACAGCTCAGCAGCCATGGCCGCAGCGCAAGTTTTGCCAAGCTGGTCTTCGGAAGGAAGCTACTGGAGAGTGAAGACAAACTAAAGATTAGGACTATTCCATTTGGGAGGATGATTAATACAGTGAGGGGAAAATAAAAAAAAAGTGGTCCATAAAATTATGCTTAATACAGCCAAGGTCAGCCTGATGCTCAGGTTTCCCTTTCTCTCCACACAAGAACGAGGGAAATGACTTTTCATAGTTAAAAAAGAAGAAGCACACCACTACTTTCAACACAATGAAGCTTTTCAACTACTGCACAACCAAGCTGCTGCATATGGGTTTACCCCATACAGCTGTTTTCACAGACTGCTGCCTAGACTCTCCCTTGAAAGTCTGATTTTCAGTGCAAGGAGGAAAATAATTATTTTTGTACCTCCCCGCAGCAGGGCTCAGGGCAGGACTTGGCAGCCAGGGATCATCCTACACACCAAACAGGAGTAGGGCAGCTGCGGGTCATCAAGGCAAGGGCCCATGGCTGGACAGCACAGGGCTGTGGGGAGCTGAGAGCCCCTGTGGTCCTGGGCAGGGTAGGGGAGCCCCAAGGAGTGGGCAGGGACAGGAAGGCCCATTAGTCCCCTCAGGGCCATGACACATCTAAACTTGAACTTTTAGGGGTAATTCCTCTAGATACCACAGTTCACATGTTACTTCTACATCAAATTCATAAAGTGGAAAAAGAGCACTGGAAATTAATTGTCAGTTAAGAACAATTCTCACTTTCATCTCAGCCAGTGTCAACTTGTGCTCTGTTCAAACAGGGAAAAGGGAGGATTCAGGGGATGATAGCTCAGAGAGTCTAGCTTCAGCTTCCAGAAAGACAGCTAATCAACAAGCAATCAAATATCAATCTGTGAGCACCAAGAAGATAACAAGGTAATAAATAGGAGCCAACTGAGATTTGTCAAAGGGCACATCATGTCAGACAAACTTAATTTTCTCCTGTGATGGAGTAATCAGTCTTAAGGGTGCGGAGGAGCAGGAGATAAATACATCATGACTTTGGCAAGGTTTTTGATAGAGGCTGGTAAGTGAAGAATGGTGTTGACTGAAGAATAGGGTTGTAAATAAGTAACCTCAAGAATGTTAGGCTTTGTTAGCAACTATAGAGAAAAGGGAATTACTAAGATAAGCTTTTCCAGCTTTGCCTGGTAGTTACTGATATGACAATGATCCTAAAACAAAGTGATGAAGAAACAACCACTAGGTGTCTGAAAGCCCACTACCACATTTTTGTGTGCATACAGGAGGCGTTCTCTAAAAGTATGATGTAATCTAATGAATATGTATATTTAATGACAATATAATCACAGCCTGGTTGATGCTTGGTAGAGACACACTTGGAGGAGCTATCCCGTGTCTCCCAGTGCCACAATAAAGAATATCTGCTTGTCAACTTAAAACTTTGTTGGCGAGTTCCTGGAGATTTCTCCTAATCATTAGACATTATCACTAGCAAGGTAGAGAAATAATAGTCTGGATGAAACTACTGCAGAATGGGTGCAACTAGTTGGAAAGTCACTGTCAGGGCAGAATTACTAGCTGTTCACTGTCAGAGCTGAAGGGCTTCGGTGAGAGCAGGTCTTAGGGGCTTGCTCTAAATTCAGTGTTATTCAGTATTTTTGTGAGTACTTTGGATATTGAGACAGCATGTTTGTCAAATCTATAAGAAATTCAGCAAAAATGTCAGACATGTTTGGAAACAGCATTAGAATTCAAAATTATCTCAGCACACAGGAAAAAAAATACAACCATGCCTGAAAACAATAAATGCCATTTAGTAAGGGCACCATCGACCTCTACAGTTCATCAGGTCAGTGTTCATACAAAACATGGCACAAACAGCAAGGTAGCAGCTCCTCAGAAAAGCCCTAGATACTATAGGTCATTATAAACCACACAACAGCAATGTCAGGTTAAGAGAAGAGAGCAAACACCATCATGAATGGAGCCCAGACAGAAACAAGCCTGGCAAAGCGAATATAAAACTTACCTTTAAGGACTGACTTGCTTTATGAGATTCTTTTCCTAGAATATAGATGGTCAGCTACAGGACATCTATCATTATTAATTCAAAACATACTCAACAGGAGCAGCACAGGTTCTCTATGAAATAAGTGGTCAGCCCCTTGCCAAATCCTCTGAGGAGGATAGGCTGACATCCACCCCCTTTTTCCTCTCCTTTCACATTGACAGGAAAAGGTCAATACAAACGCATGCGAGCTTCAGGCATACTAAAGGCACAGCATGTATAGCTGAATGCAGGGTCAAGCCTTTTATCACAGGAGCAGGACAGCCTATACCCATAAATTCTTTATATAGTTACCACGTATCTCCATGTCTGAGGCTGGAACTACAAGTGGGAGCTATGGGAACAGAAAACCCCAGTTCCTTATGACTGATGCTCTGTGATAGACTAAAAAAAATTTGCTACATGAAAGCAGAAATAAGGGTAAATAGGCACTAGAAATGTGAGCATCTGAACTCCTTTTCAGTAACAGAATGGACTAAGATCCTCTTCTGCTGTTGAAAGCACATTCTTAATTGTGTTTTGACATGGTTCAAGAGACCAGAAACAACTGAAGTAGTGAAATTAACTTTGTAAGCAAGGGATTAAAGGAAAGGAATTAATGCCATGCACATCTATGAAAACTTGAGAGCCTCATTTTTCAACTAGCACCGTGATACTCCTCTAGTCCTTATCACTTGTGAAATAGCAAGGCTATAATACTGACATTGCCACTCACCTCCGTGCATTGCCACTGTGTCATCGGACACAGGCACCCCAGCTCCAGTATCGTGCAAACAGCCACACTAACCCAGAGCAGCAGGGGACTTTGGGACCCTAAGATACCTTTTTGTAGCAGCAGGCCTGGGCAAGTGAAAAAGGGACAGGAATACTCCAGGGGTCATGAGGAATCATTACTTACTGGAGTAAGGTGTGGAAAAACTCTCAAAGGTAAGTGCAATTAATCATTTTACACTCAGCGTAAGATTAGTCCAACAGCAGTTTTGTATGGCAGGACATACACTTTGCAGCTCTTGCATATCTTTCTTACAAATGTTTAGCACTAACGCAACAAATGGAGCAGGGGGCTGCCAAGCTTCTCTTCTGGTTTAAGCCCATTTTCATGATCATGTCAGCTCTGTCAACTCCAGAACAGAAATGCAATCACAAGCCACCCCCAGTGAGTGTCTTTACCTGGAAGAACTGACCAACCAGGAAAGTCTTATTGATGAATATGGACACAAAGCAAGCCAGGGAGCAACAACCTTGCCAAACCTTCCTCTTTGTTAAGGCCCCCTTCAATTTATCCTGCTGCCGCAGCCACATGTACTGCCAGTGCCATCTCCTCAGCTCTGCTAGCACCTCCCTCCCACCAGCCGTGCAAGTCCACCCTGCCCTCAGCAGGCATTTCCCTATTGAAGTGATTTAATGCCAGCTTCAGCCCATTGGATTGCTGACTGAGCAAATCCTCTTTCCTCATAGTGAAGTTCAGGGCTCAGTCACCTCTGTAAAACACAAGGGAGCTGCTGGGGCTGCACCTTATGCAATTTCGCTCCATGGGCTCACTCCACTTGCTCCATAACGCTGTCCCAGAGACCTGAAGACAAGTCCCAGAGAAGACAGGACGGCACAGCACCACCACCAGCAATAAGATGTGGTGGTGCTGTGCAGTGGGGCAGTGCTTGGGGATGCTAAGAGGTAGGTGCTGCTCAGCAATGTGACCCATGTGCTGGCACATGAATGGGCTATGCATGGCACAGAGCACAGCTGAGAGCTGCAACAACTCCCAAGAAATTCGCAAGGAGCAAACTACCCTTGATGGGCTGAATACGCAAGATAGTGTCTCTTGAAGGCGTGTTGCCAAGAGGATTTGTTTTAGGGGGTGTGTTGCATTTCCAGTTGGGTTTAGGAATCCCAGTGCACACATGGCTCTTGTTATGTCTCATGAAATAATCTGCATACTTCTCTGAAAAACTGCTCAAAAGACTTTAATGGAAAAGCTGTGCCTGACAGCACAGGGTTTATTTTATTCATGCTTTGTTTAGCTGTGTAAATTAATTGTAAATGTGGTTTAGGAACCATACTCTTATGGAACTTCTGCTATGAAATGTTAATAAAAACTACCACAGTTAAATAGAACCATCTCTGTTCTTCAAGAAATGCAAGTGCTGACAGAGGAGCTCAGAGACCGAGCTGAATGTTTTGTCTGTAGCTTGCACAAACTGGAGTAACACAGTGGAAGCAGTAGAGCTACTTGAATTGATCAGCTCCCACAAGCAGCTAATAGGGCACAAGAGATTTTCTACTGCCATCAGCGCTGGACAATCTTGAGACATTGCCCTGGGTTCAGCAGTAGCAGTCATTTTTCTCCTTCTTAGTAGCTGGTGCAGAGCTGTGGTTTTGACTCTCAGCCTGGGAACAGCACTGATAACACCAGTGTTTTTAGGTGCTGCTCAGTAATGTTTACTCTGACCAAGGACTTTCTGAGCCTCATGCTCTGCCAGGGAAGAGGGGAAGCCGGGAAGAAGCAGAGACAGGACACCTGACCCAAACTGACCAAAGAGGTATTCCATACCACAGCACATCATGCTCAGTATATAAACTGTGGCCAGTTACCCAGAAGGGCTAGGTCACTGGTTGGGTCAGGCTGGGTATCGGTCGGTGAGTGGTGAGCGGTTATTATTCTCTTCCCTTGTTATTTCCCTTATCATTATTATTATTGGTGGTAGCAGCAGTGGTTTGTGTTATACCTTAGTTACTGGACTACTCTTATCTCAGCCCGTGGGAGTTACATTCTTTTGACTCTCCTTCCCATCTCTCCGGGAGCCGGAGGGAGGAAGGGGGGGGAGTGAGAGATGGATGTTACTCTCAGAGCCTCTTCAAGGAGACAAGGAAGGTGGCACAGCATTTTTCCATGTTATTGCTTACATCCCGGGTGAGGTGAACATCACACTCTCCTACAATGTCTGTCACAAACAGACACAATTGTTAGTGTGGAGAGTTTAGAAACAGGATATTGCTGACTTAGAGGTCACAGCAGCATGCTGACAGACAAGGCTTGACCGATAAGCTTCAAGTAGACTTGCCATGGTTTGACAAGCTGGTATCTAGAGAAGTTTTGGGGAGGAAAGTAGGCAACTCAAGAGAAGAAAACCATGTAGCGGAACTTTACAAGGGGGAGCAGCAAAAAGAAAAAAAAAACCCAAACCCAAAAGCAATTACGTTAGTACCTCTTATCATGAGCAGTGGTTATCTGATAGCTTCACACACCACTCCCCACATCCAATTTCTCAGCATACAGAAAGGTGGTGGCTGTCCTACCACAGTCCCAGCTCCTTGCTTTCACGTGTAAGAATCACAGCCTTGCTTCTGAGGAAGCCAAGTGGCCACTGTTTAATGATCCTACTTAGCCATGTTTTTAGTGAAGCTAATTGAGAAGCTTCCTTCTTGTGATATTTATGCTGCTCCTGCATGTCCTTGTCTACAGGAGGGAAGAGATGCTTCCAGGAAGCATATCTGGATCACTATGCCCAGGTCCATGTATACACAGGCTGACAGCTGGGGGATGGCCAAAAGTAAGTAGCACACAGTGCACAAGCAGCAGCACAACAGCACACATCAGTCGCATTCATTTTGCAGACAGCAGCCCTGGGGAGTATGGGGTACAGGCTGCCATGCTGGTTATATGAGCTCAGCATCAGACTGCATGCAAACAAGTCACTTCCACATGCAGTGACTCTCGACCACAATGCAGATTAACAATCCATACATAAATCATGCCAACTTGGATTTCCCTCTGAGTACAGTCCTGGTGTATACTCATTGTAGAATAATAACCTGAGAAGCTGGAATTTATTATACAACCTCATGTGTGACAGGTGTAGGATACTATCAGTTATCATGCTTTATAGCTGGCCAAGACACATATAGCATATATAGATATAACATATAGCAGATGACTTCTCTAAAGCATGTCCATCTCTGACCCAGCTGTTTAATCAAACAGACCTTGAGCTAGCAAAGGCTGGATCCTACAAAGTTTTCTAGCTCAGCAGCCCAGAGGCAGGAAGACATTGCCTATAACTGCAGGGAGGGGACATGATGCCCTGGGGCATCCTTCCTAGCCTTTTCTTTTTAGGAGTATTGAGTAAAGCAAAGCAGTGGAAGCCAAGAGGGTTTCAAAGACAGATGCCTGAGGGCACTTTCTTCCAAACAGCTCTGAGGAAATCCAGACCCTAGATGAGGTGAAGCAGTTGCCAAGGCTTATTCCCTCGGTTTGAAGTCTAATGCACACAGATGCCCCTTATGCAAAACTGAAAAACTATTAACATTTTTGGCCTTAATATATTTATAAGATGCACATACATTGATTTTGTATAAACATCCACATTTCTACATACAAATATATAGAATCATAGAACCATAGAATAGTTAGGGTTGGAAAGGACCTTAAGATCATCCAGTTCCAACCCCCCTGCCATACGCAGGGACACCTCTCACTAAACCATGACACCCAAGGCTCTGTCCAACCTGGCCTTGATCACCGCCAGCAATGGAGCATTCACAACTTCCCTGGGCAACTCATTCCAGTGCCTCACCACCCTCACAGGAAAGAATTTCTTCCTCATATCCAATCTAAACTTCCCCTGTTTAAGTTTGAACCCGTTACCCCTTGTCCTATCACTACAGTCCCTCATGAAGAGTCCCTCCCCAGCATCCCTATAGGCCCCCTTCAGACACTGGAAGGCTGCTATGAGGTCTCCACGCAGCCTTCTCTTCTCCAGGCTGAACAGACCCAACTTTCTCAATTTACCTTCATATGGGAGGTGCTCCAGTGCCCTGATCATCCTCGTGGCCCTCCTCTGGACTTGTTCCAACAGTTCCATGTCCTCTTTATGTTGAGGACACCAGAACTGCACACAATACTCCAAGTGGGGTCTCACAAGAGCAGAGTAAAGGGGCAGGATCACCTCCCTTGACCTGCTGGTCATGCTCCTCTTGATGCAGCCCTGGCTTCTATGTTTATTTGATCTTCATCTCATACCCTGGAGTACAAGCCATTTATTCCCTATTTGGCAAATTTTGTTGTGACAGGAACACTGCCATTTTTGTTGATAGAAACCTTTCCTCTTTTATATTTTTCTCCAGGAGAAAAACAATATGGAGGAAAACCCTGAAAAACAGTGAGGGAATGGTCTTCAAAATTACTGAATACCAGTATGAGAGAGGAGTGTGAGGTCTGTGGGTTTTTTTTTTCCTGAAACAGCACTTGTTTTCCAAGCACACCTCTCTCCATCCGTAAATATGCATGATAACATCTGGCATCAGGAAGAAGACAGACATGACAGTACACTATTCGAATACCTAAGGGACTAGGCAATTCATGCTTGTACCCACACAGAAACAGCAGCATTGTCAGAAAGAGATCCCAGTGGGTAGCCTCTGGGAATGAAGGATTTGTACAGAGAAGCGATGGTCACATGGACATGAAGCTGTCTGCATTCAGACATCTGTTTAGTATTACACAGCAAACCTCCTTAGCAAAAGCCATCTAGGTTAGTTGCTGTATATAGGAATACTGCTCTGCTAAAGATTATATATATCCAGTTTGTCAAAGTGTGTTTTGAGGTCCTTTAGAAAAAAGAGGCACTATAGGAAGCTGCATTTTTTCTTGGGGAAGAATATCCCAGTCTTCATATGCCCCTGGTTTCCAAGTGATTTTGAATTATTAAAATAAAGAAGAAAAATTAACAATGTTTTGTTATTTGTCTTCTAAGTGCTAGATGCTCAGAGGCCATTTAGGCATTTTCTAAACCTTGATTTATAGCGCCTGTATCATGACAGACTGACATACAGTATTTGTCATTACCTGAACCTTGATTTATAGTATCTGTATTATGACATACTGACATATAGTATCCTGAATTAAGATAGATAATGTCCTCCCGATTACCTGGTAGGGCTATGAAGCCAATAAGACAGTTCAAATGAGGGTGGTCTAAGTCTTCATTAAACATGTCAGTCACATAAATTGTATCTCTATTTCCACTCCCCCACCTACACTGTCTGCACAGATGCAACTCATGTGCCTCCCGTCTGATGTACTAATCTATTCCCTCTGAACCCAAGTGACCTACATTCAGCCTCTTCCTCCCAGTGAATCACAACTGTCTAGAGTGACAGATGCTGCCACAGATATTTTCACAGAGGAGAAAGCAACTCTAGACCTCCTAAGCTGCTAACGTAGTCAGCAGTTACCCAAGTTACCCAGTGGACTAGTTACTCAAGAGGTGTGCAGAGATCAGCTAGCACTGAGGACTGGCACTGCTCACCCAAAGCATTAAAATGCTTAATTATATTAAGCTTGGGGCTCATTTTCTTTGCCTTCAAGATCATGCTGCAAGGGCTTTTTGCTAAGGCTAGAGAAAGAAAGTTGGATTGCCTTTTTAATCATTCATCCTCAAGAGTTAGAGCTTTAAACCAGGATTAGAAGATTAAGAATAAAACAGTGTGGGTTTGCCACGAGCCAACATTCACATTCTGTAGAAACACTGTGCACGTGTGCAGCTGAGCCAGGAAGACAAGGGGACATTTCACACCCCCACCAAGGACAAACCCAGCCCCCCAGCTGGAGGTAGGAATCTCTCTCCACTTTCCAGCAAGGAAAGATTTTTCCCCAACGTGCTTCTGTCAGTAGATCTTGCTCAGACAGGAATGATTTTGAATATTACCCAATTCCTCACCAACTCTCTTCTCTCTCCCCATGTTAATCACCAGATAGATGCTGCTACAGCCTCTCACAGATGGCTGCACCACGCAGGTGGGAAGCACGGCGCATCGCTTAGACAGAGCCGGGTGGCAGACTGGCCTCAGGAAGCCACACTCCTGCCTTTGTGCCAGCTGGGGTGCCACACTGCTCCTGGAGCCTGGCCCACCACCCCAGAGCCTGCATGGAGCTTGTGTTCCCGGGAAATAACACTTGGGCAGGACACAACCTTGATGAGTCAGGTAATTACACAACGTCGCACACAGCTCTTCCTCACATTAGCTTTGGGACATCACACAGAAAGGCTCTTGGCAGGACTTGCTGCTTGAGAGTTAGCCTCACCCAGTCCAAAAATGCAACTTGTCTGTAAACCAGTGTAGTGGTTTAAGCCTCTATAACTCATGCAGTTGCTCTCTCACTCACTCCCCCTCTTTCTTCCCCCAGTCCTGGGGGCAATGGGGAGGAGAATTGAAAGAATGCAACTCCCACAGGTTGAGATAAGAACAGTTTAGTAACTAAGGTATAACACAGATCACTACTGCTACCATCAATAATAATACACGAGAAATACAAGGGAAAAGAATACAATTGCTCAATGCCCACACCCAGCCCGACCAAGCAGTGCACCCCCACCCTTCTGGGTCTCTGCTCTCCATTTTTACATCCTGGGCATGACATGCTGTGGTATGGAATAACCTCTTTGGTCAGTTTGGGTCAGGTGTCCTGTCTCTGCTTCCTCCCGGCTCCCCTCCTCCCTGGCAGAGCATGAGACTCAGAAAGTCCTTGGTCAGACCAAAACACTACCAAGCAGTAACTGAAAACACTGGTGTTATCAGCGCTGCTCCCAGGCCCAAAATCAAAAATACAGCGCTGCACCAGCTACCAAGAAGGAGAAAAATGACTGCTGCTGCTGAACCCATGACAACCAGCAACCAAACAAGTATTTAACAGGGTGACTTATATGTAACTCCTCATGCTTCTGTTGAATCCTGACCTGGTTCCTTAAAGAAGCACAAGAATAACCTTCAGCTCACAATGCAGACTTGTATTTTGGAGGTTCTAAGCATTCTGTAGTGGCAATAGTGATGGATCCACAATTTATTACAACGACTCCTTCTGCACAAGACCTTGTTCACTCAGATATGCTCTCTCTGTGCATTCAGCCCTGAGGCATGCAACATTGTCTTCTAATAGAGGAAAAACTCGTTCTCTATTTGTCAGTAAAGATTTGAGAGTATCAGGCTGTTGGCATTTTGTTTAGCAGCCAAATGATGTTCCATTTTAATTGATTAATTTTTCAGTTACTGCATTGCTCCAATTCCAGAACTCAGCAATCAATTTGAACTGACAAGACCCTCAGAGCCAGGCTCTGCTCCTGCTTGGGTCTCCATTTGCAAAGGCATTAAATTCACTTCCCAATAGCAAATTTAATCAAGGATGCATACCAATGAAGAATAATGCAACAGGCTCATAGTTGCCTGTCAAATAAGAAAAAACCCTGCGTTACGCTACATGGGCCTCTGTCATTGTAGACTTCAATCACATTATTAACAGAGGTCTCCACAACAGCCTCTCTGCTTTGTCATTTAGTCACTGTCAACAAGGAAAGAGCTGGGCACACACAGAAGAGCAGAACCACTGAAGTGAGCATCACAAAAATACATTCAGGACAGGTATGGTCAAAACCACTGCTCAGGGAAACACAGTTCTCCCCACACACAGACCACGGTAGTCCCTCACACAGCCACTTGTCCCATTCTGCAGGTGCAAACTGCGACAAAAAAAAGCCAATGACTGCGATGAACAGCAAGCATCTTTAAAATAGATTACTCGATCAATCCCCATCCAATACAAAAGGCAGCCATCATCTGACTCCACACACACAGTGCTCACAGTCCCATTGTGAGTCTCATTAGGATGCAACTCCTGGGTTCCACTGTTAGGAGAACTCACAGCTTTTCTTTCGAAAGGATGATTTTTGCCTTCATGGTTGCAGAAGAGAAACCTGGATACCTAGAAATTCAAAACCCATGAGGTGAAGAGAAGGACATAAAACTTGATTTTCAAATGTGTGAATGTTTGTGGTCAGCAATAACACTGCTACAGAAATCTTAGGCTCTAGCTGCTTTTTGGCCTGGGTAAACTATAGGTCTGATCAGGCAGATTATGTGAGCTGCTGGTTTTGAGTTCATTTTTTAAAAGATAGGCCTGACATTTTTTTCCATCACTAGTCATTTTTTGCCCGAATTTCGTTTTCAGAAAGCTCACAGAGCCTTTCAGCCCAGTCTCCCTTTCCTCACACCACACAAAGACCGTACTCCTAACAGCTTACCCCATCACACCTGGCTGGCTCACAACCCAGCCACCAGCTCAGCAGTTGCCACTCTGCGAGCAAGTTCTCACACTCAAAGCTCATGCATGGGTGGTAACAAAAATGTGGGTGCCCATTTCTGACAGCTGGGACTGTGATGCTAGCCTTTTGCTTCCCAGAGCACAACTCCAAAAGGACACCAGTGCTGTGATGGTCAAAGAATCTTGCCTAGGACTTCAGCAGCCTTCCTAAATATGAATGAAAGCTAAACTAGACATTCAGTCCTGTCCCAGCTCCATGAAACCACAGGGCTGCTCACGAGGATGAGCTCTGCTCAGTGAGATCTGCTTTTCTCTTCTCCGCCAAGAGCTGCATGAAGCCCAGAGGCTTTGTTTGTGTTTAGAAGAACACAATGTAAAAGCCTAAATGTGCTGTAAATTACTAGTGAAATCCAGTGGCAAAATTCCCAGTGACATCAGCAGGACAGGATTTCAGCCACAACAAAAATATAAACAGAGAGAAACAAATACACAGTGAGCACTCTTTGAGGCCCCAGTTTTCCTCTATCTTTCAGTTTTTCACACTCATGATTTTATTGTGAGCTATTGGTAAAATCAAACTGCTTAACACACTGAACTTCCCCTTCTTCCAAATCTCTATTTGCCCTGGAAAATAGCTTATGTTTAGAAACCGTTTAACTAATACGTTGTTAAAAAGTCTTCATTACCCAGAAGACAAATAATGTATGCATTTCTAGCTGGAGGTCGCAGTGGCAAGATAAAGATTAAATGCAATACAGCTTGTCAGAGACATGAGGTCTGTTACACAATCCATTTTCTCCCAAATAGAAAAAGATGTTGAGACATTCTTCACATTTCTGGCTCGCTCTTGTTGGGCTTTAGCATCTCTGGCTCCAGAAGGGAACAGAGACGAGTGAACACGAACAAAAGAAATATGCTGAGAGGTTTGTTCTAAATAGGTTTAAAAAAAATTTCATAAAACTAAAAGCAGAGCTATGGTTGCAAGAGTGGGGACAGACAGCACCAAAGATATCACAAAATAAACAAAGCACACACACCCCAGAACAGAAAACCAACCACCCAGAAACTCGAAAGAGCTGTTATAGACAGGGAACAAGATGCAGGAGGCCTATCCTTACATGAAATAAAAGGTAAATGTGAAAGAGAAATTAGCCTGTAGTTCTGCATTACAGAACTGTATGGAATAAGCATTTCATATTGTAGCTGGCTGGATGTAAAAGGTATTCTCTATAATGAGTCTGAATGTGACAGGACTATGGACTGACAGCTCCCAGGCGGTGTATTCACCTGCATGCCCTACTTCAGGCAGCCTATCCCTGCCATGCTGCAGTTGGTCTGACCAGCAGCACATCCAATGCCAATAAAGAGCACCACACTTCAGCAGAGCAGCACCTCTCACTGAAAACACAAACAAAAACAAGAAAAAGGTTTAACAGCTCAAATCTTATTTTTGACTGCCACAGAGGCAGCTGCTGGTGAGATCTCTGCAACCACAGGGCGTGAACCAGAGCACGCACAGCAGCTCTCATGCCCACGGAGTAACGGTCATGGCTCAGGATCCAGGCAGTTGACAGGACAGCATTTTTCATTCCTTCTCCCTAATTAACAGATGTTTAAGCCACATGAGCTGATGAAGGGGCTCTTCACTATCTGCCAATAGATATATCACTTTATACAGCTTTGGTCCCTTTCTCCTCAAACCAATACTAAAAAGAATATTTAAGGCTGTAGAGTCAAGCATACAGCAAAGCTATGTACATGCATGTCCACTACAAGCATTAAATGGCAAGACTGCACATAATTGCATGCCAACAAGTGCCCTGACGCAGGAGACTGAGATCCTTGGAGTTCTTCCTTGGCTTCTCTGAACCACATGTGAAGTAGAATAGAAGCTAGCAGCATTCCAAAAGCATCCAAATCAAGTCCCTAGTGATATCTCACACTCAGCAGCTTCAACAAATTTGAAGCCTGAAGTGGCAGTCAGGAAGAATCAGCCTGCAAGTTGGTACCCAGGGGAGTCAAAGCAGCAGCAAGCCAAAAAGTCCTTCATTACAAGAAGCAGCTTCTTTTTCAGGATCATCCCTCTGAGGGCTGCAGAGAAACAAGACTTCTTTTAGGAGGCAGCATTTTGAGGTCTTTTCTCCTCTTCAAATTCGTGCCTTCTCAGGACAGGTCTTCTCTCAGGAATCTGAGGTCTTCATAGATCTCATGGTCATAGCAAGGTGCCCTACACCTCCATAACTGTCCTGGTGCAAGCTTCTACCTTTTTCCTCCTGTCCTATTGCCCAGTACTGTTGTGTTTTTTGGGAGATGCTTGTGGAAGGGGAGGTGGCAGAGTTACGAAGACACCCCATGATTTAGAGGTGCTTTGGGAGAAACTGGTCTATCTCAGCCGGAAACTCAAAGCTCTTTGCTGCTGGTACCTCCACTCCTACTTCACTGATTTTAACACTGCCCATAACAGAGTGAAAATGGAGAACAAGAGCGAAAACAAAGCAAAACCCAGAGCCACTACACACACAACTAAACTCCATGCCAGGGAAGAAGCTGAGCTGCCACTGAGCATGATGCTGGAAGCTGCAAATGACACATTATATGTAAAATTATCTTGTCTTCTACAATTAGTCAAAGTCCTCCCAAGACCCAATGAGAGGCCAAGATGTTCTTAAACTCAAAAAGCAGGATATTCCAGTGGTAATCCCATAATCAGCAATTTCTGATCAGCCATAGTAGTGCTGGCCCCTCACCTCTCATTGCCTGGATGGGCAGCAAACAAGCAATGACAGACACACACCAACTGCTCCTAGCCTACCTCAAGAAGAGGGAGCAGTAGGTGTCATATTTTGAAAGATCCCATGGTGTCATAAACCCACTGTTGCTTCCCTTTACAGCACCATTTCTGTCTCTGACTGCATACGCAACCACCAGGGCACCGGCTATAAAGCCTAAGCCTGCAGCTGATACAGAGATCTGTCTGCAGTTCTAGATGTTCGTTACCATAGCAATACCATAGTAATTTTTAGTTTGTTTTGATGCTTTTGGGTTTTTTAATGCTAGGTTTTTATCCAGTGCAAACAGAGCCAGTTCCCAGTTATGTGAGAAGGAAATCAACACTTGCAGTGTGCCGCACATGCAACAGGGCCTGCTGCCTGGGAGCAGGACGCTGAGAGGAGATGTTCAGCTCCTGCCTCATGCCCTACTGTGATTACGGGACTCAGCCCACTTCATTCACCAAAGCCATTCCTGATGCCTGCACTCAGCACAGTGTTGCTACCTACCCACGCGGTTGAGTACCATGCTACTGCGCCTCCTTACCTCCTCGGGAGCTCTTGTGATTAGCTTTTCTCAGAACAAGCATCAGATGAGCATCTACTTCCAGCTTCTCCCCTAAACAGCTCAGCCAAAAGCAGCTTACAAGACAAGAGCAAATAATGTAAATTCAATTTTTCCTTTAGTGCTAGAGTCTACTTCCAGGGTCTGGTAATGATCTACAGAAGCCTACAAATATCATAAGGGTGTTTTCCAGACCTTCCATATCAACATACATTGGTCAACAGCTTGTGTTTCAGCCTGTCGCTCATAGGCTATTCCAAAGAACCTGAAAAAGATGAAACAAGCTGACTGCCAGACATTTACTGTTCCAAATAGCACTAACTGTGGTCGTGTTCAGAGTCAAGAACACCCAAGGGAGAATCCTTCCAGAAGCAGAAAAAAAGGTACCCTTTTGCTAGAGGCTTTTACTTTAAATTTTAAAAAAGAATAATTTGGGAAAGCTGACCCTTTAGCAACCAATGCCTTACCTAGATGGTGCAGAAGAGCAGCTTAGCAGCACACTTTCCGTTAGAAACCAGCAGTTAGGTTAAACAATAGAAAATTGTCTCACAGCATCAAATCTTTGTAAGGTGTGTCCATCACAAAATGGAGTGATTTTTGCACACGTATCCTCCTTATTTCCTAGGCCTGCATGCTACCCGTTTCTATATGTTGGTTCACAGAGGATAACTGCCTGGTACTGTTCCTGCAAATGAACAATCAGTCCTTCAGCGCAGGCAGTAGAGTTTCGTGCAGCAAAGCTAACGGCCTGGAGATGATATAGATCTGTCAGTTACACTGAACCACAAAATGAATAACTTTATTAAAGGAAATCAGAAAAGTATCTTTCAGAATTCCACTGATCTTTAATTATAGATTAGGGAAGGAATCATGTTTCTCTGCAGAAAAGTAAGTGACCTTCCTCACCGAAAGCAAAATTGTAGTGTGTGATGGACTGCTTCAGAAATGGTTGCCTTGGAGAGAGCAATTGACACAGACCATGCACCCTAGTGAAGGCAATGCAGTAGCAATTTATATCTTTACATTAACCAGTGTCACACAATTCAAATCCTACTGTGCCAGATCTGAAACATGATGACAGGTTTCAAGAGAAAAGAGATACCTATCTCAAGGAGGCTCATTAACTTGGGAATATGGAAACATTTAACAATCTCGTGGGTTGAGGTACTACAACTTCACTTTGCCATCACAAGCAAGTGCTCATTTATTGCTGTTTTAATCAACAGAGTTGAAAGTGCTTCACTAGTTTTAGCTGGCGGATCCTCAGCTGCAAGGCTCAGAAATCACCTCCAACTAAAGAGGGCTCTACCTGCTGCAAGTCACTGCTGCCCTGGTGACTTCATCAGGGAATGCACACAGGAGTCATTCCATCCTCAGTAAGCCCACCCTCACACAAGAAGTGACTATAAGCTGGTTTATCCCAGCTCTTGGATGCCCAAGTCCTGCTGAGGGATGCCCCATGCAAGAGAAAACCCAGAGGAAGGGAGGCAGCTGTGTTCTGGAGTCACCTGCCACCAGCCTTTTCTGCAGAATAGCCATGGGGCTTTTAAAAGGTGTCCAAGATGGACCTTTGCTTGGCAGGGACAAAAGTGAACCAGCTAAACTGATCAGGTTTGGTCTCTTATTAGGTAGGTATGTCAGTTCCCTTGGTAGATACAGGGAAACATCCCTCTGACCTCTAATGGTTTTGCTCAGGTCAAATGGCCTGTCACTATTTTCATTCATACTCCTCAGCAGGAGGAAAAACGCTGGATGTGAATCACTACTTTAAACAAAATAAGAAAATAATTACAAGGATGATGAAAATCTTCTGTACAAAAAAAAAATATCTCCCTAAGTTATCACAATTAGAATATCATTACAGCATGCACTCATAGCTGGGTTGCAACATGAACCTCAAGGCTGTCAGTATACACCCACACAAGTAACACACACACATCTCCCAGACAACTCTGTTCAGAAACTGCACATAACCACACCTCAGGTTTCCTAAAGAAAAATTGATTGTTCCTTTCTTTCCTCACCTGAAAGTAAGGAAAATCTGCAGGGATGTTTAAAGAGCTGCTGTTCTCTGCAGTCTAAAGTGCAGAGGAAGAAGCACAAGGAAACAAATCTGGTCCTATCTTGCCATATTGCAGTTTACTTCCCCTCCAAATTGACTTTTTTTGTCCATCCTGCCTGGCACCCTGCAAGCTCTCCCCATTCCATGGCATACAGACACACTGAGTTGAAGGCTGTAAGGCATTTCTATCTCCAGGTTAATATCAACCCTCTGGGTTATGAAGCCAGCATGTAGGCCAATGGCTCAAACTGCAAGGATATTTCCAGCAAGGCTGCTCCAGCAGCCCTTGGAGATGAATTGAGAGCTGATAGTCCAAATAACACCTTTACACCCAGCCCCCCCACTCCGCACTGAACTGAGTGCAACATCCCCCCAGTAAATGACCATCTTTAGCCTGATAGCGTCTTAACAGATGAAAGCTCATACAAGCACTGCATCATCCATCAGATATGCCTTTAACAGATGACTCCTAAGATAATAAAAAGCAATATGCAGAACCAGTCCCCCAGACGAGTAATAGGTTTTGGAGGGAAGCAGCAAGTTGGAAAAGCGTATGTAGAACATTCATCCCCATCCTCTGTTTTCTTACACATTCATTCATCCCTTCAGTCTCTTCCCAGAGCACTGTTTTAACCTGTGTGAAGCAACAAGTTTTAAACCAAGAGGGGAAGGAACTCCCTCAACTTCTTTTAGTTGATGATGTCACCCTCCACTGCACAATTCCTTCTTACCAGGCAAGTGACAGTCATCAACCCTCTCACAGCCCATGGTTAATATCAGGTTAACAACAAGAATTCTCTTTGCAGTAAACCAACACCTCTGCCCAAGTGCTTCAACCTTGAATACAAATATCAGTGGGAAACAGCAGAAAAATGCTTTTCCTCAGGGACCACAGTGAGTGACCGGTGCAGGCCAACCTGGCTCCATTCCTCCTGTTTCCCCTTACACTCCTTCCAAATACACCTTGCGCCCCTCATTGTCTTCTCAGTCCTGCTACTGGAAAATGACACCTCTACCCCCAAGCCTTTCATGAAAAAGCAGGGCCCTTGTCTCCTTCCGGTATGGGGCTGTACTGGCTCAGCCCCTGCCTCATTCACAGCCCAAAAGGGAGGCAGTACTCAGAAGCAAGGAAATACAAACACCATTTGCAAACAGATGGAGGGATGTTTTGATAAGACTGGGTTTTCATGTGATTCTTGACCTCCCAAGCACTATACCTGGTAGCACCTGGTAATATCTGGAGGAACGGCATAGTAATCTGCAGAGCAAAGTAAGATTAGTGCCTTAACAGAGCAAGAGAAGGAGTAAAATAAGTGCCTGTAGGCTCTTAAATACTATTGTTTTTTCTGCAAGCTACCACAGCTGCATGGCCCCAGCCAGCCGTTTTGAAGGACACAATCACTGATGTTCACAAGACAGCAACAATGTCTTGCAGAGCCCTTGAGAAGTGATCAACACCCCCTTTCCATCTCAGCTCAAAGGGAGAACTGCAAGACAGGAAACAGCTTCATATAACACCTACCTCCAGGTCTACATAAGTCCTTCATCTGAAAGGCCTTACAAATCTCAAACCCAAAGTGTTTGTCTTAATTAACTGCTTCCATTCTCCATCAGATACTAAAGGTTTGAATGTACCTTTTTTATTTTTTTTTTAAGAAAAATATTGCCCTACAATTAAAATCCAATAACAACATTCTCTGCCCAGCAATACCCACTTTAAACACCAGGGTTTATGCTTTGTGGGCCAGTGAGGCAATTTTACGTTACTCACATCTTAAGGAATAAACTTTTCTAGAGAAGCGTTGAATCAAATAATTAAATAATTTATCCTCAGTGCTGCACATGAGATCTTACGAGGAGGAATCCAATAAGCTATGGATTGTCAGTAAATTCTTGCCTATTTTAACTAAAATCTCTTCCAAGGGTCTGTAACTTGTCCTAAGACACACAACAGATTCCAAAATCATTCATGTCTGGGCCCCCAAACTGCAAGCTACACATTTGAAAAACTGCACGGGAACTATTCTGTTGTAGTACTGTTGGAGAGGAAATGGAAGGGTTACTCTTTTTTCCTGGACACAGAAGGCACCACAGCCCCACAAGTCAGTGACTCTTCAAGCACAGAATCATAGAATAGTTAGGGTTGGAAAAGACCTTAAGATCATCTAGTTCCAACCCCCAAGGACGCTTCACCCTAGACCATGCTGCCCAAGGCTCTGTCCAACCTGGCCTTGAACACCACCAGGGATGGAGCGTTTGCCATTTCTTTGGGCAACCTGTTCCAGTGCCTCACCACCCTCACAGGAAAGAACTTCCTCCTTATATCCAATCTAAACTTCCCCTGTTTAAGTTTGAACCCGTTACCCCTTGTCCTATCACTGCAGTCCCTAATGAAGAGTCCCTCCCCAGCATCCCTATAGGCCCCCTTCAGATACTGGAAAGCTGCTATGAGGTCTCCACGCAGCCTTCTCTTCTCCAGGCTGAACAGACCCAACTTTCTCAATTTACCTTCATATGGGAGGTGCTCCAGTCCCCTGATCATCCTCGTGGCCCTCCTCTGGACTTGTTCCAACAGTTCCATGTCCTTTTTATGTTGAGGACACCAGAACTGCACACAATACTCCAAGTGAGGTCTCACGAGAGCAGAGTAGAGGGGCAGGATCACCTCCCTCCACCTGCTGGTCACGCTCCTTTTGATGCAGCCCAGGACACAGTTGGCTTTCTGGGCTGCAAGCGCACACTGCCGGCTCATGTTTCTCATTGACCAACACCCCCAAGTCCTTTTCCACAGGGCTGCTCTGAGTTTCTTCTCTGCCCAACCTGTAGCTGTGCTGGGGGTTGCCCTGATCCATGTGTAGGACCTTGCACTTTGCTTTCATGAGGTTCTTAACAATTCCACAACAGTTTGTTCCTCTTCTAAGACTGATAGGCACTGCACATTTGAGAACAAGGACAGACAGAAATGCTTGTTCCACCCTCCCTAATCTTGAAATATTCCTTTAAAATCCAAGTTAATGCCCACTTAAACTTGAAAAGCGTCATACACTCATGAATAAATCTTCCAGGCAAGACTTTCCATCAGATCGTATTTGGCAGAAGAGGTACTTTCATCCCTAACTCGTGACATGAAATCACAGAAGACAAGGAGGTAAAGAAGATTGCTTAACACTTTAGTCCCAGAAGAAAAGTGCAAGATTGTGCAGAGAGCATCTGCAATAGAGCACTCACTGAAGGGCAGCTCTTAATTAAACACATGGACAGACTCTCATCTCCTCTTTAGTAATACCACTAATCACTGAGCTTCTGTGCTCAGAGGACAGAAGCAGCTGAAAATCACAACTTTTACGTTCTGAAAGAGATGGAGTTGGATTTAGCCCTATATGGTGTAGGTATAAACAACTGCCACAACACTGGCCATCCAGTCCAACCCCCCACAATGAGCAGGGACATCTTCAACTAGATCAGGTTACCCAGAACCACATCCAGCCTGGCCTTGAATGTCTCCAGGGATGATGCATCCACCACCTCTCTGGGCAACCTGTGCCAGTGTTTTACCACCCTCATTGTAAAGAATTTATTCCTTGTATCCCACATGAATCTCCCTTCTTTCAGTTTAAAACCATCACCCCTCATCCTCTTGCAACAGGACTTGCTAAAAAGTCTTTCCTCATTTTTCTTATAGGTCCATTTTAAGAACTGAAAGGCCTCAATAAGGTCTCCCCAGAGCCCTCTCTTCTCCAGGCTGAACAACCTCAACTCTCTCAGCCTTCCCTCACAGGAGAGGTGTTCCAGCCCTCTGATCACTTTTCATTATCTTTTAATTATTATTCAGCCCTCTGATCATTATTCCTCCTCTCAACCCTCTTCAACAGGTCCATGTATTTCCTGTACTGAGGACTTCAGAGCTGAATGCAGTACTGCAGGTGGGGTCTCCCAGGAACAGAGTAGAGGGGCAGAATCACCTCCTTTGAACTGCTGGCCGAGCTCCTTTGGATGCAGCCCAAGATACAATTGGCCTTCTGTGCTGCAAGTGCACATTGCTGGCTCATACCCAATCTTTCATCCATCAGTACCCCCAAGTCCTTCTGTGGGGTACTCTCAATCCCTTCATCCCCAACCTGTGTTGGTACCAGGGGCTGCCCTGACCCAGGTGCAGTACCCTGCACTTGGCCCTGTTGAATCTCATGAGGTTTGCATGGGTCCACCTCTCCAGCTTGTGCAATGGTGAATTCTTCTAATAAAGAACCCTGCGCAAATGGTATGCATCTCACCTGAGGGTTTTTGCCCAAACCAGGAACCCAGTTTGAGGATAAAATTCAGTTGCATAGCTAAGGTAAACACAAACAGAAAGAAAAGAAGAACTTTTCCTTCTGCTGGGTAGGAGGCAACGAACCATCCCTGGACAACTCATTACTGTTGCCTCATTCAAGTCACTCACGACTAGTGCCTACAGCACTGCAATATGTCACACTTGCAAACAGAGACCTGAGCACTCTCAATGCTGCATTCCAAAGACACCCCAAAAAGAGAAGTGCCATCCTTGGGGGCAAAGCATGCTGGCACTGTGCATCAGCAGTGTATATTGACCTTGCTCTTCCTTAATGCACCTCTCCCCTGCAAAAGAGCCATGACTATCTGCACACGCACTGAAGCTCTAGGGAAGGGGCTGTCAGTCAAATGACCAGTAGGAAAGACATTCAAAGAGAAAGTCAATGAGCCTGAGCAATCAGTTTAAATCAAGGCTGTAACCTTCCTGAGCCTCTCTCAGGTTGTTGATCTGTAAAAGAAGACGCTTAAGCACTTACCACATTTCCAAAGAGTCAAGTGCACCAGACATGCCAATGCAAACAATGTTTACTAGTAGAAGTATCAATTGAAGTGTCTCAATCGTACTGTCTCTGGACTGTTCTGTAAAAGCCACTGGGCAGGGCAGATGCTGCTACAGATCTGTTTAACATAGAAATACAGACTCATGCTTAGCCTGTACATCTTTAGTAAATAGATCCTTGACTTGGTGCAGTATCTAAGTCCTAACTAATCTGACCCTAGAAACTGTCATAGCTACAGCAGCCAGTACCCCAATTTCTGGTGCATAAAACAGCAGTTTCTTTTTATTGACCAGCAGAGAGAAATCTGGCTGCCTAGCAGCTGAATCAGATGGGAGCAGCCCCTTTCCCACACAGCAAGGAAAACACTCAAGGAAAACCATCCTCTGTCTGCTGCTCTGTGGTAACATCATTAGGCCATGACATACAGCCAGGCCATTTAATGTAATAGGAAGAGTTCTACCAATGGCATTTCCCTTGCCTGAACGGAAGGGAGGCTGTTAAATTATCTCTGAAGGAGCAGATAGGCCCCTCTAAAAGCAGTCTTCCTAAATCACACATCTTTAAAGGAGGACCTCCTTTTGTGGCAAGAAGCAGCCACCTCCAGCCCAGTAACATTGAATCTTACTCTATAATCCCTGCATCCTTAGATAATATTTCCTTCTGATTTCAGATCTTGAGTATTCAGTCTGTTTCAATAGAAACTAAAACCACAGTGTTGTGCATCCTGCTTATCATATTGTCAACCTATTTAACAGGATGGAGGGAGGGAAGAGCTATTGGATGATTTCTGCACCTCCCTAGACAAACAAGAGGCTCCAAGAGATAGTGTGGGCCATTACTACAGGAGGCAGGCAGCATCTGCAGGAAGGCTGCTGGGATGATACAATTATTTTAACACCTCCACTTTCTGTCACTGACGCAAACACCACCATATGTGTAAAAAGGAAACAAAAAAAAATAAATAAAATAAAAACCCCCAAAACAACAGAAAACTGCAGCCAACTACAGCCCTTCTTCTTTGCTAATAAACTCAAATAGCTGAAGTGACAAGGTAAGAGAGACAATATTAAGAATCCACACTTCAACAAACAAGCAAACATTTTAAATGTATTTTAATGCTACTCATCTCGCCCTACACTAGAAGCACAAACTAAAGACAAAAGTCCCTGCACCCCATGCTTCTTTATATGCCTTTACCATTTGCAGGGAACACCAAGAAACCGCTTCCAAGTTGACATAAACTAGTTCAGCAAACCAAGGAGAGCACTGCCAACCACCTTCACACTCTCATAAAGGCACCAAATCAATTTAATCAAAAGCTAAGAGAGATTTTTTAAAACTAACAGTTTTTGAGCAGTGCGCAATCAAAAGTTGGTTTAGGTCAACACTTACTAAAGCACAGCATAAATACCTTTCTCCTTGCTAGACTTGGTGTCTGTCTGGGGAACAGATAGCTGAGCTTCCCTCTAAATGACACTGAAGACATTCCCATGCAGGTTTTTTTCACGCATGCTTTGGTAATTACTGGAGGTACTGAACTGGCAGGAGAATTGTAAACGCTCTTCTGGAAGCACAGCCTACAGTGCCTACATGAGTACATGCCTACATGCCTACAGCCTACTTGAGTGGCCCTACCAAACAGGAGAGGATTTTCCACTCACCCTTCTCAGGAGCAAAGGTATTTACTTTAGATCATCAGGCGGTTCAGTCTATCTTGGATATTTTTTCTCCTCAAGTCACTCCAAAGAGCCCATTTCTGCCTACAGTGCAGAGCCATTCTGAAGAACCAATTCTATCCTGATCCCACAGTGCTGTATGGAGACATTCAAGAAACAATAGCAAGTCTGCATCCAGATTAGTATTTGGAGGTAAATTACTGTAACCAGCTGAATTTACCCTTGTAAAATTCTGCTTCTAGAAGAGTAGATGCTGCTGTTTGTGCATGCATTTGACTATCAGTAACTTGTGGCAAAAAGGACATATACTCGATCAGATGGTATTGCCTCATTCAACTTGTGCCACCAGACAGGCATGGAAGTGTTTCAGCATGCAGGTAATGATGTTGCTGTTATCTATCTGCTTAAAGAACTTGGTAGCAAGATGAAAAATATTTGCTACGCTACAGATACCAGGAAGTGTATTCCCAGATGAGACCATTCTTCCTTCTGCAGAGAGAATTATTGAAGTGCCTACAGTGTATTTTTTTCCCCAGAAGAGCAGCTACTACTGGTCTGAGCACAGAACTAGAATTGAGACACTGGTTACAGATGTCACTTGGCACTGAAAACAACATAACATGGGGAACCTCTCTTTACCCTGACTGAGAATTTTAGTCTTGAAAGGCAGAATTGAAACTGAAGAAGCAGCAGCAGCTCCAAGGAGCCCCACTGCTGTGAGGATTGCCACTACAGCCCACGAAAAGAGTGTTCAAAAACCATTCAGTATTAGGGCTGAGGTGGGAGAGGCTGAAGTCCAGCTCCCAGAGCTCAAGCAAACAGCCCGAGGTTTATTCCAGTTCAGCCTGGAGGGGCAGGTCATCATGACAAGAAGTCATGCTGTTAAGCAGTAACAGGTTTAATGATTAACACTTGCACATAGAGGAATCATTTGGAAGCTTTTTATAACCCATCTCCCCACTCTCGCTCCCAGCAGCTCAGCTCCAAATCCTGCTTCTTTCCCCAGATGAATGTGCAGAAAGAAATGCTCAGTAAAACCTTATTGGCACTTAGGGAAATAAAGGGAGGGAGGAATGTCCCAACACACAGCGCCCAGCCACAAGCCAAATTAATTCCCACCAAGCTGTTCCAGCCCCCTCAGGTTACATTAAGTGCCAAAGCAGGTTTAGGTGACCAACTCATCACTGACACAGTTACAAGGGGTGAGGAGTTGGTCCAAATGAATTACCAAGGCAAAGTGCAAAACCCTAACAAGAATGAGGTACAGCCAGTTACGGTAGCAGCTACCATGAGACAAACTGGATTTTAATCATCTCTAGGTAGTAGCTGGAATCCAGTACCAAATTCTTTGAATTCATGCTGGTACACAGTTAATACCCAAGCTGTCTTGGCTTTCCTGACTAATAACCAAAAGTTAGCAGCTCTCGGTAACGAACATACCTTCCCACCACCCCTTTCTTTTCTTCCTTTCAGCAGAGATTGATCTTAATCTCAGCTGTACATTAGGGAAATGGAGGGAAAAATGCTTTCTCCCTGCAACCCACTATTTTACTTGCCTAGGGAAGTTATAAACACCCCAGGACAGAGGTTGTCTTTTGTTCACATTCTGCCTTGCACAGAAAAGCCTCCAGTTTGGATACCCAAACACCCCTACAAAAAGGGATCATCAGACAATCAGGAGGGACCCAGCAGCACAGGCTGTTTGCGAGAGTGGACCAGGAGAAAGACTTACTGAGATATCAGGCTGCATGACTTTGATGTGCAAATTGCCTGGAATATGATGGCAAAGCAACTCCTAACTCCAGGCATGCTTGGGGCAGCCCCTAAAAGTTTGTTATTCAACAGATCTCCCTGCTTCTTTCTCCTAAGCCTGAAGAGCCACAAAACAAAGCTCTGACATACAGAGGGTCAGCTACAGAGATGCACATCCACCTGTGAGCCGGGCGATGCACTCCCCCAGCATACAGAAATACAGCCAGCTGACTCTCAAAGGGACAAAACTGACAGGCAATGACCAAAATGCATCCCAATTTACCCCCATCAGATGTATGCGATATGGGAATTTATCTTGGGAAGAAAAATATTGAACCAATAACTTAAAGCGAATCCTGATCTCAATAGAAACACTTTCCATTCAAGTTCAAGAAGCACTCAGGTATCCCCCTTGATTCACAGGTACAAGGAGCAGCAAAGGTCAGGCTGGTACCAACCACAAAGGGCAGAGCTGCATAGTTAACAGCTGAAGAGAAGCAGAAAGATGATATATAGGAAATACCCTACCTTTCGTACTAGCCCTGCCAAGCACAGTCATTTGTATCACCTCACTATGTTTCCCTTCAACTCCAGCCCATCCTTCCTGAAGGTGAGGCTTTGGGCCAAAGAAAATTAATGAATAAATAATTCACAATTAGTAATAATTTTGCATAATGCTGTAAGCTGAGGGATGCAAGCAGATCAGCACGTTTCCTACTACGCAATGTGACTCAGTCTTCATCCTGCACTACAAGGACAGTGCTTACTTTCACTGTAAGCCACCTCTTCATGGCTCACCTAACATGTAGCACAAGATTTGTGTCTGTTCAAGAACCTGATCTGAGCCAGGAGTCCAACCACTGACTTAAAACCCTTTCATGCTCAGCCAGAGGGAGGTTTTGATAGGTGCTTGGGCAGCCTCTCCAAAGCTAGACCTCACTTGACCTCATCATTGCCTGACTCAACAGATCCACAGTTAATCCTGAAAGAGCATTGATTTCCTAGCCCTTCCCAAGACTTCTCTGGGATTGCTTTGCCAGTGTGGTCCAGTTTTCCCAGCACAGACTGGAAACATTCCAGCTAGCAGGCACAGTGTAGCAATCTGGCATTCCAGGGCACAGCACAGCCAGACTTAGACCACCCAAATGCAGAGAGGATGCAAACAGACTCCAAGTTAGCTCAGATTTGCTCCAACACATTTTTGGAAAGGGTTACCTCATTGCAGAGCATCCATCCTTCCGCTGTGAACTCAACCTCAGTATAAACATCACATTGCACTCGAAGCAATGGGAGAAACATGGCTGTGCTTACCCCAGCCTGAATTTGGTACTGTCAAGGGAGCCAGCTCTGCAGTTTCTGAACCAAAAAACCAAAAGCCTTAACATTACAGAAGCAAGCATAGCACCAGCAGGGACATGGCAACTCAGCATCCCTGTGCAAGGGGTAGGGTTATGCTCTACCTGCTTGTCACTGCCTGTATCAACCCACCCGGAGATCCCTTTGAGAGGCTGTGCCCTCTCTTTGGGTTCAAAACCGGTACTTCAGGCAAACTGAGATATCTCAGAAGGTTCGGAAACACATACACCCTACTCCATTAGCAGGCTGGTGTAGCTGGTAATGCCTACCACACAACCAGATCCAAACAAAGAAATCTCCCCAAAAAGGTATAAAGAAAACAAACACACACACACATGCATGTTATAGCCCTTGGGGAATACAGTATGATCACATCACTGAGCACCAGGAGTCTGCAGCGGCCAGGCTTGAAACGTTCACATTTCCTAACTCTGATACTTTGGGAACTATATAAGCAGCACAGAAATTTTTAAACTTCCCTGTGTGGATGTGGTGGCTCCCATTCACACTGCCACTGTATCCCATTCCCATGCTCGGAGACTAACTCATCAGTTACCCTAGGAGCTGCACTGCTTTCTGCGGCTTTTCCACGCGCTTCCTCATTTGTTAGGCTTTTTACTGCATACTTGATACCAAAAGGCGCAAAGGTACAGCATGCCACTACTGAGCATGACTCTCTGGCACTGAATACTTCATTCAGGGCACTCAGCATGTGAGCAGATGGAAAGCATCAGAGTTTTCTAATTTTGTCCTGCAGGAAGACTTTTCCAGAGAACCTCTGAAGGCACCTTCACTGGGCAGGAGCACTTCTGCAGCCAAGCTGTGGCTGTTTCAGGATTCAGCTAATCCAAAATAAATGTGCAAGGAAAATACTCCTTTCTTTTTCCCCTTCCAGGCTCATCAAAGGGCTGACGCAGATTTCAGCACAGTTGTTTTCTCTCTCCCTGCTGCTTTAAAGCAAAGCTTCCTCCCAGGTACCGCATTTTAGCTTACAAGAGGAAAAAATTGGGAATTAGGAGAAAGAAAGCAGAAGGTTAAAGTCAATAATTTTCTGCAGCTTTAGCCAAATGTCATCAGTGCCCATGCTATAACAGAGTCCTGACCATGACACTTTGAAGCCTGAACTGCAAAGTCAACCCTACGGCTCCATCATGGCAGAAGAACCAACCAAGCATCGTCTGACCAGCCAAAACAGCTTCCCTGCCCGGGGGCAGCCCCGTGTGGCAGCTTCATTCACATCCCAGAGTAGCAGGAGGATTAGGCACCAACAGTGCTGCGGGACCTGCATTGCCACTGCAGAGTCTGAGCCTCTGCAGGAACAATGCCCCTGAAATAGCTGAAAGAAAGCAGCTCCAAAGAGAGCATGAACTGTCTATCAAAAGCTCAGGCTGTACAAACACTAAGAAATTACCTGTATGCTCAAAGCACAACATAGACTCATAGAATGGTCTGGGTTGGAAAGAACCTTAAGATCGTCTAATTCCAAACCTCCTACCACAGGCAGGGACACCTCCCACTAGACCAGCTTGCTCAAAGCCCCATCCAGTTTGGCCTTGAACACTGGCAGGAATGGAGCATCCACAAGTTACCTTGGGCAACCTGTGCCAGTGTCTCACCCTCCTCATAGTAAAGAATTTCTTCCTTATATCTGACCTAAGTCTCCCCTGTTTAAGCTTGAAAACTTGCTAGCTATGTCTCCCAGGAGCCCTGCGAAGCAGAAAAACATCTCCATTTTAGACTTTGGGGAAACTGAGACACAGCAGCCTGTAAGGAGGACGAGTTTGCGGCTCAGGAAGCCAGCTTGGCTCTCACTTTAGTTATGTCTTTACCTTAACACGGTAGTACGGGATATGTTGTGAATCATTGTCTCTGCATTAGGCACCGTACAGACAGAACAGCAGTGACAACTGACATGATGAGCCCCAAAGAGCCTACAACCTTACTACAGGAGCTGACAGGTAAGGCTGGAGGAGGACAAGGGGGCTACATAAGTCACTGAAACAGGAAAGAGAGAAGGTGGTCCCAGGACTGCCACTGGGATGCAACGGGATAAGACCAACCATCTGGCATCATATGGAGAGCCAAGGAAGAGCAAGAGATACAACATGGCCATGCTCTGCTCTGGGGCTTTCCCTGCAGAAGGGAGATGATGTATGGCACAGGCGAGCCAGGGTCCCTCACTGGCCCACGTGCTTCATCCCCAGCAGGTTTGCCTGTTTATTTCACAGCCTTTTTGCTAGGCTGCATGTTCTTCTAATAGGAACAATTAAGTCATTTTTCAACACTCGAACACAGCAGCCTCAGCTCAGTGCTGCTGAAACAAAACTGCATCTTCTCCCCTTGCCTTTCAAGTTACTCTTGACCCTGGGATGAAGCTCCTGGCCAAGTTTCAACCACAGCAAACAGTGACCCAAGATGTCTGTCAAAGGCTTCTGTTTCCTCCAAACACTGCTAAATTTTTAGCCTTAAAATGTTAGTGCAGTTTTGTGCATGCAAAGACAAATCTAACTGGGGAAGCAGCTGCACACCGACAGAACGCTTCAGCTTGCTGAAATGCGCAGCTGCTTCACCCACTTATTTAATGGGAACAAAATGGTAAAAACAAAGAAGTCATCTTCAGGAGAACTGCCCTGCACACCACCCCGGGCTGCCCAGACCATCATGCTGCCCAAGCCCCAGCTACCTCTCTGCAGCTACCTTGTCACTGTGATTAACAATTAAAGCCAAAGCTGCCAACTGGATTTTATTAACATCATTATTGTGAATCATTTCTTTTATTTTACTTTTTAATACGCCACATGGGCCACCAGCACAAATTAAATATGAAATAGTTTTCTGCCATTTAAACAAACAGCATTCGTTCCCACATTTTTGAAACATAAACAGTGTAAATAAAATATTAAGCTGTCAAACTGCCACTGAATCTTCCTCCTGCAGTAATACCTCTGGAGAGATAGTTAGCAAGTCATCCTTTCCCAGGGAGCTGGCACAGGCCTCTCATCTGCCATAACAGCGATCCACAGAGATCCAACAAAATCAGTGTTGCAGGTGTCTGGTCACAGCAGGAACAGCTCCAATAAACCCCCAAGTATTAAGGGCCACTCCTCACCCCTCAACACACAACCACCCAGCATAAGAGCAGAAAGAAACCCATATAGCCGCTTTCCTGATCTCTGCCCCAAAAGGCAGGAGACTTCAGAGTGAGCAACCTGGTAAGAGTCAAACAGTAAGGAGGCTGCTGAAGTGAGCGGTGGCATCTCATTAGATATTAGGCCTTCTCTCTCCAGAGCACAGCAGGCCATGAAATCAAACCTGTACTTCACAGACTTGACAATATGCCAATGCAAGGAATTAGTGCTCTTCTCCCTCTTTTTTTATGATTATTTAGATCTCTGGGGCTGCAAGACCTGCCTCTGGCAGGTACACATTCAGGAGCCCTGTGGGATACAAGCCCCTGAAAAGTGGTATCACTTATTGATCCATGATAAGCAGCTTATCCCACTTGTGGCGGAAAGAGCATCCCTGAAAGCTGCACACAGATGGAATGCGGTGAAGAAATCAGATTAAAATAATTCACAAACAAACAGTGAACATCAGCCTCACCTGCTTCATGGGATTCAGATACCCAACAGCCAAAGGCAGTAGAAAACAAATGCATCAGAGAGCACTGTTTGGCCAAGTCTGCCAGGGTCTGGAGTCTACATCAAGGTAGTCTTACACAGTGGCAAATACAAGTGTGGGTAAACTTGACAGTTTGGCTACTCAGAGCAGCAGGGAAACCCCAGCCGCTGCCTATCGTGGGGCTAAACAAGAGTGAGAAACAAACGATTGACATCTTTCCTCACCAACTTGCTCAATGCCTACGGGCACTTTCAGTTATCAGCAGCGCATCCCAGAGGATTCTCCCACTCACTGTCTCAGCACAGGCAGGTGACACTCAGTTCAGCAGTGTTTGCAGAGCATTTGAAACCCTTTGCTATAAGGGAAAAGAACGTCTTGATCTCATCTCCTCTGTGCTCATTTTATACAGCTGAGCACATGGTAGAGAGGAGCCAGGAGAACTGAGCCCAGGCAGCCTGAGCAAGTATTACAAGGTCTCTCGGCTGCCAAACAGGGTCACAGAGGAGCTACACAGGTCACACAAGTTGTCAGGACAAAGATAAGAGACAGCATACTTGCTCCAAAGAGCAACTGGGCACCAGCCTGACATGATTCAGAGCATTTAACTAATGATACTCTTCTATCACAATCTTCCAGCCACATTGCTGCTTTCCTACTAGAAAAGACCAGAGGAAAATCTGGTCATGCAGTCTTCAGAGGCGGGAGTCCTGGACTCTGCCCATGTCTGCATGATGCTAAAGCAGACAAGCAGCCTGTGATGAATGATTAAGTGCCTGTATGTAGTGAGGAAATTACGCCAAAGATGCCAATGCCCTTCCAAAAGACGTGCTGCACAGCTTCTGCCTCCAGGAAATTTCCAAGGAGCAGGAGGCAATCTGCTGCCTGGGAGGGGCAGGGAAGAGCCCAGGGAAGAAGTCCACCTTCCAGAAACACTCAATATACAAACCAACTATTAGAGGGTCCAGGGCTCCTCCTCCTAATTGAAATTAACTATGCCGTGACCCAGAGAAAAAATGCATTCCTAGGATTGCGGCACTCACTTGTGTTTCCACCCCAGGTGGAAGGGGAAGCACGTGGGGGCTCGGTGTGCTACCTAGTCAGCATGTCGCTTATCAATTTCTGCATGTTTATTTCAGGCATCCGTAGGACCTGTTTGGGGAGAGGCTGCTGCAGAGAGCACATGTCAAGATTTCTGGATATAAAGCAGGGACCTGAAGAATTACTATTAATGCACAAGCTATTTCTGGGACATGGATCTCTGACAGCCCTTATGCCCCAAGTTTAATATTCAAAGACTTCCCTTGCTGACTCTAGAAGTCAGACATCTGGATCTTAAGTTTAAAGTTGTGTTAATAAACATGAGGTCAACAACAAGAAACCAGTTTCAAACTGAGACTCGCAATGGACTGTAGTTTGTACCAGGGATTATTTTTATTCTTTGCACTGGGAGAGAATAATGAAGAAACCCACGAGGCCAGCACAGCAAGAGATTCAATTTTTAGAAGCCACGTAATTCACCATCATTTGCCCAGGATTTGAAATGTCCCAGCACAGACACAAGAGCAGAACTCTTGGACTCACCCAAAAGACAAGATTTCTTCTTTTTCCCAGACAGAAAAGCAGCCAACTTTAGAAAACTGAGAAAATATTTTCCAGAGACCCATAAGTCACATGAGTCACCCTTATTTGCAGATGAGCCCAAACCTGCACTCCAACACCATCACTCATGCAGAGCAGAGGAAACCAAAAGCTGGATCAGAATGGGCAGCTTGTCTCCGTGGCTCTGCAGGAGGCCTAGGGACACAAGAAGAAGGCGGAGCATAAGCGCGCCTCCTCTTACACAAGACTGCCATTATATATTAAGTCAAGTAATCCAACTTCGCGGGGAATGAACTCAGGGTTGAGAGCTCTGCACTGCAAAAGGACAGCTGCTGCTCTACATTTCTCCAGCCGGGCAGTTGAAACAGCACATTTTCCATGCTAGCTGGGAGAGGGCAGCGGGCAGCGCTTCAGCCCGCACACTGTGCACCCAGGAACTGGAGAAGGATGTGTGTTGAGGACCACTTGCACAGCTATAGCCCCACAGGCTCACACGGTCAACTCAGATCATGAGCCCAACTGCTCAGAGCCCAGCCAGATACCACCCCCTGCAAGGGGGGATGTCCCCAGACCCTCACCAGCCTTCCTACCCCATGTCAACCTGCAGTCACTTCCATGCTTCCACCCAGCAGTGCAGGCCGTGCTGGGACAGCTGGGTATTAACCTCCCATTGCAGTGAAGCCCTCCAGGCTCTCCAACAGCTGTGCCACTGCACAGCCACAATAGCACACACATTGCATTTTACCAGCTTGTATCTTATGGCAACCCACCAAATGCTTGGGAAACCACTCTGCACGCACGAGGGGAAGCCCAAACACCAGAAAACCCCAGTTTCCCTTCTCCATGCAAAGAGACTGTGGCAGGTCAGGATGTGATATTTCCACTATGCCCCACTGTCAGGTGCCTGAGGAGAGGTTCCTCTTTTGTCCCAGCTGCCACCCCCCAGGCAGACCAGGACTTAAGGAAAAGGAGAACTGGCACACTCCAGTGACAAAGGGACAGAAGAGGCAAAGGATGAATATCTTTCCCCACAAAGGGATTTCAGGCATGGAACAGAGCTGGGATGCTTTACATTGTTCTGGAAGCAGGACCAGCTTTGGAGCGGCTGTTGCACGGCGCTGTATAGCTTGTAATGAGAGGCTTCGTGGTTAGCCATAAGCACATACCACCTCCTCCCAACAGCGGCAACATAACAACGTGCGGAACTGCCACAACATCCTCCTCCCGAGGGTTTTAATGTAGTTAGCAGACGATATGGATTCCTGTAACCTCACAAGCCCTCTGAGAGGGAGTAAAATAAATGCCATTAAAAAAAAGGATGGGATAAGCAGGGGAACAGAGAAATAAAACTGCCAGAGCAGCATGTTCAAGCACGCATAAGAAATCAAGAGCTCAGGGGCAGCTTCCCCCGCTGCTAAGGTGGAATCCAACAGTCAGCAGTGCTCCAAATCCTCTGTTTGTCCAGCTCAGCCCCGGCCAGCCCAAAAACGTTTCCCAGCACACCCAAAGGGCTACGGCAGTAGCAGCACTCACACAGAGCCCCTCGTCTCTAGGCAGTGTGTTCATTTCCATAGCCCTGCTCTGTAGAGGGTCTCCCAGCAGAGCAGCCACAACTGCTGACAGCCCCCGGCCCTGACGAGCAGCAAATAACATCCTTGCTCTGCCCAAAAGCTTCAGTTTTGATTTTTGAGTTTTGGCAGCTGCGAGACATGGCCGAGGGACTCAGCTGAAGGGTTTCCACCCTGCATCCCAAGGGCTAGGGATGCTCTCACAGCATTTCCCAGACATTCACGAGGCTTCCCAAACCCACCCCCACCACCACCACCCCACTTTACAGGTGGAGAAAAGAGAGACACAGGCCAAAATCCCCCAGTGCCAGTCAAGAAGGAAGAAGAGAGCCCAGGCACCTGGCCCTGCTCCAACCCTAACCAGGCTGTTGCTGCTTTTGCTCGCTTCCATGCGTGCGTAACCAGCTGATAAATGGATTTGCAGCCAAAGAGTGACACACAGTGTGGTTCCCGAACTGCTTCAGCTGGATCACTCCTGGGAATGGTATTGCTGAGGCACTTTTGCTCCAAGGGCTGGTTTATTCTTATGAAGCTATTGCCTACAGTTGGGAGAGCTTTACTGCTGCTGTTACACAGGCTGAAGGAGGACAAACCTCCTCCATGGACAGTAGGGTCCTCATCATCCTTAAGTCAGAAGCTCGATTTTGTCACCCTACTGAGCCCACAGACACCCAGTGAGGGCAGAGCATGGGGCTTTCAAAGCAAATCTGAAGTAGCACATCAGGGCATCACTAGCAGTCCACGGGTTAAGAAGGAGCCCCAGGGGTTCTCCCCATCTCCCACCCAGCCCAAACCCTGGCCTGAGCCCCACTCACAGGCTGCTTTCTCTGGTTTTAAACTGACCCAGCTTGTGAGCTGTACCCCAGTCCCTATTTGGCAGCAAAGCAGAAGGGGCCAAGGCAGAGGCTGGTACCAGCTGCACAGTGCGTGTGTGCGATGCTGCCTGCATCCCCTGTCCGAGCCCAGCTGCCGGGGAAAGGCTTGTGAAGGGTCACGGCTCTGATCTGGTCTGACGGGAAAACCTGCGATCATACACACATATACACTACACATACATATATAAAGTATGTGCCTCTTGAACGCGAACCAAAAACCTTCCAGCCGTTTCACCCTCCCATTTCCCCTGCCAAGGGCAGCCACACAGCCGCAGCAGCAGCTCCTGGCGAGCCGGCGGACAGGAGGCAACTCGCAGATACTTTACCCACGACGCTGCTCCTCTCCCCGGAGGTTTGCCCTCCCTGCTTCCCCGCTTGTCGCGGCTGCCATGGTGACAAGCACGGGTGCTACCACAAAGGCAGAGCAGCCCGAAGCCCTGCCCGCTCCCCGCCGCGGCATGGGCGGGATGCTGTGCGGCCCCGGCTCACTCACGATGAGGGGGATGGTCCTCTCCTCCCGGCGGAGCTCCAGCCTGCCGGCAGCCCTCTGCCCGCCGCGGGCGCTGCCGCTACCGCTGCCGGGGGACCTGCCGGCGGCCGCCGAGCGGGGTTTGTTGTCCTGCCATAAGTAGTAGAAAGTGCCCAGGATCCATGCGACGGTCAGGATGGCGATGGCATTGGCCCTGATCCTCCTCATGCCGAGCGGCCCGGGGGAGCCTGGGAGCTCTGCCTCGACGGGCAGCGGCGGCTGCGGGAGGAACGACGGGAGAGCAGAGAGGCGGCGGAACGGCTCCCGCCGCACCGCTCCGGCCCCGCACCGCCCAGCCGCCGCCGCCTGGTCCTAACGCCTCGCCCCCCCGCTCCGCCGCAGGGGGCGGAGGGCTCCGCGCCGCCTCCTCCGCCTCCTCCTCCTCCCGGCCTGGCCGGCGGGGGAGCCCCCCGGCCGGCAATGGGCGCCGGGGGTGCGCGCTGCCCGCCGGCCGGCTCCGGCGCCTCTGAGGGTGCGCTCTGCGTTACGGCTTCGGGAAACGAGGCGCTCCGGCGGCTGACGCGGCTCAGCCCCACGAGACAGCTGCTGGGATGCGGTGACACGGCGAGGCACCCTCCCGTACCGGCAGCCCAGGCCCCTGCCCTCGGTGGCCCCCACCACAGAGCACTCTGTGCCATAAGGCTGGTGGCCAGCGGGCACACCGTGCACTCCGCAGCACGCTGGACCTGGATGCCCACTCCATAGAGACAGGCGCGCACCCCCAGAAGCATCTCGCTCTGAAGCAGTAGTGGTTCACAGAGGAAGGCTCTTGGGCTGACGGTGGACATGCAACCACCCAGAATTACACATGGGCACTGGGTCTGGGTGTCTGGGTGAGCGCTACATCCACAAGGCCTTTGAAGCCCTGCAGGAAAGGAAGCAGTGGAGGGACAAGGGTGATACAATTCTGCACTACAGGGCATTGCTAACGCTGTAGCGTTAAAAAGCTCATTGAATCCAGCCCTGGGGGCAGCTAAGCAACAGATCATCCAGCTCGTGAAACCAAGTCACATTTAGGTGCAGCACAGCCCCTGTGCAGCTAGGGCTTAAGGGTTAGAGAGGGCAGAAGGTACCAAGAAAAACACCAGCAAAGACACGCACTTAGAAAGTGTGAGTGCCCCCAAGGCACCTGACCAGGGGGTGAGAGGATCTGAATTACTGTACAGAAAATAGGAACAGGGCTTCTAAATTTTTTTTTTTCTTTTCCTGGCCAATTCCCTCTAAATGTAGCTACAATTTGCCCTGCTAAATTGCCCTTCCAGGATTGCCTGCACACTGCTTGTTTCATGAAGCACAGCACAATACTCTGTCAGACTTGTACTGTGCTAGCACTTGGGACAGAGAGCTATTGCTAGGACCACCACCTCCCAGGATTGCATCGTGGCTCCACACCAGCCTCCCTGTACAGCACACTGCATTTCTTAAGCAGAAAGGTGTTACAAAGCATCTTATATCCTCCAAGGTATTGTCCCAATAACTCATCAACCACCTGCAGATTCCCAGGCCATCTGATCACAGCCAGCAGCAAGGGGAAGTTGGAGACATTCAAGGCAAAACCAGAGTCCTATAAGGCGTCAACAAAAACATAATCAACCCAAGCTTCCCCAGTCCATACCTGGCCCACTGGTATGAGTGACCTGTGGAAGCTGAGCTCCCACTGTTCTCTGTCTCTTTCACAGTCCTACAAAAAAAGGGCAGCTGCTCTCCTACATGGGTTTGGATGCAGCAGCTGCCTGGGTTGCAGAGGGACATGAAAAGAGGCAGAGGAGCTGTATCCAGGATTCAGAAAAGGGAAGGAGGTGGGAGAAGGATATGTCCAAGTCCCTGTGACAGCCGAGCCAGCACCATACACTGCCTTCTCTTTCACCACTGTGCAGATCATAACAGACTTTGCTTGATTCCTTCTTAGTCTTTTCTCACCATCTTGTGAAATTCACTACAGAAAAGCAAATCACTCAGTGATGGAGAACTGTGGGAGAATGTCATGGTTTAAGCCCCCCACCCCCGCAGTTTTACTCACTCACTCCCCTTCTTTCTTCCCCCAGTCCCAGGGGGATGGGGAGGAGAATCAAAAGAATTCAACTCACACAGGTTGAGATAAGAACAGTTCAGTTACTAAGGTATAACACAAATCACTGCTGCTACCACCAGTAATAATACAAGAGAAATACAAGGAAAGAGAATACAACTGCTCACCAAGCCTGACCCAGCCAGTGCACCCCCCAGCAGCGAACCCCCCAATACCAAAAACCTGACCATGCCGTGCACCCCCAGTCCATCACCACACCCTTCCGGGTCTCTGCTCTCTGTTTTCACATCCTGGACATGATGTGCTGTAATATGGAATACCTCTTTGGCCAGTTTGGGTCAGGTGTCCTGTCTCTGCTTCTTCCTGGGGCTCCCCCTCCTCCCTGGCATAGCATGAAACTCAAAGTCCTTGGCCAGGCCAAAACATTGCCAAGCAGAAACTATAAACACTGCTGTTATCAGCGCTGCTCCCAGGCCCAAAATCAAAAACACAGCGCTGCACCAGCTACCAAGAAGGAGAAAAAACGACTGCTGCTGCTGAACCCATGACAGAGAAACAGGAGAAAACCTGTGCCCCAACACTCAAACTGGACAGATCACCTTCCCCTGTCTTCCCAAGCACTCCGCTTTCCACCACAGCCATTTATTTTCTTCCTTGGCTGCCCTCTTGCTAAGACACCCTACAAGCTGCCATGCTGTCACCATTGCCTCCCTATACCACACTTCACCACTTTCAATCATTCTGGTGGTGATGCTTACCCCACAATTATCTCAGCTTCAGCCAAGTCTCTGGCAGTTGAGAAGTCCCCTGCAAGGTGATCCCAGCATCAGCAGCTCAGCAGAAACCCAGGTCCTCAGATTCTTCAGGTACAGCATCATTTTGAGGACATTTCCCTTTCCACAGTAGACACCACCTTCAGGGCAAAGACACCTCACACTTTATTCCCTATGCAGGACAAGGGCTGGAGGAGCCCTCTATTTTCACAGCATTGCCATTCCAGTTTTGCAAGTGCAGTCTAACATTCGTTATCTGCTAGTGAATCCCAGCATTTGCCACCACTGCAGTACAGGCTCACACTCTTAGGGCTGGCCCCAAGCCTCCCCTTGCCTGAAGCAGCCGTCAGTCCCAATGCTAAGCGGGTGCAAAGCACTGCCAGGTGAGCAAGAGAGCAGAGTGATCTGGTCCCACTGTGCTTCAGAGCTGCAGTCGCTGCCGAGGGGAATGTGTCAGCAGAGAGATGGGGTTGTGTTGGCACTTGACCTGCACAGGTGCAGGGAGCTGTACAGGGCTGCACTGCCCATGGCAGAGCTCAGCAGGCAGGTGCCTGCGCCCAGCTGGCCCTCATTCCTGGAAGCACCTTACATGCAAGCTTTGAAAGCTGACTGCATGCTGGTGGGTGCTCTGTCATTAATGAACTTATGGTCCTGCGGAAGAGGCTCCCAAGCTCTCAGCAGCACTTTCTTATGCCTGCAAAGCACACTGCCAAAGACCTTTTTGCTATTTCGTCCCCTTCGCATGCTTTTATTCCCAGAGAACTACCAGCAGTTCAGAAAACAGCACAGAAAAAAAACCTCATAATTGAGTTTACTTGTACTACCTGGGTAATGTGGGCTGCTGACAACTTGCTTACACAAGTGACAGGAGCCTTCCTGTGTAGAATCACTGCTTTCCTTCACTAACACAATTCATTAATTACAAGAAAAACACAACTGAGATCATTTAACCCTTTCATCTGAAGACCCCTAGTCCCTTTCAAGGGATGGCCTATAGGTAAGTGTCAGAAACAAGTGGAGAACTCAGTAGGCAAGCCTCAGCAGAGCCCCAGACAGAAGTCAGCTCTGATGTAGGAAGGACAAGCTGAAGTTCAAGGAGTCTTTCTCATAGGAGAAAGCTGTTTTCACTCTCTTCTCTCCATGTTTCTGCATATTTTGTTCATGCAGAAACACAGCCAGAGCGAGGGATGCTGAAGCTCAGGTGAAGCAAAGGCTCTAGTCCAGGATCCCAGAGAAGGGCACAGCAAAAGCACCGAGTTACCTACACTCAGAGCTTTTGGCACAGCAGCTTACACTTGCCCACAGGTTCCCAATTCAGCACAGTGAAGACACGTTTGCAGAGACCCATTACTTACATTGCCTAAGCTTTGGGACCTGTTTGAGCTGGAAAGGGATAGGGAGTGCTGATGGGGCTCTAGCTGACCAGAAGGAGGCAGGACCTTCAGCACACCAGCAGCAGAAGAGGCACGTACTTTTGCAGCACCAGGCTTCTACACGCTTTGAAAGTGTTTCCACTGTGATGTTTCATCTTCAGAATCCAAATATCCCACTGGAAGATGACTAGCTCCCAGGTCCAAACTATTGGTACCCAAGATCCCATGTTCTGCAGCCAGGATTTGCAATGATTTCACTTCTGACCACAGAGCTTTTGTTGCAGAATCTCATCTTTCTTTTTAAAGATGACACACTTCTAGCCTTATGTTTCTACAGGGATCTCTGACAATATAAATTGTTCAAGTACAGCTATACTGTAAGCTGCGATGTTGCATGCAGATATTAGAGCCAGCCCCATTAGAGATAACAAGAGTACCAGGAGCTGTCTGGCACAGAGATCTCTGCTCAACACAACTAGCAATGTAGACACACAATGACTATTAACACTGATAATACTTCACTGCTGATCTTTCCAAAAGCATCAGATAATTCCATAAACACCCTAAGTGACCTGAGAACCATAATACAATAAACTAAACAAATTAAAATTATACAAACCTTACAGCAGAATTATGGGGTCTTACCACCACCACCACACTTGCTCTATTTTCAGTTTCCCTTTCCTGTTCCATGTTAGATATTAAGTCTTTTCTTATTCTGTGATAAGCTTTGTACAGTGGAATAATATAAGGACCCCTTGATAATCCAGACAGCTGATTCTTTAACAGAAGCATAGGCTTAGTATTTGGTGAGTAATCTAGATATGGAATGGGAAGAGGGGAATATGACTGGCTACAAGGAGGAAGTTTATGTAGGGTCTGAGAACCTCATTTAATTTATAATCACCAAGGCCCTAGTCAGCGTCTCCTCCAAAGGAAAGAGATCTCCTAGGACCATGAACATTAAACAGTGCTCCTGAGAAGCCAGTTTTGTGTTTTTGGCTGAGAGCCTTGGTAACAACATCTAGGATAACAGATCTGGTGTCCAAAATTGCCCAGATAAAATTGAGATCATCTTTGTTGCAGGAGAAAAGACAAGCATCATCCAGACTTGTTATCAATAAAAACAAAGTGTGGCTGCTTTGCAGTTATGGTGAGATGGTGACTGTTTCTGCAGTCATCTGACAGAAAATGTAACTGGGCTTTCAACTGTGAAACATCTGGAGAACACTAAAAGGTTTTTCTTAGCACTGCTCTGATCTGAGAAATCAGGTCTGCTATATTTGTGGCCTCCAGGCACGGAAGTGCCATCTGAAACAGCAACATAAGGCTTGTCTAGACTCTGGAAACAGTCTGCATGAAGTCATCCAGAGTTTATCTAAGAACATTTTAAGAAAATAGCATTAGGATTCAGGGGCTGGAGCAGGTCATGCTCCAGAGAGAAATGAGAGCGGCACGTTTGCTCTTCTTGCCCACAGCCATCCTGAGCTCAACCTTGCATAAAGCACTGTGCACCCAGCTGGGTTCCTGCCTACTTTGTGCAAGTGCTACAGACAGAAGATCAAGAGAGTCACACATTTTGAAGCCAAGAAGAACAAGGACATGAACACAGCTTAGCTCCCTATAGCCCTCCAGCCACAGGAGTGCCCTATTTTAATTCTCACCCCAAAGCCCATCCACACACACACAGTGGAGACAGCTCCGCTACTTTTCTTAGCTAAGCTTCTGTCATGGCTCCTAGGCAAGTTGTACAAGGGAAGGCAGCCTCGGTTCAGGCATATTCCACAAGAGACCACTCCTTAGGGAGCTCTTTCTGCATGGGCAGAGCAGGGTGCCTGGAAGAAGGTGAGACATTCCAGGGTGGTTTGCTCTGAATCAAGTGGCACCGTCCTCCTCCTCTGGGCCACCCGCGGTCTGGACACTCACCCTCCCTGGTGAAGCTCCTGGTCTTTTCTAAATAGGGTCTGCTTCCCAGCCAGGAATAGGTGAGGAGGAGCCAGTGAAAGCAATTTGCCTGTTGAAGGGAAAGGACTCAGAGATCATCCATTATTTCAATTCAGGAAAACTCCAGGAAAATGAGGGAGAAGGGGAAATGTTGGTCCAAATAGGCAGAAAGAGTTGCAGTCTTTTGCCCAGAATGGATGAAAGGCCACTCTGGTGGTCTGACCATAACATCTCACCATGCTCTTTATACAGACCCAAGTCATACCCTCGTAGACCTCTGACATATTTACCCATACCATAATGCCGAGATGGCAGAGCGCACACCATCATCCTCCACCACATGACTGTGGCAAGAAAAAGAAACGTTTTCTGCATTACTCATCTTCATTCTCCAAATTCCTTAGCTGCCTGAAATACTCTCCTTGGCTGAAGAAGCTTTCTCATTCTGGTCAGCGGGCATGGGTATGTGTGTGGGTTTCTGAAAATCCATGTTGCTGTGCCTCAGGTCATGTATCACCCTCCACATCATTGGCCTCAGTCACCATGGGGAAACTACAAGGTACATCAGAAGCCAAACAGCTTGTCTTGATCATCCTCTGCCTAGAGCTAGATAATGTTCAGGTAATCTACAGCCCTTCACCACCAATGCCCTGGCCACAGACACTGTAGAAAGGCCAGACTAAATCCCTCCCCTGGTAGCAGCTCCATCCTTAATTTATCCTGGTGCCCAATCAGAATAGGTACAGGGAGTAGATGCCAATTATATCTGCATTTAACTGCCTAGGCTGGCATATATGCAGACCAGGACAGAAATACCCCCTGGGTCATTGTTTCTGGCCAGCGTGTGAACAGTGAAGTGGTGGAGGGGAGCAACTCAGGGGCAAGTTAAGGAAAATAGCTCATGATTAACTGGGAACCAGGATTCTAGCTGCTTTCAGCTGTATAGTTAAACAACTTTGTCTTATGTGCTGCTTAAGGTCACTGTAACCTTAACGTTATTTTCATGAGCATGTTTCTTAATGAAAATGAGAGCATAGAGAAGAATTCCCAACAAGCTGTAATTAATAGTTCCACACTGCACTTGCGCTCTTCAAGTACAAAGAAAAGACATCCGCTGAAAGGCTAGCAGTGCAAGATAAATCTCTTTTGATAGCGTGGAGGAGCCAGGAAAATCTTCAGAGATGGCTAGCAGGAATTCAGGACATCCCTTCTTCCCTCTGGGAGACGGTGCCATTAACCGTCTCTGAGCCAGGTAACCTGCCTGTCTGTCCCTGCAAGACCAGATGGAGGAGTGGAGTTATGGCAGAATCAGGCAGGAGCTATCAACAGCACAGAAACAATTCATGCACCCATTGTACAATCCTTTAAAAGCTTGGAAACAGTAAATATTTAAGTAGCAATAATTACACATTAACACAACTTCTTAACTAGAAGAGCCACATATAATCAGCCTGATTCACTTCATGAGCCTCATATAATTTTTCACTCTCTTTCCTACAACTTTTCTTACCTCCGTTTCTTGCCCCAAATCATTAGCTTCTCTTCCTTGCTGCATCCTTTCCAGGACAAGGATTTATTTCCCATCTTTATGGTAAAGCACGCAGCACTTTTTCTGGTGCTCAGAATTAATTAACAATAAAATCTTTTTATTACGATCTGACAACAATTTGCTCTCCTTTATTGGCAGCCCATCATAGTGCTGACTGTGACCTGAACTGCAATTTAATCCTCATAGAAATTCAAAGCTTTTACAGCTCAGTGTAGCTACCAGGTTAGTGCTCATAACAATCCTGTTGGCTGCAAAGCAGAAGCAGCTTGAAGTGCTCATCCGGCAAATGATTAAAATCCTGTCTTCCACTACAGAGGAATTGCACATGAAAACATGCCAATCTGGGAAATAACCTGTGAAAAATATCCTACCCAGTTTCTCACACATCCCATAAAAGGGGCTTGCACCCTACAGCAGGCTGGGTTTGAGCTGAGTGCAATGAAAAATGCTCAACTTTCCTAAAAGTCACAGCAATGTACTTTTTTTGAAGCTTTAAAGCTCAAAATAGCCCAGACAATTAATGGAAAACTTTCCAAAACATTCCAGCTCTGGCACTAAGTGTGAGAAACTCCAGGCTGAGGGGAGGCCAGAAATAGGAGCCATGAATCAGTACAACTCCAGAGGCACTGCAGTGCCCATGCAGCAAGCCTGATCTCTGCCTGCAGGGACTGAGATCCATCTCCAGGTGGAAACTGGAGAATATAAAAAAAGCCAGGGAAAAGACTAGAGTCCAGAGGACATCAGACATCACTGCAACATTAGGAACAAGATCCAGGCAGATGAACACTGTATTAAAGATTTATCAGTTTCTACCTTTTCCATCTCCTTTATATCGGAACATCTTTGCTCCAAGGGATGTGGGTGAAGGGGGCTTCAAGGATGGCTAGAGTATTTATTGAAATTATAGCCCCAGGGGAACTGCAACCAATAAAAAGTGCTGACCTGCAGCAGACCGGCAAGTGGTTATGTCAGTCTGGAAGACACCAGGGCACTCCATGGGGCAGCACACAGACAACTCCATCAATACAACACCATTTCAGATTGAAGAATAAGGTACACAGCATGAGCTGGCAGCATCCCTTTCAATTTCCTTCCCATCACTTCAAAAACGATCCAGGTATTGCTAAGCTTCCACAAACATGCTGCTAACTTAATTTTGAAGCTCTGCAGAAAGAGAGCTGGTGTCCTCTCATGACTTTATAAAGTCATCCACCACAGGAACCCCTTGCACTGGTATCATACAGGTCTGATCATTTTGGATAAGAAACCCTCAGCTGGGCTCTGCCTGGAAAGACTTGGTGATTAAATCCCTGCATAGCTCCAGTCCCCAGCCTCTGGTAGCAGCACATCAGTCAGCAGCCTGTGTGTGACATCTCAACCCCTCTTTGCTCGGCCCTTCTAATTTGTTTTGTTGGGGTTTCAGTATTAGCATTCAGTGTTTCCCACCCACACTGGGGTTAAGTTCCGAGGCAGTACGGGAGGACAGGAAAGCCAGGCTGACCCGTGCCACATCACAACCCAGAATTAATGAAGCACAAAAAGTACACTGACAGTGAGGATGGTAAAAGAAGTGCTGGCAGAAACCACCTCCCTGGAAGCAGCTGGCGTCTCAGCACAGGTACACATGGCCTGACTTTGATGCTGTGAGGTGTTGTGAGCACTTGGCTCCAGCTGAAGGTGACGAGTGTTTGAGGGCATTTATTTTTGGGAACTGAGTTCACATTATCCCTGTTTGGTGTCTCCACACTTGCAGACCCTCTCCAGGCCCAAGTCCTGCAGCAGGCACATGGGGATCCCTGATTTGCAGATTAGGTCCCACAGAATGTAAAGAGATTTGGAGGCGCAAACCTGAGGACAGAGTTTTCCTCCAAATCTGCCCAGTGCTAGTGCCCAAGCTGACAGCCTCACCATGAATACATCCGATACCAGTATATTTTGTGATAGATAGCCCGTGAAGGACTGCTGGAAAATGTCACCTTCTTAGCCTCTTAGTAGAGTCCTTTTCCACCAGCAAGGTCCAACAATTCACTACACATTATACAACAACACCTCCTACATGTGTCACCAGATGCATTCTGGTCCCCCAACAGCGGTGTGTGGTGCATGACATTTCACCCATTCATCCATCCTCTATCCGCTGACTTAATGATTTTTGAGCTATCAGCCAGCCTTCCCTTCTCCAAATGGATACTTATAGTCTGTCCTTGAAAGGCAAGGTACTTCATCATTGGGAAGACATTTTTCTAACATGCACTCTATAATAAAAGAATGTAACAGAGGTTACATTTGTCATAGTAATAGTGAAGGTCAAATTCATATTCTTCAAACATCCATATTTTAGGGCAAACCTTTTCCTCCCTAAAGGTGAATGCTTTGGAAGTACTGAACAAAGTTACTTCCAGCACTATTGCATAGGAGGGGGATGGGAATTATGAAATAAGAAATTTCACCCTTTAAAAAGGAACCCCTCATAATTATCTCCGGTACCTGAATATAGGGCTTGGCAATGAAGAACTCTCACTATGGGAGCACAGCAGCCAGAAAAAGGAATGAGAAATGTGAGAAACTCCTTAAGCCACTGTAAGTAGCAGTGGTACTCCTTCATTTGAATGCTTGCATGCCTGCAGAGATGCTCAGCACATCACTGCAGCATTTTCAGATGCAGAGATATATCATCACATGCATGCACATGTGTTTCACACTCTTAGATCAGTTCCAAGTTTGCAGCAGATGCTCCTTTCTCTGATGCTGTCTGAAGAGGAGGATAATACCTCTCACAGGATCTAAAAGCCACTGCAAGCTTGACCATTTCTGTCTGAAGGTCACAGCAACATCAAAGAAATGTACTGTCTCTAGCAAATACATAGCTGCTCACGCTTGTAATTCCTCTATAAATGCATCTGCTGCAATGTACCTCTCCTCACAGAAAGAGGGAATGAAAAAGGCTCTGTGCAGCAATTATAAACATAATGCTGAAGTCTACTTACGAGTTGTTTTAGCACAGTAAACTCTATATAGACAAAAATAACCATATCAATAGGCCCAAGTTTTAAAGCCCCATGTACGTCTATGCAGAGTCTTAGCCTGCATTAAGCCTCAGTTGCGCATCAAGATAATTCTAGTCTTCCCTTCTCCATAACCCGGGCTTTTCCTGCTCCAAGCAGCCAGCTCAGCCAGTTTCTGTCCCAGCTCCAGCACAGGGCAAGCCCAGGCCCCCACCATCATTGCACCTCAAACATCCACTGGACTCCTGCATGCCACATTTCTGCTATGGGTGGGTAGCAGCAGCCCTTATATCCGTGTCCCCAGGGATGTGAAGGCAACTTTTCCTTACCTAGCTGCTACCAGGGCAGCTGAGGGAAGCAAGCACAGAGGGAAGGAAACACCACCTTTTCTTTATCATCAGGCACAGGGAGGAGCTCAATAGGAGGACAGCTGTGTCTCAAAGGGCCATTTGGTCCCTGCCAAGCTTTAAAGGAGATATTTGGTTTGACAGGTTTCCAGCCCCCAGGGACTTCTGCAACCTCCCCAGGATAATCCAGGACAAAACACATTTCAAGTAGATTTTATCTGGTTTATATTTTATTTTATCTCTTCTGCCCTCTAAACATCACATCCTCATTTGTCTCTGAAGGCTGTCATACAAGCAGCCTCATTGTGTTTGGGATTTGCTCTGTCCGAAGATGGGGGCTGTGCCCACTGATGTGCTCTGGCCCACTCAAAGCCACTGTTGTCACCCTTGTGAAAGTCAACTTTGAAGCCAAACTTCAAAATCCTGCTCCCACGTCTAGCCTTTACAGAATCTCCCAGGGCATTTCTTTCCCTTCCAGCCTTCGCAGCGTGACCAAGATCCAGAATTAAGATGGCTTATTGTTCAAGAGCAAAGATCCTATTTCATTAGATTCCACTCTAAGCAGGGGTGCCAAGAAGAGCCACATTTCATACCACTCAGATGAGGCAGAGCTTGCTGCAGCTAATTATTTTCAAGGAATGGCCTGAGATTAAGTCCTTGTGGTATGTGCAAGGACAATCCTTCTTCTCATTCTTTCAGCATATAAATAGCAATGCTTGTCGAATAGGAAAAAGATTTGGAAGATACGGAGAGAAGTGGGGTGAAAATTTCCAGTGGAGGCTCAGTCTGTTTCTCACAAACTACCCTTGTAAACTGTCATTTTTGAGGTGCTTTACAACAAAAGCATCTGTAAATCAGAAAGCCAGTTACTCTCCCCTCCTTTGCCAGCTCGTCTTTTTCTTGCAGAGTAGCTAATACACTAAAGCCAGGCCTGCCAGGTATAGACTTACTGTGGGAGTTTGGATTTGGGACTTGAGAGGGTATGGTTTCACTCAGTATAGAAGCAGGGTCAGATGGGAAGGTAGAACTGAGATTTCAAAGAGACAAAGCTTCCTCTGTGTGAGGGATGCGGAAAGATACGGTCAAATCCGAGGTGCTGGCATCAGTGAGGACTCTGGTTTGGGAGTGTACCTACACCCTTCCTATGGACTTTAACCTACTGGAAAGGAGAAGCTTAGTCTGCTGTAGCCAGTGGTGGCTATGTGCTGCAACCGTAGGCAGACGTATCCCTGTATTTTAGCCCATTCATGAAATCCCATACACAAGTTCACAGTGAACCCTCCCAGGCCTGGGTCTGGACATATCCAAATGGATGGAAAATGCTTGCACAATGACGAATCAGGGAAGGACTGTGATTACTGCAATATGACACACAAGAGAGCTTGAAAATGTACACTTCATCCCTGGCCAGCCTCAGTCTCTCTTTTCACTGAGAGAACTCAGATCTCAAATAGCCAAACATGCCTTAATGGCATGTAAATAAGTAAAAGGATGCTGCCAGCCACATGCAGGTGAAAGCTGTCTCATTAACACAGGCAGGCCCCTGAGAGCAGCCCAGGGGTTCTGTCAGCACCACCGGGTGCTCTCCCCTCCCGTAGAGGAAACCACATCCCCAGGGTGGAGCAGGGTGAGCCCAGGGCACAGAGCAGAGGGTCACTGCGAAGGACAAGGGTAGCAGTCCTCGCCCTGGCCTGGGCCAGGGTCCCTTCTCAGCAGCTCCCAGCCAGATTCTCTTGCCAGGAGCATCCTCAAATATTTTTCACCTGTTCCAGTGGCACTTCAGAAGATGACCCCTGCATGGTGCCCTGACTTTAGCTGCCTTTGAGGACACATCACTGTAAATGGTGCACCAAGTGGAAAAACAGGGCTGGTGGGACAGTGCAGGCAGGCTGGTGACATCTGGCAGATGCCCTTTATGCACAGCCAGTGACCTGGTCCAGCACAGCCGTGTCAGCTCCTATGTGTCGGACTTTGCCCCTCCAGACCTGGGCTGAATGCCATTTTTATCACAGCAGCTTAAAGGGTAATTTAACTGAGTTCAAGCCTCTTGCTTTGAGCCGTGCCTTAAATTGATTTGAAAGCATCAAATAAGACCAGCTTAAAGGCTGCCTCATGGCTGAAACAAGTACAGATTTGTGCAGCCATGATCTCACCATGGCCCTTACAGCCTTCACATTCACCTGAACCTGGAGGAGGTGGCCCTCGTCAGTCTGTGACCAGGTCACATGTGGTAAAGTGCAAAATGATGTGATAGCTATGGGACAAATCCATCTGTGCATCCCCCTACAGAGCAGACGTGAGACATTGTCAGAAACACATGGGTTTTCTTCAGCAGGTCGTATGTGCTCCAGAGCTGGGAGAGCAGTGAGGAGGAAGTGCAACACAGCAAGGGAAGATGGACTGAGTTAAAGAGAAACAGATGGAGAAGGATGGAGATTTACAGAAGATGGAGAACAATCACCACAGTCAGGAAAGAAAACACCGCAATCCCTGATGGGCAAGGAGAAGAAAATGCTCCATTTATTTCCATCTCCTCTCTCCTCCTGTCTTCTATTCCTTCACAGGTTCTTCAAAGGGGCTGGATCAAAAAAAAACAGAGCTAAGAAAAAGCAAAGAGTGTAATCAACAGTGAAGGAGGAGAAGCGTTTTCTACTTGCTGGCAGAAAACTAGCCCTGTCATTAAATAACACAGGTTGACAACATTCTATGATGTGAGGAAGTGGGAAATGAAAGGTCTGAACCAGTAAAGCTGAGAATGACAAATGGGAATGACAATGAAATATGTCTGATGGACCTGGAAATTAAAGTCCAAACTCCCAGAGTCTCAGAGGGAGCCACAAGAGACTGCTCACCAGATGAGTGAGTTTGGGGAAAGCCAGGAATTCCTCAGCCAAGTGACCCATGCATTGCAAGGAAAAGCCAGGAGGGTGCTCCTCTCATGGGCACACTCAGCCCTGCCCTGGTTCCTTTGGACAAGCCTCCTGGGAAGAGAAGGAAGTCCAATTACCAGAGCAAGTGAACATTAGGTGCACGGTAGCGAAGAAGAGGGAGAACAGAAGATGGATTGCTCTATGCAGGACAAAACTGAGGGTTGGTGAATCTTTGCTACCAGGGAAGAGGAATAAGGATGACACAAGATCTGGCAATTATCTGGTGTGCAACTAGCACCATATCCATCTAAATCGGATGCTGTCTTGAATCATCTGGAACATAAATGATTTGTAATGGCATCAGACTGTTAGGACATTGCCCATTCATCATGAACTGGGGCTCACCCAAATTTCCATGCAGTTAGGCCACCAGCCACTACAGTATAAATTACAAAACTTCCAGTTCATTTTTGGCTCAGATGCATTTCTTTCACTGATAAAACACTGGAACCAGTGACCTGGCATTTCCTTCCATGAGCTGAATGAAAGCAGACCGTGCACTTTCATCCAGGTGCCCATTTTTTTGCTCTCAGACTGAGCAGAAGTCAATAATTGAGCTACAAGCAGCGCACCAAGATTTAGAAGCTTTTGCAGGTACTTCTGATTTTGTGCTTCCACTGATACTGCCATTTCTTGACCTCAGCCCACGCATCATGCCTTGCTATGGATTTATTGAAGTCAGGAGTTCACAGCTTTGAGTGAGATTCAAAATACAGTTTATGCATGCCAGGAAGGTCGGAAATGAAGAAGTGGAACAGACAGACATCACTTAAGGGAAGCACTTTCTTTCCCTATCTGAAAACCAATCAGCTGCGGCTCTGAAAGTCCTGTGCAGCAGCTTGGTCTCCTTAAACTGCCCCAAACTCTATTTCTGTGCATTCCTTCTCCTCTTGCTGCATTTGGGAACCATTTTTTCCAGCACTATTACACCATTTCAAGCTACACCATTCTGGAGGTGCACTGCCCTGCCACTACCTCATTTGCTGAAGCATGCACCTACTGGGGCACCAGCAGCTCCTTCTAGGGACTTGAGGTTTTAGAAATGACAAGAACAGACTTTCCCATGGGAGCTGTCTGAAGGAGCAGAGAGCCATTTTCATTCACTGTGTGTGTTTTGGGCCTCCTTGACATGAATTAATAGGAACAGAAGCACAAGGTGCAACTGTAAGGTCTGTAATGACTCCAGTAAGAAGCAGAGGAGCTCCATTCCCCAGGACCCCCACTGACTCCTTTGCTCCTGAGGTAGGCTGGCCTTCTGTGCTGTGACAACCTCCCACATCAGTTCAATGACACTCCAGTGCCCAGTTCCTCAGCAGGGTCCTTTGTACAAGTCTGCTGTGTCACAGAGGGGTCCAGGTTGCCAGCAGTACATAAATGCCCCTAACCAAGAGCCTGAGGCTGGGACACACAAATTTAATGCCTTTTATTCTCTGTTGTTAGAAAAAATGTCATTTACTCACTACATGTTTTCACTGTTAAAAGAAAGAGGGGCCTGTCAATTCCCAATACTGCTTAAATATACTGACAGCATCAAATCACTGCAGGTCCCTCAGGATGGACCAGCTGCCAGATTAGAGGTGTTTATAGCAGTGCATTGCCAGGGGAATGAGCTATAACCACACAACAGACCTTCACACCTCCCTTGACAGTAGCAGATTAAATTCAATTAGATAAACAAAAGGACCATCCAAAAATCCACCATCAACCAAAATAATAATTAACACCATCTAAGTGAGGTCTAAATTTCTGACTATCATGACAGAGACAGATACATCCAGAGGCAGAGAGTTCTCTTCAGGCAGTTTGTAATAGCTTAGAAAACAGTTCACCTGATGCATCCCAGTGGGCATGCACTGGCATAGCTAGTAAGGACCACTGACATTTAGGTACCTCACTGTTGAACACACAGCATGGTGTTCTTCAAGCCTGAAGAGATGATATCTGCTCCTCTGTCTTCTTGCCACTATTGTCCATCTCCCCAACTGGATCATCATCAAGTTACCTTACAAACCAGTACACATAGAGCATAGAAAGCTTTAGGGTTAAAACACGTGTCCTGGGTTCAGCAGTAGCAGTCATTTTTCTCCTTCTTAGTAGCTGGTGCAGTGCTGTGGTTTTGACTCTCAGCCTGGGAACAGCACTGATAACACCCATGGTTTCAGTTGCTGCTCAGTAATGTTTACTCTGACCAAGGACTTTCTGAGCCTCATGCTCTGCCGGGGAGGAGGGGAAGCCGGGAGGAAGCAAAGACAGAACACCTGACCCAAACTGACCAAAGAGGTATTCCATACCACAGCATGTCATGCCCACTATATAAACTGGGGGCAGTTACCCGGAAGGGTTAGATCACTGCTCGGGTTGGGCTGGCTATCGGTTGGCAGGTGGTGAGCGGTTGTATTCTCTTCCCTTGTTATTTCCCTTGTCCTTATTATTATTGGTGGTAGTAGCAGTGGTTTGTGTTATACCTTCGTTACTGGACTGTTCTTATCTCAGCCCGTGGGAGTTACATTCCTTTGATTCTCCTCCCCATCCCTCGGGGGGGGGGGAAGGAAAGGGGGGCTGTAAGCGAGCGGCTGCGTGGTTCTGGGTTGCCAGCTGGGCTTAAACAATGACAACCCGCAAAATGGCTTGTGTAGCTTATCACCAAATCTGCCTGAACACCAGCGCTTCATTCCACAGACACCCATTACTACCTTTACCATTACTACCTGCAGCTCTCCTCCTTAAAAGAATAGAGTCAGGTAGAGAATAGAGTACTTCGAAGATCAATCCATGTGAAGACTTTGAAGTTTTTCCTTGTAAATGCTCTGTTAACTGACAGGAGCCTTTCTGAAGCCAACTGAAGTGGTGTTGTCTCATTCAGGGTCTTTTTCCTCCCTCAAACCCTAAATGCACTTCTGGAATTCATGTTGGTCGGAACATGTGTGGCCACTTTGACATTTTTCAGGCAGCCAACTCATTAAAAGTCTACTCACTGGCAGGTATTTAGAGAAGGGGAGGTGAAATTAAATCCTGCTGACCACACAACTCAAAAGCAAAGCAGGCACATCTTGCTGGTAGAATACTTGCTAGAAAAATTCTGCCTAGCTCTCCTCAAACTACCATAAGAAATATCAATCAGTTATAACCCTGAAAATATAAAGTGTGAAAAACAAGCTATCTAGGGAGAACCGTGCTCTCACTACTGACCACTAAAGTCAGAGAAATTGTCTTGAACTAGATTTTGGATTCACTCCAGTACAGCAACTTCTACATCCCCATCCTTGTGCTCATGGATCATTTAGGGTATTTTTTTGCAGTGTGCCTGAGACACAGCACCCCATGGCTTTTGAAATCACCTTCAAGTTGATTGCATTTTCCAGGCTTCCCCCTTCATCTTTGTTCAGGATAGAAGTATAGTAAGGAGAGAAGTGAGAAGATCATGCTGGTTTTACTGGCATGTATTTCCCATCTTGATTCCAGCACCATTTGTTTCTTTGTACAGCAGTTCCACTTCCCAGGAAAAAAAAAAAACAAACAAACAGCCAAGCAAACACACACACAAAAAATCTCCCCAACAATCTCACAGGGAATTATAGAAAAAGAAGGCTGATGAGGGTACCGACTCCATTGTCTCCCCTAAGTGAAGAATCCCCTCAGATTTTAAAACAATGAGTACTTAACCAGCAAGAGAAAGCTTGTTCAGGTCGGGAGATCTGTTTTTGTATTTCTTCTTGAGGGAGCAGGGAATTCTGGAAAGCTACTAAGATGCATTTTCCAAGAAAAAACTCATTTGGCTCATGTGCCCTTTTTTGAAGCATTTGACAGGAAGAGCAAAGGGTGGCGCGAACACATCGTGTGAGGAGCGAAGGGGAGGGAACATGCGCCAAGGTCACCTCCCCAGCAGTAGCAATGGCAACCTTCACAGCAGTGATATAAAACCTCCCTCTGATACGAAATACCACTCACAGCTATTTTTTAAGACCTATAAAAATCCAGAGCAGGCACACATTAATTAAAGCAGTTCAGAGAGAAGCACCGCATGTCAGTCTTAGCAGCAGGTGACTGGAGGGCAGCACATAGTGTATATGAGAACAGAATGTCCATGGACAGAGTTAGCTAAAATATTTCAGGTTTATCACCTCCAGGTTTGTCAGTGGGCAGCACAGACGGTTTGCAGCTGGGGATCACAGTCACTGTGCTTGTAAGGAAGCGATGTGACCTGTGTCATGAAGCAGTGTATACCATAAGGAAGCGTTTCTTCATGACTAGCCCAAACCTCCTTTGTTGAACTTTAAGTCCATAACCTCCTGTCATAGCTAGATTAGAAAGCAGTCCATAAAAATCTCCCCCTCTTCATCACAATATTTTTCTTATTTATCTCCTTGTCCCTGAGTTCTTTGTTTTCCCTGATCTAGACAAACTCAGTTCTTCTGGCCTTTACTCATGAGTCACATTTCCATGCTGGTGTCCTCAGCAGAGCACAGGACTCAGCTTCCAGAGTGGCAGGTCCTGAGCAAAAGAGGCAGCGAGGAGGACAAAGACCTACCTAGGCTTCCCTCAGGTCCTTTCCCTCCAAGGTTATGGCAGGGCAGGCTGAGAGACGGTTGAGGTTATTACCCACGTGCAAACCTGTAGCTATGGGAATTACTCTTCTTTGTCCCCTATTGCAGCCTGTCATAAGAAATAAGCTTTTGCTATGAACCCACTGACTAGCTACAGCTGGCAGTGAAACACATCCAACTAGAAGGTGATGGCTAGCAGGAAGTCCTTCTGGATTTAACTGGTGATTGTGCTAAGTAAGTGAAATAAAGATAACCCACTTTTTTTAGCCCTACCTGTGTTTACTCCACCTCTTGGCTTTTTTCTGTAAAGTTGGAGCAGGAGGGCTTCCACACTGCTGGTAGCAAGAGCACCATCTAATATTTCACTGTACACTGGTAACATTCAGAGCAGAACTGAAAGCACAGAGCTAGTGGGAAGTGGCATTAAGAGTCCCAATGCCCATTTATAAAGAAGAGGAAAAAAAAAAACCCAAAACTTGAGTATTCTTGAGGATCTAATACTCAGCACCACCTCTGTCTGTCATGCACAGAACATGCACTTGAAGGCAGTTTTCTGCCCTGTAACTAATTTGTCAAGAGATAGGTGGTCTGGTCTGATTTTTTCCAGGGCTCTGTAAGTATTTCTTCTGTTCCAGTTTTACTGCTTGGACCGACTGTTCTTATAAAGGGGGTAAATATCTGTAAAATAGAGCTGGTCTTTAAGACATCAGCACAGTGCTTTGAGACGTGCAGCTGAACAACATCTAGCATCGCTACCCATATTTCACTGGAGAAACAGAGGGGGACAGGAGATTGTGTAATGCTTTTAAAGCATATGGAAAACATTATCCAAATAGCAAAAACTTGACAAAAAATTATACACACATACTTACAGCTCAGATTTGGACTCTCTGTAGCCTTTGCTAGAGAAGTAGGGATAATTATTTCTTTATTCACAGTGCATTGACAGGGGTTTCACTCTCTTTCACATGCCACCAGCAATCAGTCTCTCTGCTTTTATTTATGGCTAAAAGTCCTGGACAGGGCACAGAGGAAAAGGGGAAGAGCAACCGGCAGATCTCAGCTGACGCAAAGTACTGTTTGGCATTTTTCAAAGGACAATCAATTGGAATGGACTTGCTGTTAATCAATGTGAAAGAGATGCATGCCAGATCATCGCAGAGCACACTACAGTGTGAAACAGCTCCATAGAGCAGCAGGTTTTTGTGGAGGGAGTTTGGACAGGCAGTTTTTCTCTCAAGCCTGCATTTTTGACAGCTGCCTAGTATCTTTTTCCCAGACTTGTCACATTTGTGCTGAGATATATAAACGTCTCCTCTCTTTTGCTCCTTAGCCACTGCACAATCTTCCCTCTTTTTAAGCAAAGAAAGATAGAAGACATATTTTATATCATCTATAGCTGAAGCTGGAGTTTTTCCCTGCACAAGGAAATGGTTTCTTGTTCTCTGAAGATGACACCTCTATTTTACAGTAAAAGTTTCCATCAATAATTTTTTTTTTTCTCCCGTTCTCTTTACTCCCCCCATCTTAGAAACTGAACTTATCCAATGGCTTGCAGAGGAAAATAAGGGAAATGTGGTCTTGGTCTGTTTCCTGGCGACTAACCCCACTGAGACTCCAGCTAACATCATGCTGGCTAATTCAAGACAGAAACAAGCACCGTGATAGTTCAGTGGGAAGATGCATCACTAACCTTGGATCAGAAAATCCTTGCCACTGGTGCCTGCTCTTCATGGTGGAATTCACAGTGACAGAGAAATCTGTTTTGAATATGGGAAATCATGTTCCATGCATGCTTGTTTGGCTTTCTCTTGGTTTGGTTTGGGTTTTTTTCCCCTTATTAAGCTTAACCATGGTGGTTCTCTTGCATTATCCTCTCTACCTGTAAAAGCATTTAACAAAACTCCCTTGGTTCTGGACTAATACAAGAGGGCACACTGTGGCTCTCTTGAAAGCTCACAGAGAAAGATGGATACATCTTGCCTGCACTTCACTCAAACTGCTTCTCCCTTTCTCTAGAACAATGTAGCCCTGAGGGTAGGGAAAGCCCTTATGTCAGTAACACAGCACTAGGCAGAAATGAGAGAAAGGGCTTGAAAATGGCCCTTATTCACAAATAACATCAAGGGGATGACAGTTTGTGTCAGACTGTGGGAATGAAGTATATATACTGTGGAGCCCTGAAGGAAGGAGGAGATCAAGAAGCGGTGATTGGAACTGACCTACTGGTTCAGACTGGAGGTGCCTCTAAACCAGCACAAAACACTGCACACTGGCAATGGCTCCTGTTGATTCCTTGTGTCAGAGGCTCCCTCTGCGCATGCAAAAGGCCCAGTTCCTCGAAGGTATTTAGGCACAGGGCTGAGGCAATGAGGTACTGCTCAAGCCTAACCACATTGTCCTCACTGAAAAAAGACACCAAAAACATGTTACAGACAGCGTGGAGTTCAGATACTCCATAGGAAGCCACAGCGACTGAAATGCAACAGGAAGATAGCTGCCATTAGTGCATACCAAACAGTGAAAAACGCAAGAAGCCCACAGGGGTATGTTGTCTTCAGTCCTGTCAGTCACGGATGTGACAGCTGGGACCTTTAAAGATTGTCAAAGGAGGAAACCAAGGCACTCCAAATGCCAAATCTGTCAGCAGCATAATTAATATGTCATAGATGGTCTGTTCAGAAATGCAGGATGCACTTACTGCACCTCCAACTGCCAGACTATCAAAATGCTGCCCAGCTGGTAATTCCTGCACCATCCAGTAATGTCTAAGTCACTGCAAAGCCAAAAAAAAAAGGCAAACCACAGTGTTGGGAAGCCAGAAATCAGTTTGTAGTCCATGGAGGAAGGCAAGCTAACCTACCACAGGATATCTTGGTAGTCTCACTACCAAGGAGTGCCTCTGGAAATACATACCCCAGCCATATTCTTAGAAAAGCACATATGTTTCACATGGGTAAAACACCTTAAAAAAAAAAAAAAGAGGATGGAGGCAAGTGCTGCAGGGAATTCCTACTTTGGGCAAACTTAGAAACATAGATAAGTAACAGAAAGAAAAACTCCATGTTGTGAAAGCCAGTCCACCCAGAGCCATGGCACTTCTCTCCCTCCACAGACAGATGTGCATGGTTTAGTGCAGGAGGTAAGATAGTTGGGGCAACCTAGATGAATGCTCAGGTTGAGCAAAATCTAAGGTTTTTATTTCAAAAACGTAGATCAGTAGCCATCACGACTGACCAGCACGACCAGGCCAGGACAGCACCTGAATCCACTGAAAGCCTCAGAAAAACAACTGAAATATATCTAAGCAAACTTGCTATCGCATTGCTTAGAAGTACAGTATTGCTGCCAGAACAGTCTCTTCCATGGCTGACCTCTGACAAACAGATCAGGGAAGGCACTGGAAAGAGAAACCCAGAGGGTGAAGTCCAGGTGTTACTGTAAGAAACAATGGACTCGTAAGGACAGGGTGAGATACAGAAAAAGACATGCATGTGAAAAATTAAAAAAGAGCTTCAACAGTGGTGAGCCTGGTAAAAAGAGCAAATTTTACTGAATGCAATAATTAGTGACAAAGACATACAAGAAAGTTTAATCTACAGACCAGCAGAAAATTTTAAATCATAATCATATAAAAATAATCTATTCCTGCACAATAAATGTATCACTTCGCCTCCTCTTCCAGGTTGACTTAAAATGATGCAAGTTTAAGGATACCTTACAAAAAACAAAGGACCTCAGTTAAGAAAATATTTATAAAGGAAGTTTTCCTTGCAAATTTCTATTTCTGAACAAATGATTTGGAAAAAATAAAGCACAACATTCTAGAATGATACCACTGACTCCTTTAAATTTAGAGGACCTCTAGTCCAATACTTGTCCCAACAAACAGAAAAAACAACAGCCCTGTGGTCAGCCCATCAGTTCCATTAAACAAGGACAGCTTTATCAGAAGTTTCATCATTGGAACAAAGACAGAAAAGCCAAGCAGAATGAAGTGAGATGGACACCTTGTACTCCTGATGGTCAAAAAGGAGTTCTTCTGAGCCATGCAACGAGCTCCTACCACTGAAATGGCACTGAAGACAGGAGACAGCACTATCTGAACACTTCTCAAATTGCTTTGGAGAGAAATAGTTTTATCCAAGCTGCTGTTGTAGAGAGGAGGTTCTTGCTGAGATTATAATCAGCTGTGTGAATGAGCACAGGGACAGAACACATTTGGTTAGATCAGTTTTCATTAAGACCTGCCAGTGGTACAGGAAAGGAATAAAATTGCCCTTATAATGAAAATGGTCTCATTTGCAGCTCTGTGATAAGTAGTATTTATCATGAATTTTTGATTCCTTGTGCTCAGGCTGGTACTGCAGCTCCTCTGGGAATGGCATTAATGTACCACTTCTTTACGGCTCCTACTTATCTCAAAAGGTCTCTGTTACAAACAGGTTTTTCACCCCTGGCCTGTAAAACTTCTTGAATTATCTGATAAGGGAGAGTTTCAGGTACAATCACTGCAGGTCCAGGATTATGCCCCAAATTATACTAAAATATGGATCAACTGTGCTATATGCAGTAGTGTCAAGTATGATAAGGGTTTTACTGAAACCTCTTTAGAAAGACCTATAAAAGTTGAGCATAGCTTCATCAATCAGGGAAGCACACTCATCTCATGCAATCAAAATCAACGCAAGTGATTTCACAGAAAACTGTATGTATTTTTTAAAAGCTATATATAATTAAGGTCTAGTACCACTTAAAAACATTAATATTTAAGAAATTCAGACAACAGCACATTTAAAAAATGGCAGTAATAATTAGCACTCACTAGCTTATATTTTCAAAGCATTTTATAAAAACATTAACTCCTTAAGCCCCGCAACAATCTTTTGAGATAGGTAAGTATTACTAGTCCCATTTTAGAGACAGGGAAACAGGCATGGAGAGATTACTTGCTCACCACCACACACATCGAATCCAGGAACAGAACACCAGATTCTCAAGTTTTCTGCCACACATGGTCTGACCTCTTAAAAGATGCTGGTATTTAAATGAAATTTGTTTCCTCTCATCCCTTTTAAGACCCCTAACCTCACTTCAGTCTGATATGAAAAGGTACCCACCAAGACCCATTTGTGATAGACAAGTGGAATTAGGAAAGAACATTTTTTCTGTACATTGTGTGTTGCTGGAAGCTATTTAAGAAAACACTTGACATGGGTGGTTCCACACTGACAGAGTCAGAATATCTCTTCTCATCAAGCATCTGTCATCACGAAACTCACTGAGGCCTGTATCTGCAGTTCTGATACAGCTCAGAATCTGCAAAAAAAGGTAGTTTCTTTGCCACTTCCAAACAGGAACCTCTCTATGGCAGGTAGTCTCCTCCAAGAATGCCTCATATGAGTACAACTGCACTGAAAGCAAAGAAAGACTTTTAAGTCAGGAGACTCTCAAGGTCTCAAGGGCCTCAAGGGCGCAGATATACCTCTCAGAAAACCTGGGAAATGTTCAGATATTGTGTTCTGTGTTAGGAGAAATGGCCTGGAGGCATCAGACATCCTGGGGGCTAGAAAATAACTCTCCATAGTAACTTTGAGAAGACAAGTTCCCTTAAGCATATCACTCTTGCACTGAACTAGTCAGTGACTGACCAGGATTAAAAAAAACTCAGCCAGCTGAAAATTCAAGTCAATGGATTTAACTCTATAAGATGCCAAATCTGGCAGACCTACTGCTGCCAGTTTGCAAACCCAGGCCCGGATGTTAGTGGAGACATAGAAATAAAAACAGTTCTTCCACCTTCAGTTACATATGTCCATTAGATACTATCTAGAGTCGAGGAAGTTAGATTCATGACAGCTCGATCTGAAGACCCTCCCCATACTTTTGGATCAGCTTCATGTGGTTATGGTCCACTGACCACTGCTCTGGGAGGTGCTTGGGCTGCATGTTGTCCAAGAAATGCTGCCGCCAGCGTCTCTCCAACTGGATAAGGGAGCGCAGGCCTCCTTTAGCAAAACACTGCACCACCTTCAGTCCATGTGGCATGTAGCTCTCATTGCAGATCCTGCCAGGACACAAGCAGAGTTTATTTTCACACAAAGCCCACTGTCAGGCTCTAGACCTGTCTCCAGTGAAGAGCAAGACACTGAAGATACTTTCAGCTGTGAAGTTTAATTACAGACACATGGTAAGCAAACCAAGAGGGAGAGTTTTTAGCTTTGCTTCAATGCCAGATTGCTTTCTGGAACACAGTTACACTGGAAAACTGGTTGCTTTGAAATGAGAAAGAGTTCCTCTTTTATAGCAATACTAAACAAAGCTCTTTAGGTCCATTACAAGCTCCTCAGGAGACAGACTGCAAATTTCTCAAGTCAAGAACCATATGAAACTCCAGAGCCCTGATTCCGCCCCTGAATTCCCTGCCTGGATAGGTTCTGAGTTGCAACATTGGCACATTAAAAACAATAGTGAGCATAATGAAGAGTATGACTGACTTCATGCAGAGACAAGGTACTAGTCAAGAAAATATATTTGGAGAGGCTTTGAGAAAGAGGAAGAGAGGAGACTTCTGATATGACTGTCTTTCAGTCTCCTTCCCTGATATCTGTGCTTCAGAAGAAGTAGAAAACAGTGGAGGGGAAGATGGACAGCAAGAATGGAAGGAGATAGCTGGAAGAGAAGGGGAAAGAGGGGAAGAAACAAGAGCTGCAGTTCACAGACCACTGTTGGGTTGAGGAAAGAAGGGGGGAGAACAAATATATAGTAAAAAATGAAGAATATTCTTGTCTGCTTAGGGCCTTAGGCTACAACACAATTACCTTCTTCTTATTGTTGCTTTCTAGTTAAATGTATCAAAGTACTATAAATCTGGAAAAAAAGTTATGCTTTTAAAGGTTCATTTTTCCTGTGTAGATAAACGCCTACTAGTCTCAAATTAAGACACTCCTTAACCTGACACCATTATTTTAGGGAAGATATCCCAATACTAATATCCCAAGGAGACCAGCAATGGGGTTTGTCCTATTTTCATTAAAAAGCTTGCGGGGGGGGGAAGGAAATCAACATGTGTGATCCTCAGCTCTGCACATCCTGTTGGATTTTCTTTTGTTTCACTGCAGTAATATTTACCCAAGGCTCTGTATGTAGATAACTTTTTGCTGAACCTACATGCCAACATAAATGACTAATGTGTTACTTCTACTGACAGGCTTGTACCTGGTTTCCAGACCAGCTGCTTCCTGGAGCATCTCTGGGGTGACTCTCTCTGTGTTAAAGAAGGCCTTGATGCTCTGCAAAAGTTCTGCCCTTCGGGGGTCAGGCAGGCCATCTGCATTCAGCAGGGCTCGGGCCCCAGAGCGCACTTGCCTGCGCAGAGGGTCCTCCATCAGACGCACACCTTCCTCAGAGCCAATGGGTGCACCAAACTCCTCAGCCAGCTGCTGCTTGAGATGGTTATCATAGTAATTGGAGATGGCATGGCAGGATGTGCACAGTAGGAGCACATCATGGGAGTTGTGGTCCTTCATCTGGATAGGGAAGTGTCTTCGGTACTCGTGAGGAACAATGTTTTTCCTAGGGAAGACAAACCAGCCAGTTCATCACATTTGCTTGGACCTGTTACTCCCCATCCTGGCCCACAAAGGGTCAATTAATACTAAAAATCTGGAAAACTAAGATCATCAGGGTCAGGACCCTCAGTGCAGCTCTGCAACTTCTTCTGATCTGTACTTTTCTCTACAGGTTTTCAGCATCTCTTTTTTTTTTTTTTCCCCAAAAAATTCACCATTTTCAATTTTTTAAAAAAGTGATTCATACTGTAAAAAAATAAAATAAAAATAAAGCAATGCTCTATGAGAAGCATACCTCTCACCTAAACAGTAGTAGCTGCAAAGACAAAATGTCATCCTTTGTGACCTCATGGGATTCAGGCTCACCTAAACCTTTCAAAATTTAAGGATTAAGTAGTGGAAGGAATACTACAGCTATTTTCAGAAGGGGATGCCATCAGAACAGTGGGTGTTGGCATACTGCTGCCCCCTGTCATTCAAACTGATGCATGTATATGTTCCATATACTTTGTTCTGTCCTGATACTGGAGAAGGACTGATACCTCCTGCTTCTGTAAGAGGAGGAAAGGTTGGCTTGTTCACCATCAAACTTACCCAGACACACACAACTACAGAGCATTCAAGTAGTGATAACTTATCCTGGATATGTACAAGCACGATGCTTCAGATGCTAATCAAACTTCTGGGTGCCAAATGAGGTGCAGACCTCAGTCCTGCTTTAAAAGACGCATTTTATTCCTTTCCCACTAAACAACTCACCGGATATAGGATTCTCTCTTGCCACATACAACACACAGATTCTCTTTGACTGTCAGATAATAATCAACTTGAGACTCAGGACGCCCTGAAGGCTCAAACCGCAGCTTCACAACAAATGGGTCTGTGCTAACTAGCTCTGAAATGGTAAAGGCAAACATAGAATATTGAGACAAATTCATACTTGAGAGCTAAAATAAAGATGCTAAAACATAACAGTCATCCTACTGAATCCCCAACAGTATTTCCAATAAGAAAGGATATAAACAAATTATGCCCAGTTACCTAAGATACAACAACAACAAGCAGCTGTATTTCAAATACCAACAGGAAAACTGGTATGCCCACCTCCAATCCCCTTGTTCAGATACCACTGAGCCTTCTTGCGATCACAAGTGCACAGGGGCTGTCCATCTGGTGCATGCAGGAAACAGTTGTCATACAATGGAGATTTCCTACGAAACAAAGGCAAGCATCATTACAGCAACTATAATAGCATGCCAAAAAACCAGAGCTCTCTATAGCCATGTGTTCCACACTGCAACTCCTGCAGGCTTCTCCAAATCACAGGAATGCCCCTAAACACACACTCAAGGATACTGAGCACTGCACAGGTATGGCAGTATCCTCCCCACCAACCCATAACCATCCGCAGGGGGTGTGATGGCTACATCCAGCTTGCCCAGGACACTGGGAGATGGATGGCAACATGTTAGCCAAGGGCTGTCTGGATCAGTCACCCAGACCTCATGCTGGTATGCAAATGTAGGTCAATCCTCTCAATTTATAGTGGACAGCCCAGGGCCTGTTGAGCATTCCTGCATGGCACCAGGCTGCACAACAGGATCTCCCTTTGAGTAGGGATACCTCTCAAAGTTACTCCCTGAGGTTGAGAGATTCCTTGCACCAGCAGGTTCTCAGTAAGTGATTAATAGCATGCCAAACTTTGAAATTTTAGCTCAGTGATACAAAGGATTGATTGCACATACATAATCTTTTAGACGCAAACCACTGACCAAGTTTGGGACTAGGATTGGATGCAGCCACATCTACACTCCTCTCTGAGAAAGGGTTTAGAAAGCAAAGGGGTCCTTTTCGAACCTCATCACACAATGAGAGCGCCTTGTGGCAGTTTTGTCTGACCCTGTCCTCTCTGCCATAAATAATCAAGTGTACCTTGACATTGAAACTTGCTAAACCACTGTTGCATTTACCACTGAACTTAGTTAACTCACTGTTTTATATCAATAATTGCCGCTTCTCTCTTATGAGTCCAGAGCATGACTCCATTCGTGGTAACAGGGTGCTGGTAAGGGAAGCAGAACGTTTAAAAGTTTACCTGGGATTCACCAACTGACTGCAAGGTACCTTTGCTCTCCTGCTACCACCAGAACTGCAACTCTGAATCCCAGTTTTCAAGAGCTGCCATAAATAATGACAGCATTTTCGGGAAAAAAAAAAAAGCAAACCAAAAAAACAACCAACCAACCAAAAAAAAGTACATCAAAAAACTAAACAGAATTGAAGTTGGGAAGGACAATGACTTAAGAGTAAGCTCAAATTGTGTCAAACTATAGGCAAGGCAGTTTCGAGGATCAGCTGCCTTAGCCCATATTTTAATATTTTATTAAGATGACTTTTACCAAAACTTAGTGTGAACAGCAATTTCATCATTCATCCAGGAGAAACGCTCCAAAAAGGCTCTTGCAGCACTGGGAACTCAAACACACATGTCCCTGCTAAAAACTAAGCTGAGCTGAAGCCCTCTGAAACGCATGCGCCCGCCCTTAGGGGTGAAAAGCCCTGCTTGGGCAGCCTCTGGCAATTTGTAGCAGTGTGTGGAAGGGTTACATTTTGCAGAAAATATTTCCTTACTCTAGCAACCTCCTTCAAACAAAAACGGAAAAGCGGAGCTGGCTGGGCTCCGGGATCGCTGGGAGGAACTGCCCGGGGATACAGACAGGTTACAGCACACTGTGGAAAGCTTTCCTTTCTTCTCTTCAGCAACATTGTAAAGTAAGTTCTCAGCAGTGCATCACCCGGTAAAAAGGTTGATTCACAGGCTATGTAATGAGACGAAAGGATTTCTTCTGATGTCCGTGGGGATAAAAACCCCAACAAAACAACAATATAGGAGGTCTCCTTCCACTGAACATTGATCAGCTTAATCACCATGATAATTTAAGTATTTCCCAACTCAAAATGAAACAACATTAAAACTGAACAGGGTTATAGACAGGAAGAGTGGAAAAGGACTTTTGAAATCACATCCAATTGTACTACAGACCAGAGTCACACTGCTGGAGATGCTATAAAAACCAGCGAGTCTACAGATCTCTCACGAAGTCAAGCATGGTTAAAAACAAGCAACAAGCAAACATGAGGAGGTCTCAATGTAGGCTGGAACGCAATTTTGTTTAAATTTCAATCCTCCCATGAGGCGTAGTCCTTCTGTTTGACACAGGCTCCAACTTAAAAAAGAAATAAATCTGGAGGGACTTGCTGTATATAACACAATACTATTAATGACTGCTAATGAAATCAATATTATTGACTACATCAAAATGTCTCCATTGCCAATACAATAAACTGAAAAAGGAGAAAACAAATACTAAAATGATTGTTTTTCTTTCCAAATGGTAATTACAATTTTAGTTCCCAAATCCAGTGATCAATTTTATTATAGACTGTATCCAAACAAAACCAAACATGCTAGCTCTCTGCATCTTCCACGGCACTGAGCTTAAAGAGACTTCTCCAACTTGTTTTAATTTAATAGTGACTGAACTCATTACCAAAAGGCCATAAGAATTTAGAATTTGTTCCACAAAATTGCCTGCAGGACAGGGATCCTGAATCCAGCAACAGCTGCCTCTGCAAGGCCGAAGTAATAGCTTTGCCTTCTCCCTTTCCTTGGCCAAAGCAGCAATGCAATGGTTTGAGGTTATAGAATCATAGAATCACAGAACAGTTAGGGTTGAAAAGGACCTTAAGATCATCTAGTCCCAACCCCCTTGCCATGGGCAGGGACACCTCCCCCTAAACCATGCCACCCATGTTGCCACAGACTGTTCCCTCCTGGACCCCCTAGCACCTCAAGTAATGTGTCTCACCCCTCTTAACCTTAGCTTTCTCCCTGAAGTAGACAAGGCACAGCTGTTTGGGCAGTAATTGCCACCCAGATCATCAACCACCTCCTGCTGAGACTCTGCTCTCCAGTCAATGCCTCCACAGGAGAAGAAAGTGCAAAAGCTGAAGACAATCCCTCAACCTGCTCGTGACCTAGTACAGATCCAAGTCCTGCCTCCACTTTCAATACCACCTCTAGAGGGAAATGAGGAAAGCAGAAACAGGATCTGGGTCCCATGACTGCTAGGTCCTGTGTTTGCTTTCCTAGCTCCTATTATCCACTTTTGTTTAATTAATAGAGCATGATGCATCATTCAAAGTTTTCTATCTCCAGCGCAAAGAGTAAAATGAGGTCACAGACTTACCGTGCAGAATATCCCACACCCAGGGGCTTTCTTTTCTGCCTCCGTGGATCTCTCACTTGCTGACTGCCAGCAGACTGGCCATTCACCACAGACTTCCGATTCTTCATTTTCTGAGGGGAACGTCTCTCTCCATTCTTCTCCTCTCCTGTACTGTCACTCTTTCTTCCTCTAAAAGGAATATCTACCAAGCCTCGGCATTTACTCACTGCTTTTTCCCAAGCAGCAAGAGAGTTTTCACCTTGAGATACAGCAAGGAGGTTGGCAAATCCGAGCAAATGAAAGAACAGAGCCACTGAGACCTGGGCATCTCTAGCAGCATAGAGAACCTGCAGAAAAGTGTAGACATCAAGATACTGACAAACACCAAATGCTCCAAAACATTATCAGTCTTCAGCACTTAGTCCAGTAAAGCCAGAAGCTGGATCTATTTTCACACAAGTTCTGGCAGTTGAGTGACACTTCCCTAACATCACCACAACCCACATTTTTAGGGTCAGTCAAACTTGAAATACTCATGGGTGGCCCAAGAAACTGCAAAGGACTAATAAAAGACAAGGTCAGTCACGCCTTATACACTCTCCCACTCCATCAAGCCCTTCCTAATGAATAAAAACCCCCTTTTTGACATACTGTCTAGGAATCATCAGCGTGGTTATTTATCCTGTCACTCCCTCTACCGGTCACGGATTTTGTACACATCTACAGCTTGGCCACAAAGAAAATCGGCAATCAGGGAAAGCATAATGGTCAAGATATGGTAAACAAGGCTTCCAGCCTCTAATATTGCACTGACTGCTATAGATTGGAGGAAAGAAAATAGTAAAAAGGTGAGATTTTGAGTGCTTGAACACATCTTCAAGGGATCTTCCCTTATAGATCTCTCAGGACTAAAGGAAAACAATGGTCAAGAATCCCAGAACAGCAGAAAATTATCTGGATGCAAAAGGAGGAAAATGCAAAATGCAAGGCACAGTCTGGAATTTAACTTCAGACCATAGTCACACATAAGGTTTTGAGGCAGAACTTGAAGAAGGCTTGGATCTCCCTGCTATAATGCTCTTTTCTACTAAGAAAGTTGCTTTTTCTCCCAAAACACTCAGTGGAAGTGGAAGACACACCTGAGCTTGCGTCAGTTCTTCTGCCTCCCAGTTGCTGCAACGCACATGAGGAGACTTGTCAAGCGGGCAGTTCAGGACTTCTTCAGCTAAAGACTTTAGGCTAAGGCAGTGAGGTAGATCCTTCCTTGAGTTTAACAAAGAAAGTGAAAAAAAACCCTATCAAAACCAAAACCATACACCCATGCAAATGCACATTGCCTCATACACCCTCAACCTGCCAGAATACACAATGCGTGACTCCCACTGAAACAGCATACAGCTGCCTGCAAGATTCACAGTCCCTCTCTCTCCCCTCTGTCCTTTCCTTTAGTAATTATCTACTGCCTGTTAAATGCAAAATGGGCAATGTGGGGAGTTAGTTGGTAATGTTTAAGGCTGAAGTATTTGTCTTTGAACTACCCATTTCTGAACTAAGGAGGTCTGATGCAGAGTGATGGACCACCAGGGATTCATGAGGAACGTAACAGCCAGGAAAAATTCAGAGGAATCCTGGCCACTAGAGACAAGTCCATCCTCAGTGCTAAAAAGGCACCATTAGGTCAGCAAACCATGCCCCAGCACACCCAGGCATATATATACTGTATGTGAAGTATATTCCCAACTAAAATGTCCTATTAAAGGAAGAATGAAGGATGAGAAAATGGCATCCTTATTATAACCTATCCATGGAAACATTGTTACTAAGAGAAAATTGGAGCTGGTTTATTTAGTCATTTTTCAAGAAATCCTGTAATTGAACTGTTACACTTACGTGCCCCTGGTACATTTACCCCATACTTCCAGGCCATGTATTCAAACATTTGTTGACATGGTGATGACTCTCACTGTGCTACATCACTGTGTCTGGTCTTCTTAAAAGCTGAAGCATGATACTCAGAAAGTCCATAAGGGTATTCCATGAGAAGACTAACAGACACAATGAACATAAGAAATCTTTGTGAAGATTTCATTGCCATTAAGACCAGAACCATGACATGCTCTTGGGCTGCAGCTGTCAGTGTCCACGCTCTAAAACCACTCTGAGAACTCCAGACCTACCTGCCTGCTATCGCCCAGCATATGCAAATTACTTTAGAAATATTTCCAACTCAGATAATGCCTCAAGCAGAGCTGCTTTTATTTTCAGACACTCACCACTGCCTCATGGCTAAATAACGAAGATCCACGCTCCCTTTGACTGGAAGACCATAATCATGAAGTAACTTGCAAGCATCTTCCCAGCATCCTACCCCAACTTTCAAGACAGTACTATCTGCCATGATGTCCAACAGGGTCTTTGGGATAGTCTGTCCACTGGCAACAAGCCTGGGCAATCGAACAAGAATGCAGAGGCCGCTGGAAGAAGCCATCTGTAGGAGGGATACAGGATTTGCTTTTCCCTCCACAGATACCTGAAATAAAGACAAAAATCAGAGTCTGGGCTACAGTATGATTAGCGATGTTGGAGCTGGAACAAACTGCAAAACAGACTACTGAAGATGGGCAATACCTATCAGTTTATAGCCATGTGTTATTACACACCTCTAAAATTTTACTGCAAATTATGTGATCTGTTTCACAGTATTACTGCCACCAAGCTACTTCTTGCCATGCTCCCACAAAAGAAATTTTCCCCCTTTCACCCTTCCCCCTCATAGCTGAGCTGGTAGAAGACATCAGACACATTTCTTAATCCACATCAGCACAAAGGCATCCACTACATAAATGTTCAATGGCAAACACATTGTTTAACTGTGGCTTACATTTAATGACTGTGGGGCAAATAAATTTCCAGCCAAATAATGGCAAAGCTAGGATTACAAATTACTCAAAGCCTGCTTTGAGAGTTCACCCAGGCAAATGTACAAGCAGAAGAGGAACTTTGCCTTCTGGTAGTCTCAGTGAGTTATATCTACATATCAGTATTATCCTCCTTTTTGGATTTATTATTCTTAAGCAATTGTTTCTTAAGTATATAGCTGAATTTAAAATAGCGTAAACCTAAGCTACTTCCAGTAAATCACCTCTAAAGAGATATTATACAAAACACATAATACCATAAAATTATCACTATGTTTAGCATAGTCGATTTATCACAGGAGTTCAGTAAAAGAATACAACTAGTGAATTAATAACTTGCAGCCAGCACACCTGAACATGAGAACAATCAAAATCAGCAGCTACTTCACAGCTGTCATGACAGATCATCCCACAGGCAGTTTCAACAGTCAGTCCTGTTGCATCCATTTAAGGAAAGGAATCACTCCACCCTCAATGATTTCCCATTGCAATTTGCAATCCAAAGGAGAGGCGATTCTTGATCACTCACCCACTCACAATCAATTCCAAGAACTGGCCACTTCTCCAGCTCCTTCTTCAGCAAAGGTTCAGCATGATCCCACTCCTCCTGCTCTGAAACTACCATTATGTCTGCACCAAGGATCCTCTCTACCCAGGAAAATGTGGAAGATCTGAAGAAGGAAAGCACCTCCTTACCCTCTGCCTTAATCAGTTTCTTGTCTCCTGAGTTTATAAATGCTTCCTCTCGCTGACTACTACAGGATGCTTTTCCTTTTCGACGCTGGGCTGCTTTCCACAAAACCAGCCCCCCCACAGCAACACCCAGCAGGGTTGCCAATGTAATCGTCACTGCTGTTTGCTTGGGCATTTTCTTTATCCCCCTTTTACCCCCTCCAGTTCATCTACTCAAAGCGGCATTGTAGGATCTTATCACGGCCTGCAAAGAAAAATTAGAGAAGTGGAAATTAAAGACAACTTCATGAAATGTGTTTAGAGATATTAAACACGCCCACTGGTATCGTAACAAGGCTCTAGCCACAACTTGCAGCCCTGACAGGAAAAGGACCGGGCCCCACACTGATAGACCGGGGGTAAGGAAACAGATTGCTGTGGCAGTGGGCTGAGCAGTACCATGAGACTGAATGCTGCTGTTCATCACAGCACCAGAAACCTTAATGGGAATCTACTGATTTATACTGGTGCAACTGGATGCTTCCACAGACTGACATTCTCAAAATAAGCTAGCCAGGGCTATTGTCAACATCTTCTAGCTCTGTTTGGGAGCAGATCAACCTAAACAAGGACCTGGCAAAATTACTGCAGAATAAGCATGTCCATTCATGCATTAGTAAATAATAGGCATTGTCCATTACATTCACATCTATACTAAGGTCAAAAAGCTCTTCAGACATTGAAAAGCCCTAAAGAAGCCTCTATTTATAACATAGCTTTCCCTCTATCATACAGGAGCTTAGTTCCCCTTCAGTAAACTGGAATCAGTCCTGTTCCTGCATCCCCATCTTGAAAACCCATCACGTTATTTTTAAAGGTCTGCCCATACGTGCTGTTCGACAGAAACAGAAGCTGCAGTAGCAATACTAAAGCCCTGCACAACCACCATCAGCGTTCAGGGCACGAGCACCGACATCTGCCTTAATGCTTGCGAAGTGATGGGTAATTTACTCACTTTGAGAAGTGAGTGAGAAGACCGAAAGCAATGAAGCCCACCCGCACCTATGGCTGGCCTCCCCCTCAGCCGGTCCAACAGCAGCTACTTCTTGGGGAAGCGAGGAATGCAGGTGTAGACCGCGACCCTATGACCGCCCGCTTGCGCGGAGTCCCCAACCCGCCTCGTCAGGCGAAACCTCGGCGTAGCAACACCCTCCTTCCTCAGCCCCAGCGCGGGGCGCCGGCCGGGCCCAGGCCGCCCGCCGTGAGGATGGAGGGACGCGGCTCCAAGGCCAGCGGTGTGCCAAGTACGTGGTGCGGGGTACAGCCGGGGAGCAGGACCGGGACGCCTCCGGAAGGAGCAGAGGACTCCTCTGGATGCGGGCAGGTGCGGGCGAGCCACAGCTCCCCTCAGCACCGGGGCGAAGACGCCACCCGTTCCAGCCGTAGTCGGGGCTTTACGGGAAAGAGGCCCCGGTACCGCCTCGGAGCGCTGCGAGCCGGAGGTGAGCCCTCCGGCCTCCGCGGCAAGGGCACCGCCGGCGCGGCGCGGCGCGGCACGGCACGGCACGACACGACGCGGCCCGCCCTCAGGATGCGCGCAGCACCCTCTCCCCCCTCCGCCCGGCACCCGCCCCCCCGTACCTGCGTGTACGCGGAACGGCCGTCACCGGCAGCAGGAACCCTCTGCGGGGTAGTCGCCGCGCCCACCGGGAGGCTTAGAGAAGCGAACGCTTCCTCTTTCGTAGCGGTGCGACCGAGTATGGGCGCCGCCATGCCGTACGGCAACCGCTGGCCGGGCGGCTGAGGCGGGGCGCCCGACCCATGCCGGTACGGTAGCGGTCCGGCTTGTCCGGCAGCACCAGGCCGCCTGCCGGGTGCCGAGCCCTCACTGCGGGCTGGAGCCTCGGTCACTGAGGGCCCCCGCTTGTTCCCGCGCTTGAGGAGCTCTGTGGGCCACCAAGGCCCAGAGAGCGCCATGAGATGGATGAACGAAGGGAAGGATGCGGCGCAGGCGGCGGGGCGGAAAATTGTTAACATAAGAACCGTGACACTACAACACGTGGACCAAGGGTATACAGTCAGCTGCCATCTTCAGGGTTATCAGCATCAAGTCCTGAGGTCAAGATTGTCATAAACCAATTTCCATCCCAAATTCCATTGCAACTGAAAAGGATATGAGCACCCAATTTCTTTGCAATTCCCATTATTTGCTAATATTTGTGCTGTTAGAATCCCAGCTGGATGCATCTGATGCGACACTGAAACCACATGAAATACTGCTTTAAATTGCTTTGACAATTTGACTGTCAGCATCAAATCACATTGTTTTAACTTCACTGCTTGGAACATAATTATCTCCCTAGCAGAGGCATTTAGCAGACAGATTGTCCAAGGGGTGCAACAAAGCAGCTAATGGCTGTCTTCAGGGAAAATCTCTATAGAAGCAGTATTTTTTTCTGTCTGTAGGTGAATGCTTGCTCTCCTCCACCACCCTCTTTTTTTTTCTAAAAAACTCAGGAATGAGGTAGGGACCAATTGGTAGCAAACAAGGAACACAACTGATTTCCCAAAAACTTCTCCAAGTTTTCTCGAATAAGAAAATAATACCTTCTCCCTATCAGAAATAAACTGACGAGGCCATTAAAGCTTAAACAGCTGCTTGTTCTAAGGACCTGCTCTAAACCAGAATGGTGCGACCATGTTGGGTCTCACTGGTGGTGGAGAAAGCTTGTTTTCCATTGTTTTTTGAACGTACAAGCGCTTTATACCTGAAAGTTACAGCTTTCAGGTAGTAAGTCTTTTTGAAAAGACCCTCAATCTTGCTCTACACTGAAGAAATTATTATCCATTTTATTTATCCACTGGGGGTTATAAAGCATTGCAATCTCACACAGTGCAGTAATCACACGTCTCTGGTTCGTTCTTCTCTGCAAGGGAGGTCTGCAACTGCCTTATGGTCACAACCCAGCCACAGCATCTCCATGCATTCTCTAGATCCAATCCACCACAGACAGCCGATGAGTTGAAATGGGCATCACTGAGCAGGAGCCAGCGCTACACCAAAGCTCATCACATGACTCATGCCCTGAAGGAAAGTGCTTCACGTGCATTCTCAGGAGAAAAGGCTGGAGGGGTCTAGCTAGAACATGAGTTCCCACAGTCAGATAGACATATTCTTCCTCTTTCTTTCCTTCACCCCTTCCCAACATATAATGCTTTGTTCTATGAGGTCACTGTAACCTAGCATAAACCTGGATGGCCACTTGGAAGGGTAGTCCCACATTTCCTGTTCAGCCTGATTGACTGTTCACTCCCTGCTCCCTTGTTCCAGCATTTCTGTAATGACAGGGCCAGAGGATCAGGGAACTGATGCAGTTTACAACTAGTTTACAACTGATGCAGCTGTAAACTAGTTCAGGGGGAAAAAAAAATCAACATCCATCATAACAGACATATTTCAAGGCCCAGGTGACTGGAAGCAGACCCAGGAAGCCAATATGACTGGGCCGCAGGATCCAGCTGCCATGTTCAGGGGTAGGCAAGACATACATAGAACTCTTATCAGAGCTCAAGATGAGCTCAGAATAGTGACCAAATCCAAACAAACCTGCAAAGTTTGTTCGTAGCTGGGTCCATTTGTAATAAACTGGCATCCACCAAGAAAAATAGGCCAGTGTTTCCTTTTACAGATTGTTTATTTTAGTTTCTAAGGTAATAGGAGCTTAACTGTAAGGTTGCAAGAGAGGAAAACAGTTAAATACCCCAGAATGTATTGCACAGTGAAAGTTTCACAGAGAAGATGCTATATAATGGAACCCCCAAGTCTAGCTTTTCTACAGTAACAGGATTGCATCCTTGGCTGCATTTAAACCCTTTATTTTTCATGGCATCACTGACAAGAGTCCTGTAAACCACAAGTCTCTTTAACAGCTTGTCTTACTACCTACATAGCCATTTACTCAAGTAGAAAAGTTAAATTAAAAATAAAGCAACTGATGTACAAGTGTACCCAAAGCCTGATGGGGCACTGCTGAAGATGCGAAGATAACCAAGTGAGTAAACACTAACTGCTGACTTAGCCTGATTTATGAGAAATCTGTTGCAGCAGGTTACTGGAAGCCTTTATGTGGCAAACAGCAAGAATTACTTTTCTTTCTGCCTCTGTAGCTTGATCTGAGATCTCTGAAGAGGCCTCTGTCAAAAGACTCATTTTTAGCCTGATTTCCCAAGGAAGGGCTTTTGCAACTATACTGTATCTGTTGATGTTTCTGCCTGTGGGTCCCCTTTCTTCCCTTTCCTTGCCAGAAGAGCATGTTTAAGCTGTTACCTAATTCCTTCTAAATTTATACAAAGGTAACTTCTGTGAAATGCAAAGCCAAAATTGATGAAACAGATCCTAATAAAGCTGTCACACATAAAGTAGCAAGCATGTGCAGATGCTTGATACACATATACATATGAGATGCTCATATACATATGAGACTCCACACAGCAGTGCCACATCAGGACAAGTCCACAGGAAACCAGGCTTCACTTGTTCTGATGATCACAGAAAAGGAAAAAAAAAATAATTTACTATCACATTAGCTCATCCTTTAACAGGGAGAAGACCAGGGTAAATGACTTAGTGTTCAAAGGAAAATCAATGATCATGGAATATCAAAGGAAAGAGGCTCCAGTCAAGACTCAAAATTGCTGTTAGCAGACAATGAGCAGCAAGCTGCATGCAGTCCCACTAGCTCATTAATAACCCCCTATTTGGGGCCCCATTCCAAGCTACAGAAGAAAGCCAAACTCACATTTCAAGTCCTAATGCGATTTGTCTTTCTTGTGTCGGTGCTAGGAACCCCATGACTACATATTCAAACAAGTCATTCTGAGCAGGGTTTGTTTCAGCAGGGCTAATACCAGTGAGACAGTAGGACTGCTTCTTTCATAAAAAGTCTGAATGAGATCAGTTTCAATCCACTGTGAAGCCACATCCTAAAGGTAGAGTTTCACACTGCAACAAGGCAGATAGAAAATTCAGCTCCCATTGAAAAGGCCATTCTGCTTCCCCCTTCTACCTGTAGGCATTTTTCTACTGCCTTACTTCTGCAAACGCTGGTGCCAGTTTGATTCAAGGAATTAAGCAATAAGAAATCTAGCACAGCAAACAACTGGAGGCTTTTTTTTTTCGGTTTAACTCCTTGAACTAGCTCACCATAGAGCCAGATCTCAGTGAAACTACATCCTAAGCCAAAAGATGAATCAGCAGTAATTCACTGGGGGGATCTGAGAGGTTGCAGGTAAAACTGCTCAGAGGTGTGAGCTGCCAGATGGATCCCACAAGGATGAGCTGTATTAACACTGATCATCATCAACATATTTCTTCACTAATTGACAACTCTTTCGTAGCTGATGTTGGAATAGAGAGGGATTTCACAATTCTACTTCTTGAAAAGCTGCTTAACTTACCCTAGTGGCTCAGTTCCAGAATGCACACTAAGTAAGCCTCACAGTTAGTTCCTGGGCAGCTAAGGTGATATCCCCATTTCCCAAAACTCCACTCCCAGCTGGGCACTCCTGACTAGTCTGTGCTGATTTTGGCACTCACTGGGACACTTCCATGAGCCAAGTTAACTCAGAAAACCAGCAGACAAGCAGGTCCAAAGAATAGCAACTTCAGCACAAAGAAAGGGACAGAACAAGTAGCCACAAAGATAAAGCCACCCTTCAGTGCCCACAAGTCATCAGATGGGCTCAGCTGCATGCTAGAGCAACGTCTTTGGCTGACCAGCTCCAAGGGAGGGCATTTGAGAGAACAATGCTTGTTCTTCCCCCACTTTCTGGTCCCTAAAATTAGTAAGCAAAAGGAAGAAAGATCAGAAGCCATCTAATTTCCACTAGAGGCAAAACATTCCACAAGAAAAATTATTTTCAAAAAATTATATGGCAAAAATGTGACAGTTGTCTTGGTTTACCCTGTTTACCCGCATTTTGTTTCCATTTCCTCTCAAAAAAAATAGTATAAATAAATGAATACAAGCCTTGACTCAGCCCCACTTTCCTAATAACTGTGCTCACTTTCTCTCTTCTGGATTCACCCCACAGATATCTATCAGTATCCAAACTTTCCCGCTTCCACTATAGATTAACCAAAGCTATTCAGTGATTCAACAGAGCTCCTCTCTGACCTGAGACAATCAACCATGCTTCACTTGATACCTTTTCTTTTTACCTATTTAAGCCTTCCTTCCAAGTATTCTTTGACAGACTCTCAGAGAGCTGTAACCTTAGTCTTCTCCTTTTATCCTCTTGCATTATCTCTGTTATCTCATCTGAAATACAAATACAACTAACATCTCTGCAGATGATTTACAGATCTGCATCTTTCCCCAGAGCTATCTCTGTCTATCCAAACTCAAATCATAGCCTTTTTCCCTCTTCTGTGGATAACTAGTAGGAAGTTAAAGCTCAACAAAACTAGAACATGGTTCCTTCTCTTCCCTGCAAGCCCTCTTATTGTCTGCTTTGTGTGTATCATCACCAGTCTACCTACCACTCAAGCTTGTATGTCAATTGCCAGCTCTGACTGAAACCCCATTGTACATCCTAGCACCCAGGGTACATCTAAATTTTAGGCTTCTTCTACATAGCTCTAACATTTCTCTAAGACAAAGTACTTTGATCCATCCGTGCAACTAAAATGCCCTTACTTTGATCTCCTGCTTCCATACTTAGACTGCCCCAATATCTCACCCTCCAGCATTAACCAACGCAGCTCATAACAAAACAGCCATCAACTACTGTAAATGCCGTGATCTGACAACAGAGCAAGGCTGACTGTGGGCCTCCCATTAATGATCAAATATACCACAGCCATCCAATGGAAGCCACCAATGCAATTTAACTCATTCTGCCTATTAAAATTTGTTCAGAAAAAAATGTCAAAGGGATAATCTTGTACCCCAGCAGACATTAGAACCAGATCAGGTATTGTTAGTCCTTCCAGAGGCAGAACAACTCTGTACAGTGGGCAGAGGCTAATGTGAGAGCAATGTGACACAGTGGCCATACTTGATTCCAATCAATTTAGTACTGCTGGGTGACTGGGCTGTGCACAGCCTGGGAATTAGCAACTAATTTGGCAACTAGGAACCACAAGCCAAGATTGGTTACTCTGACCACATCACTTCTCTGTTTGAAGCATTCTGCTAGTTTACTCTTCTGTGTTGCATCAAACATTATTTACTTAGCTTCTTTTTCAAGAGCATCTATAGAAAGTCACCACCCTTTTCATTTTCTCCCCTTTCCTTTATAGTTGACTTCTTCCCTCTATTGCCCATTCCTTAAAACTCCAGTCAAAATACGTTTGTGCTTTCCTTCATGCTGCTTTTGAGGCATGGAGGAGACTAAGCATGCTACAGAATTAAGCTGCTCAAGCAGTCCAAACAGACCCTAACTTACTTTGCTCATTGAGTCTGGCCAGGCTCAATCCAATTTGGTTTCTGACATTCAGTCTCACTACGGCACCCCATGTGCTACTATGTCATAGAATCATAGAATAGTTAGGGTTGGAAAGGACCTTAAGATCATCTCGTTCCAACCCCCCTGCCATGGGCAGGGACACCTCACACTAAACCATGTCACCCAAGGCTCTGTCCAACCCAGCCTTGAACACCGCCAGCGATGGAGCATTCACAACTTCCCTAGGCAATCCATTCCAGTGCCAAACAGAACATAACTTGCTGAAGTCCAATCTGTTTGGCTAAGTACTGTCCACACCTCAAGTCCACTCCAAACTGCATAAGGTTCCTATTAAAAGCAGAAAAAGATGCTTCATTGGTACTACTTCAGCATGACTCAGGCCAAGAGTGTGTGTGTTTTGAAGCGATTACAGCACTCTGGCATTATTAACACAGCAACACATCCTTTTCAAAGGAAAATGGTACCAGTATAGGTCATTCTATTAATTTCCTTATATTCAAAATTAATTGAAATAAAAGAATCAGAGATTGAAAAGAATGCTTACCAACACTTTTAAAAAAAAAAAAAAAAAAACACACACACACAGAAAACCAAAACCAAACAAAAAAAAAAAAACACAACAAAACAAACAAAACAAAAAAACCCCAAAAAAAACAAAAACAAAAAAAAAAAACCCTGTATGGTCATGTGAGAAAATACTGCATTTAGCAGAACAGATTGGCAGCCTTGTATTATTTTTCTTTCAAATTCTGACAACATATCATCTTTCTGACTGCTTACAAATGTGATTTTTAAAAAACCCTCAGTCAGATCCTTCCTGAAAAACCTAAGACAGGGGGTTTAGGAAATATTTTTATTTCTATTTGTCCATGTAAATATAAGCTTTCCTAGAGACTGGATCCGGGATGTGGAGAAAAAGCACCGAAGATTTTATTGTGCTGCATTTCAAACGGAAGGCTCCTACACCTGTCTATTTCAACAGAGAAACCAAAGTTCTCTAATCTGAACAATACTTTAGGAAGGAAGAAAAATAAAAAAATGAACCACATATAATAAAAGTGACAGCCAGAGTGTTCAAGGCCAGGTTGGATGGGGCTGTGAGCAACCAGGTCTAGTGGAAGGAAGAAGGGGGATTGGAACTAGATGATCTTTGAGGTTCTTCCCAACCCAAACCATTCTGTGATTTTATGACTCCGTAATGTATTTCTGGACAGTTCTCAGATCACATATGGTGATGTGTGCTGCATGAAAATGAAAGAAGAAAATGGAATGCAAACTGATGGAGACAGTTCAGAGTCTACAGGTAGAAAAAGCAATGCCACTTACCTATGTTGGGAATTCAGAAGTGAGCAACAGTTTCAGTTATAATTGTAATGGTGCAGAATTTCATGGTATGAAAGCAGAAGAGCTATAAAATGTGATTTTATATCAATGCAATTTACCTGTGTCTGAAGCGAGGGTAATAAACACAAATCACGATGGACAAGGTCTTTGCCTCCCTATACTGAAGCTTGCTAGACACGTTACATAGCAATATTTGGCCATCAGCAACTGTAACTAGGAAAAAAACTTCATATAGCACAGACACAGAAGAGATTTAACTGTTCTTTGTTTTTGCTTTATATTAACATTGTTAATTATCATTCTAACAGAAAACAGTTAACAGAGTGTGTCTGGATATTCCTCTCAAATTATAAATACCTGTAATTAAGTTCTGATATTTATACCTATTAATATCACAAAGTTATATAAAAAGTTGAAATGTAACAACTGTTATATATTTTTTGTATTTTCTCACTTTTTTCCAATTTTTAATTGGAATTTAAATTTAATTTAAATTCAATTGGAAAAGTTTATCATTTGCTGTTATTACATGCTAAAAGTTAGCATTGTCAACTAAAAGGCACAGTTTATAGGATTTCACTTTCTTTCTGTAATCTTAACCAAGAAGAATCCCAAAACACTTAACTGACTCTCTATAAAGCAATAATATCAGTTTCTACTGAAAAGCTGCCACTGGAACATGGCATCGGTCTAACAGTACTCAGTCATGTTGCTACACTACAGTTTACATCAGGAACGTTTTTCTGCTTGTTTAATTTAAAGTTTGGAGACTCCTAGTTCCCAGCAGGTGCAGTTTCACACAAAGAAGGTCAGGATCGTCAAGCTAATTCCTCACCTTCCAAAAACTGTCTTCCCCAGGTACTGACGCCTCTGGGGAAATACAGGCCTGAAAGTTTAAAGCTGCAGGTCCGGGACAACTCATCTTGTGTGCAGGGAGTATGCAGTCAAATACTGCAAGAAGGAACTGGGGGCTCCATGCTGCACCTAATGGATGTCACTCCTTGAGTGACACTACATTTGTCTTTACACGGCATCTGATATTACCTGTGAGGGACAGCGTCCTGTGAAAGACAAAAGATGATTTTCCACAAACACAGGTTATGGTGTGTTAAAGCAGTGAAGGACAACACAGATCAGTTCCACCTGTTTAGGCGGTTGCCTTTTGGGGGGTTTGTTGATACTGAAAGGTAAGAGACTAAAACTCATCTGTATTTCTAACAGTCTCCTGAAGCTGCAGAGAAGGGGCAACCCAACAACTTTCAGTGTTGGTCGGGTGGGAACAGGAGAGAACAAGTAATAAAACCTTCATGAAAACTATCATAAAGAGAAAAAAAAAAAAGAAGAAGAAAAAAATCTAAAGACATAAGTTTTAGAAGCCCCGCAGATATCCCTCAGCATTCATGGCGGACAGACCACACGCACTTGGGGTGTTTCCTAGTCCTCCCTCCGGTGAGCTGTCCGCAGGGCCCCCGGGAACTCCCCGCACTCCCGGGGGCCGGCCGCGGCTCTGCCGAGTTCCCTTCCCATCACCTCGATCGGGGACACCGGCCGCCCGCGGCAGCACATGCCCTCCGCCGCCACCTCCCACCGGCCGCAGGGCCGTTGGCGGCAGCAGGCCCCTCAGCTGGGCCAACCCCAAAGGCCGTGGCGGCGGGAAACATCTTCCTGCAAGTCCTCTAGGGCAACGAATGTACCCGTGCCCCGCACGCCGACACAGGAGCCAGTTAAAAAGCGGCGGCGCCACGTTAGAGCCGGGCCAGCAGGCGCGGGCTGCAGCTGAGGATCAGCTGCTGAGGGGAGCGGGGAGGAGCCAGCGGGATCAGGAAGCGGCGGAGTGTCTAACACCTCTCTGCCATGGCTGGCTAAAGAAAAATCATCATAACCATAACAAGGGGGGAAGCGGGGGAGGGGAGGCGGCGGCAGGGGAAGGGGCGGCGGGGGAAGGAGCGGCGGGGAGCGGCGCAGGCGGCAGCATGAAGAGGAGAGGCGGCCGGGGGGGCAGCATGCGGTCGGTGGTGGGGTTCCTGTCCCAGCGGGGCTTGGAGGGGGACCCCCTGCTCACCCAGGACTTCCAGCGGAGACGCCTGCGAGGCTGCAGGAACCTCTACAAGAAGGACCTCCTGGGCCACTTCGGCTGTGTCAATGCCATTGAATTCTCCAACAATGGAGGCCAGTGGCTGGTCTCAGGTAAAGCGAATGCTTCCCGTCCCTCGCCCCCTCCCGCTACCCCCTCCCCAGAAAGAATCTTCCTCCTTGGCCGCCCCCCCGCTCCCCTGGGGGAGGGGAGTCGCGGCGCCGCTCAGAGTCGTTCCTCAAACCCACCGGTGTCGGGGAATAGTATTTCCCAAGTAGAGATCTAAAATGGTTGACAGGTTTTAAATTCTACTATTATTGGGAAGCCCTGGACAAAGTTTTTAAGAGAGTGTTTCCAGGGCGCCAGGGGCGGGAGCTGGGGGTGCCCTTTTATTTGACGGCTCGCGTGTTTTGCCCTTTAGAAGGGGATTTTGTTATTTTGGGGGGATACGACACGGCGACGGAGGGGAGCAGCCCCCGCGGCTGGTACTGTGGGCGGCGGGTGACATTTGTCCGCGCCGTGCCCCGGGCCTGCGCATCGGGGACTGGGAGGGTCAGCAGTGGCTGCCGGGGGGCGGGCGACGGGACGGAGTTCGCCCTGGGCGATATGGGGGGGGAAGGAAGGTGGGCTGCGGTCCCGCTCGGCGTCGGGCGGGGAACCGGATCGGGTTAAGTCAGGGCCTGGTCACTTCGGGACCATCCCTCCGCCTTGTTGTGCGGGAGGGGAATAAGGGTTTGTTTTGTTCGTCCTTCCTCCCGTTGCAGGGCGCGTTTGGGGGGGGTGAGGTGGTGTACTTCCGTAGGGATGTTTTTGGGGTTAAGGTTCCCCCTGTTGCCTACCCAGGGCTGAGGGAGCCATGGCGGGGGGGATGCTGTCAGGTAGGAGGGAGGAGAGGGCTTGACATCAGCAGCGACACCGAGGATGGGAAAAGGCTCAGCATCCCTTCCTTCCCGGTGGGGAGGGGCTGCGGAGCTCGGCGGCCGGCTGCCTGTCTCCCCCCACCCCGGCAGCGCTTGGCGCAGGTGCCTCTTCCTTCCCCGCCTCCGAGCTCGGAGGGGCGGTGGGGGAAGGAGGCAACTTCAGGCCGCGGCCTGGCCGGGCGCTGCAGGCCGCGCTCTCCTCGGGCGGCTCTTAGCGACAGGCCGGGGAATCGAGGGCCTATCCCGCCCGCGGCGGGGCACGGCGCGGGGGCCCGGGCCCCGAGGGGCCGCGGCTCTCCTCTCCCGCCTAGCCGAGGAACCCCGCGTTCCGCTGTGAGGGGCCTGAGCCCTTCGGGGCAGTGGAGAGGGCTGGTAGCCCGGGAGCGGCTGTCCCTGCCTAGCTGCCCCGGGGACTGCCAGGCCGCGGCAAGCCATGCCCATTGCAGGCCGCGGGCGGCGGGGGTCGGGTCGTGTCCCGGCGGCTCCGCGCCCTCGGGGGAGGCGGGGTGGAGGGAACGGCCGCCTTTCCCCTGCCCTTCCGCGGGCTTGGATCTGCCCGCAGCTGTGTTCCCCAGGGCTGGGCTGCCGCGGGGCCGGCCCGTTCGGTGTGGGCCCTCGGGGAAATTGCACAGCTCCTTGGCATAAGGCAGTGGCAGCTTTGTTCAGAATGCTCTCTCCGCGTGCAGGAGGGTAATGGCCTGGTTAGCAGCCAGGGTGTGGAGAGGGGGCAAGAGGATCTCGAGTTTGCTTGGCCACCGTCTGTTGGGCTCCAAGTAGGGACTGGGGCTACTGAGGAGGTGATGGGGCATGGCTGAGCGGGCTGCTTATTTCCTTGCCGTGGTGTCTGGGCAGAGGTGGGTACTGTTGCACGAAGCTATCAGTTGTAACTCCAGAAATAATGGAATTCAATAAAAAGTTATTATGGATGTTTGATTGCCTTTAAGCAGGGGCAAAATAAAAAACACATAAACATAGAGTGGAAACTGATACACTGAGACCTTCCTAAATTTAACTTTCTTACCCGAAGAAGCATAAAAGTGTAAATCCAGTGATTTCTGGAATGTGTCCATGAGGGATCTTGGTATTATTGTCAGGGAGTCTATATATGCACATTCAACTTTTGAGATGCACATCCCACATCCTTTTGTCTTCTGAATGTATGTATACATGCATATACACATGTGTGTTTGTGGAAGGAACACTGATTCATGTCTTCTGAAGTTCCCAGATGTGCTAATGTTGGCATGCTGGTTTGTGCTGGTCCTCCAGTAGTAAGCAGACCTATGTATTTCCACTTAAAAAGTGCTACAGAGAGTTCAAGTGCATCTGCTATTGCTTTTTTATTTTCCATAAGTAATGGAAAAACCATCAGTATTTTCTGTTCTTCTTGCTCAAGAACGCTCAGGAGACACTTCAGGTCTTGCTGTATCATTGGTGGACTTACTTATGTTGACGTCCATTCTGTAGGTAGTAGCATAAAAAGTTGAGAGCTGGAATGGACTTTTGAGAAATAATTCTGTACAATTTGCCGAGTCAGGGCAGGTGCAGTGAGGGAATGGAGGCAGATCTAAAGAAATATAGGTAAAAGGAAAGCTTTCCAACTATAAAAACTTCTCATAAAGCTGTAGAATGTTTAAGGGGTAAGCTTTTTTTCCACATGTAGTAATAACTGGTTCTAGAGTTCTAGCCTCCTAAATGTCATGAAATTACTAAGGAGCAAGTGGGGGGGGGGGGGGGAGAAGGCAGAGGTGGGAAGAGGATGCTTAAGTTACATGTGTTAACAGTGCACAAATTTGGGATAATTAAGAGCAGACTACCTTAAATCTGACCTTGCCTTGTTGCTGTGAGAAAGTGAAGAGCTGTAATTATGGTAACTGTTCTTGAGAAAGTTTTACATTATCTGTGACCATAAAATCTAGAATGCTTTATGTGACAGCAACAGCAGCATGTGCTTTGTTCTTCAGTCAAGAATAAGAAAATGTGAAACGTTTATGGATGCTCTTTTAAATTTCATGCCATTATAAGCCTAGGCTTCATTAAAATTACACTCAAACCACTTTTTGTTTTTTTAAGGTCATTCTTAATCCTGAAACTCTGAAAAATAGTGAAAGCAGGAAAAAAAACAGTGAAAAGGAGAGCTCAGGTGAAAGGTATAGGAAGGGTCTAAGTTGCTTCTAACCTGAAGTTTCTAGAGGAGTTGCTTCAGACTCTTCCAAATGCAGATAAAGCCTCAGAATAGATGGCATGTGGGTCTCTCCTCCCTCAAAATAGTCAGTGTGCTGAGGTAAGGATGAGATGTTAGATGCTTCCATCTGCGCTTGTAGCAGCTAAGCAAGTTAACAGGGATATTGGAGTGTGTGAAAAGAGAGAATGCAAGCAGTTTTTCTTAGTTGTTCAGTCTTAAGTAATATGTATATTCTTAACCTAGAGAAGTCTGCTTCAGCTAATTGACTTGTTAACAACTTAGACCTTGTTAGAGCTGTTTCAAATACAGCCGATGCAGTGCATTCAGAGTGGCTATACTCATGCTGTTTAAATGCTAGCCTGCATTTCAACATGCTAGCACTGTTTTCATCAGTATTGGCTGGAATGCTTTCCTTAGGTATGTGTCCCACTGTTTTTTTTGGATGTATCTTCCAGAAGCAAGTCTGTAAGACTAATGATTACTGTTTCAGTAAACATTTCAAACTGCTTAAACAGGGTTTATATTACAGTGCCAGATAGTCTTCCTGTTAGGATTTTGGAAAGCACTTCAGCGTAGACAGGCCTCAGCAGGCGTTTTGAAAGCATGTTTGAAACTTTTTGGTATCTTCTTTAAATCTTGTATTGGAGATTATACATTTAAGAGCAAGTAATTTTGTTTCTAACCATGTTTTCAGGTAAAAAAGTTGAGGTCAGCAAGTTGGGTTGGGGGCCAGTTTGTAAGCTTTTGCTGTACCTGTGTCGAACTCAACAGTGTCACTTTGGAGAGGGGAGGAGTGACAGACACTAATGTTTTGGGGCAGGAGTGCTGGCAGAAGGGACAGGAATAAGGACAAGAATTAAAGAAAATTGAGAGAAATTAAAGGAGGAGATGGATATTTGGGAGAAGATGTAATGTGAGAAGCAGAGAAGACCTATCTGTAGGATTGACACAGGGAAAGAGGAAGGCTTAACATCCAAGAAATATGTAAATGGGCTGAAATTAGTGAAAACTAGCTTCTGGGTGGAATTGAAAGATTTTGTTAGTTTTGCAACACTGTATACTAGATGATGCTATATTCCTGTTAACAGTTTGAGAAACGTGACTCTTTTCTTGACTGGAAATGAATTTTGCCATGCAATGATATGAAACTGACTTCTTCCCTCAGATATGGCAAGCATCTCCTTTTGCAATTTAAATTCTTAAAAATCATCATTACTTAGTCTGTGTAATAGGCTTCTGCCATCCTCAAGTTTGGTGGGTATATTTTCCTATTTGTTTATCTGACTGTCACTTTTCATGCCTGCTATCTCTTACAAACATAAGTATCTTTATCAGAACCTCCCACTTTTTTTCCCCTACTTTAAACTGTGCTTTCAAGATAACTTCTGGGAAGTACTGTAATCTGAGACTTACTTAATCCATGCATGTATTTTTTCCCTCACCAGATAATGCCAAAATTAATAGCTTTCTATGATCGTAAATTTGTAGGGATGCAACAAAGTACTGGAAATTCATCTGTCATTTGGTTGCCATGTAAATCTGAAGGAGTATGAGCCTAAAATGGGAATTTAGCAAAGGTGGTGGAATATTTACTTCTAAAGTAAGGGGATTGCATATCAAGTATTTTAAAGAGGGGGCAGTCTTCATCTTGGTCTCTTTGTACCAAGCAGAATTCTGTGTGAGGAGGGATCTTGGGTCCAGTTACTATGCAATGTTTTCATTAGTGCCTGAGAAATTATAACATCTAAAGGTGATACCAGGGTTTAAAGTTAATTAAGAGACATTACTTGGAAAAAAATGCCACGTGATTTGCTAGGAACAAGTGCAAACTACAGCACATGAATGAAAGTGGACAACTCTACAATTACACTGTGGAGACTAGAGACCATAGTCATGTAGAAGAGTATTCAAATGTGATAGTAGATCACAACGTAAGTACCATCCAGTGTGACAAAACCTGGTTTATTTGGTGATGTCAGGGCCTCAGATGGAGCGCTGTGCTTGATTTTGGTCACTTTGAGAAAGATATGGCCAAACTCAAGAAAGTTCAGAAGAGGGTATGATGGAATAGGGAGGGAGAGGTCATTTGACAGTTGATTTTCTGTCACATCAACTTCAACCTACTTGCCCACTGGCTGCTTCACCACTGAATTCAGTGGGAGGGGAAGTAGCAGAAGCACATGACAAGGGGGAGTGGGATTATATATAACATCAAACTGCACCTTTGGGCTACATATTAGGCTAATCTGCCTAATGGAAAGGATAACGAACACTGAAATAGGCTGCCTAAGGAGGGCGTGGTGGTTTTTTTTTTAAGAAGAACAACTAGATAGTACCTACTAGAAGTAATTCTGACACAGTCTGGCCTTTTGTCCGTGTCAGTTAAGTGATCAACATGTTGAAATACTGTCCAGTCTCACTTTCTGTGTTCTGTGCAGCTTCTTGAGTAGATACAAGCAATAAGATTAATCTTTTGTGATATGATGTAGAAGTGTTGCCCACTTGCCTTGTAGGTTCTTCAGTGTCTGGGCTTCATATATGGGAGATAAAGAGTAGTGATCTTGGCATTTTCCACGATCAGCAAGGTTAATGCACTTGAAAACTGTGGTTTTAAAGTCCTGACTGGTATGACGTTGAAGTGCTTCTGCTAGCATATGAGAGCTGAAGTGCATTTCATGAGCTATGCAGACACTGTTTAGACTATATTTGTTTTTGCAAGGGTATGTTCTGGCTCCCTTTGAATCATTTTAGGACTAATAAGAACAGTCCTGGACTACAGGTACACTGTTACTGTGAGATAGACTCTTCTTCCAAATTGAATTGTATATAAATTTAGTAGTTGCCTGTTTAGAAGGTACCCAGATCAAGATACTTTTTTTGTTTGCCTGTTAGTTTTTTGAAGAACTCATCCAAAAACTGGGCAAAACTAGAATGCTTTAGTTTAGGAACTGTGGAGGCAGTGAACTGTTTGTGCTGAAATATGCTATGCTGAGTCACTTGGGACCTTTTCTGTTTTCTAGAACAGGCACTTCTACCTATAGTGTTTGTCTATGGTGTTTTAAAACAAACAAACAAAACCTCAAACAAAACAAAAGAAAGTATGGGGAAGGGCAGCCTCCCCTTTTTTTTTAACACACTCCCACCCTCCCATGTTGGGGTATACACAAACCATCCTGAAGCAGGAAAACCATAAAGAAGATGAGGCATTTTTAATACTTCTGGGAGATCCACTTTGTGTCCATAAGAGCTAGAAGATTGTCAAGGGTGAGCACAAAGTGTTTGTCTACTTTAGAATCTATTTCAGGATAGCTATCCCAAGATTTAAATGCAAGCTTTCTTTTTAGCTGTTATATATCTTCTGTGTAGAATTCCTTAATCCTGCCTGTGTCTCTCATCAAAATTAGTCAGAAGACCCAAAGCATCAATAAAGTATTCCAGTGACTTGGAGAAGGGAAGAAACGTGGTTTTAAGTAATTTTTGTTCGTGTGTGCTTGTAAAGAAAAAACAAACCCAAAAAACAAACAAAATCCAACCAACCCTCAAACAAACAACCTCAAAACAAGCAAAACTCCCTACAAAACCAAACAAACAGAAAATTGGAATAGTACTCTTCTATATGCACACCAAGAGTCACATGGGAATGTGATGGTGATAAAATTTCCAGCCTCTCTGACCACAAATACTTCTTTGACCTGACTTCTCTTCCTGTCTAACTTTGATTTTGAACATAGAAGCAGGTTTGTCCCATAATGAGCACTGAAGTACTTGATTAATTAAGTCTTACATAAAGTGTGGTTCTCTTCTGAAAAGTAACCATAGAATGGCATTGTATGATTCTTTGATGAGTCACATAAACTCTACTTTTCAAATTGTCAGAATCAGCAAAATAAGATGGAAGTGAAGCTTTTTCCACTTTGTAGATGTCAAATTTATTACTTCTGACACCATGAACTGCAAAATTACAAATTTAAGACTTTGTGGGGCTTCAGTTTTTAGAAAATCCACATATGGAGCCTTGTGGCTGAGGTATTTTCATACGAGGCCATAATTCTAGGTCTACCAGATGCGTAGTACACCTGTTGCTGTAAGTATATACTCTGTCATGTCAGGAGCATACCCTTACTATACACAGTTATTCTCTTTCCAGGAACATTGTGGAGTCGTCACAAGTTTGTACAGTGGGTATAGTGCTTTTTGAAAAGTGTCGAGTGGTTCACATGTTGTAGCACAATAAATCCAGCATAAATTCAAAGCACCTTAATCTGCGTTCACTGATCAGCTGTACAAAGCAAATACAAATAGGCCTAGAGTTTCCTGTAATTCTCAGGCTTGTAACTTTGTATAATGCACATGGACTTTGTGTCTCATGAGTCATGGTACCTTTTTACAGAGTGTGAAAGCACTCTGTATTTGCAGTTTCTTTGCTATCTTCCTGTGTACCTGTCCATACATGTCTGCCTCCCCCCTTTCTTCCTTCTTATTCCAAGAGTCGGGTTTTGGTGGGGGAAGCTGCATTTGCTGTTTTGCACCTCTCCTGGTTTCAGTCATGTAAGACTTGGCTTTTCCTGGGTATTGTTTACCTGTGACTTAACACTTCTTGTTCTCTTGTGTGAGGATGTAGAGAGTGGTAAAGTGTTTTTCCACCACAAATCCTCCTTTGTGACTGGACTCATTGGTAAGACTTTTTATTTCTCATGGATCTGGCCCTTAAGTCAGAAATATTTCTGGAGTAGTTGAGTTGGAGTTAGAAGGGGACACACTTCCAACCTAGTTAACGTTGCCATTTTATTAAACTTATCTCCGTGGAGTATAAGAACAAAACTAAAGCATGAAACAGGGGTGTAGAAGTTCTCAAAGACAAGTATGTGCAAGGTGATGGATACATAGATTGAGAAGGGACAGAATTGTATGAGTGTGGGGAGCATTTAAAAGAACTGAAAAGGCAAACATACTTCTCATACTGCTGTAGTGTTGGATATGCAATAGTGGGGCCCTTTCTATCAAAGTCTCATGGAGATCCGTGTGTCTGGGAAGAGGGGAACATTTGTATTTAATAGGAAGAGTTGTTTCTAAGCTGGAGGAAGAGGAAATGGGCACTAAAGGTATAGGAACTTGCAAAAAAGCAGGTAGTTACAAAACTTTAGACACTGTCAAAGACTTTTCTGCACAGGTTGCAATTTGTCTTGCTCCTACCATGCTGTATGTGTTCTGGAAACTACAGTAATGTTTGTTGTCTTTGGATATCTTCATTATTTTTGTTTATATCTGGACTAGGTGGGTAGTGGAAGTGAATGAGTTTGCTGTCAAAGTGAGACACCTAGATGGCTGTGCTATCAGGTAGGAGGTTGTGTAGACTTACTACAGCGTTTTTGCACATTGGTTTGCTGTGGTAACAATTAACAACAGTATGATGCTATGTTTTGCCATGAAGTGTCTTTTAAAGAAGTCTTGAAGAACAGTAAATGTAGTCTGTAGCATCATTGTTGGTGTTTGCCAGCCTTGAATGTTGCTTAAGTTGTTTGCCAGGTAATAATAACTTTAAGACCTGGCTGTTGACAGGTTTAGAAAGAATCTGCTTTAAGTGTGACAATCCTTTCTTGATTTTAGTATGGCAAACATGGTCATATGTTTCAGCAGTCATGTATTTCCATGTCTTCTTATTACTAGGTCATCTGCAATCACTATGGTGCAAATACAACTTCCCTGTTTCTAGACAGAGAGGAATCAAAGCTCCCATCAGTTTAGTTGACCATAAATTACTGTGAGTTTTTCTGGAGCCATCGCATTTGATTCTTAGTAGTTATCAAATTTGACCCAGTAGTTATCAAATGCATCACAAATCTTCTTATCATGTATTCTTGCTTGCTCTGTAGAGCACAAAATCAGGAGGAGGAATGCACAATTAATTTCATGGAGCATGGGTAGGCATAACATGCAGCTGTACTGTCTATCAAAGTGATTGTCATAAAATCTGTTAGGAGACTTCAAGGCTGGGAAGCCATTAACTTTAAGGGTGTTTGACATAACTCAGTTCTATGGGAAAGCTTCTTCATAGCATCACATGATGTGATAAGTTTTAAGAAATCTGATTAACAGTAATTTTTTAAATATTTTTTTAATGCTTTTACCTCTTCTTGAAGTAAGCCTCAGAGCAATTCATTTCAGGTTCCTTTTGTCTCTATTTCATGTCTGTTTTCCTTCTTGATAGCAGCTCGGAAGGTGCCGAGTTTATGCTTTCAGTTTTGCATAGAGGCAGTAAAATGTTTTCACTGAAATCAGTGTGTTTCTAGCGGCTCTTTCAACTTCTGATGCCTCTCTCTTTAGTTTCTAATTAAAGACAGATAGAAAAAAAAATTCTGAGTCTGACTTGAAGAAGCTTTACTCAGATTTTTATAGGCATCCAAATTGGTGTTGAATGCTGTCCATCACAATAGTATCTTGATTTTTCTCCTTATAATAAAAAATGCGTAATGCAATTGAAGCATGAACAGAGTCTAATATTTATTTTGTGTCTGTTTACCAGACAGATAGAGGCACTTAAATGTATTTGTGCGTAGATCTCTGAACTGAGAACTGCACCTAGGCAAGCAACTAGAAGTAGTACAGCAAGCTGTAAAGCAAGAGAGAATTGAACTTCTTTTCCCCAGTTACTTGCTTTGTTGGGAGTTCACCTCAGAAATGTCTGTCTTAACCTTTACAAATCTAGAAGCATGACAACTGCACACTGACAACTTCTGAATGCTTAAGTAAAATCTTTTTATGGCCACATGTCAGTCCTGTAGCCAGCATATGCTGTGACGGCTTTGTAGATTGCTAGAGGAAATACAGTTGTCAGTGAAAGGGGGAGAAAAAGTCCCTGTTTTATGAATAACATAGGAGATGCTGGCTAGAACAAGTTGGTGTAGAAGCATTTTGCCAACATGCATATGTTAATTTGGCATGTAATTCATGTGCAGCTTGCCACAGAATTGTGCAGACCGGTAAAATATCCAGGTTGCTATCGGTTATCGCTATGTGTTGGCAGAATGGCAGCTGTTTAATCCAGACTTGGCCTGGCGATTCCTCTGTTTTGGTTAATATTAACTGAATATCTGACTGCAAGACATCTTAAGGTAAATGTGTATCTATATGTTCAAACCCTTGTGAGGTGTAAATTTTTTTAATGTCGATTAGGGTTTCAGCAAAGCCTTTTATGAACAACGACAAAGTAGCTTGTCTGTCAGCAATTTACAGATGGTTCAGGCAGTAAAGCGCATTTCCTTTCTTTCTTCTAGGAGGGGATGACCGCAGAGTCTTACTTTGGCATATGGAAGAAGCCATCCACTCAAGAGTCAAACCAGTCCAGCTGAAAGGGGAGCATCACTCTAATATCTTCTGCCTAGCTTTCAACAGTGGCAATACAAAAGTATTCTCTGGAGGTAAGGAAGGAAGAGCACCCTGATTTCAAAGGAGTTTGTATTGTGAATGCCCTAGAGTAGGAGCCGTGAGCAAGATACTGCCCCATGTGAAAGGTCAATAGTCGCCTAAGGATCTGGAAGGTGTCCTTAATCAGCCGCTGAAGGCTCTTTGGGAACAAGGAATTCTTTAGCTAGCACATTTTCAACTTTGTTGTGCTTCCCTTTCCCAAACCGTGGTGTAAGTGCATCATATCTTGAGTTATCATGAGAATCCTGGGTCCAGTCTGCTCTTACTTGTGCTACAGACTGTGAAACATTGTCTTGACTGTTCTGTCTTAGCTGTGCTGAGAACAGACCCTTACATCCTCTCTGGCACTCAGACCTGATGCTTAAAAATCTCTGCTGCTTGTAGCTGATTTTAATGCGCCCATAGATGGCTAATGAATGGCTGTTGCCATCTCTTAGTAGATCATTTTTTTCTCAGACCTCGTTTCAATCCTCACTAGATAAGTGCCTGTCTGTCGAACTGTTGGCACATTGGGCTCTGATTGACCTTGTTATCTTTTTAAATATAAACCCACTTTTTTTACCACAAAATTTAATTCAGTTCATTTCATTGCTTGATTTTCAGCATTGTGTTAAAACTATAACATCCCTTGGGAAAAAAGGCATGACAGAGCTTAAGATGATGTCAAATTTTAAGGATGAAATGATAGAGATACACTTCTCAGGTGGAGAAAATCCCAAAAATGTTAAGTAGTGATGCCTATCATCTGATTTTGGGAGTTTCTGTTTCTTTTATGAGAAAGACAGCAATCCATACTTCTTCAAAATGAATGTATCTGCATGAGTGATTCCAATGAAATTTTGGGCTGGAGTTTGTTTTACTTTAGTTTGAATTCAGACAAATGGAACCTTACATGAATATTCAAGGCATGAACTGTGCCAAGTTCTGCTGCACCTACTGTAATGGTATTTTCTTATTTCTGACTTAACCCTCTCATATTGGGCCCTGCTCTCAGTGGCTACTGTTTTCAGAGGGAGGGCAGCAGAGTGGTTTGATTGTACGTTGCCACTGCAGTGAAAGATCTACATCATTGATTATGGTGCATTTTTGCTAACGTGCCAGGTTAGATGAGCTGTGACAGCTGATGCACAGACAGACTGGCCGTTCTCATCTCTTTTTCCTCCTCCAGTTTGCATAAATACACTATGCCTCTGCCAGAAATTATTTCCACTGGAGGAGTCAGCAACTCTTTCAGCTGCTCCACCAAGATTCACAGAGCTCATCTGCAAGGGCTGTGAGTCTGACTCTTGGATCCCATGTAAGGAGTCATTTTGCTGCATGGCCTAGATGTGCCATCTGTTTTATCTCTGTCAGTAAAATGGGACTAACTATATTTATTCACTCAGCAGCGTTCTGGGAAATTCTTAAAAGGTCTGAAAGAATTGTGGGTCCTAAGATCTGTTGGTTGTCACTGCCACCCAGTACTGAAATTTGAGTTGTATTTGAATCATGGAAGTTAGAATACTTTAAAAAAATCCCTAAGTGTTAAGAGTATGAAAAGTAGCACAAGGCAAACAGAACTTAATTCCTTAAATAAAGCTGCCAACAACTAATGACAGGATCTGATGACCTTTCTCTAAAGCAGCTCTTGATAGCAGAGGAGTGAGGGTTTTCCACTTCAGTACATATTGGATTGCTTCCAAGGGATTTCAGAGCTCTTTGGTTTGAAGGAACACATGTGTAGCATGTACCACATGTAACCATTATGAAAATGGAAGGTACTGAGTGGAGAGTGTTTTGCACATAATTTCTGGAGAAAAACCTGTCTCAAGATACCAAAGGACTTCCCATCCCTGAAAAACAGTGTTGCCCTTCTCTGTTTGCACACAACTTACAGAGTAGGGCAGCATTTGAAATGAAAGATTCTATACTCAGAGGGTTCTATCCCCTCTAAGTAAACTTCATGGACTTCGTTGTTGTTTTTGCATTTAATGTTAAGTGTATGAAAAGCTGAAGTAAACTTACAGGGGTCTGACTGTGTTTCTATAGAGGCCTGATGCGACAGATAGGGGGTTTAGGCCACCTTAACTGCGCTCCTCTCTCTGTGCTCTGTAGTATTTCATCCTCACAGGTATAATAGAAGGGAATGACAGATACTTGTTCTTTCTGGTCATTGTAAGTGCAGTTACAAAAACAAGAGAGATTATAAATGGAAAGATTCACATGTACAATTACACTTACACTAAGTGAAGAATGCACTCTCCTGTGTTAAACAGGACTCTGAGTGGGAACCCTACTATGCTGAAGAGCAGTGACATATTCTGCAAGGATAAATCCTTACCAGAAGCAGCCAAGCAGTTTGTAGTTAGATTTTTGTCACCACCTTCTCCCACACAAAACAGAGAGAAGCAGTGGTTATTCCACACACACCCTCCTTTCATTCCTTTCCATTTTGGAGCTTGCGATAGAAGGGAAGGTTGATCCCATGATGACGAGAGTCCTGAAGCCAGCCATCTAGAATGATTCTTGTGTTCATACTGTATAGAGTGAGGAACTCCTGTTCCTTGCTCTCTGTACAGTTTCTTCAGCTGGAGAAAATTTTGTCACTGGAGAAACTAGGCTACATTTTTCACTGGTGAAATATGTAGGCACTAGAGTAGTTTTAGGTATAAACCTTACCTGTAATGCATAATGGGCAGTTTCCATTGCAATTAATGACGAACAGACACTTGCACATCAGTGACTTGTTTATTGCACCATGGAAAAGATGAGCTACTGCAGTAATTTAAGGCTAGCACGATTTAACTAGGGACGTGTGCAAAGAGCAAGTGGATGTAGAAGAATCTCATACCTCATTAGTCAAAGAGAAACTTTCTCATATTTCTTCTATTGGGACAGAGTATGATTGAAATGTGTATGGGGTGCATAAAAACTGAGTCAACTGAGCACTTAAGAATCAGAACATGAAATCTTGCTCTTTCTGAACCTCTGGCTTTGGTGTATGTCAAGAAGGCTTTGCAGCTTGATATCACAACTACAAAGACATACTGAACATAAAAATATTACTTTCGGGCTTTCTGTTTAGTTTTGGGGGTTTTTTTCCCTTCCAATAAATGTGCGTCTCCTTAAATATTTCTAAAGAGGAGGTGCCAAATTGGATGAATTAATATTCAGCACAGAGACTAAAAAAATATTCTATTGCTAAAGTTTGAAAAACACTGCATGAGCCAGTGAAATTACTTTGTAGCTGTGACCCTCTTAGTCTGCACGCATGTGGTTAATTTCTATTGAATTCAATGGATGTGATCAACGAAAAGTGACATGATTGTCTAGTTACTTGGTTTGTTTTTTGTTAGTACAAAAGAAATTATGTTGGCAGTCACGTTCATGCCTTCTCAATGGTTTCAAAACCCTGAATACTGACAGTGTGTACTGGTGGCATTTGCACTTGGAGCCCTGTACATTTTGCTTATGGCGTCTCTTTTCACCATTGTCTTTTTATGGAGCGTTCTCTGAGCAGGAAGAAAGATGTATTCACATGAAAGTTCAAGGTGTTCTGCTGCTTGATATTGTACTCTGTTTACTGTAAATGTCCCAAACCTCAAGCTCAAGCTGAACAAAGAATGGTCAGTAACACAGTTAAGCAGAATTATATGTTGAGTAGTACCAGATGGAATGAATTGGTGCATTTGATCATGACTGGAAGTGTCACATGGAGCCTTTCACATAACTGAGCAAAGGGGTTGACAGCTTGGCAAATGAACTCGTCTTCTCTCTGCTTCAGGTTTTTTCGTTTGTTTTTTTTTTTAAATAGAAAATAACAAAAAGTGTGCATTGTGTTTGTTTTGTTTTTACTGTAATGCTTTTAACCACTGAAACATGATGTTAAGTGTTTATATTTCTGTTTTTAGGCAATGATGAGCAAGTTATACTCCATGATGTTGAAAGGTAAATACATAGTTTGTGTTTCCACTGCTTCAAGAGCTCCCTGAATGTTAACTCATTGGAGGCGCTTCTTAAATTAATGTTCTGGGAGAGGAGCACAGTGTTTTAATCCTGAAACATGCTTTTTATTTGTCTGAATTCATATCTGGAACGAACTATTCCCCATCACCCGTTTGTTGATTTGGTTTTTTTGTCAGCATTTGGGTTCTGCTTCGTTTTGACCTTGGTAAAGAGAATAGTTATTAAATACATATGCTCTCCTACAGGCATCATAGTAGGTTCTGAGTAGATACAGAGCCAGATTATTCTGGCGCATATGCAAGTATTGTGGCACATACGGGTTTTTTATTTTGTTTTTCAAAACACATGGCTTGTATTTAAGATTGGAGAAAATGACTTAGCCTGTGTAACTTTTAAAAGCTGCCTGATTCTCCACACTATTGTGAAGTATATTTATTTTGATACATTTTACTGAAACTAAAAAGCAGTTGGGGTTTAGGCTTTGTGGTGCTACATCAAAATTAGGCTGTTAGTCAAAATATAATTAATACAGTAGTGGTAATGTATTAGATTGGAGTTCTCTGGATATCATGTATTTTGAGCTTGCTGCTTTTGAAGTGGAAAAACTATAAAGTTAAAATTTTGCTCTGTACTAGTAACTTCAACATATTTAAGCAATGACCACTTAAATAATGTGAACTCAACAAAATCCAGTATAAAGAAAAAGCAGGAAAGATGGAGGAAGAGATATATGTAAGAACAGAAAAAAATAAAGCCTTAGATGTTTTTGAGTTGCCTGAATACTTGTTAACATAATTTAGATTAATTTATTGGTAGGTTTGTGCAAAGCCTTTTGCATTTAATTGTTTGTACAGCGTACCATATGCCTTCCATCATAGCTTATATCTTCTTGTATAAATTGTGCATGAGAGCTGAGCAAAAGTAACTTGATCTTAATCTTCTAATGCTTTCTTAGGAATATGATGTTGTTTGGTTATTGCTATGTCTTGCTTAGATGTTTTAACTAGTCTTTTTTATTTGTGTGTATTTTTAATGTGCTTTTGTTATCAGGGTGGGTTTTTTTTTTTCCGGATGTGCTAAGTCCAGTTGTAATGCATACAGAATTCACTCCTCTAAGACTCTATGTGTGATCTTCTGAAAGAAACCTTACTAGTCTGACACACTGAATTCTGATTAATTTCTGTAGAAGAAAGTTACCCTGAATTCTTGAATGATAGCACTTGGTCTACCAACTGTTTTTTTCATACTTCTAAATGACATTTTCTGTTACTGCTTTTTTGGCCTTTCTGTTAGTTGGTCTGTGAGACAGAAGTAGGTCTGTCTCTAAGTGCATCAGTTGCTGCCTGAGGAAAACACTGATTTTAGGTAGGATCTCTTTGTGACGTTTCCATGAGAGATTCTATACAAAATGTAGTCTCAAAAAATAAAGCAATCCCAGAATCATCTGTCTTAGTATTACTAGGTAAATAAAGCTATAAATACTTTGCTTTTTAAAACAACAGCAAAAGAAGGAAGAATGATAATATTGTGTGTCTCTTCTCCAGCACTGAGACCTTGGATGTGTTTGCTCACGAAGATGCAGTGTATGGCCTTTCAGTAAGCCCAGTAAATGACAACATCTTCGCTAGTTCATCAGATGATGGCCGGGTTCTTATCTGGGACATCCGAGAGTCTTCCCACGGAGGTGAGATCTCTAGATGGAAAATATTACTGATTTAGGAAGAATTTGGGCAAGGCAGGGAAGGGAAAAGTTAATATTTTTCTGGGACAGTCAAGATAGAGAGTGTTGGAGAAGAGTGAAAGTGAGGCATAATTCTTGTGGCTGGTTGCAGGCAAGCCCTGGTTTTTGCAGTTCAGTGTTAATGCCTTAACTGACTTCGTGAAGTACCAGCATAGAACTAGCAGAACTAGCATAGAAATTGGTATAAATAGGTTTTAATTTGAATAAAGATGCAGTGGAGGGTATGTTTCTTCAGGAAAAACATCTTGCTAACCTTGAATTAAGAATGTGGATTTATTTTTTTTGTTTTGGCTATATATAGCTTGGGATAAAAAATTTTGGATATTTAGAAAGATGTTATTTTGATCTGAATAATTTTCCAAAGCTATTTATATGCTTCCCTGTGACACTGAGAATTGTTCTTATGTATGATGTTTTCTGGTTGTATGCAACTTAGAGCCCTTATGTGATAACAGGGAAGTTGAATTATTACTTCAGTCTTCGTTTTCTAAACCAGAATAGAATACTGTTGATTTATATAACAAACCTGCAGCTTCTCAAAACACTGCAATCTGTTTTTACAGCTGCAGTTTTAAGGCTGAATAAACTTTATTTAGAATTGTAGCTACATAAATTTGGAAAGGAATACTTCAGTAATTGAATTGAAGTATATGAATACTTCAGTAATAATTCGGAAAATGAAGTCGTGAGTTTACCCCATCCCAAAGAACACAAAGCTGAGAATCTAAAACTGAGCACTCTGCAGGAGTACAGAATCTGTTTCTCTTCCCTTATAGGTAAAATATTTTATGTTTGATTGGGTTTTCTGTTGTTTGGTTGTGGGGGTTTTTTTCCTTGTAATCTGATTAAATGCAATTGCCTCAACTCATAGTTTCTACTGGTCTTACAAGAAAATTGTTTATGGCACTGGAATCCAGCTTATGTATATTGTGGTAATTTGTACACATTTGTTGTTGTGTCAGACTTGCTGTTTAACTGAATTAGCTTTTTCCATACCTCATGAATTTCATAACTTTTCTAGGCTGTGATTCTGTCCCTTTTTGACTAGGAAATGAAAATTGAAACAAGACATAGTGTATAGTCTCGCAGGAGTCTTTTAGACCCACTTGTATCATGAGGGCTTTATTGAATGTGAGTAGCCAGAATTAGGTCTTTCTTGATAAGCCCCACCAGAATACTCAGAGTAGATTGCTTACTGATGCCCTTCCTACCCCAGGCATATTGCCTAGTAAAGCTAAAAATGAAATGTACTATGACTGCATTCAGTTTTCAGTAGTCTGATTCTTAATGTGAGTCCAATTTTCTTGTGCAATTGTGATATCTCTTTCCTATCTGGTAATTTTTTTAAATTTTGTTTCACAATGTTGAATCATTCTGAAAAATAATGCACATAGTACATGTGTATCACAGATTTTAATAAAAATATCTATAATGTCTCTTCTCTTCCTTTGAGAAACTCCTTAATAACCCCCTTCTTGCTCAGAAGTCACTTACTAGCGCAGTAAACTGTTGTCTTCCCTTTGGCCAGTTTCTTACCCCATGCAACTCTCTTTGCTAATCCCAGCTGCCTGTAGCTAAACTTGATACTATACCAGATGTGAATTTAGTCATAATTTGAATTACTACTTTTCCTTTGTATAAAAGGTTGGTTACTTTATCAGACAAAGAGATCAAATTAGTCTGATGTGACTAATTTACCTTTGGTAAAGGTAAACTTACCAAGTGCCACTTCATCCCAATTTTTCTGTTTTCAGAATATCCAAGTGACAAGAGCAGGCACTGATATGGCTTCCAAATTAGAAATGGCTCCTTTATTGCTTTCTGAACTCTATACCATAAAGAGCTGTCTCTGTTAGGAGAACTAGCTGTTGCTGACAGTGGATGTCAGTAGTTGGTGGAACTGGATGCTTAAATGCATCCATATGAAGCTGCTCAGTATCTTGTGCTAATGTCTAATCTGATCTGTGTTTCTGAATTTGTACAAAATGAGGTTTGTCCTTCTTTGTCAGTCATAGTTAAATCTTCCTACTGCTTTTACTGTTTCTGAGACTTCAAATGAGAAGGCTGCACCAGTGTACATTTGGAGCTTTTTTGGAGTAGTGTGTTAGGTTCTCTGAGTATTAAATAAAGGGCTTTTGCATGCTTATATAGGGGTCCTGTGTCAGCATTTATATGTGTGTTCTGCCAGTGTTTACTACAATGTAATACTGTCACTGGGGTAATCCCCTAGCCTGCAATGGTATTTTCATGGGAATAGTCACTATGCCTGCTTGTGTGAGTATAGTTGGTTACCCTGAGTGGCCAGCTTGTTAAAATCTTACAAATAACCTCCTAGTTTAAAATAGTGCATTAAAAGAAGCTAAAAAAGGGAGTCTCATTCCCCTTCTGTTTCTCCCTGACTTTCACTGCTGATTGACTTTATGCAGTAATTTTTATAAATCCATTTTTTATTTCTACTAGAAATTGTGTTGAGCTTCTCCATTAATAAACAGTTTCATACTCTAGAGTACAAGAGCTGTAATTGTGAATGAGCATAAAGAACAATAAAAAAGTAATCCCCCTATCTTTCATTAAAGTGTCTGAGTGCCTCATTAGTTTAGCTCCTGTAATCTGTCTTTGACAGGCTGAATGGCAACTTTTGATATCTTAGAGGAAAATAGTGGTACCAGACCAGGCTATTTATACTGAAAGTGTGAAGGAAAACAGTGGCAATTAGTGACATTGATTTGACTAAACATAAATACACAAATTAAAAGTTAGTTTCAAACACTAACTCCTTTATTTGGGATTCTGATATTTGTCTCTCCACTCAGCTAATGCAGGCCATTGCTTCTCAATGGGGGCTGCCATTTTAATAACACAGCCTTTTAAGTACCAGCAGGGATTTGATTTGATGATGCAAATGTAGAAGGTCAGTTTTGGTGCTAAACCCACTTTGGAACTGCTGGCAGACCAACAACAATCTTTAAGCCTTTTCCCAGGCTGGTAGAGCAAAAGTTTGCTTCTGTATTTTCTTTTACCTTTGCCTCCCATGACAATTGAGAGCACAAGGGACCTTCAGCCGTGGTCAGATGCCTTTGTTTTATCACTGTCAAATGAACTCTAAAAAGGACAGCTCTCTGTGTCAAAAAGCTTGTAAATGAGCATAAGAGGAGAGTACAGATGGGGCAGGACAAGTGAATGTTAATTCTGTCTCAGTTGCTTGATGGGCGTAATTTCAGAAGGGAATTTGGGAGGATTGTCTGTTTTAATGATGTTTATGTTTTAATAGGGGATACAAGGAAAGAAAATGAAGTACCATTAGAAGTACTTGTGGGGCCAAAGGTGCCTGGACACAGCGGCTCAGATAAGGGCAGTGAGAGTCTCCCAATCACATGAGCAACACAGTGGTTGCATCAAAGCAAACTGTGAATTGAAAAGTCTGGCCTAATCCCTGGTTCAAAGTAGGCATCGATTCTGGTTTCTTAGTTGAGTGAAAAGGTAATAGCGCACCACACGATATATACAAAGCAAAGAGAATTAGACTATGTCTAAAGCCTTAAAAATAGCAGAAAGATGCGGAGAAGGATGATGGATTTGAGGCTTTTTCCCATTCTTTATGGAGAGAGCATTTAAGAGGTGACAGGCCTTTTTTTCCCCAAGGTTGGCAGCTTGCTTTGAGCTGAGTTCCATACAAACTTGCTTAGCTTTTTATAATACTATTCTCCCATATAAGCAATTGCTGTTACATTTACAGTTTTAATTATCATTGATTGCTGTGGAAGCTTCCAGACATACATATATTGCTAGGAAGCTTTCGAAAGCCCTCCTGTGCATAGTCCTTATTAGATGGTCATTTAGTCATGAACCTTAAGAAGATTCAAATATGTAGTCTTTGAGTGGCTAGGTTTAAACTCTGGTAACCTTCCATAAGCAAAATGGTGTCTAGAAATACAGTATCTGCCCTTTTCCATATTTAGACAAAGTTAATGTATGTGGGTGGATTTTAAAACCTCAGGTTTTATGTTCCTTTGGATGTGTCAGCTTGAGAAATGGTTTGGACATGGCTCTGTATCTTCAGATCTTGTTACGCTGTTTCCGTATTAAGCTGCCAAACTCATTACATTGAACAGTTGTATCCATTCTTATGTATGAAATCTCAATTTTTTCAACAGAGCCCTTCTGCTTGGCACACTACCCGTCAGCCTTTCACAGTGTGATGTTTAACCCAGTAGAACCCAGATTACTGGCTACTGCCAACTCTAAGGAAGGTGTAGGACTCTGGGATATTCGTAAACCACAGAGGTATGATCTGGCTGTCCTTGTCTTACGCTGTTCTATTTCTTTCCTTTGAGAGGTGATGGCATATTACTCTCTGTCTCTCTCTCTCTTTTTTTTTTTTCCCCCCTCCTTAAAGTCAGAACATATGATGGTAAGAAAAGATGCAGACCAAAGTTAGCAGCAATGTTAGTAGAGCTCAGTTGAATTATTTTGCATAATTAACATTGTTTTTCATACATAAGCCCTAATTTCATTTAAAATGGGGCTAGATCTTCAATGTTAAGGTAAGTGATTTTTTGGAAGCCTGCCTGGCCTCACCACTGCAGATTAACTTGGATTGTTGTGTCAAGTTCTCATCATTATATTTAGCACTGTCTTGCTAATAGTGGAATAAACTATGATGGGCACTGCCTGGTTTACAGTCTGGTTTTTTTCTACCCAACTCAGTTTTCAATGGCTGATTTGAGATTTGTGGTCAAAGCAGCTTTTTACTCAGCGCTTAAGAGTTTTATATGACCTAGGTAGTCAGTACAGCTTCATATTGTGCTTCCAGATTTGCACAGGTTTTTAAACAAATGAAGAAAATAAGTTTGCATCATAAAGTGTGGTTAGACTGGGTCTAAAGTGGAAGTGTGCAATGTATGATACCGGAATTTGGCATGCATGAGAGATTAAGCTTCTGCTGAAGTATTTTTTTCAGTCTTTCAGATTTTGGAAGTAATTACCTTTTTTATTGTAATAATCAGAAAAAATAAGTGGAGCACTTCAAGTAAATGTGTCTTCCCCCATCCCTCTGTCCTGTCGTTCCCCCCCCCCCCCCCCCCTTTGTGTTTACAAGTTTCTGGTTACAAGTCTAAGCGTAGAAAGGCTCATTTCAAAAAAGTTAAAAGAAGGGAAGATAGGTAGTACTTGTTTTACACTGCAGTATCCTTGCCTATTTAAAAACCTTTCGTAGCATAGTAACCAGAGGAAGCTGCTTCAAGTTGCTCTAAGGGAGCTTCAGATTGAATATTAGGAAAGGTATCTTCACCAAAAGGGTTGTCATGCATTGGAACTGGCTGTCCGAGGAAGTAGTTGAGTCACCATCCCTGAAGGTATTTAAAAGAGGTGTAAATGTGGTGTTTAGAGACATGGTTTAGTGGTGGACTTGGCAATGCTCTGTTAAAGGTTGGATTCAATGATCTTATCGGACTTCTACAACCTAAACAATTCTATTATTCTAAGTATCACTAAAGATATAAGCATTAACAGTGATAAATACAGGAGCAGATTACTTGACTAAGGAATTCTCCCCTTACAAATTTTAACACAAGCTTTCTAATAGGAATACCACCTTTTTCTTATTTTAGTCTTTAAGACAAAATAAGATTTTTTGTCCTAAAGACAAAATTTTGATCTTCAAAAATTTCACAGCTTATACGTGAAAACATTGATGAGCCATTGCTTGGGGTGGTAGCAGCTATATCGGGTCATGGAAACTCAGAAGATCTCCAGCCTAAATGCTATCCTGCCTTCTTCCTCAGTCTTAACCACAAGGCCGAGTGCTTGCTGTGAGCTTGTTGGGTGGCTGCTATATGTGTATGGGATAATAGTCTGTTCTCACACACTGAAGGACGCACATTTTTAGCTGTATTGCGGAATTGTTCTTTCTAATGCCAAATATAAAATAGTTAGAACTGAATTGTAATGCCTCATGGTAAGTAATTCATATTTCTCCAGGTTTAGCACCAGTGTGAAAGGCATAGATTTAGATTAGATACTAGGAAACAATTCTAAACCATGAGGGTGATGAGGCGCTGGACAGGTTGCCCAGGGAAGCTGTGCCTCCCCAGCCCTGACAGTGCTCAAGGCCAGGTTGGACAGGGCTTTGAGCAACCTGGTCTAGTGGAAGGTGTCCCTGCCCATGGCAGGGGGCTGGAACTGGATGAGCTTTAAGGTCCCTTCCAACTCAAATTTTTTTTTTTTTTTGGCTGATGAAAGGAACTAGGGTTCCTTAGTTATAACCTCTGGGTTGTCTTGAAGGCCTTGAATAAATTAAACTGGTGGAAGCTTGTACCCTTAGATCTGATGGACAAGTGCTACCTTTTTCTGGTCCTAATCTGATCAAAGTAAATCTTTCCAATTGAAAGGATCAATGGCCGTAGTCAAATGCCATACCTTGCAACTGTAGTGCTGAAATTCCAAGGGGGATAGGTGACACCACTTTTCCCTGCTTATGGGAATGTGTGCAACACCCTTATTGTGCAGCTGGACATACCATGCAGCTATTCCATAAGCATAGAATTTAAAGCATTTGCACCTGCTAGGTGTGGTGCTTTTTGTAAAATAGGCACATGCTTCCTGCCTGCAGCCTGCTCCTCCCAGAGTGCTCAGAAAGAGACAGGCTGCTCCTTGAAGAGTAAATGCTTGAAGCTGATGCTTGCAGCCTCAGACTTGGGCTGGGCAAGCTGTGACTTAAATGAATTCAGGTAGTAAGTCTGGTTTCAGCTTCCATTTTTCTGGAACAGCCATCAGCTTTCCTTCTTTGCTTGATCAGAGATGTGCCCAAAAACATGGTGAGAAGGAGGTGTTGGGCTGAGGGAAAGAAAATAGCCTGAAGTACTCTGCTGTCACTGCAGTTAGTTCCCAGGAAACGATCAGGGAAGAGTGAGCTGTGTCCTGCTACTGGGCTGCCAAAGCCAGAGTCCCTCATATTTAAGTAAACTAGCCTGGATTTTTAGTCTTTAATAAAGTAACAGAGCATTTACCAAAACTCTTACTGGTCTCTGCAGATCTAGTTTGCTAATCTAGAAATACAGAACTTGATTTGTTAATGTATTTGGGGCTGATTCACTTTGTCTTATGAGGAAACAATTTTATGAATTCGTAGATCAGTTAAAATATAATCCTCCCTACAGTGAGGAACTGGAAGCCAGAATTCAGATTTTCATCTGTGGGTTTCAGTTTGTTACAGTCTCTTCTCTGGAAAATACAGTATGAACTTAATTATCAGGGGAGGGAAGGGGGGAAGTGTGGTGGGGTTTTTTTTCTGTTTTTTTTAAGGATGAAGTAATCCGCACAATACTGTACTTGTGATAGACTTTACTTAGAACTGAAGTTGGTATGTGAGGGAGTTTGTGCATATTTTCTGTATCCGTATTAAAGGACACAAAGTGTAGTTGCAGGTAAGATGTGTGCCAAAACCATTTTGGCTGGTCATTTTTATAGGCAGAATGGGATAAACAGCCTTGAAGCTCTCCATAATTTCGGGATAAACAGGAAGCTGCCTGTGTAACTTGTGTGCCAGAACCACTAGCACAGCAAAGAGGAGCTACTTCATCAGCTCTTTCCTCACTGTCAAAAAAGTCTGCTAATGGTGGAAATCCTTCCTTCTCTACAGGTTTGTAGCTCTCTCTTATACTATCATCAGTATCCAGGAAAATATAACAGTGCCTGAGTTGTAGGAAGGATGAGGGGTTAGAGGCTTTTTGAGGTCATGAGGTACTAACTTGCTGGGATTGTTGAATAGCACAATATGTAGTTATAGTAAAAAATTTCTAGATATGTCTATTCCTTCCCAAGTCTACCTTTTTATTTCCACTGCTGTACATTAAGTTCACTTTTGAGGGACTTTATTTTATGCCATAAGCTGTCAAGAGAAATTCCTCCTTTCCTTCAGTATTGATGTAATCCTTCACAATACTGTGGACATCGTGGAAGTTTTTCACTTGTATCATTCCACCTGTGATGCTAGCAGAAATGACTAGGTCAGGTTAAAATTTAGCTGTTCCATCATGATGTGTGGCAGTGGGGTTTTGATTAGGGGTTGAATGTCCATGAAAGAAGGAGAATATGTAAATATTTTATGAGAATAGGTGAAGGAGAATAGATGCTTCTAGATGTTTGCTGTGGATTGCCAAAACAATAACTTCCAGTGGGTTAAGCACTTTAAAGGGGCGCAGCATGCTTCCAATATGGGAAAGGTGAAATGGCTATATATAGTTAATTACATTGTGGCTAGTATAACACTTCATGTAAAACTCATTTGTTCCAACTGTCCTGTTCTCTGTCAGCTCTCAGTGGAGGCAGAGTTAAACTGATGCAGCCACTACTTGGATTGCTTCATAAGTGGAGACTGTTCTGGTGAATCCTGCTGCTGCTTCCCTTCAAAATCCAGACAGCAAATGAAAAGCCTGGAATTCTGAAGACTAGCCCAATAACAGTAGTGTAGCTAGCAATGCCTTCACGTAACTTGTATTCTTTCCAATGGCACTGGTACAATAATACTATTTACAGATATAATTTGATAAGCCCATAGGGTTGAGCTGGCTTTTACTCATTTGAAGGACATCAGGCTTGATGCTGAAATCCTGGTTTTAATCAGTAGAGGTTCCTCAGGTGAGGTACAGTTTTTCTTTTCTACAGTTTTTCAGCTTTATGATGCACTGTCAGAAAGAGGGTGATCTGCTGTTAACTTCTAAACTTGTCTGACAGTGGAATATGGCTAACTGTGCAGTTTTAAAATAATTGTTCTAAATTTTTAAAATCTTGAATGGAGTAGTGATATCCTTGTTGCTTAGGGAATTCAGGTATAGATTCCACTGCTTGTCACAAACAAATGTGCCGCATCTACTTACCTGCAAAATTTGAGGATTTTTACATGAGTGTTTTTTCTCCAAAATGTATGGCTCTTCTCCAGTTGAGCTATAGGAGAATTTGCCTTTCAGCTTGCTGTTACACACCTCCAGCCAGGAGAGTTGCTTTTATCTGCTGCTTTAGTCAGGCAACGCTAAACACCTCTACAAATTAAAAATTAAGTCTTTTTAGGGTTTAAAAAAGGAGTCCTGATTATGAGTAAATTTTATTCATATACTGTGAAATTGGTTAACTTTCCGATGGGAACCTGGGAGTGCTTTGTGCTTGGCTACTACAGTGAAAAAGATAATTGAAAAAACAGCATTTCTTGGCGTGCATGGGGAAATTTAGATACAGTTGCAGAGTTCTGAATTGTGAAAAGCTTTGCTCACTTCAAATAGTCATAATTCGGTTAGTCTTGCTGACTGAGTCAGGATACAGAGGCGGATTCATTTTGCTTTTTCCCAAAGTTCATTCACGGCTTGATATCTTTTCTGTCTCAGATTTAGTTCAGCAAAATTCCATCCTTCTCCTCCAGTGTACTAGTAAGATCTGAATGTGGTGTGTTGGCTCCTCTAAAATAGCATATGAAGCAGTGTTAAAATGGAACCAATAAGTTCAGCATGACCGCAAGTTAACTAGTGATTCTGGAAGTCTTATTTTCTATTTTTAGAACGTGTGAGTATTGCCATTCTTTCGGGTGGAAGTTAAACTGAAACCAACTGTATTGTTTCTTTTTGAAAACTGAATCGAATAGCTTAAATGTGGTCTTGATTAGTGAAGCTGTTTTAAGGCACTCTCACCACTAGATGGGGCCTGGAAGCTGTGCCTGTTTAAAGAGAATCAAAAAAGGCAAGTCTGTTCATCTTAAACTGTTTCAACAAAATACCTATTGTTTCAGAATTGCTGGGGGCAACTCAGCAAGTCGTTTGGCATATGTATTTCAAGCAACGACTGTGTAAATCAAGCTATTTTTAGGTACTCATGTTTTTCCTTTTCCACACAGCCCCATGCCAGTCTCCTTTTTACCGAGATCAAAAGGCAACTTTTTTCCCCTAAGAAAATACAATAATTGTTCCCTTAATTATTTCTTTCTCTATGGTCTCTCTCTCTCTCTCTCTCTCTCTCACCCCCTCCCTCCTCCTTCTCCCCCTTACATCAACTAATCTGGAAGCTTTTGAGATCAAAATGATTATTGGTTATTGGTCTGTCCTACTAATGACCATCACATACTTTTAAACTGTTTTCCACACTACTAAAGGGCAGTTCACATGAGTGTTTTCTGCTTGCAATGGGAGTACTGGGCCTGAGCTTTTTACATGGTGGGATCCATTTGTGCATCCAGTTCAGGGGTTAAAATGCCAAGTCTTGGGTCAGTATCAGAAATGCGTATCTCAGGCATTTTTGTGAGCCTGGGAGGGCTTATCTTAAAGCTCCCAGGCCCTCATTCCTGCTATGTCCATTGCGCTAATTCTGTGATTGACCTGGTTTTTGCACCAACTCATTATGCTCAGAAGTTAGAAAACTAACCTAGAAAAGCTTCGTAGCTTTCTTATGGCCTAGCAAGTTGAACTGTGTTCAGGGAGGATCCAGTGAGTAGTACAGGTGATGGAGAAGAGAGAGGGAGGACTGTAAGACTGAGAATAGGAGATAAGGAGATACGAAGGAAGCAAGACCTTCCTCATTTGAGGAGCAGTGAACTGTTAGTTATGTTCAGATATTTGTGGCATTACTGTTTTACTTGCTTCAGGTTTTTTTGCTACACTGACCTTTCCCTTTTTTGTATTATCAGCATGTTCCTTACAAGCATTCCTGATAGCTTTTTAGAAAGTAGAGAGGTGAAACATAACCAAAGTTGGGAGTGATTCACCTTCTAAGGCTGCCTGTCACATGAGAATAAATTATAAGCAGAGAGTGTTTCTACTTGACACTTGACTTTTTATGTACCTGCAGTATAACACAGTGTTCTAGGACACTGGTCTTGAGTGTTGAGTTCTGGGAACACTTTTGTCCCCAGAATTCAAGGACTGCATTCAAGCTCTGAGTGAGGTAGAAATGTTTATGTGCAATAGACCTTTTTAAGGGTCTGAAAGTTCAGGAGACCTGTGCTGTCTGCATAGTCACAAGTCAGTGTACTCAAAAAGCCCAATGACGAATTAAAAAAATACTTGACCACCTAGGCAAATGTGGTATCTCTTGGTGACTGTAAACCTCATTGCATATTTTAAAAGCTAACTTGACCATACAAGTCATAAGTCCAAGTTGAAGGAGTGTTAATTTCAGTGTTTTCCATCAACATGTTACAGACAAAGCCAAACAAGAACATTAATTCAACTAGTATGTCTTTCTTTGTCTGGGCTGAGGAGTAACCGCAGTTCAGAGCCTTTTTAAGCAAGCTTCTTTAGCTTACATTAAATGAATATTTGTTTCTCAAAAAAACACCCATCAAGAAATTTGCCTCCTGCACTGAGAATTCAGAGGAAGCAAACTCCCAAGCTGTGGATGAGGAATACCTGTTGTTAGATATCAGTGAATCACGAGTGATTAGCTCATTAAATAATAAGCAAAATACAGAGATGGAAATTTCTTCCCTGTAACAGGCTAATTAGATTCATGAGGATCTTCAGGGAGGACTCTTCAGTGCTTATGAATGTAAGGGTAAGTTGATCTTGCTGGTATATGGAGGGCTTTGAAGGATATAGCTGTACTGTGCTGCTGGTCTCCAACTGACTGTGTTCTCTAAAGTCTTTGTCTTGAACAGAGCTTTTTCTGCCAAGTGCTGGTTACTAGGTGTTCTGCTTAGTCATGTGCTGCAAGAAAACACAATCTAACTTGTAGAACAATGTACTGAATGCCTAAATTCTGGTCCAAATCTATGGGAAATCACAGGTACTTAGTACATCTGAAAATGCAGTGCTTGGCTCCCGATTGCCTTGCTTTGTAGCTTGTATCATTTAGTTAGCAGCCTTTTAAAGACCTGTAAAGAAGGTAATACTTTGAGTATTACCTTGTTTGTAGATCAGTGGTCTCTGATGGCAAGAGGAAAAACACTGTATGTATTATATGTTTTACATGACTTCTTTCTATGGAGGGGTATGGAATAGCTCTGTACTCAAAATAATCTAAGGATGTAGAAGTCTTGCAGGGGGCTTATGTTAGATTGACATGATGACGTGTAGCTGGAAAACGTAGGTGTCAGGTTCACAAGTCCTTTGTCGGTTTTGAAATAGAAGTGGTAGCTGTCACAACTACGGGCAATTAGAGAACAGCTCTTCACAGTTTAGTTAGTTATGTGTCAAATTGACCATCTTTGCAAGAGAGGGCTAAGTATTACCTCTAAATAGAGGCAGGGTTTATTTTGTTTGGTTTGGGTTTTTGTTGTTGATTGTTGGGAGTGCAAGAGAAAGGGAGGAAAGGGAGATGATGAGTATTTATGGCTCTGTCTGTACCACAGATGATATTTATAGCCTGTTGCATAAAGAGGACTTTAGAAAACTGTGTAGTGATGCATAAGGTATTCTATAGTCATAAAACCAGCATTATAAGTAATTCCACAGATTTAGGTCTCCAACTATTGCCAATTTTAGTTTCCCAGCTTGCATCTTCAAGGTATTTAATCCTTAAAGATCATACCAGAAGAACAGAGACAGCAGTTATTTTCTGAGAAATGCGCATGCTGAGGTTTATTCTTTCTAGCTTACCTTCCTGAGCTCCCTCTAAAAAGTAGCTGTTACCTAATTTTATCTGTGTGTTATGAGGACGCCTGGTATGTTGGCTGAAGTACTGTGAGATACTGAGCTTCTGGAAGCACAAGTGTGGGATCCAGTATTGATGATTGTTTGCAGGGGATATGAACTGGGGGGTTAACTACAGGGTTTGCTTCTTGACAATGAATTTAGTGGGGTTCAGGGCTCCTTAGAGGCTAGAACAAGTGCACTGCACTGGAAATTTTCTCAAAGTAGCATCTTTCGTTGTAACTGTTTTTTCCTTACGGGTTTTTAATAAGATGTTACATGATGGTGACAGGAGTGGGGTGGAAGGAATAGTATGTAGAGATTGAAGGTTTTTCTTCGACTGTTTTGCATTTTGGCACTGCGTGTAAAGGAAAGAAGCTTGTGATTCTAACCACTTCTAATGCCTGTGCTTCGGGATTACCAAAGCCCTTGCAGATGGAGGAGTCCTCTACATCATTTAATTAGCAATCAACTGTTCAAATTATTTCAGTGCAATAGAAGTATGCTGCATGGTTGTTTGGAGACCTCTGCAGTCCTGCTCTGAGCAGAGTACTGTATTAATGAACTCAGGAAAAAATGTGTATCTTGGCAACCACTTTTTCATTGTCAAGCTTATCAGTTCATTTTCTTTCCCTTCCCAGTTGAACCACTTGTTGTGAATTTTTACTAACTTTGTGCTCATTAAAGTAACTCACTTAGCTAGGCTACAGTATAATAAATTTTAAGTGCTGTTTCGGCACTCACCAGTATGGGTCAACCACACCACCTGAAATAGTTCAAATAACTATTTGTCTTCTCTTGCGGCTCAGGAAATACAACTCATCCCACACACGTACCATCCTCATCAGTTTTGCTTCTGTGCTATTGAGGCAACTCAGGTGATCTGTGTCTCAACTTAGAATTTGAAGCTCTCCTGACCTAGTTCAACTTGGCTTATTTGCCACAAATAACATAGAACCCAAACTTAGATATTCCCTCCCCTCCCCCCTCCCCGTTTGTTTTTCATTATTTCTTAGAAGTTCCCTTTAATGTCACAGAAAGGGAGCTTATTGTTGCTTAAGTTCATGGGGATTGACTTATTCTTTTTTGGAAATCTTCGGGTGGTGTTGAAGGAGCTTTTGAATGCTAATGGGATCTGGAGGAGTGTCGGTATTTTTTGTCTTTGTTTTCCTTGTTGTAACCATAAATAAATGTCTCAACTGTTTGACACAGATTACTTCTTCAGTGTTAGAAACATCAGAGCCTAGTCCCCTCTTCGCCTCTAGGAGGGGGCCACTGAAGAAAAAAGGATGTAATCACAAATAAGCCTTTTTTACTTTGGGCAAAGAGAGATGGTGACAGTCATTAAGGCCTTTTGTTATGCTGATGGCTTAAGTGTTGTTTCTGCTGGGAAGAGCACTTTGCTGCATATGGCCTCTTTTTTTGTGGTTGCCACTTTCAACTAGTTGATGTTTTTTTGGGTTTTTTTTTTCTTTCTTTTCTTTTTCCCTTCCAAAGACAAAAATGTTGTACCAATGTTGCAAAAGATGTAAATCAGTGAATTCATTGCTAGATACTTTTTACTTTGAAGCAAGTGCTCTTTTCTGTTGCTGGTGTGAGCACTGACTAATAATCTAGAAATACTTAAGTGTGCAAGTCTGCTGAATACTGCTTGGTGTTGAAGTGTGTGAAACAGGTGCCGTAGTCTCTTTTTATGTCTTTTGCACCACCTTTATGTCTTATTGCAGAATTAACAAGGATGGTATTGTAGGATGGGCATTCTCACTGCTTCTAGTTTAGGTGTGCACACTCCTTATCTTGTTTGCAGTCCTGCTTTATGCCTAACCTTGTCAGCCTCTCTTGGGATAGAGGGTTTAGCTTAGCTTTTTTTATGCTTATGCTGGTATCCTTCCTGTAGTGGAATGTATTCAGGTTAATCCACTGATGTGCAAACTGAAGATCTTTGAAGTTGGGGTTTTTTTTCAATGACAGAATGAAAAATTTTTGTCTTTCCTGCAGCATCCACAGATTTGTTGATCAGACACACAAATGAGATTTGGATTACTGAGGTTCAAGTTGTATAATGAAAATGGGTATTGTTAGCAGTTTAGCTTCTAATTCTTTTTTGTTCTCATATAGGGCTATAGTGACTCTTCTGTTCAGCTTTTCCTGTCTCGATTTACTAATTTTCTCAGACCACTAGGAAAAATCATATTATCCATTGCAGATAGCTCTCCACCATATGCATGGGGACTTTCTGATTAGAAAGGTAAACTTTTTCACATTTACCATCATGCCCACACTAGTCTGGTTTGGTTCTGGCCAGGCACTTTAAGTTAGGTACTGTCTCTTTGCTCTGTGGGATTCAGCTTGCTCCCAGAAGCAGCAGTGCTCTTCAGGTTTGCAGTTTTCAAGAACGTAAGTAGCTTCATGCAGGAAACAAGAAGTCAGGAAGTCTGGTTTTGTTTCAGAGTGTTGGGTAGGTCTGTTGATTGACCTCCCTTGCTCTCAGTTTTTCCTGTATCAAGGAATGGGAATCCTGCCTACTTCAAAAGCCTTATAATGCTTAATCTTTTTGTTAGTTTTGAAATCTTGAACACACCAGTCTTTCTAAAGCAAGAATATGAAGTGTAAAGTATTGGCCTTGCAGTGCAGGTTTTGTAAATATAAAATATTAATCTGTCATTCAAAGGAAGCTGTGATTTATGGTTTTTTAGTAGCCTGCTTTCTGAGGAAATAGGTCTGTGATCATATAAGCCTTATCCTAATCACCATTATGCTTCATTTCAAGGAGAGGGGAATTAAAATAAGAATTAAGAGATGCCATTTTTTCCTTTAAAAAGTAAAATAAAATAAATTATTGGTGATTGAATACAAGGGAGGCATCCTTTTAGTGTGTTTATGGGAGAACATGTGAAATGTTACTTCAACCCTTTTGTGAGACAAAGGAATTAGACTTTGAAACATCAGTACATGGGAAACTGGTGGAACCAATTTGATGAGACCAAAGTTGTGTGTGCAGTTACATTCAGTTAGCTTTACATAATGATTTTTATTCATCTTGTACCTGTTAGAGGCAAAATCTGTATAGATTCAAGACTGGACTGTGCTTCTGCAGGAGCCTCTTGGATCTTGCCACTTCCCCTGTCAAGAGAAAGGCCTACTTTCTTGTTGCTGCTCTTTAATTTCAGCCTTTATAGCTTTGTTAAATTAAAATCTGTGCAGCTTTGCTAGGGAAAGGAAGGGTGGTGCGTGCATATGTATTGCTGGATGAAAGAACAAACCTGTGGCTGCTGTTACTCAGCTTTCCCAATGCAATGCAAGAATCACAACACAGAAATGTGTGTAGGAGAAAATGCTTCATAGGATTGCAGTATTCATATGTGACTGCTTTTGTGGAGACACTAAGGTGTGGAAATGGATTTACCCTTCAGGAGGAATTACCAACATTCACACTCAGATTCTATTTTATTGAGGTAAGGTTCTCTGGTATCTTTGTTCTTTGTGTTACACTGACTTTGCTGTGTGCTTCGTTTTTGAAACAGTTTCTGTTCCTTCAGTTGACTTAAAGGTCATCTTCTCATGCCATGGCTGGCTGTATTTGCATCTTCTCTGATTATCTGGTGGAAGCTACTCCTTTGTGTTTTGCTGGATTCATCTGTGCAGTGTTCTCTCACAGTCTGTACTCCATCCTACAAGGTACTATTTCTGAACAGGCTGAATAATGCACTTCAGCTGTAGAATTCAGATTAGAAAAGGAGGAAAATGATCAGGTGATTTTGGTAGCTTACTTGTGGTTGTTGGACAGTTGCTTTTTACTTCTTATTCTCTACTTTCTTTTCATTTTTAACCTGTTTGTTTGGGTTTTTTTTCCTGCAAAACTACGGTCTACAAGATCTCATTTATTACTCAGGTTACAGTAACACCTGGGTGATTGAATTGAAGAGTGAGAATATGACACCTGTGTCTGCTGCCTCACAGATCTGTAGTGGGGACAAGCCTAGAACAGTGAGAATGTTTGGGAACAGGTCTGTAATAAGACCAGAACAAATGTTAGACAGAGCTGGAGGAGGATTCGAAACATTCAAACAAATAGGGGGTGTGTGTTTGTTGTAATTTGCTACTATTTAATTGCTATAATGGCAGAAAAGCCTTAAGTCATAGGAGGATAAAAGTAATACAGATGAGGGGGAGAGTTTATGCCTTTGCTCGTCATCTTCTTCAAAATGCTGAAATTCTGTATGTTTTTTTCCCGTGAATGAAGGCAAAATAAAGGAAAATATAATGCTTTCTGGAGAGCTGCCTGAGATCAGCGGTGAAGCAACATTAGCATTCAATGATTCAGTTAGATCGTAAGGGCCAAACCACGCAAGCCTTTGCTGTTACGTGGTCTGACTTGTCTGGGTACGTAAATCTCGTGATGTCTGACATTCTTAAGGCACCAGATTCTGAAGTTATCAGATAAGAAACTTTCTTATAAAAAAAGTAATAAATTATTGCCCTCCTGGTTTGGAGGGGGAGGTGAAGCTTCTGTTCACCTTAGAGCTTGCCATGCATGAAAATGTATTAATGACGGGGGATTCCTTTTTATACTAAGTTACATAATCCTGACCCTAACAGTAAAGAGCAGAAGGCATGACATCTTCTTGAACATGCAGAACTTCACCCCATATTCCCTGCTTTTCCAGTTTTGGTGCATGCAGTTGATTCTACTTGTATGTCCTCTTTGAAGGAAAGTTAAGGTGTTCAGTTTGGCTAGCAGTACACAGCCTTTATTTTGTTTTGTTATTCTTTGAAGTCCAGGCAAATATCCCTTACTTCCTGCTAAGGATTCTGGCGGATGTAGTTTTTGAACAGAGTTCTTGTAAAGGTAATGAAATAATCAGAAATACTGATGATATAATTGCAAATGAGCATGCTACTGAGAAATAAGAAAATCCTCAGCATGGTTTCTGTACCTTTTCAACCTTCAGAGCACTGATGGACTTCCTTCACATTTGTTAACACTTCTGAATACATGTAGAGAACTCCTTATGCTTTGACACGGTTTGCCTGCTTTTCAAAGAAACTATCTTGAGATTTCTGTGAGACTTATAACCTACCTTAAAGCAAAAAAAAAACAAAACTAAAACCTTCCATGTTGATTTGATCCTGTGCTTGCTTGGTTAGTTTGTTAGTTGGTTATTTAGCTTTCTAAGTGTCTGCTCCAGACTAAATAAGAATTGTGTGGTTTTTTACACACAGAGAATAACTTTATTCCAAATAAAACCCAAACCTTTCTGCCGTTTTCCAGGCCAAGATTCTGTTTGCCAAATTTCATTCCAGTTCTTTTTGCATAGTTAGAAGTTCCTCAATTTTGTGGTTACAGAAATGCTGACAAAAACAGTTGTATGCAATGATGTGTATTAGTTACAAACATTCAATTCATTTTTTCCTTTTAAGTTCATTCTTTCGTTAAGTTAGTTTTACACACTGCTGTTTGATGCCAACTCTTTCTCCCTTCCTTCCTTCTCCCTCTTAAATGGAGCTCATATCTGAGGGACAGTTTCTGTGCGGCTTTTTGTTGTCAGATTTGTAGCTTATCAAAGAGAAGCTATTCAATGTTTTTATTTAATGGGTCTATTTGATGCTGTCATTCACGTTGCTTTTATTTTATTTCTACCAAGACACTGATCTCATGGTTTTAATGGCCACTCTCTGTTGCCAAGTTAACTTTTGAATAGCCTAGGTTACACTTGTGTTTACCAGTCAGGCAGTCAACTTTTCAAAAAAGAATGAAAAAGCTTTTTTGTTTAGAAAAGGGAAGAAAGGAGGAGAGAGAAACGCTTGTTTCAGGTATAGACTTTTCCTGCACATTCTGAGTGCAGGGAGACTACTTCTTCCCTCACCCCACTAGCTGCCAGTAGGAATGGATTTATTTACTTTAGTGGTGCTACTCTTGGATTGAAAGCCTTCCATTGTTTGTCTGAGCTGGTATTTAGTTAACACTTGAGTGCTGCCTGCATGCAGCATATCCCAACTAGAGAAATGACCATATTGCACATAACCGTCCATTCTCTCCCTCCGCAGCCTCCCTTCAGCTACAGCATGTTTGGCTGGATTTTACTGTTCCATCTGTGGACTTAATATTTCTCTTAATCGTCTGAGATAACCTTTTAAAAAACTTAGGAAGTGCACGTATCTCTCTCTCTCTATTGCTTCCACAGCTAGTAGGCAATATCAGCATTCCGCAGCTGTCTGGATGAGCCAAATTTGGAAGCAGACTAAATCCTAGAGTAGTCTGTGTCTGGATTCATAAGGATAATTCCTTTGGTAGGAGGGGCACCCATCTTGTTCATAGTTGTTCTTTTAAGATGGTCTTCAGATTTCTCACTAGTTGTCATGTCCTATGTCTTTGAGAGGAGAGTATTGCTCTTAGTCTGATGTATCAGTAAACTTTTTAGTAACTGCAAGAAGGTGTTGCCTCTGAAATTCCTTTGCTATAGTATGCAATAAGAAACCATTAGAAGTGGCATGAGCAACATATTCAAGCATGTCTACACTGCCCCACGTAATCCTGTGTGGAAAAAATCCAAAAGTAGCGCTGACTAAAGAAAGGTACAGAGCAGCACCATGATGCAACCAAGAAAGTGGATGTAGTCATTTGGACATTGAACATGCTTAAATGCTGCCCTCCCCTTCCTCCTTCCTCCACACCCCCACACCCCCAAAAAAAAAGAAAAAGAGCAAAACTGGTTCTGATTTGTTTGAAGATCTTTAGAGCTTATTGATTCAGACATCCTCTTTAGTTCTAATGAGTAGTAGTACTGCTATAATACTATTAAAAAAAATAACATAACTTCCCCCAGCTTCTTTCTTGGAGATGGCTGACTGCTTATGTCCTCTGTTTGTGAACTAAGTTTCTAGCTTTTCCACCAAGATGGAGCCATGAGCTGCACACCCTCCTCTGCAGATATTTCTCCTCTAGGTCAGAAAATAAATGTTTGGGGGGTTCTTGTGTCAGTTTGTCTCTTCTCACCCCCACCTGACTACCTGCTGCCTCATTCCATAGCTTGATAAATGAAAACACCGTGCAGTTAATTTAATAAATCCTTTCAAAGAAGCATAGAGGAAGCAAGCAGGACTCAGCACGGTGGGGAAAAACACTCTCTTGTGATTTAGTGCAGCATTTTGCTGTACTTGGAGCTATAGAGTCTGATGAATGAGGAATGGCTCTTTTACTATTTCCTTCTCTAGTAGCCAAACTTAGCCCACTGCCTTTTTTTATTACTGTGGGGTTTGTTTGTTTCAGGGTTTTTGTTTGGGTTTTTCCATTTGTTTGGTTAATTCGGTTTATTTCTTTTTCCTTTGTGCCAAATGTTCAAGGAACTGCAGCACAAAATGTATGTCCATTACATGTGTGTCTGAATCGTGTGAAGTGAGAGTATGAGGTAGGCAAAGCTGTTGGCCTTCTGAGGGGTCTGAACTACGCAGCTCCTTAATTCTAGACTTTTCATGTGTGTGTATGACCATAATTTCTGAAGTTCAAGCCTTCATTTAATTTCTGAAATAAAATACTCTTTTAAAGCTTTCTTACATTAAAGTTACTGCAACACAATATAGCATTCAATTCCGTGTTTTCTTTGATAGCTTTGACTGCTATAGGAGTTTAATGAAAACATCTGTAAGCAGAATGGAAGCTAGTTTGATATTACTCCACTATTACTGCAAAATATAATCTCAGAATATTTCAGGCAGGGCATAGTAATAGTAACCATGGAAACTTTGCCTGAAGAGTGGAAAGGATGGGGCATCTGGTAGGCTCACTCACTTGTAGGCAGGAAAGAATTCCAGGTTTTGGTTTACATTGAGAAGGAGAACTGATAACGAGAAAAAGGGCTTTAATCTTGCTGCAGCAGTGACTGCTTTTTTTTTTTTTCCTACCTTTTTTTTTCCTGCCTGTTTTTTGGGTGGAGGTTTTGGTTGGTTTAGGGGTTTGGGTTGGATTTTTTTGTTTAATTTTTATGGTGGCTTTGGTTTGGGGTGGGCTGGGGGGGGTTGTTTTAATTTTATTTGATTTTGGGTTTGGATTTTTTAATTTTTTTAGTGCCTGACTATTTTGAGGTGGCTGAGTACTTCCTGGATCTTGACTGACAGAAACTAGGGCTGATGAGGGGATCCTAAGTCCTTGTCCCTAAGGCTACAGTTTCTAGTATTAAGTTTTCTCATGCTTGTATTAAAAGCTGTGAACACTATTAAGAGAAGCTCAGCAGCTTTGGCTGGAAAAATACACACACGGGTGAGAGAGCAGGACTGTTCATGATGATAAGGCATTCATAAGTTGTGGTGCCCACCTTGAAGCTCCTACTAGTTGGCTTTGAAACATTGACTTCTGATTTCTTTGCAGCACCCTGGCTTTGACCGATCAGTTCACAAAGTGTGCGTGTGTGAGAGCAGTGTATTTCTAGTGTGCTTGTTATGCAAAGTTTTTTATTTTATTTTTGGTTTTGTTTAACTCTGGCTTAGGAACAATAGTTTTTAACTTTACAGTATCTCATGCAGTGGATTCGTGCTTCAGCCTGCGTAGAATGTGGCTTTCCATCCATGCTGAGTGCCTCATTTATAGAATCATAGAATAGTTAGGGTTGGAAAGGACCTTAAGATCATCACATTCCAACCCCCTGCCATGGGCAGGGACACCTCCCACTAAACCATGCCTCCCAAGGCTATATCCAGCCTGGCCTTGAACACCGCCAGCGATGGAGCATTCACAACTTCCCTGGGCAACCCATTCCAGTGCCTCACCACCCTCACAGTAAAGAATTTCTTCCTCATATCCAATCTAAACTTCCCCTGTTTAAGTTTGAACCCATTACCCCTTGTCCTATCACTCCAGTCCCTCATGAAGTGTCCCTCCCCAGCATCCCTATAGGTCCCCTTCAGATACTGGAAGGCTGCTAGGAGGTCTCCACGCAGCTTTCTCTTCCCCAGGCTGAACAGCCCCAACTTTCTCAGCCAGTCTTCATACGGAAGGTGCTCCAGTGCCCTGATCATCCTCGTGGCCCTCCTCGGGACTTGTTCCAACAGTTCCATGTCCTCTTTATGTTGAGGACACCAGAACTGCACACAATACTCCAAGTGAGGTCTCACAAGAGCAGAGTAGAGGGGCAGGATCACCTCCCTCGGCCTGCTGGTCACGCTCCTTTTGATGCAGCCCACGATACGGTTGGCTTTCTGGGCTGCAAGCTCACACTGAAGCCGGCTCATGTTCATTTTCTCATTGACCAATACCCCCAAGTCCTTCTCCTCAGGGCTGCTCTGAATCTCTTCTCTGCCCAACCTGGAGCTGTGCCTGGGAGTGCTCCGACCCAGGTGTAGGACCTTGCACTTGGCATGGTTAAACTTCATCAGGTTGGCATCAGCCCACCTCACAAGCGTGTCAGGGTCCCTCTGGATGGCATTCCTTCCCTCCAGTGTATCAATTGAACCACACAGCTTGGTGTCATCAGAAAACTTGCTGAGGGTGCACTCAATCCCACTGTTCATGTCTCTGACAAAGATGTTGAACAAGACCGGTCCCAGCACCGATCCCTGAGGGATACCACTCATTACTGGTCTCCAGCTGGACATTGAGCCATTGAGCACAACCCTTTGTGTGCAGCCACCCTGCCAGTTCCTTATCCACCGAGTGGTCCACCTATCAAATTGATGTCTCTCCAACTTAGAGACAAGGATGTCATGTCAGACAGTGTCAAACACTTTGCACAAGTCCAGGTAGATGACATCAACTGCTCTACCCCTGTCCATCAGTTCCGTAGCCACATCATAGAAGGCCACCAGATTGGTCAGGCAGGATTTCCCCTTAGTGAAGCCATGCTGGCTGTCGCCAAGCACCTTGTTGTTTTTCATGTGCCTCAGCATGCCTTCCAGGAGAATCTGCTCCAAGATTTTGGCAGGCACAGAGGTGAGGCTGACTGGTCTGTAGTTCCCCGGCTCATCCATTTTCCCCTTCTTGAAAATGGGGGTTATATTTCCCTTTTTCCAGTTGTCTGGAACTTCACCTGACTGCCATGATTTTTCAACTATGATGGACAGTGGCTTAGCAACTTCATTTTCCAGTTCCTTCAGGACCCACAGATGGATTTCATCAGGTCCCATGGACTTGTACATGTTCAGATTCCTAAGATGGTCTCGAACCAGATCCTTTCCCACAGTGGGCCGAAGGTCTTCATTCTCACTGTCCCTGCGTCTGCCTTCCAAGACTTGGGTGGTGTGGTCAGAGCATTTGCCGGTGAAGACTGAGGCAAAGAAGTCATGAAGAACATCAGCCTTCTCCAAATCCAGGGTAGCCAGTTCTCCTGATGGCTTCTGGAGGGGGCCCACATTGTCCCTAGCCTGCCTTTTATTTGCAGTGTACCTATACAATCCCTTCCTGTTATCCTTAACATCCCTAGCCAAGTTTAATTCTAAGTGGGCCTTAGCTTTCCTAACCTGGTCCCTAGCTTCCCGGACAACATCCCTATATTCTTCCCAGGCTGCCTGTCCTTGCTTCCACCTTTTATAAGCCTCTTTTTTTCCTTTGGATTTTCCTCAGCAGGTCCTTATGCATCCAAGGAGGTCTCCTGGCCCTCCTGCAGCACTTCCTTCTAGTTGGGATGTGTCACTCCTGGGCTTAGCAGCAGGTGATCCTTGAATATCAACCAGCAGTCTTGGGCCCCCCTGCCCTCTAGGGCTATATCTCATAGAGCCTTACTGAGCAGGTTCCTGAAGAGGCCAGAGTCTGCTCTCTTGAAGTCCAGGGCAGTGAGCTTGCTGCACGCTCTTCTCACTGTCCTGAGGATCTTGAATTCAACCAGCTCATGATCGCTGCAATCAGGGCTCCTCTGGAGTGTCACTTTTACAATCAGCCCTTCCCTGTTGGTGAGGACAAGGTCAAGCATGGCACCTCTCCTTGTCGGCTCCTCTATTACTTGTAGAAAGAAGTTGTCTTCCACACAATTGAGGAGCCTCCTGGATTGCTTGTGCCGGGCCGTACTGTCCCTCCAACAGATATCAGGGTGGTTGAAGTCCCCCATGAGAACAAGGGCCTGCAAGCATGAGGCTGTTCCTGTCTATCTTGTCTCTATCATCTGGATGAGTGCTTCATCCACCGAGTCCTCTTGGTCAGGTGGTCTGTAACAGATCCTCACGATAATGTCACCCATTGCTGTTCTCCCTTTAATCCTGACCCACAAACTCTCTATTGACTGCTCACCTGTCCCCAGACAGAGTTCCATACTCTCCAGCCTATCCTTAACATAAATAGCAACTCCCCCTCCCCGCCTACCCGGCCTATCCTTTCTAAAGAGCCTGTAACCTTCCATTCCAACACCCCAGTCATAGGAGCCATCCCACCATGTTTCTGTGATGCCTGTGATATCATACCCCCATAGACGTGCACACATCTCTAATTCCTCTTGTTTTCTCACAAATGTTGATACAGAGGGCTACATCAGAAAGTATAATGCATTAAAATCCATGAATGAATGTCCCTGTAGGATCTGCAAATTTTGTGCCCTTTCTGGTCCAGAAGGTGCATAAAAAATTACAGCATGCAACAATATTTAATGTGGATTGCTCAAAACCTCTTAACAAAAGGTCAAGCTTTGGTACTGCTCAAGGAGGTTGTAGTGATTTTTCCCAACAAAAAAGGGATAAAATATCTTCTTCCTTCATTGTCTCCCTTTCCATACACACGATTTCTTCAAGCACAGGAATTGAATGAAGTCTTTGAAAAAAAAACAGAAAGCCCATACAATGCAAGTTGAATTTCAGGTATGCTTTGATTAAATTTAGGTTCCTGGATGGAACAAATTCCATACTCTTTTATAGTTTTAAAGAGAGAGCCTGGAAATCTGTGATCTGTTGATTTTGTCTTGTATATGTTGGTAAGGGCTGATACAAATACTCTAGCTCTGATCATATAGCCTTATATGGAGAAGGAGACTAGCAAATTCAACTATATGAGGGTTTTAGGTGTCACATAATAGCATAATTTTCTTGCTTTCTTGGCAATAGTTTTCATGAAGCAAATTTGAGATCAGCTAGGTGCCTTGATTTAGCATTTCTTGCAATAACTTGTTAGCAAGGTGGCCTTTTATTTGCGACACCTGGAACTGATTGTAGAACTCAGACATCCTCTTACGTGTGTAGAAATATAAATAGAAGCAGAAGTGATACAATGATCAGAGTATCTGCAATCAGAGAAAATGCCATCTGGTGCCAGAGCAGAAGAAAAGAAGTTTGAGCTGGCTGGATTCAGGCACCAGCTGGATGCTGGTAGGGTCAGTCTCAAATGCAGACATCCCGGAAGTACAGGAACAGTCTTTTTAAGGCTAAGGTTACTCTGTGAGACTTTGCCCCTATGCGGAAAATGTAGTTGTTACTAACAAAATTACTCACAGTCTTTAAATTTACTCTTCTGAAGACTTTATATTGTTACTTTTGTGTTTTGATAGTTTGCGATTCAGGTTTTGAATGAGGTTTGTTTGGGAATTGATGCTTTGAAGCAGAAATTGAATGCATACAAAGTAAGATTATAGTTTACTGGGTTTGTTTGAAATGACTCAGTAAGGTTTGAGAGATTCTTTTGTCTTTAATGCCACCTCACTTGTTTCTGCTGTCTTTTCCCAGTTCACTGCTCCGCTATGGTGGAAACCTCTCCCTTCAGAGTGCCATGAGTGTTCGATTCAACAGCAACGGAACCCAGCTGCTGGCACTGCGTCGGCGCCTTCCCCCAGTCCTCTACGACATTCACTGTCGGCTGCCTGTCTTCCAGTTTGACAACCAAGGGTACTTCAACTCATGTACTATGAAAAGCTGCTGTTTTGCAGGTGATCGTGATCAGGTAATAATCAAACAATGCTGTCCTCAGTCTCCAGAGTTTCCATTAGTGTTTGAAAACACCTGTAAGTTGCCTGGGAGATGAAACAGGAGGCAGGATATGTGTAGGCTTACCTCAGAACTGTTTGGCAATGTAGGCTCTGAAAGAAAAAAAACATACACCAAAGTATGTGGTAAATTTTACTTCGATTTGACATGATGCAGTACTTTTTTGGAAGGTGATGATCACAAGAAAAATATTTGCAGAGGCTTTTTAGGTCAAATTAATATGATTTTAGAAGGATGAGTAGACAATATTATCTGCATACGATAAGCAAGCATCTTCCTTGCATTTCATTATTGCTTAGTGCAGTAGAGGCAATCCCACAAAACATAAATATTGTGTATTTATGGAGTTATTGATTCTTATTTCAAATTGTTAAGTTTCTCTTTTAATACTGCATTACTTGATCAGATTATAGATTTTTATAGTTCAGTGTTCTGTAAGTGGTGATGGCAGGTGGTTAGGAAGGAATAGTTTACTTCACTGAGGCAGGACTCTGCTACTTATCACAAATAAATAGGTCGCATAAGGGGACTAACAGCAGTTTGTATGATACTAGAACTTGGTATTGTCTTTGGACAGCTGTATTTAATAACCACTAACTCTGCTTAAGGACAAAACGAAGTATTTTCAAGCCATGATAGTATAGTTAAGATCTGAAAATTTATTAGCTGTCATCAGTAAAATTCCTGCATTAGAATTTGGTCATTAATTCTGTTGCTGCTGCTGCAGGAGGCAGAGTTGAGCTTCTTTCAGTTTGCAAGTAGGAAATGTATTTACGTCACTGAACTTGAGAAGTGTTTCAGAGTTTTACATAGCTTTTGGCAGGAGGAATGTGAAAATGTAATAATAAAACCATCTTTAAAAAATAGAGTGATTTACTATAAAGAATGGACAAACACATGTCTTATTTAAGAAGAAAGCTGCTGTTGACTTGTGGGCCATTATTTAGCCAGCCTAAAGATGATACGTTTCTCTTGGAAGTCAGAGTAGGCCCCTATGCGTTCTGGCACATAGTTTAGCTTCTTCTCTGTTACTGAAGATCAAGATAAAAGTGTCTGTTGTTGTGATTTCTAAGCCATTTTCTTATGAGTATGGTGTTGTTTTAATGCGTTCAAAACCAATTATGTGTGGTCTGCACGGGTAGTTCATGTGATGAAGTTGCATTTCTATTCTATATTTTAACCCTGAGAAAAAAGGGATATCCTTAATTTATCAATGCTTAGAAATCCTTAACTCATCAGTGCTTAGAATGTAGTTGCATTGAGGAAAAAAGTGAACTGCTGAAAGGGGGAGGCATTTCTCACCTAGCAGAGGTGATGCAAGACCCTTCACTGATTCAACTTCTCAACCTGGCAGAAGTATTTACTTCAGAGGGTTCTGGCAAGTGTCTGAATTCAATAGAAGGAAGAGATCAGAGGGTGGGTGAGAGATCAAGAGATGGCTTTTCAGTGCTGTGAGATTCGGCTCCTCACAAGTACAGCCTTTGCTAATCTTTCCGCGAAGTTTGTACAAGGAAAATGGCTTTCTCACACGAAGTTTTCTGATAAATCAAGACCATCAGGGTTTAAAAAACAACAGCCATTAGTGTCTTAGTACTTGACTTTGGAAGTTTGCTGTAACATAGTGGTTAAATCTACATAGAAGGTGAGTAACACCATGTTCCATATGGAGCTGTTGGATTTTCATATGGCAAAAACTAACAGATTGCAAGCTGAAAGCACACAGCCTATGAGTCCTCTTAGAGATCACCCTCACATTTTAAGGAATTAAATATGTAAGTTCCCATAATGATCAGATGCGTTATTCTTACTTTGACAAGGTATGTGTGTTAATACGATTTCTTTGTACAAATTAAACACTACTGGTTGAGAACACTCTGAGTAGTTGAGACTACTGGTTGCAGAACACTCTGATTGGTTTGTCTGTGGATGGCAGTTAGGCTCCGTATAGTAATCTTTTCTCAGTATTGTCTTTTTAGCACCCACAAATTGTGACAGGTACTCAACAGGACATGTATCCAGAACTCCTGACTCTAGAGGAGAGCTTGCTACCTGCAGGTATGCAGTAATCTGCATACCAGCTCATTTTATTGGAGTGTCTGTGGTGCAAGTAGATTGAAACCTCTTAATGAAAAATGAAATACCATTAATGCTTTAAGGAATAAAACTCAGATTCACCTGTTAAACTAAATTATTTTTACTTTTTTAAGTTTAAAAGAAGATATTCTGAAATACTTAGGTGGTTTTGAGTTGTTGCAGGTATTTTGGATGTGAGGGTTGTAGCACTAGCTAAGTGACAGGAATCTTGCAAAGATGAGCAGCTGCTGTTGTTTTCCTCTAAAAGCGTTATTGCCCTAGTCCTTGTGACGCTGTTGTCAGGGAATAGTACATGCAAGAATTTTTCCTAGAAATGCCACAGTCAGACTTTTGCTGATTCTTACAACTACCAAAGCTTGAGAGGCAATATTCAGGTGGTGGTTTATTTGCACCCATTTATGGTTACCTCCATTTGCTCCTGTCTTTTGTGCATGTCTGGAGTTTAATGATCTCATTCACATGACACTGATTTTTCTTTTCTCTTTAGGAGAGCTCTGGTACTGGTAGATAAACCTATTCAAAATTGTTTGGCATGTGTGTTATCCAGGAGTTCACTTGAGTCATACAGCTGTGAAAGGGAAGGAAGGGTGAGATAGGCTGGATGAATCAAGCATGACTATCAGCTGCCCACTCCCTCCCTGTTGGCTGTAGAGGTTTATTTGAGAGCAAAATTTACCCATCCTTCTGGTACAAGGATCCAGGCCCAGAATTTTAAAAGCAGTTCATTTAGGCATCTGACTCCCACTGACTTTACCCTTGTGTGCACAAATGTTTGTTTACATACAAATCATAAAATGTGTGAAAATCTTAAGTTGTGTCAGGCGACTGGAGGAGTTTCCATTCTTCTTGTTAGCATTAGGATTTAGGAAAAGTTATTTAAATATTAAGGATTTTTAATTGCTAGACTCATATGGAAAAATATCTTCTTGGATCTGAGGATACAGAAAGTATTAAAGGAGCTCAGGTACCCATATGCATTTTTAAGTGTAGGAGCCTCAGAGGCCATGGTGATGGGCAGCAGCAAAAAAAGACCCACAGAAACCAACCACCACCACCACCCCAAACTAAAATAGACCAAAAGCTTTTCTTGCCAAAGAATTGTTGCCTGTGTCATGATGATGAATGTTAACAGCTCATTCCCGTTTTTTCACTGTGCAGATGATGTGAAGCTCTATAACTGTATTATTGTAGCTGTAAAATCAACTTCCCATTGCCTCCTTGAAAAAAGGTGGGGATGGGGAGAAATAAATTGTACCCTGTGAATCAAACAAAAAGTTTCTTGACTCTGGCATGCCCTCAGACATTACATCACCACTCAGCCTTTTCTGTTGACATTATGCTGGTATAGGAATGCACCGCTCTGCAGACTGCTCCAACTCCCTATAAAGTTACAGCCTTCATTATGTTAAGTCTACGTGCTAAATAGCCCCAGTTAGGGACAACCCAGTTTTTAGCAGGACAGACTTACTACATGAATGTAACCCTTCCCGGAACAGGATTATCTGTGTAGGTGCCAGGAGTTTTAAATGGTTGTAATTGCATTTGTGAAGAAATACAACTTTTCTTCTGTGTTCTTAGATTTTTGTCATCTAGCTTAAAGGCCATTTATCTCAGTAAGCTGTACTTATCCATGTCTAGCTTTAAAAACTAAACAGAAAAAAGTAAATTATTCTTCTAAAGGATATATTGTGAGTTGCCTGTGCACAGAGAAGACTTCATGAATAGTAGCTTACTGCAGTCATCATTTCTTATTATATGAAAAGCACTTAGAGTGAAAATATGTTGCTCTGCTTAGATAAAAAGGAAATCAATGTCTTACTTTGTCTTAAGTTGGCTTCTTCTAAGAATTACTGATGAGGTTGTGTTTTGTTTTTTTTCTGTATCTAAATTGCACTTTAAATCCCAGCTACATGCATAAGATTACATAGATCTAAAATACACAAGTAATTTTTCTGGCTATGAAATTTATTTATGTATTCCTCATTACTTCTGTTAATTGACACGGGAGGGTCACACTGAAAATGTCTCTTCAAAGTCAGGGTCTTGACAGAAAGGGCTGGGAGTTTTCTTTAACCCTTCTTAATTCTGGTTGCCTCTTCCCCCATTCCCTGGGACATCCTGCCAGCCCCATTTCCTGTCTCTTCTGCATTCCTGTAAGCCCTTGGGGGATGTTTTTAGACCTCTGGACGGTAATGCATTAGCCTGAAGGGACCTATACTGCAGCTAAATTCTGCTGGAGTGAAACCCTGGCTAGAAAGACTTTGAAGTTTGCAGGCTTCATGTTCCACATAGCGCATCGCAGGAGATCTGCAGTTCAGTAGCATCCCTTGTACAACTGGGGAGAGGGAAGGGAAGAGCTAGCAGGAATGCACTGCTGAAGATGACACACAAAAGGTGCCGCACTCGACAGTGCTTCTTGTTGAGGTGTTAAAACTAGGCCTTGTCTAGATACTGAAAAAGCAACTGAATTCTGAAGGATTTTGACTACGGGAATATTTGATTTAATGTGTATTTAAAAAGGTAAAATAACATTTGGCTGAAGAAGACAAAAGAGAGCAGTTGGGGAACATGCACTTTCAGCTTTGTACAGAAAAGTCTCCTTCATGCGCTCAGCTAAACTTGTTGCTTTCTTTGGAACATAATAGGAATATTTTCCTTGCCATCAAAATCTGCAGTAAGGGTTTCTAAGTTGCTTTTGTTCATGAATAAAGTTGCTGTTATGGCCTTTCTGACTGGCCATAAGGCAGCTGTAAAAATGTTGATGGATTGTTCCTGATGATGCTTCTGTAAGCATTTAAAACTGCCCCACACAGAGTTGGCTGCTTATAAGATTAGGGATTTAGGGAGTGGGAATACAGATTTTTGGCTTTGAATTTTATGTAATAGAAGCAATTTACGTTTTTCCAGTCTGCTGTGTCACAGCTTTTTTTTCCCCACTTCATGAGATAGGCATGCTACTTACTGAGCAGCAAAGTTCGTTATAAAAAACCTTTGGATATACCTGCTTGATTCTCAGGCCAAGATGGAAAACTTTTCTCTTTTTTTGTGCCAGTTTCAACCTCCCTGAATAACAGTCTCGAGCAGTACAGGTTGCAAGCTTCTATCCTGACTAGTATGAAAAGAGACCCTGTTTTCAAAGCAGACATGTTTTTTAATACCACAGTGCTGTGATCTCTAGTTGTAGATTACTCTTTGAATTTGTTAAATACTGTACAAAAGACACAATTTGCAACCCAGAATTTATTAGAAAGCAGAGGATAAAAGAATATATAAGTATCCTTTCTTGTAGGCAAATTATTTTCTTAACCACAAGTTTTTCCAAAATACATTTCAGGATTGGCTTTCTTGGGCTGTACTGGCACTCACCACACCCCTGTAGAAGGTGAAAGGTTGAAATACATAAATGAGAAGAAATATATTGAATGTCTGATTGCAATTTATATGGTATTTTACTGTTTTAGCTGCTGAACCAGACTGCCGCTTTGTTTGTTTGCTTGTTGCTTTTTGAATAGGAAGAAGTCTTTACCTCCTCCATAAATGTGTCCTTACCTCTTTTTCCCTCTGGTCAGTGGGTATTCTTAACAATAGAAATATGATTTGGAAACAAATCTGTGGGTTTTCTACCTGTATCCTTAGCACTAAATTCTCATCAAATGGTAAATGAAGTATTGGTTGTTTTTAGAAATAGAGAATATCGCAAAGGAAATCTCATTTATAAGGAAGACATGAAGATGTGTACAGCAGTTTTGGCATCACAAAAGGCTCAGAGGCAGCTACAAAAAAAAAGTTTTGGTTGTGTTCCATCAAACATTTTTCATGCAAAATACATGATGTAAAGCAAGACCACTGTTCACAATTGTGATATTGTATACACACAAAGCATATATGTGTATATGAGGTGACCTTTCTTCCTTTTTATTTTTTTATAGCTTGCTTTCTTATGCCCTTTGAAATAGTTCTATGAGAAGCAGATTATGGTGATTTCATTGGGATTTTGTTGGGCTCAGGGATGACTTCCCATTTGGGTTTTCTGGTATTTAGTAGCGGGGTGTAATTATACTACTGCTTTGGTCTCAGTAGTTACTTACAGGGTCTCTCTCCTCTGCATGGCTGCCTCTTTATAAAATTAGTATTTCTAAGCAGTCCATAATTCTGGAACCCTCAGGTCCTCTATGAGATTTGAAATTGGCCATTAGGCATGAAAGTTTTTGGAGACAGATGCCACAAAGAACAAAACAGCGTAAACCCTGTTTCCTTAAGAAACCTTTCCTCTTTGGAAAAATGTTCAGTTTTTATATTCTTTGTGTAAATGGATTCCTTCTCCAGCGTGCTGATTACTATGAATTTCAATCTCCTTTGTACAAATAATCAATGTTTTCAGATTTCTGTGATGCTTCAAGTCAAACTGTGGTTTCCTCAGTGCATATCCCACTACAGAGATGTGCAGGGCAGTTCTTCTCATAAGCTCAAGAGGAGCTAAGATTTCAACCTAGCAGACTGCCACCAATCCAGATTCTTCATCTGTTGTAACAGAAAAAAGTAAAAGCCTACACCCCACCATTGAGTTACATTATATTACAAGCAATGTATGGAGGGACTGTACATTCTGTCTCTTAAAGAAGCTGTGTAAAGCACCAGCAGAACTGTTCCAAAGTTAGATGCCTTTGAGCTTCTTCCCTTTCATATGGATTTTGCATTACTTCAAGAAGCTAAGAAAATGAGAAAGATTCCATCTACTCTGATCTTTCTGCCTCAAGTTTCATTAGCCCCTCTGAGGAAAGGACAAACAGGCTCAAGTTGAGTGGGAACTGAGATTCAGGTTTAGTCTCGTTTAGAGCTGACTCATTAGTGGAGCTGTAAGCAGCATTGTGGAATTTGAGCCTCTCATTCTCCTGCTAGTAGCTTAGAGGCAATCAGTTTTCAAATGGTTACCATCTCTGTGCTGTTACCCATGGTCTCATTCATACATTTGTGATTATATGGTGATAAAGCTTTTTGGTTTCAGCTTTTAAGACAAATTCTCCTATGTTCTTGTTCTCTCCTAAATTAGTAGGGCCATTCAGAAGACTTGCTGATACTTTTGGAAAAATGATCCGTGTCTCCTGGTCCATTGTTTAGGGCCAGAAGCTTAAAATATCTCAGATACAGGTCATAAGCAAGAGGAAATTTTATGGAAACAGGAAATGTGGATGTTGCAAAATGTAAAATAAGGTTTTATTTAGATAGAATTTTATTGAAATACTCCATATTCAGTAGCACCTGAGGGAATGCAGCTTGTGGGATTTTGAAAGCTTTCAAACTAGCAGTGGTAAGAACAAAAGTAAAATCCCCAGTGGTAGTACTCTACCAAACACAATGTTAATGCTACTGTTACGAGACTATAGCTGCAACAGATTAGATCTCCATTTATTTATATCAACTGCTGTAATTTCCTTGGTAAGAGAGAAATTGAGAAGAGTGGGGAGCAAAGAAATTCTGCCAGATTCCTGATGATAGTTCATTTTAAGCATTTTACGTGTACTTGAAGTTCAGACTGAATTTGTGTTTTCTCCAGCAGTAGGCTCTAACCATGCCTGAGAGTTTTCTTCCTTCTAAGGCAAACTTCTGAATCAGCAGCTTGGAGTCATCTGGAAGCCTTTTCCTGTCATTGTTGCTAACAGCTAGACATAGAAGCTGATTCTTCCCTTCTAAAAAAACCTCCAATATTAATTATTCGCAACTGGTTTTCTGTCTAATCTGATGTTCATGTGAATATTGTGAATGTTGATTTCTGAAGTCATGGTCAGATACAGCAGCAAAAAAATGCAGACAATGAAACAGGTGGTTTTAATATTGGTCTCTCCCCCCAGACATCTGAGCTCCTCACACAGTGTCTGGTCTGATTCAGAATTCAGCACTGTACTGGTTCTTGAGGTTATATTCTGCTTGGGGTTTGTCTTTTTGAGGGGGAGGGCAGGAGGAATGGAAGCACTCACTGTCTTAGCCATTTACTTGCCTCTCTGAATGTGCATGGTTTTGCCTCTTACTGGCTTGTCTCTGTGATTTGATTATCTGGGCCTTTGTTCGGAAAGTGAGTGAGTAGAAGGTATTCTGCTAGGAATTGCATTTTTCACATCCACTCAGGTCCAAAAATCCTTGGCCACAATTAAAGTGGAGTCTGAGCATAGGCAGCGTGACATTATTTCATTTGCCCTACCTGAACCCCTTCTTTTTAATTTCCTTTCTGTTTCTTCCTTTTAAAAAGTCTACTCCATTCCCTCAGGAGTTCAGCCCTATCAACTAGGGTTTGGTGCACTTCGTAACAATTACTTCTTTAAAATTTCCTGTAGTAGGGGCTGACTTTTGCATTTTCTCAATCCTTATTCTCCAACTTTCAACTAATGTGGAAAACTGTTGCCTATTGTTATAGTACTAGTACATCAAAGACAAATTTTAACAGATGATGATGTAAATGTCCTAGTAATGTCAGTCCAGCTGTACTCTCCAGAGGCCTTGGGTTCCCATTGTCTTGTGCAAAGAATACTAATTGGAATTGAGTTTCTTTTCAAATGTCATGGAAGAGGCATGTTTCTGGCTTCAGCAGTTTGAGTGTCTGCTCGTGAAGTTTCACTGGGCACATTTTTTCTTGCAGTAGCTGCAGCTGGGAAGTTGTGCTTCTGGCAGTCTCTTGATCTATCTGAAAAGCCATGTTCTACTTCTTAGACCCCTATCCCCTGATCTTACAGAAAAGGATCAAAGAAATGCATTTGGGGATTCAATTCTATATTGTGAGAACAGCAGCAAAATATGTACCCTAGAGATATCTTAACAGGGTAATTGTGGAAAACAATTCTGACTTCTACAGCAGCAATAGTGGAATGGCAGGGATACCAAATAGTGGATATTTTGTGCAATGTGATCTATTTCTGATAATTATTGGCAGAGCTGACTATCAAAATAAAATTTAAATTTGTATTAAAAGTTTGCAACTTGCAGCCTATTGCTTACAACATCAAATTTGTGTAGATGATTTTTATCAATATTTGATAAGTGCTTTTGGCACTTAGTGATGGCTGTCTCAGTTGCAAGATTAAACCCGTAAGTACTTCTTCAGAACAGTTCAGATCCTGAGCTGAGCTTTGTTCCTTGACTAGGCATAAATTGCAATGTGGATGCTTTATTCATCCCTGCTCATTTTCTTTTAATTCACTCCATAATACTTTGGCAGAGGGTATTTGATTGGTGCAAATGTCGTTAGGCTAGAGAATGGTAATAAAGCAGAAGGACTTCATGGTGCTTTTAAGTAAGTAGCAGCTATCTCAATTTGAGATGTTTGTATTGAGTATCTCCACTGTTGGAGATATCAAAAAGTCATCTGGACATGGTGCTGGGCAGTTGGCTGTTAGGTGACCCTGCTTGAACAGGGTGGCTGAACCAGATGACCTTTGGAGGTTCCTTCCAGCCTCAGCCATTCTATGATTCTGTGAACTGCTTTAAGATATTTTGCCAATTTATTTCTTCAAATCACCCAGATGTGACCACCTGAATTTATGCAAGTCCACGTACTGATCTGCAGCTTACGCCTCTGTTTATGTAGCCTCCGTCTGTCTTCCCGTTGGAGTCTTTATGAAGCTCTGATGGGTGATGAAGTGTAAAGGTTTCAGATGGGCATTTTCCTAACACTGCGCACCTCTTCCCCCTTCTTCCTTTCCTGCCTCCCAACCGCAAAAGCAACCCCAATCCACCAAGACAATTATTTCCCTCTTTATTTTTATAATCTTTGGAAAAAAAATAATCAGAAGAGAGATTTGGAGATCTTCTCTCAGAGCAGGGTGTCCTCAAAGTCAGATCAGGTTGCTCAGGGAATTGCCCAGGTGAATTCTGGATTTGTAATGGTGGATATTCCACCACCCTTCTGGGGCTGAGCTGCAGTATTTGTTATGCTTCTCCTGAACATGTTGTTCCTTTGTGTTTAGCTGGAATTTCCCTTGCTATGACTTGTGACTTCCTGAGCATCCACTGCATGCTTCTGACAAGAGTCTGTCCCAGGCTACTCTGTATTCCTTCAGGCAGTGGGAGACTCTTGAGGTCTGTCCCTTGACTTTCTCTTCTGGCTGAAAAAGGCCAGTTCCCGTAGCTTTTCCTCACAGGTCACATGCCTTCAGCCGGCCCTCCTCCACTCTCTCTTTGATTTATTAGCGTCACTGTTTTATTAGGGGACCTAAACTGGACACAGTACTCCAGATGTGGCCACAAAAAGTGCCAGGTAAGGGGAATAATTACTTGTCTTGACCTGGTTGCGCTCTTGATAGTGCAGTCAAATTGCCATTAGTCCACATCACTGCTGTCTCCAAAGCAAGGCAGAGTATGCTCAGGTCACTGGTCTTCGCAGGTATTATGTTCTAGTTCCGTGGCAATGATATGCCAGGTTTCCTAGAGAACTGGCCATTGATTCTTTCAGGACGCACAGTGTGTTTTTCTGCAAATCAGTTTGGAATCTCACAAACACTTCATTCTCTGCATGTACATAATGTGCTTTTTCTGTGTTGCATGCCTGGTGCAGGATATCTGCAATCTGTCGCTTTAGTCATTGTTGGTAGGTTTGTTTGATTTATAATGTAAAGTGCTAAATGACTCATATTGAGGAGTTGTTAGATTTTTGTTTGTTAAAAAAGGGTGTTACGGGTATAAATTCAAGATACTGAGCTTTCTAGGTGGTTTAGGAGTCTCCATTTTTTCCCACATGTCGTAGGCAAATAAGTTGCTGCTTCAACCACACAATTTGGTAGTAAATACTAACAATTGGCAACATCTTTATGGCTTTAAACAAGACTTTTTTTTTTTTTCCATGTAGCACTTCTTCTGTAACAAAACATGTTAGCGGTACTTCCTTTCTGATTGCTAGGAGGTTGCCTATATGAGCTTAAACCCTGACAGAGCCCTAGTCTGTGGAGTTTTGGCACAGTGGCTCAGCCTGCAGTGGGCTAACATTTATGAGCAGTGAAATGAAAGGGAAAGCACATATCCCTGGCACTGCCAGGTCAGTTTGGCAGAGGTAAACTGCCTGAGTGCTTGAACATGTTGGCTTGTAGAAATTACTTGTCTGGCTGGAAAGAATGGGTCTGTGAGTGGTGCAGAACTAGTGTGCACAAGTTTTTAAAGGAACTTTTGTTTGATCAGTGCTTCTTATCCATCAGAAAATTAGCAGAAGTGCATTCATAACTGCTTGCTCACATCCTACATCACTAAAAAAAGAGAAAAAAGAATGGTTGGATTGTGATAGTAGGAAACCAGAGAAGGTATTTTAATGGTTGGTTATTGCATTTTTGTGGCTGGAAGCATCCAAACCCACTGCGCTAATGTAATTAGCATTGCAAACAGAATATATGCAAATTTATAGCAGTATCCTCCGTGTTAGTGTATATTTTTTATTTGCTTTTTAGTCCTGTGTTATTCCAGGAATTGTCTCCTCACTGCTTGATGTTGCTTTGCCTGGTGAGTTTATGTATCCCCAGAGAATGAAAGACAGAAACTGGTTATATTTGAGCCAAACAAAAAAAAATCTGTCTCTTATCAAATGTTAGAAAGGAACAAACTTGCTCCATTTCTTTTTTTCTTCTCCCTTTCATCTACCCTTGTAATAAAATTATTGATTAAGCATAAGCCTTAAGTCAGTTGAGGGCTAGAGATATACACTGTCTATACCAGTATAATTGGAATTGAAATCTGCCTGCCCTTGGTTCTGTAACCTATCATTTCATCTCTAATTTGGGAGGGAAATGAATGACAGGGAGTAGAGTTTATTGGAGAAGAGATATTTGGAGACAAGGCACAGTGTGTTTGTGTTGTAACTGAGAGGCGTAAACTTATACCATGTCAAATGTCACCTGTCATTCTAGTGCATGTTTGTGGCATAGTAAGCTACTTCAAATTGCATATTGCCTGGACTTCTGTACAGGAAATTGCTTATCATTCATGCGCAGTTGAGAAAGGGCAGCCTTCCATCTCTGAAGAGTAACAATAACCAGGAAAAAAATGAATAGTATGATAAATGTGGGGTTTTTTAAACCACTTGAGACTTGCTGCCAGTGAATGTTTAACTTTGGTTTTGTTCAGTGTTCAAGATTATCCTCAGTTACTGACTTTTGATGGGCTTAGACCAATGAACCAGATGTGTTTGTGCTTTTTTTAATGGACATGCTAACTCTCCTAGGTATGTGTTTGATGGAGTTTTACTTGATAGCTCAGAAGATGACAAAAAAGGATGAAGGACATCTACATTAAAAAAAGAGCAGAGTTGAAGGCTGCAAGATAGGAGAGTTTGATTTCGACATGCTTGTATTAAAGTCAGCCAAAATCCATAGCCTTATTTAGCAAAGAAAACATTCACTTGGGGCAGTAGGCATTAGATACATGAAACATGCTTTTGAATTTTGGTCTGTTTGTATGAATGCAATGTTTTTGTGCTCGTACGTCACTCCCACTTAAAGGGTAAGCTGTTCAGCAAGGTGCAAAGAATGATACAAATCATCTTCTTTTTCTCATTTTTGGTTTGGAGAAACTAGATCAGCGGTATGATCCCGGTGATGCTTTGTGGTAAACTGCTTTTATTTTTGTTCCTAACAGTACATCCTTTCGGGCTCTGATGACTTCAATTTGTATATGTGGAGGATTCCTCCAGATCCAGAAGCAGGTAAGTTTTGTTAGTTTGGAATCTAGGGGAGGAGGGGCAAGTGTCTGACAAATACTGTTTTGCTTTTTTTGAAAAATGCCTGGGTTTAGCCTCTGAATCTAGGGTAATTCTGAGGAAAGGTGGATGGAGAGAGTTTACAAATGCCTAATCCAATCTCCAGATAACAGTGGCCAATGCCATTTGAATATTTTATTGTACTGATTATATTTCTTGTCTCATTAATGATCATTTAAGTCTTCTAGATGAGCTGATGAAGGGAAAGAGCTTTGGCTGGAGGAGGGCGTGTCTTTCTTCCCTTTTGTCTACCAGCTCTGCTGCTTCTAAGCGCATCTGAGCTAGTTCACTAAGGAACTTAGGATCTGTTACTAAGAAATTTCATCTCATAATGAAGCTTGCAATGTAAAATGGTACTGATTTCACAGGTGAACAACCTGTGAAACCTGCCTCTCTTCCCCTCTTTCTCTCCTCTTACACCAAACCCCTCCCACTGATTTCTGATGCAGAGCAGTTATGCTGTTTCACTTTCTGAGTTGAAGAGCACTATCAGCCGGTGGGAATCACCACTTTCCAGTTTCAGCCCTTTCCAATGCTGAGGCAGGCATGCTAAGCAAATAGCACTAGCTCAGCTGTATGTGAAACTATAGGAGAGGAGTGTTAAAGAAAAGCACCAATGTGTGTGGGATGTAATAGTAGTGTTGTAGATGGCACAGTTGGTCAGTGCCTAATACTATATTGTTTAGTATTGTGTAGGGTTTGGCAGTATGACACTCTAAGCCATACAATGTCAGCAGATCTTTTCTGTTGAAATGAACCCATGGGGCTTTTTAGAAGGGTGTTGAATCTTGAGTGAAAGACTTAAGACTTCAGGAAATGTACTACCAGTTCTATTTTTAATGGCTCTGACAGCTTGAACTGTACATTTTAGAGGTATTAAGTACAGTTGAGTGCTGTCCTGTGGTCTCAGGTGGTTCAGCAATAGTGAGAGCAAATTACAAGCTGTGTTAGAGGTAAAATGAAAATATTTTGTTTCATTTGCAGAGGCTGTTAATCTTAGCTGTGTAATCCATAGCTGAGAGGATGCCTGGCCTCTGAAATGTTTGGTTAATGGCAAGGTTTTGAGGAAAATGCCATTATAATTCTGGATTGCTTATTTAACCAACATTTGATGTTGCAGTCCAGAAGTCCTGAAGGTGGTCGTGCTAAATATACCAATACCTTGGCCTTTTATCTTTGCATAGTGTCTACAGAGACTTCTCCCTGCTTTCCTTTTGAATTTGTATGATTCTCTTTTACAGTTGACACTGGTTTACTACTACTTACGGATTTTCCTCTTAAAACAAAGTTTGCATGCAAAGTTAAAACAAAGGTTACATGCATTTCAATTAGTTATTTAAGTTTTTATGTGTGGACTGTAGGGTTATATTTTATGCATGTCTCTATAGTTGTCCTGACTCCATTTGTAAATTAGGAATTTGAGATTTTTTGTTTATCTGGCTGTGGGGCACTTGAAAACTTCTTCCCTGGGCAGCTGCAGATCACAAACTCTATCTGAGACCTTTGCACAGAGTGGTAGCTGGAATTACCACAAAACAACATCAGATGTGGTTTGGTCAGCTTTCTTGTTTCTGGTTCTGGTAACTTGAGGGAGGGTTTCAGCAAACTTGCAACATCTCAGTTACAAAATGAGTTACTTTTTGTCATGTGCCCTCAGAAGTTGCTTAATGGGAGCAGAAGATCCTGTAGTAGGAACTGTATGTCTCAGTCTCTTGTTATTTGAGCAGTTCTCTTACTGAAACATTTTAGTGAAACTTACCAAGATCTGTTTTGATAAGCATGAGGATTCAGCAAGTAACTCACTGGCCGTCCAGGTCACCTGTGATAGGCTTATTGAAGCTTTTCTTCATTCACTTCTTGAAGGGCTGTGCCTGTTTTGGATGTGATGAAACTTTCTTAAATCTCATCCTGTGGCTCAGCATAGTTGTTCAGCCAGAGAAGTTGCTGTGCTTCCTTCTTGGAGAAAGAGTCTTTCTGTAGGGATGTGGAGACCTTGAAAAGCTTCTGCTTTGATGGAACACTCCTTGTTCTCATGTTCTTGCTTAAAATAGGAGTGTCTTCGGGTATGTGATCCGCGGGGGTGGAATGTGGTCTTTCATTTAAAATACTGTACAAACTGGAGAGGATGATGTAATGTCCTGCACTGTTGGTTTGCATTTGAAGTAAAAATATCTAACTGATTTTTACCTTCCGGTTGAATTCAGACATTATGTTGCCATAAATATTTATGATACAACTCCCTTAAATTACATCAGCTGTTTGTAAATAGCAAATTTTTGCAATCCTAAACTTTTACACAGAGCTGCACCCTTAAAAATAACCCTGAAATAGTTTGCTTAAGTACAGGTGCGGCGAGTACTAGCTATCCAGTGGTTAGTAACATTACTACACAAAAGGTGAGTGAAGTAGGAAGAAACACACCAGTCAGACAATTGCAAACATGTTTCAAGCTGGAGGAATGTGGTTACCTATGTTGGTATTTTGCGGAGAAAATTAAAAAAATCTGCTGGGTTTTGGTGGGGGTTTTTTGTGGGTTGGGTTTTTCATTTGTTTGTTTTTATTGGGTTTTTTTATTGGTGGTTTGGGGGGGTTTTTGTTTGTTTTTGTTTTGGTTTTATGTTTTGGGTGGGGTTTTTTTCCCCCTAAATAATATATTAGAGGTGTCCTCCCAGCAGGTTGCCTTGAGTCACTCCTCAGTTGGAAACTCTGCCAGTGTTTTGGTTCAGTCCAGTTATTAAGCAGGGTTTACTTCAGGGCAGGAAGGTCTATGAAAAAAGGTATTTCCTAGATTGCTTAGGAAGCTATTCTGTTGAAGAGTTTAATTGGCTGTCTCCCTCCACAATCTTAGATTATTCTAAATATGCCAGGATTTCGTATGCCAAAAGGGTGGTTTCTCTTTTACCACCTTTTGTCTTTTCTTGAAGATGGAATAGTTTGATCATTTTTCCACTTTCTTCTCCATCCAAGTACTACTCAGTTTTCCACTGTGCTGCAGAAATAATTGCCAGTTGTTTGGTGTATTTGTTAGCCAGTTTCCTCTTTAAAGTGTGTATATATACACACACATAAAATACTTACTTTCTTCAGGGGTAGAGTTTCTAGAAAAATTAATACATTAGTCTGGCAGAAGCAGTCCTGAGTTTCCACAGCTTTTACTTGTCTCCAAGGCAAGCTAGAAGTGAGAAGAGATATCAGCCCTACATAACCTGCCTAGCAAGACTCTTAATATATAAACACTTCAGGTAGTATTTAAACCTAACTCCTATAAACACAGCCTCTTAGCTGGTAAAGAATCCCTGTTCAAGACAGAACCTAACATGTCTTGTGGGGTAATAGAGGGCTTGGTAGGCCAAATGTTTTGCAAAATGGAATTTACATTCCTCACCCACTACTCTGAATCATCTTTGCAATTCAGAGCTTGTCTTTTGCTTTAGAAATATTGCTCAAAGATGCTGTGTGAGGGGTATGATATTTATTTGTGATTGAGAAGACAGTTGGGGATCCTTCAGTTTACGTTAGCAGGCTGTCACCAGACTTCTGAAAAACTTCACAAAATCAGAACAGTAAAGTACATTTCAGAGTCTCTTTTTAATTCTGTCTTTGACTGTAACTGCTAGCAAGAAAGGGCCTGTCATTGTGGTCTAGTTACTAAACTACTTGCACCAATTTTCAGCAGAACTGATGAAATTCTTCTTCCCTTTTTTTCTCCTCATTGGTCATTGTAAATGCGGGCACCTCTTTAGGCTTGAAGAATTCAGCAATGGATCTTTTCACAACATTTGAACAGGGTTATCTTACTGGAGGCAGCTTGTGGTTTAAGTTCTCGAAGTTCCAGACTGATAGGTGAAGATGAATAATAGATGATTAAAGAGTTTCTTAATGCCTTTAGCTATTTTTGAGGGTTTTATGTATGGGCAGGCATGCATATATACATACCATTTAGGCTGGGGCAGGGGGAAGCCATCTGGCTGAATGGGGAGCATTCTCTGGAAGGCTTGTATTTCTAAAAAAACTGATCTTTCTGAGGTATGGTCTTGGGATCTAAACTGTTTTACTTTCAGGACTGTAGTTTGTCTTTTCCTTCAGGTCAGTGTTTACCATAGTGTGCTATGAACAGTTGTTTGGTTATCACAGCAAGTCATGGGGCAGTGTAAAAGGGGTTCTTGTGTTCAGTGGAATTTAGACTGGTTTCCATGCCATGTGACTTGAAATACCAGAAACCTGTGGAAATGTCCCAGATAGATGGCATCTATTGGAAAACAAGGGAGTGTTGGGTGCTTTGGAGTGCTGTAGCCACTTGGAAGAACATTCGGCATCCACGAGTTTCTCTCACTGCCTTAGTGTATTTAATATCTAATTTAGCACTAGAAAGCTGAAGATAACACTGAGCACAAAAGCTGGGCACTGGGAGTGGCTGGAGAAGCCTTAGTCCCCAGCAACTAGCCACCTGATTGTACCAAAGCTCTTTTCTCTTATTGAACATGTTTGCAGCTACCAGTACAAAATAAATGCACAGGCAAGCAATTTTCATACCTCCATTAAAAAAAAAATCTATCACTTGTGTAGTAATTTCACTTATTTTTATTCCCTTTATGTTCAGAAAGCATAGCTTTTGGTGGTAATCTGCAAATATAATTTGCAAATAAAATTGATTCCAAGAACATTGTAAAAATCATTGTGACCTACACAATTAAACACAGCAGAAAAGCAATCTCTTCAGACCAGAAAAGAGGACAAAAATGAAAGGGCATGCCAAAGTTTATTTCTGTAGTAATTTATCTTAGCTTTTATATTGTTGTTCAGCTCTACTGGTGATAACAGCAGTGGGGAGGGTTGGTATAGATAAGTTGTAGATGGATATGGCAGATACTTAGCAGCCACAAAATAAGAGAGAAAATATACATCCAAAAATAGCCACTACCAGTACAGCTTTCTGCATATTATTTTGATGTTTAAATGTGAATTTTTACTTTGGCTTTTGGAACCTCTTCAGAGGTATGAGACCACCACAGGGCTGGTTCTGGATATAGTCTAGACAAAGTGGGTAATTGCCTGGAAAGGCAGGTTGCCTGAAGCAAGTGCCAGCCCATTGCTCCCTGTGCTTTTGCTGAAGCTCTGCAAGGCCACACTGATCCTTCACCTTACCCAGGAGGTGGAAGGTGAGTTTGAAGGTGACAAAGGAAGCAGTCTGCAGATGAGTTGGAGCTGCTTTCTTGTGGGGTGACACTACCTTTTTGCTTTCTCACATAATAGCAGAAGTACTAGGCCGGAGTCCCCTGGTGCCTCTTCCAAACTGTCTCCTCTTTGCATGCCAGGAGGACAAAAGATGTTGGCCAGCCCTTGTTCTTGCCCCATATATGATGCGACCAAAGTCAGTTTTGCCTGTGCTGCTGAGAAGACCTGAAGTTGCCCTGAGTGCTGCCAGAGCTGGGGTCAGATTCCTGATGTCACTAGAAGGGATGCTGCCGGACTCTGTGCTCTTAGGCAGAAGTGCTTGTGTTTAAATCTAGTTTCTCTGCATATGGGTCTCTGAGGAGCAAAGCATCTGTTGGCATGCATTGTACAAAACAAATACAGGTGTGTGAGTGACCAGAAAGAGACTTTTTAAGGAGTCTAAACATAATCTACTGCACCAAAAGCAGAGGCCCTATGTGCTATGCGTATTTGCTTGCATTGTGTTGTGCATTTGCTTTCCAAAATATGGTACCTCTCTTCCGTTAGTGCATCATGACCTCATAGGATTCAAATGCAGGGCAATCGTCTACAGTCTAAATATGCCCTGGATTATTATTAATGAAAACCAAATTAATTTTGAATGAGCTTTCTACTGTGGTGCCAAGTACTGCACTGGAATGGTATGCCATGGCACACTGGCAGCTGGTTCTTCTCAGGAGTTTTCAGCACTTTGAGTAATTCACAAGGCTTGTGTGAAGTTATGCTTTAGTCTGTTGAACGTCTTTCTACCTTATATGAACAACCAGTGAGGCTGCTTCTTTTTCAGTGTCCTAGTTAGAAAGGACTTCTTCATAATGAGGTCATTTAATTCCTCTGTTACAGAGCCAGTAGAGGATTGTTCCTTATCCCAGCAGGTTCTCCAGTGCTTTGACAGTTTTTTAAATGTTTGGAATATTGCTGCTTCCATTAGTTTAGAGACTGTTCTGGTTTCTCACAGGATTTTGCCTCTAGGGCGGGCTCTTTTCCTGATAATATATCACCTCCCTTTTTATCTTGTCCTTCAAATAATTCATTCTTCTGGGTTTTTTTAAACACTACTACATGTTGTGGAGCTTGTGCAAGGAAGTCAGATTGCTGTCCACGTATCTTGCTGTCCTTCATTATGATTTACTAGAGTTTTTTAAAATGTGTTGGTAGGTACCATCCAGAATGTTCTCAATATGTGAAATGTCAAGTCATTTGCATAAATATTTACAAAACCATATAATTAACAAGGGTTTCATTAGCATAATATTTAAAACATAAAGTAATAAAGCCAACTGAGAAGTAATCACTTTGACAACTTAGTGGACATCTACTTTTGCTTCAAATAATTGTATTATTTCTTCCTTCTGTCGTTTGGAGCCTGTAGATAGGCCTTGTGTTGCCATGGTATTCTTGTCAAACGTGTAGGGGAGGTCTGTTTTAAAATGTACACTTCAGATTTAGGCTTTTATAAGTTATTTCTTCCATCTGGTCAGATATTGGAATGTTATTTTATTTAAAGAATTTTTTGAGACTTTGTATTGCCCTCTTTGGAGCACTTATTTGTATGGTGTAGAGGAAGAAGGATTTTCTTGACATGTCACTTTGTGTATCAGATAAAAGCAGACCAAAAAAAATGATCAGCACAGCTAGAACACTAAACCTCTACTCAGAACTGTCTTAAAGCATAGCAATTTTTGGAACGTATTGCAAAGCCAGCTAGTATATCTCCATTCCTTCATTCCATTAGTTAGAGGTTAGAAAGACAAAAACCTTCTAAAATCAGCATAATCAGCCTCTGAAAACTTTAAGACTTTTAAAATATATATATTACATATATATATACACATTAATAACATATATGTAAGCTAATGGCTTCTATATAAACACTGCTTATACACATGGTAACTGCGTTTAGAATATAAAAGCTGCCAACTAACACAGTTGTAGGACCTGTGCATGCCACTAAATTCAAAAGCAAACAAATAACATCCCTTCCCCATTCCCTAAATAAACCTTCCCAAACCTCAGAAGCAAAATTTGAGTGTTGTTGGGTTAGCAGAGGTCAATTCTGATGAAACAATACAAATAAAAATACCAGTTTAAGCGAAGACAGCGGAAAGAAATAGAAGAAGGAAGATGGCTTCAGGAATTTGAGTAACTTATGGCCAACCTTTGCTTAATGTACAGATGCACTTCTTTTTTTTGCCAGGAGATGCGAGGGAACTTAGCTCACACTGTGAGATGGCTAGAAGCTCTATGGCTGCAATGAAGCCTCTGCTGAGAGACCAGGGAGATTCCAGACAAGTCTGGACACAAGCATATGTCTGCTATGCAGATACTCATGTAATACAATGCCAACTTTGCTGGGCTACTATAAAATGAAGGGACCACTGTCAGGATAATGATGTAGAAGGGTCTTTATTAAGCAATTACTTAGAGACATTTCTTAAGATTACAGGAGTTGGTAGAATAAAATTCTGAGGTTCTGAGGCAGTCTGTTATATTTGACACAAAGATTATCAGAGTATTGCTGGAGTCAATACTCTTTGGTGTAAATGATTCAGACCTCCCATCTACTAGAAAAAGCTGACTGCTAAGATTTGTAATTTCAGTAATCTGTTTCTATGAGACTTTTCTGTAACTGGGCAGTTAGGTGTGTTAAGGGGCTTTGTAGGGAAGTTCACCTTCACTCTAAGAAGAGTGAAGTATGTTCTAGTACTGCATTCCTCTGATTTTATTGTTAACAGCTTAAAAGAAATTTAGGGAACTTCGATATTAAAGCAGAAAGTTTTGGAGTTCCTCTATAGAATCAGAACAGTTAGGGTTGGAAGGGACCTTAAAGTGCATTAAGTCCAACACCCCTGCCAAGGGCAGGGACACCTTCCACTAGATCAGGTTGCTCAAACAGCCGTTGCCTAGCCTTGAGCACTGTCAGGGATGAGGTATCAACAGCTTATCTGGGCAGCCCGTTCCAATGTCTCACCATTCTTCCTTATATCCAGTATAAATCTGATATTTCAGCTTAAAACTGTTTGCCCCTTCTCCTGTCACTACAGGCCTTAGTAAAAGTCTCTCTGTGTATTTCTTATTATTTTCCTCCTTATTGAAAAGCTGTAATAAGGTCTCCCCGGAGCCCTCTCTTCTCCTGGCTGAACAACCCCAACTGTCTCAGCCTTTCCTTGTAGGAGAGATGTTCCAGCTCTCTGATCATTTTTTGTGGCCCTCCTCTGGACCCTCTCCAATGCGTCCATGTCTTTCCTATCCTGGGGACTCCAAAGCTGAATGCAGTACTGCAGGTGGGGTCTCACCAGAGCAGAGTAGAGGGGCAGAATCACCTCCCTTGACCTGCTGGCTACGCTAGTTTGGATGCAGCCCAGGATTTGATTGGCTTTCTGGGCTTCAGACTCTGACTGAATTTGACTACAGCCTAGGGACAGCTGCATTCTAGACATGGCATGCTGTGCACATTTTATCCAGTGCTCTTTGTGTATCGATAAATGCTTAAAGTTTAATGCTAGAAGACAGTTTTGATATTAAATAACTGTTTTCATTGTTTTACTAGGAAAATAATCATGGGTTCATTCACCATGCTAATACCACAAGAAGTCAATGTCTGACTTGGGAATGCAGGCCAAGATATTGGTGCCCTAAATTTGTATTTCATTTTCCTTATAATAGTTTTTTGCTCAGTGTCTAATTTCTGTCTCTTTTGTGTCTTGTATGTAGAGCGTATTTCTTGTTTTGTACTGGCAGATAGAGTCCATGGATAGCTAAAATTTGGTTTAGGCATAACTTACAGACTTGTAAACATTCTCTAAGCAAATTGTCTCATCATTCCTGAGGCCCTCTTTCCTGGAGCATTTGTCTGCTAGGTCAAGATAAATGTGTTGAGTACTAGCCTTGATGTAACCATCTACCGCTGACTTGGTAGATGCAATCGGATTGACAGCTGTGATTTGGCTGGAAGGAATGCTGTGGGAGTAAGGCAACTTGCCATCAGCCGTAAATGTGGTCATGTATGTCTAGCAGGGTGAGCAGAATGAAAGGATGTGAAGAGTTTCATAAAATGGAAAGGAAATGAAAAGAGTCCAGTTGACATTTAATGAAGTTGCTTTCCAGTCAGTTACTTCTTGGTCTCAGTTACTTCTTGGTCAACTTTGCTTACACTGGTGAAATCTTGCACCAATGGTGGAACTTACCTCTGAACTTTTACAGAAAATACAAATCTACCCAAGTAAGAGAGCCTTTCCAGGTAGCTCAGACACACTGCAGCTTTAATGCACATATTTAGAAGTTAACTGGAGAGATAGTGTTCAAGTTTTCTTAATTTTAAATGAGACTTCATTTTATATACAAAGTCTTTAACATGGCCATGTGTTTTGGTCTTTGGAGTTAGTCACCATTTCTTCTCCCTTCTTTAGGCATGTTATCTTTCTGTCCCAAAGTGCCATGAGAGTGCAGTTTGGTCTGCAAAAATTGATTTGTGCAAACAGAACATTTTCCAGAAGCAGTAAGAATATCTGAGGCATTTTAGGAGCTGGATGACTGACTTCTCGTTTCTAAATCTTTATCATGGCTTATACGCCACATTACACTTCAGTCTGGTCTTCAGAGTGTACCTATAATGAGTGGAAGGGATACAGTGGGTTTTTGTTTTTTTAAAGAGGTGAGGGGCTGAGCACATGCTCACTAGTTGCATAGAGAACATAAAGTTTACTTGTTGAGTGTTAAGATAACTGTAAGTAGCACAGAAGCTAATGAAATGATTTGAACTTTCTGCAAGGTGTGCTTATGACCTGTGAAGTTGTAAATAGAAAGATTGTTTTTCTCTGAAGTGGTTTTCAGTTTTTACTTCCCTCTTTTAAAAGTTTTATGTTCCTTTACTGAAGATGTTAATTGTAACATCTTGAGTGACACTTGTTCATTCAGATGCACAGATGTGCTTTCTAGTGGTTTTAGTAGTGAATCCATGAGTATAAAAAATTACTGTGGGAGTTTTCTTGCTTTGGCGAGACCTAGTGAGAGTCAGTGACCAAGCAGAAGAGTTGTCAGGCTTCTTTGGGGTTTTACCATTAGCACAAAAGCATTCCACTTCAGCTAATTCCCTGCCTTGTAGCAAAGAATGATACAACCCTCTGGTCAGATATGTTGTTTCATGTCCCTCTCTAAGCTTGATTCACAGAAGTACGAGTCGTCATAGATCCTAGTCTAGGGAGTGCTCTGCTAAGCTGTAATGTAGTGGCTTGTGTTAGTAGCCTTGAAGATTGCCTACTTTAGATACCTACCTGTCAGACCAGAGTCAACTGTGACAGTAGTGAATTGCTGATTAAAAAACAAAACAAAAACCCAAACAAAAAAAAGAGTATAGCTGTTTAAAAAAGTCAAGCTCTTCATTTGTCTCTGCTTCAAATTTGCAAACCAAGTAGTGTCATGCCTTAGGCACTACAGTTTCACTGGTGATTTCATTAAGTATGTATGTTGTTCTTATTCACATACTTGTCATATTAGGTCAAAAACCTTCATTGTTTGTTTAGATAGTTAAATCAAAGCTAGCCTCCAAGCCCTAATTTGCAGGAAGGATGCTTTTCATAGGGGCATTGCTCATAAAATTGGAATTTCGCAGCCAGCACAGTCCTTAAAGTATTGCAAAATAAAGCTGGAGTACACTGTCAAATATAATATGTCTTTAAATTATTGTGAATGAAAGCAATATGAAGATTTAATTATTCGTTCCAATGTGTGCTTGTTTTTCCCCTAGGTGGCATTGGCAGGGTCGTCAATGGTGCTTTTATGGTATTGAAAGGTCATCGGTCAATTGTAAACCAAGTCCGGTTTAATCCTCACACTTACATGATCTGTTCTTCTGGTGTTGAAAAGATTATAAAGGTAAGATAAATTACGAGGAAATTTTTCTTTTCCACATCCATCCTGTCTTCTCATCTCATTTTGTCAAGGCTCACTGGCTAAACTGATGCAAATTTTTATTCGAGCATTTCAACTTCAAACTCCATTTCAATTTTTAAAGTCTTATAGATAAGGGATACCATTCGAATTTCCTGGATTTGTACTTTGAAAAAGGAACTATTTTTGTAATGTTTCATTCTGTATGTAACTGAAGTATCATGTGAACAGTCCTTCTCGGGAGAGTTTGGTCACAGCTGTAACATTATCTCCTAAAACTTCTGGTACTTTGAGCTGAAATTTAATAAAAATCTCTCCGAAGAGTACTGTTGAGCCTTAGTCTAGCCTGACCTAGCTGAATTTAGCCTAATACTGCCTCAGGAGCCCTTCCAAAATTTTTATACACACTTCTGCATTGAATCAATTCAACATACTTTTCTGTGGCTTCCAGAGGAAACAGGACTCTTAATACCTTCCACAATGTCTCATTTGTGAATCCTTTAACAATGTACTGTATTTTTAGAAAGTGTGTGCCTTCTTATGTGGAATGTAAAGGGATAACAAACATGGTTAGGTTCTGAAACCTTCTTTCCTTAAAGAAAGACAGCCAATATTATGGAAGCAAGGCAGAAACTTTGTTGTCATTTCTCATCACAAAGGTTAAGGGTGGGGAGGCAGAGGATTATACTACTCTAATGCGCTTTGTATTCTGCTGCCATAGAGATTTTGCTATAATTTATGTCTATCAAAAAGTTGAAAGAAACCAGAACCATTTAATTTTTAAGTAGGATAATGAGAACTGATGATGCGTCTATTTGTTGAATGACTTCATAAAAATCTTACCTGCATGTGGCTATAAAGTCATTTGAGTATTAGTAAATGCTTCAATTAGCTACAAGTTGACGGAATGAACTGGTTCTGCAAAGAATTTTTTATTGGTCTGCAACTTACAATCCAGCATTGGCCTAAAACCTGTGGACCATGGCCCTGTGGCGTGGTGAATCACCTGCGTTACAGCTGCTATCAGCATTTGGGTTCTGACTGTAGTTCAGCTTTCCTTCTCTTCTGTCTTCCACTGGTCCTTTAGTTTACTTTTCTACTTTTTTTCATCTGTGTCCCCCTTGACAGGTTTGAACAGCAGTGCACTGAGCAGTGTTAGCAGCTCACTGGTTTTTCAGTTTCCAAGCAGTCAAACTGACACTGTTTAACAAGTTTTGCCAGAGGCTATTTTTTTTTTTGCTTTGGGAACTTGATTCATGCAGTCTGAATTCTCGCTTTTGGATTTTAGGTCTGCTGACCCTTCGCCCTAAGAATCCTTCCTGCATGAGTGTGCTTAGACTGTTGGATTAGCATTGGTATAAACATCCCCTGTGTTGCTTTTGTATACTTCTGCTAGGATTTTGGTGGGGGTTTTTTGCCTAGCGATTAAAAGGTTAGTTCGATTAAGGCTTCAGTCACAGGTTGTGTAACTCTTTCAAAGACACCTCTGCTTGAATGCTTCCTTAGAAGAGAATTCCTGTTGTGTCGCAGTATGTGCAATGGAACTTGTGTAGCTGCTTTGAAGGAACTGAATTCCCCAAACATTGCAAGCTAGAAATAAATTAAAGGAGAGGTGTTTAATGTATTAAATTTGCTAGCAAGCCAGAACTTCCTACCCTTTTGTGTTGTATGTCATTTTGCCTCAGCTTTTAATGTGCCTTCTTTGGTGATCAGGTTGTTTTAAGGCTCATACCTTGTCTGATCTTCATGACTTTGCTCTTTAAAGGTATTGAGTGAGCAATGGTTTGTGAGTGACCATACAATAGTGGTTTCTTCTTCATTCCAGCTACTCCTACAGATAAGCTGGGAGCTAGTAACTGTCACTAGCAGAAGGGCAAAACGGGAAACACAACATCAGCCATTCTTAGGGGATATTTAATACATTAAAACCAGCTGGGAACACAAGTCATTCCCTTGCATGGCTATCTTTTTCCCATACTGATGCTTGATGTGTTTGATTGGAGAAGTTGAGACAACAAGAGGAAGAGGCATAAATAAAAAATATACTTAGGTTCTTTTATGATTTCCTGTTTTGTTGGGTTTTGTTTGTTTTAATCAGTTCCTTAAGCAATGGCCTTCCTTTTACTGTCCTTCAAGTGTCTCCAAAAAATCTTTCTGGAATTAAATCACCAAAGATAACTTCACTATGGCTAGCTGGTATATTCCATTCCTTCAATCATAGAAACTGTGTGATGAATTAAAAATGTGGATGCTAGTAGCTGTTTGTCTGAGCCTTAAATTTTTAGACTAGCTGGCCTAAATTTAGTACTTCCAGAAGTGAAGAACTGATAGAACCAGCATCAAGGCATGATACAGACAAGCCATTCAGTATTTCCACGTGCTTCTGCCAACACGCTTGCTATTTTAATGCTGATTGCAAATGAGATACAAATTCATCTCAGGCCCAGCCCTGCTGAAATGAATAGTGTTCACCAAAATTATTTTGACCTTTGTGGTTTTGATTTTTTTTGCTTCAGTTTTATTTTGTTGTAAAGAACCTGCAGGAATATAATTCAGTAACTCAGTGGCTTAGGGTTTGATTTCTGCTAGGGCTAAGAATACAATGGATAAGATGGGGGTGTATACATGAATATTCAAGTGAGGAGGTTTCAGAAACCGAAAGTAAGACTCAACAAGCCCATTAATAAAGGATACTAGAAGCCTTGACTCCAGACAGTGTGTGCTGGACACATCAACCCAGATGAATTGCTCATTGCCCATGCATTTCAGAAACCTGAACCTCAGTAAAACAGAAAAGCACAGCTGTGAACTAAAATTATTATTTGCACTAAGCATTCACCATGAGGGCTAAACCAATGTAAAACAGAAAAATAGCATTTTCCCCTCAGTTAGCTATGTGAGACATTGGGATGTGCTGGCAGGAAAACTAATTGCAGAAGAAATAAATGAAGCATTCCCTCTGATGTGTGGGGCTTAGCGTAGGACCATGGAGAATTATGTAGTTAAAGGAAAGCTCCAGAAAAGATAAAATAGAAAAAGTACATAAGGATTTTCAGAAAGAAATAGTGATTTTAACTGGAAATCGAATACTCTGTATCTAGGCACCACTGTTGAAGGTCCCATTTGTTTAAAAACCGTCATTGCATTGAAGACAGCAAAGTCTATTTGCCAGTGTTGCTATGGTGACAGATTAATGTCATTGTGGCTAGCTGCCTCTTCCAAATCAGATCATCTAATATAGCTGGGTTTAATTATTCATATGCTACAGGCATAACTACTTTTTTGCTTTAAATTCTAGGGGGTTCCTACCATGGAATACAAGCAATTCAAAAGCATTCTCTGAAGCATCTCTGCTGAAGCAGAGAACCAATTTTGTACTCCCTCTGGTTTTGTTCCTATTTTTATATCCATACTCAGGGCATCAGTGAGTGATACCCAGCTGCTTAATCCTCTGACAGAGAAAGAACTTCTTGATAGATTGTTGCTTCAGTGACATGATTTGCCAACTTATTTTCTCCAATTTGCTTGCATTCTTCCTCAACATGGTGTCAGTCAGAGGACAAGAAAAAGGCCAAGTCATTCCATTTACAAAGAAGCACCTTTCAGGTGCCACAGAGTGTACTGGACCAGTTGCTGCCAATTTAAAGGCAAGGATAGATTTTGAGTCTGTTTTCTTTCTGGCAGGCCATCGTACTCCTTCATGGCAAAATGTCTAAGAAGTAGGAATATAAATCTCCAGAGACATCTGATACTGTACAAACTGATTCATCCTGAATTCCCTTGACTTCTCTATTATTTACTCCTTCTCTGTGAACAAATCTGTCTTGAAAGGAGGAAGCCTCACTGTGGACTCTTAGTAGCTATCTTTAAAATATAAAACACTGCTGTATTTTCTCTGATGCTTGCAGAGTGAGGAGAAAGATCTGGTAGACTAGTAAGCATGTGGAATTTCTCTGTGCATACTTCATGTACCTTTTTAGGTGACATTTCATTAAAAAACAGGCCTTTCTCAGAGGTACTTCAGAGCAGACTACCTCTCCTCCGTTTATATTGGTTCATACAGAATCTAAGAGTTTTCTAATTCTCTTGCTTAAAATGAAAGTAGTTTTAAAACCTAATGAATCAAGCTGATACTCCCAAGACTCTTTGAGAAAGGGGCATGCCCGCCTTCTTCTCCAGGCATGCAGTATGAAGCGTTTACAAATAGTATATGCTGCTTAACTGCAGAAAGATCTGATCCACTTGTCAACCCCCTCAGTAGTGGAACAAAGAGGAGAAAAAAGCTGACGTTTTGAGAGAAGATACTGAACATTTGCTAGTAAAATTGTCAAGAAGGCTGCAATGCAGAATAGTCTGTTGGGCAAATAGAGTTCCTGTTTTTTCATTTAAAAACGTGGTGTATTCCCAGATCAACAATCCCTCTCATGCATCCACTGAGAGAGGGCTCTTTCCTACGTTGTCTTTAAGAAGTGGAGCATGGGAAATAATTAGAGGATGAGAAGAGATTCCTTCTGTTCTGTTGAATTATTCAAAAAGGTTAAGTATGGTTGATGAAACTGTATGTAGTTGGCTTTCCTTGGGTTTTGTTGTCTTTATCTAAACTTGGTGCTTGTCCTTTGAGCTATGTGTCTTTTTAAGTGCAGTACTTAAATCAAGCAACAGAGGCTGTCTGGTTTCAATTATTAGGTTAATGAACTGTACTAGAAGAGAATTTGCATAAGTATTGCAAATAAAAATAGCAATTAAGTACAAATAGCCAATACACTGTGACATTGAAGCATGCCCCTAGGAACAGGCTAATGTACTGCAATGCAATGTAAAATACCTTTGCCTTTGCTCTGAAAAGCAGCCTGATGGTTGCCATACAGATAAAAGTTGTATCTGCAGCCCACTTTAATTTTGGAATAGTGTCTCTTTTTTCTACATAGCCAGATCATACATAGAAGCTCTGTTAAACGTAAATTACAGAGGATGCAAAGTAAAGACATTCAAGTTTGAGAGAATTCCAGAATAAAGGTTACCTGTCCATCTTAAATTTGGCTGTACTGAACATGTAGCTGCGAGACAATTTATTACATTTTACTTCCGATATTAAAGGTGTAAGATCTTACTGCACATTGCTGAAAACGTCTGTGATTACAGAATTACTGGCATTCTCTTGGGTACTTTTTATAGTGCTTATCCTGGTAGTACCAGATTATGCTGCATGTGTTAACTGCGCATCTGTGAGATGAGTGCTGATTATGCCGTTTACGCAGGCAAAACACTTTTTGTTAGTGGTTTTGTCTACTTGGAACAAAATTTGACTAATTTATGTTGGGAAAAGAGATGTTTTTCCCAAAGTCTATTCAAAAAGGCCAACCTGGTATAGACAGCTGGCATAGAGTTTTTTTCCCTGAGCTTGTTAGCATGGTAAAACCAAAGCATGATTGAAATCAGATACTTTATAAGCAGAACATTAGGGAACTATGGTGGATAAGCTACATATTAGTTCTGCATATTAAGTGTTATGCATCACCTTAACCACCAAATAAAGAATAACATGATCGTGGTTGTCCAATGAATGCCTTGATCTTATTGCCCCCAAGTCTGCGAGTAAAACTGAGAAAGGTAAGTAGAACCAACTATTATATTTGCTATGGATTTCCAGTTTCTTTGTGATGTTGGTGTACCTTCTTTGGCCTTTTTTCATTTCCTTGTCCCTCACCATTAAAAAGGAAGGAAGGCTAGATGGACTGCACAGTCAAGGCTGTTGCTATTGGTGAAATTGTTACACTGCAATGTTACTAACCTCTTTCTGCTTCAAAAGTAGCTTTCAGTAAAGTTCTTCTCCTTCACCTAAAATTGCTGCTATATCTTGAGAGCATGTTGGGTGCTTTCTTTCCTTCAGAACTGTTCCCTAAAGGGAGTAGTGCAGCGCTGCTTTTCACCTCCATACATTCAGCTCCCTGTGGGCTGATCAGGTGTGACTGATAATGAAGCTGGATGAAATGTTACTCTACATCGCTGGCACAAGTAACTCCAGTTTCCTGGGAAACAAGTGCCTTCATTAGTGCCAAGACTGTATGGTAGGCAACAAACTATTCTTACCGTTAGTGAGTAAGCATGTTCTATTATATAAAAATAGAGCCCTGCAATTTTAGAGAAATTGTTGCACAATGAAGTTGATGGATAATCTGCAGTGCGAGAGCTTTTAGATTCCGGTTGTGTAAAGTAGACTCAAGAAAAACACATTTGTAAAAGAGGAATAAAAAGCCCCACGTCTCTGGAATACTTGTAAGTGTGGGTCTGAGGGGTAAAAAATAATAATAAAAACAGTCTGCAACTTGCAATTGTTTTGGATATTTGTGCTACTGTTCTATTTCAGGTGCTTATAATAGTTCATGAACTCAACGTCATATGATTTTTCTTCTTCCTTCTGTTACAGATCTGGAGTCCTTACAAGCAGCCTGATTGCACGGGGGATCTGGATGGTAGAATTGAGGATGATTCACGTTGCCTCTACACTCACGAAGAGTACATCAGTCTTGTGTTGAACAGTGGTAGTGGTTTGTCCCATGATTATGCCAACCAGTCAGTCCAGGAAGATCCACGGATGATGGCCTTTTTTGACTCCCTGGTGCGCCGAGAGATTGAGGGTTGGAGTTCTGACTCAGACAGCGACCTCAGTGACAGCACAATCCTGCAGCTCCATGCAGGAGTAAGTGAACGCTCTGCTTACAGTGAGTCGGAGTCCTCAGCCTCTTTGCATCACTCCCCACCACATGTGACTGAAGAGTCTGATGAAACTGCCTATAACTTAAGGGCCTTAAGATCAACTGCATCCCCCTCAGCCAGAGAAGACGTGACTTCCCGTCAGCAGAGGCTCTCTGCACTAAGAAAGTATCAAGATAAACGTCTCCTGGCCCTTTCCAATGAGTCTGACTCTGATGACAATGCCTGTGAGGCAGAACTAGATACAGACCTTTTCCCACGGCCACGGTCCCCAAGTCCTGAGGAGAATGAATCCAGCAGTTCCAGCAGCAGCAGCAGTACAGAAGAGGAAGAGGAACTGAATGAACGACGCACATCTATGAGGCAACGTAATGCACTGAGGCACCGACAGAAGGTGCAAAAGGAGGAAAGGACTAGCACTAACACAGAGAATGTCACCCCCTATATAGGTGAGGACATCTATGATTACCCCCAGATCAAAGTAGATGATCTTTCTTCTTCTCCAGCTTCTTCACCAGAAAGGAATTCAACCAACAAAGAAGTTCTCAAAGAAAGGACATCACCTCGTTCAGACAGTGAATCAGTGGAGAGAAAGATTTATAAAGCTTACAAATGGCTTCATTATTCTTATATATCATATTCAGCTAATAAAGATGGTGAGTCCTCCAGAGGAGATGGAGAGAATGACGAAGGGAAACCAGGAACTAGTGGAAAGCACAGTACAACACACTTGCTAAATAAGGAAGATGCTAGGAACATGAGTTCAGTAGTTCCTCAGGGTTCCCCAGCTCTTTCTACTGAAAGCCACAACAGAGAAGCTTTAAAAGAATGTGGCTTTATAGAAAACTCTAGTAATGGTCAAACTCATGAATGTGACAATCAGCGATGGATGGAGGGTCAGGAAAACACATCTGAAGACACGAGCAGGGGAGGTATAGAGCATACTTTTGAGACTAAAAAGCTCAATGGAAAAGCTAACTGTAAAGGGCTAAACAGTTGTACTGAAGAAATTCAGACTGCCGGACTTGTGGAACAGAAAAATAGTCAGAACTGTCAACCAGCATCAAGCCATCACTCACTGGTCCCTCCGTTCTCTGCTGTTGCCATCTGTAGTATGTCGGGTCACTGCCCCAGAAACCAGACTGATGACCATGAGGAGAGGAGCCTCGACACCTCCTGGGTTAACCACAGTAATGGCCACTTGCATCTTCGCTCTTCATGCTTCAGCAATGGACAGAGTTTTGGAGAGCAGGAGGCCGTGGTGCAAGGACTACAGGTGCGCTCAAATGCTGATAATGGCAACCTTGTACAAGTGGGCGGGACCTTGCACAAAGACTGCTGCCTGTCTGAAATGGACTCCAACAGCTACAGTGTGAGCACAAGAGAGGATACTGCTGACTTGCGTCCTACAGGCAGTGAGAGCACTGAATCTCTCGGAGGACTGAAAAGACACAGAGCGGAATTGGAAGATGCAGATTCAGAAAGTTCATCCTTAGAAAAGAAGTTAAAAACATGATAAATGCAAATGTCTGTCGTAGTGTGCACTCAAAAAAAAGGAAAAAGAAAGTATTAAAGGCACATAGAGCTTGGGTCTGAAACATTGCGTTTGATTCTCCATTCCATTCTTCAGTGGGTCTGTTCTAGATTGCCAGTGGTTCATGCTGTATAAAATTCCAACTTACTCCTTAATGAGACTGAGTCTAGTGTACCCATACAAGGTTCTGTTTAAAGTAAATCCTTATTAAGATGGTTGACTGACTTATTCTTGTGTGAACATGTGTCGTTTGTTCAGCCAGCCAACCAGGATGACTGCTTTAAGTTTTAATTGTTCTTCTAAGAAGGAGTTTTTCCTTAAGTACAGACACTCACTTCACATTTCAGGCTCGAGCGATTGAATTAAATAACACTGGTGGTAGCTTGGGGTGTGTTTCTTGTTGAGGAAAGCAGGGAAGAAACTTTTCTGGGCCCTTTATTCTGCTTCAGAAACTAAAGAAATGCAACCGTTAGGGAGGATGTTTTCAGAACTGACTGGTATCTTTAGAGATGATACTTCATGAAGTACTTGCTTCTGGTAACAGCTCAGTGACATTATTTCTATGCCAACAGAAAAGCTGTAGGAAATAAGCCTCTTTCTAAAAATCACCTTTAGACTGTGCCCATGGTGACATTCAATTTTGTAGGTTTGTTGTTTGGGTTTTTTTTTAAGGAAAAGAACCGAATAACATGGTGCCATCATGATACTAAAATGCGTTTGTTTGATGAGAAGAAGGTATTATGCTGTAGGCCTCACTCTAACCACGGGCTATTAAAAATCAGGCATTGAAACATGCCTTTCTGTGAACTTAATACATCACTATTATTATTACTATCAAGAATATGGCTCTGAGTGTCGGGATCTTGACTGCGTCTTCCCCTTCCCCTATGTGCTGACTTTGGGGAGGCAGTAGGCCAAATTATAAATAGCAGAATGATGGATAACATAACTGATGTGTGTTAACAGCAACACTTGGTAAAGTCTGCAAATTGCTTTTTTAGCAGTTTTCTTAGCCCAAAGCTCAAAAGCCTGGCATTGGAGACCAGGATTGCTTTTATACCACTGTGCTGCAAATACTTGAAACTGCAGATGGGTAGATGGATTCGACAGAGTTGTGTGTGTAAGGGACAGCTTCAGAGAAACATCCCCATGTGTGAGGACACCAGGACTCTCAAGTCTGGCAGTCGGAACCTGAGCAACAGCGTGGCTCTGGCTGCCAGCTACCATGAACTAACATACTGTTGAGGTGGACAGAGTCCTTTCTGGCCTGGGCCCTGTTTTTAATGGAGTGTCTAGTGAGCCCCCAGTTCTGGCACGATGAAAGTGGTGGAATTGCACTTGCTTCCCTAGCAACAAGGTAAGAGGAATCAGTGTGTGAAGGGAAAAGAAACCACCTATAAAGGACACAAAACCTGTGTGTGCCTTGCAGTGCTGACCAGAGGCTTCTTTTGACCCTAGCGATTGTCACAGACTTTCAAGCCCAGTGCTGAGGAAGGGCTAGATTGTTTTAAGTAACAGGAGATTCTTGCTTTCTATATGACTCTAGCAGTACACTGCTGTACAGCATTGGTCTCAGAATAATAATTTCATGTGCTCAGCTACGTGGTACCTGGGAAAGAAGGAAGATGCTCTGTTAAGACATGATGAAAGTAAAGGAAGGCTTCAGAAGGGATGATGGGAAGGGGAATGAAGAACATAAGCTCCAAAATTTCCTTACAGTTACTGTGTGCCATAGGCTCTTTCCTCATGCCTGGTCAGCCTTACTATGTGAGAACTTGTAGTAAGCACATCACGGAGTATCTAAGAAGCAAATAAGATGGCTAAAAGGGAAAGGGATATTTTCCAATACAGGTAGAAGTGGCAGTAACAACAAGCTGATACCTTGTTACCTTATTGAAAAAATTGTTCCGTGCCAATTTTCTTTTAGATCACTGCAATCAAGATCACTATGGAGGTGCTCTCCTTGGTTGTGTAAACACCTTATTGTAAATGCTCATTTAGCCAAAATCTTGAGGTTGCCAAGTCAACATTTTTTTATTCTCTTTTTGTTTTTTTTCAAGTTCCTTACACTGTAAAACATCCCCAGCTGTCGCTTCTGCCCCGCTCTGAAGAATGCCCACACTGCAGGGAATGGCCATCTCCACTCTCCTGTGGCACGGTCATCTCTTCTCAGTTTTTCCTCAAGTGCCTTGTGGTCTCACTTTCTGGTTCTTTTGTTTATTTTCAAAAGCAGAATAAAAGCTCCCAGGTTTGGTGTTAATGCTCCTCTACAGGCTCTGGGCATAAAGGTTTGCTGTGGTTTTCCCAGTGGTAGCCTCCCATGCTGCCTGCGTGCTTGTTATGTCAAGCAGGAGGAGGAAAGTGGGTTGTGATCTTAACCTTTTGTTCACAGGAACCTTCAGTGCACACAAGAACTGTAGCTTCCAAATCAGTGGGTTCACCTTCTCACATAAGTAACTCTTAGCAGCAGTAGGAAGCTGCATTATCTGGTAAAGACCCAAAAAAAGGAAGCAAGCAGCAGCATGTCTGCTGCAGGTAAGCCACCATTGAGAAGAGCCGTGCTTTGTAGACTGCTCTGCTTTACTGTTGATCCTGTACATCTGCTTTCTTTTGCTAGCTGTGCTGTGTGCTGGCAGCTTCCTTGGCTGCCAGATCTGAGTGTTGCTGTATGCTTGGGATTGTCACCCCCTGTTTCAGCGAAAGGAAGTCACCTCTTTAGTGGAAAGTCTTACAAGTTTATCTGAGGAGGTTTCACCTTTCCTAATAGTCTGTGCCATGTACTTAGAAATGAAAAGGTTGTGTAAATATTCAACTATGCCTTGTTCATTAGCCACTATTTATGTATGCAGCTTGTACAGCAGGAAATTTGCTAGGCCAGGTTGTACAGTTCATCTCCAGAAAACCTCATCAGTGGGAAAGGAAAACTCTTTCTTAATGTGTCATCATGACACTTTGGACAGAGAAAGATTGATCTTCAAAGAGATTATTTTTTATATTCCTGCAAGCTCACAAGCTGTGTGTATTTCAGCGGTCTCTGATTAAAGCATTAACGTCAAACCAGCCTGAGTTTGTGAGACAAAGCTGGCTCTTCACTGAAGCAGGGCAGCATGAGGCTTTTCTGAGCTGGGGTATTAACTGCTTTCAAAGATGCAGGAGAACATGAGATCTATCAACCGAGGTTCTACTGTTTTTCTTCCAGCTTTCAAGTGATCCCCTTGCCAAAGCTGGTGAGTCTTTTCCAGGGTGAGTGGCTCAATGGCGATCATGCTTTGCTGTTAAAGGGCAGCTTGCTCTTGCAGGCAAAGCACATGCAGAAAGATTCAGCTGCCTTGAGAAGGAAAGAGCACAGGTCTTTGACCTTGGACATACCTGTTGATTGACAGAAATCCAGCCTGTCTCGGTGTAGTACTTAGGAAGGACAACTTATTTCAGAACCTTTTCTTCAAAAGCGGATTGCAGTGGATTTTTCCCCCCTAAGTTTCATAGTAGAATAAGTGATTAAAACCTGTTCTTAATCTCTGTTTTAAGCCACGTCACTTGGTAGCTAGAAAATTACTTCCTCAAATATTTAAAGATCTGTTCAGTTAGGTCTGCTTCTGAGGTCTTGTACATTCCCGCCTTATCACAGCCTAGTGAGCAGGTGGAGGTCTCTTGCTCACTATGGCTTTCAGAAGCTGATGTGGCTTGGGATGCTTTCGGTTGCAGTTACAATTCATTTTACTATTTGTGGACAAGAGCAGTATTTTTGTTATTACTTTTTTGAATTAAAGTGCCCCATGTTAGTGAGTCTTCATTTCTTTTTACAGGCACTGCTGTTGAGAGAGGTACCTTTTACATCCAATGCTTTCTCTCATTTTCACCCACTCAGATTCTCCAAATATCCTTGCCAGACCTGGGAAACTCAGTGTGCTCCTGCAGCATCTGGAGAGTGCTAAAGAGTAATGCAAATAGCTGCAAGAACTGAGTTACTATGTGCACATGCACACAGTTCCTCGGGAATTCTTTAATCAGCTAATTCTAACACATACATAATTTATAAACCATAGTGCTCTCCTGCAGCTGTGCCAGGGTGCACTAATGAACCTATCTAATGCTCTGCTAGTATGAGCATGAGCTGTTTCAAATACCTGTTGACAAAACGTCAGTTCTTGGTGGGGGGAAACACACCAAAACCCCAATGAGAAAAAACCAACCCACTGGCTATGGCAGGTCCTAGGTTTGCCAAACTTTTCTTCAGTGGTTGTGCAAATCAAAAGCAGTGAAAGCTCAAGAGAGGTGTTGGTGTGTTGTAGGAAATAAGCAATCTGAATTTGATGTTCATATTCTGCCTGACTCAAGCCAAGGATGTACGGTGAGCTGTCTGTTCTGGGATACGGCTGGCAGGCTCAGCTTTTGTGTCTCATGAGTATTTTTCTGGTCAGTTCTGGTCTCAAGTATTGGGAAGCAACTCTGGAGTTGCTGCACAGACGTAGGTTGGCATTGTCACTGCTTTTGGAGCTGATCAGAGCTGCCCCTTTGCTGAAACTGCCGTTTGCACACTGACTGTTTGGAAGTAGGTGGTGTGCATGAGTGAAAGCATTTCATATGTTCCTAGAAACAGGCAAAACACTGCCTGAAGTTGAACTTTTGATGGGGGACCAGGTGCTTCACAGCCAGATGATGCCTCTGGCTGTAGGTGTAGCACTTTTCGTGACCAGATGCTACAGGAGTTGCTCATTCCCTCCCAGGACCACATTGCTATGAGCCAGTGGTCTGCAGCAGTTTACTCTACAAACCGCAGCTGAAACCACCAGCTCCTACGTACTTGCAGAGTTTGCAGTCTGGTTATTTCAAGGAGGTCAAACTATGTGCTCTCTGGGAAAAATCTCATGTCTAAGTGTCCTGCTTCCAGAACAAAGACTACAAGGGTCAAGTTCTGCTGCTCTGAAGCAAAACTTGCTTCAAGGAAAACCTGATGCATATTTTCATCTTTTAGCTTGCCGTTTAAGGTTAAATAATTGTGAGGTACATTTTAAACCCTTGAGAATGTGGATGTACAGCAGAAAGAGAAACGGAGCTTCAGAACTGAATTCTGTCAGGGGAGGGGAAAGGAGTTGAAACAACCCCCCCATACCCTACACACCAATTAGTTTCATCATCAGCTTCTAAATGTGTCCCCTAAAAGCCTATCAATGAGTTAACCAAAGTGACTTGCCACAATTCAGCTTGGGCAGGGAAGGTCACTGATTTGTAAAGCCAAGAAGCCCCTGGCCTCGCAGCATGCTATGAACAGCCTGACCATGGATGCATTACCCGTCAGGGATCACTTCTTCATCTGCCGCCTGCAGGGAACAACATAAAGGGCTGTCAGCAGCAAGGTTGTCCCTGACTCCAGCCAGCTGGTTCTTCCTTTTCTTTTGTACAGCTCTCTGGTTTAGCTTCATGTTGTCTGCGATATCCTGAAGAAAGATCCCTAGAGGAAGGCATTTTGGTTGTAGTTCATGTTTGCCTTTGGACCTTGGAGGGAAGTTTTGGGGGTACGTTTCAGGGTGATCTTTATGCAGCCTATTAAAATGAGGAAAGAAATTTAGTGGATCCTTGCAGGAGGGACAGAGCAGTGCAAGGCAGGTAACTTGCTCTTCCCCTTCCTGAGGTTTCTAGGTCTCCTTGAGACGCCCTGTACATTTTTCTGCTCTCTAGGACCTAGAGAGACTTGCAATGTTGGGTGGCTAGGAAGCAAAAATGAAACTGTCCCTAGCTGAGCGTGTCGCAACGCTCCTTGCTTTGGTGACATTGCCAGTATATGACAGCCAGATCTGGCATTTCCAGGCTTGGATTATATCCTGGAATACAGTTTTCTCCAAAGCATGAGGACTGTCTGCTTCTCACCTACCGAAGCTTTGGAGGGAGAGAAAGGAAAGACAATCCAGGCTTCAACAGTCTTGGAATGAGAGGAAGTCTATGCTTCAAGCTGTTCATAAGCGCTCTTTAAACCTTTAGTACTCCCAGGTTTGCCTTTCACACATGCCAGCGCTGCCATGCAGAGCGCTTGCCTGAGCACAGGGGCGACATCAGCAGTCCTGAATTTCCTGTAACTCGGGGTGAGAACTGAGGTGATTCAGTATGTCCAACGGGGCAGATCTCTAGTTTTTCCATCAAGAGGCTTTTTTTAGCACGTACATGTTTCTGATGATGTGGAAAACTTATTTTTAAGCTGGGAATGTCTGTAGCAATGTTTTGAATTCCTAAACGGCTGACCAGCTAAGATAATCTATCTGAGGAGCACTGGAGGCGATTTACAGCCTTAGATGGAGATTTTTATTTACTTACACATACTTCTAAAGTCAAAACTTTTGCAGTTTGTCATCCAACACCAGGGCTCCTTCACCTTTCATCTCCCCTCTACTTGGCCAGGCAGGGTGTACTTTCTCATTCCCTCCACTAATGATGTAGATGCAGAAGATAGAGATCTTTCGTACTCCAACTTCCCAGCAGTTAATGAACATGTTGGGACAGTAGATCACCTTGCTAGAGACACACAAATTGCAGCAGACGCAGGAGTAATGGCCCATTAATCACTTTGCTGTGCTCTTAAGTTGAAATTCTGCACAAACATTGGAAGGCTTCAGCCTGAGTGACACATCTTGAAGTCTCCTGCTGCCGAGCCTGAAATACCTTTGATGTTCCTGCAGTTTTATGCTGTAGTTCCCAAAGTCAGTGTTTGTTTCCAGCCCCAGGGCAAGTCTACTTTAGTTTTCCTCTTGCCAGATGAAAATTATTACTGATCTTAGAGTATTGCTTAGCTGATTACAGTTGTGAAGATTAAACCCAGTGAAATCCTCAGCTGATCATGCTAGACAACGATCATACTGCCCAAAAGGAGGGATTTCATCTGTGTACGGGGGGGGGGGGGGGGATCCAAAGCAGCATTTCCAACTGCAGCCTCTGAGTAAGAAGGTTGCTGATGATTTCATGAGCAGCTGAGATCTGTGAGCATCAAGCTGCTGCTGCAGGGAAACCTCTTGTCTGGAATGGAGGCAGGCAGTCCATGCTGCTGGGAAGTGGTTCAACTTCCAAAGCTGGGGGAATACTGTCAGGTTGCTCCTGGGTTAGTGTGCTTGTTCACTCACAAGGAGCTGCAGAGCCAGGTGGGAGCCAGGCTGGAAGGGGGATGCTCTGTCTCCTGTTACCTGGGGAAGTGGGGAGGCTCTTCCCCAGCAGCGTTGCCTTATGGAGGAGTGATTCCTTGAGGAGGGAGTGGAAAGGAGTCAAGAAGACTCCATTTCCCTCCCTCACTGATACCGCTTGGTACAGCAGCCTTGCTTTTGGTTTCAGGATGTGAAAACCCCATTTCACTGCTGGCAGCAGCAGCATAATAATGCAGCTGCCAGGGCAGCTGTGGCTTCTTTCCCTCCAGCCCTGACTTAAAATGGTTTAAGATACTTTCCTAGAAAGTCCAAAAGCTGCACCAAGAGAGCTGGGTGCTGGTGGTTTGTAAATGAGCTTGGGTTCAGGGGCAGTAAATGCAGTAATCAAATACATATTTATTGTTAGCAAACAGTAAAAAGCGGAAGTTCGCTGCAATAAGAATGAATTAAAAATGAGGAAATGTGGGCAAATAATGAGCGGGGAAAAAAAGGTCTTAAGGAAAAACTTGCAGTAAAGGGGAAGGAGGAGTGTTCAGTAAAACCCAGGTCAGAAGGAACCTGCTGTTTGCCTAGGACGAGGCGGAAGTGGTGTTTGCAGTAACGCTGCAGAAGGGTGGGCAGCAGCACGCAGGGTCCCTTCGTGAGTTGGCCCCGCCACAGGGAAGCCGGTAGGCAGCAGCTGCCCTTGCTGCGTGTGGTTAGTTTTCAGATAGCCACGTAGAGAGATCTCTGAACTGCTAATACGGGGGGGTGGGGGTGGTGTGTGTGGTGTTATTAATGAGCCTTGAAGCTTAGGGGAGCTCTAGGGGACTGGGAAGTAGTGGAAATGGGATGACCTAATTCTGGTCCTGTTGGCTTGCTTTCAGCACTGGCAAAATGATAAAAGGCTTAATATGGGACAAGAGCTAAAAAAGAAGCAGGAAAATACTATCATGGCTAATAGTGTGAACTGATAGGGAATGGCAAAAAGTGGACTGTGTTGAGCTAAGCATATTTTACGAGATTTCAGGTTTGGCTGATAAATGTAGAAGTCACAATAACGCCCGGGCTCCTGGAGAGGTGTTTTAAGTGTTGAAATGTCCAAGCATTACCTGTTAAACAGAGCAAACTAGTATGTCCAGTGCATTCAGCATTAGCCAACATCAACCTCAAGCAGGGAATCATCAGAGGTACTTTAAGTGGATAGCAGAGCCTGAAATGGGTACTGATGTATCTATTAATATCTTTATTAATAGGCAACACGCACAAGTATAGCTATATCCTTTGCAGCCTATAGCACAAGCAGGAAGGATACGCAGTGAGGACAGGGTTCTGCAGCCTTTCATGCTGAGCAGCCTACCCTGGATCAGGCTCCGTTGCAGGGATCACCCCAGACCATCTTGACATGCATGGGTCCGTATGAGAACTAAACAAAAGACCTAGGCATCTCTACCTACCACTTAGATACAGATGTTAACAGCCGAAGCGCATCACCTGGGGTGGTGAACCAGTGCTGAACACCCAGAGATGCCATCAGCAGCCAGCCTCAGCCTTGCAAAGCTTTGGTCTCATTAGTCCCAACCCTAAGTGAAGCCACCACCACACATAGATCCCATGGTACTCCATAAGGCTGCCAAGGTGGCTCCTCCACCATCACCCTCCCTTCCAGGCTAGGTTTCAGGTCACTGCCAGGGCGCAGGGCTGGATGCTGAGAGCAGGGTGCAGGGACCGACTGTGCTTGAGGCGCTGTGTGCCAGGAGTTGTGTCCTTGCTGAGGCCCCCCAGGACCGTGCCTATTTTGTGGGAACTGAAGGCAGCACAGGCTTCAGCCCTCTGGAGAGCAGGCACAAGTGGAAAATCATTTAACTGGCTTGGGGTGCTTTCATTTGCCTGTACATGTGTGTATCCGTGCAAACGTATAGCTGTATGTTTCCACACACACATGCCACTCTGTATAAACGCACTTACTGTGGCAGCATTGGTTAAACCCCAAAGCTACTGCCTGCTTACAGCGACAAGAACAGAGGTGTCCTCACACTTGAAACTAAAGTGTATGGAAAAGCTTTACTGCTGCGCTTGCACGCTGTCCCACAGGGTGCAGGAACGCGTATCTTTTATATCCTAGACATGATAAAAGGAGCTGGTGTTTGGAAGAGCTGAAGAACTTGGCCTGTTGAAGATTAAACAGCTGATTTATACAGCACAGCAGTGACTCTTGAGGCAGCACAAATGGGAGCAAGCTCTTGGTGGGCTGGGCAGGATGGAGGAAGGAAAGGCGGGGCTGATGCTGGTGAAGGGAAGTGTCTTTGGTGATGAAGAACCTGGATATTGCTTGTTACCAGGGACCAAATAAGTGCTTGTTTAGGCCAAACCTAAGCCTATTTCTTAGGATAAAGAATAGCAGTTCGGTAAAAGACAAATCACAAGGCTTTAATGTCTTCGTGCTCACCTATCTCTTGCGCTGGCTTCTTAATCAAGGCCTGGGATGGCCCTTGCTGCTGGGAGCTGCTTATGGGAGCACTACACCTCAGTTCAGCCCATTAAGTCAGACTTGGGGGTTTCTCACACAGAGCAAAGTCAGCTTGCAGCGCTGTGGCTGGGTGGCTGCATGATGCTAACTCCCCTGTGGGTGTACCACAGAGACATAAGCGGTACAGGTGTTCATCCCTGTAGACCTTGGATTAAACAGCTCCATTTCCTGCTGCAGGTTAATGGTGCAGTGCATAATGCTCTGCAGAGGTGAGCCTGCCCCTGCCTGATGTACTGGAGAGGCGAGCAGAGAGAGGAGCTCCTGAAAAAGCATTTCAAATGTCATGTCAGGTAACTAGGCTGCGTGCATCCATCAGAAGCTTCATTAAGTCCACAAAGCGCCATTCCTAAGGTACTGCAGCTGGCTGGTCCAGTTACCTGCTTTTTAGGTTAATGTGAATGCTGCATTTACCTTGTGTACAAAGACAGAAGCTCATTTCAGCGCATTTTCTCTCTAAGGCAGGCGGTGGTTCTTCCTCTTTTACAGTTTCTTTCTACTGTTTCTTCACCCCTTGCGCTGCACGGCCCATGCTCTGTGGGCAGCTGGAGCCAGGTGGCAACAGGAGTTTCACCAATGCTAAATGATGACCAGACGAGGAGATGGGAAAGAAACGAGTAACAATGTGAATTTGATCATAGCATCATTGAATCCTGTCTCTGAGGGGCACTGCACTGAGCCCATGCTGTTTCTTGTTAGTCCAGTCTTCAACTGATGTTTTCAAATCTATGGGCACAGACAGCTCTCTGGAGAGCAGCCCATGGGGGTGTCCGGTTCTGTATGGTGACAGGCTCAGGAAGGATGGGATATGCAGCTATTGTGACTGTTCTGTTTTATACTTCCACGATAGCACTCAAACTCTTTGAGAAATAGTAAACTAATTCACTAAACCATCCCGGTGATGTGTGCTAAGTTTATTATGCACTGTTATGGGTTCATCTCTGAAAGGTAGCAGCTTAAGGGGTTTTCTCCAAAAATGTGGATTTCGTTTAAGGTGGTGCTTGATTGCCTTCAACAAACCAAAGCGATTTAAGTTGCCTTCTCATGAAAAGTGAGATGGGGGAGCTGATTTAATCACTCAGAGTTTTCAGCGTTGCATAAACAGAGGAACAGGCTGAATTAGCGTTAGTGAGAGATCTGTGAATGTTCCTGGAGAAATGTTATTGCTTTAACTCCAAGAGCTGACTCTGGGGCTTTGCTTTTTCTCCTTTTCTCTGTAACACTTCCCAGCGGAGCCCTCAATGATGAATAATGCCTCAGTTCTTATTTTCTTAAATAAATCTAATTATTTTTTTTCCGTGCAGGAAATGGAATCAAATTATGGGTATCATTCATTCATCCTTTTATAACTCATGTAATATTAACAAGACAATGACCTGCTGGTGCATGGCCCTGGGCAGTCAGTAGAAGAAGATGGGAGTATCTGATGAAATTACTCAGCTTCCTGAAGAAATCTGTTTCAGATGATGGTGATAATTACACACTCCTTGCCTTGTTTCGTGCAGGTTGTTCCTAACCATGGAAAATCACAGTGGCAGAGAATTGATGCTGGAAGGAAGGTGGGAGATGGTTAGTGCTGAGCCACTGAGGCAGGGAGCTGGGATGACCTGTCAAAATAAATACTTGGTAATCTCATACATATCTTGGATTCTTCCATAGGGCTTAAAGCATGTCACCACATACATCTTAAATTACATGTGAATAGCTGATTGGACACAGCATATCTGTGTAACCACAGTGTTATCCATCCGCCCAAGAGCTGTCAGCTCCACCAGATGGGAAACGTCTGCTCCTGCACAGCCCATCTGCGGTCTGTGTCTTCCTCCTGTGTCAGAGAACCCAGTTGCTGCCAAACTGGGGTGGCCTCCATCCCAGCAGAGGAAGTGGCCCTGATGAAGGAGGAAAAGCCTGTGTATGAGCATCCCACAGGGACAAAGGGCTCCTGTCCCTCCTTCCTGCCCCCGCCAGCCTCCCCATGTGTTCAGTAAGAAGCTGGCCCGGGGGCAGGTGTGCTCCCCCAGAGCAGCAGGGAGCTGTGGCCAGCGGGCATCGCCAGAGACCTTGTGTACCTTCATTCTTTGTGAAAAGCTGCAGGTCCGTGTGGTGTACATGCAGGACAAGGGCTGCCCAGCCTGCACGTGGGCTGGTGCCCTCAGCCTTGAAGACCAACCCCAGCTCCACATGGGGTGAGGCAGAGCACACAGCCAGCAGATGGGCTCAGCACCCCCTTCTCAAGCAGGGAGCTCTTCTTTTGTAGTGCCCAGCCCTTGGGAATTGATCCAGGCTGACCCCAGCTCTCTGTTCATTTCAGGTTTTATAGCTTTGGAAAGATTCTTACTTGCTGATCTACGCGTACTTCCACCCTACTGCTGTGTAGTAACATTCCACCAGCACTAAGCAGTATTTCATACAGAGACCAAACCTCCTGTCTGGGTTCGGAAGCTCCTCACCACTGTGGGTGCAGTTATCTCAAAACCTCTCTCAAATATCTGTCTTCTGCTTTGTGTCCAGAAGATTTCATGGTGTGGACTTTTTTGCACTAGAGAAGAAGTGTGAAAGCCACTGCCTGTTTCCTTGGCCCTGTTTTCCATGGGGCACTAAACCCATTTCCCTGGCAGCTCTGGATAGTCTGGATGATGGTGATGATGGTGGCAGTGTTGAGGCCATGTGAGTAAGGGCATGCAGGGAAACTGGCTAAAGGTAGCTCTACATACCTGCCAAGAAAATGGAGGGAATGGAGCCCTGGCATTTTCTGGAGCCAACTCCTGTGGTTGTTCCCCTCTCCGACTGGTTATGGAGGTACTCTGGAGTCTCACCTCAGCCTCTGCTGGATACGTGTCTATGGGGCTGGGTTTTAAGAAGGATCTTGCCTGCAATACGAGGGGAAAGAATGACAAGTCTGGGCCTGGTAACCTTGGCAGGGAGACTGAACACAACATAAGTCATGGTAGCTTGAGCTTCAGTGTTTGTGAGGCCAAAAGGCCAAGACTGGCTTACGTTACATGACAGTCTCATGATTGCCTGTTCACACAGTTCTCCACTTCCCTCTGTACTGCCTTGCTGGGGCTGCTCCAGGCAAGGTAGACCTCGGCTTCAATCAGCATGGCAATTCCCTTGTCCCTTCTGCTAATTGTTTCCCACAGCCTCCTACCTCCCTGGCTGTCAGCCTCATCACAGAGGACAGGCTGGATAGGAGCAAGGGCAGTGTTTTCCCTGGCTGCTGGTCCTCCCCACCTTTGGCTCCTCGGTGAGCTGATACGAATGAAGTCTGAACTAGGGCAGTTTCCCAGCTAAAGGGAAAACGTCTTTCTCCACAGCCAGCTCTGACATCTCTTGTCAGCAGCAATTCCGGGTTCACCAGATTACAGCAAAAATCCCCCCCTGTCCCAAACTACATCCCTGTTTCATCTGCTCTGATGTAGGGGTCCACCCCTGGACATGGACCTGTGGCTGGGGTGGGTGCTGCTCCTGCAGGAAGGCAGGCAGCCACATCCACTGTGCTGCCCCTGCCCTAACCATGGGTGAGCTGCCAGCTGCTTCCTCCATCTCCCTCTGTGGGAAGGGCGCAAGGAAACCACAGAAGCTGTCTGTGACCTGCGCCTGAAAGAGTTTTCCCTATCTGATGTTGCCTCCTAATAGGATTTGGCTCTTCGATACCAGCTGGTGTGCACGGGGTGAGAGCACTTTAAAATGGGTGTTGAAAACTCTTTTGTGGAGAATTTCCAGCCTGCTTATTGCTCCAGGTGGGAGAAGCCTGGAAGAGAGCCACATGCATGCAGCAGTCTAGACATGTTTGATTTCTTTTTGGAATTAAAGAACAGAAGTCTCATAATACCCTTTTCTTTTTTTTCCCCCAGCATTCATACAAGCAGCCAACATAAACAATTCTCTCACTGCCCTGAAATTTGGAGTTGTTCACGGGATGAAGCAGTGACCTACTGAATCTCTGGGAAGAGTAATATTAGCCTGTGTCTGGTCTGCTGCCTTCTTGGCTTGGGTCTGAGGACTGCAGCCCCGCTGTCCCAAGGACCAATGTGGGTGCTCTGGTGTAGTGAGTCTCCAGGGTGCTGCTGGGGCTGCTGCTCCCGTAAAGGAGCAGGAGATGCACAGTGCGATCACTGACATCAAGGACCTCCCTGTGCATTTGGGCACCTAACAAATTGGTTCCCCAGCTCTGCTTCAGTCCACATGAAGGACAAATCTACTGAGGACAAATCCTGGGATCTGTGACTGGCATTAGATCCAATGAAAGCGTTGATCACAGGGAACATTCTTCCATCACACCCAAGAAATGCTGCTCATGAAGTATTTCAAAGTGCCTGCAGTCACATATTCATGACAGCAAGACTCCAGGCTGATATGCAGGCATGTGACTGAACCAAGGTCGCTTCTGAGGTTGCCAGCGCCCTCGCTGCAGACTGCTTTTCATGCACAAGCGATGCACTTTCCTGTCACACAATGGAATATTAAGGTAAGCGTCAAGGAGGCCAGAAAAGTAATGCAATTGCTCTCAAGCGAGGATGGGGGCTGCTGATTCTTCTTGCATTGGTGGTGCTGCTCATTCAGACTTCCCTAAGCCTTCTTGCCACCACCCCTGGAGTACTGCTGCTGTCACTGCTCCAGCTTGTTTTGTACAGTTGGATTTTTCTTTTCTGGGTCTGCTATGCCTTCAGCTTTGGTTCTGCCTGCACACTGAGCCGTGGTTGGAAGTGCATTGAAGAGACACCCAACAAAGAGCAACACGGAGCAGCTGCCCCATATTCTGCTTGGCTTCAAGTGCAGTGGAGGAGATGACAGCTGCCCAGGTTGGACTCCGGACCATGGGAATGACTCAAAAAAGGCCAAAAATCATATTGAGTGAAAAGGTATACTCAGGAGTCAGCCTCCCTGACAGCACAGGGAGGAAGGCTGGAAGAAGGCTGAATACTGGTAGGTCATGCAAGCTGTATAAGCCACAGTATGCAATTAGGGAGCTTATTTTTGATGATCAATTTCAACAGCAAACTATGAGTTATCCATATCTTCCCTACAGTGGTAGGAGGATTGTGGGGGATGTAAGGAACTCCTAAATGGAGTGAAAGGATTGTTGCCTTTCAGCTAACCTCTTGTCCTTGCCTCTTTAGAACTTCAAGATAAAGAACAGGCCTTTGGATCTTATCAGAACTTAGAGAAGCAGCCAGGCTGATAACAAGTTTCAAGGCTTTCAAGCCCTCTGGATTAATTTTGGTCTAATGGTTGTGTAGTTAATCTTACTTTCCAAAGCCCTTTTGCAGGCTCTGTTCTTCCTTGCGTCCCACCTCAGGCATGCGTGGTGCTGGCGGGTAACCTTGCAGAAACGCTGCGTCCCACCACAAGCACTTGGGTCGATCGACTCCCCCGTGCTCCATGGTCTCAGAAAGTCAACTTGGGGTCCCCTGGCCCAAAAGTGCAACCCCAAAATGAGCAGTTGCTGCTGTTATCATGGCTGAAAATTCCTCGGGTATCTCTCACTGAACTTCATTTCCTGCCTTGCTCTGGCAAAGCTCCCGGTTTCCATGGGGATGATGTATTCCTTTAAATAGTTCCCATTCAAGAACAATATCATGGGTCCTTCTCTGTTGTTGGTGTTATTAAAAATAACCTACTCTCCTCCTGACCTCTGTCTCAGCTGAAGCAGTTGGAGTCAGACACTTGCCTCCAGCCTCTCTGGTCCACCCTCACTCCCACCCAAAGATGACCCCCTTGCCTCCCTACTGCTTGGTGAAACCCCTTAAGGTCTGTCCTTGGCCTACTGGCCCTACTGAGAAACCTACACGAGAAACGTGTGGATCTGGAAGGGAAACACAGAGAGGAGGAAAGGAGGGACTGGCTGAGCTCTTGCAGGACAGCACCACACAGCTTAGCATCCATCCAGCAGTGGAAGGGGAGCCTGATGCCCTCTGCGGCTCTGCCCTGAGCTTTCCTTGCGGTGAGTGGGGAGGCTTGTGGGAAATAGGAAGCCTCATGAGAACAGCATGGCCCATGATGAAACAGTCTACAGTGCATCACTCATTGTTGCAGCCCGGATGTTCAAACAAGCTGCAAAGAGGGTGTCTTTCCCCTCCTCTCCAAGCCTTGGCTTCCAAACCCGGGTATTTTTAATTATGAGTGCCCATTTTATGCATAGAAGTCTGAACAGGCAGCGTGGTCTACACACAGCAGGGGCCATTCGGTATTTCTTGGGAGACTTCTTGCTTTGCATAAAGAGGGAGACAGAGCATCTGGTTTCTCTGCTTCATTTTAAATGCCAGTGATTATTCTGTTATTACATTTACATTCCAATTTTCTTCACACATAGTAAAAAAGGAACGCTTTGGGGTTCTCCTAGATAGATGCACATTAGTGTGCCTGGTCTTCAGGCACCAGTAGCAGACATGCGCTCAGAGCCTGGAATTCAACCATCAGTGAGGAGAGCAGGCTTTGGGGAAAATAAATTGCCATCTATGAAACAAATCCCAATTCACTGCAGAAACTTCCTGATTTGCTGCATAAACTGCAGCCAGCACTGGCTTAGGGTGGGAGAGGGACAAACATCTACCTACAAGAGATAGAAGTATATAATACAGCCTTCCAAATACTTTTTGCTCAGGCACACAAAGCAGCATCCGAGGAACACCAGGTTGCCGGCCAATCCCAAAGAGCAGATACCAGGTATGTTTCCTTCTGCAATACTTGTGAAATCTTCTAAAGCACTTGCAGCACTTTTTGAATGAGCAGTGAAACTCATCCTTATAAGGCGGGAGAGCTCCATGTTCTGCTGTTAGAAGGCTGGAATGTGAGCACAGCAAGAATTGCTTCACGTGAGGCCCTTATCTGAGAGATTAGCGATAAAACTGAGGTTCATGTGACACAAGAAGAATTTCTCCCTTATCGGAAGGAAGACGGAGATGTGCAAGACAGCAGTACAACACGCAGGATGACTTATGAGGAGGAAATGGTGTAGAGGGGCCAGACAGTTTGGAAATCTGCCTGCTTGCTTGAGCGTGTCCTATTTGTGCTTTGGAGGATTGTGTTGACATCGATACGACATCAGTTTTAGAAGCACTTGACTGGAAGCTTGAATCTACTGACTGTAGAGCAAAGCGACACAATCCGAAGTCGTTAGGAATCTCAAAGTGTGCCAGCCCTATTTTTGACCTCTGTTTGACATTGAACTGGGAGAAAGCAAGGGAGGATTTTGACATAAGCCTTTCAATCTATCAGTTACTTATCATTTCCCTCAGGCATTTTTCCCTGAAAGTATCAGCCTCCATGCCTCCTAAAATATAGTGGTGGAAGACGCTGTGCTATTAAAATGGTTCATTTGCCTCTTACCAGACACCCACAAAGTTTGCCCAGAAGAGACTTTTCAGTCATTTAAACCTTTGTTTTAAGGTGGCTTATTTCCTTTACAAGCAAAGAGAAAAGTGCTACTTCTTGGTATAGAATACAGGCATGCCAAGTATTAAATTCCAGCTACTTCCTCCATATCCATTTCAAAGCCTGGCTAGAAACATCTTGCACAGTTGTAAGAAGCCTGTATGGTCATCAGCTTCTCTTGACATGTCACTTTAGGCAGTGTCTCTCTGCATGTTCCCATGCTCTTAATGCTCCATGGTTATCCGTCCCATCAAAACTTTCCTGCTTCTATTCCTCATGCCACTGTTTCCCCGTATTTCTCATTTGACCTCTTTACCATGGTGCATCTGCTAGCCCCTTTCCCTGCCCAATCCACCAGCAGGACACATAGCCACCAGTCTTGCACCAGTGGGAGATGTCGTCCACCATTCAGGGGCATTCAGGGGAGAGACCCAGGTCTTACTTGTGACACTGAGAGCAGGAAACTTCCCTTCAAAGCAGCAGATGTTTTCCACACGGTCATAAGTTTCCATGGAGAAGGCAAGACTGGATTCCTAAAACCAGAGAGGCCCAAACACCGCTAAGTTTCCCACTGGGCGCATGTGACCTGATGGCCCCAGTATGTCCTTCCTCCTTCCCTGTCTCTGGTTCTTTGCAGCCTCTCTTTCTCCATACATTGCCTTTTGCCTGGTTTCAGTGCTTAGCCCAGATGCTGCTAACCCCGCCCAGCGCCGCATGATGGAAATCCAGGCATCACAGCTTCCCTTGCCCGGTCCATGGGCTCCAGTAAAAGCAGTTACAATGCACAGGACCCCTAGCAAAACCAGAGGGCTTTGAGGGAGGACCAGAAGCTCACCTTGTCCCCAGGCAGCACAGACGAAGCACACTCTTTGGACGGGAGATCTTCAAGGCAAAGATCCACTCTCTGGCAAGGAGATCTCCCAGGTACCACAAGAAGAAGTCACCAGCAGTATTTTAGCTGTGGTGCTATGAGGCCACGCTATGTCTGATACTGTCTTTCAGACACCGTTTTTTATCAAGTAACCTTGTCCTTCATGAGGAGCTCAGAGCGTGTTTTTTAAAGAATAGCCCTGGGTTATTTTTATCAAAGACAATGTGACCACTAGAAGTAGCATAATGGGGCTCAGCATGACTTGCTTTTTCCCAGAAGGATGGCCATTGTTCTGCTGGAGCTGAGGACGGTTTGGACTCTTACCAATTGCCATTTTTATATAAACCAGGGGGGGAAAATAAACCAGAACATGTCTCTTTAGCTGGGCAGAGCTGCAGTGGTTTCTGCTTTGCTAGCATGACTGAAATGTGGTAAAAACACCATACAGTCTCTCAAGACAGCAGATAGGATGAATAAGAAAGTGTTACTGGAATCATGCTTTTTTTGGCCTGAGTAACCTGATGAAAATTGGCCCTGCTCTGAGCTGCTTAGTGATGTCCTCCGGGGGTCCCTTCTAACCTGGATTAATCTGTGGTACTCAAGAAGGACCGACTCCTACTGATCTGCAGAAAAACTTGTCCTGAACTTTCACAGACGTTAAACCAGAATGAGATTCAAGCTCCTTTTTCCATTGTAAGCCCAGGACTTGATGTGGTTTTCTGGTTCTGTTTTTAAGCAAAGCACGTGGAAGCACTCAGGGCCTCCCTGGTGCAGAGCTCCCCACCATCCAACCCTCCCAGCCTTGAGGCTCAGCCAGTTCCTCTCACCCGGCTGCCCATGCATGTGCACATCCTCCCTGAGGGCAGTACCCTGCAGTGGTAGCTCTTTACAAGCCTTCCTACTGAAGCTGGAAGGAGAAAGAGACATGTCTCCAGCAAAGGATTAAAATGCAAGACCTGAATTTTTCCCAGCAGGAACAAGTGTAGAGCAAATGCTGCTTCTGCTCTTCCAGGAAAGGTGGAAGGCAAATACTGGCCCTGTTCCTTCTTCAGGGCATCCATCCCAGGCTTGCCTGAAAATAGAGACCTATGCTAGGACCAGGTCAGTCTGAATGCTACCTTGTGCCTAACAAAAGGGGATGGTGCAAACGTGAGAGGGTGCTAGCAAACGTGGCATGGGGCTGCGCTCAGGGGACACCACAGTGCTTGCCTTGAAACATCCACATCTGTGATGGCAACTGAGCTATGAGGGTCTCTGGGGTGCTTGTGCAGGCTCAGACCAGAGGGAAACAGACCTGCTGACTGGAGGGGTGAGTTTGCTTCAAGGAGGTTGGTACTTCTGCTGAACCAGGCTGGAGAACAGTGGCAGGGATTTCTTAGCTGTTTGCATCCTTCTGTAATTTCTCCCACCAACGCTCTGGCAGAGCTTAAGTCTATTGATGTTTAAGAAGCTCTTGGAGCTGGTTTCTTCTCTCAGGGTATTCCAGAGGTATGCAGTACACTGTGACTATGCTCCCAGAAACCTGTTGGTTGGGCTGAATTTTGTAAATACAAATGCTAAGTCACAGATAAATGAACAAAGCAGATAAGCAGGTACAAGAGAAAATGCTGTTGTAAATCCAAGGTGTGCCTCTTCTACAGCTTTATTTGGGAATCAGAAAGACGCCAGCACTCAGTCCTGTTCAAGGTAATGGTAGGTTTTGTACTGGGCACACACAGTTTGGACTGGGCCCAGACCCTCTTTCTCCCTCTCTCTTTGTTTAATTGCTCTCTTCATAATTACCACTATTGTTGTGTGCAGGCTTTTTTCCCTTGTGAATGTTTTCATTACTTGAGTGCAAACACTGTGATGCAAATGGGAGTCACTCCCAGAGAGTGCCCAAGGGCTGGGGTGCAGCTGCCCTGAGACGGGTCCTGCTGAAAAGGGTCAGGGGACTCATTGCAGACCAGCTGGCATCAGCAGAGGTGTTGTGCCGTGGCTGCGCTGCAAAAGAAGCACTAGTGCTGTCAGCCTTGGTCATACTCAGAGAAGCTGGGCTGGGACTGGCCTCTCCTCTGCGGTGGTCATACGGAAGGGGTTGGGCTGTCTGCCCCTGGAGCTGTTTGAAAGATCTGGGCAAACAAGGAAACTGTCCCTGGAGAGGAAGCTCGGTAATTGCACAGTGCTGACAAATGTCCAGAGACAGCAAACCACAAAAGCATGGAGAAAACAGGGAGCCTTGTGCCCTCGGCTTTGTATTTCACTTGCAGGGATCTCAGGCGTCGGGCAAAAGGAGACCAGACACCTGCAGACAGCCCCGTGACATTTACATTTAATTTTTAGGTAAAGCAATATAACTTGTGGTGAATTTGCTGGTGTAAGAAAACAGAATCAGAGAAGAGTGAGGTTATTTATATACTTCAGCAAGACCCACACAAGCCTGCTGCAGCAGCTTTACTCCAGCCTAAGCCCCTGCATGGAGGAGGTGTGCATGTAGATGCCACAACACTGGGAGCTGCGCTCAGCTCTACTATTAGTAGATGCTATTTAAGCATGCTATAAAGTGATATTGCCATAACCTTAAGCCCATATATTCTCTGCTTTCCTCTGAAGTCAAGCAGTGGTGCTGAACTGAACTCAGGACAAGAGAGACCTGGGTACATTTCAAAATCCAAAATGGAGTCTGGCTTGGCTCAAGTCATAGGGAAGTATTTATATTTATTTTCTACGATGTCAGTTGTGTACTTTTTTGCATTGTCTGTCATTCAAAGAATGGCAATTGAGGAACAGAGGGGGATGGAGAGGAAGGTTTGGTTACTTTTTTGCCTTAGCAGAAAATCGTCCTTGAATAAAGAGTCTGGAAACATGATTAATCCCAAAGCTGTATGTTTCAGAAATTATGAGTGTGTGGTACGAAGTCTGTGCATAGACCTATGATGGAAATCGTTTCCCAGTTTTGTATGCTAAGAATTACATGGTGCCCCAACAATATGCTGTCAGGACAGAACTTAAACAGAACTTTACAGCAAAAAACCTTCATCAACCAAGTCCATATCTGTGCAGTGCTAGCGTTGCATTTGGCACTGCCTTACCAGCAGTTTGCAAATGGATAGGTATGTAAGCTCCCTTAGGTTCATAGTCATAGTTCATAGTCAAATATTCTCACTTTCTTTGGTTTTTGATTTCCATTGTTCTTCAGAGTAGCAGGTACTTGAGGTACACTTATGGTACACTTGTGTCCGAAAGAAACAGAGGAGTTAAAATATGCTCCATCCACTGCAAGTGGAGGTCTATCAGCAGAGAACTAGAATTGTTTCTCTGAGAGCATATTTCTGGCTCTTTATCTGAGATGTCCATGAGCACTAGGAAGCACAGAACTGCGCACACTAGTAGTTGTAATGATTTGCAGTAGAAAAGAATATATTTCACTGTATTTCACAAACAAATATTGTCAATTAACTTTACAGAACTGGCAGCCCTCCGAATTTTTTCACATTTTCCCCTCAGAAACTGCTTACCATTCAAAAGGAAAGAATTGCCTTTATAATCAGACAGGCAGACTATGCCACAAGGGTTTTCTTTTATGTGGGTGTTGCTATGGAGAAGGACAGATTATAATCTAGGGCTGTTGCCTGTAGTATCTCTTGAGAACCATCTAAATTCATCTACGATAGCGAAGGATGTGGAATGAGACCTCATAAGAAATAATCAGGATATTTCACAAAATCTCAGTATCTTGGCGTTTCCCATTCCTCTCTGCCAGACTGCGGTGCTGTGAACAGGGTGTCCAGAGACATCAGGTGTCGAAAGGGTGTTCAGAAGAACAGGGTAGTGCCATAAACTCAGCCCCAGAGATGCTGAGTCTTAAGGTAAGACAGGTCACTTTTGTTTTCTTCCCAGGCTTCTATTTATTTTCATCACTACTTTTCAGAATCCTGGCTGATGCAGTACCTGAAAGATGTTCTTTATAGCTCAACTTTGAGAGGGAGGGTAGAGAGTGACTGTGGCTCTTTAATATAACAGTACAAGGAACCTTAGAATCATAGAACAGTTAGGGTTGGAAAGGACCTTAAGATCATCACATTCCAACCCCCTGCCATGGGCAGGGACACCTCCCACTAAACCATGTCACCCAAGGCTATGTCCAACCTGGCCTTGAACACCACCTGCAATAGAGCATTCACAACTTCCTTGGGCAACCCATTCCAGTGCCTCACCACCCTCACAGTAAAGAACTTCTTCCCCATATCCAATCTAAACTTCCCCTGTTTAAGTTTGAACCCGTTACCCCTTGTCCTATCACTACAGTTGCTAATGAAGAGTCCCTCCCCAGCATCCCTATAGGCCCCCTTCAGATACTGGAAGGCTGCTATGAGGTCTCCATGCAGCCTTCTCTTCTCCAGGCTGAACAGCCCCAACTTTCTCATCCTATCTTCATACGGGAGGTGCTCCAGTGCCCTGATCATCCTCGTGGCCCTCCTCTGGACTTGTTCCAACAGTTCCATGTCCTTTTTATGTTGAGGACACCAGAACTGCACACAGTACTCCAAGTGAGGTCTCAAAAGGGCAGAGTAGAGGGGCAGGATCACCTCCTTCAAGCTGAACCTTCCAAGACACAATGCTCCATTATCTCAGCTGTAACCATTTGGGCACAATGTACACAGCCTACACAACGACTGCTGCAAGCGAAAAAGCCTTGATGCCATTTTCTGCCCCAGGATCTGTGCACTGCCATCAACAATGGGAGAGGGTTGATGGTTTCTGCTGGTCCCGTCTATAACTGTGTTTCCAAATACATGCAAGCTCAGTAATCCCAGGAATTACTGCAGTACAGATACACTGTGAGATGAGGTAATTAAAAAAAAGCAAAGCTAGAGATGAGTGATTGTAAGAAAGAGGCCAGCACACTGACCTTGTGGCTCATTCTCATCTTTCTCTTTTCCCTGGATGGGGATGTCCTCACTTCTTGTCCAATGACTTTGAGTCTGTGGTGCCTGCTTGGGGTCAGCTTCTCAGAGCTCTGGGATAAGCAAGACATACCAGGCTGCATACTGCCAAAATGCTAAGATGGAGGAGGAGACCTTGGTAACAAGCATCTTGGCTGGAGAGTTAACTTAGAGCAGAAAAGTGCTGTGGTCAAGCATCGGGATACACAACAGCCACAAGTCCACCTCTGCATGTGAGTCTGGCTCTCTTCTTCCAAATGACAGGCAGCTGCCACATCTCTTTCTTTGTAAGGTTCATTCATAGGATCGTAGATTGGTTTGTGTTGGAAGGGACCTCAAAGATCATCTAGCTCCAGCCCCCTGCCATGGGCAGGAACACCTTTGACTAGGCCCCATCCAGCTTGGCCTTCCTTCATCTGGAAGGCAGGATTCCCATGAGGTAGCACATTGCCACTTGGGGATAGGGAGATGACACTTTAGCCTTCAGCCGTTAGCCTTTCTCTAACAATTTTAATGGAAATGGATTCCATCTCTTCTCTGCAGACTGAAGGAAGGCAGGTGGTTGCCACCCAGTGTAGGCTTGTGTAGGCCAGGTGAAATGGGGCCAGCGATTCACTGACAGAGGAGGTGTGGCAGGTATGTGCCAAGGCTGCAACAACTTCTTCCCAAGAAGAAGGGCAAGGGCAGAAGTGGGTCCCACTGCATCAGCCCCAAGGCCTGACCCTTCTACCTATGATGGGGCTCCCACTGCACCCCCAAAACTGCCAAACTCTCCTACAGCACAGCTCTCACTAAATATATAGGGTCGGAGACATGCTGCATTTGGCCTCTGGCACACAGATAATAGAAACCTGAGGTGCATTTCTTATGCTAAAACCCCTCTATTTCATAGTTATAACAGCATGAATGGCTATGAGTTTGCTGATGGTCATGCAGGATTGTTTTTCCTCTCTAATGCTTATGTGCCTTCTGCTTTCCAGAGCCAGTGCTGTGGCCCCAACATGCTGCCTCCAGTCCACTGAAAGTGCAAGCGCTGAAACCCCATTCATTCCTTCCCTGTGAAGAGAATGGGGTAGGGATGTTAGGGGTATTTTTGGCCAGGAATAGTGATGATGAGTTTGCTGTTGGCCATAACCAGAGAGAAAACCACGTCTTCCTTTATACTAACAAGTAGCTGTCCCTTTTCAGCAGGGGAAGACCCAGGGGAGCTGTAAGGACAGCTTTCTATTTCCAGAGAGGAAAGCACCACTGCTTTCTGCCTATGTGCTGGAGAGCACATAAAGCAGCACATCTTTACCTAGACAGTTGTTTAAACAGCGCAGACGTCTGGAGCAGTCAGTACACCCCGAGCTCCCCACTCAGTATTTCTTTCTCTTGCCCCTGTGTTTTGTTTAGCCGCAATTTCTCAGCTCTGGTGCTACCAGCCTCCAGGGCTGCTCCGCTGCCACCACGCTGCGTACAAGGCTGGAAGGTTTCCACCTTTCCTTCTCCCCTGCGGACGTGCTGCGGGGGGGGGGGGGGGAGCGGCCGCGGAAGCCTGCCTTACCGTAGATGGCTGTGAACACGAACCTTCAGGCTCCCGGCCAGGAGCCCCGGGGCCAGGCTCAGCCCAGGGTGGGGGAAACCCGGGGTGGACAGGTAGCATGGCCCACCAGGATGAGCAGGAGCATTTGGCTCTTGTCCCTATAGCAACTGCTGGCCACCATTGGAGCCAGGGAGAGTGGGAGTGGGTAACTGTGAGTGCAGTCCACACGTAATGCAGTGATCCAGCTTGTGTGCATCGCTTACGCAGGGGGAGCCCAGCCAGGTCACCAGCTGCTCAGCTAGACAGCAATTGCGCTAAACCCCCGTTTAAAGCTTCAAATGAAGCCGTGTAAAAGCCTACGGTTAGATTCCCAGGCATCCCTCATGGGAGCACATCTGTCCTTCCCATGGCAGGAGCACAACTGCAGGGAAGGCCACTGAGGTGTATCCTGCCAAAAACAAGGAAAAAGCCAAAGCAGCATTTTCTAGATTTTTTCTATGCATCTCCTAAAGGTCAGGAAGGAAACATGCCCACAGGGGTTGTGGTTGGTCCGACAAAAGAAGTAGGAGAGTGATGTCTTGACGCATGAACCTCAGGCTTAACATGAGGTCTGCTCTACCCCTTCATGTTACTTATTAGTTCTCAGTGCCTTCATCTCCCCCTCTGCTATTGAGGAAATAGCTGGAGCTTTCTCAGGGAGAAAAATAAAGTTAAAGAAGCAGAGCAGAATATATAAATGGGGAGCAGGATGCCCTGGGATGAGCTCTTGGGGATAGGGAAGGACCTGCTCATGGGCCAAGCTCTCTAAACAGTGAAGAGACTTCTGAGCCCTGGCCACAACTGCTGGGCTGCAGCCACAGAGAGCACAGGTAGGGTGTGCATACAGGCAGCAGCTGGGAGCCTCCTTCTCTTGGTCTGAAAGTGCCACTGTTTGCATTTCATAATCCCCTTTACTTGTGATATTCCAAAACTAGTTTTATAGTAGGCTTAGAGGGAAGGCACAAGTTAGCAGACATAGCTCAGAAAAGCCAACAGAGGCGCAAGACTACTAGAAAGCCTAGAGCTTGCAATGCTGGTTTGGAGGCTCCCCTTATGAGCAAAATCACAGGTGTACATTATGTGAGAAGATGGGGAGAAGGGGGAAATCCCACAAACGAAGACATTAAAGGAAGCTGGGGAGAGCAGTTTGTCTAGTTTGCTTTGCTGAGCGGCTATCCCTGCTGTGTGCTGTTGGTGTGACCCAGCAGCATTTTGTTTGTTGTGCGTCTTCTCTAAACACCATTTTACAGCCCTGGACATACTGCTCCACAAATGTGACCTTTCTGATGGTGGAGCAACTGCAAAATATAAAGGTATAACGTTTGCTGCTTCTTCCCAAATAAGAAGCTTTCTGGTGTAGGAGGTAACTTTGCACTGTGTGTGGTTTGATTTGAGGGAGCTGTGCACAGTTGCTCCCACTGTATAGAGAAGAAACAGCAAGGAGAATGAGCTAGTTAGGAGACAAGCATAATGAGCACAAGATGATTTTATGTGCAAAAGTATACATGACCCCTAACCATTGCTGTACAGCAGTTTTTGCTTGTGGAGCACAAGAGCTTAACCTGCTCTGTGGATGCTGGCAAACACCAGATGCTCCCTGCACCCTTCAGAGAAGTGGAATGAAGGGGCTTCTTCAGGGGAAGCCCTCATCCATCCCCCTTTGTACCATGGGCAGCTTTAGGCTCCAGCAAGAGTACTTTGGGAAGGCAAGTGAATGAAGCTGCAGCTTCAGGCTCACCGCGTGGGTTCTGCTCAGCTTCTGACACAAGTGTGAATTTGGATCCCAGCCTTGCTGACTCAGCATCATATTCACGGCTCACTGATGGGCCACTATATGCTGGGAAAAATCTGGCGTACCTCGAAGGCTGTTGGTGTGGTTTTCAGCTGTACCAACTACTATTCTGAAAGAAGTGAGCTCTTTCTCTGAGGCATGCTGTGCTAGGCTGTGCCACCTCTGCTGCTGGTGAAGGTGGGTGGCTCAGTGTGGTACAGAAGACACCAAAAACCTGCAGCCCAGCTGTTTTTCCCAGGGCAGCCTTTGGAGCACCAGATGATATTACAGGAGCCTTGATACACATCCTGAAGACCACAGCTAACAGGTAAAAACTAACCCTAATTTTAAGAGCACTCATGTTCTTTTGGTGCACTAATGATGATGTTCAACCTCCCTTCAGCCATATAGATCTGCATTTTCTTAGCCCTTTATGAGCTCTGTGTCATTGTGGCCTCATATTCATGCATGGATTGTGAATATAGTTTGCAGTCCCATGTCACTGTGACCTGTTTTGCTACTGATGTAAACAATCAATGCTAAAAGCATGAGGAGATGGAGAGGCCATGAGAGGTACATTTCAATGCTAAAACTAGGAATGAAGCATCTCTTCTCAGCATTTGGAGTACTGATGGTGAATTTAGCTGGTAGTTGTAACACAAAAGAGAACTGCCACTTCCTTTATGAGAAAGCTGCAAGTGGATTTAAAGCAGGTTTTGTCCATGCAAGTGTACATAAAAGCGTGGTTGTACTTTTTTTACACAGCCCCTTTCACCATAGTCACCTCTCTCAGATGAGTCAAGTTTCCACTGCAGTCAGGCTGCAATGTGCTTTACACATGGGCGTCTGAAGGGACTGTCTAGGTCAGGGCCATATGGCTGGTTTTACATTTCTGCATCCCTGAAGCTGTAAACACTTATCTTCCAATCATGCGATTTTGCTTAGTAGTACTGTCTTACCCTCTGAAGCTGTGTTGCAGGGCTATGAAGCAGAGCTGGAGGGGATCCCAGCTCCTCTGGGCTCATGGTGGAATTAGTTGTCCTTGAAGCTTGCCCTTTTTGATGCCTGTCCTACTTGTTCTTTAAAGCCACAAGCAGTGGAGATTCAGCAGCTTCTTTTGGTGGCCTCCTCAAGTGCTTTGCTATCCTGGCTGTTCTCACATTCTCCAGTGGCTATGGCAAATGGCTGTACTGTCTTCTGCTTTACAGTACACTTTAACATATTTGAGGTCTGCTACTGTGTCTCACTTCAGTTTTTGCTTCCCTAGACTAAACAAGCCTGCTTCTTTCAGTCTCCCCTCAAAGGTCAGGTTTTCTAGACCTCTGAGCCTTCTTGTTAGTTCTCCTTTGGACTCTCTCCAGCTGATGTGTATCTTTCTTAAAACCTGGCATACAGAGCCAGACACAGAACTCCATCCATGGCCTTACAAATCCTGAGGGGAACAGAAGGCTTCATTCTCATGTCCTACAAATGACACCGCTGTGTAAGTACACCTCTGGGCATGGATTTCCAGAAGAAGGCCTGAGAGCTGCAGCCCTGGCATTAGATCAGTCTGCGTAGCGCATATCTCTTGCCATGCTGCAGCAGTCACACAGCGTTCCCTGGCCACTCACAGTACAGCCTGCTCCAGGTCTTGATATCTGTTCCTTCTGTGTTTGCTCTGCCACATATGACTAACATAGCCTTAAAAGCAAAGCAAGGCAAACTTACGCCATCTCACACCATGAACTCCTCCACCTAAAATCAAAGACTGCAGTAGCTGCCTGGTCTGCTTGTAACACGTTTTGCTTTGTACCAGATTTCTACCACCTTTCACCCTCTGTGGTTCCCCTGTGGGATCATCCTGGGTCTGCATGAAGGAGCAAAAATTGGAAGCACACCATGAGGACCCACAGCAGCTCTCTGTATTCTCTGCATACATAGGCTGCCAGGGATGGAGGAGCTGTGGTGACCAGAGCAGTGAGCCCTCTGGTAATCCATTTCTGTGGTGTTATCCTTGGCAGGCCCAGTGTACATTGCAGCAGACCCATGGCTGCTTCACATAATCTGCAAATCTCCAAACGGGGATGCTTCTCTTGTACAAAACTTGTACCATTATGGAGAGCATCAAAGTGAAGGGAGGGGGTTTTCAGTGAAGTTTTAAAGCTGGGGATAAATAGTGACATGTAGGAGAGTTCAGCGACTCTCTCAGAAAAGATTTTCTGTGAGTGCAAGTGTGGAGCTGGAAAGAGACCATCCCCTGTGGTTGCTTTCCTGCTACCATCTTGCTGCTGTTCCCTTTCCAGAAGGATTTCACAATACTTGCCTCCAAAGCTTGTCACACTTGCTCCATGGCCAGTTTTGGTGCCTGGAAAGTTTAATTTGAGGTAGCTATGCAAGAAGTGAGAGAAGCAACAAATGCTGTCTCTTGCTTCTGCAAGCCATGGACACGTCAGCTGACAAGCACTGCTCAGGCAGAGAGTGAGAACAAGAGACTCAAATCTGAGCTTCCCCCTTGGTGGCACCAGGAATGAGCCAGCCTGGATTTCATCCACAGTCTCCAGGAAAAAAACAGGCTCTCCTGCTTTATTTCACAGCTGCCTTGGCCATGTGGAAAGGCACAGATTGGCTCTGTCCTGAGGAGTTCTGCTTGTGGAGGTGGGCACTGCTGCACCATGACTTCCCCTGTGCCTCAGGGCAGCCCCTTCCCCTTCAGTTGCCTCCACAGAAGAGTCTGCACTGAGCATGGCCTAGATTAAGCCTTTGTTTAGTACATGGATATATCAGTCGTCAGGGATTTGTGTGCTCATGGTCTCTGAAGTGTGCCCTCTTCTGCACTTTAATCCATTCCCTCTTTCTTGTAGGAACATGTAAAATGCTGTTGGTTTTAGCATCTCCAATCCTCAAACCCCCTATTGTTTGGGCCAGACAGAGGCTGACCATTTCACAGTACCAGGGCTGTGAAATGGGGTGTCCTTTAAAGACCGACACAGAAAACTGAAAGGGATGAGCAAGCAAGCCCACAGAGACCTACCCATCAGTACAGGTCAACTAGTAGGTAAAACATGAAAATGAGAAGCCCTAACCATGAGTGACTGAAGGTATCTGTGCCCACGCCATGTAACAAGGATGTTAACCCCCCTGAGACAGTAATTTCGCTGTACAGTGTTGTCTCATGGGCATTTAACGAGACACTGTAGGTGAGTAAAACCACTGATTGATTTTACCCTCTACATGCATCTGCAGATCCAGCTCACCAGCTGCCCAAGTTGAGCCTGTTTCGCTCGCACATGGTGCTCCTGTGCACTTCTGAGCAGCAAACACCTTCCCCTTCAGGGGCGAAGGGGGGAAGCAAAGGGAAGTATATGGGCAATGTTGGTCAAGTACTCAATTTGCCTTGCAGGATGAAAATAGACACAATGGGTATGTGATAACAGGAATATGGAACTGGAGGTATAATTCCAGATTCTATTGTTCAAGTGTCCAAGTGACAATGTCAAAGCAAAGGGAGCAATCTAGTCTGCTATAAAAGTAAAATCAAGGTTTTTACAGGAAGAAAAAAAATCTTTTTCTCAGAATGACGCACTTCAGACAACATTAGCAAATGCTTACTGTGTGAAGACAGCTCTCTAAGTTACTTGCACCTCAAAGCTTGTGCTCTGAACAAGCACAGCTGTCCCTGGACAGCAGGAGGAGGAGATAACACCTTCTTTAGGTACTTGTGCAGTCCCAGAAGTCATGTTGCTGCCAGGGTGCAGGACTGGGGAGCCAACTTTGGCGGTTCAGGTAAAGGGGAGAGGAAATTAAGGGAAGAAGAAGTTAGGATGGTGAAGACACAGCAGAAGAGGAGAGCAACTTAGGTGAAGAGGCTCTGAAGGAGAGAGAATATGTTTTGTAAGCGGAAGCTTCGTTCAGGCCCCTTTCTCCTCTCCTCCAAACACAGCATCCCTGCTTTGGTTGTTCCTTTTTTTGCCTCATTTTCAGCTATCCCTGGTGCCACTTAAAAGCACAAGTTTTATCCAACCTCTGGGCATGAGCTGCTCCCCTCTCTAGTTTCCCATGAAGCATGGAATATACCCCCCTGAACTCCACCAAATTAATGTCTGCACTTCAGAGGGAACTGACTTTTTACTGGTAAGGTGTCCTGGACTGGGGAAATAAAAGCTATGAGAAAGACTGTAACTTATTGAATTTTTTACAGTAGGAGCCCAAAGTGCAGTTCAAAACCAAGTGCTAAATCTCAGAGCTACAAAGTTTTTGTGTATCTGCAGAATAGAAGCGCCGAAACTTGGCTGTGAGGCTTCCCAAGACAGAAGTCGAGGGCCACTTCAACACAGCCTTGTTCATTGTTGTACAGTGGCTGAGCTCACCTGCTGGGCCTCATTACAGAAGCTTATGGATGTTCTTGGCAAGAAAACAGATATCTCCCCAGGGAGCCTCATGACCTGTAGCTAAGCACAAAGAGAAAAAGCAGCAAACAGTAACCAGAAATATCCCAATGCCCTTAGGGTCCTTCCTCTTTTCATCTGTTACAGGCTGAAGAAGTAGGATGTACATCCAACTGTTTCCACAGTGATCTGCTCACTGCCCTAGAAAAAGCCCATTCTCCCTTCACTGGATTGAGAAGACCATATTAGCGGCCCACGTGGTCCAGCAAGGTTTGAATAACAGCCCAAGGAAGTCAGCAGTGACCTTGTACAGAGGAGAACTCTAGGAGACTAAATAAGGAAAACCAGGGTACTGCTGTGGTTGTTCCTTTTTCGCCTCATTTCCTGTTATCTCTAGATGACCATGGGCATCTCTCCCATCAGCAGCACTGGCTTCTGTAGCTCCTGTTGCTGCTGTGCCTCCTTCTCCCACTGTGAGCTTGTCTTTTCCCTTTCATGGTGCTGGTACAGTTCTTTGCAAGAGCAACGGTTGAGTGGATCTGGGAACTATCCCAAGTTTAGAAACAATCTTTCCCCTGCTTGTCCCACCACTATTGCCCATGAGTTCATGAAACTCTGGCCAAGAACAATCTCTCACCTTTGTAAGGGAGTCTGTGGAAAGCTAAGAGCTGGGATGGTGTTAGAAGAGAAAAATTAAGATATTTCCTAGAAATTTGGTAAGAATTTTGAGAAGTGAGAATCGTGATGTTAAAAATATAAATGTCAGGGACAATTAGGAGAGAGGCTCTAACATACTAGAAACCTCACAGTTGTTCTTGATTTCACTGTGTTTTATTGCACTGATGTTGTACATTAAATCATCTAATCCATCCTCTGCCTTGTGCAGGAAGAAATATGTCAGTTAAGGGGATACTGGCAATCAACAACATTATTTATAGTACCACCAGGCTCTGTTAAGAGAGATCACTAGGTATATTTTACACAGCTAAGAATAATAACAATATAACTATGGAAATAGTTACTTCGTAACTCAACTCCAAGGAACCAAAAAGGCACGATCCTGAAGGTTCAGCCTCACAGAAGCCCACCCTGTGTCTCAGGGCTTGGATCTCTGTGGTGCTGAGCATCTCCTGGAAAATGCTGAAAATCCTCCCTCGCTGAGTGGCAGCTGAGACCTCTCCCCACATCTGTGGAGTTGTGAAAAGTGGCTTTCAATAATGGGCTTTCAAAGTACAAGACTGGGGAAGCAGTAGGACCCACTGCCTTAAAATACAAAGCTCAGGACTTCTGTCAGGGAATGTGTTTACTTCCTTCCTCCCTCTTTCCCCAGATCTTGCCAATTCTTTTATTCTTCTAGATTCCTCAGGCTGGAAGTGCCTTGATAAATAAGAAAAACAGGAAAACATTAAAATTTGTAGATACGTTTGTTGTCTCTAAGCTGTTACATGATCAGGCTGTAGCTGTTAGTTCATAATTTCTGTAACTGGGTGTTCATCAAATGATTGTAAGAAAGAAAATTGGCCGTTTCTCTTCAAACCCTAATGATTTACATATTTCCTTAGTGTAAATTCCTCCACACTGCTTCTCAAAAAGCACCATCATCCACCCCTCTCTGCAGTGCAGAACAGTGGGGGAATTTTCTTTCAAGTCCATTACCACCTCTTCAGAGTGACAGGACTATTTTACATTCCCCAACACTTCATCATGAATGGCATCCAGGAGGATTTCCAAGGTGCCTGGTAGTCCTGGATTCCTTGTGTCTGGCTACCCTGAGCTGGGATGCCCTGAGTAGCCTGGTTTCCCAGATGGTCTCAAAATGGAGATATCTTGCGTTGCTTTTGAAAATCATGGCTATTACAGTATTTACATATCTAAATAATATTTCTACCCCAAGTGATGCATGACAGGGTAAACCAAGTCTCTGAAAGTGGCAGAACAACTCTGATAATTGTATTTGTGATATCTCAAAGTGTACACAAGGAGCATCATATGGCACATGAAAACAGAGTACCATACAGAGCACCTGCCCATTATGGTCTGAGCAGTTATTTATGCCATGAAGTGAAAGAATATGTCCAATTTCACCGCCAGTGTTTGTATTAAGCAGGAAATATTCTCCCCTCTTTTAGAAGAGGAGCTCACTGTGTAATTTGGGTCTAAATCCTGCCTGATGCTGAGCACTTTTGTCCAACTTAACCTGATGCTTTGCAGCACTCTTCCAGTCCATTCTCAGCATTTCTCTTTCCCACATTCATGGGCCACAAACTCTGTTTCCTCTGAATCTGGATGAACTGGACATGAGCTCACTCTGCCCTGGATGTTGCAGTGAAGAGGCATTTCCTTGGGCTTCCTTTCACTTTTGTGACTGATACAACCCTTCTTGTCTGCGAGACTACAGGGGTAAACTAATAATGCCATTGTAATTTTTTCAGTCCCTTCACTCGCTGTAACTGACAGAAACCCATGTGAAGCAGTTGTGGATCCACACACTCCTTCACGGTTTGTCTCTCTCCTGGGAAGCCACTGGATGAGCCAACTGCACTGTTGTTTTGGCGTTCTCTTGTTAAATAGGGTCTCCGTGGGCAGAAAGCACAGGCGTGTCTGGCAGGCCTGGGGCAGGGAGAGTTTGACTGGGTGACTGTGGCACTGCAAATCTGTGGACTCCGGGTGTGAAGTCTTGGCCGACAGTGCTGGCAATCCTAACCTTGACCAGCAGTTACCTGTCAAGAACAAGAGAAAATAAGTTTATTTTTGGCACCCTAGGCGCGAGTGCACCCGCATGACCCTACGAGCAAGCTGCCTTCCGAGTGGGGTGGCGGCAGGACGAGAGGGCCGAGAGTCCTCCAGCTGTGCCACGTGAAAACATCTTCAAAGGGACACAATGCTGCCCTGACCCGCGCTGCTCCGCCACCCCCCTCGCCGCTCAGCCCTTGAGGGCGGATCTGAGGGGCCCGCTCCCGCGCACCGACGCCGCGTCCAGCCGCCGCGGAGCTTCTGGGACAAAACCGCCCCGAAAGCAGCACTGAGGTTCCCGGCACCGCCCGGCCCATCCCGGGGCCACGGCCCAGCATCGCTCAGCACCGGCATCACTCAGCCACGACAGCCGCCGCCACAGCCGCTGCGCGGGAGGTGTGGGGCGGGCCTGGAGGCGGGACGCAGCGGGCGCAGCCCGCCTATCATGGTGGCCGGGTGCCGTGACGGACGGGCTGGATCACCAATGAGCGAGGCGCTACGGCTGGGAGATGCAGTCCCTGTCGCGGGTGTCCTGCCAATGGGAGGCGCGGGGGCAAGACCGCGGGCGGGGCGGTGCGTCCCGCCCACGCCGTGCTGCGCGCGGCTGAGGCTGAGAGGTGGGAGCGGGCGCCGCCGCCGCCTGCTCGGGCTGAGCGGCCGCGGGGCCGGGCACAGCGGGCAGCCAGCGGGGCGGGCGGCACACGGGAGGACGGGGCTGACGGACGGGACGGAGTCGGGCCGCAGCATCAGCAGCTATGGATCACTACGACCCGCAGCAGACCAACGACTACATGCAGCCGGAGGAGGACTGGGACCGGGATCTGCTCCTCGACCCGGCCTGGGAGAAGCAGCAGAGGAAGGTGAGCGCGCCGCTCTCCTCTTCCTCACGCACATACACACACGCACGCACGCACCGCGGGGCCGCCGGGACACGGCCTCGCCACCCCCACCGGCTGCGGCGAGGCCGGTGCGCTCCTGGCCGAGGCTGGCGCTGCGCTGCGGGGCGGGTGGGGTGGGCAGGTGATGGCGGGGCTCGGAGGGGAGGGAGGTGCGGCCGCAGGTCCCCACGCAGCAACAGATGTCCGCCCTGTCACCGGCACAGGGCCCGCAGGTGCGCACGGGTGGAGCGGGGGACCCCGGGGGGCAGAGGGGAGCGGTGGCGGACCCCCTCCCCCGCGCTCCCCCCGCGCTCCCGTCGGCCGCCCGCTGCCCGCGCCCCGGCCCCGCCGTCCCGGCAGCGGGACGGTGACTGGCTTCTCGTTTGAATGGTGTGGTTTAGGGCAGGGCTTGCGAGGACTCATGTCCAAAAATGGTAACATTCGGCCCTTTTTTTTTAAGGCGAAAGGGTGGCGGTGGGGAGGGGAGCTCAGGAGCAGCGCCAGCCTCGCCGCTCGCTAGTTAGGTATTCTTCTTTCCCTCCCCCTTTAGACCCAAAAGCATCCTGTATTAGATCACTCGGGAATCCTAATCTCCGAAACATTTCCGTTTTAGTCACTTCATCGAGCAACAATAAGGCAGAATTTGAGGCAAACAGTCATGCTAACATGGCAGGGGCACCTCGGAGTCCAGCGTCTCCCGCCGCTTTCCCAGCCAGGCACTTGTTTGTTCTGGGCTCACGTTTTGGATCGCGTCTCGCCCTGCTTGAGCTGTGAGCAGGCAGGAGGATCCTCAAAGCTTCCGTGCTAGAGGGGACGCTGCTGCTTATTTGCTTAGGTGATATATTAGTATATATAATGTATCCCATGGTGTGGAGTTTTCTGTAGGGAGTTGGGAGCAACTGGGAAGGAAGGCACACCAGTGAGAAGATTCCTTCTGCCAATCTCCTTTCCTGCCTCCTCTGCTTCCAGATGAAGGGTTTCCAGGTTCTCCTGTTCGCAGCTGCCTGAAATGGTGCTGCTGAGAAGTCTTTGCCCTTGCCCGGGAGTATGATGAGTTACTTGAAAGCGGTAGCTATAGAGCTGCTCTCAGTGGTTTACTCGGTTGGAGGGACTTTGGTGGTAAGAGTACACAGCAGGAGAATTAAAGCACACAAACCAGGTCATTTAATGGAGAAAGAGATGATGGTGTGTGAGCTAACATTTCAACAAAGGAGAAAGAGAGGAACACAATCTTGGTCTGGGGTGTGAGTGCTGGATGGCTTATCAGAAAACTGGGTTGTACTCCTTTGAGGAGGGAAGTTTCCTCCTCTTCAGAAGATCTATTTGGCTGAGGTCTGTATCTCTAGTTACACTCCTCTATCTGGCCCATACATCTAGAAACAGCCAGAGGGGCTCAGAGTGAGATGAGCAGTATTGCTCACAGGTTGTCAGGGGAAATAATTGTCATGCTGTGAGGGCACAGGGTGAGGCAAATAGTTCATATGTAATGGGACACTGACTTGGTTGTCAGAAGAAGGAGCTGAACCTTTGGATTAATAAGTAGTCTCAAGCACCAAGTTGTGTAAAGGGCATATTTTAATATTCTTCTTTTAATATTACCTCCTTCCAGGAGATTTTAAGTCCCCTTGGTCCTATCACAAGAGGGGGACAGAGAGCTACTCTCTTAACTTGGGTTACTTGTGCAGAGGAGGGGAGAATCTCAGAGGAAGCTTTAAGGAATTAACATACCTGCTTCAAAATAATCAAGCCTATTTCTTTTGATGGTCAGTCAGTTGATTTGATGTGCTGGGTGTCTCTCCCCAGCTTGCTGAACAGGATGGCTCTATATAGTTTGGGTGCCCTTTGGTGGTGGGGTCACTTGATTGTTTTTCTTCCTGCTGATGGACAGCTGAATCTGCTACCTTCTGCAGTGGGTGCAAGGTCATAGTTCTGTTGTGATGCACCCCTCTGTTGTCTGTAGGTAGGAAGATCTGGTCTGGGAGAGATGGCTCTTCCCAGTTGAGCCTGTCAGGCTAATGTCCCCTCAGAGACATTAATGTCACCTCAGAGACCCAATGTGGGCAGGCTCTGCAGGTATTGAGGGACAGTCTTGTTCCCCTTGCTGCAGCTGAATGTGACCAAAAGCCCTGTTGGGGTCTTGGGCTTCCTTCCTTTGGAGGTGGGGATATAAGTGTATCCACCAAGCATAAACCTCAGATGTGTGGTGTAGTAAAGCTGTCACCCCTTCTTACCTGTGATATGAAATCATTGCAATAGTATAAATATTCATTACTGTACACATTAGTTAACAGCCTGCTGAGGTGAACAGGAGATATTTGTGCCTCCCAAATATTCCTGTAGACTCTCTTCAGGCTTAGTCTTTCCTGGTTGACTCACGTGTTTTAGATTTTTCTTCACCTAAGGAACACCTAGAGAATTTCTGACAAAGGATATCTGTCTGATTTAGTACTAAATCCGATTTAAGTACTACTGAATTTTTATTATTTATGGCATTGAAGCCTGCTAGAGAGGCTGACTTGAAACTCCCGTGCTCAGGCCCCCTCTAGGAGGGGAGTCAGCATGTCTAAAGCAGTGACATGGCCAGTGAATTCACTGAGCAAATGTCAGGGCGAAAAGCGGCCATGTCCTGCTGGCTGTTTCCTGCCCAGCCCCTCGTGTTGTAGCTCAGTAAGGCCCTGCGGGCTGGCAATAGCTGTGCCTCAGTGGCGTCCTGCACAGCTTTGTGCAGCTGGGACTAATTGAAGCTTGGGAAGAAACAGTCTGGAGATGTTGCTCAAAGATGAATTGAATCCAGCTCCCCTTCTTCTGTCTACACGGGCTCAGCAGAGCTCATGGCAGGAGTTAGAAGCAGGAAGATCAGCCGGTTTTTTAGTAACAGGTTCAACAGACACGCTGTAAGGACAAGAAGCTTGCTGAGTTTTCAGGGGGTGGTTCACAGGTTTCCTACCTGTGCTGAGGCACAGATACACACAGCCTTTGCTGTCTGGCATGGTGCTTGAGATATGATCCCATGAGCCGCTTTGCAGTGGGTAAATAGGTGAGCTGCAGAGTAGAAATTTATATTTGGAGGGTGAAGCTTAGCCTCTTGAGCGTGATACAGAGAAGAGACACAGGTCTCGTGCCTCTTCCCACCTGGCCCTTCCTGGGAAGTTACTGTTTTACAATGCAGGGATAAAGTGACAGTTCCTGGGAGGAAAGCAGCTTTCCACGGGAAGCCTACTTTTCATGTCTATCAAAAGAGATTATAAGAGGTTTTAAAGAAATTGTCATAGCGTAGCTATTCATAAGTAGTAAAAAAATACAGTGTGCAGAACAAATTCAGCTGCTTCTCACTTGATATAAGCCTCTGCACAGCCTTTTGTGTAGGAGCAGGGGGTCTCTTCTTGAGATTAAAATACTTTCCCCTTTGCACTGCTGAATTCATCTCACTAATTCTAATAGCAATTTTTTTTCCTCTCCCTTCTCTCTTCTTTTCTGTCGAGTCAGGAGAAGAATGCTGAAATCCTCTGTAACAGTCTCACCTAGCTTTTGAGATAGTTTGCCATGTAAAAAGCATGTACCTAGGCATTTACTGGCCAAGAGGTTGTCACTTGTGCCCACAAGGGCATTCCTCCCTTCTGATGTCAAATGGCTTGCTGCTGTGTTCAGACTCTTACTGAGTCACCTGGGGGCTTTTGGTGAAGAAGCTGGATTTGGCGTTGAAGGACTGGGGTGGGGGGGCCCTGACACTCAGCACACCTGGCTCAGCTTCACAGGTGAGGGGAAGGGTAATGGTGAAAAGGAAAACTTTCTGCCATGGCCTGCTGAGTGTCCCAGGAAGGACAGGAATGGTGCTGTGGTAAAGCTGGTGCGGCTTTGGGGTGTAGGTGGCTCCTCAGGCCCTGCATGCAGCAGGATCTCCTCTTGACCACTCTAGCTTCATGAACTGGTTGTTCAAGGTGCACCTCATTCGGAGCTTGTTTTAAAATCTGACCTGAAGCAACTTGTCTCAACTGTAGAGCTGGGGGCTTGGAACTTCAAGTGCTGAATTGCTTTCTGACCTGACAGCTGCCATCTTGGCAACGTGATTAGGAAAGAGTGTTCATTTGCAGCATGTAGAAGACAGCCATATGCAAATTAAATGCTGTAGGAATGATAGTAATATTTTTCTTTAAATAAAATAATAATAATTAAAAAAAATCAAATTGCTGAACTAAATGTGCCTTGTCCTTATCCAGTGCTGCTCTGCTTCACCAGGTTGGCATTTCTGTGGCAATGTGGCAGTAAATGATATCGCTGGCTGAGAGAACTTACAGCGCTGCTGAAGCAGTGATAACGCAGACTTTGGGAACCCTTTTCTGCCCTAAACAAGCACTTACAAAGTACAGTTATTCATGAACTTACAGAAATTCCCTGTTAGATATGGCAGTCTCCTGTATATCCTCTCACCACTCTGTGCCATGCCCTGCATGTGAAGATACACGTAAACACAATGACCTAAAAAGCCATGGGTCTCATGGCTCTGCTGTGTCTGCATCCAACAGGTCTTGCTGCTCTTGTTAGGATTTGAATTTTGTTGTTAAATGGAGCCCAGGTCCCTTATGGAAACACCCCACCTCCAAGCCTGCTGATAGCATGCTTGGATAGGGTGGTGTGAGTGTGACTAGCATCTCTGACAATCACAGCTTCCTCTTCTCTTGGATTGAGTGTCCTCTTGTCCAGACAGGGTCTATTTTGAAAAGGGTCTCTAGATTTCCAGAAGGCTGAAGTGAACCCATGCAGAGGTGTGATACCACACGTAATCTGTAGTTTGCTGAAGTTTCTTTCAGTACCTTTATAGATTCAGCAATGAGGTAAATAAGTGTGTGTTGATGAATGTATAGCACCAATGTATAGCACCATATTGGGTTCCTTTGCTCCCACTGTGGGTGACACTATGTAGTACTTCACTGGCTGTAGAGAGGGATAGTCCTTGTGTATCTTATTTTGCACCAACCAGTACCAATACAGAAGCAGAATGATGAAATTCAGTATGACTGCTTGCTCAGCTGTTTTTTTGTTACAGTCAGGCAGGCAATATAGATCACCAGATACCTTTTTATCTTTCAGATCAAACTTTTGCTGTTTAACATACTTAGCTTATTGCCAGATACTTGCTCTTCCAAAAGTTAAACTCAAAACTTCAGAGCTGGGGCTCTGGAAATAACTGGCTTTGTGGATCAGTTATTTGTCCTTGAATTTGGGAGCTGCCTCATACTTTTCTATGATCAGATTTTGTCAGGAAGTGTGTGCTTGTGGGTTTTTGGCAAGAACATTATAATTCATTGTAACTTCTTGGTGATGAATGAGGCATGTGCACTTTGCAGTGACATATCCAGCATCCTATTTAAGGGGGGAAACTAAGGAGAAAGCAGGCATGGATTAAAAAGGAGACTGCACATTCTTTGGTTTGGGTGGGGGGCTCTATAACAGATCCCAAGGATCAACTCGAGAACATGATACTTACCAAATCCTGTTGAGCTGTTCCTTCTCCTAATCCTCTGGGGGAGGATGAGACACCTCAAAGGCATCCAGCTACAAGCCCAGCTATGTGTCTGTCTGGGGAATTTCTTGCTGACTGCTTCAGGCAACCAGTTTAAATTCTTGTGCATGTGAATTGGTAATGACTTTTTTCCCTGTGCATAAGTGCAAAGGCTGGAGAAGATAACGTGGTTTTCCTCCAGCTTGGGGTGTCTGGCATGCTGCTTAGGGGATCTTTAAGCAGAAGCTGTTTGGAAGCTTCAGTTTTCTTGGCTGTCTGATGAGAACTTGTCCCCTTAGAAGGAAGGACATGATTTTGTATGAGATGATGTTGTCTGTCTATGAAATTCAAGTGTAACTGGATAGTAGCTGTCAGAATGTAGGCTGGTAAACCTGTTCAGTTACAGTGTTCATGAACTCAAGGATCACGGTTTTAGAAGCCATGTGTGTTACAGTGAAGACTCAGTGAATAGTACTTGCTCTTCCCAGCACTGAGTGATCACTTTGAATGGTAGTAGTATGTTTCCAGCTGCCCTTGCTGTAGACTCTTCTCATGTGTGCGGTGTGAGCAGTGTGGATCTCATGCATTTTTAACTGGAGGAGGAACAGGGTTCAGTTGGCCTCCCCAGCCAGGTTGTGACTCTGTGTGCTTTTCTGTGCTATGTCACTTAAGCTTTCGAGGTTGGCACAAGCAGCAGTGACAGAGGTGGTGAAAACTTGCATGGATGTGCTGGGAGGGACTGAGATCATTTCCAGGTGCCTGTGGATTATCACTGTTGTGCTTGATGCTCAGATTGTTCTCTGTTGTACGCTAGCAGATGATGGCTGTGCTTTTTCTACAATGAGGTGCAGAAAGAAGTCGCTGTAGAAAAGTGGCTGGGGAAATGTGAAGCTGCTAAAATATGACATACAGTGGACTGGTCTCACCTTAATGCGTTGTATCTGCCCCAGAGACTTGCTGGATGTATTACTGTGATTTTGTACATTCTAAGCAATGGTGTTTGAGGAGGATGGGGGACAGTGCAATAGAATTTACTTATATATAAGAACCTAAAACTGTTTTCTTGCCACGTGTGACTATTGGAAGCATGGTTACCATAAAGAATGCTCTTACCGTGACTTCTACAAATCTTTAATAGCTGTGTAAAAACCTCTCATTCCCTCAAAGCCATAGGCGAACTGTGTGTGTAGGGGGAAAAACATGTGTAGCATGCTTGGCAACTTAGGTGGGAGAAACATGACATTAGGAAGCAAGGCAGAGTCATAACTTCATCATAGAGGCGTAAGATTTGCTCTGACTCTGGGATACTGGGGCTGAAGCATGTTACACAGATGCTGGATCTGTTGGGATGAGTTGGTGTAGAGTGCTGGGATCGGCTTGTCAGCATCAGGACCTTCTGTCTGGTGCCAGTCATAGAATCATAGAATAGTTAGGGTTGGAAAGGACTTTAAGACCATCTAGTTCCACCCCTCTGCCTCTGTTTTATTGGGCTAGCTACTGCTTTACTTTGACCCTGGCACGTGAGACTGGTGTACTGGTCTTCAATAGAGTCACCAAGATCCCTGAGACTGAACTGGGGACTTCTTGGGCCAGCCCAAAAGATGCTTAAGTGAACAAAACCAGTAGCATTAATATAATTAACCAGAAAAGCTTGCTTCCTGTTCCCTTCCCACTGGTGCATTCTCTGCTCTCATTCCCCCACTGCATGAGAGCAGAACTTGGTCATAGGATGTTTGTGGTGTGGCCTGGGGCCAGTTTAACCTCTTGGCTCCCCATTAGGTGGGAAAGCAGAACTTTTTTTTTTTTCCTCATGTGGGTTTTCTGTCATTGTGTCTTTCCCGTTTAGCTAGCAATGTGTGTATCTTATTTGGTAAGGGCTGGGTCAGGCTTTTGCAAGCCAACCCTTGTACCAGTAGCGCAGCTGGCCCACCTCAGACTTTTACTTGCAGTTGTCCTTCCTTGTCCTTCCAAGTTCATTGCTCCTTTGGAGCACTACAACATGAACAAGGCTCTGCAGAGGCCTTCTCCATGCTCAGTGCACTGAAACAGCTTCCATTGACAGGCCTGGGGTATGCATGAATAAGTAGGGGCTTTTCGTGTCTCGTCCAGATTGAATCTTTGATTTGTCATTTCCCTTTTGTAGACCAAAAGTCTCCTGGAAATGTACTTGCCCCTATGGTGTGGGAAAAGGCAGCAAAACTGGCCTTTCCACTGTACTGGAGCCAAGATAGAAGTGCTGGCAGGTGAAAAGGATGTCTTGGCTATTAACACTCACAACAGCAGGCACCACTTATGTGATTCTCTGTATATCACCTGTCTGTGATAGATTGGAGTGGTTTCAAGTAGGTCTCTGAATATCATCAATCCAGGCTTCTGGGCAATCTTGCAGAAACACACCAGTGGGTATAGCTGATAGGCAGGCTGCAGGGCAGATTTCTTAAGAAGCAACTTTTCCCACTTCTTCTTAGATGGCTTATGTGGTCATGGGGAGGCAGGGGTGACTTGATGCATCAGCTGGTTGCTTCTTTAGCAGTCTGCTTGACTTTGCAGTGACCATGCATTACTGTGGTGTAGGGTCTGCCCTTCAGGATAGAGCAGGTGGGCTCTGCTTTATACTTTGTGTGCTCCCTGTTTGCAGAATACCCAATTCTTCCTTTCATGAGGCTGAAGACAACTCTCCCATCCCACACAGGTGCTGAACCAAGGCCAGTTAGCAGCAGAGGAAGGACTTGTGCTTTCCATAGCCCTTGGATCAGACAGCTGGGGCACTTGCGACTCCTTGCTGCAGCATATGATGCTAAGCACATGAACTGCACTGCTGCTGTAAATGGAAGTTGTGCTGTTACATCTTCACCCCAGGAGCTAGCCCGTAAAGGCTTCTGAGAGATGAGGGAGAGGGAGAGAACCATGTATGGTCTCTGTATCCCAGCTGAGTGCTCTTTTCTCCATCATGGAAAGTGATGTGTACATCCCAGAACCCTGTTTCTTGGCCAGATTCCTTGGGTCTATAGCAGCTGAGTTTCTCTTGCTACCCAATGTACTATGATCCGCTCAGTTTGTTTAAATCTGTCCTTCAGAAGATGAGTTAGTTCTGCTACTTAAATGTATTGTCCACAAGAAAATGTTAAAATTTGGCTCCACAGGTGAAGAAAAAAAAAAGGAGCAAGTTAACTTCTTAACTGCTAAACAATATCAAAGAAAGGACACTTTGTTTAAAGCTCTCTAGACAGTGTCTATGCCAGGGCTTATCACAACGGAAAATACTTTATTTCCTAAGGAAAACTTTGGCTGCAGCCAAAAGCAGTTCCAGCTTTTTAAATGTATTTATGCTTCTAGGTGAGTTTCTTGCATGTCTCTTCTGGTCTGGGAGATGTGGAGATCTCCCACTCATGAGAGAGGGGAGGGCAGCAATTTGGGTGCAAGGGCGTGGTGGGAAGAAGAGCGTGGGGCTACGTTTGTTCAAGCCTCTGTCTTCCCTGTAGCTGTGCTCCTGGTATTGCTGTATGGGAGGAGCACATCCAGAGGAAGCGTCTATCTTGGCCACACCTGACTCCACACACAAAGCAAGTCCTTGTGCTTCGTCAACGCTTGCTCATCGAGCACCTTTTGGCGGTGGCACTTGCAGGTGGCTGTGCTGTGCAGAGGAGGTTGGTAGGGGCAGTACATCCATGAACACAGTCTTTCAAAATGGCTAACATGTGGAAACTTGCCATTTCCTGACGGTTTTGTTGGGCCGTTGGGAGCTCTGGCCAGGGATGAGACTATTTCCAGCTGTGGTGAGCCAAGTGTGAACTCACTCTGGGCAAGGTGCCCAGCTCCATGGTTCTCTCCTGCCAGAAATCCTCACCCTCCAGCCAGCGATACCAAACTCAGTTTCTGCCAGCCGCCATCTGAAGTCCTCTGAAAGGAAAGGGGAACAAGGAGACCAAGCACAGCAAGATACTGCTGAGGAGGGAGTGAGGGGATTCATTGAAGAGCTTGTGCAGGAGACACAATGAGTGTCACCACCGAGGTGTGGTGGTTGTGGGTGGTGGGGTGCAAGGGATTGGCTTTCCTTGGTTGGGCAGAGCTACCCAACCCACAAGGGTGTATTGCTGGCAGTGCCGTTGGGGGTGTCATCAGAGAAAGAGTATTGTTCCCTTCATTGTGGTTTCAACACACTAGGGATTTCTTCTGTAAAATAAGATAGTCTTTTCCTCTTTTATGGAAGCTGCTGTGGGGCAGAAGATGCCCTTCAAGGGGGAGGCTGCGCATCTGGCACCTGTTGCCCTCCAGAAAAGGCATGGCCACAGAACACTTCATCTTCCATAGCTGGCAGTGCTTCTTGTTGCAGTCTTAGTGCATTGGGATAAGATTTTTTGCAGGGATCCATTGGTCCACCTGCTTTTTTACAAAGACTGCTCTGCAGTCAGATGCAGAGGAAGGACAAGATGTGTGAGAATCCGGGACTCTCCCTGCATGTTCCTTGTATGGATTTTTAGCAACTGGAAGGACTAAGGGATTAGAGCCTGATACTGTGGTCCTTCCAGTGCTGGCACCAATTGGCAGTGAAAAGAAACTCCAAGCTTTCTGGTGAGGGCCTTTGGCTGCGGATGCTGTGGGTGTTCGCATTTGCTGGTTTGGTTGGAGCTGTCAGGTCTCTGTTAAAATGTTTCTAAAACTCTTGTAGTTACATCTCTTTGCATGCTGAAACACAGTCTCACAGCACCATGCTGTGCAGGTAACTTAGTGCGCACACACCCGTCTGCAGCGGGTCTTTCGGGTCCAGTCATGCAGAGGTGTTTGAGCTGACGGAGCTGGCATGTGAACACGGGATCTTCTGTTCTGCAAGCACACCTCCTCCAGCACTGATGATTTTAATGTGCCAGCATATCATTTAGTGACACATTACACTGCTGCTTGCAGCCTGTTGCAAACAGTCTAACCCAGCCAGCTATTGACAGCCTCCTACAGGGTGGACTGCTGAAAGCTGTTTCCATCCTAGACCCAAAGGAGTATTTCCCACCCCCTCCTATGATGTCTTGTTTCTTTAAAGCTGTTAACTGGCCATAATCCAATCATTACTACGGTAATTAGTGAACTGCTTACTGTAACTGAAACACTTGAAGCAAAATGTCCTCTGTGTTTGCAGAGCTTGGAACAACTTTGCTTGCAGTCCTGTGAGAGTTAATTACTGCTGGTGGCCTAGGGGTGGGTATAGGGGATACAGGGTAAGGCTGGCACAGGCCAGGCTCTCTCTCGTGCCAAACCGTGACTGATGCCACTTGGGTCTCTCGCAGCCCTGAGAAGCTCAGAAGCACATGGAGGTGAGCTCATGATCGTGTGCCCAGATTGTGGTGATCTGCTGCCCATTTGTCAGAAGGAAGCCTTCTCTTTGCAAGCTGTGGTCGGAAGACACCAGTGTTGGGTGGAACTTGCAAGGCAGCTGGTGATACGAAGGTGTGATGTAGTAGCACTTGACATCTGTTTTATTACATGTCTCCTCTTGCTGTCAAAGTACCCTCTTGTCACTATGCACAATGTCTGTGCTGTCCTCCCACCTGCCAAATTACTAACTTTATAGGCAAGGCCAAGAGACTTCAGCTCCAGATTAATTCTGTAGGCCTAGGGGTTTCCAAGCAGACACATCCCTCTGCTGCATTCTTCAGCTGCTTCTCCTTTTGGGACCAAATGAGACTGCTTTCCTGACAGGAGGGCAGTGTCAATGTGCTTTTCTCCAGCCATTGTTCTGCTTCCTCATTTTTACCTCCCAATATGAAGCGTATTGTAACTCAGGCTCTTCCTTCTTGGGGAGGAAGAGAACAGTGGTGAGAAGCAAGTATGAACACTTTTAAAGTGGAGAGATGTTCTCACCCCTCTGAATCTTGTGCATGCTGTCAGCCTTTGCCGCAGCTGTCTGTAAACTTACCTTATTGCCCCAGAAATCTACTGCTATCGCTGACTTGCTTGAAAGATTGAAAATGTACTTGTTGCCATGTAGGTCAGAGTGGTCAGTAAGGTGAGGGAGTCCTAGAGGTCCAGTGGCCAGAGATGGGTGTGGTGGGCCTTGTGACATGCCAGCTTCTCTCTCTGCCTGCTGTCCTGAGCAGAGTCTGCCTATTGCCTTGCACTCCCTCCTAGGAACTATTTGCATCTTCCTTCAGCCTCTTACTGTGCTCACATTCTGCAGGGTAATTGGGGAAAGGGAGAGTATTTCTGGCCTGTGTTTGTACACTGCTCTGTACCACAGAACTCTGATCTGTGAGCATGATTCCAGGTGCTGTAAAGCCACAAGCACTGAAGAGATGGCAACATAAAAAGTTACATTTAAAATCAGTTATCTTAAGAGAAGTTGTGCTGATTATAGCACATAGAAGTTGCTTCCCTGTTTGCGGTACTTTCAATCCGCTTGACTCAATGAAATTGTTTTCAGTTCTGTATTCTGCACTAGCACCATGCATTTGACTTGCTGTTGGTTTCAGGTGCTGGCACAGCCACCATTGGCTCAAGCAGCTCACCCTGCTTGAGTGCTTCCCGGTCTGTTCTCAGGATGAGATCTAGTAATAGATCACTTCACAGTGCTGCTTCTGTATTTCTGGCGTCTTCAGCTTCAGATGACTGCTTTCAGACTTCTTGCTACAAACTTGCAGCTATAGATGACCCTTTCTTCACACCCTTCCAACTCTGCCGGTGTAATACAGCAGTATTCGGTAGTAAGTTTCCAATGTGGGTGTAAACAAAGGGAATAAAATCATCAGCATGCTAATTTTTGTTAAATTTTGCTTTGAGTTTAAATTCTCCCATGCTACTCCTTGATATCTTTTTCTACTTATAGTTTCCTGTCTGAAATTCTCCTTCCTCTTCTTCTCATCTTCCTTTCCTTGCCTCACCTTCATTAACAGGAACCGGGAAGGGAAATCTGCATTCCCATCTTACTCTGCCATTGTGTTCAGCAATCTTATATGCTTTGAAGATAGCTGTTTTGCTTAGGTGAATTACTGGCTTTCATGGTCTGATACATCAACAAAATGAAGTGGTGCTGGAAAGTGTGGTGCTTTTGAAACTTTTTGTTGGTAAGTTTTTAATAATTATCTTTAATCTCTTTTGTGTAGAGACTATTTTGTTGACATTACTTGCACCAGAACAAAAGCCACCTTTCCAATCTTAGTAGAAGAGAATAGAAATATTAGCTAGACATACTGTTTCTATCTAACTGGGGCTTAATTTACCCTCCATTTGCGATTTGCTTTGTCTTCCCAAGAGGATATGAGTAGGTAAAATATTTTCACATATGTATACTGGGGGATAGCACACTCCAGAGCTCTTGATGTAGTTTGTGTAGCACTTAGCTGCTTTTAGGGTAGCGAACTTCGGTACTTCTGCAGCTATACTAAAGGGGTGAATAAATATATTGTTTAATTGCAGTCTGTAAAGTGTATTCTAGACAGTTTACTGGAGGGTGACACAAAGTATACCCAAATCGGCAGTCTCTAATGATTCCAAAGACCTGCCAAAATCTTGGGGTTTGCACCTAATTTATTTAACTTTTGCTTATGCAAGTGCTGAGTGTTCTCTCTTCATCCATTTTCTTGGGCAAGTCTTGCTCCAGATGCAGTTTCACAGTCTTCAGTCCAGTTTGACTGTGCTTATCTGACACTTGTTCTCAGCCTGATGCGCCCATGATCAGCAAAGTGAGTTTTCAACCAGATAGCAGAGTTGATGCTGCTGAGCCTAAGGTTAAGAGAAGAAGGGGGTGGCAGGGTGAGAGAAGTGAAGGGTGAATGCAGAGTGGGACTGACTGTTTTAACAGCACCTTGTCAATAAAGTGGTTGACATCAGCCATTAAACCAGCCCCTCAGCAATATGGTTTTTGGAACTGCAGCAAATGCAGATGGGACCTGGCTCTGGCAGCCAAAAGGAGCTTGAGGTTTGTGCTGTGTTCCAGACTTCTGAATACCTTTTATTAGGTTGGAAAGCAAAGCAAAGCAATGCTTTCTCACTTTCTTTAAGCCCTGCCCAAATTCCTTGAATTTTTGCAGCTTGGACCAGGTGATAGTTCTAGTCTGCATGTGAAAAGAATAAACTGTCCACCAACTCTCCATAGGTAGGAATGCAGCTCAAAACCATCTCTAGCCATGCAAGACATTTGAGATTATGGGGGAAGGGATTTGGAGTGGGAGAATAGAAATCTGCCCGCCACAAGTAAGTAATGTTGAAAGCAGCGAGACTATGTTTATGGCTTGATAAAGAAGGCTGCACTAGCAGTAGCTGCCTGAGAAGTGTTCTCAGTGGCTCCTTCCCACCTTTGCAAGGCACGGCCTCTGTATTGCTCCAACATAACTGATTGTGGACATGAACTGTGAGCTATATGAAAGAACTGAATTGGTGTTAAAATTAATGTACCAAAACTGTAAGAGGGAGAAGAGTTGAACATAGTTCCTCATAGTGAGGGAGCAGCAAGAGAATGGGAAAGAGCTGGAGAGAGCCTAAGTAAACAAACAAAAAAAAAGCAACCAACATCTGAACTGTTTTTGCAGTGGAAATAAATGTAGGTGGGTCTGTGTTCTGAACATTGCATTGCCTGGTTTCCCGGGTTCTGGCCCTGGACTGGGATTTGGCGTCTGTTTCATTTTCAAGTCCAATGCAGTCTCCCACCTTCTGGAAGTGAGTGCTTAATAGCTGGTCAAAGAACTGCTGTGCAGCAGCTGCTGAGCTAGGAAAGAAGCTGCTTCTGTTGCCTATACAGGAACATTAGCCCCCTCCTCCTAGGCCCTGCAGAGATTGCCAGAGCTAAGGGCAGTTCACACAAACTCAGTTGCTGAAGTTTTGAGGAAACAAAGCTGCTCACTAAGTGCAGTCTTTATCCCTCCAAGTCTGAAAGATCAAAACCTGAGGACTTTGCCATGCTGCTTTGCAGAATACCAGACTTCTTCCATGAACAGGTACCAGTAGTCTAATCCCTATCTTTAAAGAGCAGCAAGGCTGCTGTAGGGAGTCTGGGGAGCAAAGGGCTGTGCTGTGGGTTGCCCCCTCATGCCTGGGAGCTGGTGCTTCCCTGTTGGGATAATGCAATAGGACTGGCTCCTGCTGCAGTGAGCTGAGCAGGAATCCCTTGTCAGCAGGGGGATGCTCTGCTGCAGTGGTTCCACTGATGGGTGCCTGACTCTTTATTCCGTAACAATGCATACTGCTCTGGTCTCCTTTTGCTGCCTGGTCACTGTTGATATGGACCTGTATTTCTCTGCCAACTGCTGCTCAAGTGTACTTCAAAGTCTACAGCATGAACATATCAGGGCTGTGTGCTGAGTCTTCTTGGGTAGAGCTCCGCCTACAGCAGTCCTAAATAGAGAGAAACCACACAGAGCTGGAGACAGGCTCTAAATTATCAGGGTTGGGTTCTTAAGCATCAGGAAATCGGGGAAAAAAAGTCCTAAAGAGTAGCCTGCTAAGTAAGGCAAGAGGCTTAGCTGTTTTGGCAGCTGAGGAGGGAAGAAATAAATTCTAATTCACTTAACAATATCTTACCTGCATGCAGAAATGGGTTGGCTGGCTCATGGCATGGGAGACTGCCTATTGTGGAAATGACTAACTTCCTCTGGCAGTTGCCAGTGCAGTGCATAGGATGTAGGAGGTAGGATGTGTGGAGGTACTAGGCCACTAATAAGTGTAGCTAGGCTTTCTATGTACCAGGCTGAACTTAACACTGTGGAAAATCCACTTTCGGATTTGGATTGCCTGATTTGTGCAGGAAGAAAACGTTTCCCTTACAAGCACAATACTGTATGGCCATCTGACAGCACAAGAGGAAGGAAGAGTTCTGCAAAGGTTACATCCTACGTGCCTTGATGATAGGGTATGTGATCCCATGGGAAAGAGGGGCTGAAATTCCTCTTCCCAAGCTGTGGTGGGTACTGGTGCAGGGTTGTGTGGTCATAACTGCATGACACTTGTGGCAGCAGTTGGAGTGGGAGCACAGCGTGTGATGCCCTGTACTGGATGCTTGTGCAGCAGCCACAGTGTCTCTGGGTGATGGCCAATACCTACTGTAGTTTGTAACAATTGCGTGATTGCTTGCTGAGGAAAGGGTTGGGACAACTGTGCCCTTGCCCTTCTAGGCCACCCGCTGGTTATTCAGTGTGTTGGGAGTGGGATTATTTCTTCCTGGCCCACAGACAAGATTAGTTTGAGCCTCCCACTGTGGGATCTTAATTACCCATACCCTTTTCCCTGTGAAGCTGCACGTAGACCGATGGTGCTGCTGGATGTGGCTGTTGCTGGTGCCCAGCCATATGCATAGGTCAGAGTAGGGTAGATCACTGAATAAAGCAGAATTCCAGGGGACCAGTTATGGTGGAAATCGCATTCATCCTTCTTCAACCTTCCATTGTGTGGTCATGATTTTCCAGAGGAAGACAGCAGCAAGCACCAAGCTGAAGACAAAAAGCCAGTCAGCCTGTGCAGACACTGTTTTGCTGTTCCCATTGCAACTTCGTGCTGACATCCAGCTGCCAGCAGGAAGAGGGTTAAGCGCATGTATCACATGGCACAGTTCTGTTTACTTCTCATAATTGGGGCTGGCATCCAAATCCAGAAGATTAGTACTTAACCAGAGACCCTGAAACAATGTGTTTCATGTTGGTACTCCGGTAAAGCTATGCAGTCTGCCATACGCTCACTTGCAGAGACCTGCTCATCCCTGCAGCCCTCAGGGAGCTGTTGGGAGAACATAAAATAGACAGTTTTAGGAACAAAGACTGGATTGGGCTGAACTACATTTATTATTGGTCTAAGTTTGAAGCCAGGGAAGTTTTTCCAGGAATTATCTTATTCCATAATAACTTGATCTCATCCAAAGTAGGTCCTGGCTGGACCCTGATTTGAGATTAGTGCATGAAGCTATTCAGGCTTGATAGTAACCAGTCTAGGAAATGGGACTGTGCCTCTTGGCATGAGAGTTTGTATGGGTGTCACTCAGCAACTTGGCCAGTACTGAATACAAGTAGTTGCAGTGCTGGAGAGACAAGTTTAGTATTCAAATTAGATTTTGAGGTATGGTTTTGGACAAGAGGGAAGGTGTAATTTTGCAGCATGGCATATAGCTTACCATTGCTGTCAGCGTGGGCATAACTGTAGCAAACTTCCAAGGGGCCCAAAGGCAGGGTGTGATTTACCTTCCTTCTACTCCTCCTGCGCAAGGCAGATTCCTCTGGTTCTTATTTTTTAACAAACTAATTTCTGCCCGTAGATAGACATAGACACCATGGGGCTTTTTCACTTCAGTACAGTACCAGTTCATTTGTGAAGACCTGCCTTGTCCTCCTTAGAGCTTCAACACGTGGCAGCAACCTGCATTGCTGCCAGTTTCCGAATCAGTTTCTGAAGACTCCTATTATCTCTTAGGAATTGCAGAAGTCTGTTTTCCCCCATGCTTCGGAAGGTCTTTTTCCATCACTACATGTTTTTTATCTGTGTTACCTGAAAATTCTGATCATTGATGGATAAAATTTACATGAATTAGTGGAAGAGAAAGACGGAGAGGTGTACTCTCCCCTCCTCTCCCCTTCCTGTGATGAAGCGAAAGCTAATGGAAAAAGAACTTCTCTTGACCCATCCTGATTGTTATTGGGATCTATCTGCTTAGGAAGCTCTTGGTCTGAAGGGGAATAGGACAAGCACAAGCTTCAAATAACCCTGTCCATCTGTCTTGTTACTAATGTCAGAAGGACCCTCCTTTTTTCTCAACAGAGTTGACTTTTGTTTACTCTTTTGTACTTCAGCAGGAAAGGAGATGAGTTCCTGCTTCCTATTCTGCTGAATGCTATCTGTGACTGCAAACCTGTGATAGTTCCTTAGCCACACGTATTAAAAATATTGCTGTTTGAATGTGTCTTGAATTAACTTTTTTGTATTGGTCTTGCACTAAACAGGGTTGTTATAAGAAAAACGGAAAGCTACTTGAACTTCCAGAAATTATCCCAGATTCCTTTAGTTAGAAGACTTGTGGTAGATGTCTTAAGGTGCTAGCAAGGTATTGTTTTCAGTAGATATTGACAGATCTTATATGGATATTGCTGGAATGAGGCATTGGGGACTTCTGAAACAAGCAGCAATAAATATTCCTTGTCTGTTTTGTACTGGGGTAATTCGACTTCTGCACGTTAACCAACATGTGTCATCTGAGTGCACCTTGCCTACTGAAACAAGTGGTAGTAAATGTTCCCTGGCTGTTTCTGGCAGGGGTAATTTGACTTTTATGTAGTAACTAACGCTGCCATCAGTCATCTGCATGCATCTTGCCTCACTTAGATGATTCCTTAGTTGAGAAAATGGATGACAAACATCATGGCAATGAGGACTTGTAGACTGCATGCAAACTGCATGTCCTGCTGTTTGGTTTATATGTTTCTTGTCAGTGATAGGGCTTTGGGGTTGGGCTTTTTGTTTGTTTGGGTTTCAGGTTAGTTTTGTTGTTTGTTTTTTTTTCCCCTAATGTAGTATGATGCAGGGTCTGGAATCTGCTACTTTTATTATTCCTATTATATCTGTAATGCATATATTGCAGTAGAAATGATTCAGGCATTCCTTAGGTAAAGAGTAAAATACCTGGAGATCGCAGATCTGAAAAAAGCAGGACCCAGGGTAGGTCAAAGCATGAACTCAACAGCCATGCAAGCTACTGTGTAACCACTAGGAACCACTTATCTGTTGTGATAAGTTGAATTGCAAATGTTTTGCTTAGCAACTGTTGCAAAGGAAAATTGTCAGGCAACACCAAATTGGGAATAGTGGGTATGGAAGTCATTGCTTAAGAGATGAGCTGTACTCTGACGTATTATCTATGACTAAATGATATGGCATTTTCTTACACAAACATGTAAGAATAGGAGCATTTATGAATATGCATTATCACAAGTTCAGTCTATTTCCCTAGCTTCACAAATGCTCTTGCTGGCTTTCTGTGCGTAGCAGTATCTCTAGGCAGCTTCCCAGGGCAAGGCAGCAGGGTCAAAGAGGTTGATGTGGTAGCAGCTTCTACAGCTAGTCCTTGAACAACCATGGTAACTCAAGAATGGTGGTTGGCTTAGTCATTCTTCGTCATGAAACCAGTCCTTTGCCCATAAAATGAATCATATACCTGAGAGGACTGGTACTGGTACTGTGTTTGAGACTTCCCTCCTGTGGAACTGTACCAAGGTTAAGCATGGTGTGAGCACGGGTGCGAATGAGGTACTGGTGTATCTGCTTTTAAGTACATAGGCAGAAAGGGCAAAATGATGAGTGGCCCTCTATGAATGGGCTAATTCAGTGGGTTTTGGTCCTAAAGTCTGAAATAAGTTGATAATAAGCTGAATGACTGCTTTAAGCACTTATGTTAGTCAGTGTCAGCTTCCACACATCTCCCAACCTTGCTACTATAACCTTAACAAGGGAGTGTTGTAGGATACGCATGCGAGTAGCCGGTGGGTATCAGAATACAAACACTGTCAAGGTAAGAGCAGTTTCATTAGGTGTTACTTATTCATGGGGGGAAATTATTAAATGCAAAAGAAACCTACCTTGAACTGGTACATGAGATGTACCTCAGAGTGTGTGGGAGCCTTTTGATTGGGTTATCTGTAAGAGGGTGCTTGACTCGTGTCTTAAGCACTTCTTTTGAGTTGATTATTAAATTCTGTGAAAAAAAATTATTAGAAAATAAGGGTCAGGGTATAGCTTAGTAGTGGTCTGCCCGGCTACTCGCCCAGTCTTAGAGTGAAGATGTTATCTCTTTCTGAAACTGCCTTCCACCTAAGTGAGGCATTTCTGCAAGTCCTGTCCCTTGCAGTGGAAGAACAGGAGAGGACATCCCTCACTATGGTGTGTTGCAGAAGCTCTGGTATGAGCACTGGTATCACTTGCTGTGCTTTGGACTTGCAGTTCTGTCATTCTGGCTGCCCTATATGGGTTTTGTGCCATCCTTTAGCAGGAATCCTCTTTGTTGCATGCCACAGTAGCTCCCACGTAAAGGTAAAATCCCTGCTACTGCATCCTCCCCTCAACTGAAATGACCTGTGTAAATCGCTTGCCTTTCCGTAGGCAGAGACCTCATTTTATTGTTCATGTCAGGAGCGGGAGCCTCTCCAACCTCCTTGTCCTGCTGAGCCCATGGGGTTTCAGGCATGCCTGTAAAAAGGTGCATGTTGCTGTTACAGATGTAGTGCTCTAGCTGTTGTACTTGATCCCTTCTGCTTTTCTTTTATAGCTGTGCTGATGAGCACACAGAAACAGGCCCTGGGGATCCTTCACAGCTGCTGCAGGAGGCAGGTGTTGCTGGCAGATACTGGGGAAGCCTGTGCTGTTGTTACTGACTTGCTCTTCCTTGCAATTAATTAAAAAAAAACTGTAAAAAAAGATATACTCTTTATATTCACCTTCTTTTCCAAAGGCTACATGGTTAATGGAAAGTAAATGGTGTCTCCTCTCTTTCTTTCAGCTCTGGCCTATGTGCTTGCCTGATAGGCCAGCACAGGGCTGGCCCTCTCAAGGGCCATCTCTCAAGGGGATGGCCATGCTGCTGCCTTCCCTGTCAATGAGAGGGCACTCTGCCTGGCTAGCAAGCCGGTCATGCCTGCATCCTGTGAATATATGGGCTTCCTCAGCGTAGCTTTGTCTCTGTCCACCGAGCTGGGAAACTTGGCAGATATGTCTGCTAATACAAGAAATCAGCTGACTTGTGTCAGGAAGCAGGGGCAAGAGTTGAGAGACCAGCTCTGGTAACTAAGGCTGCTGAGCAGGCATCCTTCTGTGTGTGCTTCAGGGGGGTACTGAGTGACCACAGCTCTCTCTGTGCTTGCTCAGAAGCAGAGGCAGTGCCTGAGAGTACAGATATGGAGAGCACAACTTTGTGCTCTCTCATTTGTCATATCACACCGGTAGATTACTAAGGGTCCTCAAAGTGATTTTTCCAGGATTGGGAAAAATCACATGTAGCCTAAATAGAGGTACTAGTAAAGGGTTTGAAAGGTTGTGGGAACCTGGAATGGTGCTCTGGTTCTGTGGGAACTTCTTTCCTATTGCTGGTCTTGGGAAGTGTCTCTATGAGTTTAGCTTCAGTCTTCTGGTACATTGCTTAGGGTCCATAGGCTTTTCCAAAGTTGCCATAGAAAGCTCAACTGTCTGGAATTTTACCATGCTCCTGGGCTGAATAAATCCTGTTCCATGTGCCAAAGACACTGTCTCTGGGTAAAAAAAAAATTCTGCTGTGCCAGGGGCCCAGATTGGAGACTTCTGTGGTAGCTTGTGACCACTGCTGTAGGGCATCTCTGCATTCTTTTAATGGGAGCCCGCTATTTTGAAAACCATAAAGTGCACAGGTTTATTGGCCATTAATCTGTGCAGCAGAGTGCATCATGCACCACAGAAAACAGGACAAGCCCATGTCCTGGAGAGTTTCAAGGTAAAATTAGTGGTTCCAGCTACCTGTGTGCAAGTATAAAGCAATGGCGTATTTGTACTTTGTTATTCCCAACAGACTGGACTGCAGATCGTTTCCTGTGGTCAGGAGCCACATCTGAGAGTTTCGAGAGCAACATATGCGAGTTGGGGACCTTGTAGATAAAATAACATACATTTCAGATGAAGTCAGAGCTTACGAGAAAATATTAAATAAAAAAGCTAAGAAAGGATATGGGTTAGAGACGCGCTTCTGTGCATACTCAGTTTTGGCAAATAATATGTTGTGGTAGTTCACAGGTTTTTCGATGTTCTATTTTGTAGGGGGTGTTGAAGCACAGCTTTCTGAAGCAGCCCAGTTCTGTTACCCAAAATTACAGTATTTATAAGACTATTTCAAAACTTAAAATACACAAGTCAAAAAGCACCCCATCCTTCAAATGGTTTCACTTCTGACTATGAGAGAAGGGCACCTCCCCATGCTACCCATAGAGCTGCTGTTGTTGGTGGCGTTTTTCACTGGTAGTTAATATGCAACTACAGTGTCCACAGAAAGTCTAGATTTGAACAGTTATTTCTATACCTTGACAATGTCTTCTTTCAGGAGTGGCAAGGGAGGGGCAGGAAAGAGGAGATTTACTTTGTATTGCCTTGAGGAAGCTAAACAAACAGACTGTTAAGCCACAGAGTATTGATTTGACCTTTACTTCAGTCAACCTCTACATAAAATCTGCTGTAGATGTATGGAGCAATTGCTGCGTAATTATGTTCTGCTTTTTCCTAATGAACTGTAAAGCAGAAGTAAATGGAACATCTCTGATGATTTAAGGAGTTTGCTTACAGAAATGCTCTCTTGTGCAGGTGCAGAACCCCACTGTTCTCTGCATGCAGGCGTAGCACAGAGCTCTGTGCTCTTATTGTAATGTCCGTAATTGTTCATCCTATTCATTCCTCACCTGTACCTGCAGTCTCATTTCTAGGGTATTGCTGTGCATTAAGCAGATGCGTTGGTGGGCAGTTCAGGGCTCTCTCCTGGTTCCAATGCAACTGAATCCTTGAGGATTTATCACCAGTGATTTTTATTTGTTATTATGTTATTCACTTGCCTTTGATTTAATCTAGTTATTCACAGCTAAGCTTTATAAATCAAAATATGATTTCACCTTATTGATCATCTTATTTTTCTCTCATCACTAATAATTACATCAGGTAATATTTGTGCTCGTATGAAATGTTGTGTAGCTCTCCCCACCACCAATCCCCTCTAGTTCTCTCCGTGGTAGAAACTGGACACTTTTTGCTTTCATTTTCCATTGTCCAGGTAAGTTTATATTCCAAAGGAGAACAACCCTCTTGCCTAATGATTGTTTGCCTTTGAAGGGTCAATGATGTTATGATAACAGCAAAGTTAGGGAAGAAAAGTCAGAAGGCAGGCAACGAAGAAGAGAAGTGCAAACTACATGCTCTTCTCTGGAGGTGTGGCTGGAATGGGGCAATGCAAATAAGTTTGTTCTTTATTAGACACCAGTGAACACACACTGCGGCAGTGTAGGAAGCCAGACTTAATTAGTACTGCTGCTTACTGAATGACTTGTTATCGAAGAATAAATAGGTTAATATTTCACTTTGGGGGTAAGGCATTGATTTTCAAGAAAAGCCGAAACCAATCAGAAATTCAGTACAGCAGTACATAGGAAGGGGTGCACTACTGTTATCTTGCATCTTTCAAGGGTGGCACATTGCCTGTTACATTACTAGTGATTTGCATGATCAGCTGATGTTTAGTGGTGCTAGGAGGCTAAGGCACCTTCCTGGAAATAAAGCCCTACTGATAACCAAAGCAGCTGTGGGCTTTGGTAGCCCAGTAAAGGGAAGGGAGGATGGAGACAAAGCCCCACTGATGTTTGAACTTGATGCCATTTTAACGGTTAGCCATGATCACTTAAAGCTTTCATTAGGAAGATGGTGTTGACTTAATACTTGTGGCAGGTGCACTCAGTTCAGCTGTACTATGGCAGCCAACCTGTTTGAGTATGATGGTGGTAATGAAGGTGGAGCCTGTTGTCTGGATGGGCTGTACTCCTAGGGTGTTGTTCCCAGCTGCCCTTTGTCATGTGAGGTCTGTATGGCCTTGAGTAATGGGTTTCCATTGCTCTGCCTGGGAAGTGAGGCCTGTGATGGGATACTCATATTGCAGTGCCACCTGGCACAGAAGGCTAGTGGATTGCTCTTGGCACCACAATTAAGCTAACTTTGTGTTGATCATGTCTGGTACGATTTCTGATAGTGAAGTGCAATTTCTTTGTCATACATGAGGTGGGAATTAAGTTTCTGTGTCGACTGCCACATCTCTCTTCAGGAGATGAAGAACTTGAACGTGATATACTTCAAGGATTGAGAAACTTTTCTAGGACTTATGTCTGGTTTGAAAGAAGACTTTGGACCTAGAGGTGGAGCAGCTGTGGTTCGGGCACATGTTTTCCCTTGCTGCACTAGTAGACTAGCAGTGTTCAGCAGCAGGGCAGGGTGGAATTGTCTTTAAAACTGTGGCTGACGTTTTTTTGAGGCTACCCTCTTGTTAAGGATGGAAAAACAGCTTTGGGGAACATTGTTACCCAGTGTGCAATTATGCTGCTGCTTATGTGCTTCTGCTGCTCTGGATGGTGTGTAATTAGTCCTGTATACTGCAGTGTTCAACAGCCCATCACATGTCAAACTGTCTTTAATTCTTTTGCTCTTATGGTTTAAGTTTGAGCCCAGGAATCCTCACGTAAATTTAGATATAGCCAAGGCACAATGCTGAAATGTGATGCTGTGTCCCGTTGTAGGCAGGGTCTACTACAGTGTGACACACAACTTCCAAAGTGTATCTTGCATGGCACCTTTCCCTTTGTCAGCTTGGAAAAACCTGGGTGAATGGATGGCACTGCATTAATCCATTTGCATTTATGTGGCCAGAGCAACAAGCAGTGCTTTCATGCTGTGATTTCACCTGCAAGATTCCCTTCATGCCCAGGTGAGTGGGCAGAGGAGCTGAGAGGGCCCCTGGCACAGTAGTTAGAAAGCCAGTTCTCACTCAGACTTCAGGAACACGTGTTTCCTGGGGTGGTCGCTGCACGTGGAGGGGAGGTCTCTGTTAAATTCAGACAAGTGGGATAGAGATGAATAGCGACACACAGGCCCTTTAAGAACGAGTTGGCAAAAAAAGAGCTCAGTATTTAAATTTAGTGCAGACGAAGAGGGAAAAAAATTCCCCGCAGCATCTGGTTTATATTACTGCTCTCTGCTTCAGTAGAGGGTGTGTTTACAGTGAAGCTCTCCAGTGTGTAGCGAGGGGAGTGCTGAAGCTGTTCATTTCTGGGGGACTCTGAGCTCAGAGTATGCCTTGCAGCTTCCCCCATGTTCTCCCTTTGGCCTCTTTAACTAATCCTGTCTTGGCTGTTGAACCAGATGTGCTAGGAGGGTTACTCTGTTGAGCCCGAGGTGTCTGAGCACAGCACTTCATCTTCCAGGGCTATCCAATGCTTGCTGTCCTGGCTGCTTTCCATTTTGTTCAGCCTAGAAAAGGAGGCAAATAGTCCCCTGATTATCAGTTTATGCAGACGTATGACCAGTGGCTACCTACAAAGGCTGTAAAACTGCTGATGCATCTGTGTCCTGGCTGCTTTAATGCTTTGAACAGATCTGGTCACTTCTGACTTGTTCTAAATGCAAGGTTGAAGCTCAGCATGGGAGGTGGAAAGAGCAGAAGGATGGCTGAGTTTTAGCTGTGGTAGAATTTCTCTTCTCTGAGTGTGTGTTTTGTCTATTAAAGTGTGGTTTGTGGTCCCTGAGCAGTTTCTTCAGAGCCAAGCACCAAAAGGAAACCTGAACATAGTAGTATTAGTGGAGTGAGCTACTTGTCAGATAGACCTTTGCACAAGTCTGTGGTAACCCATGCAAATACTCCCTTTCACCAGTACCTTGTGAATTCTATCGTGTATCTCCTTGAGGTTTGACTGCACCTCCAGTCACATATGCTGTAACAGTTCAGTTGTTGGACTCTGCAGCGAGCTCCTGTGTTCTGTTTGGCAGGCAGGGAGCTTAAAAATTCTCCTGAGTTCAGTAATAACACAAGTGTATTGCAGGCTTTCTTCATGTTCAGGGAGAACATACAAATTTTTTAGACATAGAGCTATGAAAAAAATAATTCCTACCTCACAGGGCTGGTGATTGTTTCAGTGTCTGCTATTTGAAACTTCTGGGAATAGATGCCATATGCTTCCAGGCAGAAGGAAGAGGAATGGAAAATTCTGGATTTACGTTCATGTATAATACAGATTTTTCATATGGTCATTCTCTCCAGCTGCTGCTGGACCAAAGCCTGTTGCCACCACTGCCAGATTGAGATTAAAGCTCACAAGACAAATAAGATCTTCCCTAGCTATTTTTGCAATTTCCCTCATGCAAAAAAACCACAGAATTCATCCCCACCTCTCCTTTTTTCTCCCTGTCCCAGGACAAGTCGGGAGCAATTCTCATCTTGCAATTTTCATCATCCCTTCTCATTAGCCAGCAGCAAAGGCAAATAATCATTAATCTTTACCTGATCCCATTCAGATCGGTTCCCCTCAACTACCAGTCATCCTTCAGAACTGAGTACATCTCCCTACAAATGAATTAAAAGTTAAACCCTACCAGTGCCTCTCTGCCATCCTCTTCCAACCAACCACTGTCTAATGAACTGCTGTATCGAGCAACTCTCTTTCCGGGGACTGCCCTCCTAGGGACAGCTTGCTAGCAGGGGGGAGAAAACACCTTTTCTACACTTGGGAACTGCAGGGTTGATGGCAAAACTGACAGCATGGTATGTATGCCTTGTTCTCTTGATAATGCTTTGGGGAACGCTGGTACCAAAGGGGGATGTTCAGCAGTTACTGCAAAGGGCCAGTCCTTCTCAAACTGTTAGAAATGTTCTTTGACTAAAATGCATATACTCTTAAATGTAGTATTACAGTGAGTTTCTTTATTGAAAAGTGTGTTTTCCAAGGGGAAAAAGCAATACTGGGGTGATCTTGGTTTTGCTTTTTTGTGTGTTTAGTTTTTTGGTGGTGGTTGTTTGGTTTTTTTATTATTATTATTTGGTGTTTGTTTCTTTAACAAAGAGTGGCAGATACTGGAAATCCAGAGATCCCAATATTTTGGCCAATTTCCTTTCCCTAGTGCAAAACATGTTTGGGTATGTGGCTATAGTTCAGCTGTGTGTGTGGTGTGGTTTCCAAAGGGAATGGCATCTCCCATGATTTGCACCTGTCAGATTCCTATGAAGTACCATTCTACTTGTTAGCTTACTGTGGTAGATGCCTTTAAATGAGTTCTTGCACAGAAGAAGAAAGTTGGAGCATGGGGCATCCGAGCTACACTTGCTGAAAGATGTCCCAGCTCCACTGCTGAAGCAAAGTGCTGCAACCCTTGACAAAGTACTTATATATGCTTTTGCTGAAAACTGGCCTTTTTTTTATAGAGCAGGAAAAAGATGCCTGATTCACCCTATTCAATACCTCAAATTATCAAAGCTATCCTGAAACTTGCTCACTTTTCTAAAAAGGGTGAAATTGCAACTATTGGTTGGACACACTGTTCAATAAGAATGTAGTTGGGAGTGTGGTTAGGGTTGAAATGGATCTACAGAAAGAAAGGGAAAATCCTAATGACTAATGTAGAAATGTCTAAAAAAAAATTAACTTTGTTTCTGATGGGATTTTACTGTTATTCCATCTTCTCTCTTTCCCAAAATAATATTTGCATTAAGGCATTGCATCTTGGGACATCTGGCATGACAAATGAGAAGCGTCCCAATGCTCTTTCTTCCAGCATAACCTGCTAAAAAAGGGGGGGGGGGATATCTAGCTCTTCTTATTCAAAATAGCTAAGACACCATTAACCCAGAGGTGTGTTCATTTTACTTGACGAAAATACCTGATTTTTCACCTTGAATCTCTCCTTATCCTCTGCCCACCGGAAAGTTCCTCCTTAGATAGGGAAAACACTGCGGTATTTTTTTCTCTCATCCTTTAACTGGGAGTGCTGAGCTTTGGAAACAGTACCAACATTTTTATACCCAGTATGATGCCTCCTCCTCTGGCCCGCTGAAGAGTGCACCTTTTATACCAATGGCCTTTCCTATAAATGGAAAGTCTCTGGATATGTGCAGAGTACAGTGAAAAAAACCCAACCCTAATGCTGGCACTCGCCATCCGGTTTACATCATCCATCCTCTGTTGTGGTGAGGTCTTTGACCTCATCTCCTAGAAATAAGCAAAAGCAGGAATGTGAACGTGTCTGTGGGTAGGGCTTAAATCACACTCTGTCCTCAGCCACTGGAGCTGCTACAGCTCCTGCCTTCAGATTATTCATACGCTTGCCCCACATGCCAAGTTAATTCCCCAGCCAGATACAGTAGCATGGTGTTATGAATCTAGGTTACATCTGGGCTTGTCACATCTTTCCAGAGGAGTGGAGTGTGACTTTTACAGCAGGTGGTCCTGAGCTGGTCCCTAAGTCCTCCTTGCCAGTCAATGGGGATATCTGTTTGCACAGGACATTGATACTGGACTTGCTTCCCTGCCACTCTCTCATGCTCTGTTTCTCAGAGAACATTGTTTGAAGCCTCCAGCTCTTTGAGGTGGAAAAGTAGAGAAGGCAAACATTTCCTGATGGCTGAACTGGCTGGTAGCTGGGTTTTCCTTCCAGTTCTTTCTGCAGTGTTTCCTCTTATGTTCCCATAGGCTTTCCTGTCATCAGGATGGTGAAAATCTTGCTGCTAGGTTTAAAAAGATCAAATTTTTCCCATTAGTATCTGGCAAAGTGTTCTGTGCGTCTGCTTTTAAATAACCCAGCAGCTCCTTACGGCTCCTTTGGACTTGGTTGGAGTCACCAGACATTTTCTGTTGTTCTGCCACTATCCCCTGCAGTGCAGGGTCTGATCCCAACCCCCTGCAGTCAGTGGAAACATTCTCCTTGGTAGACTTTGGGTCAAGTCCAGAAAGTTTTCTGACTGTGTTTCCCAGGCTTTACCTAGAGCAGCTATTCTAACAGGCTCAATCCCCTCCCAAGGTGTTGCAGTTCCCTGGTACACTTGTCTTTAACCCTCACTTCCTTTTTTCCTTTTCATAAGAGTTTTGGAAAATTAAAGTGTAAAATCATAGCACGAGCTTTTTAAATGATGAATGATACTAACAGACACTAGCTCAGAGCTGCTGTGCTACCTAGAACTGAAACTGCCTTTGCTAATGGTTCAAGTTGAATAAAAGATCAAAGGAATTAAAAAACCCACAAGCTCGAATGTTTCCCTTTCCCTTCTAATCCTTGATAATCAGTCCCACATCTGACTTCTTTTAGAGTTTCTTAGTTTGGTAGACTGCATAAACAGTTTCAGGACAAATAATTAAGGTAAAACCAGATAAATGCATGATTGTTTGGTCATGAGATCAAGAAAGTCCTTAAAGGCTGCATCCCCTTAAAGTTAGGTTGCATTCTGCTTAGATTACCAATCTGGAGTCTTGGTGGCCATGGGCAGGGTAAAGTAGCATGAATTTGGAGCAAAGACAACAAACTGGGGAAGCAGAGAAGTGTTGTGCTGTCCTCAGCCAGGTGTTATGTTGGGTGAGCCAGTATTGCCTCCATCTCTCTTAATGCAGCTGTTCTGTTGGAGTGCCTGAAACGCTGAACCACAGCAGTCTGGAACAAAGCTTCTGCTGTAATTACCCCTTATCATAATTTTTAATCTTCAACTGCATTTTTTTTCTTGCTTCAATATCTCCATCCCGCTCTGAACACATGCTGGCAAGACCTGACCTCCCCTGCTTCTTTGCTCCACTGCAGTACTGTGCCTCAGTTCCTACACTTGCTGTGTACTAATCTCTACTAATGCCCTGCACCCCTGGTATGGCTCCTACATCGGACAACCCTTGCCAGGCTGCTTTTTCCTGCCACTGCTCTTTCTGGTACTTTGGCTCAAGTACTCAGACACCTCTACTCTGGCTTTCACTGTGCTGTCCAGGTATATCCACAGACTTTGCATGGATCCCTCGAAGCACACCTCAGGACCAGTCATGGCTATATATGCTGCATAAAGATATGAGAACCCATCACTTGCAGGGCATGTGGTGGTAAGTGTTGTTAAACTTGCAGTGGCATGCAGATGCCTTAGGGCCAATGAGGATGCTCACTAATTAGACCACTCCTTGGACTGTGATGCACACTGAGAAATAGCTTGCTACATAGTGCTAGTGTAGACAGTTTGAATCCTGTTTTATCCTAGTCCTGAGATGACACATTCCTGCCTCAGCAAAGAATATGTCTTAAGATCCCAGAAAAGACCACCTTCAGAATCGCACCACCCACCCACAGTAGCTTTAGCACTTTTGGTATACAACTGAAAATAAGTCATGATAAATACCTTTCCCCACAACTGCAGGACACACAGACACTGATATATGTATATGAATTTGTATTGCTCTTGGATGTTTCATGTGCTGAGTATTTAAACTGTAAGTGAAAACTGTTGAACCTATAGTGCAAATGTGTCTGCCCACCTGAAAGTTGCAGCCTGGGAGAAGAAATGCTTGTGGTCAGTTCCCAGTAATTCACTGGGGACCTGATCATCCTGACACTGCTTCTCTGTGCGCTGCTGGAGGCCTGCACATTCAGTGGGACATGTAGTGGACACACTGGCAAGCTTGTGCCAAAGTAGGGACCTACTTCACTTCATGCATGAGAAAGTGCAGATCTCAGCACCATCCCAATTATCTGTGTTGGCTTCACAGAGGTGACAGCAGTAAAAAGTGACTACAACTGCTGCCCTGTGTGTGTAAATGAAAGGAATACATCTTAGGGGCAGAGAAGTGGGTCTACCTTTTCACTGTCTCGCTGTTGGTCTGCTTTGCAGGGGTGGAGGTGGAAGGGAGAAGGGGGCACCATGGTGGTCCCTGTTCTGTGTTCTCAATGCTCAGTTCCATATTTTGCCTTCTAGAAGATGTTTACTGCTCATGTGGGTTAGTAGTGAGACTTTTTTTGCAGTGCCTTTACGTAAACATTCAATATCTTGCCTACACCCAGCTCAGTTAAATCCTTTCACCTAACAATAGATGTGAAATTCCCTGCTCTGACCTGACATTTCATTTCCCTCTAGAATGGCTGATGGATCGCCTATCCAGCTCCCACACGGGTGCTTAATTATCTTATGTCTGAATAACAGAAACATCTTTTTTTTTTTCTGACTTCCATGAAGCAATCCAATCACACTCACCCAAACAGCTGCAGCAATAGTCTTTGTTACCCATCACTTACAAACATGCCCTTCAGTTAATGTCTCTCCAGTAGCACCCCTTTCTTCACCTTGTTAAATATAAGGTACTTGCCCTTGTGTTCAAGGCCATATTTTGCCTCTCCCATTTTTCTTACGTCTCTGCCGTGGGGTGTCAGCTCTCACCTCTACCAGCCCCTGGTCCCATCTTGTTACATTTTCGAACAAATGTTTTCTTGCTCTTGTTTGTGCTGCCTCTCTTGCTTAGGAGTAATCTGCTGTAGGCAGCCACAGTTCTGTTGTTTTCCCTCCAATTAGGCTGCCAGCACCAAATGCATAGATCAAGCTAGAGCAAACTGCATCATGGCAGCACAATGTAGCTTTTGGGAACAAGGTGATGGTACCAAACACTGGAGAGTAGAGTGCAAGGGGATCATTCCTGTGGTCTTGCATAGCAGGCTGCTGTTCAGAAGCAGCTATGTAGCTTGTGGGGATTGTGAACTGTTTGTTGCTTTTTTCAGTCAGGGCAAGTCTTCCTTTGGATTACATCCTTCTTTAGTTTACTATGATCTTGGTAAAGAATGTGACAACAGGTAGGTTGTGGGTGTGCTGAGACCACTGCCAAGCACCCTGACTAATGCTGCCTTGTTCTGGAATGCAATGTCTCCACTCACACTTCTTGAGTTTCATATTGAAAGTGCTTTGGAAAACAGAGCAGCTTTTCACCCTGTGTCTGTGTAGTCCCTAATACAGTAAGATCCCTACCCATCTTCAGGGGCCCTTATTTCTTTGGTAGTACACATGCATCACAGTCATCTTGTTCCAGGAGCTGTTCTCTTAATTTTGGGAAATCCAGTATCAAGTGAATGATCTTAACAATTGCAGGCCTTGTTTACAAAGTGAGTCTGTGGAGCTGGGAGCAATGCATTTCACAGCTGCAAGTAAGCTTGAGGGCTCTGAGCACTGACAACATATGGAGTCAGGGACAGTGATAATAGCCAAGGGGACAAATGTATTCAAAAGTCTTAGTTACAATAGTTACAATATACAGGAAGAAAATAAGAGCTTGTGTCACCAGTGATGGGAGTGAAGCCCAGATGTGTAGTACATCCATGCCATGTAGCCTTCAGAAACTGTTGGATACAGGTACCCTTGTTCTTTGCCAGGGCCTTCACACCAAACACTGCTTTGGAGTTCCCTACTCACTTGAAATGCATCTATAGGTTCTTTTAGCCAGGATACTTGCCAACATCCTTTAGAAAACCAGGTTATTTCAAGTTTTTTCTGCCTTCTAGTCCTGCAGTCTGAAAAGCCCAGAGCAACACTCTGCTGATTTTGTAGCATCGTACAGGAGCAGTGGGCAAATACGTTATCCCAACTATCCAGCCTGTTTACTTACCTCTGTATTTAGAAAGCTTTGATAAATTAAGCTGTAGCTTCCTCTTCCTCCCCTCACCTTCATCAGCAAAGTAAACAGCCAAAGAGCCTCAGAAAAAGCAACACCTGTGAATCCTCCCAGGAAGTTGAAGGAAGCAGCCCCTTAGGACAGCATTGTGCAAGATGGACACAAAGGCTCCTGGTAGTCCCAGATGTCTCAGAACCTATACAGTGAAAGGGCTTTCAGCCAGATCAGCTCCTGGCTTTGTGGACTTAGGATAGACTGATAGCACACATGCCCCCTGCCCCCATGAGAGCAGAAGCACAAGACGCATCTTCAGCAGAGGGGTTGTATTAATGCCTGCCTGTGGAGCAGTGTGAATCTGCTGGAGGGGTGGAGCTTCCCTAACCTGCTTTGAGTTGAAAGAAGTCCTGTGCTCTCAGATAAGCTGAGGCTGGAGCAGATCCACATGTCCTGGTCTGTGCTGCAGTTCCAGCTGTTTGCTGTCTTCCCCTCCAACCTTTTCCTGGGACCCAATGGGTGACACCTTACCATGAAATCAGTACTGCTCTGGATTAGACAGTCTGAGAGTTTGACTGGGTGGTGAGATGGAGTGTACAGGGCTGCCATCAGGGGCATAAGGCTGCTCGTGGAGGCTTTCATCCTGGTGTCCTTGCGCAATCCTGCATGGAGCAATTGGAGCTCAGCCTTCATGAATTGAACCACTTTCAGTGGTTTGTTGCCACTTTACAGTCCATAAATACTTGTGTTCTAGTGCTCAGCAAAATGATTTCTTCCAGTATATCTTCAAATGCTATAAAGCATTTGGGAAGCTCAGCATATAAAGTGCAGACACAAGCTCTGTTTAATTTTTGTTGTGAGAGAGCTTGCAGTAAGTTGACATTTATGAGCTGATTTTATAGGATAGAGACAAGCATAATGAAGAATCTCACTAGTCTGAGCTGCACAATGAGCTCTTAAAGACTATACTTTTAGCTGGTTGATCTACTTGTACAGGGTTTTTTTTTTGCATGCTTTTTGCATGTCTGAAGACTTCTTGTAAGTTCCTAGCTATTAGTGCTCCCTGGTAACTGGGATAAAGAGAGCTTGTACTTTGCTGATCTGAAATGCCAATTGACTCATTGATTTTTATAGTCGATAGCTTTCAAATGCCAGAAGCAGATTCTTCCTGAAATGGTGCAGCTCTGTGGCAGAAATGGAGTTAAAGGCTCCAGAGGCACAAATGTAAGGAACAAATATTTACCATGTGTTGGACAGGAAGTATGCTGGATTGAGATTTCTGCCCTCACCACTTTAGCCTGTTGTTAGCTAATAAAAGAGATTGTTGTGACTCCAAAGCAGATATTACAACAGCAGTGGAAAACCAGTGTGGAAAGGATTCTGGCTTTTTCTTTTTTGTCCTGTCTTCCAGGAGAGGAAAATTAAAAAGTGTGCAAGACACTGAGAACTGTGTTCTACTGAACAAAAATGAAAACTCCTACACTGAATTTAGTTGTGATTCTTGCAATTGATGTGCTGATTCACTGCCATCATCCAAAAGGATGCATTGATTGTTCGAAGGATTTATTTTCCTACGCAATGGTTTCTAATTTCTCTGGACAAAGAGAGGCTTTGGAGGTGAACTTCACATTCCCACTGGTATCCAGCCTGGATTATGCAGTTAGAGCTAGGGCTGGGGCAGTTACTGCTGTGGTGGTGTTCTCATCCTCAACTGCAGAGATGGGTCATGGGAAGTGGTTAAGAAGCAGTGAGTGAGCTCTGTGTTTCCAGGTTTCAGGGACTGTGCTCTGAGTTGTGAAATGCAAGTAAACTTGCAATTTCCTTTTCACCCTCAGTAATTCCTTACACAGACACCAAATGGTTCTTTAGGTGGATGCTGGTAACACGCAGTATGGTGTAATGATACCTCCCATTTTCAGGCTGTAGTGCTTCAGAAGCAGCGTGGGCTATATTTTGTCTTTCAGCCATGCTTGGACCTCAACAGCTGCAATTAAACCAGAACAAGACATTAACACTGATGCTAGTGGTGCTAAACTCCTTTTGTGCAGCTGGTAGAATAGTGCTGTGTTTGTAATGAATTCCTTTTGAATATCTGTTTAACTCCTTGGCCTTTCTAAGAGAATTGGCCAACTCCATTAGAAAGCAAAGCTTTTCATTCTGCAGCGTTGGTCTTGTTGACCATCACACCTGTAAATCTTTAGAGGTCAGCTGCTGACAGCGTAACTCTTGAACACAAACCAAGTTCTTTGAACCACCCCCATATCCTGGAGAATGGGCTTGGAGAATAAATGCTGGAATGCTTTTCTTCTTTTCAAAATTGTTAGGTGCCGTCGAGTGCAAAGCAATGTATGCAGTTGGAGGTATTTCAGGTTAGAAAATGAATTTGGAGGTTATGGCAAATGGTGGCTGATCTCTTAATCCAAGTTCAAACAAAAGGCACTTTGTGTGGCTCCTTGGACTTGTGATGAGGACATGAGTAGAGGAACTCCAATCCCTAGAGCTCCTCTGTGGGGAAAGGACAGCTGTTTGTGAGGATTTTTGGGCATCCTAGCAGACATCCAAGTACACCAAGGAGTAAACCAAGAGGTGTAGTATACAGAAGTGAGGGCTGTAGGGCTGCACCTCCCCCATCACAGCAAGGAACCACTAATATGTATGTGTATAAAGCTTCTGTCACTTGCAGCCTGTGGGCACAGAAACTATTCATTGGGCCAGGAGACCATGTTTTGGCTTATCTCATCACAACTGTACTTCATGCAGGGCCCTTTCAGCACTCAGCTTTCTTCACTAGACTTGGTGTAATCTGTCTTGTCCAGCCATCGCCTTTCTTGTGCCAAGATGTTGACAGGATCCAGGATTACTTTGTAATTACTCTCTAATTAACTGAGAACGTCCTTGTCGGCTTCTAGTGCAGCCTTGGGCAGGAAAAGAAACTGCAGCCAAGCCTGTCTTTTGAGTCTGTGTTGAGTGTGGGGAGGGTGATGAGCAGCCTCCCAGGAGACCCCTGCAGTTCTTCCAAGTGCTTTAAGGTGTGAAAGGAAGATTCAGAGAAGGGGTGCCACAGAAACTGTCACCAGGAGGGGGAAGATCACATGAAACCCTGGGGTTTAATGCCGGTAATGAATTAGTGCTGAGTGCAGGGAAACTTGGACTGGGTGGTTGAGACTTGTTTCGTGGCTTCCAGTCCAAAAACCTCTGATTAATGATGGCCTAGTCTGTTCAAGGAGCAAGGAAAGATTTGTGGTGGCTGTGGGTTAGCATCCTCCTTATTTGATACAATATATTCAGCTCCCAGACTACCAAGGTGGAAAGGGTCCCACTTTTGGGCAGCTGGAACTGCTTTATTAGTAACTCTACGGCTTGAAAAAAGCCATGTGTGCAGCAGTTTTCTGCCTGTTCTTAATAAACTATTAGTTATTAGCTGAGTGCCTCAGTCGTTGTTCCAGGTAATTTCATTTAAATAAAATTCCCTGCAGCATGGAATCAGCTGTAGGACTTGTTGCAAGAATTAGCAGGACTGTCTCAGCAGTCTTGTAATGCATGGCGCCATAGCAAGGAGGTGCTGAGGGGAGTTCGCTTTCAGGCCATGCGAGTGACCTGCGTCCTGGCCATGCAGTCAGAAGCCCCAGGTGCACTCCTCTGAACACACAACTAGCAGAAGAGCAGCACTTGCAGCTGGGTAAACTGATTTTGTTTTCCAGCTGTGCATGATGTATTGTTTGAATATCCTGCTTTCTTTTCTGGTGGCTGGAAAGGGAGTCTTCCTCTCAGTTCCCGTACAGCACTTGAAGAAAGCCTGGGCTAGCACCCATAGGTCTTCAGCATGCTGAAGACCTCACTTTACAGAGCACATGTGCAAACAACATAAAACTATGCTACTGGTCTGAGATTCGTGTGCTAGCAGCACCACCCCCTTCTTAACAGAAGCCAGACCTTTGTGGACACATCTGAACAGCAGAGCTGTGTTGAAATACTTGCTCAAAATTCATCTTTCACACAAGCAAGGAGAGTGCCTTGGTTGCTGTGGACACTGCCTCCCTTTTAGCGCGGTGGTGGTGGTTTGGAGAGGCCGTGCTTCAGTAAATTCTTTGGTTGCTTAAGCACAGACCTTTCTCCTGTCAGAAAGGAGGCAAGCAGCACTGCACTGACTCAGTTACAGCTTCTTCAGGGCTGTTACACAAATATACCAATCTTTTGGCTGTGTCAGAAAGTTTATACTCGCCCATGGAAAGCAGGGCTGTATGGAAGAGTGATGTAGCAAGGAGATAAAAGCATCTGGAAAGGTCAGATAAAGCTGAAATGTCACTGTCACAGACACAGAGATAAAACCGCCCCCCCCCCCTTTATTTTTAATATGTGTCATTTATGTGGTTGTGGTAGCTTTGACATTTACATTGCTAAAATTGCTCAGCAGCTGAAGTATGTTGTGACTGTTTTCTTGAGGCAAAGAGCTCTCCAGACCCACCCTGAGTGGTATTGTGGCACTGCTGCTTTCCAGGCAGAAGCATTCTTTGAACTTAAAAATGTCGATGTAGTTGTCTCGCTCCCCCCCCCCCCCCCCCCCCAGTTTCAGGAATATCGCCTGAGCCGTTCTGGTACTAGAAAGGTACTGAATTTGGAAAGGACAGTGTGAAGAGGAAAGGTTATTGGCTTTCCGGAGCAAAAGCAAGTTTGGGAAGTGCAAAGAATACCAGAGAATACATGCACGCGCATGTGTAATACAGGGAGAATCAAACGTAGGTTTGCAGTTGGCAGGACTGGGAAATAGCTGGAAGGAGCTAGGTGAAGATGATATCTGTTTAGAGCTTTAGCTACAGGGCTTCCGGCAGTCACCTGCCTGTTGTTTTTAGTTAACTCATGCCTGGACAAAGGTTAATAAAGTGAACTCTGAAGAAGCAGGGGCTCCCCATATCATATCGGAGAAAGGGTGTGCATGCTTGTTAAAATAGGTATGCATGTAACCTGCCACATGGTGAGGCCACAGAACAGTTAATCATATTTACTTGCTTTTAGTAATGTTTGATACTCTTTTTTTTTTTTTTTTTTTTTTAAATCTGTCAGGTTATATTGTGGTAGAATATGAAGGTCTACTGTTTGTACAGCAGCAGCACACAAATAGCAAGTGCTCATCTCAGTGCCAGGGATCTTGCTGATGAAGCTGGAGTGTAATAAAAAGAAGCTGCAAATCACAGCAGGGGATGCAGAGAGCAATGATGAGAAAGGTGTGCCTATACACACAAATGCGTACACACTCCTGCTTTGTCATCCTCTGTTGTGAGCACTGAACAAGAAGCAGACCTACAGGGTGTCCTGTTGTGTCCAAAAATGAAATTAGGACTACATCATATGGAAAGGTACAAGGGCCAAGAAACACTGCTCTGTTTGCACCTCTTGTGAAGTTGCCATAGAAAATTTATGGTTTGAAAATTGTGTGAAGAAAACCCAGTTGATGGTATGATTTTCTGCTATTATTTAACAATAAGTAGTTTTCCAGCTCTGTGAAATTTCCGTAAGCCCCATGATTAACAGAGCATTTGTTTCCTCCCCTTTGGGACAGGGAGTTAGAGGTAAGCAGGGCAGTAATCTCTAGGCTTCTGTGTCTGCAGGCAGCAAGGAGCACATCTGCTGCCTCAGAGGAGTGGCTTGAGCTCATCACTGAGGAGACAGTGCTTCCCACCTGGCAGTTCATTTGCGCCCTCTGCACTGGGGTGTGCCTTACACTCACTCCAGCAAATACAGGTGATTTGGTTTGGGCTTGGTTTTTCTTTGACTGCTCCAAGGCCGGGCCTGCACCAGAAAGCCGGCAACCCTCTCCACTTCTGAGAGCTTGTTTGCTGGTGACAGGCAGCGCAGCACCCCAAGCCGACTGCCATTGCTAGCAGTGACTCAGGGCGTGGGGAGGAGCAGCTGTGTTGCCCAGAAGGTGGATGGGGCAAGTGGGTGGTTTCAGTAGGTTTCCTAGAATAACGGAAAGGATCCTGTGCAGATGCTGAAGCCAAGGCAGTCAAAATGGTTCTAAACAAGACCGCCAGCATTGCAAGGCCCAGCGGACAACAAAAATTTCAGCTCTTCATTCTTCTGTTGATTCCCCCCAACTTTTTTGCTGCACTTTTCCAGCCTTCTCCTATCTGTCTGCCAAATCTCCTTCTGATTTTGCACTTTGAAGTAAGAAGATAGTTCACTCCTGTGCAGTATATGCAGCTAATGCAACATAGATCTGTTTTCTGATTATTATGTTTTGATGGATGTTGTTCTGGATTGCTCTGTGAAGCATATAGCTTGTGAATCCCATTGGAGTTATTAAAAGCATTCGTAACCCTGCTCTCTTGCAATATGGACTAATGCATCCACGCTGCGTTGCTAGTTGTTGCTGTCCCCATATGCTGTTGTGCTACTTAAGGTATTACGCTTACTGGAATTTATGTAGGACCTGAAGGGTGCCTTGAGAAAATGTCTGCACACTGGGGAGTTGTCTAGCAGGAACAACATGTGCTCTATGACTTAGCCCTTCTTGGTCTTGAAGGAGGAGTCCTTGTGGAATCTTATCCTTGAGGAGCTGCGGTGTCAGCTCTGCCACTGATGGTTAGTGGCAGTGTTTTGCAGAGTTGTCTCACTTCAGCATGTCTGAAGCTGTCGTGTGGTGAAGATGGCTCCAGCAGAGAAGTTGGAGTGCTGGTTCTGGGACTTACCTTTCCACCAAGTCCTAGGTGACCCTTGCAGCAATAAGAACCTGACTGATCTGGTTGTTCTGCAGGCTTTATAATAATGCAAAGTTTAGAAGTTTGTGGTTAGCTTTTAATTTCATCTGTGTTTCTTAGAAGTGTAGATCCAGTTGCCCACTTCAACCCTCAAAATGTGCAAAGAGATGCCAAGTTGAGCTATACCAGCATTATTGATGATTTAAAGCAAAACTTCCTGATCTGTTCTGGGCTGATAGAAAGTAAAACTGAAATGGCTTCAAAGAAATTATACAAGAAATAAAAGCGTAGCCCGTTGGCTTTATTCTCAATTCAGCACGGATTTTGTAATGTCACTCAGGGCCAGTCACTAGCTCTAGATATCCTGTGTTGGCTGCTTTCCAAATATGAGAGGTTCATGGGCATTTACCACCTTCCTGACGCAGCTTGCTCTCATGCTTTGATGTGTGCTGATGTAGCATTTGAAAGCATCTCTGCTCTCATGTGGTCCTCTGGAGGAGTGAAGGAGCCTGGCTGCGGAAAGAAGCCAAATAAATGAACCTTTTCTCACATAATACAGCACAGGCAATGGAATGAAGAGAAGGATGTACTTCGGGAAACAGGACCCAGTTTCAAATAAAACTGCTCTTTTTTGGAGGCAAAAAGAACCCCAATGCACAACCAACAAAACACACCACTTTTATTTCTCAGGGGAATAACAATAAAAAGCAATAAATGGTGCTTAATGACTTACTCTTTTTTTAAAGCTTCCAAATCTGGAAGGAAACCGGGCCATCTTGAAAAAAGAGATCCCAGACTTTCACAATACACGTATCCGTCCAAAGAGCATTGCCATGAAGTGTTTACAGCTGCACTGTTATCCTGCTCCATGCCACAGCCCCAGCAGAGAGCAAGGCCAGAGCACAGCAATGGGAAGCTCGGCAGCTGTTGAGCAGTGCTTTTTCCAAGGAAGGATTCTGCTACACTATTTGTAGTCACATAGGCACAAATGCAGGCAGGCTAATAGAAGCAGCCTAGTTTCCAGACAAATGAGAAAAAAGCCCTGATGCTCTTTGCCATTTGGGATGATCTCTCTTTTGGAATCCTATGCATGGTGCAAGCAGTGGTAAAGCATTTCTAAATTTCTGGCATGCCATCCCTCAGTATCAGCCGAGTCCTTTGTGCTGTGGCTTTCTAACAGCCCAAGATGGCACGGGTGCTGTGGTCTACTCCACCCTCCTGCTTAGCCCATATATGCCAAATTCTCTTTTGCAGAGGCTTGTTAGACACTGCTGAAATGCCTCCATGCACTGCTGAGCTGAAGACTAACCTTACCCAAAGAAAGTAAACAGTTCTTTGCTGGGTCACTGAGTTGAATTGACTCTGGGAGCACATCTGAGAGAGGGAGAGGAAAAAAGACCTCTTTTCCTTGTGGTAGCACTGAGCTTTTGCAGCTGCTTATTACTTGAGTAACCTCTCCCTTCTACTGAAGAGTGATTGAGGGGTTATCAGTTTGTACAAAGAAAAGGGTTCACTTGATATCCTGTTCAAACATTGTGAAACACATTCATTAACACTTGGACAAACTTGTCTGCTTTAAAAGAGCTATCTGCTACCATTTACCCTTCAAACAATACTTTTGTGTCAATGAGCTTCTGTGTCTCCAGGTTGCACTCACATATTTAAGACCATGCCACGCTGAGGTGTTTTGCATTTGCTTCTTGTATTTTGACCATCGAGTGGTAGCATTTATTTTTTTCTTTCATACCCGTTCATGTGGTAATCCTTTGACACAATCCCTACTATCACATCACTTGGATGAGATGGTCCCTTCCCTGTCACTGTCCCACATGACCATGGTTCATAACATGAGCTGATGGATTGCAACCACAAAAAATGTGTCTTGTCATCAGTTGTGGTGAAATTAATTCTCTCGTATGAGAGATCCTCTTATCCTGACCACTTGAGGTCAGAGGGCGTTTCCAGAAAGAGTTTTGTTTAGCCTGAATGCCTCTGGCTGTGTTGTAGTTTGGGCATCAGTCCCTCCTGCACTTCAAACGCATGTTATTATTGTGGTGGTGGTGCATAATATTGCTAATTACAGAGTGGCTGTGATTTCTGTCATTGAGGTGGCTACCATGATCTTTGTGCCAGAGGCTCTCAAACAGTAGGAGTTTGGAACTGTGCTAGACTGTATTGTTTTTAAGTAATGGTTTACTTGCATGCTTTCTAGGACCTGGACTTCTGCTAAGATGTGTGATAGTACTGTTATTCAGAAAACACGAACTCCTCTACACGATGGGCACAGTCACAAAGGGAAAGGAGGTCTGCTTAGGAGTGAGTCAGTGAGAACAGAGGCTGCAGGACAGATCCTACTGGGATGTGGTTTATGTGGCTGAAGAGCTCAGTGCTCTGTCTCTCTGTGTCTAAGGGCTGCAGTGTTTGCTGGGGCTGAAGTAGACCAGAGACAGCTGATCATGGAAGAATGGTCCTTTTTTGTTCAATCACCTGTCTAGAGATGAGTTCTGAAGTGCTGTTTTCCTTTCCCCTTCATATTATGTTAAGATGCATCATCTAGCACCGCTGGAGTCCCTAGCAATCTGAGCACTTAGCATGCCTTAAAATCGGTTTCAAGGTATTCTAAACAAAGCACAGAATGTAGGGATCTCTCCAGAAAATCAGACATCCTGGAGCCGTGGAGTGACTGTGTGTCTCAGACTCCATCTGTCACAGGAGCACCCTGCAACTTCTTGGGATATTTAGGTACTAGCACTTGTGCCCCACAAGGAGGAGGGCTGGAAAGATGATAACTGAACGAGCATTTGAACCTGTGTCATGGTGCCTAGCAGTACTGCTGTGGTTGTGAACTGTTGTTTGGCTTCTGGGAAGATTACTGACTGCTTTTTTTTTTGTTGCCTCTCTTTCCTGTGTTTCAGACGTTTACAGCATGGTGTAATTCTCACCTCCGCAAGGCTGGGACGCAGATTGAGAACATAGAGGAAGATTTCAGGGATGGTCTTAAACTCATGTTACTTCTGGAAGTCATTTCAGGTGAGAGGGGCTCTGTGTGGTGCTCTCAAGCGTCCTGAGCATCTCCATTCTGAAATCTGTCCTCCCTCTTTCCCACAGAATGGGGACAGCAAGAGCTGTAATGCTGTAGGTTTTGCTGGAATGTAAAAACAGCTGCTTCCTGATTCAGAACAAATTTCTCCCTAACGAATATCTTGTCTCCAGCAGTGACCGTTAGTGTGCTTTTGGAATGTACTCCAAGCCTCATGGCCTGTGCCTGCTGCCCACTGCATTCCTGCTCTTGCCTCTCGTCTTTCCTCTGTCAGGAATGCACAGCCCCTGTGAAGGCTCAGGCAACGGCTCTTACTGCTTGGCAGGGCTGACAAAGCAGCTCTGGGAAGTGTGGGAATGTTGCACTGGCAAATCATACCAAAGCCACATGACAGTGGGAACAGGATAGAAGTTATTGGAAGAGGAGAGTCAAACCAGTAAATCTCCTGTGTCGTTCATTTCAACTGTGATTCAAGTTTTCCTATTCTAGTTTCTGAGCTCAGTGCTCAAGCCTTCAGTAGAAAAAAAAACCCAAAGAAAAGCACAATCCCAGAAAACCCAGTCTGTAATAAAAACAGGGGCATGAATAAGTTAGGTCACATTTGTTTTCATTTCCTTTCACAAATGTCCCACTACTTGACAGATAGCTCCAGGGATTATTTCATGTAAGCAGTAATCCTTATTGATGTGCCCATGAAATAAAGTGGGATGCCTCCAATGTGGGAGGTATCAGGGGAGGATAAGAATGTCTATATGAAACAGGGGTTATGTGCTCACAGACTTCCTTTTGATGGCTTTTGAGCTGGTAATGGCAACCCAGTGACTTGCATACCTGACCTTCTTAGTACATTTTCCAATAGCATTGCCATGATAGAAGCACTCAGACTGCCTTCCCTCTGCCCCTCCTTTCCTTTCATTCCCTTCCCTTTGCCTTTGCCAGCTCCTGCAACGATGCAGTCATTATATGTGTTTTTCAGAATTCGTGAACACAGGATAAAACCTCAGGGGGGTTGCCCATGCTGGTAGTTTGGAGGGATCAGAATTCAAAATATTATCAGGGCTTTGCAGCACACACATTGCTTCTGCAGTGCTTGTAAGAAACAAGGTGCCAGAGTCCTAGTTCATTTCTTTGGCTTGGTCCTAAAGCAAGGGGTCTCATATTTCACACTGCTTGATTTCCTTCCCTCATCTCCCACTTTTCCTCTCATATTGTCCCTTTACGAGCCCACTGGCAGAGTTTGTCCAGACCCCCCTCAGCCTGGGTAGAGGCCGATGGCTTCCAAGTGCACTAATGGTGTGGGCACAGCATTCTCCCATCCACTGCGGAGCAGCTCCATGCCTGCAGCCTGCCAATAGGTGATCAGGGGGCAAAGGCATGGGGAGCAGATGTGGGCTGCATCCCACCTCAGCCTATGGTCCTTCATGCATTAAGGACTGAGCATCCTTTCCTTAGAGCCAGCAGAAGCTAGAACCGTAGTTCTCCTTAGGTACTGTGGCAAAAGAGGAGAAATATTGCATACTTGCTTTTTCTGCATTTCATATCCATAATTGGTGGTTCCATTTCCACTTGTGAGCCCTGCCGCTCTTATGGATCCTTTTCCTAGCTGCTGACCCTGTTAGTAGCCTCTTTGGCCATAGCTGGGGAAGCGGCAGCCAAGCCCAGGAGCAGCATGGGGGTAAGGAGTCTCTTGTTGGTTGGCAAGGGCTCGCCTGTATGTTCCTACTGATCACCTGCCAAAAGGGTGATGTTAGCCTTCCAGTTCCAGCTTCTGGCCTTTCCTTTCAGCTCTTGGTTCACTCCACACCTTCCTCTTCCTGTATGCTAGGGGACTGCAGAGCTGCCTATGGGAATTTAGCATGTGCAGGATTGCTTTGTAGCAGGCTGATCCTTTCCTCTAGCACAGAGGGTGATGGCCATAAGAGTCTTCAGCAGTGAAAGTACTGGCCCGGGCTAGCCGAGAGCTATGTGGAACCTGGTTCCTCTGCCTGGCTACGGTGTGTGGGACTGAGGGAATGCTGTCCTCCTCTGCCCTCCTCAAGCAGCAGCTGCTGCTGGAGGAAGGATGGAGCCTTCACAGGGGAGCTGCTAGAGACCCTGGGGGGTGAGATGGACTATGCCCTGAAACAGGTCTCTCCACATGTCCTTGGGGACACATCGCTGCCAGGCAGCTAAGGCAGGTAGGAAGCTGTTTTCTGATCTGATGCGACTTTCCTAAGTACGGGAAGCAGCTATGTCCTGCAAGAGGAGGGCACCTCAGTTTTACTCAGCTTAGTACCTTCTTGTGATGAGCTGTGCTGCTGGTGGCTCGCTCCCCTTCCAGCCTAGCCAGAGCCCCTCAGTCCCCCAGATGCTGCGCAGTGGGAAAAGCTCCTCAGACAGTCCTGGGACTTCTTCATTCCAAGTCCATCCACTCTTGTTGGCCTCCATGGTGGGAAGCAACAGGTGGGCCACCCCCTAGAAATTGCCCTTGAATTTTTCACTTCATGTGTTTCCTTCCCCTAGCAAAGCCATTTTAAAAATAATGTACAAGACATAAAAAGGCAAATCCCATGTTTAGTCCTTCCAAAATAAAGTTACAAGGCACCTCCCCCCCACCCCTCTCCCAAGCAGAAGGAATGACTAATTGAATTTTTTCCTAAACAAATTTGCAGTAAACAACTTCTATGCCAACATGTCCTTGCATTGTTTGGCTTTTAAAGTGCAGCCTTGGGCTAGTACATGAGAATTGGAGAATGGGAGTAGACCGTTCTCATTGTCTTAGCTGGGAGAAGTACTACGAAATGAAGCAATGATGCAAATAGCTGAAATTAGAACATGTTTCTAGCTGGTTTCCCTTTTAACAGCCTACATCATTAATAATGTATGGCATGGAAACAGATGATTTTTTTCTCTGGAAATCTGAATTTGTAACAAAGTCCAAGCCTGAAGGAAATAGCCATTGGGTTTTGGGACTAAGTTCCCCAGAAAAAAATTCTAGAACAAATATCCTATTGTGGTATTTGAGAGAGGGAGACTGCATTTTTGTAATCACTATCAATTGCTCGAGGATTGTGTTTGTCAGAGGGAGCAATCCTGCTCTCCTCAGCCCCAGGGAGAGCAGTTAGATGCTCTCCCTTGTGTTGGCCATGCACATGCGGCCACAAGGTGAATTGGATCAGCTTGCTGTTCTAGCCAAAACCTAATCTCTTGTCTTTAGTTTTCATTTTACAAGGCTAGGTGCAGTAGCATGAGCTGAAGTAAATGGTTATTTTTTAGCTGGCTCAGCCCATTTGTTGGTGTTTGGCAGTATAGTTCTGCTTAAATCTACTGTGAAGCTACATGTAATGATGTCATTATGACACTGTCACAAAAAATGCTTCCACTTTTATGCAGAATGACTGGCATTATCCAAATGGAAAAAGAAAGCAATGTGCCATGATGTGTACTGGAGGCTCCATTAAAGCAAAAGAGATTTTTATTTTAATCCTGGGTTGGAGGTAGTGCCATAAATAAATCTTTGTGCTTAAGTTGTCAGACATCAGTGTTTAATTTTGAAAGTGAATCTGGTTTTATCCTTAAGCTTGAGAGCTAATGACACCAGCCTACTCTTGAAACGCTTTGAAAGGATTTTCATTTCCAGACTTTTGTTTTGTGGGGCATGGCTATGGAAATGATCTATTTTTCTCCCCTGTACCTTTTCCTCACTCCTTTGTTAGAAAAAACCATGCAATTTTAGTCTGAAAAAGAGTTCTTTAAAAATTACTTTTCTCACCCTTCAACCTCAAATAAAGGTTTTGAGTCAGCTCACACTGACTTAAATGTTCAGGTTTGAGATATCACAGGAGACTTTTAGAACTGAATAGGTCAGGTGAGTAATTGCTTGCCTGGACTTGCCCATTTGATCTCTTTTTAATTATCTCATAACTTCTTTTCAAAGAGCAAAACCTGATTGCATTTTGTTCTGGTCTTTTTTGCATTCTGGAGCTTGTGATCTGAAAGCAGCTGCTCTGTTCATACTTTGGTGTTGTGTCACACACAGGTGGTTCCTGGTGTCCCCTCTGATTATGTTTCTAGGAGAGGTTCCTTTGAAAAGTCCATTTGTATGGCTAGGCTTTAATTTGCTTACTCTGCATGTTTGGTTAGCGTTAGTAAAAGCAGGTTGTGAGCATAGTTACTGGCAGCCTATCAGGAACGGCATGACTATACTTAATGCAACTCTTTCCAATTAATAAGTTCAAGAAAGCTCTTTTCCAAATCTTCCGGCTTTGTTCCTGTCAGGAGCTGGCATTTGCCCTAAGTCTTATTTCTATCAGAGATTTACCTCGGAGCTAGGCTGCTTCCCTCTCTCTGCCTCATAAACATTTAAAATGCATACCACTCTGTAAGAGACCATTGCATAGAGTTAGAAATACGTCAAATGTAATGGGAAGGAGTTGAGATGACAGTTCTTGCAGTCACAAAGCCACTTGGCAAAGAAGTGATTTTATTTCCTGATACAGGCAGTTGTGGCTATTCAGCGAAGAAGCTAGGGAGAAAAGGAGGTCTGTATCCTGGCTGGGAAAAAGAAGCAGCAAGATACAAGATCACTCTCATATTTATAGGGAGTTCAAGGAGGGATTTGCTTTGTAAAATGCTGAGGGGAGCTCCTAACCTGTCTTCGGGGGGGAGGGAAGTTTGTGTCTTTTCCAGTCACCTTATCTGTGATTGATTATATGGAGGTTAGTTCCACTTTCTAGCTTAGTGTGGTTTTGAAGGACCTTTTCACCTCTGCTATAAACCTGCTGTGGAGAGCACTCAGTGCCCACAGTTCCTCTGTTATTAAGTTATCTGGGGTGCAACAGAAAGATACTCTTCTGTCTAATTCTTTCAGGGGATACTTAACAGTAAGTGCTGTCCTGCATTCACTGTTGAGAAAGGGTGCAGGGAGGTCTACCCTCTGCCTGGCAGAGCAGCAGAAGCTACCAACATGGGAAACAGGGAAGAAAGGGTTTAGAATTGTTGTCTGATTTATATTTTTTTCTCTTATTAGGTGAACGTTTGGCTAAGCCGGAAAGAGGCAAAATGCGAGTGCACAAAATATCCAATGTGAACAAGGCCTTGGATTTCATTGCCAGCAAAGGAGTCAAACTAGTATCTATTGGAGCAGAAGGTAAAGAAACCAGCTGATTTGTCAAGGCCCAAGCTGTGCTTAGCTGTCGCCTTTCTCTCACACCTGCATGTCATTTGTACCTCCCTAGCTCTACCACGTCCTTGTAGAATAAGCTGCAGAGGGAAACATAGCATATATTGTACCTTTACTCTGAATTTAAATCTCACCTTCACACCAAACTGCCAAACCTGATTCCCTCATGGGCTTCTTGGTCAAGTCCTCTTGATTTTCTTCTGGTTTTCATGAGTTAAGGAAAACACTGAGCAGTAGCAGAAACAAATTGAGTGGTTTCTTTCTCAAATCAAGAAAAGTCTCATCTGAAGCATAGCAACTGCTTGTATTCAGCTTGTTGGAGAGCTGCTGGGAAAGATCCCCTATTGTGGTAGGATATCCCATGGGTCAAAGCCAAGTGCAATCCCCAGCACAAGTCAGGGACTCCCGAGGCTTCAATTTGCAGTGCTTTCAGGCTTCTTGTGCACCCCAGAAAAGTGGGTGCTCTGTCTGGAAGCCTGGGTATTGTTGTGTAGAGAGCACTGTGGTTAGCACCAGGGATGCTCTCAAGGTGAACTTGTGGGTCATGCAGGCGGCAGGGAGTTCTGTGGGATTTTTGTCTTCTTAGCAAAGATGGTGGGTGTTCTGCAGCTGTGTCACCCAAGATCCAGAAAGGCTTGCAGGTTACTAAGATAGTTTGCTCTTTTATAAACCTTTACAACTTGTCATCTTATCTGGTTTGTGTTTTCATGACACTTGTTTTCCTCTGCTCTGGACCTGTGTGTGAGTCCTGCCTATGGATTAATGTTGTCACTTGCTGTGGAGACACTCTTCTTCTGTGGTATTTCTAGGTTTGTCTTTACAGTGACCACAGAAAATGAGAGAGGTTTGTTATCTCCTCCTTACAGATGGAAGTTTGTGGTTTCTCCAGGAAAACTCATGTCAGAGCCAGGAAATAAGCCCATGATACAGTTCTGGATGGGCATTTCTTCTCTGGGAGAGTCATGGGGCTGCAGGGCTGAGCCCTGCCTGTTCCTAGCCCAGAAGGTCAGAGCAGTGTTGACTGTCCATGCTGCGATGACAGCTCAGGCCATGTAAGTGTGATCACAGTAAGGGCTCCTCCACTTCAGCTTCAGCCTGTGCACTCAGATCAAGCCCAGGCCACTCTGGTTGTCACGAGGAAACATAGCCCGCTGCAGAGGCTTCTGCCTGGTCCACCCAGGTGCTCGGTGTACAGTAAACTACACATCAGCCATAAAAATGGAATTTTACTTTGAGCACAGCAGTAACTCTGTCCATGGAAGGGATTATAAACTTCCTGGAGCATGAATTTTAAGAGCTTACTTTCAGACTGTAAGAAGACATCATGCAGCAGCAAAGTAGAAGATAAAAGCAAATGAGGCAGACATACACTGAGACACCAAGAAAATGAGCTGTAAATGTCTCAAGCAGGTTGGGCTGATCTAGGAAGTTTTCCAGGTGGCTTTTCCCCCGGGGGTGAAACCACCATCCAGCAGCAGTGTGGTCGTACTGGCTAAGGCAGCACACTCCTTGCCTCAAAGTGGCTTTCTCCATGCCTGGGTATCTGCTGGGAAGCAGGGTTCTATGTGAAGGGTCTGCAGCTCAGCTGTAGTTCTCTGTGCACACTAGGCAAATCATAAAATCATGAAACAGTTCGGGTTGGAAAGGACCTTAAGATCATCTAGTTCCAACCCCCCTGCCATGGGCAGGGACACCTCCCACTAAACCATGCCACCCAAGACTCCATCCAACCTGGCCTTGAACACCGCCAGTGATGGAGCATTCACAACTTCCCTGGGCAACCCATTCCAGTGCCTCACCACCCTCACAGGAAAGAATTTCTTCCTCATATCCAATCTAAGCTTCCCCTGTTTAAGTTTGAACCCGTTACCCCTTGTCCTATCACTACAGTCCCTCATGAAGAGTCCCTCCCCAGCACCCCTATAGGCCCCCTTCAGATACTGGAAGGCTGCTATGAGGTCTCCACGCAGCCTTCTCTTCTTCAGGCTGAACAGCCCCAACTTTCTCATCCTATCTTCATACGGGAGGTGCTCCAGTGCCCTGATCATCCTCGTGGCCCTCCTCTGGACTTGTTCCAACAGTTCCATGTCCTCTTTATGTTGAGGACACCAGAACTGCACACAATACTCCAAGTGAGGTCTCACGAGAGCAGAGTAGAGGGGCAGGATCACCTCCTTCAACCTGCTGGTCACGCTCCTTTTGATGCAGCCCACGATACGGTTGGCTTTCTGGGCTGTGAGCACACACTGAAGCTGGCTCATGTTAAGTTTCTCATTGAGCAAAAGCCCCAAGTTCATCTCCGCAGGGCTGCTCTGAATCTCTTCTCTGCCCAACCTGTAGCTGTGCCTGGGATTGCTCCTACCCAGGTGTAGGACCTTGCATTTGTCATGGTTAAACTTCATCAGGTTGGCATCAGCCCACCTCACAAGCGTGTCAAGGTCCCTCTGGATGGCATTCCTTCCCTCCAGTGTATCAACCGAACCACACAGCTTGGTGTCATCAGCAAACTTGCTGAGGGTGCACTCAATCCCACTGTTCATGTCTCTGACAAAGATGTTGAACAAGACTGGTCCCAGCACCGATCCCTGAGGGACACCACCCCTTACTGGTCTTCAGCTGGACATTGAGCCATTGGCCACAACTCTTTGCATGCAACATTGGCCATCAATGTCCTAGGTTTTTTGGTTGGGTTTTTTTGTTCAAAAATAAGCTCCAGAAAGCACCCCAAGGAGACTCTCAGATTATCTTAAGCCTTGTGCAACCTTGTGTTTAATCAGAGCTAAAGCCAGCAAAAAAGTTTTCATGGCATTTATATAGCATTTCATCAAATAAAAATCTTTCTCTGCTGTTTACAAGCCAAGCTCTTTAGATGTGTCCCAGTAAAAGAGAACCAGAGTTGAAAAGGACTCCAAGCACGCAGCATGAGTGCAGTACAAATTCCATGTTCACATTCAATGGAGGATGAACTAAGCAGACAGAATAAGTAATAGGAGCTGCTTTTTACAACCGTCTTTGACTGTTAACAGTTCAAGATGATTCTAAACATCTTTGTTAGCCAGAGTGCATAGGATCAAAGCAGTTGTGGCATACAGCAGATCTGTGTAAACCTGAATCAGGGCAGTCTCTTGGCTGTTGAGGCTTCCAAAACATTTTCATCTGCTTTTAAATCTCACTGTCATCTGACACCTCAGAAGGCTTCTTTTGTTGTAATAGATTCCATACTATGGTGTCAAATGCTCCTGGGATTTAACAGATTGAATAGGTCAAGCATGTGACCTTAAGACTGTTTTATTTGCACCTCTAATCTACATAGAAAGCTGTGGCTTTCTTGGACAGATGTGACTCAGTTCAGTATAAAGGTAACTTTGTATTAACTGATCCCTATTTTCACCTTCACAAGCGAAAAGGAGAAATAAAGCTTAGAGATTTCAACAACTGCAGAAGTCCCATTTGAGCCAAATATCTACTGAAGCCTCAGGCAGAGCAAGCACACATTTGATAGTGGAATGAGGAGAAATGAAGGTCTCTCCATGTCAGTGAGTGAAACATAGCATGTTTGTCCCTATTGCCTGCCAGCTCACAATTAGGGAGCCAAGATGTACACTCCCATCAACAATGCCAGCCCTGTGTCCTTAATCTGGCTGGACCATCATTACCAACATGCTTTCTAAAGATAGGGGCATGGATGGCCTATCCTATTTTCTTTGGGTTTTGTTAGGATAAACAAAATGCAGATCAGCCTTTATTTTGTGTCTCCACTGTTGCTCTGTGTCTCTAATTCCCAGATCATAATGCCATCCTGCCAGTTGACCATGGGGTAACCAGAGGCTGTGCTCTTGTGGGCAACTCAGAAGTAGGTGGGGAGAAAACAGTTTCTGTGGCACAGTCATGCAAGCTGAGTGGAAGCATGTTCACTGTTGCAAAAAAATTTCCTTCCAGTGGATATAGATGCCTCACTAGCTTTAGCCAGCAACTGATCCACCCCCAGGCTGAATGTAAATCACATTAATAACAGCAAACAGCTGCTGGTGGCGGAGCAACTGCAGACAAGACTTGCAGAGGTCCTGCCTGGGAAGATCATTTGGAAGGCAGTTAGGCAGAAGATACTGTCTGAATATTAGCCTTTTAATATTTGAACTGCTCTCACATTACCAAGCCTGACTTATATCAGACTTATATCAGAACAAACACAGTATCTTTAATTAAGCATTAGGTTGTTCTAGCTTTGCAGTGTTATGTTCAACTTTTTAACAAGTCCTGTGGAGTCACTTTCTGTTCATCACCACAAAGCAGAAAGCTTCATGCAAACCTGTTTTGCAACCAAGTTTTTCACTTTTCTTTCTTTGCCATATTCCGCTATATTAGAAAGATACTGGCAGCAGCTGAAGGTAATCCTAAAGGAAAAGGAGGTTGGCTTTGGGAAATTCAGGGGTGGAAAACCAAGTGAGTGAGGGCCAAAGAACATATGGCCTTTCTGATCAGGCTGGCTGACTTTGTGATTGGGTTGCCAGAAGTTTTTAGCTCCAAAAATGAAAAATGCTTACCCACTTCTAACAGATAACAGCAGTTTTGTTAGCTATTTAAAAAGGGGGAAAAAAATAAGCAAAGGACTGGGGATGGTGTGCTTCATTAAGTGTGCATCCCAGGATGGATCACTCACCTCACTCACATCAGTACCTGCTTGGTAGGTGGTGGGTTTTCTCTATTTCAAGAAAAAATAAAATGATACATGGAAGAGAAGTGGTGGAAATATTCTGGGCTTCTTCCATAGCAGTTTTGCTTTGATTCACTGCTAAGGAAGAATAAGAAATCGGAGCAGGGAGCACACGTATTCCTTTTTAAATGAATAGAAGAGGCCTGGGGGAGAAGAGGTGCTTTCCACCTTAATTACACCAGCTAACTTTATAAAACTTGAATTTGAGAACTTGACCTGAGCATAGTTCTGAGTTCTAATGCCACATTAGCAACTTGACGCCATCTGTTTTTATGTAAGCATCTTGACCTTTATTTCCAATTAAAGTCCATGGAGCAGTAACATTAATTACCTGTTCCAGCTCATGGATTGATTTATTAGTTCATAAAGCACATTTCAATGTAAAAGTATTGCCATCAGATTTTAATCTAGTCCATTAAAATAAAGAGCTCAATTTAGTTTCAGATCTTAAATATATCCTAGGGTCCTCCTGCCAACTGCTGTGGTTTTTACAAGCGTTAGGGGTTTTTGCTTTTCTGAAATCCCCACAAAGATGTATCATGAACAGAGCAAACAAGCTGAAAACATGGGATGCTTTCTTTTGGATTTTAGCTGCAGCATCTTGGGTATTTCTAACGATAGTAAGGATTTTCCTTTAAGTTGATTATGGTGCCTTATTGAAGGGGTGAAGAATGCAAAAAGTGCAGAACCGAATATACTTGCCATCACATTATATTTTCTTGCATCAGCCTAGCAGATAACCTCAAAACACCTGCAAAAAAATAATTTGTGAGAAAGCTGTCAACAGATAAGCACACTTTTTTCATGCCAGCAACAATAGCTGTAGGGTTTTTGTACTGCAGTGAAAAGTTGTTGGCTGTTTAATTCTGGGCAAACTGATGCCCCACCAAGATAAGTACAAGAGTGCATTCTTTAAGCGCAGAGTGGAGTGGACACAGTGGCTTACTGCAGTAGAACAAGGTGACATGTCTTATTTTCTGCCTTTTAAATCTGTAAATCCCTAATGCAAATGTATGTCAAAGCACAGCAGAGATTATCCTTCTAATCTACACTGGAAGTTGCACCATATGTGTCACTAAATCACAGGCTTTCAGGAGTTTGGACCAGATGGACGCAGTTTCTGAACTGTTGTCTTTGGGGTGTGTGCTGCTTGTTGGTTTGAATACACTGGGGTTCACATTTTGAAAATTTTTCATGATACAAGAACCTTTTTTAATGGCCTAAAAGGAAGACTTTAAATATTGTTGCTTTTGTGACAGGATTCAGACAGGTGGCAGTTGCCTGTACAGCAAATTTCTACTTGCCTCCCAGCATGATGTGTTCCTGCTGGGCTGCTTTATGGAAGCAGCAGCACAGATGTGTCTACAGGAGTACAAAAATGGTTTCTGGTGGCCTTGTTAGGACTTGAATTATTCTATCTCCAAACAGTAGGTTAACTTGAGCCCTTTTCTTACTGAAAATACCCTAGTAACTTGTCAAGTTGTTTGTGAGAGCTCTGTCTGCCATGCAGGAACCTGCCAGAGAATGAGTAGGAGAAGGCAGCTCAGCTAGTTTCATTACCCAAAGAAGTTAAGGCTGTAGATTCTATAATGTGTATATATCGTCTGTGTGGAAGTTTTGTACATGCTGAGGATCAGCACTTGAGGCACAGCTGCTCCCTGTTTGGACTGTTTGGTGCTAATCTACACATGGTAGAAGCCACTTCTGGGCCAGCATCTCCACAGCACCTCCCTTCAGAACCCTGATCCCCCATCCTAAACAGATCATCACTTCGCACATGCAGGCAGTTGCTTTCTAAAAGGCTATGAGTTGTTGACCCTTGCCTATTTACACTGGTGAGTCTACTGAGCAATAAAGCCCAATCTGCTTAACATCTTAGTTTATGTTATGATCAGCCCAGGGGGGCCAGCATGGGTCTTTGCTTCCTTTTCAAGCAGGAAGCATGTATTTTGAGGAATGCTCTGTTGTGTCTTTTGGTAATTATATGAATGAAAGAACTCCTATACAGGCAGTCTGGCCTATGTTTGAAACAACATTTTGAAATTAAAATGTGGCTGTTTCTTGGGGTTTTTGGTGATGACTTCTTCACAGGGCAGTATCAGCTGTCAGAGCTCATCTGCAGTGGGAAGTCTCAGTGGTTCTTCTGATATAGTTACACTGGGGTGCTTATATAGGTGACTTAGAGTAGGCGTATCAGGGTAAGAGAGGAAGGCTTTTCTCTTTCCCAGTTTAGCTTATGTGGCTTCAAAGTGATTGGAATTAAACCTGAACAAGGTGGTTTTAGGCCTCTGTTGGGAATTACACTAATCAAAATTGGTCCTTATTCCTTATTCTTATTATGTACCAGCAGAGCATCTGGGGAGGCAAGGAAGAACTGGAATTCAAGTTTTCAGCTGGAATTCCAGTTCTCCCATCTACAAAAGGGAATGCTTCCCAATGTTCCTGTTTCACTAGGATTTGCCCTTGAAACTTGATGCCTTTTATTTCTCTTCTTTCTACCTTTTTGTTGTTTTTCTTTTTTTGCCTAGAAATCGTAGATGGCAATGTTAAAATGACTCTTGGAATGATTTGGACCATCATCCTTCGTTTTGCCATTCAGGACATCTCAGTTGAAGGTAAACCTTAGTTCTTTCTAGCCACTGTTCAACAATGAATAACTGAGGTCCCTAAATGGCTTTGCCACTTAAAAGGCCTGGAATGTGCTCTTAGTTGAATCACTGGAAGATCCTAGGCAAGCTGCCCTGTCATTTCTCTGGCATTTCTGGAGACGTTCAGGTATACTGGGAAGTTTTTCACATCCTCTTCTTGCAAGAGATTTTAAGAGCAGCTCAAAATTATGGCTAACCTCACAGCCAACATTGATATTGGAATCTATAACATTTCTTGCAGGTGGATTCAGGGACTTTTACTGAAAATAGACATATCTCTTACAAGTCCTATGAAACTCTCCTCTCTAATCCCAAAAAGCTGTCTCCTTGTTACAGAACCTCATTAAGAAAGTAATAAAACTGTCCTAGTAGGCTCTTCCAAACAAGGCATTGAGTTGGTCATGTTTTTCTAGCATATGCTCCAGAGAGTCCTGTTAATTGGTGCGTTTTATTTCTTTCTGCAGAGACATCTGCTAAGGAAGGACTTTTGTTATGGTGTCAGAGGAAGACAGCCCCCTACAAAAATGTAAACATCCAGAACTTCCATATCAGGTGCGTTACAAGCAGGAACTTAGCTATACAATCTGTGTTATTTTCTTATGACTCTTGGTATGTGTTGACGATGTGTGGATAGCAGTGTTTCTGACAGACCTCCCTAGGCAATGCAGATGGTCAGTAATGGTGTAGTCCAGAGAAACACCTAGGAAATTAAAGACTGACTTTATAACCCAGAGAACTGACATCCCAGTTCTTCAATTCTGGTTACTATTGCTGCTTTCATAAAATTCTTCAGAGCATGAAGTCTTCTGAAAGCAGCATATGTGCTACAGGTTAAGTAAGACAGCTTTTGCTCTATGAAAACACTTTAGGAACAGTGAAATAAGGGCTGTACCAGAAACTATGTACTATTGCAGAGCTGAGAAGGGATGAAAGATTTTCTTGCTCTGCTCTTGATATTTTCAAATTGGCAGATGTTCCGGTGAAGGTTCTGCACAATAGTGCTTTTTCCATCACAGCTTGGAGAGCTGTATGAACCATATAAATGTAAAGCGCTTTTTCCGAGAGCTGAAGTGCCATCCACTCCAGTCAGTACTGTAGTGGAGCTAGCTATGAGCATCTGCTTTTTCCCTAGGAATGCATTTGTTCCTCCTTTATGGTTTGTGTCTACACCTTTTTTCAACCCTGAACTCTACACTTGTCCTTCCATGCTCCACAGGACATGCACAGAGTTCAGCACAGAGAACTGGCGAAAAGGAGGTGGCGGGGCAAAGGGCACGTCCTAATCACAGTGGATTTTTGTAGGGATTGAAATGAATTTTTATTGCAGTCTCATGCAGGTAGAAGACATGCACTTACAGAGGCACTGTTAGCTAGAAACTAAACCAGAATTAGTCTTCCTGCTATCTTGGTGCCTTCTCTCATGCTTATACCTGTTACTGCCCGTCTCCCTGGCTGAGCACACTGTTCATTGTCCTCTCTTCCATCTCTCTCGTAGTTGGAAGGATGGCCTTGGTTTCTGCGCTTTAATTCATAGACACCGTCCAGAGCTCATTGACTATGGGAAGCTACGAAAGGTACGCTCAATTTGTTTGTCAGACTGGATGCTTGGCTCCTTGAAAGTAACGAGGGAGAAGAATTAGCTTGATAAACATAATTGGAGAACTTCAGCACATGCTGGCAGTTAAAGGATTGGGGGAAGGAAGAAGGGATGAATCAGTACATTCAGGCTTCTTAGTGAAGCGTGAACTTAATGAGCTTCCTGCTTGACTTTCCCTGCTTTCAGGCTGCCTTATATGAGACACACATGCCCCAATCCCAGCTGATGAGCAAAAGCTGGCAAACTCAGTAATACCAAATGTGGGACTAGTTCTATGCTAATGTCACAGACTTGCGAGTCAAATCAGACTTAACATTTCCGTGAAGAGCTGGGTAGAAATTAGATACCTCCTGTTCAAGTGTAAAAGCTCCTTGAGGGGCCTGTGTGCCCTCACTGGACATTTACCACATGCTTCCAGTTTAGCCCTGAGCCACTTGCAGTACTGAGCTTCTATTGTGGTAGAATCTGGTATTGTGCCAGAAAAGCATTTGCCATAACACTCAATTTTACTTTTAAAGTTGCCACTGGTATCGTGCTATCTAGCTGCTCCAAAGTTTGCTTCCTGCATGTCTTGGAGACAAGACTGCAAAGTGGATGATGGAAATAAGCTATTCATGGTTTGTGCTGCCAGCAGTGTCTTGCCAGCAGAGTGATGGAAGACCAAAGTGGATTCTCATCCTACTGGCATTCCTGCAGTTTGCTGAAATCCGGTTTCCCTGTATCTGTGCACATTTGGAGTGAAATGTCACCAAGAGCGTTATTCATGTGTTGTTGCTGGGGGCATGAACATAGAAGCCTAACTAATAGACTTGGGCTCTTGAACCATTGTGCAAATAGACAAAAAAAATATGTAAACAAGTTAATCAGATTATCTGCATCCTTGAAGCAATGAATTGTACAATGCCTGATCTGCTTTTCAGTAACATTTTAGATCTTTACTGTCTTGCAGAGCAGTCAATTATATCATCTGATCAGTTTTAGTGTCTGGAGTAAGCACAAGATTGATATGCCTTTCAAAGGTAGCCAGTGTAGTATGTCTCCTTCCCAAAAATTAGCAACTTCTTTTGTCAACATGGTTTTGTATTGAGTTTGTGTCCCTAGGTATTTTTCCTAATCTGGCTGTATTAGTGGAGCAAGTACAATTCTTTTCTGCCTACATGCATCGTCTGGCTGAAGTTGCTTGTACAGTCCAGGCCACAAAATAAAAGGTGCAAGTCTACCCAGCTTGGTACCAGTGATTCCCTGACACCACAGCTACTTATTTGGTTAGGTGGTTTCTATTCACTGCAGGTCTGTCTGCTATTGTTCAGCTCACTGTAGATAAGAGCTCAAGATTAGGTCATAGCCTGCATGTGAGAGATATGCAGAAGATGGGGTTTCACTTTCTCCTTTTACCCTCGACTGTAGCTCAACTGTGAGCCACATCTAAGATCTTTTTATCAAGTACAATGGCTGATTGATGGTTCAGACGCCCCCTCATATGCTGCAATCCATATAGAAACATGGACTGTGTACTGCCGTGTTGGGTGCATTTATTACAGATATTCCTGAAAATATGAATTTTGGATTTCTTTCCTAGTGTCTTCAACTCTGGCAGATATAGTAAGTGCTTGTTCTCTCTTGATTTTCCTCCCCCTCCATCTCCTTTCCCGATTGCTAGTTAATAGAAGGTATTTTTTTATGTCACAGTGCAATAATTGCCATGGCAACCTTGTGTGCTGCTAGGATTTGGAATAGCTGGAGGAGTAGAGAAGAAGATTCCCCATGTGAGTTAGGGTTGTGGTGAAAGAGGAGGAGCCACACCAGTCTTTAGTCAGCAAAAGTGTAGAACGTGCCTGGTGGGCGTCTGTTGAGGGCAGGTTTGCTCTCTGCCACCATTAAAACAATGTAATTCCTCCATGGATAGCTTTCCTTGCAGTTGACCTAGCTGGAGCATGGCAAGTTACTGCTCCTTTTCATGTCTCTGCTGGTTCTATGCTCGTGTGAGCAGAGGGGGAACCGAGGCACCTCTGTAGAATCTCATCTGGGTCAGCGCTCTTTTGGGATGTGTGTTTTAGCCTTGGAAGGAATCAGGGCACAGGCGACTTGGCTTTTGTTTGCTCTGCAGCCTTTGGGTTCCTAAAGCATGCCTGCAGCCATGGAGCTGCAAGACTTGAAGCTGCCAGACCAGTCTCTACTACTTTATCCCTTTTCATGGGAGTTAACTGAAACTGGTGACTTGAAATAATGATTATCTGGTGTACGATGAGATGGAACTGAAAGTGATGGAGTTTGGAGGAATTTCACAGGGCTCGTGAAGCTGTTGTGATTTTGGACAAGCCCCCAGGGAAACTTCACCTCTTACACAAAGAAGGGTCACCTTTGTGATGAGTAGTTCCACTGTCCATGAGGGGTGAAGATTTTCCCACAGGGAACATGTTTGGGTTTAGCTCTCTGCTCGTCTCAGAGCTAGTCTAGGGCTGAGGTAGCTTGTTTTCAGTAGCACTATGTTTAGCTTCATTCCCCAGGAGACTGTGTGATCACACGTCTGTCTTACATATGAAGTGGAAGTCTGCTGGCTTCATCTAGATGAGCCTCCAGTTTCCCGCATGTTAAGACTTCCAGCCCTTCCTTTGGGAGTGCCCAAGCCCAGTAAGTTTTCCCATCAGGAAACCTCTCCCACCTTGCAGCTTAAAATTCCTTTTTAACCTTTGGGAACATTGCTCCTGGTGTTACTTCCAAACTGATAGGAAAGCTATCTGCACTGAGCTTGCTCCTCCCTTTCCTCCAGGAGAGGCTGACAGATCATCAGGCAGCTCATTCAGATGGGTCTGTGCTAAGGAAGGGCCTGTGTTAACATTAACCACTCTGCCAGGGCATTAGCAATACCATGGTGTTCGTGGTCAGCATAGGTTGAAGTTTGGTATGCAGTGGTGACATTTCTACAGAAGTAGAAAGTGGCACATGGGCTAGGGGCGGACGGGCTAGGGGCGGACTGGCAAGGGAGCTGCTACTTGGCATTTCTGGATGCTCCTACACTTGAGTGAAGGAAAGTGCACTTTCCTCCCTAAAGGGAGCTACGTCCCTGCCTACGCACAGTGAACAAGGTATGTTATATATCAGCTAGTCTCACCTCCTCAGATAAGGCTTTTGGTTACACTTTAGATTCATAGAGGTTTCTCCACAGCAGGCACAGGAGACAAGTCAGCTGAAGCTGAAATGTTATCAGCCTCTAGTTCCATGGCATAAGGTGGTTCCTTGTGGCTGGAGGATAATAATAAAAATCCCCGGCCTGCACTGCTGCTAAACTCTGAAGAGGTGGATATAGATATATCTGATGTAGTTATCATCCAAAATGTATTATATAGGGATAAAGTACTATTTGACATTGAAATGGAGGCCTGTTACCATCTGCGACAGCTGCTGGTTTCATCACAGTGTGCTAATGCAGCATTTGCTTGCTTAATATTGACTTGTCCCAGTGGACTAAATATGGATCACTGGTCATGTCTGTTTTGACGGCATCTACGTGTGATTTACTTTGGTAGCTGAAATATTAATGAATACTAGGTACATTCAGCCAAAAGAATATGATGCTAATATGTGATGTCAACATAATACATCCATTAATTCCTAGGGAAATGCTGCAGGAAATTACTTTTCAGAATAGCTCAGTTTCCTAGTTTCATGAAGGCTGTAATCCAAGGGCTACATAATGACCGGTGCCATAAAGGAACTTTTCTGCATGCCTATAACCTGTCTCCCCAATCCTGCCTAGCTTCATCTTTCATGCTGGGTAGGTTCAAAGGAAACTAACTGCATGTCGATTAGAGTTCAGGAACAGCTTAATCTTCCAAGTCAGTGCACTAAGCAAAAGCACATGATCTCAAGGAGAAAAGAAACAGAACATGGATGCCACTCTAGAAAGGAGGTGAAATAATTATACTCATTATTTCCTAATTTTTAAGGCAGGTCTCAGTGTGAGTGGCACAAATGACAATATAGAGTGCCACCCCAATCCTTCCTGTCTCCCAAAAGACATTTAGCAAACAAGGTGACTAAACGCTTGCAGTTTATTCACAACCTTTCCTCCAGCATAAGCCACTTGTCTCAACAGTAGCAGTTGATAGTGCATATGCCATTTGTCATCCATGCAGTGGATATACGGGAATCAGGCTTGTATGAGGGTCTCATACTGGTTGGTAGGTGTCTTGCTGCTGATTATTATGCTTGAATGCTGGAAGCAATTTGCAGAGGTCTTTCATTTCCAGTGACATCTGCGTTTCATATTCTCTTGTATGGCTCTTTAAAATCTAGTTATCTTTATGATGTGAGTCATGATGATAAGTCATATTTGACTTCAGTTAGGATTTGATTATTGTGTATTGATGTCTGTATGTAAAGTGCATCCTGTCACAGCAGAAGGTTTATACAGAGAGGAATAGATACGTACTAAGGAAATTACAAGCCCTGTGCAGTGCCTAGGAGGAGAAGCAATGCTCAAGACAAAATGGGTACTTTTATATATATTTATTTTTAGAGATTGAAACATTTCTCTTCCTCCTACTCAACTGGTGCTCAACAAACTGTACACCAGCTAAGGACAGCACCCATTGCAGATGTTGTTACTATTTCAGTGTTGCTTAGATGTTCTAACAGATCCACTGCTCTGCAGATCCTTACAATGGAAGTTGCAAACCTAATATAAGCATGACATGTAAATGTGAGATATGGCTGTTTACTATCAGTATGGCGTGAAGCTAATTTTACTTTAAACTAGGTTCAAGACAAAATGTATTATTCCTTCTTGTTGCAAGTGCATAGATTATACATTAATTATCATATCATGAGTCTCCAGGCTCTGCTTTCAAAGCAAAGCTAATTGTTTCATTGTGCTACATGTGGATTCAACACATAGTTTTGTCTGGACTGCACAGTTACCTGAACCAAACCAAGAGCAGCCGCTCTGTTTTGAGAGAAATGTTGTGTACTTTGTTACAAGTTGATGCTGATACTCTGGCTCTGTTTCTTTCCCAGGATGATCCTCTCACTAATCTAAACACAGCTTTTGATGTGGCTGAGAAATATCTGGATATTCCCAAGATGCTGGATGCAGAAGGTAAAGTAGAATCCAGTGGGTTTTAAGTTGCTTTTTCTCAAGAAATTTCCCACTTCTTCTAGGTGGACATGTACTGTACAAGAATTCAGTAACCTCCAAATGCTGCCTCCATCACCATATAGTAAATGTATAGGGAAGAAGTTACAATGGAATAATAAATCACATGTTCGGCTTTCCTCTTCTTTCTGTGCCACTCAGCCTTCTGGGTCTGGTGTGGAGATCTTAAAATGGGGTTAAAACACTAGGCAGAGATGGGTAACGTCTGACTATGTCCACTGCTGACGGAAGTGTTCCCTTTCAAGAATCAGGCTTAATACTGAATTAAAATATGGTGTAGGGCTGTGTTCCGTTTGCTCCAGAATTATTTATTCCTGAGCTCTTTCTGACATTGCTGGCAATCTTCCTTCTGGGGGCATGACAGTAATATAAGCTGCTGCTTCTTGACTATTCAGAAGTGTTGGGCATGAAGATCCTTCTCTGACTGAGTCTGGAGCCCAAGGCAGAGATCCATGTTGTCCTAAGGTGCTTTTGCTACTGACAGTGATCGTTTCTCTGAGGCCACTGGGACAGCAAGGATTACTTTTCAGAGCCTTGTCAGGACCAGCTTGGCAATAGACTTAGAAGACTGTAATTCTGGAATACAAACAACAGCCTGAAATAGTTGATGGCTGTTTGCCTGAAGCCATCCAATGGTAGGAGCTGTATTTCAGGCTTGGTTTGGACAACAGAAGCAGTTAAAGGCTTTTGTTAAATAAGGAAGTGAGGGCAACAAGGGGGAGAGGTGGAGACAGGACAGCTGAAACCAGTGAACCTGTTTTGGGGTAACTAGGATTTTCATGTTCCTAGGTAGTATTTCCCATCCACAGGGATGAGTCTTGCTTTCCCTGCCTTCATCATGCTGAGGTCACAAAAAATCATGAGGTTTCTGGAGTAGGTTCAAATGCTTCCTGCCATTCTGCAGGAAATAAAGCCACCTCCAAATAGGTGGATCTAGCTTCCGATCTCATCAAAGCTAGCAGTGATGAAGAGGGCCTCTTGCAGATGCTCCCATCGCTTTTTCCTGATCGTTCTCCTCCCTCATGGAGAGGAGCTAATGTGCATTCCTCCACACCATCAATTCTGATCTCTGGAGGTGTTGAGTTTCCCCTGAAACTAGTGAAAGGGCCTTTTGGAATTCAAGCCATCATTATGTGGAAGTGGAGGATGAGGACATGGAAAGGAAGGCAGAAAGGATCTTTCCTGAAGAATTGTGTGGAGGAATTGCAGTATAATACATCTGTAAAAGCCATGTCAACCTGCTACCAGTATGGATTGATTCAACCCACCATTCACAGTAATGTTCTCAGGATGGGGAAGTGCTGTGACACAAGAAAGGCTGACATATGGCTGCATTAGCCTGGGCAGCCCATGGAAGCAGCTTTGTCATGAGGGAGGGAACCAGGAGGGTGATCCTGGCTTCTGGCAGAGACATATCTTCAGGGGAATGCTGGGAAGCCCCGTGGAGTTGCTGTGACAAGCATATACCCCAGCAGGCCTCCTGGACAGTTGTGGTTCTCCCTCTCTCTCCTTTGCTTTCCTCCCATCAGTTGATTATGCTCTTAACTTGAGGTTTTTTTTGACAGACATTGTTGGAACTGCCCGTCCTGACGAGAAAGCCATCATGACCTATGTTTCTAGCTTCTACCACGCCTTCTCAGGAGCCCAGAAGGTATCGCAGGATCCCAAGCTCCCTCCACAGAGCACACCTGGTGTCATTGCTAATGTCCAAACCTTTTTTTCTTTCTCTCTCTCCTCTCTAGCTACAGGCATCTTTATTATTATGTTCTTGGTAGAGTTGGCTGTTGGTTCAAAGTGGTGCCCCAGACATAATATGTGGGGCAAGGGAGCCAGGAGTCCATGTAGTCAGTGGTACTTCCAGCGGCACTTACATATGCCTGCACCTTGGCACACACTGAGGGAGGAGGGAGCTCTGCCTTCTCCAGACTGCTGCCCTGACAGCTGAGGACCTGCACCCTCAGGTTCCTGGGAATTCTGAGCTAGGACACTTGGTCTCACAAAGGTGGAGGCCACCACATAGATGCTCTGCTCAGCAGGACACTGCAGCCTGCTCCCACTGGAAATAATGCTGACACCTATTCTTTTTCAAGGATAGGGAAGCAGAGCTGACTTAGTGGTTTTATGAAGGGTTCAACGAATGCCCAAAACTTTATCTTTTACCTTACATATGCTGCAGGTTTCCGCACCCTTGCTTCAAGGCTTGAACCTGCTGCTTTCTCAAGTTGAGCCACAAATTCAGCCCCAGTCACCCGGGGCTTACAAAGCATGTCTAACAAGTACATCCATGATGATTTGGCAAACAGTGCATTGCGTATCGTGACTGAGATGCCTGGTTTTGTTCATTTGGGTTTTTTCTTCTTTTTCTCACTCACCATGCTGGAAATCAGGCAATTGAGGCCTTGCTGTGTCTGGCTTAGCCATTTTCCTGTTGGTAATGGAGTCACGCAAGGAAAACATTGTAAACATGTCTCACCAAACCCAAGCAGCCGCCTGTACTCCAGTGCTGTAGGAACAGGCGATGCGTGTTGCAGCAGAGCAGATACTGTGTAGGAAGCACACAGTGCAGGAAGGCTCTGATCTCTGGCTCCTTGGCTTACAGAAAGGCCTTGAGCACAGGCGTTCAAACCTCCAAACAGCCCATTTGCATCCTTGGGCCAGGCCCCCAGAGCGCAGCTGCGCAGGTACAGAGCCCGGACTCGGGGGGTGGGCGGGAGGGGTGCCGCTTTGAGCCACAAGCCAACGCTGCTAGCCACTTTCTGATCCGAATTCCCAGCTCTCCGCATGGAAATCTGTTTGGCCTGTCCTGCAATGCATGATGGGAAGTTTTCTCCCCCTCTCTCACGCCACCCATGATTGTTTTGTTTTATCCTACGTGCTGCTTCTTACTTTATCCTTTCAACCTCTTTTCCTTCTCTGCACAGATATTATAGGCACGCTAAGGCCGGATGAGAAGGCCATAATGACCTATGTCTCATGTTACTACCACGCCTTCTCAGGGGCGCAGAAGGTGAGACTTTACCACTAACAACTCCCTTCCCTCTCCCTGCCCACCACTCCTCTCCACCGAGGAATGGACCAGAGCCCACATCCACCCCAGGGCACTTGCAGGGAAGCCCAGTGCATCTAGTGATGTGCTCGGATGTGCCATCTGTAATCTTGCTGGTGAAGTGATGTAAATGTCCTTCCGACAGACTTGAGCTGCTCCTTCCTTCCAGTTCTACACCCCAGCAGTGGAGAAAGCATTGGGTAAATCTGGCATCAAAAGATGAATGAATACGTGCTCTGACAGTCAGTACCATTTCACTGACTAGTGGGCCATCCTGGCCAGGCAATGCACCTCCAGTATTATCTCAATCAGATCAGGCTACTCCAGGAAATCAGCCTGTCCTTCTTGAGCCACCACCCTGCCTGCCACTCTCAGCCCCGCTACACCAATGGTCTTTTCCTAGACTGAATCATCTGTGAGCTGGTCACATAGCACTTTTGTGCTCCAGCCACAAAATCTATTCCTACCAGGCTTGAGCTTTCCCAAATTTGTACTCTTCTCTGTTCATTGCTTCTCGCTGGTGTCCTGGGTTCAGCAGTAGCAGTCATTTTTCTCCTTCTTAGCAGCTGGAGCTGGACACCTGGTAATTCCCTTCTGTTTCCCAAACTCCTTATGTGTTTCATTTCTCTTTCCTCTGCTTTGCCCATTCCCATAACTTCAGTCCTTCCTCTGCTTCCTTTTGACTCCAAAGTTTCTTTGCCTGGCATCGGAACATTTGTTCTCAGAGGAACCAGTCACAGTTTGCCTTTGGGCAAACTTCCTCCAAAACAGCAATTACCCTGCAGTCCAAAGGTTCATCCTTTCTTCCCATACCATAGCATGGCTGGGCTAGCCTTTCCTGCTAATCACTGCTAATTCAGACTGTAGGCTTTGGAATAATAAAATCTGAAGTTCAAGACTTCAAGTTATGAACAGATGTAAAATCTCCCTATTCCCCCAGCTACAACTTCCTTTTCTCACTAGGCCTTTTCTATTTGAGAAACAGTCCATGTTGCCCAGCTTGAGGGCTAACTTGACTTTAGGAAGAGTCCATCTCTCTTGCACAAAACATTGCTGATGGTCACAGCCTTGAAGAAGATACCGTGCTGATGCTGGCTTTCAGAGAGCAATTGCAGGCAAGAGGTTCCAGGGAGCAGCTCTTTAGTTCAAGCTTTTTGTTCTCTGCCCTGTTCCATGTAAATTACATGATACTGTCTTGTTTCCAAGGAACTGGGAACATGTCCCACAACAGTGCAGTAGGCTTGCCTGTTTGGCATTGTTTGTGCAGTCATGATTTTTCCACTAGGATCCTGCTTTGTGAATAGTTTGAAACCCTTCAGACCAGGCTGCAAGCTCCAGCCAGCTGATACTTGCTCAGGAAGACTGTCATCTCAGAACTCATGCCAGCCTGGTGATACGATCTGCTGTTTGCCAGGTGCCCCTGAGGAATTGCTCCATGCTGCCTGCTTAATCTGAAGAACTCCAGGTTGAGGAAACAGCAAACTACAGTATAAGGAGGGTTGTGGCCTGCTGCAGGAACAGCCCTCGCCAATCCCTTCCTCTTCTCTTTGCGCCCATTCCACGATTTGGAAACCTGCTTGGCAGGTCGCAAACTTTCATCAGCAGTTTAGGTGGATGCTAGGTTTCCTGGAATAACTGAAAACAACCTTTTACTGCCTCAGGACCTGAACCAAGTAGCTGGGGCAAGAACTGGAGATGGAGCTTCTTTGTTATGAAAGCTTCAATCCCATGTAGTCTAACTGGCTTACAGGGAAGATTAAAGATTTAAGAGTTTATTCATTTTTTAGCAGTCCTGATGGGTCAGCAACTCAACTGTGCCCTGGCAGCAGGGGCACAGCTCCTTTTTGGAGCTGCCCTGGCCATATGCTAGCCAGCTGCTGAGTGACACGGACTCAAACACCCGGGCACATACACTGATTACTGAGTACAAGCGCCAGTCAGATTGTAATGTGTTGCTTCCTTGTGCACGGTTAGGTGACTTATTCTGATATCGCTCCATTTTTCATTCAGATTTTTCATTACTGCCACCAGTCCTGAAGGGGAAGTCCCATGAGCCGCTTTCTGCTTCTTTCACTCTCTTATACTGAGCCTTTGAAGGTACAGGGTCCCCAGCCTGACATGTGTGTGTAGATTGCTGCTTTTTCTTTATGCCATTTTTATACATATTTTTGTAGGTATACTTGCTTTGGTTGGTTTGCTTGTTTTCTAACCGCTTCTGACTTTCACACTAAATGCATGCAACTACTGGTTGGCTTGGTATTTTGTAAACTTTGATTTCTGGGTTGAAAATTTCTAACTAATGTTTTACCATTTTATTAAGAGATCGTGTTTGGCATACAGTATTCTGGAGTATAGCCTCCTGAGGCTAGAGGACAACAACTGGCTGGCATCTTCCTACACAGCACACTGTGGGAATGCCTTCCTGTATGATCCTTCTCATCAAAGAGACCTGAATCCATAAGCCAGAGACAGCTAACTCCACTTCCATCCTAAGCAGTCCAAGTCAGGCTTGAGAAGTACAGTAAAGACGAAAGGCAGAGAAATTACCACTACTTTGGCTATTCAGCTTTCCATTTTGAGCACAACAAACAGCACAAGTGTATCACAGAGCAGTGTGGTAGCGAGTAGAATGCCCTGGGCTTGTCCTCCCCTCAGTTTCAGTGCAAGCCGTATAATGTGTCAGCATAATGCTGCACTGAAGCTGATCAGCTCACACAGGTTCCCTGAGAATACAGGTGTGCACCTTCCAAACCCTAGGATGGTGCATCTTCTCAGTGCTCTCCATGCCTTGTGGAGCCAGCATGAGCATCCTAAATGCATTGTTGCCTTCAGCAGTGTGGGGAAGCCAAAATGATTTTTTTCCACTCCACTAATGAAAGCATGGGGGAGCTGCCTTGGCCTCATGTAAACATCTTCAGAATGCTACTCTTCTTTTACCTGAAAGTGTCTCACTGAGGTTGCCATTACCACAGATCAGCTCATTAGCAGCAGTGTAGGAGGTATTTGTGGAGCTTACCTGGAAACCACAGGGATCCTTTTGTCCTGCCTTCCTCAGAGCAAGTCAATGTAACTTGTTGCTCATGACATTAATGATGATAGCCACCACAGAGCTTTTCCTGCTGCTGCGGCAGCAGCATGCTTGCATAGAGCAGTCTGGCGTAGACAAGAACTGTTGGGAAGCAAGTACTGGTAGGAAGAGAAAGCCTCTACACGTCAGAAGTTAGGTTAATACAAATAATGTCGTCATGCTGACATTCAGAGGCTTTTGTGTTTGGACAGATGTTCAACACACATATATGCACACACATACTTAAAAACTTGGGCAGCTGGAGGAAATCTATTGATGGATGCATGTAAATATGCCTCCATGAAATGGGGTCCGTCCTGCACAGCTGGCTGCAGTGAGCTCCTGGGGTGTAAAAAGAAGAAAGTTAAGGGTGTGCAGGGAGTTCCTCTCCTGGGATGACTGAAATAAACATTTGGCACCATCAGTTCTCTCCAGTAACTAAACACATCATGGTGGGGCTCTGGTAGTGTCTTTTTGATATACTATTTGGTCCCATGTCTATGAAGTTTTCTCTGGATATCAAAAAGTGCTCCACTAAAGTACAAACTGTGGTTAAGAGCAGGTCAAAATACAAGCTTTCTTAAATGTAATCATTGTTTGCAATATTTTTTAAGTGAAACTGCTCTTTCTCCTGTACAGATCTCTCTGATGTGTTTTAAATTAGTTAATATCTGTGCACCTGCTAGCTGGCCCACTTTAGTGAAGGGACAGATGGCTGAATATATGTTCTTACAGCTTCTTACAAATGAATAAGATTGCCAGATCCCCTGGGACCTTAGCAATCCATCCATCACTGTGTAGCCTATGATTTTATTACTATTCTTGTTGCCTTGCATCAGCTGCAAAAATTAGAGGATTTTTCTCAAATGGCCTTGAGATTGAATAAGCAGATAATAAAAGGCCTTTTAAAAATAGAAAAAGGTTGAAACTTGCCAGCTTATAAGCTCAGCAAAACTTCTGGCATCAGTCGCACATGTTGTTTAAAGGCAGGACACAACATTCACAATTGGTCTGTTGTAGTGTTGGCATGTACCCCCTCCTCTTCATTTCCACTTAGCATCTGTAAGAAGAACTACTCCATAAGGGTCCTGTGGGTAGCACTAGCACCTTCCCCAGGCACCAGAGCCATAGCTGGACTGTGGTACGAGGGTACAGAACAGTGCCCTGTCACCCATCACAGGGACACATCCTCTGAGGATTTGTGGCATGGCACTCACCATGATAATGATAAAAGGAGCTGATATCCATAGATATATGCTGTGCAAAGATCAGCCTGCTGTATGTTCCCCATGCCAAACACATGCATGGCACTCAAGGGCAGAGTGTCTGCTCCTGAGTGCATAGCTGGGATTTTTCTGATCCTTACTTTGTTCCAAATTCATGTTTTAACATGTTCAGCTCCCTGCAGAGAACAAGGCTTAGGTTCCACAACGGAACAAAAAACCCAACTAAATAGTAACAACAGGCTCTTTTTTAGTGAGACTTGTTTTGGAAGAGTAAGCAGAAAGATTACACGGAAAGAGGAAAAGAAAATCCTCTTCTCAGCTGGATCATGAGACCCTGAATATGTTGTAGGTGTCATGCAGCAGGACACTGGAGGAGGTAGCCCTGTAATGAGTGCCAGAAATACAGGGAAAGCTGGAAGACAAGCTGGGCAGAGTTTAAGGTTAAAAGGAGCATCTGCCACTGCATCTTCCATCAGAATTATGACACTTCCAAAGTCCAGTCTATGGATTAACTCTGTTTAGGTAGTTCTTTTGTGGGATAAAAACATGTAGAAAGTCTCATGAGCCTGACACCACTCTGTTATTGGTGTTGCAGCTCTGAATGCTGTTGAGGGGAGTGAAGGGGGTGGCAGAAACCCCTTATCTTTGTAAAGAGGCAGCCAGGGTCCTTCTGGTAGACTCTCCTAGAAGGAGCTTCAGAAAAGGCATAGAAATGTGGTCGCTCTCCAACATACAGGGTGATCTAAGAAGAGCTGGGAATCTCTGAAGGAATGTATTCACCTAAGAAGGGAAGGATAAATCAGGTCAGATGGAAAGCAAAGCGGTCAGGACGGATGTTTCGAAGCATGGGCAGGTTGCTAGAGCCAAGGGTAGGAGACTTTACCCACAGGTAGGTAGCAGGAAGCTAAGCCACAGGCTTTGGTTTGGTTTATTTTGGTTTTTTTCACACTTTTTCCTCCTTCTGTTTTATTTCTCTTCACCAGGCGGAGACGGCAGCAAATCGTATCTGCAAGGTGCTGGCAGTCAACCAAGAAAATGAACAGCTCATGGAAGACTACGAGAAACTGGCCAGTGATGTAGGTGTTGGTTTCTAGGCAGTGCTGTGCGGAAAGGAATTTCATTTAACCCTGATAACTAATCCTGGGGAATGCTACTGGCCGGTATTACCTTGGAAAATTGTTTTCCTCCTCTTCTAGCTTGAGAAAAAGTTAAGATTGAACTTACCTTAAAGGCAAGCACAATCCACTTTAAAGCAGAAAGCTCCCATTGAGCAGCTTTGAGATTCTCATTTTATTAAGAGCAGCCTCAGAAATGCTAAAATTAAAGAAAAAAATTCAGCTGGTTTAACTTGCATTCCTCAGGACTGTAAAACTTCTTAACATCTTTCATGCAAATTGTATGCTAATACACTGCAGAAGTCGGAAACTGGATCAGGGAGAATGGAAGTTAGAGATAACTGGGGAAAGAAATATGCATTTGCTGATAGTAGGAAAGAATCTGTGTAAGTTACAAGCTGGAGGCTGCTTTGGTTAATTGAGAAAGATGGCTGACAGACTGACAGCTGTGGAGCTACAGAAGTGACCAACCATGGACTGGATTATATTTATGTAAAGTAAGTAGGGAGAAGAAGATGGAGAACAGAAAGGCAAGCGTAGCCCATGAGCCTGGTTTCAGCCTGGTCTGAAAAGCATAGGACATTACCCCGTTCATACTGTAGACTGCTCAGTGTATTAGCATTTTGCCAGATCCCCATGTAGCTTTGCTAAGGAGGGCTATTCAAAACGCAACACTGATTTCAAGGAAGTTAGAGTGCAAAAAGCACAACTGGAGGCAAGAACTTGATTCCTCCTGTCAAGACTGTTCTGGAGATAAGACTTAACAGCATCCTTCAGTTATTCAACAGTCCAGCAAAAATCTACGGCTTTAATGTAATCTGAGGACATAGTTTGGTCCTAATTGTGCAAAAGTTATGCCTTAAGCATGTTGGATTGGCAGTGCTGCAAAAAGCAGTACTATTTAGTGTGGTATGGAATGGGCTGCTCATTAAAAAAGTTGGCAAACTTCTCTTTACAAGCCCTGCTGGTGGCAGAATCTTTCTGACTGCAAACATAAAAGTAAATGGTCCCTAATGAGATCAAAGCAACACCCGTGGTTTAAACAATTTTCAGTTCAAGGCTTTTTGTCATTGCTCTTTTCAGCTGCTGGAGTGGATCCGTCGCACCATCCCCTGGCTGGAGAACAGGGCCCCAGAGAACACCATGCAAGCCATGCAGCAGAAACTGGAGGACTTCCGGGACTACCGCCGCCTACACAAGCCCCCCAAGGTCCAAGAGAAGTGCCAACTTGAGATCAACTTCAACACCTTGCAAACCAAGCTGCGGCTCAGTAACAGGCCAGCCTTCATGCCTTCAGAAGGGAAAATGGTCTCGGTGAGTGGGGGTAACCACTCATATATACCCCAGTCTGCTTTTGGGTGGGCAGAGCATGCCCACCTTCAGAGTGGGCTGCCCCACAGTAGGAACCCTGAAGAATACAGCTCAGTGAGACCAGAAAGAGAGATGATTGAGCAATCATTGCTTCCCTGTTCTAAACCAGACTTTGAGGCCCTTCACGAGCCACATGCCTTTATGAGGAGATGTCTGAGTGTCTCTTATTCTTTCTGATTCATAAATGGTTGGGTTTTATTGAAGTTTCACATGTGTTCAGAGAGGGACTTCTGTGCAGACAGGTCCTGACACTGCTAGTCCTGTCTCTTAAATTGGCCTTTGTCTTCCTGGCCTGTCTGCACAACACTGTGAGATCAAAAGCCCACACTCACTCCCTCCAACCAATTGAAGGTAGCTCACTGAGGCTAGTGCTGATGAGTACCTTCCCCCCCCATCTTCTAACCTGCCTTTTCTTCTCATGACCCTGTCTCTAGGATATTAACAATGCCTGGGGTGGCCTAGAGCAGGCTGAGAAGGGCTATGAGGAGTGGCTGTTGAATGAGATCCGGAGGCTAGAGAGGCTGGATCACCTGGCAGAGAAGTTCCGGCAGAAGGCATCCATTCATGAGTCCTGGACAGATGGTAATGCCAACCAACATGCTTCCTATTGCCTGACATAGTGCTGTACCTTATGTAGGGAGGAAGAGACTGATTGTGCATGTGATTTTCCTTGTGAGAAGGTTAGGTTTATTTCTTATTTTATTGGAACATAATGTATGAAAATTGGCTTGATCTCTGTTCTCCTACACAGTGCAGCCACATCGGCACTCACTAACTGTGGCAAAGTGAGAACTTTGAGTAGAAGAGAGCTACAGAGGAAAAGTTAGTGTACAGTAATGCGACATACAGGTGGCCTTTACAGGACAAGCATAGCCCAGTTTGCACACACAGGGCTACGAGACAAGACCAGTATAAACTGTGAGAGTGTTGACTTGAGCTGCATTAGTGCTCTTCTCTGTTGTTAATGGCAAACTCTCATGCCGTGGTTTTAAAGTGAGGATTGTCCATCTCTAGGCCAGCACAGGTGACGGCAAGCCTTGGGCAGGGTGTCTGGAGTAAGGGAAATACCCTTCTGAGGGCCCCTGGGGCTGACCCTGTGGCAGGAAGCTGGCTTTGAGCCTGTTCTTTATTCTCCTGTCATTTGGCTCCCTCCGCAGGTAAGGAAGCAATGCTGCAGCAGAAGGATTACGAAACTGCTACCCTCTCGGAGATAAAGGCCCTGCTGAAGAAACACGAGGCCTTTGAGAGTGACCTGGCAGCACACCAGGACCGTGTGGAACAGATTGCTGCTATTGCACAAGAGCTCAAGTACGGCACCCTAGCGCATGTCCCATCCTTGGGGCCAGGGAGGCTTAATCAGCTTTGCCCTCTGCCCTCTGGAGAGCCATAAACCCATCCCCATGCAAAAATGTTGGGAAGTCACAGTGTTTCCAAATAGTATCTAGGATACTGCTCTCCAGTATCCAGATGCACCAGAAGAGCAGGCCAGAAAATGAATGAGTCGTGGGTGCTGATGAGGGGGCAGCATAATTACATTCTCAAGCCAAGTTTCCATCCTCTTCCAGCTTGTTACGTTGCTGTGAACCCTTTCCTAAAGAGTCTGACCTGCTACTGGCGCCTGTTAGGTTTCAAAGTCATAGCACTGTTGTACTTTTCCAGAAACAGAAGGAAATAGCAGAGGATAGCAGGTTCTCAGCTTGTTCTCTTTTATCCAAAAAAGTCCTCCTTATTCTAGCAGGAAAATATCTGCTGATGCTTGAGCCCTTCACAGCCTCTGCTGCTGCATCAGACCCTTTGCCCCAGGGATACTGGCCCATGTGCACTCTGGTTGGCAAGTGCTCCAGGACATCCTCACAGCGGCTCTGCTCCCTCTCTGCTTCTCCCCATCTTGGAAACCTTCACCTCCACTCCTTTTCCTGGGGTGAGGACTGATGCAAGTTACCAGGAAAAATGGGGTCTCAGCAGAGCAGAAGGTTGATGGCTAGGGGCAGCAGGCAGGTAAAGAGCTGGCCTCTGCAGCACAGGGAGAAAGACTCTGAAACCCTGTGTGTTTCTTGGCAAAAGCAGCCTGAACAACTTGGCTTTGACTGTGTTTCCTATTTTTTAAATATTTATATACCACACTGGCCTGTCTGAAGTTCGTGTCTCGGCCAAGGTCACTGCTCTTGTCTGAAGGACTGTTTTCCTCTCAAAAAATCACGATTATTGGATCAAGATCATTATCTCCTTTAACAACACAGATTTACAGAATTGCTCCCTTGTCCACTGGAGGATTGACCTTGGAACAGGAGGAGGGTTCAAGGCAATCCTTCATGTCAGTAAGATTAAAACCAGGGCTGGCTAGTCAGCAAGCATTAGCTGATCTGCCACTTCCAAAGCACATACTACATGCTAGGCAGAGTAGCTGCAGCTCTAAGAACAACAGGGAAGGCTGGGACCTAAGCTGGGGGAGAGGTGATTTCTTCCAAAGTGAAAACAGTGAGCTCTGCCACCCTTCCAAAAGCCGTCTTCCATCTCTGCAAAGAAGCCATGCCCTGAAAAACATGGCTGAGCTCTCTTTTCCCCCCGAGAGATAGACTGCCAAGGAGAGGGAGAGGGTCTGGAGGAAGCCACTGCAGCTGCCCATGCCAGGCATTTTGAGGGTCACAGCACATTCCCCTCCCAGCAGTAGCTGTCCAGCATGGGTGCATTACAGGCCAGGCTTTCAGAAGCAGTTCTTTCATCTGCAGTGCTGGCTCTGCAGCAAAGTAGATCAAGGAACTGATCTGGATTAAAAACCCAGCAAAGAAGTTAATTTTAGCCCAAATCAGTTTCCTGACTAGTTTATCGTAAGGCTCCACCAACAGTTGTGACCACATGCCTCAGGGGGGCAATACAATAGTGGGAAGAAACAGGGCTGGGGAAGGCAAGAGGAAACTGTTAAACCTACATTACTGCTTAGAGAAATGCTTATCAGATGCCCATGGCCACTCAGTAGCTCAGTGAATTGTTCTGCTTTCTCTTTTGATGCTGGCACATCCAAGTTTGGCTGGTCTCCCTCTGCCTGCAGGTTTCTTCCTCTTTGACCGTGAGCAAAACCAAGTGCACAAAACAATATGAGACCACAAGCTTCATCCACCTGTGCTCTTCTTTCCCTACCCATACTCTTACCAGCTGGCCTTCAATGACTGCCAGCCTATAGACATCTCAGCAAAGTACTTCCTGTCAGGCATATAGGAGAGAAACCTTCACTAATTCTGGATTGTCCTAAATAAATGAATGACTTGTGTAATTTAGTTATTCCATTGCTGCCTGTACTATACAACCCTCAGAAGGATCTTAAGCATTTCTTTGAAGTCATAATAAAATCTTTGCTGCCCCTTCTGGTGTACCAGGTGCGAGTAGTTAGCCTGCATGATGTTCTTAAGCAGAATACAGGGGCATATTGGTCTGCTCATAATCTGCTTATTCCCAGCTTGAACAAGTCTGTACTCCCTTCCCCCAGTGCCAAGTTGTTCCCACCAGGCAGTCAGCACCAGTGTTTGTTGAGGCCTTGGGTGGTGGTTGTTTTTCTTCCTGTTCTGCGCTGTTTGATGTATCATAACATACAAGTGTCTCCAAAACTAGATACTGCTGCCTTCCTGGCTCCTTTTACTTGCAGAGACCACGAGCTCTCTGTCTGAGTCTGTCCTCAAAGCTGATAAAGATTTCTAATGGGTTTCTCATTCTTCTCCAAAAATTCTTTATTTGATCTTTTGTCCTTTTTTCCCCCACTCCTCATAGTGAGCTGGACTATTACGACTCTCCCAGTGTCAATGCCAGGTGCCAGAAGATCTGTGATCAGTGGGATAATCTGGGTGCCCTAACTCAGAAACGTAGAGAAGCCTTGGAGGTGAGACATATTACAAATCGGACCTTTGGAATTACATGGGTAGGTCACTTCTGGGAAGCAAGCTGCAGTGGGCACAAGCAACTGATTTCAGTTCTTTTGTGCACTCCTAAAACATCCTTGACTGTAAACAAGGGCAACATTTCAGTATATTTAGCCTACTTTTCCCTTTCCAGCCCAATTATGCTGCCATTTGTTTCCTTGGGCTATTGATTTTTTCTACTTTTGTGGTTTGCGATATTGTTCTGCTTGAACAGACTGTCCTTCTTTTGTTTTATTTCAAAGGACCTCAGATTTTTCCATCAAAGGAAGAAATCCATCCTGTGTGTAATCTCTTAACATTAGAGAGACTTGCACTGTAGCACTGACCTGGGAGCACCAAGGAGATCTGAAAGGAAGGAGCAGCTCAGACAACCCACATTTCTCTGTGATCATTCTTCTCTAACCATCTTTCCTGATCTTCTTTCTTTTTTGTGCATGCTCAGAGGACAGAGAAGCTACTGGAAACGATTGACCAGTTGTACCTTGAATATGCCAAACGAGCTGCCCCTTTCAATAATTGGATGGAAGGGGCTATGGAGGACCTGCAGGACACGTTCATTGTTCACACCATTGAGGAGATCCAGGTACAGAGCAGTCTTTTGCATCAGTTAGGGTTAGAAAGAGAGAAGTCAGAGGTCTCCTGAATTCCTAGTGGTGCTGAATTTCTAGGTCATATTTTGGTGCTTCTGCTCTAGTGAATGAGGTGTAGTAAAAAAAATAAGAGTATGTTTCCCCTTGCTTTCCTTCAAAATCCTGGATCTGAATAGGTATAAAGCATGGTTACACCATCATATCTGGACACAAAGAACTGAAAGTGGATTTTTTCAGTGTAATTTGAAAATTGAATTAATGAAAACCTGAAAATGGAGAGAATCTTTCAGGGCCTTATGGGTTTTTTTAACCCACATGAACATAGCTTAGTGCTGCCATGGGTTCTGCAGGTCAGTTGTTCCATGTAGGTCCAAATGACCTGGACAGGACATTGCACGATAGGATGTGCCATGAGGGCAGTTGTTGAGCTGCCAGCTGGGTTTCAGTACTGTGCAAAAAAAAAAATCAGAATTGTCAACTTTGGTGCTGGGTTACCATTTGAAGCAAAAGTCGACTTTCCTCCTGTAGGATAGATAGCGAGTATCTTACTTTTGCCCCTTCTGAAGGGGTGTTACAAAAGCAACTTTACAGGTTATTTTCAGACCTTTGAGAGGGGTAGTGCAATAGCCCTAGCCTGGTATCAGCCCTGTTACTAAGCTGCTACTTTTTTCTTCCACCCTTCCCTCTTGAACAAAGGGGTTCACAAAGTCTGTCATAATGCAGAATGAATCTGAACAGCATTTAAACACTTCCCTGGTCACTTTGTGACTGGAGTATCTTTCCCAGCCCCTAGGCTTGAATTATATTTCTATGGCCACTGCAGCAGCTGCAAAGTAATGAGTCACCATGTAAGGAAGCAATTTTGCAAAAGTAATTACAGTGTGTGAGTTGTAAGAGAGTGGTTCAATCATGTGGTTTACATTTTTCATTCCCTTTTCTATCCACACTGTTCCCTCAATTATCCCTGCACATGCCTCTCTGTTCCCCATTCTTTTTGCTGTCTCTTTCCCTGTGTTTGCTTCCCTAGTCTTGGTCTTCCAGGCTTCTGGGATGAAGTACCTTAAAGGCCTGTAGAAGCAGTGGGAGATGAGCCAGGACCAACTGGCTTGTCAGCTGTCCACAAACAACCAGCAAGCATGCAGGGCAGACTTGATTGCAGCGATCATGAGATGGCTGGATTCGAGATCCTCAGGACAGTGAGAAGAGCGTGCAGCAAGCTCACTGCCCTGGACTTAAAGAGAGCAGACTCTGGCCTCTTCAGGAACCTGCTTAGTAAGGTTCTATGAGATATAGCCCTAGAGGGCAGGGGGGCCCAAGACTGCTGGTTGACATTCAAGGATCACCTGCCGCTAAGCCCAGGAGCGACACATCCCAACTAGAAGGAAGTGCTGCAGGAGGGCCAGGAGACCTCCTTGGATGCATAAGGACCTGCTGAGGAAAATCCAAAGGAAAAAAAGAGGCTTATAAAAGGTGGAAGCAAGGACAGGCAGCCTGGGAAGAATATAGGGATGTTGTCCGGGAAGCTAGGGACCAGGTTAGGAAAGCTAAGGCCCACTTAGAATTAAACTTGGCTAGGGATGTTAAGGATAACAGGAAGGGATTCTATAGGTACACTGCAAATAAAAGGCAGGCTAGGGACAATGTGGGCCCCCTCCAGAAGCCATCAGGAGAACTGGCTACCCTGGATTTGGAGAAGGCTGAGGTTCTTCATGACTTCTTTGCCTCAGTCTTCACCAGCAAATGCTCTGACCACACCACCCAAGTCTTGGAAGGCAGACGCAGGGACAGTGAGAATGAAGACCTTCGGCCCACTGTGGGAAAGGATCTGGTTCGAGACCATCTTAGGAACCTGAACATGTACAAGTCCATGGGACCTGATGAAATCCATCTGCGGGTCCTGAAGGAACTGGCGAATGAAGTTGCTAAGCCACTGTCCATCATATTTGAAAAATCATGGCAGTCAGGTGAAGCTCCCGACGACTGGAAAAAGGGAAATATAACCCCCATTTTCAAGAAGGGGAAAATGGATGAGCCGGGGAACTACAGACCAGTCAGCCTCACCTCTGTGCCTGGCAAAATCTTGGAGCAGATTCTCCTGGAAGGCATGCTGAGGCACATGAAAAACAACAAGGTGCTTGGTGACAGCCAGCATGGCTTCACTAAGGGGAAATCCTGCCTGACCAATCTGGTGGCCTTCTATGATGTGGCTACGGAACTGATGGACAGGGGTAGAGCAGTTGACGTCATCTACCTGGACTTGTGCAAAGTGTTCGGCACTGTCCCACACGACACCCTTGTCTCTAAATTGGAGAGACATCAATTTGATAGGTGGACCACTCGGTGGATAAAGAACTGGCAGGGTGGCTGCACACAAAAGGGTTGTGCTCAATGGCTCAATGTCCAGCTGTGGACCAGTAATGAGTGGTGTCCCTCAGGGATCGGTTTTGGGACCGGTCTTGTTCAACATCTTTGTCAGAGACATGAACAGTGGGATTGAGTGCACCCTCAGCAAGTTTGCTGATGACACCAAGCTGTATGGTTCAATTGATACACTGGAGGGAAGGAATGCCATCCAGAGGGACCTTGACACGCTTGTGAGGTTGGCTGATGCCAACCTGATGAAGTTTAACCATGCCAAGTGCAAGGTCCTACACCTGGGTCGGAGCAATCCCAGGCACAGAAGAGAAGAGATTCAGAGCAGCCCTGCGGAGAAGGACTTGGGGCTGTTGGTTGACGGAAAAATGAACATGAGCCAGCTTCAGTGTGCGCTCGCAGCCCAGAAAGCCAACCGTATCGTGGGCTGCATCAAAAGGAGCATGACCAGCAGGCCGAGGGAGGTGATCCTGCCCCTCTACTCTGCTCTCGTGAGACCTCACTTGGAGTATTGTGTGCAGTTCTGGTGTCCTCAACATAAAGAGGACATGGAACTGTTGGAACAAGTCCAGAGGAGGGCCACGAGGATGATCAGGGCACTGGAGCACCTCCTGTATGAAGACGGCTGAGAAAGTTGGGGCTGTTCAGCCTGGAGAAGAGAAGGCTGCGTGGAGACCTCCTAGCAGCCTTCCAGTATCTGAAGGGGACCTATAGGGATGCTGGGGAGGGACTCTTCATGAGGGACTGTAGTGATAGGACAAGGGGTAATGGGTTCAAACTTAAACAGGGAAAGTTTCGATTAGATATAAGGAAAAAATTCTTTACTGTGAGGGTGGTGAGGCACTGGAATGGGTTGCCCAGGGAAGTTGTGAATGCTCCATCACTGGTGGTGTTCAAGGCCAGGCTGGACATAGCCTTGGGAGGCATGGTTAGTGGGAGGTGTCCCTGCCCATGGCAGGGGGGTTGGAATGTGATGATCTTAAGGTCCTTTCCAACCCTAACTATTCTATGATTCTGTGCCCCACCGTCGGTCCTTGGAGCACTGTAGCAAGATGGGAGCAGAAAGAGCCTGTTGCATTCATGTTCAGGGGGAAGGATCTGGTTTTCCACAGCAGGAGCCTATGCTGCCTGTGCAAGTTTGCTGCTGGCTGGAAGACCTTCACCTAGCTCTGAGTGTGATCAGGCTGAATCTGACTCTTATTATTCATCTGGAGTTATGCTAAGTGTGCAACTTGTGCATACCTAATGGGAGAATAAAAACATGTTGTGTTCACTCTAGTGAGACATGACTGCTTTATAGTAATGCTAGTAGTCAGATCACTTCCCAAAGGGGCTTACAGGCAGGCACTGAGCAGTGTTGGAGAAATAGTTCCCCCTAAATTATAAGCCAAAATAATTCCACCATTTTTTTGGGATGTGATCTGTCTCTGGACAACATGAGAGAGGGACTCATACTGAACTTGGGGAAAATGAGACTTCACATCATTTAACTACTTAAAACAGCCTGTTCAGTGATGCTGATAGAACCTGGAAAGTGTGTTAGAGTAGCCTGCTTCGTATCCTGGGAATATGTAAGCTTCTACAGTCACTTCTGCAGGAAATATTTGCTCAAGAGGCTATTCAGTAACTAATGTTCTCACCCTGTCTTTGCTGCCACCTTCTTTCTGCAGGGATTGACCACAGCTCATGAACAGTTCAAAGCCACTTTGCCAGATGCCGATAAGGAGCGACAGGCCATCCTGGGAATACACAATGAAGTTTCAAAGATTGTCCAGACATACCATGTCAACATGGCAGGAACAAATCCTTACACTACGATCACTCCACAAGAGATCAATGGCAAATGGGAACATGTGAGTTCTTTCCAGCCTTGCAAGTTAGCGTGGGAGGATGCTGCTGCTCAATCACTGGGGGCCCCAGAAAGTGGATTATTTACTCTTTAGCTACCCTCACATGCTCACTGCTGAGCTGTATTGATTTTTTTGTCCTTTGTTTGCAGCTCATTTGGCATGCATCTGGAAAGCAGAAAAGATCTTTCTGATAAATTCCTATGGGGTGTCAGATCCATTTTGCTTTATATTTTTATAATGAAAGATGATACTCTCCATACCAGCTGTGTTGATGGTTCTCACTATCAAACAAGATCACCAAAATGAGATCTGAACAGGGTCCTGCAGTTCAGTTGATGTGAGCCACCAAAAACCCAAGTAGTGAATGGAAGCTTCTTCTGGTCTTCCATGGCCTGAGATGTGTTTGCATCACACACCCTACAGCAGATAGGATTCACAATCCATGAGCCTACCCACTGTGTCCTAAACCATATGATTGTTTGTTTTCCATGCAAACACCCGCTCCTCCCTTCCTTCCAGCAATTTCTACATTTACTATTACATGTGTCTTTATGTGTAAGCTTTGTTACTCTTTGCTGTAGGTGCGGCAACTGGTTCCCAGAAGAGATCAAGCCCTGATGGAAGAACATGCTCGTCAGCAGCAAAATGAACGACTTCGTAAACAGTTTGGTGCACAGGCCAATGTCATTGGACCCTGGATCCAGACTAAGATGGAGGTAGTGCTTTGCTCCTTTTGAAACTGTTTTCTTCTTCAGTGATATTCTTATCCTTGGTCTTTCTCCACAATCGCCATGGTCATTCTCCCTTCAGGTTGCAGTAAGAGAAACTTACATAGAAAATACAGAGAATCCCAAGGCGGATAACAGTTACTGAAGTGCTTGTACTTTTCTTCCCCTAACTCTTTAATACAGAGATAAAAAACATGACTGGTGTTTTAACAGAGTTGTGTTTATACGCAGGAAGTTAAAACCCCTAGATCAGAGGCATGGTTTGTGTAACTTTTCTCAGCAGTGGTCTTGATACACATGACAAAATAAATACAGCTAGCACATCAAACATCAGCAGAGGAGACATATTTTTAAAGAATATCTTCCCTCTTTAGTTAAGATTTGACTTAAAGTAATTGGAGTTGATGAAATGGAAAAATATGAAGCTATTACTGATGGCAGGAGATGTAAAAGAGAGCAATTACAGAAATATGTCTGTATGAAGGGACTAAGTTAGTGGATGACAGTACATCAGAAAAAGATTTGGCTTGGCACATTACTAGCTCATGGTCTGCAGCTTCCTTTTCTTTCATATCCTTGTATTAGACACATCTCCTGTGACTCACCTCACTTGGAAAGTGTTGAGGGCTCTGCTAATGTTTTTGCTGACAATGTCTCGGCTCATTTAAACTAACTGCTCTATGAGCTATTTCTTTGAATCATCATCCTGTGTGAGTGTGAAATGGCTGCAATAAATGCCAAGCATGTTGAGGCTTGTCCTTCCAATGGGGTCTAACTCCTTTGGCTTTGCTAATGCAGGAGATTGGCCGCATTTCAATAGAGATGCATGGGACACTGGAGGACCAGCTCAACCACTTGCGGCAGTATGAGAAAAGCATTGTGAATTACAAACCAAAGATTGACCAGTTGGAAGGAGACCATCAACAGATCCAGGAAGCTCTTATCTTCGACAACAAGCACACCAACTACACCATGGAGGTAAACATTTTGGCAGATCAGCCAGCCTCATCTGCTGTGGCCAGTTAGCATCAGCCACATCTAGCTCTGGCAATGTGTTGTGGTTCTCAGGAAAATGGAGAGCTTGACCACGTGGCCAAGCATGCAACAATATGTTGCTGAATTTCTTTTTTGCCTTGCTGTACTTCGTGCCAACCTATCCCAATGTACTTCCAAATACAGACAATAGAAACAACCTGAATGAGATCAACAGTACTGCTTGAAAACTTGGCTGGTTTCATTTCTCCTGCCACCCGATTCTGGCAGCCTGTTAGCTGCGATTAGAAAGACCAGGGGAGCGCTGGTGATTTTGAGCTGCCGCAGCCTGGCAAAATTAAAAAAATCAAACAAATGCTTTTATAAATTGGAGTCTGGCTTTCTGTTAACAACGTGAGGTTTCTTGGAGGCAATCTGAGTTTGATATGAGTCCAGCAGAACACAGAGGCTTTGAAACTTGTCTTCTGGTTTCTGGCCAGCTCTTTATTAAGCAACAGAGGCAGTGGAGCACCAGTGTCTTCCAAAGACTGTGCTTTATTTATTTTCTTGGTAAGGAAAGTTTTCTGCCCAACTAAGTCCTAGAATCACTGGGTTTGGTTCTCATTTGTGTTGAAGCCCCCAGTATGTCACTCTGACATGGCAAAGGAACTCTGCAGTAGGACCAAGACTTTCTTCAGATCACAAATTGGCCTCTTCAATTTCTTTCTTCAGTCAAAATTCAGATTTTAAACATCTGCTGGCTCACACTGCAGGTTTTCTGGGCAAATGACTTCTGCCTTGGCCACCAGCATTATTTAATTTCAACAAGTAGCACATTCCATCCACTGGCCTCAGAGGCAGGAAAGCTACTTTTTAATTTAAAAATTGTCCTGTCCTCTTTTCCAGCATATCCGAGTGGGCTGGGAGCAGTTACTAACAACAATCGCTAGAACCATCAATGAAGTGGAAAACCAGATTCTGACCCGCGACGCCAAAGGAATCAGCCAGGAACAGATGAATGAGTTCCGGGCTTCTTTCAACCATTTTGACAGGGTAAGTCAGTGCTAACTGCAGCTTGGTAAGCAACGAGCTTCCATGTAGACTGCACAGTGCAGTAAAAAACAAAGAGAAGTTTTATCACTAAAATAAAACTAGACCAGTAGAAGAGATTTCATTCTTAATAATGCCACTCCTGTGGAGCAGTCATTCCTGTGAAGACTGTTAAGTGTTCATTAGTCTGGGAGAAATATATCTTGACAGGAAATTCCTACATTTCCTGATCCTGCTAAAGTATGAAAAAGTTTGAAGGCTTGTTTAGGAAATTAGACTTTTTCCCCACCTTCTCCTGAAAGCAGGTTATTATCTTAATGTATAAATTTCTTTGGAGCAGCTGTCCTTCTCTCTGACATAGCATAAATCTGTATCAAAGAAACCAGTATTGCTCTTGCATGGAGCAAACAGGAGAATCTATATGCACCAGGCATTGCGTGACATAGATAAACCCTGACATAAAACCTGCCGTGCCTTACCATGGAAATACATGCCAAGCCACTAGTGGGTGCAATCAGTAAGGAACCACTCAAAGGAAATGCTCTTCCCCTCAATTTGCCAGCTTGTCTGCAGCTCTTCCTTCTACAACCCAAATCACAAAGGTGTCATGCAGGGAAGCAGAGACAGCAGCCAAAGCCTGAAAACAGCTCCTTTATCAACCCCTTCAATGTTGTCTGGAAATCCAAGAGCAGCCTGCAAAGATACTAAGTCAGTGATGCAAACAGAGGTTGCTCTCCACCACTTGCTGCCCCAGGCAGACTGTTAGAAAGGTCTCCAGAAAACAGGGCTGCAGGCTGCCCTCAGAGACTGGCAACACTTTTGAGATTGCTGAACACTGGCTATTTCAGCCCTTCTCTAGCTGCCAAAGGAAAACAAAACCATGGCAGCTTTCCTTAGAGAGGGACCCATGAAAGCCCTGTAGATTTTATATTTTATTGCTTGCCCCTTCCTCCACAACAGCCTGACTGATCATGTAAAGAAAACATTGGTTTCCCATATTCAACTGCGTATTTAATTTATGGAGGTTTAATGCTGACTTTAGAAGCTGATTTTCTGAGGAAAATCACTTGGAATTCGCTCCACCATCCTGTCTGTAGCTTCCTTGATCTGGCCAGAGGTGGTGTTGGCACATAGGGACTTTTCAGTGCTTGAGAGCTGTCCTGAGCTAAAATCCTGCTGGGTGGATGGGGATTCTTAGCTCCTATGGTAGTTTGTGCAGTTTGATGGGGACATCCAAGCACAGGGAGAGTCTGGGATGAGCAAAGGGAGGAATAGCTGCCGAGCCGTGTTGTGCTACGCTGTACAGCAGTGCTGTTTGCAGAGCTGAGCACTTGAAATAGCTTTGTCAGTGAAAGCTCCACCTCACGTGCAGGCCGCATAAATACAGCCATAACACTGCTCCCCTGAGCTTCAGCTGTTTTTCCTTGTCTGTTCCTGGGATGCCCTGACAGCTAAGCTTCCTTGGGCGTGTTCCAAACATACCTGCCCTCACCTTCTCCTTTAGTGGGACTTTTGACTAGAAGATTAAGGCAATGCTTCCCCACTGCCTCTGCCTGCTTACCTGCACTCTGGGTTACTAGTGAAACACAGGGCTTCTGGCACTGGATAACAAGCAGTGATGCAAGTAATTCACTTGGGAGATGGAGATCTTGAGGCTTCTGAGCATCAACTGGTTTTGTCATTCAAATGCTCTCAAGATGTGATGAGCTCTCTGAGAAGGAACTGTTCCAAGAGCATTTTTAGCGCATCCTGAAATGTCATTGTGATATCTAATGTTGTGCACTTTTTATTTTTCTTCCCTGTCTTTCTATCTGCATGTCATTCTTCCTCTCCCTCCCTCCTCACCCACTGCATGGTGCACCTCTTTTTTGTCCTTCCACCTCCCTTCGATCTCCTCTGTGTCTCCTTCCTTCTGCTCCACACCGTCACCACACTGGCACTGCATGTCCTGCTGCCTGGCACACCGCATAACCAGGACCACTCCGGCACACTTGGCCCTGAGGAATTCAAAGCCTGTCTCATCAGCTTGGGTTACGATATTGGAAACGATGCACAGGTACTGAAAGCTAGTGGTAAACACAAACAGATATTAAACTGTGAAAAAATAACAGGTTTTTTCCTTTCTTCCCTTGTTTGTCTTAATCCATTTGTCGTTGCTATTCTTGTGTCTGACTGTATACACATCACTTCTCTGTACTGCTTCCTCTCTAAATGTACTTTGGTATCTTTACCTTCTTAATTCCCTAATTGTTTGTCTTGGGAGAATCCGTTCATGTCTTCAAACTATTCAATTTATTTCTGTCACTTAACATTCCTTTTCTTGTCTACCGCTCAATTTGTCTTGTTTGCTATTTTCATTCCTTTTTTTACCATCGGTATGTTCCCTGTGTGTAAATATTCCATGTCCAAAACCACCTTTGCTTCTTCATGGTTCACAAACTACTTTTTCCCTACTGTTTTTTTGTCCTGTAAATCCTTCTTTCCATCTCCTCTCCCCTGAAACTCATTCTTTGTAATGTCTCGTATGGGTTCATTTCTCCCTGGACTGGTCTCCCTTTTCTTTCTTGGCTCTCTCCATCTTTGCATCATTCCCTGTAGAAGAAGACTGGTATGATGGATTGTGAAGATTTCCGAGCCTGCCTTATCTCCATGGGTTACAATATGGTAATGTAGAGCCCTCTGTCACTCCTGTTCAAAGTGATTCTTATAGGCACCTTCAAAAATAGAGAATGTACAGTGAATCTAGGTAAATATAAGGCTTTATCTTCCAGAACTATCAGCAATGTGGCATCTAGAATTAGTGGTACATGTAAAATTCTTGTCTCACAGCTGCAGCTGAAGTTAAAAAGATTAAAATCATTGTCTAGTTCCTGTGTATTTCAAATAAGAATTTATCAAACTGTGTAGCTAGAAGTGGAAGAAACAATAAACTTCCTTGTATCGGGACCTGCACTCTGCACAGCACACACAACCTCCCCAGCATTAAGTATCAGTTGAACTCATCTGGAAGTACACATGACCTGGTTTCTGAATACACTCATATGCTGCTCCACTCATTCCTACCATTTATTTCACATCTCTCTTCTTATACATGTAAGTAAGTTCCAGTTCCAGTTATCCTCCCTGTACCTTTTCCCTCACCAGAGTACCTGCATATTCAGAACAGTAACATGTGGCACCTTGAGGGGCACGATAACTAATAGAAAAAGGAAGAGTGATGCTCATCAAAGGGCAGATCATAGTGCAGAAATATTCACCTGTGCTCTTAGTGTCTTTGACCCTGATGTCAGGCAGTGTTTATACATCGTACTCATCAGTCCAGTAAAAATACAGACCCTTCAATGTAGCACGCCAAGCCACAGTAACATTTGATTAGATACTGCAGTTACTCTTGAAAGTATACAGTTCTAGATGTGTTAGAAGAGCCTGTTTCCAGAAGACCTAGCTCTGCTTTCCCCGTCTCCTTACCTGGGGAAGAAGGAGTCCCAGAGATGAGAACAGATGATATTTTTTTTATATGCCAAAAAAAGCATCAAACTACACTGCAAGGTAATGGATTCTGTAGCAAACATCTCTGTAGGAACTTTCCTACAAAGGCCGCTTCCCTGGGCCGCTCAAGATAAGCAAGTCCTTCTTTCCAAAGCCTGTCTAGTTAACATGAATCAGATACTATTAAAGACCCCAGAGATGTTTCTTCTGGTGGTTTCTGTTCTGACAGATGAAGAGAACTGTAACAGTTCTTTTTTAGCAATTGAAAGTAAAAGGATTTGAGGAATGCAGATCTTCCAATATTGCTACAGACATCTAGCATGACGTGTTACAGGGAAATTCATGTCTTCCCTGAAGTCTGTGTGATTTTGATCCCTGATTAATACACATTGTCCTCAAGCGAGATGGAGCCTGGATATTACCCAAGGCCATAGCTGAGAATATTTTATCCAAAAGACAAAATGAGTGGCAAGTATTTGTACACAACAGCAAGTTAAAAAAGAATATCCTGATTAAAAAAAAGAACAAAACCTAAAAGTCATTTCTGTTAGGCTCTGTTTCTCTAGCTGTGAAATGTGCTGCTGAACAGTTTCTACCCACTTTCATAGCACCGCTGCCCAAATGTCCAGGCTTACGTGGCTGTCTTGTTCTCCAGGGGGAGGCAGAGTTTGCCCGCATCATGAGCATCGTTGACCCTAACCGTCTGGGTGTAGTGACGTTCCAGGCCTTCATCGACTTCATGTCCCGGGAAACAGCAGATACAGATACTGCTGACCAGGTTATGGCTTCCTTCAAGATCCTGGCTGGAGATAAGGTCAGTCTCCACACCTTTCTTTCCTGCATCTGCATTGTTCCTGCTTCCCTTTTTCTCTCTTGTCACAGAGAGAAAGTGTCAAGGGAAGCACTGTGTAGCATGGAGGGTATTTTCACAGGAACACTGTGCAGAGCTGGAGGAGTGCAAGGCTAAAGTGTGTGTTAACAAGCGGCCTGCCAAAGCACTTGAAAGTCCTCTTCAACTGTCAGTCAGAACTTTGCTGCCCACTCTTGCTTTATTTAATTAAGAGTTTGGTTGCAATTTGTTATTTTAAAACGTATGAACGAATCCAACAGATGGTTCCTGATTAGTCTTGTAAAACTATTAATTACTGACAGTTGCAAACTTGAGATGACCTTTCTCAGATATACAGGTGTCGCTATCAGTTGTTGTACAAGCAGGAGTAGTTTCTCATTGAAGAATTGCTGTATCTGAAAGAGGAGCATCTTTTAATCGTAGAAATTGGTCGAAAGCAGGAAAACTGATAGGATGATACTAAAAGTGTTAATTTCCTGAATTTGCATCAAATGGATGGAACCTATTGATAGAAAAATTATGTAACTTTGTTTTTCTTATATAACAATCCCTACTAATTTTTTTTGTAATTCAACAACTAACATGTACATATGCTATTGATATATCTCTACATTTACGAATGATTTTATTCATCTCACTTGAAATGTCAGATAGCATTTCTCAGATAGTAATGAGTTACCCTTAAATCCAGTACTGGTTTCCATTTTCACTAATAACCTTTCATAATCTGTAATGTAGAAACCCATGACTGTCCTTTAGGCACCTACATGACTGAAGCCAATCCTCTCCTCTTTCAAGGCCTGAAAATTCCATGTTATTCAGATTCCATATTATTCAGATAAGCAAATCACTGAGTGTGTGGGTGCTTTTGGATAAGAATTATTAACTCCTTTACTCTGTACAGTATGTTAAATATACTTGTCAGTGTTTAATATGTTCTAGTGACTATAATATGAATCAGACAGTATTTCATTTTGAAGAAAAATACCTCTCACTCCAGTCATTAAGCTGAAAGGTGGGGGCTGGGGGGAAGGGGGGGAATAAAATGTCACAAGAGTGAGAGATGGTGTGAGACTTGAACCACTGTTCAGACCCGCTGCAAATGCCCATGAGTCAGTTAGCTGAAGACAATGTACTGGTTAGCAAACACGCAGCTACTAGGTGCTAGTAGGTAGCACCTACTGCATGGAGAGAAGCCAAGCTACTTCAGCTCAGCAAGTCTCCAGAAGCTGAATTTATAGAAGTAGTTTCTCTTGCTTATTAAAAATGTCTGCTGTGAAAGGCAAGGATTGTTGAGGGAACTGTGGAAGCAACACAAAATGTTTGCTTGTCTGCTGCCTGCATTGGTGCCACCAGCCAGAGCTAGTGGGGATGGCTCCTTTCCTTGCCCTCAAGGGAATGGCAACTCCCAAGCAGCACAAGCAGCTGTTACCTCCTGTCAGTGAGGGACAGGATCCAAATGAAATTTCTGCTTCCTCCCATTTGCTTTAAGCAGGACCTCCGCTGTCAGCAGGAAGGCACAGTCTTACACGGACAATTACCTTCCTCACCTCCAGGTCTTTTCCGTAGGTGTGCTGGTACCTCTCCTGCAAAAGCAATCTTCCTCTCTGTTGTAAAAACCATTTTCTTGTCCAAAGAGCAGGGAAGAACTGCATTTCCCCCCAGGGTGTATGTGCGGAGAGCTCCCTGCGTGGGTGTACAGTACTAATCTAGCTGTTGGGGCCCTGTCCCTGGCTGTTGTCTGCTGCCCTGCTGGGGCAGGGGGTGGTTGTCCCTCTGAGAAAGGTCAGTTTTCTGAAGTAACCACCTCCTTATCATTTGTCCTCATTGCAGAACTACATCACTGTGGATGAACTACGGCGGGAACTGCCTCCTGATCAGGCTGAATACTGCATTGCTAGAATGGCACCCTACAATGGCCGTGATGCTGTACCCGGTGCCCTGGACTACATGTCCTTCTCCACAGCGCTCTACGGCGAAAGTGACCTTTAACCTTTTTCTGTCCCACCACACGCTCCCTCCCCCTCTCCCCTCCAACACGCCCTTCTTTCTCTTTGCAAAGCAGCCTCTGCTCCGCTCTTTTTGTGTTTCCCTGTTTTGCTTCAGATAACAGATCACATTTTTAAGTGGGGGGGAGGACATTGACATGGCACAGCCTACCTTGCCCTTGAAATGACAGTTTACAAAATTATTTTGTGCAAAAAAAGTTACGTTTTAAAAAGAACAGACATATTTTATTATAGAAAAAGGTATTTTTCTCCACCAGATTGAAACTTAAAAAGAAAATGTTCAAATATTGCACCAAATATTTTTTGTTGTGACATGGAAAGTCAAGCACAATGTTACATTCCATCTTTTCCAAAAAGAACCAAACAACAAAACACCACTTGTTCTGTTAACTTCTACATTTACGTATGTCTCTCTTATCACGTTTATCTTGGGAGGGGGGAAGGCACACAAGTGCATGTGTTTGCTGGTTCACTCATTTCATGAAAATATTTTATGATAAACTTTTGAAATTGCTGTGTTTTCTAGGGAAAAAATAATGTACACAGCTCGTTTTCATATTTAATTAAAAAATACAATATGCCTCCTATGTTTATCAGTGCACCACTTTTTTTTGTTGCTGAGAGTTGTCTGGTTTCAGAACATGAAGCTTGAGAGTTGGTAACTTTGATATTGCTTGTCACAAACCATATTAAAAATTTCTTGTGATAACAACTGTAGACTTTATTCATTTGTATAGTAAAATTGTTCATTCCTATTTAGTTAAAACAACAAACATGATGAAGAGAACCCAGAATCAATGGGTTTCTTTAAATAGAAATTACAATTTCCCCCCCTTAACCTTTTATTCTTGTTGAGTGATGTTGGAATTTTCAGAGCTTTATGACCACTTTAGCAACTTTTATATAATTTTTAACTACCCTGATAGACCCATATCTCTAGAACAATATTCTTGCTATTCTTTGAAAAACAGCACAGAATTAGTTACTAGACCTGTGCAAACAAATAACCGCTCTATCTTAAACCATCTACAAAAGATTCATCCTCTGTTCCATGCTCAGCATTAAATATCTCACTGCTTTTGATATCACATCTTCTGACATTATAAATTCTTCCAGAGACCTCAAGATCATCTTTGTATTGACATGCTAAGGAAACCAGTCTTCAGAACAACTCCTTTGGGACCTTAATGAGTCATGAAGTGTGTACACACATACGCATGCATGCCTAGAAAGCAGTAAAGGGAAGCAGCTGATTCCTTCCCAGCCGTTGCAGGTACTACAGATGTATTTCCTGCCCTCCCACAATATTTTTTAGGAAACATGGAGTTAGCAGCAAAAAACATCATTACTGCTTCATGATGTGTTGCAAGTGTTTTTTACCTGTAACCACACACTGCTGTCTCTAGTTCTAAAGGCAGTTTTCACTTTGAAGGAACGACTTCAGGAGCACAGAATTCATGCGCAGGTTCACAAGGAGCTCCTGCAACTTGCAGTAGCGTTGCCCTCTGTTCTCCAACACAGAGCTAAGTCCTGAGGAAGGCACTGTACATGGTGGGTTGGGGTTTGGCGCAGACCTTGAGTAGGCCAATAAAAATCACAGCACTGTCTTGTGATATATCCCAACCTGGCAGTATCTGCATACTGTATTTGCTTTAATAACCCTCTGTCCTCTTTCACAGTAGTTGCCCTGTCCTTGGTTTGCTGCATGTGGAAAAGGGCATTTGCACTGTCAAACAAATGGTTCTCTGTGGTTGTACCCACTCTAAGAAAATATGATACACTTTTTTTATGCTTTTATTTTATTTAAGCAGTAACACCAGGGGTGAGGAGAATATCTGTTGGGGTATTAAATGACCACTCTCTGGAGAAAAAACCCATGTTATTTCACAATAGGGCTGGTAAAGCAGCATAGGTGCACCCTGGCCATCACCTTGGGCCTAGGTCTGCTACCACTCTGAGAATGGAGCCAGATTAGTTTAAATGATCCTAGTGACAGCGCTGTGCAAGTCCCTGCTTGGAGATTCCAGTGGTCTTTACAAAACGTTTTTCCTGAGCTGTGGTAGTGTGCGCTCCATGACCGGGTTCCACACAAAACTAGCCAGGTGTAAGCATTCCTGGGTATATGAGACAGAAAACAGGCGGCTTGTCCCTGCTCACACCACCCACTGGTGGCAGAGTGTGGGCTCCAGCATTGCTAACACTGATGTACTGGTGGTACTTATGCTTAGGTGGCATGGCCTTTGACAAACTGGCTACAGCCTCTCTGACCTGGCCTTTCCCTCTAGGCTGTAGGTAAAACCTCCCCATTCTCACCCCACCTGAGGAGGAAGAGCACTAGCAACATGTTCACCTTCCTCATATGCAGCACAAGATGTATCTTGGACTAACAGTCTCTGGCAGTTAGTATGCTAAAATTTGAAAACAGCCTTTTGTCTCAGGCTTGTGTTTTCACAGCTAACATGCTGTTCCTTGGCCAGGTCCTGACATCAGCCTTTGCAAAATTTGTCTCTGGAAGCAGCTGTTTGCAGCTCAGTGACTGTTCCTTCCCCTGCCAAGAACAGAAGCAGAGAATCCACTTCAAGCTCACATCTCCTACTCAGGGGCAAACTGGTTTTGTCAGCCCACCATACTCCCTGTTTCCAGGCACAGAAATTGAAACAATGCTTTCCCAATAAATTTACCATTTTCCTTTCATGGCTGCTGCTGTCTTTGGCTGCTGAGATCTCGGTACCTGCCCCAGCATGACTGACTGACAATACAGGGGCAAAAAACACATCAGTGCTCAGAAAACATGGGTCTGTCTTGCCTGCCAGAATGTCAACCACATTTCCAAAAGCCTCTCGAGTCTATCTTGTGACTGTTGCATGTCTTCAGTGCTGCCAGCATCTGCTTTTGGAGCTGAGGAGCAGAGGCAGAAGTCTCAGAAGACAATGAAAGGAAACTAGTCTGCAACCTTGAATGAACTTGGTTTCAAAGAAGTATTCATACATCTGTGGAAGATTCACCCAGATGAAGCAGACTGGTTATATCAGGGAAATAATGGAGAGGGTGAGGACTAAAGAGAGGGTGACTGTAACAGCTGGAGAAAAGGAACAGCTTGAACTGAAACTTCTCATTAAGATATTGGAATGCAGGCATGATTTTCAGACCATAACAAGATTATTTGTATGAGATTACTTCCACTACAGTTGCTGGGCTAGGATAGATTTTTCTTCCACCCTCTGGTAGCCAAATACTAAGAAGGCTTAATCCTGTTGAAGTACTCAAAGTGCCGAGGTAACCGAAACTGACTCTGGCTACTAAAAGACTTGCTGCTGTGAAAACCCCTAAAATGCACTGCATCAGCTCTAAGCTGCTGGAAAGTCTTCACATCATAAACCTAGACTGACAAAGCCTAGGGCACATCCTGAGACAAACAGGTAACCAAAACATTCCCCAGCACACACCAACAAAATGTGTTCAGTGCTGCAGTCAGTTAAGAAGTCAGCCATTGTGAAGGATAGAGCTGGATGATTAGATCTTGCACAGGGAAGGATGCTCATGAACCCAGATGCTCATGGTTTGGGAAATCAGTTTGCAGAAAAGAACCCTGTCTTTCAGGCCCCCAATAGAAGCAGGTTTTAGGGGTTTACTTATTTAGGGTAGAATACAGAACAAAGCTTCAGGGTGGGAAACGGACACTAGGATGCCTCTCCCAGCAGCACAACGGCTAGATCTGCCCTGATAGTTGCTCTCCAACAGTTGTCTGCTCCTCAGTGGCACAGCTCTAGTGAGAGGAGCCTTCCTCTACCACTACAGCCTCACACCGTGGTTAGGGCACTCTGCAGCAGGTGGGAGCCTGAACCTTCACTCTGAGGAAGACAGTGGACGCATGCCTCCAGAGCAATGTGTGTTTTAAAAAACAGGCCATTTTACAAAACGTAGCTGTTAGTCTCAACATGTCTTCTGGCAGCTAAGGAAAGGAACAAGTCCTAGTTAGTCCTCCCTAGAAACAAATGTTGGCACTTTTCTCCGAGCTCTAGATCCCAAATGGAACAAGGCTCTCGTTCCCCAGCCACAGGCAGGTGCATTTGTACTGAGCAGGAGCAGAACATTAAGACCTGCATCTCTCACCACTTCTTCCTAGTAGCTCCTCACTCACTCAAACGCACGTGGGCATTTTTGGTCCCAAAATGTCTACCTTCCCTGCATCCTGTGCAAATCCTGGCTTTAGGTCCTGGATTCTCCCTGTCATGCTGCAGTGAAGCCTGTCTTTCCTAAAGAGCCTGTAACCTTCCATTCCAACACTCCAGTCATAGGAGCCATCTCACCATGTTTCTGTGATGCCTATGATATCGTACCCCCGTAGACGAGCACACATCTCTAATTCCTCTTGTTTGTTCCCCATGCTATGGGCGTTTGTATAGAGGCATCTGAGCCAAGCTCCAATTGAAGCCGGCTCAATGGCTGGAGCGGCTGGAATATGTCTACATTGCTCTGAACAGTTTATTATAGGTGCTGGCAACTGACTGGGTGTGTCGGGATGGAATGATGCCCCCTCCCCCAACACATCTAGTTTAAAGCATCCTTGACAAGTCTGGCAAACCTCCTACCAAATCCACTCTACTTCTTCGTTGTCAGACCAGCTCCACCAGCCCCCGGTAGATCTGGCCTACTAAATTGAGTCCTGTGTTCAAGGTACCCAAACCCCTGACTATGGCACCACCCTTTTAACCATTTATTAACCTGGCCAATCCTCCTAGCCTTGTTAAGGTCCTCCCCTTTGTCCTGGAGAATTGATGGACAATCTGAGCTCCAGAGCCCCTAACCACTTCTCCCAGAGCTCTGTGGTCCTTCTTTATGTTCTCTGGGCTACTGCTATCTGTATTAGTAGCACCCACATGGATCACTAGAAGTGGGTAATAGTGAGACTTACTAGAGAAGGCAGCCTATCTCAAACCTCTTTCCAGACTCGTCCTGCCAGTTCCTCACTTGCTGTCACGGCTTTTAGCATGAACCTTGTGGCTTTTGTTGTACAGATTTGTAAACACAAGGATTACTTTAAACTGCAGAGTTAAGACAGCATTTTATACCTTCTTTATTATTAAGCACATTTAAACAATACCACCCTCACTTTAAAGGAGAATTTCTCTCCTGCTACTTCTCACTTGAATAGCACACAGTCTCTAACCTGTGGTACTGAATCATAGCATCCTGCTTTCTGCTATGGAGAAAAGAAGATGTTTTCTTTGGGAAAGCAAGAGAGCAGTTCATTTACCCCAGCAATCAGCATATTGTGTTTTTGTAAGTATCCTGATTCCAGCTAAGTATTCATTTACATTTGTAGGTGTGCAGTCAGGATGCTAATAGTTCCCAGTGGGCTGTCAGATGGTCTTCTGAGAGACCAATCTTTCTGTGCAACCAAAATAACAAGCAAACTAAGCCACAGCTCTATTACAAAAGCTGATTTTGCACATGATAGCTTCCAGAAACACAACCCACACGCTAGAGGCAATGCTACAGATTCTTCTAACGATATATTCATGCCTTTTGCCATCCGTGCAGAGTGTCCACAACCAAGAAAGGGAAAAAGGGACTCCAGCCCAGTTCAGGCACTGCCAGAGCAGCCGGAGCCACATTCCAGATGCACATTCCGCATTCTTCCCCACTGACACCACCCAGAGGCTACAGAGACACAGGATAAAACAAAAAAAAAGCCTTACTTTGGCTTCCAGCATGACTTATCTTCATTATTGCAAATAACTCAAATCTGTATTTCACCAATACCATTCCAAGACTGCCACCTAAAGAGATTTTTCTCCATCTGAGCTTCTTGCACAGCAATTCAAGCCCACAGCAACTCCAGTGCTACTCCTCCAGGAGTCCAGCTCTGCTTCCACGCAGAATTTGCACAGTAAGAATCACAGGGCTGCCATTTTGAGCACTCTGGACACACTTTGAGTGTCTTTATCTCCACAAATAAAGAAGTAAAACAATAGAACATTGTATTCAAAATGGTAAAACATACTTGTTACAGCTATCCACTTTTTTTTCAACAACAGTTAGCTTTGTTAAGCTGTCACATCACTTCATTTTCTTACCAAAAAGAGTTCACCCCAGTTGCCTTGCAGCCGAAGTGACAGAATGATGGGCTGCATAAGGCATAATGCTGCTGTGAGACCAAGGCAGGTGACCCTGTCCCTCAGCACTGGTGAGGTCATGCCCGAAACCTTGTGTCCTCCACTGGCCTCCCCACACAAAAGAGCTATGGACTTACTGGAGCAAGGCCAGCATAGGGCCACAAAGATGAATGTGGGACTGGAGTATCTCATAGAAGGAGAGATGCTGGGACTGCTCAGCCTGCAGAAGACTAAACGTGTGTAAATACCTGATGGGATGGAATAGAGAGGAGGGAGCCAGACTCTTTCTTCTCAGTAGCATCCACTGACAATTAAAGCCCATGAAATTTCATATGAACACTTGTTTTTACTGTAAGGGTGGTAAAAAACCGGATTGGGTTGTCCACAGAGGTTGTGGAGCTTCCATCTGTGGAGGTATTAAAAAGCTGACTGGACATAGTCCTGGCAACAATGGGGCTTGGATCAGAGGATCTCAAGGGGTCTGTTCCAACCTACATGATTCCATTTATTATGGATGTTGAATGTGTAAGTTATCTCCATCCTGAATAATCATCAGAGGACAAGAAATCTGAATGATACAATACTATAAATGTAACTTACATTTTTGTGCCAAGTTAAATCGGGAAATTCAGACATAATGCCATCATATAAGGGGGAAAATGGGCAAAACAAACTGCAGCTGTATGTTAGGAATCCGGAGGGTAAAATTTAACAAGCTATGCTATACTGAAGAAACAGCAATTTTAATCCTAATCATCATACCGTGAACTCTCTTGAGTTACACTGTAAGAATTCCATGAGTCCATCTCGGGCACTGACAACCCAGAGTAGCGCGCTGCGTGTTACACGCACGGAAAAACCGCTTCAGCCTAGCACTCCATACAGGCCTCTATGCTCACTGGCAGCTTTTCCCCACCCAAGGTTTCCCCCTGGTGTCAGCCATAGTAGCAGTATTGCGGCTTTATCCAAAGGCCCGCGGTCCTGCGCTAGACATGAAGGTGGCAGGAACTTGTAGGTAGGTTAGCGGCTGGCCACGCGAACTACAGTTAGCAGAACTGTGGTTGCTGAGCTAACGCGCAACACTTCAGTGGAACGCTCCGGCAGTGTGCCTTCGCTCCCCTACGGTTAATAAACCAGCACAGACGGACGAATTTTTGGTCATGTCTCTGTCAGAAGTCACGGGCACTTCAGGACGCAGAATGGCCGGGGGGCAGTTAGCAGGGATACATCGGCAGAGCGTCGCTCCAGCGGGAATGGAACGCGATTTACCTCAGGGTGCCCCACGCCAACCGCTGCCCCTAGGCGCACCCCAGCGCGCAGCCCGAGCCCGAGCCCGAGCCCGAGCCCGAGCCCGAGCCCCAGCCCCAGCCCCAGCCCCAGCCCCAGCCCCAGCCCAGCCCAGCCCCAGCCCCAGCCCCAGCGGCCGCAGGAAGCCGCGGCTCCGCCACTCGCCCTGACACGGCCGCAGCCTCCCGCCCCCTCCCCCCTCCTCCGCCCGGGCGCGGGGCGGGAGCGGTACGGCCGCGCTGCACGCTGGGAGTTGGAGTCGGGCGTTGGCGCTTGCGCACATCCGCCGGGGGCGCGCGGTGGGGCTGGTCTCTCTGAGGAGCACGGCAGCCATTGCGGCCTCGGCCCGAAGCGAGCGGTTTCTTTACGGCCCTCAGGACTCAGCGCTCGGCGACGGTGAATGTCCGCTCCTGCTTGGCTCGCTCGGTGGCGGGAGGGCCGAGGGACGGTCGGACGCTAGGTTGAGCAGGGTTCTTGCAGCCGGGCCCTGCTGCGGGGCGGGGATGGGCCCGGCCCTCCTTGTGGGGGGGAAGCTGTTCTCGAAGGCCTCGCTGGCGCCGCGCAGCGCCGCTAGGCCGCTGCCCGTTGGGTAACCGGGGCGCGGAGGCAGCAGGCCGCGGAAGACGGCGCTCTTCGTCGCCGCATAGGGGAGGGCTGAACCTGATCGTTTAGGTCGGAGGGATGGCTGGGAGCCTTCGCGGCTTGAGGGCTAGTGTAAAGCTTTCGAGTCCGCCGGAGGGTCGATCGTCACGGGAAGGGCGGACGCTTCAGTGCCGGTGAACACAGGGAGGTTTTTTTCCGCCCGTGGAGGCGGCCGGGCCTTCCTGCTCCTCAAGAAGACGAGCGAGCAGCTGGTCTTTCGGTGCGGGCCCGTGCTTTTCTGCCCCTGTGGTATCTGGTGAGCCAATGAGCAAATGCGGTTTCATTGTGTTAGTAACAACGCGTGAGACTCTGCGTCTTTCTTGTATCGGTACAGATCTCGAGATCTCGCATCCATTGTGCTCCCTGATGTTCGCGTAAATAATACATGGACAGATCGTTTGCACATCTTATACTGTATCTGTGACGGTTTCTCAGGCAATTCCATCCACCCCATGTTTATTTATTTCTACGATTCTTGTTTTGCTATAATTGACAGCTAAAAGTATTGAGCAGCAGTTATGCAGTCATTTTATAATCTGTCAAACTTATATCGTTCCCCAGATGAGTGCTTGTTGACAAAGTGACTGTTCTTACCGTGTTTTAAAGCATGTAGTTACATAAGTCTGTCCTTCCTCTGCAAAGGCCTGTCGTGCCCTTAATACCCACTGCTGGCCTTGCCAGTGTTTGTGTGGTCAGGGTGCATCAGGGAAACAATATGTCGGAAGACTAGCTACTCTGTGAGGGAGCTGAATCAGTCCTTTGAGCTGGATTTCCATGTGGGCATAAAAATGCAAGTGAGCACAAAGGAGGAATGGTTACAAAGGGCAGCATAGGCTTTTCTAAGGGAAGAACAAAACTTCTCACGTGAAAGCAGTTAAATAGCTATCACCTCAGGACGTGATTTGGGGACAGTTTAGGCTACTCTAGGAGCGTGCTGACACACGTGTACCCCTTGCCCTGTAAGAAGGTCAATACCATGTCTTCCAGAGTTCTGGCACATCTCTGATGGCACAGTAAACCCGAGTAAAGAAGCTATTTGATAGAAACCCAGTGGGTGTTAACACGGAAGGGAAATCGCATTAATTCAAAATACTGCATCCGGATTGTCTTGAACTACTTTCACAGTTAACATGACACAGTCTGTTTACTCTGTCTGCTTTACAGCCCAGTATTGTAATACAAGGTCATGCTGTATTTTTACTCCTTAGGGCTTGGGTTCTTTGGGGTTTGTATGACAACAAGCTCAGTGAGTGAGCCAAGTTATTAATATTTTCCAGTTGCAGGAATTAAAAAAAAACCCACCTAAATCTCATAAACTGAAAAAAATAGCATACTCAAGGTAGGCAGTGGAGCTTCCATAAAGTATCTCAAATTATGTAACCTGCATTGATAGGTAGTTTTGCAAATCTTAATGTCCAAAATAGCCTTTGGTTTAGTAATTGTTGAAATCTTAATAAAACATGTTTTATTCATAATTTGTTAAAGTAAGTTTTTTTTATCGTTAATGCAAATCAACATAGTTTGGTGGCTGCCTTTTATCTTTTGAATACTAATATAACTTTTATTGCAGCAGTTCTTTCAGGTGAAAGCAAAAGTTTGACAATGTTATACTAATCACTGGAATAACAGTTTAGTTTTGGGTTTGTTTTTAACTGCTGCTAGCTAGCCCAGTAAGTTCATTGTGGAGCTTATTGAGTGTGGGGAGGTTCATGCTCTGTGATACAAAAGCTTTATTAGTCTAAGAGCAAACAAAACCATTATTTCAGCTACAAATACCCTTAAATTTATATGACTAGAAAGGACAAAGCTGAGAGTTCTGCATAGGTTCTGCTAGAAGTCAGTAAGACAGGATTTTATGACTTCTCTGGCTATAGAGAAAGGGAGGTTTAATACATATACCTGGAGAACAATAAAATTGAATTCTACTTAACTGAGATTTCTGAGATGTAAAACATGATCTTAATCAACCTATTTTAAGTTTGTTAATCTGATAAACAGTATTGGGTTTTTTTTTTTTAGCATAAGCCTAAAGATGAGTGGCTGCCGTGTCTTTGTTGGACACTTAAGCTCACGTGCTCGCGAACGGGATGTGGAGAAATTCTTCAAAGGATATGGGCGCATTAGAGAAATCCATCTAAAAAATGGATTTGGATTTGTGGTAAGTAATACCTTGTTTTCCTTTCTCTTGCTTGCAGATACTAGCTTTGCTAGGCTCATGTTGAAGGGAAGATGCTTAAGAGAGTAGTATTTCTTGTGGGAAATGGAAAATATTAATATACATTTCAGGCTGCTTTTCAGATATTAGGATTACAGTTTTACCTGGTTTTGGCTGTTTTTTTCTCAAAATCTTGGTAATATTCTAGCTACATGAAGTACATTGTCTGATCATAATCTTCCATGCATTTTAATTTTATCATTTATTTCAGAAGACAGTATAAATGTCCTGTTACAGCATTACAAAACTCAACAAAGTCTTGACCTGGGGAAAAGTTTATACAGAATCACTTATGTTCCTCTCTCAGTTCTAGCCTGCTTGGTTGTATCTCTAAGTAATGACCTGACATAAAAGCAAAGTAGTTGGCTACAGCAACAGGTGAACAGCTGTAATAGGTGCTTGCTGTTGGATTTAAGCAGCACAGCTTTTAACTCTTGTGTGGCTGAAGTAAGGCATATTCACCATTAATACATGTTCACAGGGCATATGTGTCTGTCAGACTATTAAATGATACACACTGTTCATTGGATCTTAGTTTCCTACTGCTGCTTTCTAGAGCTCTATGCTCCTAAACTGTTGTCCAAATTTTTATAGCTTTATAGATTCCCAAGTTGACTCAGGCTCAGCCAGTTCTTTAACTATTGGCTTCTGAGAGCAGAGAATTAGCTGTTCTGCAGCACCGACTTCTAACTGGAAATGCAGCTACTGCCCTCACACTCTGGCAAGCTTATATGCTGTTCGTTCTGCCATGATCAATCCCTTGGGTGAAGCTGTGGGGAAAGAATTAAACAACAGGCTTTGCCTACTTCAGTGTCATGCAAGTATTGCTTCTTGACTCTTATATGTGCTGGTTCCTGATTGCCTTGTAGTATGAGCTGCTACTCATACTACAGCTGCTTGACTGCCAATAGGTAAATACCTGCCTCATGAAGTCCAGAGATAAAAGGCTGATCTACATGTGAGCCTGAGTTTATTTAGAGTGTCATTTCCAATTGCTACTATTTCTTAATCACCTTTGCTTGAGCATTCCTTTTCTTCTTGGGCAGGACTGTTGACTCACTCAGGAGCTACTTGTGTTCAACTCCTGTACATGAGTCAGTCAACCCTCCTTCCTCTCTTCTTCCAGTTCCTAGGCAGAAGTATTTTCTTTTCAGTGCTGACTAATAAGCTTGAATAATTGTCTCATAACCCTGTCTAAAAATTTTAATTGTTCTGATGATGAATTTTTACCTAGCATCTGATCAAAACCTTCCTGACCTTTACGTGTCATACTGCCACTGTGCATCCAGCTGAGTAAAATTCTTCTATCACCTCTGTAACTGTGTTCTAGGTTTTAGAAGACTGACTGGATCTCCTTTGAGCTGCCTTTTCTTCAGGCTGAGCAAACACAGCTCTCTCAACCAACCTTTCCTTGTTCTCAAACCTTGTGATCGGTTTTGGTAGCCCTCTGCTGGTCCTGCTCCAATCTTTCTTGAGCTGGAGGGACCAGAACTGGACACGGTTCCAGGTGTAGCATAAAAGTTGCCAAGGTGGAATAATCACATCCCGTAGTCTGCTGGCTGATGCAGCCCAGGCAGGACATGGTACGCTTTAGTTGTAGTGAAGCCACATTGCTGACTTGTGCTGAGCTGACTCTCCACAAAGAGAGTCTCTTCATGTTCTTTACAGCAGAGCTACACTCCAGCCGCTGAGATCTCAGCCTGATTGTTCTATTCCAGGAGCAGGACTTCACTGTCGTCATGTTTTGTTAAAACTTGCAGTTCTCGTTAGCCTAATCTTTCAGCCTATCAGGGTGTCTCTCTCTAGTGGTTTTCCCTTCTGGTTTGTCTGTTTCTCTTCCCACTGTAGTGTCAGCCACAAAATTGGTGAGGGTCCACTCAATCTCATCATCTAGATCATTTATAAATACATTGAATAGCATTATCCTTTGCAGTACCTCACTTGTTATGGGCTGTCAGTTCATCTTTGGGTTTGGTTATTTAAAATCTGTATTTATAAAACCTCTTAAAAACCCAGGGATTTTGATCTTAACATTTTGGTGATGTTAAAAGCATGTTTCATTGTGCTTAATTGAAATAATTGCTTGATCTTTGAAGCTAACTACATTTACCCATATTTTGTAGATTTCAGCACAGAATGTTTTCAAACTTCAGACCATAAAACTAGTATGTGAAGCGAGATAGACTTGCAAACGCTCGGTTTATTAGAAACTAGCTGAAATAATGGGAGTTGTAGGTGCTAGCTATTGATACTCTTAAATGCTGGGCTTACATTAATTTTCTCAATATAATCTTTGCATCATCATGCAAGGATGTGTGATGTTTCACTTGGTAGTGAAACAGATTCCAGTGCAGAAGGAGGAAGATTGCTTAAGCCGGTATTGCTTCTGAAAGGCTGTTAATAGTTATGCAAATGCTTTCTTCAACTTGAGAAGCTGCTTCTCTGTTTTTTGTTGCTCTTATGCTGTGCTTCCATAATTTTCTTTCTCCATCCACATTTCTGGTTCAAGCAGCTGCTTGTTCTCACTGTTTTTTCTTTCCTTTCTCCCCTTGCCTCACATGGAATTGCCCCTGTTGTTCAGCCACATAACAAACCTACCTGGGAAGCTGATCTAGTAGAAAAATAAGTCTTTTCTACCCCACCTACTGCACAAAGTGTGCTGTTTTTCATCTGGATAGGTTTCTTGACCTAGTTTCCTGCAGAGCTGTACGAATAGCTTTGCCAAGAACCAGTGGGCTGGATAGTGGGCATAGGCTACTCATGCTGACTAAAGTAGCATTGCTGCCAAAAGTGAAGTGACAGATTCCATTGCAACAGTATATGAAATTGCATATTCTAGCTGATCCAGACCCATTAGGTGGCAAGTGCTGAAGAGGGGCTTATGTTTCTTTACTCTTCTTGTGCAGACTAGTGAGCTGAATTATTTCAGAGAAAAATCAGAAGGGCATGTTTGGTTGTTTTGGGGTTTGGTTTTTCTTTTCTGATTTACTGTTTCTTTGTTAATTCAGTAAGAATTGAATCACCCTCAGAACTCTTCAGAGGATTTTGGGAGTGCACTGCATTTTTTTGCAGTTGATCAGTTCATGCCATTATATAGGATTTCTGTTGTACGTAGGGCTTTGTTTTAAACTGTATGCCTTGAAGTAATCCCACACACACCTCTCTCCCAAAAAGTTTTCTGGGTATTTCTGTAATAAGCCAGGTCATTCAATTAATTTATTTTGTATAGGTCCTGCAAGTAGCTATACTGAAACAACTGAGGGAGGCAAAGGACTTTGTGGGGTGGAGAGAGAAGAAATGGTCATGAATGAGAACATATTGGTTTTCAGTCATAAATATACTAGGAATCCACTTCTTTGTTCAAAGTTCTGGCTGATAATTGCTGTAGGAATGTAAAATTTAAAAATAAAATCTTTTTTTTTTTTTTTTTTTTTTTTTTTTTAGCATTTGCATGTATGTCGTGGTTTAAGCCCGTCACCCACGAAGTTTTACTCACTCACTCCCCCTCTTTCTTCCCCCAGTCCCGGGGCATGGGGAGGAGAATCAAAAGAATGCAACTCGCACAGGTTGAGTTAAGAACAGTTTAGTAACTAAGGTATAACACAAATCACTACTGCTACCACCAGTAGTAATACAAGAGAAATACAAAGAACAAGAATACAACTGCTCACCAAGCCCGACCCAGCCAGTGCCCCCCCCCAGCAGCGAACCCTCCAATACCAAAAACCTGATCATGCCGTGCACCCCCAGTCCACCACTACACCCCTCCAAATCTCTGCTCTCTTGTTTTCACATCTTGGACATGACGTGCTGTGGTATGGAATAACCTCTTTGGTCAGTTTGGGTCAGGTGTCCTGTCTCTGCTTCCTTCCGGCTCCCCCTACTCCCTGGCATAGCATGAGGCTCAGAAAGTCCTTGGCCAGACAAAACACTGGTGTTATCAGCGCTGTTCCCAGGCCCAAAATCAAAAACACAGTGCTGCACCAGCTACCAAGAAGGAGAAAAATGACTGCTGCTGCTGAACCCATGACAATATACTATGCAGGAAAAACATGGTTTTTTTCCTTATTCTTTCTAGGAATTCGAAGACCACAGGGATGCTGATGATGCGATTTATGAACTTAATGGTAAAGAACTGTGTGATGAAAGGTAAGTGTGATACCATAATTTCGCTTTAGAACAGCAGAAGTGCTTTGTATACAAATACAGTGCATTATCTTGTGCTCTGACACCCATTTCTTTTGGCTCTGTGGTGGGATACATCTTCCATAACTTCATCTAAAGAGATTCATTGGGATCCTGGCTATATATAGTCTTACATAAGGCAAAGATGGTTTGGGATTGGAGAAGAGATGGTTTGTAGTATGGCTGACTGTTTTCTCCACTTGCACTTATTTCTCCTTCAAAGCTAACTCAAGGTCTTGTCACTAGAAATATTAATAAATTGAATTTATTTGTTATTTATCTGCCTGTTGATATCAGAAGTTGATAGCCTCTCATTCGAAATGTTGCCCTTCAGCTTGCAACAATGTGGATTATAGTCATTGTATGTTACAGTGATTTTAAGTTTGATTGTGGAAGCTGCATTTAGGTCATTAGCTTGTTATTACTTCTTTTGGTACTCTGTTTCCCTCTGTGATTATCCTTCAGCTCCAGTTGAGCAAATTCAGTTTTCAGTCTGAATTACAGACCCACGACAATTTTCATGGAAATCAGAGGGAGATGAGTGAGACAAGAGAGTACCACTGTTCTGGCTCTTTAAGAAACATCGGTGACTGTTATAAATCATTGCTTGCTTGCAAGGGCAAGATAATTCTTGTTTGTGCACATGAGCACAGTGTGCTTATGAAAGATTTAAGTCAGTGTCCAGTACCTGAAGTTTGTGTTACATTTTTATTTGCTTGTTTTATTCCTCATAAGGGTTACAATTGAGCATGCTCGAGCCCGAAGAGGGAGGGGCAGATTCCCACAACGGTTCAGTTATTACCAGTCGCAGAGTGGATCTAGGTAGGTGGTCTGGACTCTGTTACCTATTAACACAGTAACTTAAGACTTGTACTGAAATACTGTTTTCTTCCTGTGGTTGGAATTAGGGATCCAGCTCTATTTCCTTGTATAGCTTCACAAGAGGAGTTTCATGTTCTCAAATGTTGAAGGTCCATTACTATTATTTACCTCCTCTGGCTGAGTAGAATCTGTATCAGTAGAGTAGATTCATACCAGTATGAAGTGCTCCCTCTCTGTGTTGTAGTCAATACAATGGTCTTGCTTCCTGCTGTTGTGTAAATGATGTGAAGGAGTAATGCTGCAGTTAGATTGGCTGTCCTTAACACAGAATCAAGAAAAATGCCAGAGCTTCTCTTCTGAGGCTTTTGTCATTAAACTGAGCTTACAGGCTAAGTAGAGTAATGGTAGAGCAGTAGTTCAGGGTATTTACTGCCTAATCAAATTTCGTATTTCCACCTGTATGGTTAGCAAAATGCTTACTTCAGCACAACATGTGAAAGGAACTGTATTTGAGAAACAGTGCTAGGGCACAAGATATCAGCATACGCAGAAGTGTTTAAGTACCAGATAACTAACTTTTCTGACTGAGCAGGTCTCCTGTGGAAGGAAAGTCTCTGTCCAACAATGGAATCTGAAAACCAGGACGTAGCTCGTATGTAGAATACCTGTAGTGGACATGGAGTAGTTGTAGAGTTATTCACGTTCAGTGATTTGAGCCAGTGGTGAACTTTGCACTAGCTTGCAGCAGAACTGGTGAAAGTTCTGCAAATTTGCATATATAGTCTACAAACAACTACACATTACATCTTTGTACTTTATCTGTGTGAAGTATATATGTATGGAATAATTTACTCTGTAGAAACATTTCTAGCTATGGCTTATGCAGAGTAGAGCTTGGAAGGAACGCAGAGGCTTAACTGACATAAACCTCTGTTTTTGTTTCAAAGTGAGAATTGCTGCCAGTTACAAACCAGTGTCTGGAGCATCTAATTTGCATATGCAAGTATGCTAATTAGATTATTTTTTCTTTAGTGGCAGTAACCTTGATGCGGTATAATTGGTCCGAGGTCCAGGCTAAAAGTGGACTTTTAAAGTAGGAAGTGTGATTGGAGGTCCTGGGCATCTGACATTGTAGTCATGTTCATGACGTCAGACTGCCGATGCCAGACAGGAAGAGACTGCGGTTTGCAATAATGGAAAAATGAGACTCAGCCTGCCAGTTTTGGGACTCTGGGACCTCTGTTTAAATGCCTGGAAGATCTGGATGTTCTGAAAAAAATTGGGACACTTTGAGGTATGCCCTGAAATAAAATTGCCTGTGCTTCAGTGTACAAATCAATACGCACAATTCAGGATTCTGTGTCTATGGAAGGAGAAGGTGAGAATAATTTTCTCTCAGGTCAGTGTTCTTGGTTCTTGAATTTTTTGGTAGTAATACAAAGTAGTGCCATTGTTAGAATCCCGCGTTACTGATCAGAAGGCTGGCATACCTTTTCCCATAGTTCTCAGATTCCTTTGGATTCAGAATGATTAGGAATGGGAACAGAAATGACCTGCAAGGGCAGTATTTTTTCGAGAGCATCTTTAATTTTTGGTTAAGTGGAAAACATGGGCTTTAATTCAGGAACTGAAACCTGCTACTGTTGTTTCAGGGCAACCAGCTCTCATTTAACTAGAATAACAATATTTCTATCCACAGAAATACCTAATATAGGTCATGGTAGCATTTATAAATATTAACAAGAATTTAGAAACATGAACTAAGATGAGTTTAAATTGTGCCTCCGATCTCCCTGACATGAAGCAGAATAAATGCTACCAACTGAAAAAACAAGTAGATTAAAAAATGGACCAAATTAAGCTAATTCTCTCTACACTGCTTACATTCTACTAGGCACTTATTTCAGTATATCTAGAAAAAATGGCAGCTATATTGACTACGTTGGTATAAATTTCTTCATTAAAATCCTTTTCAATCACTTTGTAGCAGCTCTCTTCTTGTAGTGAACTCTTAATTGTATTCTTGACTAGGTAGAGTCAGATCTGCAGTTCAGCAACAAGGAAAATACTTAAATCTCTTAAACTATAGAAAACATCAGACTTCCTAAGTTCTAAATTTGTTACACTGGAGACTTTTTCTTTTTTTGTTTCCCTCTGAACTCTTGTAGCCGGTATGGACCTCCTGTTCGTACTGAACACAGGATCATAGTTGAAAACCTTTCATCCCGTATCAGCTGGCAGGTGAGTGAACATCTTTTTTTCCACCTTATTTTCTTACCCTGTAAGTAGACTGTTCTCAGCCAAATTTCTTAATAAAGCCATCATAAATATTTAACCTGAATTTAAAAATGTGCAAAAAATCCCCAGTGATTGCTAAAAATTAGCATTTAAACACTTAAAGAAGCCTTTCGTTTCACAGCTGTGCAGGTAGTTCCATAATTATATTTTGTAGGTGGGAACCAATTCTTGCTTATTTGTGTTTACCAACTGATAAAAACTTTCCAAGACTCTAGATTGTTTCTAAACTATTGAAGTATAGCATCCCTTCAGACTATGTCACCCTTTTGTACTGTTTCACCTGGAAGTGCATGCCTTTGTTTTTGAGTCAAACTTCCCGTATTTTCTTATGCTTTGCAAAATACTTTGGTAACGTGATGCATGATTGAGAGTATGGTAATAATCATCTCCTTTAGTTGTGTTCTGAGTAGTATACAGTCTATAGAAAGCTTACTTTTTAAAGGCACAGCAACAGATGCTATTGACAGAAGGTGAGTGAATAGTGGATATTAGTCTCATTCATTAACCTTAATATTCTTTGACTAAAGAGTTCAATTAGGTTACTAGAAGATGCAGTAGAACATGTTGAATGTTCAAAGCCTTGGTCTTGCAGCTACATCCACATGAGGAGGCTGTTTGGCTTGCCTGGAGCTCCATTGATGTGTTTCGTAAGAGCTTGGGTACAGTCCATGCAGATAAACGGTTGAACTAGGTTTGTTTATCTTCTGCATGACAGGTTCAAAAGGTTCATAATTGTACAGTTGGGTTAATTATTGAATAACTGGAGAAAAGAAAACACCCAACTTCTGAATTTTGGTGTGATGAGCAAGTGGATTTAATCTGTATACCTTCTGGGTGTGCTATACAGTGATGTATATGAAGAGATTGTTATAAAACACAGGACTTGGAAACAACAGTAGGGACCAGAGAAGTAAGCCAGAATGGAGTGTTAAGGAGAGCAAATCCTATAATGCTGTTTCAGGTTAAATTCATAACTTGGGGTGGGGGGAAATTAACATTTCTGTAACTTTCTTGTGAATATTTATAATGGCTTTATGTGTACTTACTATTTTAGACTGAAGCCCACCCAATTCACATTTCATACTGATGAATCTTTAGGATCCTAATGAAATGTTTTAATGACTCTTAAATATATGATCAGTTAGCATAAGAGACTTGACTTCTTGATACCTGCCTAAATAGAAATCATTTGAAGCTAACCTCCATATGCAAATTGCACTTAGTTTTAAAGCTGTACTGCTTTGATACTGACTATAGTACTTTTAACTTCTTGTAACTATGCTACTGACACAACAGATTAAAATAGCTAACACATTAACAGTAGTGGCACTGTTCCCTCTAATCACTGAGCTCCTAGCAAGCACAATCGATACGGAATCTTGCTTTAAAACCTACACGCATATTTCATCTTTGGTTCTCCCCATGCTTTGAGAACTTCTATCTCCTTTAAAGGTTATTGTGTTGGGATATTTAACAAACAAACCACAAACAAAAATTATATTCAGATCAGTTTCATCAAATTGCTGTCTGTATTGTTATCAGATACTCTTACATCTGATTAGCAGACAAACTGTCAGAATTCTCCTTATTTTAGCAAACATACATTTCTGCATGTTTGGAGCTTTCCAACCACCCTCATTAGTTCTTCAGTATTTGTGATTTTCAAGCAGTTGGGAAAAGTAGACCTGTGTTACATCAAGATGTAATTTTTAATACGTGTTTTTTCTACTTACGGTTGTCCTACACCTTATTTTCCTTAGCTGCTAAGGACAACAGCACATTTTGTGCTGTTTAAGGTGAATCACAACAGTAGACTTAGGATAAAAGTTGACTGTTCCACTGGTTAAGTAAAACCAGGTAACTTTCAAACATTCCTCTAGTAATAGCGAATATTATGAGCTTTCATAGCACATGCAGACTTACTCTTTTTTGAGCAGTAATGGTGGTGTCTTAATCATGGTGGCATTATTATTGCAAGTGCTATTTCATGACAATGATCCTTAGGATTCAGTGTATAGTCTGGCAAGTCTGGGGGGAGCGCCCTCAGTTTTAAAGCCTATTTATTGAATTAGAAAAGAAAGGTAGATTAACATTTTCTGACTTCCTTTTGACTTATCAGTCCTGGTCCAGTGAAGCTCTTGTTGAGTTGAGCAGAGCCAAAATTTTGTTCTTCATCTCTAAACAAATATACCAAGGTTGAAGTAATACTTTTAATGGTGCTGTAGGGCCTATTTTCCATATGCTGTTAAGGTTTCTTTTTGTTAAGTGCATGTGAAACAAAGTCTCTACTAGTTTGCATATGCCAGTTTTTAAAATAAATCTGTTGAATTTTCATTAAAAGAGTAGGTAAAACTAAGTCTTCTTATATTCTACAGCAAATGCTCTAAAGTTTTTCTTGGCTTTTTGTGTTGTAGTCTTTTCTTCCTTAAGCATATTTCTAACCAAGTGCATTTTGAACCTCTTCTAACAACCTTGATTTGGTTAACCCTCGGTTTTCTGGTGTGGAGGAAAAAGAACCAAAGATTTGGGGGTTTTCTAGTGGCTGAAATTCTAGGGTTTGGCCTGTTCTGAATTTTCCTTTTGGTTCCTATGACACTCCTGTTTTTTGGCAATCTAGATCTTGGTTTGCCTGGGTTTGATCTCGATTGGCTAGCACAGATCATCCTCGGGTTCTTTAGCCACTTCTGGAGACTATGTCCAGTGCTTTCAGGGCCTCTGGTACCTCCGTGAAGCGTATTGCTATGAGCCATCACTCTGCCTTTCTCATGTAAGAGAGTTCCTCTTGGCCAGCTAGGTATTGGACAAGCAGCTCTTTGCTTAAGGTACCTTCTTATATCATCTGCCACTTGTGGTGTGTTGCGGTGAGTAGTCTGGGATTATAAAATACCAGATACTTTTTGGTAAAAGTACTGCTTTAATTTATACAAATGTTTAGCTTCTTAGTGACCTTTTACATTGTTTGTTTGTACTTTATCCTGTTGCTGAGCAAGTAATTTTACAGTGTCTGTGTGTTTAGCCTCTATTAATTTAAATACAAGGGTGTCTATTGACATAGCACTGTAGTGTGACTGATACTTAAGAAAAATCCCCTTTGGAAAATTATTAATTATATAGTAAGTAACTACACTTTTTTGCTCGGAATTTTGCTGTGACGTTGGGGGAGGTGACCGTACAGAATGAATTTGTCTACATATACTGGATTGTCCTTTAACTGGGGCATTAGTCAGGAAAATCTGCATTTAATACTCATTTTTCCATCTGTAATAGTTCTGATTTCAGTGCATATGTTGGTATTTTAAGTATTGCATTATGTTTTCAGAACAGCTGGTTTTGGGATGTAGGACAATTTTAAAAGCAATGTTTTAGTCACTGTGGTTGTAAAAATAAGGGGTCCTTTTATGCAGCTGCTATTACATAGGTTGTTTCAAAAACTTCTAAATGATGTGTGTGTTTATATAACATAAACATTAAGCTGTTAGAAGGGAGAGTTTTAGGGAGGTATTACTTGCTGCTAGCTGACTCATTTGTGTCCTGTTTATGGCTAAAAAGTTAACTTTCGCTGCAGGACTTGAAAGATGTCATGAGGAAGGCAGGGGAGGTCACCTATGTGGATGCTCACAGAAACAACAGGAATGAAGGGTAAGTTCATTTTGTGTCTAAATCTTTATGATAACCAAAACTGTTAAAGGCAAGATTATCCTTGTAATATAAAAGGAACAAAACTTAAATCTGTGGTGTGGCTTAGATGCTGAAATTTCTCCAATTTAGAAATAAAGCAGTCAGTAAATAGGAGCTCAGAAATGGTATGGAACTCAGTCTCTACTCTCTACCATGAACACTGTGTCAAAGCAGAAAGGGAAAGGAGAATACAGTTTCAGCAGTTGAGTTCTGCTGTCTTTAACTTAGGGTTATTTATGTATAATCATTTATGATCTAACTCCTGAGGCTAAAGTACCTCCTGTCTGTGGCCACTTTGCACTGTTTCAGCAAATCGTGGGAAATTAGTGTAACCAGTCTCTGTAGGGAATACCTAGCTCCCTGCTTTCCATTCTTAGTTCTGCAGCCTAAAGGTCCTGCATGACAAAGCAGGAAAGAGGAGGGAATTATGACTAGAGTGTCTGTGCTGGAAGAACAGTGCTCTAGAGCTACTGCAAGCAAATGCTACTTAATTTTTGTTTGGGTTGTTGTTTGGGGTTTTTTTGAGAAAACAAAAAGACCAAGGGATTTTTCTATTCACTGTTAAAAACCTGAAGAGGGCAGGAGAGCCTGCAAGTATATTTTGATTCTTGGACAGCTTTAGAATGCAGTTTAGTGGAGGATTGAAAGGTATTTCCTCAGCTGGTGCAGGTATGTGGAGCTTTCTGGATTTTCTCCCATCTCATTGCAGGTGAGGGTTCTGGTAATGTTTAAGAAGATGTGAAAGGTAGCGATGGCTAAGTCTGTGTCATGTTTTCTTGTTAACCACGTTAAAAATCACCTTTCAGAAGATAAAACATCAAGCTGTGAATCAACAGATTGAAAGAAGCCCAAACTTGTTCTTTCTGCCTTTTCAGTTTCTCTGAAACGTCTTGTTTTTCTCTTGATGGTATACAGGGTTGTGGAATTTGCATCTTACAGTGATATGAAGAGTGCACTGGAAAAACTGGATGGCACTGAGCTGAATGGACGCAGGATTAAATTGACTGAAGATCACAGAAGGCATAGGTATGTCACCTGACCTGATAAAATTCTGCTAAGGGCATGGATTTGCGAAGCACCAATGCCAAAGCTTTATAATCTAATTCTGTGGCTCCAAGCTAAATACCACTGCACAAGAGCACTTCCTAGCACTGTAAACAGATTTAAATAAGAACAAATCTGCTGAAAACAGGCTAAAGAGAACAGAGTAAGGAGAGTTTTGGCTTGGTTTGGTTTGTGGTTTTTGGTGGTGTTGGTGGTGGTTTTTTTGTTTTGTTTTGGGTTTTTTTTAGAATCATAGAGTCATAGAATAGGTAGGGTTGGAAAGGACATTAAGATCCAACCCTCCCACCATGGGCAGGGACAGCACACAGTAAACCATGTCACCCAAGACTGTCCAACCTGGCCTTGAACACTGGCAGGGATGGAGCATTCACAACTTCCTTGCACAAGATTTTTAGATAAAACTTGGTATTTAAATGGAAAAAAAATATTCAAAAGCCTTTTAATTTAATGGAAGCTGCTTCACAGTCCTGTGAAACATCTCTCAAATTGTGAAAGCCAACTTTCTCATGAGAGTAAAAGTGGTGAGCTTGCTTGCATTATTCCCAAAGTAGTTCTGCCATTTAGTCGTTAAAAATCCATGTTAGCTGCAGCTCTTTCATTGTTTTAATTAAAAATAAATCCATTTCTTCTGATGGAAAAAGGGACACGTAGCTAGAAGAGGTGTTAAACTCCCAGGCCTTAAAGTGTGCTGGTGTTCCATGCTTTAGAGACTCTTTTAGCATCTTGAAGGAAACCCTTACTAATTTACATGGGTGTTTCTAGAGACAATACCCTAGATTTGAATTTCCATTTTGGGGCTTTTCTTGATAAATGGCTAAAAGTTCCTCCCCTCAGGGTAGAGGAAGGCATCTTTTATTAGGCAGTTTAGACTTTGCCAAGCTAGCAGTGAATGTCAAGGCTAGCAGCTCCTGATAGCAGGGAATATTAAGGTTAGCCTTGGTCTAAGAAACTGTGATGGAGCATAACAGAAATCTAGCAGGACATTGAAGTAACTGAACACTGTGCCTAGTGCATTCAGGTGTTCAGATGGATGTGCTGGGCATACAAAGTAGTTTGGAATTTAAACACGGAGTATTTTAAATTTAGTAGGAGGTGAGACTACAGCTTTCAATTGTGTTTCTCCAGAAGCAGATCACGATCAAGGAGTTACTCAAGATCTCGCAGCAGGTCCAGGTCTACAGGATCTTCTAGATCGGACAGCCGGTCCAGGTCCAGGTCAAGATCAAGGTCCAGGTCCAGGTCTCGCTCTCGATCCCGGTCCCGATCTCGATCCCGATCTCGTTCTCGCAGTCGTACACCTAAAAAGAGTTACTCCCAGAAAAGCCACCGCTCCAGCTTGCTAGCTTCTTCCCCATCTCCCTCTGCTTCTAAGAGAAAATCTCGTTCTAGGTCGAGCTCTGCTCATAGCCGTAGTTAACCTGCTTTTAGAGATGTCTTAATGCATTTAATTTGATTCAAGTTTCTTGAAGACTTGAGGCAAATTGTACATGAGAACTGGGAGGGGAAGAGTTAACATGATGAAAGGGTAACCTCCTCTTACATTGCCAAAGTGCCTGTCATCAAATAGGCCATCTCTGTGAGGAGGGGCTCTCAGCTTTCTCCTTTCAGTGAAGTCTGGAGTGGGAAGTCGCCTTTATTATTTTTTCCCTGCTATTAGTAAACATTTCTATCATAGATATATTACATACACATAATGCTGAGGTAATGGGATGAGACAATATGCTGCTTTCTCCCTTTCTTGTTCTACACTTCCCCCCTCCACCTCCAAGGCCTTTGACTTCCAAAATATTATGTTAGCTTTTGTCCTTGGTATTAAGTCCGAGAACAGGAAGTATAGATTTTATTCCTTTAAAGTTCTGTGGCTACTTTTCTGTGTGAGGATGAATGGACCAGCTGAATTTAGTTTAGAGTTCATTTTTTTTCCCCCGTTGCTTGGCTTAACAGGCTGTTTAAGTTCCAACTTTTAAATGACCTTGATAATATGTTTAATTTGATAAAGACGTTCAGGAATACACATTGGTTAGTTGAATGTTGCTCATTTGGATAGTGAACCAATACAATGTTAAGCAGTAATGAAAGCTGGAATTTCCCATTAAAATGAGACATACCATCTGGATGTCAGGACTATTGGGAATCCATTATAATAATTTTCCAGTAATTCAGTAGTATGTGGTATTGTATGTAGAGGCCTTATTTGACAGGTGACTCCATAAAACTGCACAGAAATGTCAATATGCATGTCCATGTTTTTGATGTTTATAAAAGTGACATAGCTTTCATACCCAAAAGTATGATACTGAATAATGTGTGTATGACCAGCATTAGTCTTGATGGAAAGAAAGGTTCTTTTAGTAATGACAGCAGCAAAAAATCCCAGGAAAATTGTAGTCAGTTGTGACAGAAAAAGTGAATCGTGTTAAAGCATAAAGAGGGTAATTTCTTTACATCTCCTGAATGCAGAGTTGTTCTGATTAATAGAAATTTCCACTGCAAATACTGTTTGTTCTTATAATTTGGAATTAGATATTTTTTTTTTAGCTTCTGTATTGTTAAAGAAGGGAAACATTTTTGGAAAACTATGTAAATTAATCCCAAAGTCTTACGTGTGTTTAAATGTACCATTCCTAATAAAATAAAACCTTTTTCTGGCTTACTCTGCTATTTTGTTCAGTAATGTTACTGTGGCTGTTGTTCACTTCATAAAATCTCGCAAGAATGATGACAGTAAAATTTATTTGAAGTCGTAGCCATGTGGCAGCAAGCAAAACGTAAACTAGAAACCAGTTATGACACAGAACAGATGCTGCCTAATAGGGGGACAGGATGGGATTTTACTGTCATGGCCATCAGTGGCTATTTGAATGGATGGCACATTGTAGTCTTTCTGCACTCCTTGCAGCCAGTTTTGTGCAATACCTTCTTGTCTACCAGTTCAGCAGAAGAACCAACAGCCAAATGGCCGTAGTTGTTGGAGTCTTTCTATAGGTAAAATCATTTGTCACTTTTGAAATACAGTTCCAGAGGTTATTACCTTGCCCGAACTACTTCTGTTCATCTAAGAGTTCAGTGCTGACACCCTTCCCTAGAGCAAGTTAATGCTAATCGTGTTCTTTCATGTTTGGCTTGATGGATCTCAATATGCCAGCAGTTCAGAAAGTCTACAAGGAACAAATGGAACTCACTTTGCAGAGGAATCTTGCTAGCTGTGACTGCTGGGAAAGCTGGGGTATGCTCAGCTGTGTTAAATGTCAGTGTTGCTTGCTTTGATATTTGCTACATTATCAAAAAATCCCAGAATATCCACTGCCTTGCCTGGTACCTTTGAGATTGGCAAAGGCACTATCGGAGACCTTGAATGCATCTGACCACAGCATGCTTACCTTGCAACTTGTTTAAACACAGACCTAATGCAGATGTTGTAAACTGTATTCTTGATTCTTTCCTGTACAATGTCATTTCTCTTCCATAATTTTGTTGATTTAGTCAGCAGTAACCAGCCTTCCCTTCCCACCCACATACCTTGAGGTTATAAGAAAGTTTATAATTGTTGTGATTGCAACTATAAATAAATACAGCTTATTTCTGAGCCTAAAGCCCGCCCTACCCATAGAGTTGTGTTGCTATTAATACTGGTTGGAAGTACAGGGGGGGGTAATTTATTTTAAATTGTATGATCGAACTGACAGTGGTTTAGTGTAGAAACACCCATTTTGGTGTTTCTTATCTGTGCTGGTTTAGTAGTGGTTTAAATGTCTTTGCCAGGACAGTTGCATCTAAGTTAACTGTAGTACTGGTTTCTAAATGTAGCAACAGGTAACTAAGGACTGCAGATTGTAGGTGGTGTTACCAGTGCGACACAATGGAAACGGACTTCTCACTTACATTTTTACATGTTTTTCAAGGTGCCAAGCAAGATACACAAAGGAGTTTAGGTGAGGAAAAGGTGAGCTATTCAAGTACTACGAATATTTAATCTGATCTTTCTCTGCAGAAAGGTTTGTTTATGATAGATGTGAACTTGGCAGCTTTCTCAATGTTTATTTGAAGGGCAAGGACAGGAACCTTCGAGAGCTAAACAGTTTTCTTAAAGGAGAGGTTGAGTCCCTGGTTACTAAGCTCTGAATTGTTTCTTTTGGTATATTAATTTTGGTGCCTGGAGAAGTAATGGATTTCAAAGCCCAAATTTTTACTTACTGTGAACGTGACTTTTTTCCTGTGGCTTTTTCCATGTCAAAAAACCTGAAGCCTTTAACATGTACTTGGGGGAGAAGGTGGAAGAGTGGTATCCCCTGCTCCCCGTTTCCTGCTGTGTCACCACTTTTTTTTCCCTATTTTCTTAAAGAGGACAGACTATCAATAACAGGTTGGATTTTTTTTTTGCCTTCAGGGAAAAAAAAGCCCAACAAAACCCCACAACAAAAACCTCAAGCCTAAACGTCAGGACTATCACACCAGGAATTATAACAATTTCGCTCAGTCTTCAGCACAGCCCTGTTAATACACAGTAGAGTTAGAAATGGAAACTACTGTTTTCATTGCAGTTTAAAGTTTTGTCCTCACCTGATGTGTAAAATGAGCTACAACTATGTACACTTAATTGCTTTGATGAAGGACAGCTCATGCCACTCTAAAGTTGGTCATGTCTGACCTCAACTTGGAGCAAACCCAGTCCGGAATTTGTAGTTTTAGGGCATTGTGAGTTGGTGCAAGGGGGTTCAAAGGACAGTTAAGCAGCATGGATAAAATGCTTGGTGGTCAGCAAGTGTAGGAAAGTCTTGAGAGGGAAGGAGATGGACTGGGGCAAACAGAAGCTGTGAAGGGCAAAAAAAGGCCAAGAGGGAGTTTGAGTTTTGACAGGTGTCAGTTTTAATGTCAAGACTGGTACAGATAGTCCACAGAAGGGAATACAGCCTTTATACTCACAACAACAGTTGAAATCTAGAGGTTTCTTCCAGCACTTACCTGGAGATACACAAATGTGGAGCACATGTGCTTGCTTGTTTACCTTAATATTTGGTGTTCTGCTGAAGAGCAAAAGGTCTAAGGGAATCTAAAGTGTTCCTGTGATAAAATAGCATCTACAAGTCTGGTAGATGTCTGGCTAAGCAGATGTAGACTTGCTTGGTAGACTCTTTAGGGAACACATTATCGCTGAAACTTGGCTGAACTACTGTCATGGTTTTAACTCCAGACAGCACCTGAACACACACAGCCACTTGCTTGCTCCCCTCCATGGGATGGGGAAGAGGATCAGAACAGTAAAAGTGAGAAAACTTGGGGGCTGAAGTAAAGACAGATTAATGGGACAGAAAAGGAAGAAAATAATGATTAGAAGCATTAGCATATACATAACAAGTGATGCACTCACTGACTGATGCCCAGCAAGTTCCTGTGCAGCAGCAGCAGCCACGAGCCAGCTTTCCCCCCAGTTTGTAACACTGAGCATGACATCACAGTACGGAATATCCCTGTGGCCAGTTGGAGTCAGCTGACATGGCTGTATCCTTTTGCAGCTGCCTGTGAAACTCCAGCCTTCTGGTAGGTCATGCAAAGCTGAAAGACTAAGGACTAACATTACTTAACAACTCCTGAAACCATCAGTGTTATCAACATTATTGTCATACTAAACCCAAAATACAGCTCTGTACCAGCTAGTAGGAAGAAAATTAACTCTGTCCCAGCCAAAAGCAGGACAACTATTAATGTATTTCAGAAAGCAGATTATTTTAGTAATAGAATACTTTTAGATTGCAGTGGAACAAAGTATCTGTATCAGGTGCTTTAGTTCCAACTTTACAGAGCACAGGAATGCAAGCGCCTCTTTAAAATAACCATAAATAGACTTCTTTAATGTATTAAAGTCACATCTTTTACAGGCAGCATGTTCCAACATCTGACACTTCCCATGAGAAAGCTAGGAATCATCCTTTCCAACTGGCAGAAAGCTGCTGGTTCCAGCCCTGCAAAGCTGAAAGGAACAAAGCTCTGAAGTAATGATACATCCACAAGTAAATCTGTCATTACTCCCACCTTTATTCTGCTAACTTGATCCTTGAAAAACAGTTCTCTCAAGTTTCTCCTCAGCAAATGGAGGTGGCATAAGACAACACAATTGTCAAATTTATATTAGATTCAAAGGTTCCACTTGTACATTAAGGGTGCAGTTGGGCAATATGGATGATAGAGCTGCTCTAGAGCAGCTTGCTGCTGGCAAGACAGGCTGCTGTCCCTGTGCCTGCCCCTTGCTCATCCTGTCCTCCAGAAGCCAATTCAATTACATCACAAAATTGGTACTCTGGGTCCCTTACAATACTGCTTTTTCCAGTCCTCCCTGGGAGGGAGAAGCTGGAATTAGGACCTGGGGTGTAACTCCCCTGTGATCCTTCTGTTTGCCTCCCTCAGAAACACTGGTATGCTGGTTTTCCTGACTTTATCCCCCCATTCTGTTCTCCAAGCAGTCAGTCTCCAAACACACCACCATCAGTCTCCTGCCCAGCATTTCTTGTGCTTCTCTTACCATAGGACATTTTCATCCCGGGGGAAGCCTTATGCTACGGCAGGTAACTGCTTGCAGCACAGGACACAGCTGGAAATAGATCACTGCAATTAGTTGCATTTTGGTAACCTGCTACATCCCATCCCAAAATTAAGAGTATGTTATCTGTGATGTTAGTGGCACTTGTTATTAATTACATTTTTATCCAATTAAAACAGAGCTCTTCATCCAAGGGCATCCCAGCAGTTTGTGAAGATCAACTTTATTCTACCTGGCCACATCACGGCTCTGCTTTACAGATGAGAGAAGGAAGGCGAGTGGGGGGTTATTTGCTGCGGGGGCAGAACGTGGACGTGAGCGCGGCAGGGCGTCCCCGCAGAGCCCCCACCGGCCAGGCCCGCGCCGTCTATGGGCTGTGCTTGCTGCCGCAGCTTGTGCAGCCACGAAACGTGCGGATCCCGAGTTTGCTCCGGCTCGGGAGAGATAAAAAGGGTCTCTTTCAAAACTCAGGCGAGGTTGCAGCGCGCTTCCCAATAGGAACAATGCCTCCGGAATCCGCACCCGCGTGGCCCTGCCGCTGCTCTAGCAGAGGGTCCAGGACGATGAGTTCCGAGGTGGGAAGCTCTCCCCGCCGCCCGCTCCTGCTGCACCCCGATCTTAGAGCCGAGTGCTGTACAGTTCCTAAGGGGCTTTAGCTTCCTTACCAGGGTTTTGAAAGCGTGTAATTTCCAGTCTGTTTCCTTCATTCCCCCTCCTCAGCCATTTCTCCCTAGAAGACGCAGTGATCTGTGCATACAGTACTTGAGGGCCCGTTTCCCATTGTTACCAGCCCTGCAGTCGGTTAACCCTCCATCCCCTCTCTTTGCAAACCTACAAGAGAGTCGTTAGCCCATCATCCTGGGGGTGATTTACCGGAACAAAAACATTGATTAGCTGACAGTTACGCCTGAAAGAGGGCTAAAGCCGGGACAGTGGCACAAGTGGAGTGCTCTATGCCTGTCCCCTTAAAGGGGGGACACAGAAGAAACCCTGACTTCACATAAGGGAGCCATTCAGGCCTTGGATAGAGCCAGAACCAAGAGGAAAGTGCAAGAGTTAACAGGCTGGGGGGCTCGGTTAGAAACAAGGCCAAATTATATGCTGTAGTGAAATACTAGCTAAAGGCAATTCTGTATGTCTGGGTAGTCTCGAGATGTTCAAAGGACAATCAGTGCTATTGATTTGCTGGGTCCATGACCATGAGGGTGTGATGAGGGAAAGAAGAGCGCATGGTAAAACCTGCTCTTCAAGATTAACGAAGGGCTTAAAATAAAATACAGGGTTTCACTGGTAATGAATTATACTTTTGTGTTGTGTGATGGCTTTTTCCTGTAACCAGGGATGAATGTCTTCTGCCCCTGCTCTCTCCTTTTGTGCTCTAGAAAACACTTGTGCTGTGTGGCCATTTAGCAGCGGCAGGTTGACCTGGAAAGGTGCGGATCAAGACGCCTTAGAGCAGATGTTTCAGTTCTGACCAAGAATTGTGTGTATGTAGGTGTGATACATCACCCGAACATCAGGTTCATCAGGACCCTACATGCACGCTGGATGTGTTTAACCCAACAACCAGCTCTCTGGTGTCCTAAGGCAACTGATTTTTCCTTGCCTGTCAAAGACCCATGGGTATTACTTTGTGGTTCATAGAGGTAAGACATGACAGGACACTCTTTCAGCAGAAGTGAGCACCTCTTAGTAAAGCTAAAGAGCATTCACTTAAAAAGTGACATGCTCCCACTGTAGAGCCTTGAAAGCAGAAGTACCCCAAACTGCTGATAAATTTGGGCCAGATTTTAGTTGATTGGTACGGCGGTGGTGGTTCAGTGTATGCTGGCTCTGCAATGCCTGGAAACAGATGTAAAGAAAAGATATACAAAGAAAGGAAACTGAGTGAAATCTTTGCATTTCACATCTACAACTGAAAGAATTATTCCTCAAACTCAGTGAATGGGACTGTAGATGTAGGCCCCATTCACCACTGTTAACTTCGGGTTGGAATATCTCTTAAATGCCTCAGGATATATGGGAAGTCCAGGCCAGCAACATTCCAGAGGCTGGACAGAGCTCCCTGAAGCAGGCTGTGCCATGGCCTAGGCCTAGGCCATGGGCAGTCCGCTCTTCTGCTGGTGCTGACCACCAGAGAATAGGTATCTGGCTTCTCTAGGCAGCCTTGCCCTTCCATGCCCCTGGCCAAAGGTGGAATTTACTGTAGCTGGAGTTAAGCACATCTAATGCTTCAGCCTGAAGTGTTGGGTTTGATTGCACTTGGCTTTGTTCCTTCTCTTTTTCCCAGTAAACTTTCAGATCACACTGTCTGTTTAACAAAAAGTATAAGCAAGCAGCCCTGCAGTTTCTTAGACACATGGCCATTACCATGTTCTCTGCATCGCTGCCAGCTCCTGTGAATGCCGAACTGAAGTGTTGTGTTGTGCTCAAAAATAGAAGTTTCTTCTTGTTTAAAAAGCTTCTGCGTTCTTTTCTTTCAAATTGTCACAGCCCATTTCTAGCACTGTCCAAGAATCACTACTGATCATACAGACTGCTCTTTCAGGTTCACCAAAATGCTGGCTGCAAGCTTTCTGCCCACACCTGCCCTCCGTTTTGTTTCGGTTTGCTTGACCTTTACCCAGTTATGGCACTTGTATGGTCTAAAATCCACATTTTCTGCTCATTGTACCTACTCTCCTGAACTTCTTTTAGTCCAGTATCTTCTACCTCTTATCCTGAGGCACCAAAATGATCAGACCATGCAGTATTTCTCAGCCAGGACAGATGATACTCAGTAACTCCAGATTCCGAATCACTCAGTGAACACCTCAGACCTCACAACTCTGCGCGGCACTTTCCTGCCCTACATTTTTCTGTACTACCTGAACACCGCTAACAGCTGTATGCAGGAAAAGAGCGGGGTGAGTGTGGTTTATGCTCGTACTCATGGTGAAGACGTTGTGATGGCAGCTGGTGCTCTATCCAAGGAGGGTCTAAAGCTGCCCCATGTGCTTCTTCACCATGGCAGCACAGATTACCAACAATGTGGCTCGTACAGCACATCAGTAAGTAGATCTGAGGGCACCTGCGGTGAGTCCCAGAGGGAAGTTTTAGCACCCCTTATTATCAGATGGTTCCCATGAAGCAAACGGGGCTACTCACAGCATGGCCCTGCTTTCAAAGCGTACACAGCTCCCCAAGAGCTCTTGCCAAGAGCCGGCGCACCGAGAACATGAGCACAGCCCACCCCTCTGCTGCCATGGCCGTGCCGCCCTCGGGGGGCGGGCAGAGCCCGGGTAGGGCCCCGGCAGGGCTTGTCCCCGCCCTGCCGCCGCGCAACCCCCAACGGCCGCCATTTGCGGCACGGCTGCCGCCGCTGTGGCGCAGGTCGGCAGGGCCAGCAGGTGGCGATGTGGCACTGCCTCAGGGAGATAAAAGCCCTTTCGAGAAGCAGCTTGCCACATCCGTCCTAAAATAGCCCTTGTGATGCGAACCATCGCTGTGATGGAAACAAAGCACGCACACACACACACAACCATAACAACACCCTGACTACAGCACGGGAAACTCCGTCTTGCCTCCCTCGTGTGGTTTCTGCACACTCATCTGCCAGGGGAGCGGAAGGAAAAGGGAGGGGGGAGCTCAAAAATCAACTCGGGCTGAGGCACGTGCAGCTCTCTCAAAGGACCATGCAGATGCCGTGTGTCCCATCCCTCCGACTCCCTGGCACTGCCTTAGGCCCTTGGAAGTCGTCCCCCCCCCATCATGAGGGCCACCCTGAGGACTGACCTGAAGGGCTGTGGACCAGCCACAGCCTCGGAGTAGCTCCCCAGATCCCACAACAGCTTCTGAAGGACCCAGAGGTACAGCTTCACCAAGGGCCCAAGCTGCTCACCTTTGTGAGCCTGGCGGAGCGAGGGAGGCAGATGGAGAGGTTGAAGTAAGATCCAGATACTAAACTGCAACGGTAAAAACCACAAACCAACCACCCAGGAAACCTACACAGACTGCTCTTGAGAGTGGTTAGCAACGCTTAGCAAGAACTTACAAATGCTCCTCTTCTGCACCAGACTGAGAAGTGTAAAACTGTGTGCTGAGGAACCAGGAACCCCTCCATCCTCCTCACCACACTTGTGTACCCACGAGAGCTGCCCAGGGCTGGGGCTGCATCCTTCTCCTCCCATGGCCCTGTTTCTGGCACCAAATGTTGCCACTCCCCCAAAGGAGTCTGGTAACAAAGAGTCTGCAGGAAATAGCTTTTGTCTTGGTCTGGAGAAAACTTCTTGCTGTCTAGGTGTGACTTCAGAGCAGAATGCTTTTCTGCTGTGTTCCACCACGCAGAGCCCTGAAGCAGCCCTCTCCTAACAGGGCTGTTATTCCCTGGAGCCTGTCCTGGGGGCTGGCTGGGGGCTCTTTCCCCAGGTGTGCCTTTCCCTCGTCCACTTCAGAGATGTCCGGCCATTACCAAGCCAGCCCCCCAAGGCAGCCTCTCCACACTCCAGACTTCTGCCAAACTCAGGGCTCACATCAAAGGTACCCCAGGGCAGCATCCCTCAGCCCAGTGAAGAGGCCCAGTCCTTTCTCATCATCAGTCCTTTTACAGCAAGGGGATTCAGCTGGCTTTCTTGAATCACCCCTGTTACCTGGGAGTAGAATCAGGTTCTGTGAAGTGTTTCTCATTTAAGACAAGATTCCTCCCCTTAAGAGCTTGGGGCTAGAACAGCCAGACTCCAAACTCCTAGAGGAGCTCCCAGATTGCCTGGACCCCTATAGTGCAGCAACAAAGTGGTGAGTTGCTTAATTGTCTGTGGTCCAGGGAAGAATGCAAACCTCTTGTCTTGGATTTCCCTGATCCAAGGGAAAATTCAGCATGAGCTGCCTTGTCTTCCTAGTACCTGCTGGACTGAAAAGCAGGGAATACAGAAGTGCTAATGAGCTCCCAGTCAGCCCAAATTCCCATGGACATTACTTTCCCAGGATTTGGAAAGCCTTGGGCAAACAGCAGAGGGTGTTTTCAACAGTCTCCATTTCATCTGGGTTAACAGACTATTGGTTTCTCCTCAGCTTAACAGTGATGGCCACTCATTCTGAGCTCTGTTCTTGTGGACAGCACTGGCAGAACTGGCAATGCTCTTGGTCCTCCCACAGTTCATTGCTAACGTACCTCCATCATCTGACATCCACACAGTATCATTTGCCTGCTAAGAGCCACTTCCCTGGCTCCAGGGGCAAAGACATCTAAGCCTCAGACCACTCAGAAGAGTTCCCCTTTGCATCCTCTCCTCTGCATTCTGGGTTCATGTGCTTTCTTTTTTCCTCAAGAAGCAGGTTCAGGCCATTTTCAGCTCCAAGTTCTCCAAGAATAAGCATGAAAACTGAAAGGTAGTGTTTGGGAATTTTCAGGATATTCAGACAAACACTTCCTATCATTTAATTTACTGAGAAAACAAGTCCACTGTGGAAAGCTTTTCTGGTCTTGCCCCACTTCTCATTTGTGACTGAAGCACACGTAAAGAGGTCAGGGGAAGTGGCCGCTTACACCAGGGTGGGAGGGAGCTGCCTGCACTTCAAAGCTCCTGAGGTTGTCCACAGCAGGAAGGGCTGCTCTGTGATGCTGGGGTGTGAGGCAAGCCCTCGACAAGGAAACAGCAAGGCCGATGGGATGTGAAAGCTGTGAGTGTGTCAAAAGCAGGATGAAGTGTTGTAGGGGCAGCCCTATTTTTAGCCGCTTCTTGCAGAACTTTGCTAGCGCTTGCTGGAGTCAGCGGCTGCTTCCTCTTTCCTTGATGTAAGCAGCACTGACTGGGCTCAGATCTGTTTTTATTTAGCCACTCACACAACAGTATTGGCTGAAAGGTCACTCCAGCTCCTTGGACTCAAAAATACCCATGGTCAGAGTCTCCTAGGTAAGGAGAACAGAAAGCATCTGACACTTCCCTGTCTCCATTTCAGGGCTGTGAGAGGTAGAAACTGAAGCTGAGGCTGCAGAGCGTGACTCTTAGTCACATCAACGGGGGATTTTGCAATACAGCGGGTGCAGGGCACAGAGCAGGCAGTGTACAAGCAAAACTGAAGTGCTTTGCAAGGGCATTTGATTGGGGTTCTCCAGGTGCAAGGCCAGAGTATCACTGTGCAACCCTCGCTTGCCTGTTCCACTTCAGCCTGTTCGGCTGCCTGAGGTGCGTGGGACATGGAAGGGTCTAACACACCTCAGATTAGCATGGGGCATTGTGGACAGTAGTAGGTTGCTATGAATGTCCTCTGCGTGGTTCCTTTTAACATTTGTCAGTATTAAATGACTCCTATGCCTGCTGTAGGAAAATGCATGGGGAAAGGCCATTCCTGAACCAGACTAGAGAGTTTAGGCAGCAAGGCAGAAGAGCAGCCACTGGGATGGAGTGTGTGAGCTGAGATGTGACTCTCCTGTACAGGCTGTAACCACCAAGACAAGTTCCAGACTGGTTCCAGTTGTCAGGAGTTTGGATCAGTTTGACTTGCAGTATTCAATTCAGAGACAGGTCGGGAAGGACAGTGTCCAGGCCTCGGTAGCCAGAGCTTGCTGCTGGTCTCAGCAGACCTGGTCCCACTGCTTATTGGTGTAGAGGAACGAGATTACTGTAGGGATGAGAGAAAAGCACATTCGGAGCCAAAATAGATACAGTTCTGGGGCATTTCCAGAGCAAACTCTTCCCAAGCCTGACAGCTGTGAGCAGTAGCAATGGGATGAGCACGTGAAAGTCATGCTCACTCTGTGGCTAAAGAGCTTGATATGACTGAGAAGGCAACACAGAGCCCTGTCCCATACTCAAGTCTTCCTGCTATAACTCTTTCAAAACCACACATTTAATACCACTCCAGAAGCCTACTGCTCCCCAAAACCCCTCAGATATCTCTGCAAGGCCCTGCTTTGTACCTCATGTTTCATGCTGTCCTTCAGCCCTATGGTGGACACATTCATTATATACCCTATTCTTAAGCTGGATTGTTTAAGGCAGAATACACAATTCTTGAATGAGAGACGTTGATTCAGGAATGAGAAATTCTTCACAAAAGGGTAATAAGGGTAACAGGTTATTGCCAGTGCCATTGCTGTCCACGGGAATGTGCTGGAAAGTCACTGTGGCCTCTAGGTGGCAGCCCTATTGCTCATGCACCACAATGCTGAAAAATACAGAAACTGCTTCCTTTTGAAAACGGCGCACAAAGTGTGAGACAGGCCTCAGGCTTTAGTAGTTCAGAAAAAACATGGGCAGGTAATACTGCATTGAAACAAACTGGATTTGTTGGGGTTTTTTTCCCCTTCTTGTTTAAAATGAGGACTATGGATTTGATCCTCTCTGGACTCCACATTGCCTGTAATGGACCAGGAATTGTTTCCTGGGAATTGACCCTGACATTTGTAAAGTTACATGGAAATCAAAGCCAGGATGTGGTAGCTCCTTTAGGCCTCACACTTGCTTTGCCTGATGTGCCAGCAGCTCTCCTGGGGTGAGAGCCAGTGCCTCCTCAGTGCTCAGAAGGGTCAAAGGCTTTGCTGCTATACTTGACTTTCAGAGATACAGGGCTGTAAATGTCAACAGAACCTAAACCCTACTTTGCCAAAGCTATTTGTACAGTAAATTGCTTTATTGTTTTGATAAAAAAAAAATGCAGCCAGGCATTTAATGACTCCTATCCACAGCCACTCTGTGTGATTGACTTTCCACTTCAAGCTTTGACTGCTTCGCTTCTTTTTTAAATGGGGATAAAAAGGGAGAGTTAATATCCCTAATGTTGATAGACATATCATCATGCTCTTTCTATTTTAAATGAGATAAACTAGCCTTTTGAGGGAGAAGGGTCATAAATATTTATTTGTGGGAATGGAGATGCCAGCAGTGGGAATCATGGGAATCTATCAAAACTGGCTATTAGAAGAAAGTGTTAATAGATTGTCTTTCTAACTGACTTAAAAATTACTTAGTTAACCCCATTTCTGTATTTCCTGAGAACTCATAGTCATTATTTCTTCCATCCTCACTACACATTAAGAGCTAAGTAAGTGCCATAGTCTAAGAGTGAACTCAGGCTGTCTACCAGACTTTAAATTTGCTTGGTATCTAGGGATGGGAACAGTTACATGTCCAACCTGCACTGAAATCAAAAGGTGGCAGGAGGAATGCCCTTTTGTAATCCAATTAGGCACTCTGCCGACATCTTAAAGTGCCTCTATACTTGTAATTCTCCTCCCTGGACGACTTGTGGGAAGTGTGTGTCAGAACCCAGCATTACCAAAGTACACACATAAGGCAGATGACATCCACAGGGTACAGAAATGTGACATCTTTTAATTGATATTTGGGGAAATGACAATAAGATAGGAAGAACATTCCCTCAGTGTGTAATTCTGTCATGCCAGTGCCCAGCAGGAGTGATGAGCCTTGAAGTGGAGCAGGGTTGAGTTGGTTGTTGCTCAGGGCCAGGAAAGCTGGGGGGCTCAGGAATGCACTTCTCATGTTATGGGCAGTTGTCAGATCATCGTCTTCTCAGAGGTGGGTTATAGTCTTTCCAGTGCCAGGAAGGAGCAGAAAGAATAAATATATGAGAAAAAGGAGAAACAACCTTAAACATATAGGGGTTTAGGTTGTGGGTTTGGGTTTTTTTTCCCCACTTTAATAAAGCAGAAGAAAATTTGCAATAAATTTATGGTCTGATTTGGATCCTACTAATGCTCCTGGAAATCCCTTTAGTGAACTCTGGACCAGGTCCAGGAAAAGCAGGTTATTATTCCATTCCCTTTACTTTTATTCATCCATAACTGTGCCCTTCTGCATTCAATCTTGTTGTTTAGATCTTGCCAGTAGACTTAATATGAACCTCATCAGCAGTGGACCCAAATAAGATACTGGTATCAGCTGCCTCTTAACTCTGAGCCGGTCTTCCCAGAATGGTGATCTTAAAGGAGGATGCCCCTGACACAGCAGGTATGACCAGAGCATCCCAGTAGGATCTCCTATGGTAAGACCCAACTAATAGGTATGTGAGTTCTGTCTTGCAGTAAAGTGCTCTGCCAGATGGGTGAATTTAGCACACCAAAATCAGAACAGCTCAATAAAATGGTTTCTGCATGAACAGCTCAATGAAAATATCTGTTTGGTTGTGGTCAAAAATGCAAATTAAAATCCCTTTGGGATAGACAGAGAATGGACCAGAAAATGGCCTTCTGTTGCCAGGCCCAGAACAAAGCCAGGCACCTGGAAGCAATCTCTCTCACAGCCTGGCAGACTGGAGATGAGAGGAAGCAGGTTCCAGTCCTGGCTCTGCCAAAGAGTTTCGGGGTGCTTTTTCTAATGTTCTGTTCCTAAATCTGTGCCATCTGCCACAGAAGAAGTCAATGAGAAAATTCAGCTCTTGTTTCAGCTCCCTAGGGACAGGGGAATGCTTTTGGGGAATTTTGCACTTGCATCACTCTACATCTGTGCTCTATTCGGTAAAAGTTTTTGGGTTTGCAAATCCAAGAGTACTTGTGCTGCTGGTAAGGACATAGTTTCTATGTGGACCAGGCTCTTCTCTGCTGTTTGCAAATCAGGACTGTGGCATGAACACTTAGTGAGATCGGGCTTGAAGCTAAGCCTGAACCCTGAGTTACCTATATATAATCTATCAGTACTTGGGAATTCACATAGAAGGTTATGCCTAAAATACATCCACCCATACTAAAAGCGTGGAAATACGATTTTAGGATAACTTGCTAGCCTTCCTTTCTTTCCCTGTCCTGCCCCTCTGCTCTGCAACTACAACTAGGATATCACAGGGTGTGTGGGCTCAGCCTAGACTGAATACATTCTTGGAGACATAGTTCAGGGTTTTGAGCCACAGGATACTTACAGCTGCTCCTGGTCAGGCGGAATTACAACTCACACATCCCACCAGCTGGTTGTTGTTCTGTGATGTTGGTGTGCTGTACAATGTATAGAGTGGGAGCTTGTGATGCATGAACACAGAGTTCCTGTTGAGGCACAGGGAAAGGAAGGTTGCGGTGTGCCCCCAGAAAAGGAAAGAGAAGTTGCACCTTCAGTCCTCTTGTGATACGAACAAAACCACCTCTCAGGTCCCAGGAAACTGAAAGCTGCTCCAGATCCACCCTTATGTGGGAGAAAAACACACCCCATGCCTCTGCCTACATGTGGCTGCAGGTTCCTTGCCGCAGCCTAAGCCAGCCCTGCCTGATGATGCGGCCCTTGTGTGGTGTGACACCATGCTTCTGGAAACAGTGCTGTCTGGGCCGGTGCTGGAGTGGGCTTCCTCAGCTTCCTTTTCTGCTGTGTGCTGCCCCTGTGAAACAGCCTCCATCCATCTGGAAATTCAGCATGGCTCTGCATCTGTTAAACAGTTTTATATTTCTAATGGTTACACAGCTCTGTTGTAAACTTCCCAATACCTGCCTCAAGCAGATCATCTGGGTTATTCCTCCCATGCTAATCTCTGTGATCTCTGGCATGCATACAACATCGACAAGAACGGGACCTCCCCTCTGCTGCACTGTATTTGCTGGAACAGGCATAATTCAAGATAACTGGATTTGAAACAATCAGAGCAGGAAGCAGCAATAACTGGCCTAGAGGGAAGGCGGGGAGTTGCCCACAGACAGTTTTTTAGGAGGATGCCCAGTTGGTGATATCTGATCTCTCTCCATGCTCCTTTAGCCTCACATACAAAGGCAGGATGTAAAGCTTGCAAGATCATCCCTCACCTCCCTGGCTTGAGTGCTTGAGTTTAGATCTGCACCATTGTCTGTTTAGTTGCAGTGTTGTGTGTGTGGTGATACATATATTGACCTACATGTGCACATGATGAAGACCTCCAGAGCTGCACGTGGTGCTGACACTGGTGTCATTGCCACTGATGCTACTCTGTGAGGATGGATAAGGTGGTGGATGTTCATGTTATTTTTTCTTCTGGAGCACACGGACCCCAAGGCTCCCATGATCTGTACTCCCCAGTCTGTATACAGTGAACACGGCATCCGACTGCCCAGTCAGGACTCTGTGTTGTGGGGGTCAGGACAGGCTGAGGCAGGCCTGCAAGCGCCCTTGCTGACGAGCTGATGGCTTAGTCACCAGGGCTCTCCACAGAGCCATGTAAACACTACCCACAGTTCCCTGCCTTAGCCCTTGCCACCGGGCTCTGCTGGAGCCCCGTCCTTGTGCTCCTTGTGCCAAGGGTCACGAGCTAGGACCAGCAGCTGGGTGCCAAATGCAGGCTGTAGCTTTGTGCAGCCGGTCTGCTAGAGGTCGTCACACGCCTCCTTAAGCAAACAGGGATCCACGCCAGTTGATAAATCATTTACGAGGAGAAGTCAGAAGCAAAGAACTAGATTAACCAGGTCACTGGGTGTCCTAAGGGAATGACGTGTCAGTGGAGCTGAAACAGCAGATCCCACAGTTGCAATCTCTTGCCTTCTTCTGTCCTGACAGCAATTCATGGAAATCCCTGGAACTAGACACCAGAGATGGAAAAACCCATTAGCTCATCCCAGTCAGCTCACTAGTTAAAGCAGTCACTCCCATTGTACATTTTCTGGCAAAGTTAAAAATGTCTCAGGAGAGGGGATTTCCACCAGTTTCTTCTCAAGGGGAAACTATTCCACCTATCAGGAAGGCTGCCTCGAGCGGTGCTATTTTTGCAAACCAGAAGTAACTCCAGAACCTGAAAGAAAACCAAAAATGATTCTGTTGCAGGAACTGGGGCAGTGATGTTTTTCTGCCTGAACAGATATTTGCCATGCGGGGCACAGCTCCAAATGGAAGCTCCGTGTAGACATGTATGTTTACACACAGCCACGGAGGTGTGCTCGTGTGTGCATATACACACCTGTGTCCTCTCTCTCCTTCCCAAAGGTGGAATGACCTAGTGTCTTCAGCACAACCAATGTGTTGCAGTGTGAGCTCACGCCTAGCGTGCATTTGTGTGACTCCACCAGCATCAAGGCAAAGCACACTGCTGTGAGGTGGGAAGACATGCACGAAAGATGGGAGGAATCAGCTGGTGGTGTTGCTCCAGCACCCACTTCCCCTATCAGCAGGGAGAAGTCACTTCTTGCTGGGCCTCCTCATGTCTCCTTGGCTGTGTTGGGGGGGGAGAACTGCGACACCACCACTGCAGGGGGCTCTGTGGCTGAGCACGTTGATGATTGAAAGCACTTGGGGCCTGCACAAGTAGGAAAGATGATGCAATACAGAGCTGCGTCTCTGAGGTTGTCAGCAGAGGCTATGGAGATCTTGGCAGCTAAGCTTTTCAGCACCTGGGAAGCACTTTGGGACAGTGGGGAAATAAATTAGCTGTGTGATGGCATTTAAAACCTTATCATTTGTTTCAGAGTTAATTCTGCATTTAGATGAATGGGTGTAGAACCTTATCATTTGTTTCAGAGTTAATTCTGCATTTAGATGAATGGGTGTAGCACACATCACCAAGCTGGAACCTGTAGAGGTAGCAAAGATTGTTCCCTGTTCCAATTTAGAGAGCTTTTGGCCAGCAAAATAGTAACTTGCAGTGTTGGTGGCTTAGGTCTAGGAGCAGAGATCTGTGGCTAGGGTAGGCACAGTGGCAATGCGAGCAGCAAACAAGCCCCCAGGACTCTGATTACTAGTGCCAGGGGTGTTGGCTATATGCCTCTTACAAGAAGAAGGCGGGGTGCTGCCTGGGCGTGTGCCCTGAATTTGTGAGTCCTCAACTAGTTGTTTTATTTGTCTCTCACAGCTGGCACACTGTCTTCCCCACTGGGGACTCCTGAAATTGAGGCACTGTGTTTTGCACTGTTCTAAGGATTTGACTTTCATTTCCCAGCCACGGATGCCAAGGCTGCCCTCACAAGCACCCTGCGCACTCCTGTGTTGCTGCAGGACAGCTGATGAAGCCTGTACTGAATATATCTAGCTTCAGCCTGGGCTTTCTTCTCTGCAGGGTTCTTACTTTGTTCTGTTTATCACAAAACACACTGAAGCATGCATAAGGGCTATAAAAGAATGATATGACTGTGGAAAAGGATCTAACCAAGGAGGCACAGGTCAAATTCTGGGCCTTGACTGGGTCCCTTTAGCTGCTGTCAGGTACTGGCCAGTTGACCTACTGAGCCCATTGCCCCTTGCACTGTGGAAGGATAAGAGCAGGTAGAGCCCAGTAATATTTTAACTATGAGATTAACTCTCTGCCAGTTCAACAACAGGGGCTCTTCTGTTTCTGCGGATGAAAGGTGCTGACTCGAGGCTCTTCCACACAGCAGCCCATGCTCTCTCCTGCCACCCGTCACAGCACTGGCCACCCTGCCTTCGTCCACATCCTGAAAACTCTGGTTCAACCCTCAGTAAGGAAAGGAAACCTCAACTCCAGAGACAATTGTTCAGAAAGGTGTCACGACTCTTTGCAAGCCAGCACTATTTGGCTGGCACTTAGTCCCTTAAGGAGGGCCCGAGGAAGAAAAGCAAGCCATCCTCCTTGTAGATGTTCAAGAGATTCTTCTGCCTCTCCATTTCCCTACAACTGTAGAGACCCAGCACACCCCAAAACCACTCACCATGGTAGAAGAGATGTAGGGAGGCCTTTGAATAGTCCAGGTACTCAAATGCATTCCTTCCCACTGCCAACCCCTTCTGAGACCCTGATCTCTGACAACTTGAAATTAGTGGGTGTTTTGCTGTTTCTCTCAAGAGGTGCAGTAACAGCTCCTAAGAGATGGGTCCGAAGCTCACAGAAATCAAGGAGGATCTCTCTGCAAACTTCATTTTGGTGGTGGAAACAAGTTTTGCATGTGGCAAGGCAAAAAGCAACACCGGCTTAATTGGAATGACAGTTACAAAGGTGATATTTAACAGAAGGAAATACCAAGCGATTTATTTAAAAATAAAAGTTAAGATTCATACAGGGAAATATAACCTCCCCTCTTGTAACATGAGGCTGGTTGTGGCAGCATCCTGCAGGGCCTGAGCAGCAGACAGACAGACAGACCCATCTCAGAAAGTGGAACTGACTAATCTGAGTCATCTGGGCTGAGTTGGACATGAGTGAAATCATGTCCCATGTAAACAGTGTGAAAAGCAAACAAAGATGATAAGGAGTGGGGTATTTTTATTGTTTTTGTTCTTGATTCCGTCTGGGAGAGGATCTTAAATAGCAAAACAGAGCAAACAGTGGCAACATGTAGCCCTGGAGGTTCAGCTGTGATGAGACACTGAAGGCTCAGTTTCCTGAGTGCTTGTATTGAACCACCTTCAGGAGGAGGCTTAGTTGCCAGTAAGTGCTCAGCAGTCAAAGACAACCAGCCTCACCAAAGAACTGGGACCATGATCTTTACCTACTGACCATATGCTTTGAGAGCCCTTTCCACTGGAGAGGCAAACATTTTCCTTCCACTGCCTCACAGAGCCATCTTTCCTACTTTGGCTGTTTGCACCAGGACTGCATTGGGCAGAAATTAACCCAGGTCCCAACAAAGAAGGTGTGGAACCCCTGCCCAGCATACAGATCATTTACAGATCTTTGCAGTGTGGTGGGATCAACCAACACCCTGGTTTAGGGTGTGTGTGTGTTTGATGTGGTTGAAGAGCACATGGTCGCTGATTTCCAACTGCCTACCTCTGTTCTGTGTGTGTCCTTGCGTTAGTTTCAGGCATAATCACATCATGATATCATAATAATATATCGCACTGTGATGACACCATTGCATGGAGTAGGCCACAGCAATCTGATCTCATTCTGCAAACGTAAAGATGAGCATTACTGCTTCACAGGACAAGTAGGTGGCAGGTAGCTGGAGCTGACACTACCTATATTGTCAGCCGTGGGTGGGAACGTGACCTGCTGGGTTAAATTAGGTGGCTAGGAGCTTAACACCTCAGCTCTAGATCTGCCTCAGCGGCTGTGGGTGAGTCACCAAACCTATCTGCATTCACTTCTTCCATCTGTGAAATGGTGACAATAATATTTCCTCACCTGATGGGGGCAGGGAAGGGAGTGTGTGTGCAAGAATGAATAAATGTTTACAAAGCACCTTGTGAGCAGTGCACAGGCCAGCTCTGGCTGTGCTTAGGAGGAACCCGCGTTGTTCCCTCTGCTCTGGGTTGCACCATACTGTGAGCTTGTCATGAGCTGTAAACACGCCCCTCAGAGTCAACAGTTTCAAATAAGAGCAAATGAGATAATTCCTCAGGGGAGAAACAGAGAGTGAAGACTTAATATGTTACCAGTAATTTCAATAAATTCCATTCAAGGCAAAGCAAAGTAACTTTTTAAAATGAAAGAAAGAATAAAGTAGAAAAACAAACGAGCTGTGACCATTTTTTTTTTAATTGTACTGTGATCTTAGGTTTCACTTCCCAAATGGGAAACAGAACAGAGAAGTGAATCCCCTTGAAATAAAAGTGAAGTGAATAATGGGACGCCTTTAGCTGCTTGGCACATCCTGTGTATGCTGATCGTTCTGTTTATAGCTGGCAGGAGCCCTTCTAGACTCTTCTTTACCCACACTGACTCTTTGCTGAGCCAAACTGTGTTGTATAAGCAGTCAGGAAAAAGCTTTCCTGCATTTCCCCTACAGCACCACAGTGCCACGTGTGCTGTTCTGTACTGATGCTTACCTCCCCTCCCTTGTGCAGGGGTGCTTGTGTGCACACCACTGCTCCTCGGCCCCCCTGCCAGCACAGACCCACATTCCCCATGGCTGGCATAAGTAAGCATTCGCGCAGCCCTGCCTGCCCTTGTGTAACCTGCACCCACCCCAGCACATGCCATTTCTGCTGCTGCCTGAGATGCTCACATGCAGCTGCATGATGGCCACTCAGGTTCTTGTTCACACGTTCACTAGCGCTTGTTCTCATGCCCAGACACAATTCCTTAAGTGAGCACAAACTCATACACACACAAACATGCACGATCCCCCTAGCCTAGTACATGCGCTCACCAATTCACACATCCACACAAACACCTATTTTCGCTTTTTCTGGTATCAAAGAGATACGGAAAAGCATGCACTTCACACATGCAAACTGGTCATAACCATTGACAGCCCAGCTATGAAGTAGAGTTATCCCCCTCCATGGCAATGTTATTGCAACAGTCTTTCATCCTGGGAAGAGCTTTGTGGCTGAGGGTTCAACTGCTTCAGGAAACATGGTTTAGATTGGCATATTCATTCACCAGCACAGCTATTTTTATTGGCCTGGTTTAGCCTGGACACAGCTTTTGGTGCATTACTGGCTTTTGCTGCAGCTATTTTTCATTCTCTTTATACTGCGGGAGGTGACCATGGGACCTTCCCTTCACCAGCAGACTTGTTCTTTTGAACAGTTTCACCAAAAGAGCCTTTGCCATCCACCACCTGCTCCCAGTTGGTCTTCACCAGTTGATTGGCACTTAGAAATTCTGGGTTGTGTTTTGGAATAGCTGTATTTGCAACACTGTCATATCTACCACAGTTTGAATATGTGGGGTTTTGATCCATCAGCAAAGATGACTGGTCATCTTTGAGCCATGCATCTTGAACACATCTGGTGGGTCAACCAACTGCAGACATCAGTAACATCTAAACCTGTAGATCTGTGGTAGTTCTCCCTCTCTTGTTTCTCTGCAGAGGTTTCTGTATGCAGAAAAAGTTGGAAACTCGGAAAGCAGCCTTCTGCTCTCAGCCTGACTGCCTTCCTGCATGGAGGGGTTGGATGCCTTTACTCTGTGTCACCTCTCAGCCTCTGGTCCCCAAACTCCAGTCTCAGAAACCGCATGGTTCTTTACTGACTTCATAAAAATAAACAAAGGCCTGGTAGCATTTAGGTCATACTAGTAAATTATTTACACACACATCCCCCTCCTGCTTCTTACTGCACAGGTCTTAGTGTTACCACACCCTGCCAGGGACCGCATTCGTCCCCACCATGTAGTCCCCACTGCATGACAGCCCGACACCGATGCTGAGCAGGCTTTCAGTGCACAGGCTGGGCTTTGCCAGCTGCTGCCCAAGGCTGGGTGCTGCCCACAAGGGTGTTGCACCCAACCTCTGCAAAAGGGGGTCTCAGTAATCCAGCCAGAGCGGGTACACTGCTACGAGTGGCTTGGCACACAGAGCTGAGTTCAGGCCAGGTAGGAGCTTATCAGCAGATCACATCCAGCGGGGAACAGTACTGCAAGGCAGACCATTGGCAAAGCAGAAACTTCCCTTGCAACTATTTTTAAAAGCACCTTTATGTCTTTCTTTTCAACTAGCACAGCACAAATAAACCAAAAGCATTGGGTGGTTGTTACTTAAGGGAACGATTGTTTTGTAGCCCTCTGCTTCCCTGGTGCAAATGAAATAGTATTGTACTCCTCAACCTCCCCTCATGAAAAGAGTCCCCCACCCAGCTCTGCCTTTGATGCTGTTTCTGTTCTTCCATGCTGCCTTTGGTGGACTTTTGATCTTGACTCAGCATGGTTCATCTTACAATGTTTCTTTAGGTCCTGCTTCAAAGTGGGCAAGCGGACATGGAGTGTGATGTGTGTGACCAGGTTATAGGATGACATATTTTTCATGCTGATCCCCAGTGCAGCTCTTTCACATGCAATGCTTCAATAGTTACTGCCTTGCCCACCACTGACCCCTACAAGCTAACTTCCAATTCAGAGCAAGAGGTTTGCCCAATTTCGTCTGAAATGGCTTGCTTTGGCGTTTGTGTGCACTGAACTTTCTCCGTCATTGTGGTTTGGTTTCTGAGTTTAGTTAGAAGATTCTGGAGTTCCTCCCAGCCCTGCTGAGCCTTGCTTGCAGTTAAAATACGTGGTTCTCTCTTGGCAGCAAATGCTGGTGCCTTGTTATCCTTCCTCCATTTCTGTTTTTTGAAACAGTGTTCAGAGGGCCACTTTTGTCTCCTCCAAGCACGGCCCCACTGCCCCTCTCCCACCTCAGTCAGCTTTTCTTCCCCTTCTAGAACAGTGGCCATTTACTTTTAGTGGATTTTTTCCTCCTTCTATCAGTTCTGACTTAATTGTCAATCCATGATGATACTTTTTATCTGATGGCTGCCAAGTTTGTTTCATTCTTGGAAGGGCTTTTATCAAAAGACCTTATTGTAAGCATGTATTTACTATAGTCCCCACTAGTTCCTGATCAGATTTTTGGAAGCTCACAGAAGTCAGCTGACTAGTGGGGCATGATTTAACTTTGAAAAAAGGCACTCCATCAGTGCGCAGTATTCCATCAGTGCTTCCTGCATGAAGTGCTTCCACGGTGCTGGTCCGTCAGTGCACGGCCCCCATTTTCCTAGAAGACTGGTGCTGTGCCCAGTCAGCCTTTTTGGCAAATGCAGCTGCTTTCTGGAGTGGAGTTGCAGGGAGGACACTGGGGCTCTGCCCTTTGTGCTGTGGGGAGCAGCAGCAGGGCTGGTGATGGAGACGAGGGGTGCTGACTGTGGCTATTCCACAATGCATTGTGTTTCCCTAAGTCAAACCGTTGGTCCAGGTGCCACACAGAGCAAAGCCCTGTCACTGATACTGGCAGCTGTGCCAGGTGTTGAGGAAGCTGCAGTGGGCACCATCATCCATCCCTGGGGGGGGGGGGGGGGGGCAGAGGCCAGCAGGAAGCACCTCAGACTGACGTGGGGCTGCCCAGGTCTTCCTAGGGAAAGCAAAGCGCTGCAGTTGAAATGCCAGTTCCCCATGGACTGGCAACATGGGAAAGCTGTCCAAAAGCCCCTGGAGAAGCCCCCATGGTCCTCCCTCACCACTAGCTGAGCCTGGCTCTTCTCCTTTGATGTCCTGAGTCCTGGTGGCACTCCCTTGCCATGTTGGTTGGCGTCACTGCACAACACCACTGATGTCTTCCCAGGGCAGGGACAACCCAGTTTAAGTCCCCCATAGGCAAGTATGAGCACTGGGCCAGGGAGCTGATGGGCACCTCCAGGCCATCCTGTCCTCTGGCTTTTGCCCCTTTCCCCTGAGATAACAGTGGAATAATGTGTGTAAAGAGATGCATCCAGAAGCAGGACGCGGAGCAGGAGGCTCAGAAGTGGAGGGGCTGGGGCGCCCCCAAGATCAAGGCAGCCAGTGGGGCTGGTGCAATGCCTGAGCTAAGTGCCAGGTCCCACACATTCGGATCCAGATCTCAGATTACCAGTAGCTTAGTTTCTCAGTCGACCTGTGAAATGCTTCAAAGGGTGCTGAGAGTGTCTGCAAAGGGTGGTGGGAGCAACAGTGCCTGCTGAAGCTGGCAGAGAGGCTCCTGTGCTGCTGGGGCAGGCTGCAATGGGAATTTCGCCACTGACTCCCAGAGGAGCAGAGCTAGGCAAGCGCACAAAGCCTTCCCAATCCAGGTTCAAATGTATGAATTTACTATATCTAACACCTCCCTGAAATCCAAACAGTCTCGATTACATTCTCTCTCCGTAATGAATCAGTAATTATATTGAAGAGCACTATTATTTGTTTGGCATGACCTATATAAACCCGACTTGGGGAGTGCATATTTGGTGCAGTGCCAGTGCTCTGTGCCCTGCGTATTATTGCCTTATAAACACAACCATTGTTTGAATTTCAGATCAAAACAAAATGAGCCACATCGCTTGTCAGTTATTAGATATCTTTTTCCCAAATGCTCACCCAGACCATATTACAATAACAATAATTATTATTACAAACTTCCTTATTATATGTTTGTGCCGAGGTAGCACATTTGCCTTTTTCCCACACGTTAGTAGCTTCTTCTGACTCTTATGATTCACTCCTGCTTATTTCCCAATGTCCATGAGCTCTTTTGTGTTCCTGGCTGCATTTCATCAAGACCTGCAGACTGGTGTAGGCACCCACTGTGCTGTATTGCACCAGTCTGTGAAGGGTTGCAACCGGCATGTGGGCTTCGCTCCTCGAGGGAACATACAAACACAAAAAAGACACGGACCCTGCCCCAGGTGTTTTATAAATATTTAACCTAGTCTGATAATGTGATTTGGACAGACTAAAACCCAGCCTTGCTTGGGGAGGGCTGGAAGCAGACCCTCTGAGAGAAACTGGGGGGGACATGCACCAAGCCAGGGCATGGTGGTGCTGCTGCCACAGCCACTGCCACAGCTGGGGGTAGGACTCACCTTCCTAACTCAGGACATGTAAAGTTTAGTTGTCAAATCCTCAAGTTGTTGATCTACCTTTACATTCACAGAAGAGAAGCTGTGCTTGGCTGTGGAGTGAGTCAGCCCTTCTCAAGATAAATATGCAAGATAGGCGAGATGAATCACACACTGGAGGTACCTATTTGTCTCCATTGACTATGCAAGAAGCCTGTCCAACTAAATAGGTTTAGACACCTAACTTTTAGGCACCTAAAATCAGGTGAGAGGAATCCCACCCTCATTGTTCTTCATTCTTCACTAGTGCCCTGACGAAGGAGGCAGTGGGAGAGGCTTCCTGGAAATGCCCTCCCAGATTTGGACCTGGCCAAACCCTTCCATCCTCTGTGCATGGGAATCTGCAAAGCCTCGCCTCCGTTCCTCCCCATGCAGCTCCTACGGGCATGGGGTGCTCCAGCCATGCCCAGCTGGCAGAGATGAAAGCATGTTCCCTGCTGTGGTCTGAATGAGACAGCAGTCTTGTGGGAAAAGATATAATAGTGGAACTGAAGTTGAACTGAAGTCTGTATCATAATGTATTGGGGGGGGGGGGGGGGGGGGGAGATTAAATGAAAAAGAAAAGAAGACTTGACCTTGGCTTCTTGCCTGGTGCTAAAAGTATGTTTTAATGGAAAGGCATAGGCGGGAAAGCAAGCTGTCTCCCTGATGCAAATATCTCATGGAACTGTAAGATGGGTAGAGTGCAACCTGTGTGTTTGGAAATGGTATTTTTTTACAGAGGGTTATAGCCAGGCCTGTCAGAAGCGAGCTGCCACCAGCACAGAAAGCAGCACCTTCTCACACCACCACCTCTCGTGTCAGACAAATGGGACAACCTGAGAGGCTCCCAAGTAGTTTTAGATGTTCTCTTTAAAACAAAACAAAACAAAGAAAGGTGAAAGTGTTTTAGTTGTAGCACATTCTTTCAGAGCTAAAAATCATGGAAACATTCCACTGGTTGACATTTGAAGAATAATCAGCAGCCAGGGCTGCTCTGGCTGGAAACATGCAGAGGCCAACAGAAATCACTGCTGCATTATCACCCTCCTGTGCACAGGCCTGGAGCATGGAAGTAAGATTTGATAAAAAATGTGGTGTTTGTGTTGAGATCTGTTGCTTGCCATGTCCCCAGTCACTTCTGTGTCATGCACTAACCCCCTATTGATGCAAGGTCATTTGCTGTTTGGATGTATAGCTTGCTTGCTTTTTTGTTTTGTTTTGGTTTTTTTTCTGGAAACTGCCAGTAGTCTCTTTAAAGCTTCCCTTAAACTGAATGACAGTTTATTTAGGTGAGAGGTATTAGACATCTCCCTGCCCTGGCAGGCACAGAGCCCTGTGCAGGTCAGGCCAGGTTAAAGGTATCTATCTGAAGCTCTACTCTTACTGTACACCATCATCAGCCCCTGAGTTTGGGCCCAGTAGGAACGCTGGGGACCTTGGGACCACCATGTGCCTGGCTGTGATCTGGAGAAAGAGGGTGCCAGCACCCAGCTGTGCAGGCTGTCCCATGCAGGTGGGCTTCCTGCAGAGAGAGGGACAGGGTACTCCTCTGGGGACCCACAGCGGGATGGCACACTGGTCTCCCTAGCAGCTGCTTCATGGCTCTCCTCTGCCAGTGGTGCATAACCTCTTGCTCCCTCCCTCACCTTGCTGTAACCAGGCTGGAGTGCTTTCTTGGCTCTCATTGCTGCACCAGCAGGATGGAAATCCCTTCTCCGGCTTCACGCAGTTGTGGTGCGCTCAGGGAGGAAAGAAGAGATGAGATTTGCTCCTTGCTCTAAAGGGTTTGCAACTTCACTGAGAATAGGCAAACCCTGGTAGAAGAGTGAGGTTTCTCTGCAGGAGGTGGTGTGGAGGAGGGAGGTCTGTAGTGCTGCAGCAGGGGACTGCTGGGCTTTCCACAACCATGCAGCAGCTAGTCCTGGTGATGCGCTTTTCCTCCAGCCCCCTGAACCTATTATTTTCTGTGCTGGCTTGTGCCCCAGTTCAGCTCCCACCCCAACACAGGCTGCACATGTCTGGGTGGATGGACCTCGGGATGTGGCTGAGCCAGCCGCCTGACAAACACTAAACACTAGCATGGGCTTGCTGTCCTGTTGTGTGGAATTAGATTAATTGCATTAGTATTTCCACTGGAAATTATAACTTGGATGCATTAAGTTCAGCCAATTTCCTTATCCTGCGTCTGCTGAAAGGATACTGCAGTGGAAAAAGCAGAGGTATCTTGTCTGTGCCACCAGTGCCAAATTTGTGGCAGGCTAGTCACGTCCATGTGACACTTTCAGAAGAGGCCACATACTACCCCTGTCTCCTTCTTCCCTCAGTTTCCCCAGAGGTATCCCCAAATCTAAGAAACAGAAAACCCACTTTATGAACAACCACATCAGATCCCAAACCCCATTACTAATTAGTAACGATGTCCCACAATTTAGATCACCTTGAATGGTCTTTAGGTCGTTCACAGGTGCAAAGTCAGGAGGATTAAGGGCTTATAATATTTGTCTGGCAGCGTAACTACCAATTCCAGCAAAAATAATGGAGCTAGCTTCTTGGGTTTCCTGCCACCACAAAGTACACACATGCACACACTCTCTATTTTATGAATGTTTACATACCCGAGCTGCCAGGAATCTTACTCCCGTTGCTTCCCACCTCCTTAACACACTTTCCTGTATCTCTGCGAGTTTGTTTCCTCACCAAGCAGCCGGTAATATCCCTTTCGCTGGGGAGCAGGCGGAGGCCGGGCTTCCTCCGGTGCCAGAAAAGCCTGGCAGAGGGCGCACCTACAATCTGTGGTTTCCATCCCGAGCCATTCACACCTCCCAGTGGCTACCCAGAGATGTTCCACGAACGGAGCGCAAGGCCCAAATAAAAGGAAGGATTAAAAAGTTAGGGACAGGCGGGGAATGGCCACACTGACATCCGCCTACCACCCCTGAAAGGCCACAGCGTCTGAGGAGGTGCCTGGGTCGGAGGAAACTTCTACACGCGCTTGTGGAGACGAGCAGAAAGGCACTTCCACACCTCCACCTCCAGGGGCACAGCCAACAAAAATAGCACTGGACCCAAAGGATATAAATAGAATAGCAGCTGCAGAAAGCTTCGACTCACTTTACACTGCCAGCAGAAATAGAGGCAGGAGGTTTGTCCTTCCTCCAGCCTCAGCCCCCATACATCAGAATACCACTGCAGAAAAGGCATGTCTATTTATCTGAAGATTCCCATCGGAGCAGGGCAGTGAAATGCCTAACTTACCCAAAACTCACAGGAGAAAATGTTGCTCGCGGCAAAAGCACTTCCCTTTCCTAACCTGAAACTTTGGGAATTGGGTAGTAGGACAGGAACAAACCAAACCACCACCCTCCACCTTGTTTTCAACAACTGAGGCTTTTTTGCTCTTGTGTTCTCGTTTGGTAACTCTGACACAAGCACACCTGCAGGCTTCCTGTTGCTGACCCGCTCCAGGTGAAGACAAGTGGAGGTGTCTTAAGATAGCAATCTCCTTCTGTTGCTATGGGAGCTGTAACACCACCAAATATATTTGTGGCAGAGCTGGCACTTGGGTTCAGTTTATACCCACTTCTCAAAGTAACCTCTTATTACTCAGACAGGGAGCTAAACTGCAGCCACCCCACGAGACTGCTCTCCAGCTTTCAGCAGAAGCCAGTGTGTGATCCCTTGCCCAGCAGTAAGGGATGAGATGCTGCTGATTTGTATTTCCCATCACTGACCTCCTCCTGCCTGGCCCAGGCAATCTGATGTTGCACAGCTAATCCCAAACCAAACTTGTGAGGTGCACCTCCAAGCCCATCAGGGTTAGATGGAGTATAAAGCATAAAAGTAGACTCTTAACTACGTAAAAATAACTGAACTGGGTCAGATCAAAGGTCTGTTGTGGCCTCCTTCTTATCTCCAAGAGCAGCTAGCACTTAAGAGTTAAAAACAGGGGAATGAGTGATACTTTTGCTGTGCATTGTCCAGCAACGTGCTGCAGAGGTCTGCCTTTGCCTTTAGTAAACCTCCAGGGACTTTTCCTCCATAAATTTGTTGAATTGCTTTTTTGACCCTGTTTATACTTTTGACCTCCACAGCACCATGTGACAATGAGCCCACAGTTTTATACACACACACAATTGGGAAAAATACTCCTTTGAACCTCCTGCCTTTATCATTTCATTTGCTGCCTCCTGGTTCTTCCCTGTTTTCTGGCCATTCCAGCCCATTTCAGCTCTCTTTTCGGAAAGTGGTTCTTAATTCCTCTGTTAAATGTGTGCACAGGTCTGATGAAGGATCTTACCCCCCTGTATTTTGACACAAGTTTAGCATCTGCGTGCATTGGAACCAGGGAACAAGAATGCTTCAGAAGCTGCTCCTGCACTGAGGACACATTTGGGAAGGGCTTGGAAAGCCCCAGACATTTATTCCAGCTGAAATGTGCTGGGCCTGGACAGACTGACCCACACGAGAAAGCTGATGAGCACGGCACTGCATTCATTCACGTTTTCAGTAATCGTCTTTATTAATTTACTTTCATTTTATTCATTTACGTATCTTTGTTCAGTTGCATGTTTCAAAGTGTTGGCATGTCTCTGGCGGAAGGTGCAAGGCTCCGATTTTTTCATTCCTCTGCTCAGTGTAAAATCATGCCCACACAAATTCCCACTCTGGCCCGGAGGGCTCTGACTTTTAGCCACGAGGTGGGGTGAGCAGCTAAATTCCTGATCTGAGCATGTGCGCAGCCAATGCAAAGCAGACCACCATGGAGTCGGGGTTTGCCAAGCTAAATCACTGGAAAAAAATTCCTTCTCGGCTTCAGCTTTCGCTGCTTGATCCGTGGAATATGCGCGACCTTAAAACCCCAAGTTTCCAAAACAAAGGCACACGGGAAAGCGAATAAATGCAAAAGTGGTGGGGGCTGTCCCGCACAGAGCCCTCCGCTCAGCCTTGCACCTTCATCGGCGGATGGAGAGGAACCGGAGTGAAAACCAGGCTGGGAGCAACTAAGGAGAGAAATAGTTATCTCAGCTGGGTTTCTCGGTAACTCTTGGAAAGTCCCTGAAATGACGTTTCTAACCTAACAATTAAAATGGGTTTAATTATAGAGAGGCTCAGAGCCCTGGGAACAAGCACCATCTACAGAATGAGTAAACAACTGCAGAAAATAATAGGCTGGTCTCTCTCCCGGCTACTTCTGGCCAAAGCAAGGAAAAGAAAAGAAGAAACTAGAAGGAGGAGGAAATTCAAGGAACCTGATTGCTCTCCTTAAGTAAATAATAACAATATATATATTAAAAAAAAAACAGAAATCTGGAATAGCTGGAGCCTGTGGGCGTTCCTCTCAGTTGGTTATTTTGGCTGCTCTTGAAGACCGAAGGAGGCGAAAAAGATCAGCCGCCAGCTCAAAGTCCAGGTCCTGCGACTCTAAAACAAACAGAAGAGGAAGTGGATCATTTGTTTGAAGTTTTCAGAGCGATGGCCGCTCGGGCCGGCACTGCGCTGCCCAAGGCGGGGGGCTCCTTCCTGCCGGCCAAGCCGGGCGTGGGGCAGGCGGAGCAGTGTGTGGTGCCGGACAGCGGCAGGGCCCCCCTTTCAAGCTGTCTGTGCGGAGAGGGAGAGGGCCGGGATGCCATTGCTCGGCCCTGGGTGAAACACTCGCTGAAGTTATGGTTAGGGCGAGCCTTGCTGGGCTGGGCGGGTTTGGGGGAAGCGGGTTTCACGCTGAGGCACCCTAGCAGTGAGAACCTCCAAGCGCTTTTTTTAATGTTTTATTTTAAACAGAAACTGCCGCCATGCTCCCCACTCCTCCCCGCCGTATCGATATACGCATGAATCATACTTTGCCTACTAAAATCTGGAACAGATTACTTGCTCGGAGACGTTATTTTGTTTCTTTTCTCTCAGTTTCACAATTCTGAGTTCTGGGGGCTGGAAGAGGACTATGCGGGGGGAAAAAGGCAGAACTCCTCAGACACCCTTTTGAGGTGCAAACCCGTATTTTAACCATTTAAACTAACGCGGACGGGAGCTATTTCCCCTCGCAGCGCTCCCAGCTTCCAATAAAAACTGGGAAAGAGGAGTAACTCCCCCCGGGAAGTGTCCGTACCCGTATGTATCCACACAAAGCCTGCCCCGAGCAGGTCCAGCCTCACTGCAAGCGGACAGACCCCGGCGAAACGCCCTCCCCCGCCAACCGCCGTCGGGCCGTTGGTACTTGCGGGGGCTCACGCGTACCGGGCAGGCGCGAGGCCGCTGCGCGAACCCCCCCGCGCCAGGCCCCCGCCTTACACGCGCACACAACGGCCTCCTTGAGGAGGGAGGGGACGCGGCGGCCGCGGGGCGGGTTTTCCCCCTCTTCTGGTCTTTTTTTTTTTATCCCTTTTTTTTTTATCCCCCCCCTTTTTCCCCCCCTTTCTTTCCCCTCTCCTTCCCTCCCCCCTCCTTCCTCACGAAAGTTTCTCCGGCCCCGCCCGCCCGGGTGATTCAGTCGCGGTGTCAATCACCCTGCCCTTCTCCCCCCTCCTCCCCTTTCCTCCCGTCGCCGGCTCCTCCTCCCGGGGGTAAGTCCGAAACTTTATAAGTTGAGCTTTTTACCGAGCCCTCTGGAAGCGGCGGCGGGCTGGGAGCGGCGGCGGCGGTGGGGGGAGGCAGGCTGCGCGCCGGGCGCCCGAGGCTCTGCCTTACCCACGCCCGACTCCTCGTGTCCGTGTGCCGCGGCCGCACCCGCGTCCCCCCCCTCGCTCTCCGAAAATGTCCACAGCCCTGGTGTCGCCCACCATCTTCGACCTGAGCGAAGTTTTATGCAAGGTAAGCGCGCCATCGGGAGCGGCTCCGGCGCTCTTCGCCGCCTTTCAGGTTCGAGTTTAGGTTTTACTACCACCACCCGCCCCCCCACCCCCCCGTTTGGTAGCCAGTACCGAACTAGGCGTAGGGCGGGGGCCGAGGAACTGGGCGCGGATCCCCCTTCGCTGCTGCCCGCGCTTCCCTCCTCGGTCCCGCCGCGGAGGGGAAGGCTGGGGGCACCGCCCCGCGCTTCTGGCGGGCTCAGTCGCGGGGCCGGGTCGTTCCCTTGCCTTCGGGGCCGTCGAGCTGCAGCACGCCCCGGGGGGGCGGGCGCGCTCGCTCCCCGCGGGGTTCTGCCGCCCCTGTCCGGCCACGCCGCAGGGGGAGCGGGGCGGCGGGGGCTGGGCGGGAGCCGCGGCCGCGCTGCGGGAGGGGGGGGGGTGGTGGTGTTGGGGCGGGTGCCAGCGCTGCGCGCTGCTCTTCCCGCTCGCCGCCGTCCCCTGGGAGACTCTCCCAGAAAAGAGCTCCGGTCTCGGAGTTTCCTTGCATGCAGGCAGCGGCTCCCCCGTGTCTGGCGCTTGGCTCGCTTCCTTCCTTAGCTCTGCCAGGGCTTCGCGGGGGGACGGGGCGGTGCGGCCCGTGGCTCTCGGGGGCAGCGGCGAGCAAGCTGGAGCAGATGTTGGTGGGGGCTGCCCTGCTTGCCCCGCCGCCCGGCGGCCAGAGCCGGGGACCAGCGGGGCGCCGTGCCGTGCCGCGGTAGATCCCCGGGGCTGCGTGGGGACGCCGGAGGAGGCGGTGGCAGTGACCGGCTCTTGCTTTCTCCCCGCAGAGCAACAAGATGTTGAATTACAGCCCCTCGAGTGTCAGCGGGTGCCTGATGGACAGGAAGGCGGTGGGCACCCCGGCAGGCGGGGGCTTCCCTAGGAGGCATTCTGTCACCCTGCCCAACTCCAAGTTCCACCAGAACCAGCTCCTTACCAGCCTGAAAGGGGAGCCGGCTCCTATGCTGGGACCCCGGGAAAGCCGCTTCCGGGACCGCTCCTTCTCCGAGGGCGGCGAGCGCCTGCTGCAGCAGAAGCAGCCCGGGGGACAGGTCAACTCCAGCCGCTACAAGACGGAGCTGTGCCGCCCCTTCGAGGAGAACGGCGCCTGCAAGTACGGCGACAAGTGCCAGTTCGCCCACGGCATCCACGAGCTGCGGAGCCTCACCCGCCACCCCAAGTACAAGACCGAGCTCTGCCGCACTTTCCACACCATCGGCTTCTGCCCCTACGGGCCGCGCTGCCACTTCATCCACAACGCGGAGGAGCGCCGCGCCGTGGCGGGGAGCCGGGAGCCCGCCGTCACCGACAGACCCCGCCTGCAGCACAGCTTCAGCTTCGCCGGCTTCCCCAGCACTGCTGCCAGCGGGCTGCTGGACAGCCCCACTTCCATCACCCCGCCGCCCATGCTGAGCGCCGACGACCTGCTGGGCTCCCCCACCCTGCCTGACTGCGCCAGCAACCCTTTCACCTTCTCCAGCCAGGAGCTGGTCAGTCTCTTTGCCCCCAGCATGGGGGTGCAGGTGCCCAGCGGGAACTCCCCCACCACCTTCTTGTTCAGGCCCATGTCCGAGTCCCCCAACATGTTTGACTCACCACCCAGTCCTCAGGACTCCCTCTCTGACCAGGAGGGCTATCTGAGCAGCTCCAGCAGCAGCCACAGCGGCTCAGATTCCCCTATCCTGGACACCTCAAGACGTCTTCCCATCTTCAGCAGACTCTCCATCTCTGACGACTAATCTGGGGTTTCCTCTTGCCCCCCCCCCCCCCCCCCCCCCCCATTACAATGTTAAGCTGAACTCCTCCCACCCCATCCTCAGTAGTCTGAGCTGGATGTTAACATGTCCACCTCCCTGCTGTAGACCCACTGGCTTAAACCTTAAGTGCCAAATTACGATGAAAAGCAATAACGTTTACAAAATTAGTGCCTTTTAACACTTTCACTGTGACTATTACCTCTCCAGCTGCAGAGGGCACCAGCAGCTCTGTGCACTTCCAGATGTGCAGGAAATGTCCGGATCCAGCTCCCTCCACTGGCCATGTACTGCATAACCCTCTCCCAGTCCCTTCCTGACTGGCCAGTTTCCGCTAGGCTGCAGGCATGTGGGCAAGTGTTAACATCCAGTCGTCTTTCTCCCCTCCCCTTGAAGACTAGTCTTGCCTGGATCAGCTCAGGTCTGCGGGAAGAAAAAGCTGAGAACGGACAAAGATTGTAACAAGAGTGGGACTTTGACTGGGAGGAAGAAAACAAAACAGCAAAAAAAGAAAACAAAAACCAGATGGACTATGAGAGACTTGATTTTGGTGCTAAAAAAAAGTTCCCCGTGTATTCATGTGACATCTTAAATACAGAAAAAGAGGGGGTGGGGCCAACAAGTCATTCCACACACACAAAAGTTCGTGTAAACAAAGTTCCAGTAGACATAGCTTTAATGGTTTTGCTCTAGAGTACTTTAGATCTATCTTAGAGCACTCACGCCAAGCTTTCTATTTTTTTTTTTTTCTGGGTTTTTAATTTTGTATAACTTCAGAAATTGGAGAGCAGATTTTGCTTGTCACTGCACAACAATATAAAAAGGCTTATTTAACTTATCAAAACGTATTTATTGCCGAACCTATGCTTTTTTTGTTAATTTTGTTCATATTTATCGGGATGATGAATCCATAGAATATATTCTTTTATGTTTAAATTATGATCTTCCATATTAATCTTAAGATTGTGAAGTGTCTTTTTCCTTTTTTTCCCCACAGTTTAATATATTATACTACAATGACATTTTTTGTAACTTTACACTTTTTTGGTTATTTTATTTTAAAAAATGAAAAATTAATTTAAAAAAATGCAAAAACTGTGTTTGGATTATTTATTTTAGAATTCCCCCCCTTTGTTTTTGTGTTGGACTGCAAATTGAGTTAATGTGCTTCTTTGCCTTTCTTCTCCTCCTCTTCCCCTCCCCTGGGTCTTAACTACCTAGGGCTTTAGAATGTACATACCTGAGCTCTGTTGTGAGACAGTGTGGAAGAAAGACCTTTGTCTTCCTCTTTCTGTGTAGATTCTTCAAGGAGAAAAGCCTTGGGCTAAAAGTGCCTCTCTGAAGACATTCCAAATACAGTTTGTCTTTGCATTTCTGTATTCCAAGTTTGGAGTTTTCCTTGCCAAGGTGAATGGGACTGGCACAAAGAGAATAATGAATGTAATTCCCCCCCCCCCCCCCATTACTGTTCACTACATTGCTTTTTCCTCCTCTTTGTGTGAGTTTATTTAAAAGAGAATCTCTTTTGTAATGACTGTTTGCAGTTTAAATCAATAAACCCCAAGTTTTTTCAAGAAACCGACAGTGGAGCTGGTTTTCCTTGCACAGATTGAGGGGTTGGTTTATAGACAGCCACTCAAATACAGATAGTTTTCCTCCTCTTGACCTAGAAGTGCCCATGCTGCACTCAGGCATCCCTCGGTCATTCCTCATGGATTCAGTGGGTCAGCCATACAAACCTGTGGATGAAGAGATCAATGGCAGCAAGTAACCAGTGTGACCTATCTCGGTGGCCTTTCACCCTCTGTCTCTTAGGGAGTCCTCCCATCTTGAGTCGTTCAGTCTGTTCTCTAAACTTCTTTCTGATCAATGTATCTTAAACCTTAGATTGGCTTTTGTTCCTCTTGTGGCTTATGTTCCCTATTGCAGCTCCTTCCCCCTCATGGGAAGCCTATGCATGTTTTGAGCAAGGCTCCAGTGGAATCGAAGTGGCATGGATTTCCCAACTCTCAGGCCTGGCTTGTTATTGGTACTACTCCCTTTTGGTACAGAGCGGTGTTTTGGTATTTTGTGTGGGAGAGGAACGTGGACCCCCAGAGAAGTCTTCACCTTGTTATCGCATTGAAGCCCGCATACCCCTTTAAGTATCAGTTGGCAACCCCAGAAACTTCTGAACCCAGTGGTTTTATTCAGGGATGATGCTTTGTCAGCGCTCGTCATGGTGTAAATCTTGTGTTTCCACCTTTGAGCTCTCTGGAGCAAGCTTGGCACTCCATCTGAAACTGTACCAGCTCTCTCCCAAATCCAGGGTGGAATATTGTTTCTGAGCCACCAATCTTTCCTCTGTCTTGACATGCCTCGCTGTTCAGAAGAAATGTTTCCTAATTCATGTTGGAAAAGTTCCTGACAAACAAAAGCTGTAGGATACCTCAAGGCTTGCACCAGCGTACCTTTCCTGGTGTTGGCTTTGTGTAACATGCTTGCTTGTGTGGTCTGGCAATAAAGGTGAGCTTGGTGGAGGAAAGATGGTGGAAGAGGAGTGTGGTTGGTAGCAACTGGTTCCCATGAACAGTGCAGAAGCTGCATGGGGAGTTTGCCTGGGCGATGCTGATGTAACTAGCATGCAGTGCAGTCTGTGCTGATGCCTGAGAGAGGAGCCTTGGGCGCAGCCCCAGTGCTGCTCAACAGGCCTCCAGAAACCTGCTGACCGCAGCCTTGCCCCTGGGTGTAAAGGTGATGGGGCCCACATGAGAGATGGGCTCCTTCCTGGGAGACCTCTCGTGCCCAGGTGCAGCAAGCACCCATGCCTGCCTCCTTGCCAAATGCTGGAAGCCATGCCATCGGCCCCCCAAGAACAAGGTGTGTCTGGTCTGGAGAGGATCCCAAGTCTATCTCAAGGTGTGCACGTGGGGCTTGAAACTGCTCACCTCCTCTCTGGACTTTCTGCGCAGCTCTTCAAGCAAATAGTCTGCCCAGTTAATAATTGATGAGCAAAATAGCTGTGTTGGTTGCACAGTGCTATTGGTATGACAAGCTACTGGGAAGCTGCGCTAAAAGTAGATCTTCTTTCCTGGTAGTTTTGTACTTCCCTCGTCCTAGTGCACTGGTTCTGGGAAGCAAGCACTGTTTTTCTCCTGTGAATTTATTAATGATAAATGCTCTATCACTCGGTGTTTTGCTTTTTGAAACTAGCCTTGAGCTAGGTCACACAGGGCATAGAGAAGAGCAGACCAGGCAGCATCAGAAGCTTACTTTCTGTAACAGTTTGTGAGAGAGAGTGAGGAAAAAGCCTCCAGCAATGCAGGGATTTCCCTGGTTTGGTACTATTAGCATTCATCATGACTTGGGTAGTATGGCAACGGCTACTCTGGAGAGACTTCCCTTTCCTTGGATTTACCATGGGTGAGTTGTCCATGCTGTTTCTTGTAGGGTTAGCATCTGTGTCGCCTAGCAGTTGCCTTGGTTGGTAATAGCCTAGCCAAGGCTCAGAAAGGTAAATAGCCTTTTCTGGCATGATGGTTTTGAGACATTCCTTTGATTTGAGGGTTCCTCCATGCTCTGGCTCATTGACTCTAACAGGAGAGCATCACAGGACTCTCAAGAGTGGCCAGGAAGAAAGCCGGCTTGTGTGCCTCCCTCTTTCCTAATTCCTACAATAGCTGTAAGTGTCCCTGGGACTGTACTGGCTACTCCCTTGCTAGGGGCTAAATGTGTCTTTTGTACAGAAGTACCTTCAGCTCTGCAATCAGGGGCTATAGAAACACAGGCCGCCTCATTTCCTGAACTTCTCTGTAGATGAGGGCTGCAAAGTCAAATAGGGCTTCTTTGTTGTTGTTGCTGTTGTTGTTTTTAAAGGCAGTTGGGAACTTCATTACCTAGTTTTGGCTAACCTTTGTTTAGTATCACTTGAATTTAGGCATGGTGTGCCAGATTGCAAGTAACAAAAAATGTAATTTAAGAAGAAGCCTGAAATGCTCCACGTTCCTGACGGAATGTGCCTCAGCAGCACAGCCATGAAGTTGGGATGCAGAGTAGCAAAGAACTTGGAGAACTGGACAACAGTAGATATATGCCTGGAGGGGAGCATACAAGGGGGTTTTTGGGGGGGTGCAGGGATGGCAGTGGTCTGCAAGGGGGACTTGGAGCTACTGTTACAAACCATGTGGGAACACCAGGCTCTTGCATGACAGAAGGGAGGTGGCAGTGGGGCAGGAAATGATAGGTCACCATTAAAGATTGGGAACAAAGCAAGAGATAGAGATCAAGTTCACACAGCATGGGGGATAGCAGAGGTGAGAGAGAATCCATGCTGGTTCCAGTCTAAAGACTTCTTAACTAATGGTGTTTGGATGCATGAAGGCTAATGAACTGGGTCTCCAGCAAGACTCAGGAGCATCAGGATGGAGGGGAAGATGTGGATAATGTAGCCTGCTGGATACTATCTGATGACTATGCACAAGGATATGAATGAGTATTAAGATGCAGTTATATTAATGGGCAGCATGCCCTTTACACTTGCTAATTGCTGCAATTTGTGTGGCCTTCCTTGGGGAAAGCGTGCATGTGCTTGAGTCTGGAGAAAGAGGCTTCGGGAGAAGGTGCAGTGGTCAGTGTGTGAGCGAAGAGGCTCCTGGCTCCACTGCTGGACGTGTTGCATGGGCTGGAGGCTGCAGACAGGCCCAGGGGTGGCAATGACACAAAAGCAGAGCCCCAATACCCTGCCTGGGAGGGAGTGAGGGGCTTGTGCTTGAGGGAGACTCCTCATGCCCTAGGAAACAATAGGCAAACATGAAGATGTATGGTCTTGTACCCAGCAGTGGGGCTAGGAAGGCAGTTCTGCTGTGGGGAGCTGGTGTAGCGAGTGACCAGGTGCTCTGGTGACAGACTAAAGTGTGGGGAGTGGAGTGAAAAGAGGCAAAAAAAAAGAGAGTGAAGAAGGGTGTCTTCATTACTGGTGCCACACAGAAGAGGGGTCAGGAGGAGCCCATAGCAGAAGCAGTTTGAGGGGTATGAACCAGCCATAAACAAGAAGAAAAGAGTCAAATTAGTGTTGGGAAGGAGTTCAGCTGGGAGGAAGGGGTGAAACGTGTCGCAGAGGGTATCTCTGGGGCTGGGAATGCTGGGAGGGATGGCGAGACTGGCTCAGCAGGGATGCTGCAAGTGTCTGCTAGGAACTCACGGAACAGCCCTCAAGCTCTAGGCCGAGTTAAGCCCAAAATGTTATAAGATGATGTAAAATGTCCTTTGTTTGGAGACATTCTCGCACGTTAAGCAATGCCTGTGCCTCACAAAGCCGGTGCTTATTCCCTAGAATACTTCCAGCAAAAAAGAGAAAAAACCAGGTTCCTCTAAGACACCCTAAACCAATACCTGCTGTGACTAAGCCCTGTGGGCAGCTCCACAGCTGATTTATATCCTCCTCCTCCTCCAAACCGAAGGGGTTAGAGTGGAAACAGACGCTGCGTTAAACATAGCCGAGGGCAGCGAGCAAGACAGCCCTGCACTGAGGCGGGGAGGAAGCGGGGCTGCGGGGCGGCTGCTGCCAGGCGTGACGCCGGTTCGGGTTTCCTCGTAGGCAGAACAGAGCTCCTTTTGGCTGGTGCAGCTTTATGGGCTCGCCTGGGTTTATTACACTGCAAATGTTTTGAATTCCACATCTTAATTTCCAGAGAAGCTTTGCTTCACTTTTGCTGCCTTTTTTTGTTTTTTTTTTTCACCACCGCTGCCTTAACCTCTTCTTTTTGACCAGGCTTTGGTCAAAGCAGCCGTTTTCTGAGCAAACAGAGGGCCGGAGTTCTCCCTGCCTGGGCTCCAGCTGCAAATTAATCTCTTTTCATAGCTTCATTTTATGTACGCCCACTATCCCCGCACATTAACTCAGTCAACACATGGAAGTGAAATTTTTCCATGCAGGATCCTGCAGGCTGTAAGGCTGTGTGGAGCACGTGACTGCCAGCTCCAGCTTTCTTGCGCCTCTGGGTGGAAGGAAGTTTCCTCATTCCCCCCCCCCCATGTTTGTCGGTGTGAAAAGTTTTAACAACTGGAGTTGGTGGAAGCATTTCAGGGTTCAGCATTTCTCTGTGCGTTTAAAGTCTACCACAGCAGCTGGGCAGAGGCAAAGCCATAGGTATGGTATGTCTGCAGTACCTCTGGTCCTACCAGACCACCGGTCAGCAAAAGGGAGGTTTGTCAGTGGAGTCATTCTGTCTCTGTAGGGTTTATGTCCCTCCCACAGAGGACAGAAAGTGCAAGCAATGCTGATGCTGACAAAGACAGCTGGAGTCTGCTCGGCCTATGTAGTGATGCACTTTGTACTTCCTTATGATGCCTTTCACACATGGGCCTGGGAGAACTTTACAGGTATTTTGGGCACTTGGCAAATGTTAACTGTACCTATTCCTTAGGTTTTAGAGCCCTGTTAGATACATGACTGTTAAGTGAAGGGGATTGTCTGGCAGTGGCACAGTATCACAGAAAGAGCTGCAAAAACAATTCAGGACTCCTGATACTTTTTCTCCTGTCTTAGTCTCCAGGCAACAGCAAATATTTCTCCTGAATACTCTGGATGAGCAGATGCCAACGTTGATTCACAGGAAAAGGATGTAGCCACGCAAGCCATAGAAATGTTGTTTGGGATGGTAGCCACAGCCCCTAAGGAGACATTAAGCAATATGGAACAAACGCCAATGAAGTTACTTCTTGAAGCTCTTCCTTTGTTTGCTATAAAGAGATTTCTTGAGCAGTCTTATGTGGAGCCATCGTGATTACCTTGATTACAGCTACACGAAGAGAATATACTGTGTCTCCCAGCTCTGGAGATGCTGCAAGGGCTTTTGGACACTAACATAGTCTGGGTTTACTACGAAGTTACAGTCACAAGAGATGAGGAAAGGTTTTGTTGAAGGCCAACATCAGAGTGTAAAAGGTGCACTTTTGCGTGGAAAGAGGGCGGCACTGAAAATATACAAAGAGGCTCCTTGTTTATTTTCTCTCAGCCTCAGATCTCCTGTGCTGTGTTTACAAACAGCCCCATTTTCCCCGTGATTAGACTTACAAGTTTATCACAGGATTGAAAGGCTGACAACAAACTTATTTCGCCCCCTCTTGATGGTGCCCAACTGAAAGAGCTAGGGGAGCTGCAGAAAATCATTTTCCTCTAAGTTTAGGTAATGTGGCTTTGGGTTCAGACTGAATCTGCTGAACAAGACATTTTCCTTCCCCTGGCACCCTTCTGACCAGAAAAACAGTCTCAGCCTGGATGAAAACAGAACTGGAGATGTTTTCCAAACATCTGGCAATTTGTTTGAAAAGCGAGCAGTCTGTAAGAACTTGAAGGCAGGCAGCTGGGGGGAGGCCAGCGGTGTCATGGCGGAGGCCGGAGACAGCGACCCATGGGGTTATCAGTGTATCATCCAGGTTGGCAGAGACTTGTAGTGAGTCATCCAGACCTTCACTCTTAACTATGGCAGGGCTGATCTCATTATCCACAAAACACCTCTCGTGCACATTGTTGTCTAGCAATAGCCTGAAACAAACGTCTCCAGCACCAATTCGTCCACAGCATTCCCTTGTCAGGAAGTCTCAACACTCAGGCTATTCTAACCTCTCAATATGTAGCCTAATACTTAACCTGAATGTCTCCTGTGGAGGTTTGTGGCCATTAACTTCGCTTCACATCCCCTTCTGTCCCTGCAGAATGGCATGTGTGGTTTCACCTTTCACCTTTCCTGCCAGTTATGCCCTTTTCCAGTCTGTTCCCAGAGGATTTGCTTTTCCAAACCATTCTACTCCTCTCTTCCTATGCCTGCTCAAAAATAGGATGTCCTAAACCCATCCTGAACTTTAATTTTCAGTCTGGTTCTGCTCTCACTGATTGCTGTCCTGCCTCTGGTTCTTGTGGAGGCAAGTTCAACTTTCCTGGCCTAATCTGTGAGGAGGACAGGAAAAACTGCAGTATATCAAATTATATTGTTTCTGTTAGGAATACAATGGGATACAGAGTTTGACCTCTTGTCACTGCAATTGTGCTGCCAAACAGGGCCCTGCCTCGTTACTCAGGGGTGTCCTGGCTCCCTTCACACAGACCGACTGATGGGTGTCTGGTTCTTGGGACTTTATCCCCACTGGGTTGTATGTATGAATATGTATGTGTGCACAATATCTAGCTCTGATATTAGCCCTGTGCTTCATGGCACCCAGGACCCTTGGGAGAGTGCTCACAGGATGCTGTGCTTCTGCCCTACAGTTTTCCTTCCTGAAGGAGAGACACTCATCCCTGTCCCTGGGGAACATAAGCTTTGAAACATGAGTTGATTTGTTTCTACTTACCATTATCTCGGTTTACATAAATTACAGTGCTTAACAGTGGTCATAAAATTATCCAGCCTTAAAAAAAATCAAGCTGTTGAAATTGGCTCTGTGGCCTCCCTGATCAGCTCATTTCCAATGGACAAACATGTAGTGGGAAAAGAAACAGCCCTTTCTTGTTCGTCACAAATGTTCATCTCCCTTTTGTATCAGCAGCCAGCTGCCCTGGTTTCCTAGTGTTGTTTGGTATAGAAAAGTGCATCAAGCCTTTCACTGTATGCTGCTTCACCATTCTGAATAACTCTGACAAGTTACGTAACTCAACTAAATCATCCCGCGTCCCCCACCAGCAGCCAACACATCTCTAATGTTATGACAGTCCAGTTCTACCCTGAAAAGGGGTTTTCTTGGCAAAGCAGTGATGATTCTCTTTCAGGGATATTATCACCTCTGCGTGTACTGCAAGTGAAATATTTTCTCCAACATGTCTCATCTGGAAGCTGAAAGGCAGGCTGGCTGGTTTCATTAATTGCTCTTGAACCGTGTTAGGATTTAGGCATCGAATCTGTCCTCTTTCTTTGTCTGAAGAAGAAAAGCAAAAAAATCTTATTTTAGTTGCTAATCAGAGAAACTATTAATCTAAATACGCATAAGGAGTAGATGAGCTGAACAACCAGCAATATCAGATAGACACTTTTCCATCAATGGTACCTCTCACTGTGTTTTTGTGAGCAAGTTGGACAGGATGGCACAGGTCCTTGGGTCCTTCTTACTCCTGACTCCAGGAGGGAGGGGTAGCCTGTAACACTGTTGCCTATCATGTCTTTATGTCTACTTTATTGTCCATGAAAAAACTTTGCTCTTTGGCTTACGCTATTTATTTCCTCTAACAATCTTTCTAAGAGGCCTTATCAAAATTGGTATAAAAAGATAGCTGACCCACAGCATGTTTATTGGGTCATCTTTATCTGCTCTTCCCCTATTTTTTTCCTTATTCAGTGTGTGACTCTGTCATGACAATTAGCAGTCAGAACCTCTGATAAGACCATAGTCCTGTGTCCCACAAGCAATTCAGCCGTGAGCACCCCCGGTAAGTCAGCAGACGGGCGCACGAGGTGTAGGTGAGCAAAGTCGGAGGGCGCGAGACGGCAGTTTTGGTTCTGTTCAGATACAAAGTCCACTCGGTGCTTTCTCTGAGCACTGCAGGAAACAGGGAGCTTAAAATGGGCTTCAAAAGGTGAGAGAGACAGCAGCCTGTCTGGGGTGGGTTTGAGCTCTGGATCGCACGGTGCCCATTGTGTGGGGCTGGCCCTTGGCCATTGGCTTCATGGGGTAGAGGAAAGGCTCTTTGCCCCTGCAGTGCTCTTCAGTCACTCTGGCTGAGGAGAGCATCCTGCCATGGCCACCCTGCCACCAAGGGGGCTCTGGAAGTGGAGGTGGCAGGGGCAGAGTGAATGACCCCATTCTCCCAGACAAGCCTAAGCAGCGCGTGGCACGAGCAGGCTGGTGGCAAATGGCAATCAGGCGCTCATTTCGCTTCCTAGCTGTGCTTCTTCCTCCTGCCTGCAGCCCTACTCTCCACCCACCGTGCTTAGCACCCGCTCCCTGAGCCGAGGGCTGTACATCCTGCTGTCTGTCTGGGGGCACCTCTGCCTGCACCTTCCTCCAGGAAGACAGGTGGCAGCAGGATGTGTGCTCTCTCCCAGTGGCTAGACCAAAGGATTTAAATGTCCCCAATGTGTAGACAAGCCACTTGCCTCCTGGCCCTGTAGGTTACCAGCTCTACCGAGAGGCAGAGACCAACAGGACCATGTCACAAGACAAGCTGGAAGCCCACCAAGCTTCTCCAGCAGGCTGAAATGAGTTTTGCTCCTGCGAGGTGTCCTCTTCTGGTTTTGCCTCGCTTGTCCTTTGCAGGGCTAGGACCTCCTGTCCTTCATGTGCTAAAAAGCTTGTAATGAGCTACTTTCCAAAAGCCCTGAAGAAGTTCAAAGGGTGTGCTGAGTTCATCTCCTTTGGGAGATGGAAAAACCCAACACCCATGCACTGCCGTAAGTACCGACCTACCCAACCTCATCTCAATGCTAAGGCCGCAATAGCTCTCACACACAGCACAGATCATGCCTTTGCCAGGTCAGGTTGTTGCTGCTACAATAACACCCAGGCACTAAACTTTCCCACTGGGTTCTAGAGGATTCATTTAGGTAGTGAAATGGGCTCACTCTTCATTAAAAGCTGGTGGACAGTGTGGTTCAAGATGATAATTTGGATAATTAGGATTTTTTTAAAAGTACAGTTGTGCACTCTTTTCTGGTGCATAGAGCCTGACTGTGAAAAGGCCAGATGGTGGAAGCATGGATTACTTCAATTTTTACATGCCTATTCTGTGTGGTCCCATTGATAGGATTAGGGCTGCCATGACTCTCCCATGGCTGACAACAAGGGGTGACTGGGAATCCAGCCTATTCCTCTGCTCCGTCTAAGTGAAGTACAAAAAGTAAACAAGGAACAGGAATGCAAAAAAGTAAAATCCAGTCCAACTCCAGCTGAAGGCAATGTACAAATTCCTTTTTAGTGCTCTTTGACAAACATGGTCCTGAACTGTTATCATTTGGTCTGCTAGTAAAACAGGTCATAATATTCAATATCAAGTAAACTAGGAAAAGAGGAAGAAGCCGCAATTCAGGACTGAGCATCTCAACAGTGTGGAAACAAGTTCTGGCAGGGACTGGAGCCTTCAACTCCAGCCAAAGGCCCCTACCTTGCAGGCTGTGGTGGATTTCAGGTGCTTCCCCAGTGCAATGGGGGAGTACTAGATGAGGGACCAGGAAAAAGCCTGGTCCAGAAGCTGGCTATACTTTGTCCAGCTCTGAACGGCTGTTTTGGGTCCTACTCTTACTCACTTTGTAAAAAGTTAAATTAAAAAGAAAGGTGAGGTGAGAAGTGAAATTGAAATCAGGAAAAGAAACAAAAAGTCCCAAACATGTTTTTGATAGAGGAACTGGATTATTGAACCCTGGCGCTGTTTGGCCTTTCAGGTTGTCATCAATCTGTTGCGTGCTGAGCATAGAGGACAGCATGGTGGAAATACCTGTGAAGCAGCAAGAGCTTTATCAAGGCACTGTACCAGGAAATGCACCGCTCTCTTGGCTACCTCATGCACGATACTATGGTTAAACCCAATTGCATGCCTCATCATAACATGTGCCTTATCGACCTCACTATCTGATGACAACAGCAGCCCTCAGGAGACCAGACTGACATCATCCAAAACCTCAGTAGTTGAGAGCAAAGGCTGAAGTGTGTAGCTAGGCTACAAGCTGTGCTTGGCTCTGTTGATCTGTTTGTACTGAACTTGCAGGCACTTTGCTAGAGGAAGAAGAACATAAAAATCAAGTTCAAACAGCTGTTTCAGAATGTTTCTCACAGGTTACCATGCTATTTAGCAAATGAATGCAGCAAGCAGAGGAGGTTTATGTCCTAGGCAAGTACAAAATGTCTGCTCAACAGCTTTCTGTAGCTTTGAGAGGGGTGAAAAAAAGCCCAAACCAAAACACTGCCTGAAGGAGAGAAACTGCCACTGGTGATTTGGTGCAGAGTCCCATTCCCAGCTGACCCTGATGTAGTTGTGATTTTTGGGTTCATGCCATATCAGAAATGGGCCAGCTGTTGATCCCGCTGGTCTTTCAATCTCCAGTTCCTAAGCTTTGCGGTAGCTGGCTCACAGTCACATTGCCGGTCTCCTTGTTTGGTTTCTGCTGGCTCATGGTGGCAAAGCATGCTGGCACTGGCCTCCTGGCCTCGTTTTGCCCATTTGAGGGGAATTTCTGCAATCACAAGAACAAGAACCAGAAAATAGAGTAGGCTTTTCTTGTGTAATATTCACCAGACTGCTCTGATTTAATTTGCTCTCTCTGTCCTGGGTTCTTCAAAACACCTTCTTTCATTTACGTCAGCACGGATTTACCACACCCCACTTATTTCAGACCTGGATAACACCATGGAAAAAGTTTACCAGTCTTTTGGAAATGCCACTTTATGTCTTGGACAAAAGACAATCACATGGGGCCGTATTAATTCAGGAACTGCCTTTTTATTTGTACAGCACCCAGGACAAGTGAGCCTACTCCTGCTTGGAGTTTGCTGTACTACAAAACTGTTCTTAAAACAATCTGCTTTTAGGGTTTGGGTTTTTTTTGTAGTAGCAATGCAAGCTTTCAGAGGTAAATGAAGTGGGATTTAAATGCTGAATGCATGCATAGCAACAAGAGGAAGGCCATCCAGCACATGGATGCTAAGTGTCCTTTTACAGCCCCCATTCAGATCCAGTACCCACCTCCCCGGGGCAATGCATGGCATAGTGGGCCACACTGCCCTGCTGTGACCCCAGGCAGGGGCATAATGCCTTCCCAGCCTTCCCCGCTTCCCGCTGTGCTCTGGTGTATTGTGAGATGTCTGTCAATGTGGCATGGATCTGGGGAAGTGGAAAAGGCGGGCTGTAAAGGGGTGGCAGGAGTCTGGAGCTACCACAAAGGCCAAGTTCTCTGCTGATGACACATGCCTTCTCCCAGCTTGGGAAAGCGAGGTGGCACAGATACTCTGGTCACCAGGACCTGCAATGTACCCCCAGGTCCTCTCTATCTATCTGCCAGAACAAAGTGAATCCCCTGAGAGAATAGCTGAGGAAACTGGTTTAAGCTGATGTGTCTAGTGGACGCTAGTTTGATATCCTGTCCCCCTGCCCAGACAGGACAGGCTCTTCAGGAGGCAGGACTGGTGCTGGTCTGAAGAGCTGCCACCGTCTAGGAGCCTGGTGGGAGCTGGCTTGCAAAAGAAGCCTCCACCTTCTAGGAGAGTACTTGCATCCTCACCGTGCTCCCATAAACAGCTGGTTTCTTACCCTCCCGTCACGCCTGTCTATCTCCAGCAGCAGTGGGGACAGGATGACTAACCAGCCTAGGAGTGTGAGCTGCTTCAAGAATGTGTAAAGGTTTTTTTGTTGTCGCAGTATGCAGTGTGCTGAGGATACGTGCGTGTGCATGGGAATCACCTGCCTTATGTCTGCTTTTTTGTGCTCCTGACTAAAAGTTTAAAAGGCATCTGCTAGTCCTCCCAAAAATCAAAGGTGGAACTTCAAGGAAGAGATGCTGAATATTTGGCCCTTTAAACTGGTACAAATGTTTGCTGCTGCCAGAGGACTGAAAACTACCCACCAAAAGAAAAAACCCAGTCTTTTTTACTGACTCAGTGAAGGCCTGGCTCAAGGGAAGGGCCCCTTGGAAAAGAGGTCTGGTGGAGATAAGGCTTGCCCCTTCAGATAGAGCATTAGATAAATCCAGCTCTGTCGTGGGACTGTGGGAAGCCTCCCAGAACAAGTGTAGAGAGCCTGAAGTGGTCTCTGGGGCATGCTGTTGTCTATTTTGTTGAACGTATTTTTTGGTCCTTAGGAACTTCACTGTGTTCACTGAGAACACAGTGTGGTAGAGGGGGGAGGATTACAGAAAGTCTTCATTAGTAGATCAGAATAATTTGAAATGTCTGCTCCTACAATGCTATTTTAAAATACTCTGAAGCACACTTGTTTTTCTCTGCCTGCTGTATACATCCCTGACCCCTACCTGGCCCTGCTATGTTAGTCTGTTAGCGCTTTAGTTGATTTATTATTGCTAAAAATATCATAAAGTACAGCTCTTAAATAAGCAACACAGTAGAAGGTGGTTGAGATAAGGGTTTGGTAAGAAATAAAGAGGGAGTTTTTCAGGTTTAAAGTTTCTGGTCCTGCTTTCCTGAAGAGGAAGGGCCTTTGAATGGCTCTTGTGAAATATGCTGATGGTCTGAGTACCCACATCACCACCTCCCCATGACAATTGCCACCAATCGACCACTTGCGGGCCGTCTCCGCAGCAGCGCAGGAATGGATGAGTCATGGAAACTGAATTCCCCTTCACCCTGGCCAAGGAGCTGCATTGACAACAGAGGAGGAAAGTCAGCCCTGCTTTTTTTCACGCTGTGGAGCATTGATCAAAGAAAGCTCTTCTGCTCCCCTGTACGTCAAAGCAGCTTTTTTCATGAGTGTTACCTGAATAATGTTGTACTAAGAAAACAACCACAAATAGTGCTGGGCACATTATTTCGTGTAGATAATTGATTCTGTGCTACTTCAGGCCAGCAAAACTGCATCATATTTGCAAATAGCTTTAGCAGAAGATGCTCAAAACCACTGCCATGCTTAAACACAGCAGTATCTAAATGCTGGTTTTCCTTTTAGAATGATATCTTGAATTCTAGTTTGGTTACATTTTAATAATTTCTAGAGAAAACAACTCCCTTGGGGAGAAATTAGCACAGGGTACTTTCCTGAATGGGTAATTACTCGATCTGGGGGGAGGTGGAGGGTGGGAAGCAGGTTCCATTCATTGAGGAAACTCAATTCTTATTATTTGAGATCTGCCTGGAACATTAATCAATTATTCACACAGCTCTGCTCCTGCAGCTCAGATAAAAAACAGGATATGTGGCTCCCAAACAGGGAGGGATTCAGAATTTCCCTTGAGGTGTTCTCAAGTGAAAAAAAAAGAACGACCAAAAAAAACCCAAACCCTGTTAGAAAGTGTGAGTTTAAAAGGTTTAAAGGATTTTTTTCTCAACGCCAGTTACATAGTGGGAGGGAGAAGTGCCAGTCCTGCATGAACGCTGGCCCTTTCCCTTGAAAGGAGCTGTTCTGCTGTTGTTAGCTCTGCCCATGGGAGACATCACATGTGGCCATAGTGCAGCTCTCCTGGCACAGAGAGCCTGGTAGCTGTGTGGGATCCACAATGGTGAGTCATGGCTGCCCAGCACCTGCTTCCTTCCCAACCTCTGTGTCTTACCCTGCCCGTGCCATCCATGCGCACCAGGGATCTTCCCTTTGAGATGCTCGCCAGGGTGTTTTCTGCAAAATATCCCTGTTGCTCAGAGCTGCAGTGGGTGGACATGGCTCTGACTGGGTGTAATGCTTCAGTGCTGGAATTTGTCCCAGCTTTTGTGCTGTGACAGGATCTGGTGGTACCAGGATCTGAAGTGCTGAGTTGTTGCTGGGCTGCTGGCTGTGACTCAGCACCAATTTGAGGTTTTCGGCTTACATGCCTGTGATGTGAGGTTGCATTGACGCGCTTAAATTAAACAAAGGGGCGCAGAAATGAGAGATGCAATAGGAATTGTACCTTGCATCTGGCAGAAAAGTTATAAGAGGTTATTGGGAGCCCTCTGCACAGATACCTCCACTTCATCTTGGTCTGGTCCCACTTTCAGAACGTCATGGCCTCTGCCATTTTTCCCTTGTGGAAAACACATTCCTGACCTGTATGCTGGAGGTCATTTTAGCTGCAGGTACTGGGAGAAGTGTCACCAGAGCAGTGCCATGCCTACACCTGTCTGTAATGGGAGGGACTGGTGGCACCTCACTCATCACCCCACTTCTCCCTGCGCTTGGGTTCTGAGAGCTGTGCCACTCCGTGCCCTGGGGCACAAGAAGTGCCTTTGCAAGCCCAGCTCTCCTGGCAGAGGTGTTGCAGATGGCTAAAGGCCACCCGGGTGGAGGCAGCCCCCCCCCGGGACACCCTGAGAACAGAAGTGGGAAGGGAGAAGAGTGCTCTGCGCTGGGCCCCACACCCGGTCACCCATCAGCAGGTGGGAGGGTGGCTGGATGAGCTGACTGCCTGTCAGGACGCTGCTCCTTGCATCAGTACCAGGTGGTGCTGGCAGCAGGCGCAGGACACCCGCCTGCAGCAGCGCGTCACCTCCCCACAACCTGCGTTCACCATCCTGCCCCCAGCGCCAGCCAGGCGGTCGGGAACACGGTGTCCCTGGTGTTCTCAACCACACTTCCTCTCGCACTGCTGATTTTGTTTTGGTGCTGCGGCGCAGGCTGTGGCTGTCAGGCAGGGAGGTGTTGCGGCACTGCTGGGGACACCGTGTCTTTTGGCTGGGTGAGAAAGCTGTGCTGCCTCAGCATCATGCACCCTCTGCCTTTCGGTTCCATTTCAAGCCAATGCTATTTGGGAGGGAAGTGGGGCTTCTGCCCCGGGTGGAGCCAAGGATGTACTGGATTAGACCAAAACGCCATCTAACCTGGGAATCCTTATCTGCCAGCGACCAAGCTTGGGTGCTTCCCAAGAATGCTTTAAGCTTCCCTGGCGCTGTGCAATGATATCCCATGGAGAGTGCTGGGAAAACAGTGACTTAACCTGGGAGAGTGCAAGGAAAAGTGATGCAAAGGCCTAGTAAATGATGTTCTGGGAACCTTTCTGGTGGTTGTGTGACGCCATGGTTTTGCAATGCTGCCATTTGACAGGGCGTTATCCACAATTCCCGACCTGGCGGTTTCAGACTGCTGCAGTGCTCCTTCCTGAGGTCACATCTTAAACCTTCTTGGAGATGGCAGCTACTGCAGAAGCACAACTATGCATTTGTTCAAGGGGTTGTCTCCTTGGGAGCCCATCTCCATGACGCCCATGACCCCCCAGGATGTATTCTGATGGGTTACGAGTTCCTGTGCGCAGTTGTGAGTGTTGGTGGTTTCCCATAAAAATCTGGATGGCCCACAACTGGCTTTAACGAGCACTTGACTCTCCCTCTCTATACTGTCAGGGCAGCTTGCAGCAGGAGTTTCTGCGCTGGAGCCCCCTTGCTAGAAAAAGGGTTACAGTAGGGGCACTAGGACATGCTGGGATGCTGGAAACCCTTGCCTCTGCTAGGACTGGCTGGAATTTGCTGGTTTTCCAGGGTTACTCCTGAAGCCAAATTTCGGAGAGACTGAAGTTTTATGGGAGAAATGAGTCTGCTCCCCGGGGCTAGAGAAGCACTGAAAGGGATTCCTGACAGTGCCACCTGACTGGTGTTTTACCAAACCCAATATTTTCTTATTGCAGAAATTGAGTGGATTTGATAATTGCATTTTGGGTTCTCCAGAGCCTTGTGTGGGTTTTTCTTTACTCAAGAAAAAGTAAATAAGTACGGTTCCTTTGCAGCATTGCGTAGCTAAGCTGAGCCAACTGAAGTTCCTATGAATGGCGCTGTGAGCTGGTGGTTACTGTAAGGGAGATGGGGCTAAAGCCAGACTTTGCTCTACACAATGGTGGGGACCGGTCCAAAAAATGGATCAAATAAATCCCAGCTCCTTAAAGCACTTTGGAAGCATGTTGTGGTTTTTAATGGGTCTGTAGCTCCCTGTGTGAGCCAACCTTATAGATAAACTTTAGAAACTGAAGGAGTATCTTTGAGCTCTAAAAGTAAGTATTTTAGCACAAAATGGTACTCGAGTTCAAATGGGACCAATTCTTGTTTTCTTATAGAAATCATTAAAATCATGGAAGAAAAAAAACCCAAACCACAAAGAATGTGTTTTGTGTCACCCCTGTGACAGTACTTCAAAAATCCCAGAAGTAACAGAAAATACCCAATTATATGTTATGAAAAAAAGCTCAGTTTTATTTGCAGATATCTAGATAAGAAGATATGAACACAGCTATTAACTCATGGGTAGATCCGTAACCTCTGCTGACAATAACCGCATTAACTGCACTTAAAGTAAACTGCAGAGCACCAGACCAGAGATGATGCACCACTTATTACACCCTATCTATGCTTTATTTCAAGTGCAAGTGGTACTTGGCTAGTGGGTTGACCTTGGCGGCTGGACAGCAGAGGTGCAAATCTGCTTGCTGCACTGTTTTGCATTCAGCAGTTTGGAAGGCATTGAAGCTGATTAGAGCTGTCTGGCCTGCATGTGTGTAAGATGCCTGTTTGATGAGAGTACACATCTTGTTAAGATAGGCTAAAACTGAAAGCGTGTGGGGAAAATGAATTCGAGAGGGTTCCTGGCAGTGTTTCTGTGGCTGTTTGAGTCAGCAGCTTGCGATGTTTAACGTAAATAAATTGCAAAATGTTCTTGACAAACATCATTGCTCTAAGGATTGAGCAGGATACCTCAGGTAGGACTGACCTAGGTGGCTGGGACAAAACATTGGCGCAAGTAGCCTGCACAGAGCATGTGCTTCATTTGGCATCTGCCACAACCAAGTGGCAGCACAGCCCTCATCCAGACTCACAGCATCTCCTATAGCGCCGATCTTTGTTCCCCTTGTCTCCACACCAGGAGAGGTCTCCTTTGCCTGCAGTACCCTGCTCTACTTGAGGTTGGGGCCACAGAGCAGTGGCACCGGTGGTGGGAACCTTCCTGGCCCCAGGGTGTTCCAGTCCTGCCTCAGACCCATTCAGAAACTGTTAATCATCCTGAGCAACTTACTGGTTTTGTGATCTTAAACAGGGCTTGAACTCGGCTTTCTAGAGGTGAAAGCACAATGTCTTACTGTAACTCATTTTACCAACCAATCCTATCCTGAGCCTAACAATATTTTAATCACAAAATCCAACCTCAAAACCCACAGCATTTTCAGTTACTGTATTTCATCACCACACAGCTGAAAACAACTTATTTTTTTCAACCACCCTTGTTTTTCTCAAGTGAATCACAAACCATGGAACTTAACAAATGGAAAAGACCCAGAGATGAATTCTCTCTCACTAACCCTGGTGTATATAAGGAATAATGTAATTACTGTAAAAAGCACTTCTCTACAGAAACACTGGTAAAACAGTTACTGAAGTCAGCTTCCCCTTTCTTAAGCCAGAAAGTCCATTTTAAATAAGTCAAAAAGCACCATTGTCTACAAAATATTGGTGGTGCCTATCAGCTAGTCCTTCTTTTTATTAGCCCATGGAATGGAGCTCTTACCTTTTCCACAGGACACTCTCATTGATTTTACCATTATGCTTTATGTCCTAATAAGTAGTCTGCTGCTCACTTTGTGGCTATTTTTGGCTGTTCCCTCTTGAATCACACCAGGGAATAATTACCAAGAAGGTAACTCTGGCTCTCAGTGGGTCTGCCCACCAGAAAACTGTTAACCATCAAGAGTGCTCTGTGCAGCACCCATGAAGGGTGATCAGCTCTTCCTGGGGAGGCTGGTCTGTGTTAGTCATTCAGGTTGATTGGCAAGAAAACCAGGACATTTGAATTTAAACTCCCATAGAAAGGCTACAGGATGGCTGTGGGAGAAAGCCTGATCTTCAGGCTGTCATTCCCAAGCTATAGCCACCTCTCTTCCCATGGTGTTTACAGTCAGGAGAATCAATGGGCATTTCACAACCTGACAAGGTGTTTACAGTTCCCAGCTTCTGCCTACAGACCTGCTGGGATAATGGCTCCTGGTATGTGGTACTTGTGCTGATGAAGGGACTGGAAGGAAACCCCCAGGCCTGGGGTGCCTGGTCTCAATGACCAAGTCTCACTGACACAAAAATCAATCTGAGTTACTCCAGATTTAAAGACATCTAACCAACAGCAGAAGTGTGGCCCTCAAGACCAGCCAGTGCCAAGTAAACATGAGCATAAGCACTGTTGTGTCAGCTCTGTATGAAAACATGGTCAGGGAAGTGCTGGAAAACATCCTAGGTGATCAGCAGCACCCAAGGTGAGGCCAGGTGTGGGATGGCCCTTGCATTAGGCATTTCCCAAGGCTGGTACCCGAGCTGGTGTTGGCGGTGCCTGGGGCTACCCTGTTGGGACCAATGCAGAGCTTTCCCACCACCCTCTCTGGGGTCCCTGGAGGGCAGGACAGATCCAGCACAGGGCAAGTGGTGCAATCAGGCTCTCAATGGGAGCTCATTACCCTAGTAATGTCTGGGAGGGAGAGACAGCTTTGTGCCTTGATCAACTTCGTGTATCTTCCTATATGGGGGGTTGCAAAATTAGAGTTCATAAAACCTTCCCCAACCCCTTTCCTGAAAGCTACACCCACATTTTTCTCATGGATGACTCACTGTTAAAACCAAATGTTTCTCCAGCTAGAGTTTTTCTGTGTTATGTATTAGAAACAGCTGAACAACTGCCCTCATATCAGGCTTCTCGGGTGATGGTGAGAGCATGCCTGAGTATGCTGGTGTACGTGAACTTGCATATGTGTACATATGGTTTGTCTATTTTTGAGTTTCTCTTTTGCCCTTTCCACTCCTTTTCTTTTCAGTTTCTTGTATCTGATTTTATATTTTATTTGACCCTCTCCCTCTGTCTTCTGCATGTTTAAAATGTAGATCCACAAACACTTGCATTCATCTTTCAAAATGATGTTATGAAGCGTAATATAGAATGACCTCAGCCATTCCTTCATGGATAAACAGAAGACGATGATGGAGTTCTTTCATATGACACAAGAAAAAAGGAGTTAAACCAGATCAGTTTAAATTAAGCAAAGGAAAACATTAGATGAAATAACAGGAAAAGCATCCTCAGTCTGTCAGATTGAGGAATAATTCATTTCTCAAGGGCAGTGGCCGAACAGGGCAGTTTGCACATGATTTTTTTGGGAGCGATAATGCTTCTCTGTCCCCAGAGTGAGGTGTGTCTTCATCACTTTGATGTGTGCAACTCTAAAATCAGCAACACGGGAAGCCACGGGGGCAGAGATGTCAGAAATGGCAAGAGGTTTCCTGAGGTGATACAAGGCCACCTGTGAGGTTGTTGTGAAGGAAAATTCCAGTGACTGTGTGCAATATTTGGAAGAAACAAGCAAGAGGGCTGAGGTTAAGACACGTTCACATGTGCAGGGTGCTCACCTTTGGGTTGCCCCGCACTGGAGGGCCCTCTGTAGATCTGAGACATTAGTCCCCTTTTCAAAAATTACACTTTGGGGTTAAAATGAAGGACACAGAAGTGGGAAACAGTGCATTAGGCAAGTGTCCTGCAAGGAAAGCCAGATAGGTTGAGGAAGTGGTAAAGGTAAGGAGATCTACTCTGGGGAGCTAACCCACAGCACAGCAGCCGTTTAGCTTGAAGGAACACACCACTGGCCTTGCAACACAATGCTGAGATGGTTCGCTTCTCCCTTCAACCCCTTCCATCCCCTGGTGCTTGGGGAGGCAAGGCTTGGTGGGTGCAGGGTGTACCAGCCACCACATTCCAGCCTCAACTGCCCAGCTGCCACTGCCCCACTCTCATGTATGCACCAGAGTGGGAAAACAGACTTAACCAGCCCACTGCGGCTGGGAGTGCTCTGGCTGCGGGCTGTGCAGGGCAGGAGCAGCCCTTCTCCAACTCCTGTTCAGCCGCCAGCCCCCGCTGAGGGCGGTTAACAACTCAACAGGCTGAACAGGTAGGGCGAGCGTGGTGGCAGAGCAAGTTCCCCTCATGCTCCACCACCCACAGCACCCAGGCTGAAGTCTCTACTTGAATGAAAGTGTAAATGTTAGGTGTGGTAAATGTGTTATGCATGAAATGTTTAATGTGTTCAAGGGTACAGCCTCAACTAGTGCTAACAGCAATGAATGAGCCTTTGGGCGAGTCCAAGCCAGCTTCCCCTCATGTCAATAGAAGTACGGTCTTTTGGCTTCAGTGGGAACAGGATGAGGCCCTTAATGGCCAGCCAAGGAGAGATTAGTCTAATGATGTAATGGTGCTTGTAACTGCCTGTTCAGCCTTAATTCAGCTCTTTTGTGAGCATGCATCATGGCACAGTCTATAATTACATGATCACATACTACTTGCTCTGCAAGGCGCCTGCCTCATTCAAAGTGCAGGGTGGGAGTAAGGGCAGAAGGACTCTCTCCAGCCCCCAGGAACTGTCCTGCATCCTGGGGCTCCACTCTGCAACAAGCTTCCTGTGGGGTCTTGGGCAAGAAAGTGCTGCAACATAGGCATGGCAGGGACTGAGTTAAAGTTTCACCAGCAACATAAGCCTGGCTTTTTCTAAGTATAGGAGCTTGGTTTTGCAGTCTTACTGAGCTCTGAGCGTAGCTTTGTGTAACGGGTAGTCAACAGCAATGGTGGCTTTAGGTTTAAACTGCCTATACAGCCTATCTGGATCCTCGTTGCAGAAGGTATGAAAACCCCTTAGCGTGCCTGCGGAGGCATGGTGGCACACCTATCTGCTGGCAGCAGTAGACCAGATTGCTGTTGGCAGCAGTATCAGTTAAAACAAAAGGTTTTATCTCCTTGATCTGACACCACACGCTTGCTCTGCTTCTGGCCATCTTTCCAATCTCACCTTCTGTTTCATTTTACGTGCTCCGGAAGCTGTGCCGGTCTGGCTTCCAGCATCCCCTAAACTGGTAGCTGAAAGGCTGGCTGAAGTTGCATTGCCTGCTGAGAAATGGGAGACGAGAGTAGGAAAAGTATGGGAGGAAATTGTGAAGCAGTGAAAAATGGAAGGTATGAGAACAGAGTGAGCTTAGAAGTAAAAGGACATGTGTGACCTCGGTAGTAGCAGGAAGCGCAGGGAGAGATGCAAGGGAGTGAAGCAGCTGCAAAGGATCTAGGAGGTCAGAAGGAAACAGAACATCCAGAGCAGAAAGAAAAGGTTAGGGCATGAGCATAACAAGCAGGAAAAACAGATGAAAGAAAACAAAACAGAGAAAACAAAACAAAACAAAAAAATAGCACAATTAGGAGGCAAAAGCAGGAAAGACCATGCAACGTAACACCAACAAGAAAGGCTTTGGATGCATTCCACCTGCTCCATCTCCTGGGAGCTATATCCTGCTTATCTCTGGGTCCCAGAAAGTCACCTCTGCTGGGTCTTGCCATTGCCCTGGGGAGACTGACCAGGAAGGGACAAGGTGCGATGATCGCATGGTGCTGCAGCCTGGGCTCCCGGCTGGGCTCCCTGGCTTCTCTGGCACCTCTTCTAACCCCAGCAGCTCTTGACCCAGTGCACTTGCACCAGTGCTTGTGTCACTTAGGTACGTCGGGCATTGCAACTCAGTTACTTGTTGACGGGGATCTCTTCGTAGGAGAGACAGTAAACATACACACTGAGCAGCAGGTCTCCTGGCTTGGTGCTGAGAGCTCCCAAAAGACAAATATTTTGATGTATAAAATGACGGAACATGTAGCAAAAACTTAGTTTGGTCTCCTGCAGGGGTGGCTGGGCTAGGAAATGTGTCAAAAGAGCATCTTCCTCCACAGTGAATCTTCTTTGGGCCCAAGTGTTTTCTCATGCAGGGATGGAGTAATCCCACCGACGTCACTGTGCTGACGCCAGTGCAGAACTGGTGTGTGTGACTGGTGAAATAGGTCAGAGCTGTGCACTTGGAGGTGCAGCTGCTGAGTTCTCAGACAAAAAGGAGCTTTTGCAGCTACTTCCTCCCTTGAGCCCTGCAGAGCTCCCCAGCATACTAAGGGTGGGCTGTGCTCTGCTGCAGACATGCTCGGGGCCAGGGCTGGCCAGGTTTCCTTTAGCACCTCTCTCTGTCCTGTCCCAGCAAGCAGTTTCCACGGGTCTTTGACACAAAAATGCTGGTTTGTTGACGTTCCACATTTCCTGTGGGCAAAAGCAAGGCGAAGCACTTTGTTCCTGCTGTGGTCAGGCCTACATCAAAATAGTTTGTTGAATGGAATACAGCAGCTGAGGGCTCGGTGTGGCAATAGATGTGACCACTGATCAGCAGCTTGATTTCACACCTGATTTTTTATTCTGAAGTGCAAAAGATTATTATTATTCGAATCCCCTGTGGGCGCTTGAATTTTTACAAAAGCTTTCCATCAGGGAGGTGAAGTGCTGTTCTCAGAGCCACACTAATGCCTGAAGCTGGGGCTGCTCTGCCACTATGCAGAGGGTAATTCTGCACAGCCATCATGCTGTTGGTGTCCAGCATGTTGCTTTGGGATTCCTGGAGTCATCTAAGCTGCTAATAAACAACCCGTATCTTTCCTACAGATGGATCCCTTTCCTTCACGTAGAGCAGTGCCGGTGCAATCCACCCCACACCCATCACACCTAATCCCTTCTTGGAAGAAATACAGAAAAAGCATAAACCCCAACACAACCCATGAAATGAGGAAGAAAGAAAAGTGACGCCCAAGGAGCTTGGCGGAGCCTCGCATCCCCCATGTGAGGAATCAGGCATCTCACTTCCAGCATCCCAGGTGATGTAATGTCAGTTTAACGGCCGTACACACCTCTGTGTGCTGATGAGCTGAACAGGCAGGGACAAGTAGCTGCACAGGCAGCTCTGGAAGCCTCTAGCAAAAAATGTGCCTTGGTGTGTGTGTGTGAAGCGATCGCCACACGCTCTCCAAGCCCTTTTGATGCTGGGAAGGAATGCTCTGCTTTCCGAACCAAAGGCACTCCGGTTTGCCTGTGGGCTATGCGGAAATGGGAGAAGATGGAAGCAAGAAGCAGCTTGTTCTGCCAGGGAGGAAAAGCAGTCTGAAGTTCATAGCTATTATACTGCATGGTAATAGCTTTTAAACGAGGTGGCCTGAGCGCTTGCAGTGTTAAACCCCAACATTTCCTCTGCAGGGTTGTTCGTTGCCCTGGTGTGCTGGCCTGTAGCAGTTAGATTATTTGCCCCCATCTGTTGCAGCAGATTGATGCGAGATTTTTGGGCTCTTGTCTGAAATCCCACTTGCAAGGTGATGTGCTTCTCTCCAGCGGCCTCTCCAAGGCACAACCACGGAAGCTGTTCCTGTTTGTGTGTATGTGACGGATGTAGCAGCCACTTTTACTGCACGTGAGGCGTAGGGGTTTTTTGTTCCTTCTTTCTCCAATACTTTCAGGGTAATGTTTTCCGTATTTGGTCTCAACCCAGAGACTTCTCAGAAAACTCAACAGAGTCACCCCCGCTATATTTCCGTGTGTGTGTGTGTTTATACACACATGTATGAGTTAAAAATATCCTGCCTTCATTCGGGTAATATTAGAATATTCCATTACCTCGGTATTAATTTAGTTAAGCGGAGCAGCAGTTTAAAATGGGTCTTAATCATCTATGCATATGCCATCTGGAAGGGGCTTTTGCCCAGCTGGTCCTGGTGGTCTGGGGGGAACCAACCTAAAGCATTCCCTCCAGAGCTACAGTGAGATGGTTGCTGCTGCTGCCTGCAGGTGGAGGAGATGCTGGCCCGAAGTGAGGGGCCCTGAGACAGAGAGGACATTGACAACCGATTACTGCTCCGGGAGACAAATTTACACATAAAAGCTGAACGTGAGAGATAGCCAAGAGATAAGCCTGCCCATTTTCCAGGTGCTGGAAAGCCTGTCTGCTTCTTTATACAAACACAGGTTTAAATACTACTCACCTCGGGGGTGTGGGGGGGTGTGTGTGTGTGTGTGGATGAGTTTATCTTTGTTGGGAATACATGGAAATGACTTTTAACCCCTAGCATTGCAATAGGTTGCCCAATACAGCCATACAAATATGATGCATATCTATAGTGTAATGGTCCCTAGAGTTCATTAAATACCATAACAAGGCCTTTTGCAAAGCAGCCTTCTCCTCCAAGCTATATTAAGAAAGGCTAAACTGTTAACAGCAAAATATTTTAAAGTTGTTATTTTTTATTTATTTGTTTTTAACTAACCTTGAATTATTCAGCACCTTCTCGAGGGGATTATTGTTTCATGTCCCCCCTCTGCATTTAAGATCTGAAGAGTCCCATGAAGCAGTCTCTGCGGGCAGCAGCCAGTTAACCATTTTGTGTTTCCACTGGGGACCGGCAGCTCTGGAGCGCTTCCTCCCTTCCCAGGCACCAGAACGTTGCAGGCAGTACCAGATTTCAAGCACAGATCTTTACAGTGCTGAAAAACAATCACATACAAACACATATGGCAAGGTCCCGCAAAATTGAAGAGGGCGAAATCAACAGCGGGCCACACAAATTTAACTGAAGTCCATAGAGATTAACTCTGGAAAGCAACACACCGGAATGAAAAATAAAATACGCAAGTTTCATGAAGCCACGAGACATTTTATATGGCCTATGGTGTGTTAGCCAGGTTAGGGCTGAATCAGTATGCAGTAAAAACAAAGATAGAAATCACTTCTGGTGCTCAAGAAAGAAGAGATTCTGCAGTTAATTTGCATGGCTTGTCTGTGTTGGTGCTGCAGGGCTAAGAGGAATAAAATGTAATAAAATCTGACTTTGTCTCTAATACCAGCAGATCCAAAGCTAAATATGCAAAGGCACGGTTCTGTTTTGTAAGATAGGACCATTTTTTCATGGCCTTTACTTGGAGAAAAACGTCTTTCAGACTGAGGCATGGGATTTCACAGTTCCCTTCTCGCGGCATTTGTTTCAGGAAAGTTTTCAGTGACTACGGTACATCTCTCGCCAGCAGCAGAGGTGGAGAAGAGCTATTTAGTCATCTAACCCTTCCCGGGCTAGTAACGTGCTGTACCCTCCACTTGCATCTCCTGGTGCTCAACACAGGATGCGGCACGTTCCAGGGGAGCGGCGGGGACCATGAACCCGCTCGCCTGCCCCATCCTTCTGCAACAATCCCACCACCATGGCCTTTCCGCCTCCTTTAGGCGCCGCACAGCAGGAGCGTGGAAAACCATGGGGTGCCTCCATCCCCTTGGGCCATGGCAGGCATCGGCACAGGCTGAGGATCCTGAACAGTGGGATGGTGTTTCTTGTGTTTGATTGGAAAATGAAGCTTCAGGGTTCCAGTTTGTCTCCCCCAGGGAGGTTTCGCTGGTCTGGGAAGGTGCTCTCTGCAGGAGGGTGTACAGGATTTGCTGAGCGAAACGGGGAACAGACCAGCACTGGAGACCAACTCAGCATCCATGCCACAGCGGGGCATCCCCTGTGGGCGGGCTTCCCCTTTTCTGTCTGCCTGGGACACAAGCAGGACCCCTGTCCCAGCCGCCTTACTGGAGCACATGCCGGGAGATGCCTGTTTGGTTTGGATAGGCCACCAAGCTGCAGATTGTTAAAAACTCACCCAGTCTGGGTAAGGCTTTATGGATTAGTGAAACGGGCTGGAGAATTACCAGAAGCTGCTGCCTGTCATCATATCTGGTGCTTCCAGCTGGGGCCAGAAACACCAGCCACCCTGCCCTGCTCGCAGGAATTTCAGCAGTTTCACTTCCATGCCCAGCCCAGGGCAAAACGCCCATAAGCAGCAACCCCAAAAAGTAACGGTTAAAAAACAATAAGGAAAGAGACACATGCTGCAAGTATTTCATAATTCAGAGAAGATTTATCAGCAGAGGCCACGGCTGACTGAAAACAGACAGGCTCTGACCTGGGTTTGGTGTGAAGGGGGCCTGTGGCCTGGTATTCGGGGGTACGGTCAGTAAAGGTGGGCTGCAGGAGGTTGCCAAGGTTTGAAGGGGGCAGGCCTGCCCATGTTTCACTGCAAACCCCTGGAGGGTCCAGTCTTCTCCCTGCATGGGAGCCCTGCATCTGCATGTGCACATCCCTTTCTGGATGCAGCATCTGGACTTGAGGCGCAGGTCCCAGCCATCTGAGAGTGCTGGACACGAGGCAGGGTCAGCCATGGTTTGACTTCAGTCCAACCTGTGTTTTTCTGCATCAGGCTTTGACTGCTGTCAGCCTTTCCCCATCCATACAAACTCCATATGTACACAAAGTCTTATTAGGAAAGGATCGGTCTGAATGTTGACATGTTTTGGGGGAGGGAGACTTTCTTTTAGCTGAACTCCTTCATCCACCTCTAGTGCCTCTTCTGCCCCAAAGAAAGGGCCATTCTCTTTCACTTCTTTCATTGCAGTTAATTAGTAAGTCTGAGCCAGCCTGTCCTCTGAAGCTGATAGTTTCCTTAATCTCTGTGTTGCTAGGGCATGCCGACATGCTCCACTGGTACCAGTTCCAGCGTGATGTGGGGGATTGTGGAAAAAAAGGGGAAAGGGCTGATCAACCAGGGCCTGAGCTAAAGAAAAAAAAGGGGAAAAAAAGGAAGAAAAGAAGCTCTTTTTGATGAGGCTGAGAAGTTCACAATGGGGGAAAGCACAGGGTGAACGATAAGGCTCCTTTAGGAGCTCATTAAATTGAAGCAAGCTGAGTTATTTTACTCCCTTTTTCCTGCCACCCCCGTGATGGAGAACTCTCTTACCAAAGTAGGGGTGGCAGCATCGCTTCCTTGCAAAATGTTTGGTAGAAATAAACGAACAACTGTTTTCCTGAGAGTTTGTGTAAAACAGCCCTTTAAATATCTGTAAAGCAAGCTGGAGCCTCAGCCAAGGCTGCTGCTTAGAAGCGCAGGCTGCAGGTGAGAGAGGTCCCATAGCCCATTACTGTGTCCTCTCAGCTCATCCAGCCTCCTGAGGATAAAAAGTTAAGTAAGACTCACGGACCTTGGGGACAATAGAGGTCAAATCCGAATGCAAACATGGAATGTTTGCCTTGGAAACGGTGTTGCTTACTTTATTTGGTCTGCACCAGCCTTTACAAAACCAGAGCAAGCATATGATTCAGAAAGATTCACGCATTGAAACAAAGTGCTGCTGAGCAAAACCTCACACAGTTCTGTCCTTGGGATCTCCGGCAAGTGCCTTTCCTCTGAGCGTGGCCGCCGTTTGCTGCCTCAGGAGAACAAGGAGTCCCGCCACAGCACGTCTCTGTGAGCACAGATATCTTGAAGAGCTAGAGAACATGAGAGGCTGCAGGCTGATAGGGAAGCCTCTCAGAAGGTCTGTGCTCAGCAGAAGAAACCAGCATAGGGCTTAATCCCTCGCTGGCAACAAGGACAGTGGCAGAGCGCAGAAACTGACAGTGCATTCTCTCCTTCAAACTGAGAATTAGCCAGGTTGCTTGTCAGAGCTGCATTTTGAGAGTCCGTATGAATGATGGATCACAGACCAGAAGTGAGAGCCTGCCCACACACCCTCTTGCTCATGAGAGGCATGAGATGAGCACTCACCTCAATATGAAGCTTTTGCTCCTGCGGGGACAAAAAGGGGTGGATGACTGTGCTCCTGCTGGCCAGCACAGCTCCTGCTAGGGAGGGGGCAGTGGTGGCAAACAGCATGTTTTCACTGCAGAACTCTGGCAGCCTCAGCTAGAACACAGATTCTTGCTGGTTTCACTTGATAGTTTCTTCCAAGGGCCCTAAAGGAGACCATTTGTTTTTGAAAAGCCACCTCATAGCTCTTATTAAACAGCAGTCCATTATTGTAAATAATTACATTAACCTTCCTTGCCTGGAGGTCTTTCTCCTACCTTAATACCTCCCTCTGGCCAAAATTCCCCTCTTGCCGTGCAGGTGAGGCACATGGACTGCTCAATTCTACTGCAAGGGATGAAGTTAGCTATTTCCAAAGATAAAGTCAGCCTTTAATGTACAAAATATGTTTTTGTTAATCTCTCCCCCTACTTCTAGTCATATCCTTTCACCACCACCCCCCCACACACACCACACCCCCCCCCCCCCGGCAATAGGAGCTTATAGGGACCCTTGCTGCATGGAGAATGATGGATTTTCCACATGGCAGCTCAGCCTGAGTGCAGCTTTACTGTTCTAATCTCTTTCAGGTATCAGCCCATCCTTTTGCAGGCTGTTGCAAGACAATGCTTTTCTTGTGGAGGGATTCCCTCTGAAGAGGAATCAGGTGTTTGGCATCTAGCACATCCTCCACTCTCATTTCTCCTTCCTCCAATCTTTCTATCACAGCATTTTCCAGCAGGACTGTAGCCAAAGGTATGATAAGGTGGGGTGGGGGGATGTCACAGTTGCCCCTTTCTTTGCTTGGCTGAGCCATGCTAGCAAACACACTGGTTTTGCTAATATAACCTGAATCAGTAAATGCATTCCTCACATAAATATAGCTTTAGATAGTGGGATGTACTGTTAGGGAGAAACTTTGGATCATCCATTACCCTACACCACAGTCTGGTTTAATGTCACTTTCTACCCATTTTGTACCTGGTGTTAACAGTGGTAAAGCTCAGGACAGTCAAGAACGTGTCTGTTGTTTAACCATGTAATGCCCCCTACGTCTCTTTCCCAGCTTAACAAGACATACCTCTCCCTTTTTCCAAGTTTAATGGGTTTTTCTTGTTCTTTCTTGCCAAGTATTCTCCAATGATTCCTTATCAAAGCTGGAAATGTCTCTGTCATGCTCTCTTACTTTTTAAATGTGATACATTTTGTGCCTCTGTGCCATCAGGCTCCTTACGCATGGGTCACACATGATTTATGCATATTGACGTGGGGAAGAAGTAAGACAAGATAAAACAAGATCCAGTGGCTGAAAGCACAACAAATTCAGACCAGAAGGCACATTAAGAGTGGCTGATCAGGGGGTACTGTGCCATTGGTGCAATTTGCCCAGGCTGAGAAGCAGAGGTATTTTTTCTGCCATGGAAAATTGCCATGTTAAGGTTGGATATCAACTCTGCTAGAGGAGGCCAACACAGCCATTATGGTTGGCTCCTTCTAGTGTTAACCTCTAACAATCCATAAATATTGTGTAAGTTCCTATATACCACAGCTTATCAGCAGCATATTCTGTTACTTGATTTATGATTTAGGTCACTGCTTTGGTTTAACAGCAATTAGCAGTAGTGAACATATCCCAGTCTAGGGTCTAGGAGGGGCCTGGAGTCTCACGCTTAACTAAAACCGATGCAAGGCTGTCTTCTCCTGTCAGATAACTGGCTGACACTGCAAAATGCACAGGAACCCTAAAAACAAAAGCAGCAGAATGGGAAGGAAGGCGACTCACAGCTAGGCAAGGGGCCAGCTTTCTCTGCCTTTTCCTTTGTGCCTGTGCTTCTGGAAGTCCCTGCTTGTATGGCCTTACTATCAACTGATGTTTTAGCTGTTCATTTATGGTGAATCATAATTAAAGGGAACTGAAGCACTCTGAAATTCACTTCCTCTTGGGCAACAGAAAGACTGCCTGAACTCCTTCCCCTTTTGGCTGCCTATGCTGCTCTTTTGAAAGAGCACCATTATAGCAATGTAACACTGCTGTATTTACAGCATTGCTGCTTCAGCTTCCTCAAGCAGTGAGCTCTTGAGTTACTGATGAGAAGGGTATGTGACGACAGAAGGTAAGCTGGAGTTTCTGTGCAGGGAGGAGTTTAGGAGGGTTACGTGACTAGTGAGTTTTGAGTTTTTCATATGTACACAAACACAAACATGTTCTCCACTTCCTCAGCCTGCTCTGTTCTGCCCTCATGATCAGCTGAGAGGGAAGCCAGCAAAAAAAGTACCCAAATGAGAAAAGATGTACTTCTGATCAGCAGTTGAGATGAACTTGAGATGAATGTAAACATCGCTAGAATTTGGGACTATGTGAAATTCAGGTCTGGGTTAGAACAAGTTGTGATTTGCACCCATCTCTTACAATAAGGACACAAGGTTAAACCAAAACTGACCAGCAGACACTGAATGATCCCAGGAGGAGCTTTAAAGTTGGTAAGAGGTAGAAACAAAGGTCAGGCTTCTGACCCTTCCTAGACCAAGGTAAACTGCAGTGATTCCATTAAAGCCTCTTACTTGGTAATCAAAGGCATATCATTCTGAACCTTGGGCTAGGGAGAAGTTCTAATCATGTAGAAAGCACCTTGGAGAGAACAGCTACAAGCATCGGCTATCCAACACCCAGAATCTTCATGGCAGAAGTAGCAGTAAATCAACTTGGAGAAATCATCAGCTCTTCTTTGGTCTCAGCCTCAGGGAAAAAAGCATGCAGAAAGCTGGGCTAGATAAGTGAGGACAAAATCACAAAGGTCAAGCAGCAAAATGGAATCCAATTAGCAAGAGACTTTAAAGTAACAAGTAGTTTTCCTATCACTGCTTTAGCAGCAAGAGGGAGACCCAGGTAACTCCAGTGGGGAAGAAAGGCTATTGGCAGTTCATGGCTAGAGTCCCAGTGTGTTTCATACCTTTTGTGCGTGTTATTGCTTCAGACAAATACTGCAATCAATGTCAGTGATGGGGGGGGTGAGATCACAAAACTATAACAAAGACTAGATCAGAAGATCCTTCAGATAGTGCTCAAGTCAGTTGGGCCAGATAAGCGTAACCGCAGGGGAATTGCTCCAGCCAGTTATTTAACCACAAAAGCTCTAGGCGTCACCTCACCTGCTTCTGGGATGTTACAGAGCCCAGAGATCATACTTGGAAGTCTGGAAAAGTGCAGACGTAGTTCCTGATTTTAAAAGGGAAAAATAGGAGGAGCCAGGGATTACAGATTGTTCAGTCTAACTTCAATTCCCGGAAAAATACTGGAACAAACAATCAAACTTCGGTAAGTACCTAAAACAAAACAAAGAGATGAATAATGGCCAGCAGAGATTTGTCAAAAACAAATTGTGGAAAACGGGTCAAATTTCCTTTCATGACAGAATAAAAACAACTCCGTGATAAGGGAGAAGCAATAGTAGTGCTGTATGTTGATGGTGGTGAGGCTTTCGTCACAGTGCAACATGATACTCCTCAGCAAATTAATTAAGGGAACCTGTAGTAGATGGAGCTGGTCTAGGCTGATGCAATACTGATTGGAGAACCGCACAGAGAATAGTTATTAGTTACGCTAAAAAAAGGAAAGATGGATCAAGAAAAGCTGCTTGGGAGTCTGCACTGCTTGAGTCAGTCTGATTTAAGGGGGTTATGACCAGCTTGTACAGTGGAATAGAGAATATCATATTCTTGCCTACCACAAAGCTGGAAGGGGACTATGAGTATACTGAAATATAAAACTACGATTAAAATGTATTCAGACAAATGGAAGAAATGGGATTCATTTCAGTAAGGACAGTTCTCAGCTTCTATACATGGGCATCACCAGGAATAATTATTTCTATTTATATAGGGTGGTGAATTTTTTCCCAAGTAGCAACTCTGCTTAAAAAGATCTGAGAGATGTTCCAGGTCACAATCCAAATATGAATTAATAGCTAATGCAAAAAGGGCAAATGCCCTACTACGATTTGTGCATAGGCACACACCCTGCAAATAATCCTCCTGCTCAGTTCTCTGTGAGGCTGCAGTTATAGTGTGGTGTCCAGCCACAGGTGCTGTGTTCAAAAAAAGGTCCCAGAGGACAGCAGGGGGATAATCAGAGGTCTTGAAAAACAGAGCTAGGAGTGAAGAATGAACAAACTGACTTCCTGTAGTCTAGAGAATAAGAGAAGTAGGGTTACCACTGTCAAATATGTGAAAGGTGGCTGGGAACAAAAGGGGGATAACTGTTCTCCATATCCATGATGGAGAGGACAAGTAATGAGCTTAAATTACAGAAAAGGAGGCTGAGGTTGGGTGTTAGAAGGCAGCAAGCAGTAAGGATAATGACACACAGAAGTATCTGAGGAGGGTGTGGAATCACCATCCTATGTTTAGGAAGAGGTTAGACAAGCATTTGCCAAGAGTGATGTAAGTATAATGATGCTGCCTTGGGAAATGAGTCCAGACTAAGTGATCTTTTGAGATCCTTTTCAGCCATAAAAATCCCTATTCTCTCCCCGCTGCTGGAAGGAAGCAAGGCCGATGTTGTGAGGCATTGCAGGTGCTCCATGTTTGTGGTTTATAATACTCTCATTTACGAGGGAGAGAGAACAGCACTCCTTCACGAGCTGCGTGCGCTGCTTTCTGGTTCCGAGGAAAAAGGTTGCAGTGGCAGGTAAAGTCACCGAAGATTGGGACATCCTAGGATCACGAGATTATAATCCTGCATGTGTTATCTTGCATTTAAACGTCTCTAGGCCTTATGTGATGATGAAATGGTAGGGGGGTTGGAACTAGATGATCTTAAGGTCCTTTCCAACCCTAACTATTCTATGATTCTATGATATGTGACACTAACCTTGAAAGCATTGATCAGGATAAGGCAGTTTGTGATACTGAAACTCCATCACTATGAGTGTTCCGAGGATTGCCCGCTGATTGTAGCCTCCTACAGAGCCAAGCAGAGCTGGCTGTCCTCCTCTATATAATTCAAGACTTCTTGCTTCCATTTTGGTGAGAAGCAGAGGCCAGCTCAGCCCACAGCCCTGGCACCAGTGACACAGGCTGGCACTAGCAGTGCTAAAGCGGCCACAGTCACTCATACGCTGGGGAATAGAAATGTGAGCAATTGTTTTTTATCTGCAGTCCCCATGGGCCATTAGGGACAGAGCTTGCTAAAGAGCATTTGCTGCAAGCGCTTCCAAAAATGTGCTTCTCTAGGAATTCAGTGGAAGATAAGTGGAAAAGAATACAGGCAGGAAGGACAAAAATACTCTTTCTCTTAACTTTTTCAGTTTCTAAAGGCAGCTTTTACAAACATCAGTATATAAACAGAAAAAAAAAGGAGAGATTTTAAAGAGGTGGCTAACCCTATGTCCCTTGGAACAAAAAGCCATAGCAGAGAGCAAACACTGAAGTCCTTTAACTCTGTGTCATAATTTATAGCAGGCTTCCAATTGTGAAATCTCTCAGCAATGTGGGACAGAGGAAAATAAACAGTCAATGGGATGGGAAATGCAGACAAGACGAAATGACACCGTGTTGTAATCCTCATGGGAAATCTCTATACAGTTTACCAAAATACTGCGCTGGTGAGCAGCTAGCGAGCCAGAAGAGCTTTATAAACCGAGCCACTAGAGGTCTGTAACCACTCCATGCATTTTCCATAGCGAGCATCAGCTTTGGGAGGGGACTGTTTCTGTCCACCATCTTCTAAATGATCCCTTTAATATTATGTCCAGAGCTGTTTGCTTAAGAAATACACACAAGTGGAGGTTTTCCAGTGCTTGTTCCTGTTCCTACGGCAGTACATCAAAGGCAATAACAATACAGAGTTAATTAATTTAGAAGAAGGAATTCCCACTTGCAGCGGTCTTAACTCGGCAGTAGATGGAAGGTGTCAATCGTAAGAGCAAAGATGCCCAAAGTGGCATGGATTTGTGGGTTGCTGGGCTTTTTTTCTCCTGCTAAGTTGTTCAGAAGGGGAGTTAAACCGTAAATGTCACCTGAGCTTTGGAAAGCACAGGGGTTTATATATAACCAACACTTTGTAAGTGTGCATGAACCATCCGGCTGCAAGAAACCTGAGCAAAAACTAGGCCTACAGTCTTGTGGAAAGAAACCTCTCTGACAGAATCGTGTTTGCCACCCAGGTCAAGGTTGGAGAACGTCCGTTTCAGCCCTTCTCTGAGCTTTGTCCACCTCCACAAAGACCAGCAATGTCCTCAAAGGCAGCAAAACCTGCCAAAGGGAGAGCTGGGGAGGATCTTGCCTCTGCCTGCAGCCTTACAACTTTCTGTAAATCACAGGAGCAGAGGGGACAAAGTGATTGGGAAGAACCAAGAATTACTGACTTACACATAGAGGAGCGCAGGCAAAATCCTTGGACAGAGCTAACAACAAACAAAAGAGGCAAGGCCTTTGGGTAGCCAGCAAGGGGCTGGCCACCAGGGCACCTGGGCTTTCTAGAATGCCTTAAAGACCAGAAGGAAAGAAGAGAGAGGAAGTTGTTGATTTTACTTGAGCTAGAAATCACCATGATAGTGAGTCTAGAATGGGAGATCTTAGAGAGGCCAGCAGAGAGTGAAAAAGTGTACTACTTGCCCATCAAAAATGTATCATCCTTGAGTGGGAATAGTAAAGGAGAAAAGATGACCCCTGAAGCAAAATCTGATGGAATTCTGCTGAATCAGAAATTAAATGGACCGATTTCTTCAGATAATGTCTTCAAAAATACATTTTTTCCCCATACAAATGTTTTAAAATAACGTTCCACTCACATCAATGGCAAAGCTCCTGTTGCTGTCTCCTAAAACGATTGCCAAATATTAAAGGTGAAGTTAGTTTAAGCATCTGTTATGCTTTTTTTCCGGTATGCCCTTAGTTTCTGTTTCATATGCACCTTCACTAGCCTGGCCTGCATTCCTTCCTCAACATGGGCGAAGTGACCCACACGATCGATCCTTTGTATAATTCCTGCAGGCATGCTCCCAACAGACAGCCCTGAGACAACAGAGCTCTGCTGAAGCTGATCTTAACATGCTGAACCCTGTGGCCAGTATGTAGTTCAATGTAAAGCACCGGATACTTCCAGGGCTGAACCTGCCTACCTGAAACTGCAGTGAAGACATTTTTCCCTCGGGCAGAACAGGGACATGGGGCTCATGCCCAACTAGGGCAAGGTGTTGATTTGTTTACCACTCTGTAAAATAGGCATTAATTAGAAAATCAGATGAAAAAAGGCCTTGCTCCGATCTGAAGGCTTCGTCTGCTGCACCTGAATCGTTTTTGCAGAAATCCACTACACAACTTGATTTAGAAATTGCTTCCTACCTGCAGCCCCTCTCATCTTTGAACTCCAGGTGACACCATCCCAACAGCAGAGAACTTTAAGGCTCTGACACATGAGAAGGGATCTTCACATTACAACATCTTACAGCCAATCTTGTGGGTTTTAGCTGGAATCATGCATGCACTTCCCAGCACCGCACATGGTAAACATTCTTACCTACACAGAGACCTCTGTGTGTCCACTCATTCAGACACACCATCTGTGCCCACACTGGGGCTCACACCAGCCCACGTGTGTGTGCATGTGGTTTCTCATCATGTTTTCACTGAAAGAGGAAGGTGAGGAAGAATAGGCCTTTTCATTTCTAGGAAGGCCCTGAACCATCATGTTGCATAGAGATCTGGAAAAAGGAACTGCTGCCATTTGAAGGACAGTTTAGGAGCTCTGAAAAAGACGGCCTCCTCATCCTGGCATAATTTAATTTCTTTGTTTACTGGATATTGCCCCATTAAATCATTTACAGCATGGCCAAAGACAGGCTATATAAGGCCTAATTGCACTCCCTTATGAAACTCAGTGGGAAAACCCTTGACACCTTCAGACTTGTGTTTTGGGGTTTGTCATGTATCATATGTTCCTGCTTCCTTGGGAGTTAGGTTTTCTCATGGTCTCTTGCAAGAGTTCAGCCCCTCTGCTAAGACATTACAAGGGCTTTCTCATACCCTACCAGGTCGGACCCCACAACTGGTCAGTGTGGTCTTCCATAAAGGATTCCCTTGGGCTGCAGGGGTTGGCAGAAGACTTGCCAAAGGGCCAGCTCGCACTAGAGCCAGCCTGTCACACAAAGCCAGCATGCGAGAGGACAGCACAAAAGCCATGATCAGGTAGGACCCATGTGCTGTAACAGAGGAATGGGGTAAGTCTCAGCCTCAAGGCGCTTCCAGAAGGAGGTGAGGTGATGCTTGCTGGGGACATTACTTTTGAGCTAAGAGAGCTTAAAATCTGTTACTTAAAAAGCTTAATTTTAGTATCCTGTAGTCGGCATGTTCTTTTGGCACAGCTGCCCCCCATCATCGCACTTCTGACGTTATCTGAGTTTGCCGTTACAGTTCTAGGGAGAGTCTTTGGGCTATTTGCTTCATAGCTGGAGCTTAGAGCCAAAATACTTACCGTAACCTGAGCTTTAAAGGTTCTGCATGTTATTAAGAAAGCAAGCTGCAGCCTGCCCTCTTCCCTTCTTTCTTCAGGGTGGCTAAAGTACTGAAAATACAACACATGCATGCTGCCTTATAGCCGGCTTCACAAAAACATATCTACAATAGTGTAATTCCTACGTTAGTAACACACTTGAAAGAACGTGTGAAGCCTAGGAAAGTATGCAAAGACTCATACTAGCTCTGTGTTTAATGATACTTGGATACAAGGCTGGAACACCGCACAAGTGGTGCGCAACTTCTGGCTTTCCAAGCCAGCCTTTAAGAAGAGTGAAGAGCATTTGCCTCCTGTGTGCCATTTGTCTTGTCAGGAATGTGCTAAAACAATTCACTCTTATACTTGTAGTGAGGGCTGGAGCTGGCCCAGTCCCCCGTGAGTGAGATTAAGGCATTCTGCTTTTTGCAGTCCCTGATAAGGTGGAACTGTCTGTTATGGATAGCTGGGATTTTTCTCAGGGGCATCATTGCGCAGGGCAGGCTGGTATCTACACTGTGAACTTCCATACCTTAAACCATCAGGAATTCTTTTGTTTTATATTAAATTTGAGTTTTCTAGGGAGGAAAAGGATCCTGATAGGATTTCATTTTTCATGCGTAAGTACAGTGTTCCAAGAAGTATTTTTACCTGTAAGACAGCAATTGGCACTCTCGGGTAGATCTTTAACTTAGATTATCTTTTCATGAAATCAGTGCTTTCCTCTACCCTTACCATCCTCCTCTGCAACCCCAGAAAAGCTCAGGGTGGTACATTCCTGATGGCTGCTATAAGAGAGTCTTCCAGCAATGGCCAACTTATTATCTCAGCTGCATTAATGAACACCGTTAAACCACCAGTGCAGTGCAGTAGGTGCTTGTGTGAGCAATATTTAGCCATGTGTTTGTGCTCCAGGTATAGATTGTGAAGCAGGTGAGCCTCCAAAGCTGGGATAGCATTCCTGTTACCACTTTCCCATGCCAACTGTCTCAAGCTGTTACAAGAGGTGGTAATCAGGTGTTTGAGGAGAGCTTTTGCTCCCTGTTTTCCCCCACCATGCTCCACACACCTCTCCCAGTGAGGAAAACGTTATCAGAGTATCAGGTCGTCTCGGTGCTTCCTTAAACTCCCCTTTCCTTGACCAATCCTCCAGCAGCTTGCTAGGCTGATTCCCAGGTCACAGTGCACTGGGGTTATGGCTAAGTGTACAAAATAAAGGCAGAGAAATGAGTGGCTCTATTGCAAAAGCGCATTCCGTTGACTGGACATTTTGTTTCGCAAGGCTGATGAGACAATCTGAATCATACTGTTCCTCCCACACAGAAATCCCCTTTTGCTATAGTTATGCCTTGCATACCTAATAGCTTAGTAATCAGCACAGAGCAACTTCTCTGCAAAGCTGGGGAAAACCATACATCTCAAGTGGTAGAGAGTGCCAAATGCCATCCTTTTCAGCTCTGGCCCTGTACTGACATCTCGGATATTGACACTGGATAATCATTATGAGAAGTGCCAATGGAAAATTATTGGATGCAGAAAGTGCAGTTACCTCCCCCTCAGACAGCCAAGAACAACTGGAACATCCGGATAATATTTTGGTTACTCCACAGGCTTTCACAAAAACCTTGCTGGGAGGGTGGCGGGGACAGAGCAAAAGCAGAAGAGGTTGTGGGATCATTCAAACCCACCTGCTGCTCCTCACGGGCTGGTTTGATCAGAAGGGCTGGAGATGAAACCACCTCCGTCTCCACTGTGGCTCATGCCTGGTGTTCACATCTATCTTAGAAGGTGAGTGAGGGCTTTCTGAAGCAGCCCAAGCACTGGCACGCTCGGTGTCCTCATCCCCCGCAGTGGGTTCAAGGCATACAAAGCAAGCACAGTTTTGCTTACCACCTGATGGAGCCTTTCCAGTGTCCACCCACCATGGTCACATGTGAAACCCAGCCATGGGTCACCACTTTGGCAAATGGCTGGATGGGAGTGGGACAGCAGGAGCTGAGGAGGAGGTGGTACCTGATGGACAGGTAGCCAGGGGTTGTCAGCCAGTTTATCCAGCAACTCCTAGCATGTTTTGCAGTATGCAGCATTAGTTTTGGATGCTGATCAGCAATGCAATATGGGATAAAGAGGAAAATTTTGGCAGCATGTGGGAGAGATTCAGGCTGTGAGGAGGTGGGAAGAGCTGTCTCGGGAAGATCTTTTGCGTGCAAGTTACTGCAGTGGGAACCTGCCACACATTCTCTTGAGTGTCTGGGAATATAGGGGCTGCGAGTCCTGCGGTTGAAGCTCACAGGTTTAAGTCACTGAATTCAGTGCATTTTCATAGGGTGAGTGTAGTCCAGCAGCTTCCAGGGTAGTTTAACAGTGCTCAAAACACTCCTGCAGAACAGGAGTATTTCCAACAGCTCCTAGAAGGCAGGTAAAAAAGTGAAGCTGATGTGACCACTGGGGCTGTGTGGGGACTGGTGGGAAGGGCGGCTGGGGGGAACACCAGATAGGTCTGTTGGGGCTCTATGATTCTGCCTTGCCTTGCCCTGGTATTGGCTCTGCTGCACCATCAGCCCACTCCCCCTGAGCTCCCAGCCAGGCCAGGCACCCACCAGTCCTGCTGTCTTCCCATCCTCGTCCCACCATGAGAACGAGCATCCAGTGCCCACCATTCCCAGCAGCAGCCACATCCTTTCTTTTGGAGCCCTGCACTAATCCCCTCCTCCCTCACACCCCTCAGTTTACAGAATCACAGCAGCTTTCAGCTTGCCATAGAGGAGTGGCCGTGGGGTGACCCTGCCTTAGTGTAAATATTTTGCTTTCACTGGAACAAAACATGACATACATTTGGGGTGGAAGTTATCCAGAGGCTGCAGCCTTGGAGACAAAACACTGGGAAGCCACGGTGGTCTCAAGGTATCAGTGCTGTCAAACACACTGGACTTACCTCCCACTGTGCTCTAGTGGGTCTTCAAACTGGTTCGCCTCTCAAGTGACAGAGGAAGTGCAGCTGGGGGTCAGTGCCCCAGCAGTGAGGAGAAAGGATGCCCACACTCCCCAGGCACAGCGTGGGTCACCTGCCCTAGCACCCTCCTCGTAGGGGGCTGAGCACTAGCACAACAGCAGGTCTTAGTGGAGAGAGAGGAGCACAGGCACTTTCCAAACTCCCATGGGATTTTGGAGCAAAGATGCATCAGAAAAAAATCACTCCATGGTTATATTTGTTTCTGAAGCCACATGCCTGTGTTAGCAGCTGTGGACAAGGTAGCTGCTCCTGCTAACAGACCTTACCTTACACCAGAGCCAGGCCAGTTCAAAGCCTGGATGGGTTTTAAGAGCTGGCCTCCAGCTGAGGGGTGTTTGCTGTTGATGGCACTTGGAATCACCTGCCTCAGTCTGCTTGTCTGTAGTGTGTGCTTAAAAAGGAATAGTGATATGATGCTTAAGGCATGCTACGCAAAGTAGATAGTGTTGCATTTTACATCTGATAAATATTAATTAATGGTATTTCAAAGTACAAAAGGTGCTGGGATTTCATGCATTTGCTGGAGAGAAATAGAATCTCCCAGATTTAACCATTATTTTGCTGAATTATGGATTTGACTTGGCACAACTGGTTACCCTGGAGTGGTGTCTGCTCATTTGGCATTCCTCCCTCATGCACCAAGGTGCTGCAGCAGAGCCCAGCAGCTTCCCCAGGACTCAAAGAGCCAGATTATCCAGAACAGGCAAGCTGCACCAAGTAGAAGGTTTGCTTTTGGTACCTATCCAGAAATTAAAGCACTGACTGGTTGATGTTTTAGGCCATGCCTAGGCCCCGTTCTGATAAACTGCTGTGAGCTTAATTATCAACCTTTGTTTCTCCAGACAGTCAAATCTGTTATGGAGAAGATGCATGTGTGTTGGATTCACTTGTGAAAGGCTCGTCAGTAGATAATTTAAAATCAAATTACAGTTACACAGTCTGCCATTAAACCAAAACCAGAAGGTCCTCTTTCACAGGATAATGCTCTTCATGCACTGAAATAAAAGCTGAACCGACTGCGCAGTGATGCTCAGCCAGTCCACAGAACTGGAGGGAGGCAAACTGACTTTTTAGGAAGATCCCCAGTGAATGTTAAACAGGCCCTGACGTTCTTAATGCTGCTGCCCGGAATCGGCGCTTCGCTCCCTGGTACGTGTGGAGACATTTAAACAGCTCTTGCGGCAGCCGCTGACACCATCATAGTGAATCCTGCCTGGAAGACCATAGAAATGACTCACGGGGAGGGTAATTAACCCGTTACTCGGAGCATGCTGCCAGTGCGCAGCCAAAAGCAGCAGAAACGGCAGGCACTGAAGTAAAAATCCACAGAATTGGAAATTTTCATTGGGCAAAGATGGCTTTGTTTAAAAATAGAAACATACACATGCATATACACATACATACGCGCACACACACATCTGTACATGCGCACCCTCTGTGGCCAGAGGAAGAAACAGTAAGCTGTTGCAATCAAAGCACGTGTCACACAATCCTAAACGGGATGTTCTGTTCACAGAGAAACATAATGTAGGAAAAGAGATTAGGTAGGAGACTTCAGAAAACCCTGACATGCTGAGCATGCCGTGGTGCTCTGGTGCCTGTAGTCCCTCCCTGCTTGTCTGATTCCGAGAAGGGAGGAATGGCTCTGAAGAGAGCTGTCCCGCTGCATCCATCCAAGGTCCTCACAATCCACAACCTTGCAGGCTGCCCACACACAGCATTAATTCCTCACCTTTTGCTTTGTTCAAACTTGCCTAACCACATTTTGCTAAATAAAGCACTCCTCATTTCCTACAACCTATAGACCTATTTTTACCGCTGACCTCCCAGCCTGCCGCAGCTGTTTCAGGATGTTGTGTTCTCTCGCCAGCAGGCCTATGGGCTACTCACTGTTTTTAGCTGATATTCAGAGCTGCACTGTCATGCTGAGCAGTGAGGCTGTGGAAGGCATATCTGTGGGCAGTCATGGGGGCCCCACACCTCAGTATGGGGCAGGCTACTCTGAGGTGTATGTACTCAGACTTGTAACGGGAAGTCTTGCTGAAGCTCTTGCCTCAGGACTCAAGCTGAACTCCTAATTCTTTGCAATCACTACCAGCAGCAGGTTGGCCACCACCAGTGCCCTGTGAGGCACCTCCGTGCTTGTCTGAAGCACCTGGCACAGGAAAGTTGTGGAGAGAGATTCTGTCCATGGCAGCCTTTGGCTGAGAGATGGCCAGTGCTAGGTCTGTGAGCTCACTGCCGCCAGGGATATGAAGTGCTGGGAAAGAGCAAAGGAGCTCCCAGCCATTACAGACAGGCTCAGCTCCCTGCCCTGACGACGACAGACCTGTCTTCCACCACAGACTCTCTGTTTAACAACAGATTAACCGAATTCTTTTGAGCTTTTCTTGTGCTGAAAGGACACTGCCCAAAGCAGCTGAAAGGGCAGCCCACGCATCCAATACTAGCAGCTCTTTTTGATCTGCTTTTCTTTTGACATTGTCTGGGGTGCCCTCCCCCCTGCAATGTAAATTCACTCCTTTTTAATGCAGTTGGTTTGAATTTGGGAGGAGGGTAAAGTGCCGGGCACCTAAAAGGCCATCCTGAAGAGTTGCCATCTAAAAGACCAGCTGGTGGAGGGGTGATTTTAACTGACAAAAGGAGGTGTTGAGAAGAGTTTGATTATTTGGGGATGGTGTTAGTGTTGGCACAAACAAAGAGCTCTGGACGCAGCAGAAACAGCTAATTCAGCCGAGTACCAGAACTGGTGCCAGCTCTAGATAAACTTTGCTGCTCTTCTTGCAGATTTCATCCAGACTTGTCCCAGTCAGCACCAGGAACCGCTGCCGGGCGCACCTCAGGAGTAAAAACACTCCGGGAGAGACTTGCGATGTGTTTGCTTAGAAGAAGGATGTATCTCACACCCCAACTCCAGCTTTGCTGTGCCAGTTCCAAACAGTGGCTTGGTGTTTACACTGTCCTAAACGAGAGCTAGGGCAGCAGTTGGAAACCTCCCCCTTGTTCACAAGCGTTCATGTCTGGGGTTTGGACTCTGAAAACTACAGATGGGGGGTGTGTGTGTGTGCATGTGTGAACTGCAGCTCTGGATGTGGCTTTCAGTGGTCAGAGCCATCTCTATGTAAATACCTATGATGAAACACACGCTTGACTTTCTAAGCACAAAGCTCTCCTGTACTAAGATCTGCATTTCAAGAAGTAGTGTAGGGGAGATACATATGGCATGTGTTTCCGAGGTAGAAAACATGAAAAGTTAGGAACAGTGAGGAAGCATGGCATATTTACTGAGAGGATAGCTGTGAAAGCTCTCTGCTTTCAATCTCTGTCTATCAGCAGAAGAGATGCTTGAAGATTGCACCCATAATTTTCTTTTGCAGAATAATAAGTGAATAGGTTTTAGTCTGTTGCCTGCAGGGAAATGGTTTTGTAATGGAAGGAGCACCCTGCACTAAACCAACAAACAAGAGAATGGCTGTGTTTGTTTTTCCATGCACAGGAGGTGAAGGTGCAATCACGCTGGGGTTTCTTTCACATCCTCTCCACTTGACACAGGGCAGGGGACAGGCACAGGCACATACAGAGCTGCACATCTCCGTGGAGGGAGCCTGTAACTGAACAACAAAAGCTTTGGTCTCTGCCTGTCCCCCACTGGCATACCGTGCTTCTCTGTCACTGGAGCGAGAGACACAGGACCCCTGGAACGCCTGGCGCTCTCCCTCACGCCGTACAGTCAGGAATGCTTTAGGCCAGCACTTGCCATCATGGGGAGCTGCTGTGGTGTCTCATTGCCTGGGTACTTGCTTCTACCCCTCAGCTCTTGTGCAATCACACCGAAGTGCATTGCTGAAGGCAGCTGGACTACAACCAACCGACGATTACAAAAAGGAAGCTTCTTTTTAAGCCCAGCTCTGTTCCCTGCTCCAGTTCACTCTCTTGCACTGGGAGTGATCCTCACGTGCTTCTTTTGGCAGAGGTGCTGGCTTAAGCGGACAAAGTGTTCATGGCCCTCAGGCTTGGGGCAAGGGATGCCCTGGAGGCAGGGAGGGGGCCTACGGTGTGACCCTAGGACATCCCTGCCTCCTTGTGTGTGGGCCAGGAGGGGAGAGCAGCAAGCACAGCTGAACTAATCAATCAGAAACGCTGATGCTGTTTATATATGCACGCATTTATACGCTCAGAGAATTGCACATTAATACAGCTTATTTCACATACAGTGGGTACTTTTGCTTATTGATTGCAAATACAGACCTGCCAGTAAAATGTTTGTCTATGCTACATATGCTTTATAGTACATCTGGAGGAGCATGCTCAGCACAGGCACAGACTTGGTGCTGATTTGGAAAAAGAGAGTTATCCAGCCAGAGAAACATAATTATTCCTCACTTCAGTTGCATTCCAGAGACAGTCAATTACTTGGAAGTATCTTGTGTGCTTAGTGCACAGGGAGCATCTGCAAAGGCAAGGGCAGGGAAGAGTTTATGTTTTAATCCTGTCTTACATAAAAGCATTCACCTTATCTATATATTCCTAGCCTTTGAACCATTTGGTCAAAACCAGACTTGTGGCAGGAATGAACACTTTAAGAGAGCATATGCTACAGACAGGTAGCCTTCTCCATATCAAGGACAGCTGATGCACAGTTAAATACCCCTATGGGCTTATGTTTTTCATATATATCTCCTCTTGGCCCTCTTTGCTCCTAGGAGCTAAAGAGAGAGGTATTTATGTATGCATCTGTGTGTGTTCATGTATGTGTCAGGACAGGTATTCCTGTGCCTATACAAATACTTGTAGACACACGCAGATGTATATGAGCCCATACAGACCCACATTGCTAGTCACGTTTACATCTGTCTATATACATGCCTATCCTGCCATGCAATCAACATACATGCAAGTTTGATGCAACAAGCCAATTGGGTTTTTTTCCCTCCTGAATTGCCAAACGCTGGAAGCCGCAGGCTAGCTATTGTGGTTACCCTGATTCCCAGGTTTCTTCTGCAGTTGGCGAGTAAGTGGCACTGCAAGTTTCCTAACAACTCGGATGGAGTTTTGTGTAAATCACCTTCTAGGCATTAGACTTTTCCCAGCAAAGGAGTGGGGCGGGTGTTTAGAGGAGGGAGAGCTGCTCTCTTTGATGTGGGGATTAGTTCACATGTCAGTGTTATCCCCCCCTTTTTTTTAAATATGCTGTGACTTATAGAAGGGCGGCTATGAGAGATAGCCAAGGGGGCACCCACGTGGGGCTTACTGACAGACACCGCCTCCCACAAGATACCTACGACTAAGCAGCTGGCATCAACAGAAAGGCTCCAATTGTGGGGGAAAAAAAAAGAAAGCATCACAAAACCCTCCCTGGTTTGCCTAACAAATGCTTTCTAAAAATTAGGATGTGCTTTAATGCTTATGGAGCAGGAGCTGGTTTTCCCAGCAGCAGAGGGGGAGACTTTTTGCACATCCATAATAAAGAAATTATAAATGCCTTTTTCCTGTAAAAAAGGTGTTTGGTCTGTGTTTTCCCCTTAGAGCACATACCACTAGTGAGAATGAGTGTAGCTGCAAAAATGATTATGCTTGCTTGAAACATACATAGCAATGCAACTGCTCCAGTCAGAGCTTCCATGCTCTCCTGCATGAATCTTTTTATCAGTGCTTTAGAAAACTTCACTTTTTGGTCAAAAGTTATGTGGTTGTTCTGCAATCCAATCTTATGTCTATTAGTGTCGGAGGAAACGTTCCTGATGCTTTTCATGGGAACTGGATAAGGCTCTGACTTATTAGGCTAGAAGCCATATTCAGACTAGCTTTGTTTAGCATATCTGAATTGTTTAGGCTTACTGCTTTGTGGAGTGGACGGCTGAGGGGCTGGCAAAGGAGACAGTGATGGATACAGTACAGAAGATTTAACTAGCTTTTATTTTAAACCCGTCTGTATCAGTATCTTTGCAAATTTCTGTCTGTTTTGGCCCTGGTCAATTCCTAGTATTTGCATTTGTCCAGTTCTCTTTGAATGAAGCTCTGAGGCATCCTAGTAAAGCAAACCTGTTCTTTTTTTGTAAAAAACACAGTTTAATTTCCAGTGAGATCAGCTCTTTGAGCTGATTTCTTGCGTGGCTGCACTGGTGTTGAAGGCAGTGGGGTGACAAGACTGTGGCAGCCAACTTCAGAGTGAGCTGCTGTAAAACTCAGCACCCTAAATATGCAGCTTTATGATGTTGCTAGCACAGAGGCAGCATGGGGTCTTCCTTGGGTGTTTTCCCTAACTCTTCCCCCATCCAGATACCCAAACTCCCACATTCACCTTCGCTGCTGCTTTATGCACGGGCTCCTTCGCTGCCGCGGCACCTTACCTTGAGGGACACATAAAAGCCCAACCACTTCTTCGCCGCTATGTTTCCAGTGGCCTCCCGCAATTCCCTCACTATTCTGCTAAGCATAAAGGGGTTATTGTGTCACCCCCAGCAACCCATGACTGCCGCTGACAACTGAAGCGTGACGCATGACGGGACGCGCCCCACACAAGTAGGCTTTGTGCGCGGGGCAGTGCCGTGAAGTGGCCATATTCAAGTGTGGCCTCGCAGTGTGACTTCTTCCACCCCAGCTGGGGCTGCTCCATGCGCTCTGACCCAAATGCTAATCGCCCTTCTTAAACCCGCCAGGAGAGCGCAAACAAAAGCTCCTCTGGCATCTCCTCAAGCCGTGCGGCACCCTGGCCCAGGGCACCTCTGAAGGTATGCTAGCACAGCCGGGCATGGCTCTGAGCAGCAGGGCAGAGAGGAGCGCGGGTTTGGCTCTTATGTGCCTGCATAGCACCACCTGGACTTGCTGCTTCTCTTTTGCGCCACTGTGAAGAGACTGCAAATACAATACTTCTCTGAAACGTGCACAACATAATGTGTTAGTTGCACATGCATCCTCTCCCCTCTGACAGGTAACAGTAGAGCAATTCAGAATGACGGTTCCTTTCACCTCAGCTCGATTCAGGGTTGGGGATGGTGAGGTGTGCGGGCAGAGAGAGAAGGATGACTTGGTGGACTGGAAATGATAACCCTTTCCACAGCTTAGGAAACAGGCCACATATGTTTCTGGCAAGGAAGGGTATTTCAGAGACATGGCACATGCTGCACTACTTACTCTTTTTCACAGATGGCTGACATGGGTCAAAAATCAGAACCATTTTCTGCTTGTTTGTTCAAATGGTCGACTTATTTGACTGAATGAATGTCAAGCAGAACCCTGAAGATAGTGCTTCATAGAAGGAAAGACAATTCTGTGATCACTGGGCTCCCCCATTTCGCTGCGCTTCAGAAATGGAAAATCCTCCTTGCGTGTCTCCTGGCTATCATGTGGCAGGATGGGCAATGCCAGCTCATCACATGCACAGACATCACCAACTCGTATTTTCTTCTACAAGCATGTTACCTTTTGTGTGCTCAGGCCCATCTCCATTCTCATAGGTGGTTTGAATCCCTCCTGAAGGGTAAAATCAGTTTTTCCTTTAAGTAAACAGGCAGTACTGGCTGATTAAACCCCAGTATTTATGCATGTGTTTCGTTAATGCTTTTCAGTGAGAAAAGTCATTCCTGTATTATTCAGGTATGCTCTCGTCTGGGAGAAGCAGGATTTCTCAAGTCTCCTGTTTGCAATGAGCTGGAAATACCCAATTTAAGCAAAGTACGTTAAATGCCATATATACTTAAGAATTAGAAATGCCACTTTTCAGTAGTTACAGTCGAGTGTAGGGACTGAGACTAGAACTCAGATTTTATGATTCTGGAGGCTTACAAATAGGAATTACACGATGCAATAAAATACAAAGCATCAATTAGGCAGCCAGTCAGGCAGAACAGGCTTACACTTCTGAATGCTTGAGAAGAGAGAATTTGAAAAAGACTGTCAATTTTATTGAATTTTTGAAGTTATGTTGGCAATGATGGCACTGAAACCAGAACGGTATAAATGGACTCTCACTTAAACCTACAAAAATGCATGTATAAGTTGGAGCTCATACCTGGCCCGCCCCTCCCCTCCCCTCCAAAAAAAAAAGAACCAAAACTGAAACCAAATGCTCAGTTTGATTATCCAACTGTTTGGCTCAAAGGTGCAATTGGCACGTCTTTCTGTGGGCCATGTGAAACCCAGATGAGGACAGGGCCCTGACAGCAGACACAACTCCCAGGCTCTCCAAAGCTGCAATTCATGACTCATACGCTGTCACATACATGAAATCCTGCGTGGAATCATCAGGCCAAGAACAAGAACTTTCTGCAGGAGATACCTGCACTCCCTCATGTTGCAGTGATGGGCGAGGAAATGACTGCCACTGGCTATTAGAAACAGCTTTTGAACATTTCTGCTTTTCATCTGTATTTAATAAAAAATCACTTTCATTTGAGATTTTCCAGAAGCACGTGTTTTCTCTGATGTCTCACAGGTAGGAGGGATAATATTTTGTCACTTTCATGATTTGTGTGATGTACTAAATACCTGCATTATCATTTAGAATCTGGTGATAGAAGGCTTTAGGGAAAATGCCTGTTTTCTTTTCTATTCCCTAGTAACAAACATACTGGCAATGTCCAGTGAAGGTTAAAATTATACTGGATCATAGCTGTGTGCCCTGAATATAGGCTTTAAGAGGTGAATTCCATACCCCTGCTGAAGCAAGTAACCTTTGGAATGGCTCCTGGGCCAGAGAAAGTGGGGCAACAGCAACATGCATTTGGTTGGAAAGCAGCAGCTCTTTTTTTTTCTTCAGGTCTAAATGGCAGCCTTGTCAAACCTTCACCTGGCCCCATTGCTTGTATTTACAGCTTAGGAGAGAGCTCAAAGACTCTGGAAATGCTGCAGCTAAATAGCCACCTTTTTTAGCACCCTGCCCAGTGCAAAGCTTCCCTGGCACCTGATTAGGAAAACACTGCCGGGGATTCACAGAACAGGGGCTGGGGTCAAGAGAAAGCATTAAACCTTTGCTTGTAACTTTTCATGTGACTGAGCTGGCGGTCCAGGGACCACGGGCTCCATTGGCAGGCAGTGGCTTGTGGAGACCTGGGAATTATTATATGGGATTGGGAGAGAATGCCAGCAATGCGGACAGGGCTTGGGGGAGGATGAAAGGCAAATGCCACTCAATTAATGAATTCAGAAATACACATGCAATTTTTGAATGACTTCTCTCCCTTTGCTGAGCTGTCTCAAGAGTTCCTACAGCCACCAGTGAAAGCCTTGCGGTAGAGTTCCAAAGGTTGGTGCTGAGTCCTTGGCTCTGCTAGCCCACCCCAGCTCCCACTGCCGCACCAGCACAGGCCCCATGGTGTTCCAGGTGAAAGATGCCACCAGCAGCAAAGAAGAGCACTGTTCCAGCATGCTGTGCACGGAGCTCCTTGCCAAGGCACCAGTGAGCCTCCTAACCGCAGCTGCCCCTGGGAGGAGAGTGGGGTGCAGCTCTTCTGAACGCGGCAGCTCCCACTGGTGGTGGCAATGCCATGGGCCATGTGCACCCATGGCTGAGTGCAAGGCAGGGGGCAAATTAAGGGATAGCTGATTTGGCAATCTAGACCAAGCAGTGCCAGAACAGCCCACCTCAATTGCTGCCACAGTGGTGGGGGGCTCACATGCCCGGTGGCTGGCCTCTGAGGTGCCTGCTGCCATCAGAGGGGGTGCGCAGGCACATGCTTCAAAAGCACATGCAGGAGAGAAACTTGCTGGCTCCCCACGGCAAGTAATTTTGAAAAGATGGGAGCATTCACCATCTAGAAATGGTGTCCCTGCAGCTCCTCACTTGGCACAGTAGAACCATCTTTTATTATCCTTCGGGGCTACGGCTGCAAACAAAAAATGCTTTCATTTCACTTTGGCGGCAGCTCAGGTTGTGTGTGCTCTGGCTGCTTCCTTAATTACAGTGGTTGTTGACAACTTCTGATAGAGACCCTCTCTTTGAGCAGTCCTCCCACTCCCCCACTTTTTTTTTGCAGTCTGAACACATAACAAACGGGGACAGCTTTCTGTAGAAATAAGCTTACTGTAATGCCGTGATTCCCGCACCACAGTTATGCTGTGTTCCTCTCTTCTGTCCTCTCAGTTTGTGCTGCTGCTGTTTATTTCCTCTTTCTGGCTGTAAGGCGTTTTACTTATTAGTGCTGGATTTCCTGTTGCCTGCAGCTGCCTGTCCTTTACCAGCTCACTTTGCCATTGGAGTCAGTTCGCAGGTTTGTTACCCCACTGACTGAGGTGCTCTCAGCAAGTTTGGTCGGTGGTTGTATTAACCCTTGACACAGAGAGGGATTTGCATGGCAGCCTAGGCATACAAAAACCCTAAACAAACCAAAATCTGATATGGGCAGCTCTCACAGGCATAGGAGGGGTCCTCTTTTTATGACTTACTGATGAAGAGATTATACTTGTTTGTATGGCAGGAACACCTCTGGTTTTGTTTGCAAGCACTGCACCACAAGAGGAAATCAGCTCTTTGAACTGCACATGATCTGCAGGTCTGACAGACACGGGGTTAAAGGTTTGCAATTATTTATATTTCAGACTGTGGGCCACATCGTGGTAGAAACATTGTGCGGACTTTCCACACATGAAGTTCGTGAATGACTTCCTTAACCTTTTGCGGACATTCAACATCCTCGTAGTAAACACAAAGATTACTTATGTGGAAAGTGAGATCATGAAGGTGAAAAAAATATTTTGCTGCTTTGAACGTGACTTCTTTGCTGGAAGGAGGGAGCAGGCACGAACTCTTAATGCTCTGTGTATTTTACTGGCAAGGCCAGTTGGAAAAGCTCAGTCATCTGCACTGGGGAGAAGCGCTTCATCTAATTCTCTGTTGTCCAATACCAAATTGGTGCTATTTTAAGTGGCAAAGAAAGAGGTTGAAGCAGCACTTTATGGTAATATTCTCTCTCGTGTTTTATGTGTGATGGGCTACCCTGATTATACCATCTTTTTTTTTCTGTTAGGTGGGGATTTGGGGCCTCAAAACTGAGTAATGAGAGTTAAGGGTGAAGTGAATCTGAAGGCACAGAGGCAGCTCTGGCATGTTTTACTGTGATGCAGCCATACTCCTGTCAGGATGTGATCCTTTCAGATGCTGTTCAGTGATGGGCAGTTGCTGGTGGAGAAGCACTGCAGGTGCAGCACTATTAGACACTTCTTCTGGTGTGTCAGAAGTTCGAGAGCTGCCCAGGAACATTAAATAGGGAACAGTCTTCTGACGTCTTCCAGGTAAGATGGAAACGGGAGATCCTGAGCATTTCAATGCTGAAAGATCCCAGTGTGTTACCTGCAAGTCAGTGTTTTAACCCCAACATTCTGGCCAAATTCCAGCTCTGCTAATTACATCCTGCCTATGTGAAAATTCCCCTGTGTTTGTATGCTACTTTCTTCCCTGCTTGTTTTCAGCAGCTGCATGGAGTTGCCAGGTGCGGTGAAGCGCTTGCCATGTTCCACCTCAGGCCTGGCTGCCTTTCAGCAGGGAATGAAATGAGCACTGTGCACAGCATTTGAAGTGTGTCTGGACCCTCTGCAGGGAAGGGTGCTATAAAAGAAACATACCCAAGGACCAGAGCTGAGGCCTTGTCATAGAAGGTAATGGCATGAAGAGGCCAAAGGCACCAATGCCTGGGATAAACCGTAGGGTCATAGGAGAGACAGGAGGGGGCTGCTGCACTGTGATCTGATTTTTCTCCCAGCATCTGTCCCCCTACAAGGGCTGGAATTGCTGGTACACACTGATCTGGTTTTGGCTGACTGACCTCAGGTCTGTTTGCACAGTGGGAAAAGCTCTCAGTCCCGCTTATGCCAGCCAATGCCAATACATTTCCAGCTTTTGCTCGTCTGGTTATCAACTGGTGTGGACAAGGTAAGCTAAGGGAAAAGAAATAATTCAAAACCTTTAAATCTACAGATCTGTTTCTTTCTCTTCCACTTCATGACTCATGTGCACACTGCTTTTTGCACAGCCCTGTTGGGAACAACTCTTCCAACTGACCATTAAAACCCCTAGAAAAAAACTGACTCATACCACTGAGAGAAACTGGCTGACGGATTATCCCTGTCTTCTGAAGAGGTGAAAGAGATGGCTGCAGCAGTAGTTATAGGACTCTGATAATAAGCAGCAGTAAGAAATGCAGGTCACATACAGAAGGATAACGAAATCACATATATTCACTACAGGAGTGACTTACCGGCTCATCTGTACAATTTGATTGTCAGCCAAGCTCCCTTTGATTATGGCATTTTTACCACAGTCCTGCCTGAGTATTATATGGAAGCACATTCTGCCTGAATATTATATGGAAGCACATACAAAAATGTTTGAGGTTGCTCCTGATAGTACACTAACTTCACTGGCAGCAGAGGAGGTAGAACACACCCAAAGGCAGACAGAGCTGTGACATGCTTCTTCCCCATTCCCCTCGCATCCCTCTCCAATCTTTTCAGCATCTTAATCCCATGGGACAGCAGCTGTGAGTTGTTGTCCCTCTGTTCCAAGGGGAAAAAACAAGGTTATCTCAAGGTGTGATGCCAGCATGTTGTCACTATATCCCAGAAGGGGAAGTACAGCAAGGCTTGAAGAGGGAGGGAATGTGTGTTTGTGGTGTAAGGTCAAAAGCCTGGATGCAAAGACCCGAGACCTTTTGCCACGCTGCCTGTGTGACTTCAGGCAACACACAACCTTCCTAGTTTCATTAGCCCTATCTTTAAACTGCATTCAGTACTTGCTTCACAGGCTGAGAAGAAGGGGATTAAGCTTTAATTCATTAATGTTTATAAAACATTTTAAAACTTGGATGGAAATTTCCCAGGTATGCAGAGAGCATTAAAAAGCTTATCTCCCTCTCCATCTGCAAATGGTCCTGCAATGTGAGAGAAACGGGTGAAAACAGTGCTTGCATTTTGGTATTTATGATATTAAAAAGCCCCTACCCTCCAGCTTCTCCTCTCTATCCTTGCATGCTTTTTAAAAAAGGGAGAGGCAGCAATGAGAAATTTTAGTCTAAACAGCATGCAGTTGCTCCCTGGAGACTCAAATGCATCTCAGTGGAATTTTCCCTGCCTTCAGCCTTTTGTGCTTCTGAAAGTTCCTGGAACCAGGCATGTGACTCTAAGAGCAAGAAACACTTCTGTGTCTGAGTGCTCTACCAAATATTTACAAGATATCCACATAAAATGGCTACAAGCAAGTTCAGCAGGATTTGACTGAATGGCCAGTACTGCAGCACTGCCAAGAAGAAAATCTAAACTTCAGTTAAAACAAAATGAAAATTATTTTTTTACAAAGGTCTCTTCAAAGTACAAAACTGGGAACACTGAAGCTGAAGAACTGCTCTTCCCCAAGGTGAAATGTATTAGCTTTTAAAAGTAGCTTATTGAAATGGAGTAGCTTCCTTGCTGTGATGGAAACTTCCTTGTTAAAGGAGAGCCTGAAGCTGCATGAGCAGCCATGTAAGTAGGTAGCTGCAGAGTAGCCTGCTCCATGCCATCGTGTTTGGTGGCTGGGAGTGACATGACATCAGCTGCCACATCCCATCAGCTTCTCAGCCTCTGGCACTGCCACAGTAAAAGTATGCAGTACTTTTCAATAGGGGCCACGTGTTCCCCAGGAACTCTCTCATCACCCAAAGGCTGCCTACAAAACAGCAGATTGCAACCTGCTCACCTCACTGGCACAGGTGGCCCCACTGCAACTGATTTTCTTGCTGGATTACGTACAGCCACTTCAGCAGTTCTCCAGACCTCCCATATCTCCTGTACAGGTTACTCTGCTTTTTAAGAGTTTGCTCTGGGAGGCTTCCCCTATGACTGCAGAAGACAGAACAAGCCTCTCAGACCAATGGCCACTGTACATTGGCAGCCAGCACTAAGTGAACCCATGGCTTTCCCTTAGGCATGTGAGGCTTGAGAGCCAGGAACAACCTGAACCTGATCACAGCACAGCCAGTGATGCCTTGAGCAAGTCATATTCTCTAAGTCTGTAAGATGAGTAAATAGTTCTGTGGTTTGCTGTCATGTTGTGAATACTTTAAAAGCACTTTGAAGACAGAGGAAGCTAAGCAGCTGTACTACACACCAATCTTCCCACCATTTCGATTGCTACCTGTTCTCCTTCCATTCTAAACTGTCAGAGCTGAGCTATTAGCAACTCTGTTACATCATCTCTGATGATTTTCAAGTGCATTACAGGAATAAGACCTCACTGAACTACTGCTTGTCAATCGAGTCAGTGAGTGGGTTTATAATTTCTCTTGAAAAGCAGAAGCAAATATTTCACAATGTTATGGGCTGTGGACACCAAGCGCTCTTATGTTTGACTGTCAGTTCCTCCAAATTGGTGAGGTAATGGGGTGAATTAGGAAGGCACGTGTGGCCTATGCTTCTTCAGTAGCATGTGTGTTGCTCAGAGGCTTTCATTACCATGTCACTTAAATAAACCTGAACAAAATACAGGATTTTCCTAAGTTCAGAGTTAAGCATGCCTCCTCTCCCCCCAAAAAACAGCACATGGTTTTAAATAAGTCTTTAAAGAGACAAAAGAATGCTCACTATCTGCTTCACCATATTTTTGAACTCAGTGTTGTCACTCATTCATTTCTTAGTGAAGGTTTCATTTGTCCTTTCTATAGAGACGATGTATTGCTTGGAGTCTCAGCAGTAGTGCTGGGTAAAGCAGCATCAAGTAAAGTATCTTTCAAGGTGGTGTTCCTCACTCGTATGGTCTGGAGGGCAGGATTGGTTCCTTCCCAGGTTAGATCTGTTTGATCCTTTCCATCTGAAACACACAACACAGACACCTCAATGCTGATGTGTCAGAATGATATCACAAAGTCTCTGTTTCCTCCAGTGAACCACCACTTGGAAATCCTTTTAATCCATAAAACAAATCAAGGTAATTACTTCAGTATGAACTAATTCCACAGACTAGCTGAAAATGGATTGACTTACACGCAAAGATCCTCTTTCTGGCTATCCTTCTAGTTACCAGTGTCCAGACTCTCCTCATTCTGGGTGGCAAAGAATCTGATGCCGCTCTCGTGCTCTGGAGCCAAACCTTAGACCATTCCAGGTCCCTCTACCATCCTTTGGCAGAGCTTTCCAGAAGCCATGATGTAACTGCTGAGACCTTTGCATCACCCTAATTTTCCAGTAAAACTTTTTTTTTCTAGTCAGCGCCTATGAACAGAGAATGGGATGTGCAAGAGGACTGATATTCTCTTATCAGCTTATTTTCTACAGTTCAAATACATTTCCTAGAGTTAAGCAGAGCACATCTTATACATATATATTTTCCTACTATTAGCAAAATAATTTGTATTCATAGAACATACTGTGGTTCTACCCTATATGCTTTACTAATACCTAGGTTGAGAGCAGAGCCTGCTTCCTAACCAGTATGAGCTGCTCCTCTTCTAATCTTAGTCCCATCAGTGCCAGGCTGTAAAGTGCTTTGGGATAAAGTTTTGTATGTAAATAGAGGATATTATATTATTGTGATTAGACACCTTATGTAGAAAAGTGACTGGGTTTTGCGAGAGCAGACAATAAAAAACAAAATTAAAGCCTTCCTGATCAACCTGCAAGGTGATGAAAAGAACAGACTGAAGAAAAACACAGTTATCAGGACTAAAATATCCAAGGTACCAATGAATCATCTGTCAGATCATGTTGTGTCCTTATGTTTGCTACTATTAGCTGCACTGCAAGGTGTCCCAGGCCTATTCAAATATGTAGTTCTTTTCCTATCTCTACAGCTGACTCATTGAGACCAGCTCCATCATAACACAGGGAAACTACAGCTACCTAAAGGACTCTGCAGAGGAGTCAGTTCATACCTGGCACGATTCCTACTGCTCTGTATCAAAGCTTTGAAGAAAGTAAATAAAGCTGAAAGGAGAAGGGTGAAAGGCAAGGCATTCCACTGCAACAGGCCATGACATTATTAATATTAACAGAGGTGATACTATAGAAGAAACACAAGGCTTACACAGGTTGTCAAGGGAAGCTGTGTCTCAGTTTTCCTTTTCCTCTCTAGCTCTACTTGTTAACTATATGAAAAGCTGTCCTAGTATCAATACTGACAATGATGATAACCCTAATGCAGGGAGAACAAACCCCACTTTTGCCAGTACGCCTTTGATGAACTCCTCAAGGGAAATACGCTATACTGACAAAAGCACTTCCAAGACTGTTTAAAACAGATTTGAAATTTACTGCCAACTATACTTAATTCTAGTGTAAAGCTGGCTTGACAACCCAGAAAACGTACAGGAAATCCTTTTTTGAATTTACTGGGAGTGCCTAAAGAATCAATGCAGTTGTCTATGACCTGTCTAGTTTTGTGAGAGGGCTGGCAGAAAATGTGTATGAGAACTCGTTTCAATAGAAAGCTAGGAAAGGGAGTAGGTGAGCAAATTCTTTCCAAAGAAACAGTTCTTAGCAAGCCTTTGGAAACTTTATATTCCTATCCCGTTAAAACAAACAAACCCCCAAACTCCAAAAGCCCACTCTCTCTGCAAGGGAAAAGAAAACATATATCTTCAGGAAGAATGTAGGCATTCTGTTGTCATGATGTACTAGGTTTATAAACATTGTCATTCTTAGTGCATCAAAGATACGGTAAAAGGTTTTTGTAATGACATATTAGGCAACTACATTTCTGAGCCTGGGATAACCCAGTAAATATGCAATTTCAATATGCTATCTTTTCCTTGCTCACTTATTTTTTTTTTTATTAAATCATGATGTTTAAAAAAATCACAGGAACTTTGGAAGTCTGTTTAACACCACTGCTTTTTAAACAGCATCACTCAGGAATTCAGGCCATTTGAACCTCAGACTTTGTAAAGAAGTTGGCCATAGAGGTTTCAACTGCGAGATACCATAGGTTTTTTCTGGTTTTCACAAAGGTCCATTTTCCACCAAATAGGGTTTGTATAAGGAAGCTTAGTTGCAACTGGTGGAACTGGCCTAAATGATTATAGGCAAACACATGCAACCTTTTCATGAGGCTAAAAGCCATTGCGAAGTTACTTGCAGTGTACGTATGCAAATCAACTTCAGTTTGAGATAGTCTGGGAGAACTTTGAGGGGGATTTCCCTGCTTTATGTAACCTATTGTTGCTTCTTAGCTTCCTCTATTCACATGGCCAGGATGCATGACACTGCTGGTAATTTCTCAAACTGAGTCTGAAAGCAAAGACAGTGTGCTCAGTGACCTACAGCAGTCTTGCAGCTTTCGGTAAATCCTCAGATGCTGGCTCAATGATATGTGGAATTAAGAAGGCCTGAAAGAGCAGTGGGGGGAATAACACAGATGGCAATGGTTTCACCTACTGATATGCTTTGAACATGGTCAGCAGCCAGGAAGATCTATCGCTGTCCCTCAGATATGGCCTACACAGAGCTCTAATGTCACATTTCTCAATTCATGCAGAGTGCTGGACCTCACATGTAATGGGTGCTGTCAGTTCAGTATCTGATCAGTGTGGGGCAGCTATGGGACACCTATGATCAGACTGCAAGCATATTGCTCTGGCTGCCTTCCCTGGTCATTCCCCTGGGGAGCAGAGGAACTAAACTTGTCTTACCATGTGCTCACGTGGATCTAGTCCCACTAAAGGTATTAATTGGAATGAGAGGTTGGACAGGCAGAAGCTTTAAGGCACGTAGGAGAAACCACCTGCTTGCCAGCAGCCTGTGGAGGGCTCTGTGCTGCTAAGGCCAGACTACTTCTGATACCCAGGTGAACCTGTTTAGTGCTCGGTCTCTCTCTTACCCAGTGCATCCTGTTGTACAGATCATGGTGTGATTGTTCCAGATTGGAAGATTTATAATTCAGCAACTATTCAGATTCTGAGAAACACTCTTACCAAAAACCATAGCTAAGGGAAATACAACAGGTGAAGCAAGCATGGTGGCACTCAGGAGGAAGGAAATCTCCCTGCAATGCACTGATAAGAATGTGCTTGATATATACTGTGTTCAGTCTGGACAATCTGCAACTGGGAAAACACATGCTTGCTGAAGGAAATTCAGCTTGGATGCCCTAGGGACTGAATCAGTCTTTTAAAATGCTTTGTCGGTCTTATTTATCACTACTTAATTAGGATGCCTAACCAACACATCAGAAAGATAGTAACTGTTAAATATTCAACAAGCTGACCCTTCAGTTACAGTATGACAATGCTGAATAAAGTTCATGGAAAGCTTGTTCTTCCTAAGGACTCCAACAAAGCCAAGGGGAACTGGCTGGGCCGAAAAGAAAAACAAGAGTTAAAAAATAAAAGTAGGGCACTATTGTGGAGACCTGATTAAAAATCCAAGTCTTGCCGTGTGCGCATTGAATGATCCTGGGCAAGCTGTTTCCTGCCCTCATGCTTCATCTTTTCCCATCTGTAAAAAGAGTACAACAATGTTGTCCTTCCTTGTAAATTGCTGAGATGAATGGCTAGAAAAGCAGTAATATGTTATTAATTACATATTATTATTTCTGAGGAAGAAAAAGCAAAGAGAAGAAGCTACCATCAATCTTTTAGGGTTTTCCTGACCCACATGAAAAATAAAAAAGCACCACGTAACGTGAATTTCACACAACAGAACATTTTGGTGAGCTGCCTTTAAGAACAAATAGCGGGTGCACAATTAGAAGAGAGTTAAAAGCGGGCAGACACTCAGGAAAATGCTCCAGATGGTGGAACGAGTTAGGCTGCAGAGCAGGCTCCCACAGGAAGTGGTGAAACCCCCATTGTTTGAGACATTTGAAACGGAATTCTTCAAAGTGCTGGTATATATAATACAAGGAACCGTTGTGTGCTGCCTCGAAAGGCAGTGGCGCTGGGAGGACCTGTGAGAGCCTCACCTGCCAGTTCTACAATTTTAAGATGATTCTTGCTGCTCTGACTGTGAAGAACTGTAGACTCTTTTTATCAATATAGCATCTGAGAAACATCTGCTGGGGAGCAGCTACATTGTGTTTTTATAGGAGATAGATTCAGAAACCCTTAACAGATCTTTCTCATTCTTACTTCTGAACTTGGTATGTCCAAGAGGGGAAAAAAAGCCCCCTATTCTCTGCTTAAGAATTATAGTGTGCATCCTACAGACAGCCTGTTTATTTCCTGCATTACAATCTAATGAAAAACTGGGTGGCTTGATTTTTACAAGCAATGGTTTGCAGAAGAAATACCATGATTTTAATGGGAACCAAATGAGCAACCATTATGTAAACAGCACTATGAGACACAGAACTGATGTTCAAATGTTAAATGCTCTGGGTCAAACTCACCAAAATGGGAACTGGCAGCAGCATGCTGGAACACTGGGGTTTCTCCACACTCAAATACTACTGCAAACATTTTCTACCACTGCTAATGCTGGTTTAGCTCCTCTGAAGATAGCTGTGGAGGGACTCTTGACTGCTTCTGTTGTTACTGGCATCTAAAATCTCAAGACCTTCTCTGAAACCCAATTTCAGAACTTTGGGCCAGTTTTATTGATACAACTTGGTTTACTGGTTGGAGCAGGTAGAGGAAGAAAAGGTTTTAAAAGGAGCTTGGAATCAGAGTTTCAATACCTTCATCTCCTCTTGGTCGCATAGCTGCTGATATACTAAAGAAGATGTGAATTGTTTCAAATGGTGTACGTGCACTAGTGACCCTCTCTTCTTTATTCACTTATGAGGTGCTCCTGATCCCCTCTGGCAGGAGCACTGGGGCCAGGAGCGGTGAGGCTGTGTACGCCAGCAGCCTCATCTGCTGCCTCTGCACAGGCTGGCACTGCCTGCACGCTGCTCCGTCGCTGACCAGTCACACAGCAATTTCCTCAGGAATGAATCACAAACAAGAAACTAAACAAGAGCTATTTAAGAAGTTTTCTTCTCCCTCCCTGCAACTGTCCTGTCCAGTATCATATTCCTGACAGTTTATTCTTCAAGAATTTAGTCATCTAAGGTTTCAGTGACTCATGCGATGAACCTTCTGCACATTTCCTGGAAAGAGTCCTGCGCGGTCCTCTACACCTCCCTGTCATTTTCCTCGAGGGTCTCATCCTTGATACATTTTCATATCGTTTAGCTTTCCTCCATTTTTGGGGTGGAGGCAGGAGGCAAAAATATCTTGAGTGCACCCACATTTGCAGTGCAATTGGAAAGCAGCGTGGCTAAAGAAACATCTGGAAAACAAAGATGGGCACTGAACCAGAGAGTCTTTTCTGGAAGTAGCTGCCTCTCGAGCTGAACGCTGGTTAGAAGAAAAGCCGCTGCTGTAGGAAGAGCTGTGTGGTACAACACAGTAATGAATTTCTAGGCTGTACCCTGTAAAATGAAAATGAAAAAGATTTGAGAGCTTTCTCAGATGACTGCCTGGGTGGATGTGACTCACCCTGGGCAAATGCCACTGGTGACAAGTACCCTGACACAAACTACTGAATGAATTGGGCTGGATGTGACCCAAAATAACCATTTTACATACTTCAGGCAATCTGAAAGACACTGCTATGCAGAAAACAACTGCTTCCTTTTCCTGATTAAAAAGAAAGTTCAAAAGCTGCTCCCAGGCAGCTTGAAGGATACTTCAGCAAACTTTGATATAAGTGGAGTTGTGCTATGCCTACAGCAAACAGTTGCCTGGACATCAGCAATACTGAATACCAATACCATATTCAATACTCAATACCATACTGAAGCACTACCTGTGCATATTTATGTTACAGTTAAAATGGGGGCTGTCTAGTGTTTTTCTTCAAATACTTAGAAACGTTTGTGAGTGTGAGCCCATCAACATAATTGCAGGAGTGTGAAACAGCTTAGCGACAGTGCCAGTGAATGCTTACAGACCTGTGCCTCCCATGCCTAAGTCAGCAGACTAAGCATCCTGGCTTATGCTAACTTTCAGTAGGCCTAGTTAAGGAATTTGCAGATTTGTCTGCTGGAGACAGGACCGACATATCCAGCATTCTTAGAGGATGACTTCAGTGCTCAGTTATACCAGTATAACTGCCATGTATCCTGTTATGACACACATACACGTGCACACATACATATATACATGTCAATATATATATACTGACATGCATCACAACCCTGTTCCCTTTAAAGGCATATGATGTCAGGTCAAAGTTGACCCAATGTTCTTCTTATTAAAAACAAAAACAAAAAAACCCAACTTCTACAAACCCCGATTCCAACAGAAATGTTTCCACGATTTATTTTAAGAAGGGAACATTCCCCTGCAGTGCTCACCGCAACCCAAACATTGCAGCACTGTGCAAGAGCATGAGAATCAGGGAGGAAACTGAAGAACCTATTTTCACTGCTCCAGAAGAGAAATAAAAAAGTAAACAAACAGCAAAAGCAGTGACAAATAAGTTTCATTTCAGTGGTGGCTGCAAGTGTTATCTATAGTACGGCTAAGGAGAGGAGACTTGAAGCATGCATGCTTTTCTAGTGATTTCTACAAGACTTGTGACTAAGTGTGAGACAGGGACTCTCGGGAGCCATCTGCACTTAAGGAAGAGATTTATTTTTCTTTGGTTGATCCTTCCTGCTCCTCACACCTTGCCATTCACACTTGAGAAACTGAACCACAGATTAGAACAAACTGCCTCGCTGTTCTCAAAGCTTGAAAATAATATGAAGCTTGGGCAAGCTATTCAAGGAACAAATCCCTTGTTTGTGGGAGAGCTTTTAAGAGCTTGAAAGTAAAGGAAAGAGTCTTTTCTCTAAATATCTGGAGCCCTCAATTCTACAGAAAGGGGAATGCGCCTTCAGTGCTACTGCTTGTATCACTGTCCAAATTTGCTAAAAGCAGCAAACATTAGAAGCAAAAAACAGGCATATGGAGACATATAGAATACTGAGGGAGCACATACTTTTCTGCCGCAACTACTGACTGCATGAACACACAACACACAGATCCTTGGGCTGAAATGTCTGTGTACTGAAGAGAGAGGAGAAGAAGTCAGTGAAACCTGCCCAAAAGGGACTGTAAGACTGATCTTGTGGCAGATCAGTGATTTCACCAGAAAGTTTTTGGAAGCCATAAACAGGAAATGGTTAAGTAAAAGCAGGTGGAGCATGCTGACTGCAGGAGCAACGCAGGAAATAGCTGAGCGTCTGAATGGATGCAAAAAAAATGCTCTTCTGCTCAGTCCTTGGCAATCACAATACATTCACTCCTCCTCCTCCTCCTCCTCCTTCACTACCCTTCTCTCCCCAAGCTACAAAGTCTTGCAGCCTGCAAACACCTTTTGCTTGAGTAATCTGCTGTCCTTGAACCAGCATGGGAGAGTTGGGAGGTTCTGCTTGGGAGGCAATGGACAAGAGGGATTCACCTCCTGTGCAAAGGATAAGTCAGAAACTCCCAGCAACACCCACTGCCTGCCAGGGGCTTCAGGTCTGAGAAGCAAGAACAGCATTGCTGACTACTTCTTCAGGTGGTGCAGTCCCAAGTGTATTTAGCAAAAGTCAGAGAAACATTATTCCTATTGCCCCTTTCATTCTAGAGGGCTCCCAAAGCACTTAGTTGTAGGAATCATTCTCTATCTCTACTGAAACACAGTCCCTTCTGGGGCAGAGCACTGCAGCTGTTTAACAGCTCACAGCAACATCACACAAGCAGATGGAAAAGAAAGCGAAATGCGTAAGAAGCGTTCTTTCCACTTTCCTTATAACCCTTCCATTCTCTCCTCTTTGTCCGCAGCAATTTGTGCCAATTCCAGACAACTCCAGATGTGTGTCTTTCCCACCAGTATCTGCAGAGACTTGGCTCTGGAGACTGGGATCTGCTTGCCAACATACTGCCGCTGGGTGCATTCCGCCCCAAGGGTTGAGTTTCCACTGCCGCACTCATCCCTGGTTGTGCTGCCAGACATGCTGCAGGATGGAGGGCAGACGTACCGGTAAGGAACAATTCTGCTTTCTTCTAGACAAGTATTGTGTTGATGTAAAATCATTTAACATAGACAAGACACTCTTGCCTTAAAGTATATGAAACAGTCACATTAAAGCCCTGAGGAAAGTTAAGAAAGAAGCACATAGGTTAGTTTGAACTATTTTGAGTTTGTCTACATTTTAAGTATTAGACGGTGAAGCTGTGTTGGCAAACTCCACCCTTAGGTATTTCTCTTCCACTCCCAGATTTAAATAATTAAAAAAAAGCCACCCAAACAAACAAAATCCCCCCCCCCCCCCCATTTTTTCCTCATATTCTGATAAAAGAAAACACTAATGACAAATGGGCTTCTATGGAGTTACAACTGCACAAATAAAAAGTTTTTTTTCTGGTAGAGAAATCTTGCAAATAAATCTTCCTCTTTTTTCAACATTGTTACTTCGGCAAAACCACCAGGTGTTACTGGGAGTTCAAACTTACACTGCCTTTTCTACATCTTTTAAAGCAGAGAGTGACTATATGCAACCTAACACATTCAAAATTCAAACTCTTAAATCTTGGTCTACACAGGGCCTTTGGGAGTAAGGTTCAAACTCACCCTGCCCGATCTTCAATATTACACACTTTCACCCAGGCTATACCTTCCCAGGGGTGTCCTGGGAACAGTTCTGATTGGAGTCCCCCACCCCACACCGCTGCTCCCATAGGAGGAGGCAGAAGGCACTGCCAGAGTAGAGGTTGGTTTGGCATCTTTGGCAAGCACCACCACACTCATCTATGATGCCACAGGGCATCCATCGCTGGCGGAGTTCAGGGCTGGGTTGGACAGAGCCTTGGGTGGCATGGTTTAGTGGGAGGTGTCCCTGCCCATGGAACTTGATGATCTTAAGGTCCTTTCCAATCCTAACTATTCTATGATTCTATGATTCTATAAGTGAACAGAGAGGATGTATCCTATCAACTTCAGGTGAATGGCAGAACAGCTTCAGGGACTTAAACCTTGGCACTGACCTTTAGGAAAAAAATAGTGTGTGATTCATATGAATCTAAGAAACTGAGAGAAAACAATTGGAATGAGCTGAGCCAAAAATAAACAGGTGTCTCTTTCCTGCTCCTTTCACAGTTTCTGCTTCCCTGCACTCTCACCCACATTTTTTTTTTGCACTTAAGTTGTTGAGAAAAATGGCAGGAATGAGGTTCCTGGTATAATTACAGTTTGCTGAGAAAATCACAGCCCGCAGCAATAATTCCTTTAGTGCAAGAGACAGATGCTGCTGAGGTCTAATCACAGTCTTCCCACTAACCAGGCCCTGAGCCTAATCTGTCATCAGCTGAGAGGCCACTGGCTCCCACCGCGCGTGTGAACCCAAGCTGCTTGGCTTGTTCCTCTCCCCTCATCCAGAGCCAGGCAGTGCCAGAGGGAGGGTATGTTTCCATGCACTCCTTGCCCTCAGCTACAGTGATACTACAACTTCAATGCGCTGCTTATCTCCCCTCCATGCCTAGTATCAGGGCCGCTCAAAGTCTCTCTGGAAAGGGCTCAAGTGGCTGTTTTCAACTTACAATGCCATATAGTGACTGCAGTTCAAAAATACAATTTAAGCTGATATAAGTTGAAGGAGAGGCTTAATGAAAATGGCCTGTAGCTAATTCCTCCTTCCAAAATGTATGGTATTTTCTATTTGTTCAGAGAACAAGGCTGCACTCAGTGAGGGATCATATAACATCCCTATGTTAACAACAATGACAAAACCCAAAAGAGTATGAGTGCGGATGAGCACAGAAGTAGGAGGAAGATGGAATAGCAGAACTGGGTATATTAAAAAAAAAAAGAGCTGGGAGAAAGCACACATGTAAGGAGAGACTGAACAAATCTACGTGTTACACACAGCTGCCATTGCCATCGAATGCTTTGTATCTGACATTCAAGGAGCATAAGGCCATCTTTGAACTCTGTGCCAGTGAATGAAGCTCGAAAAACATCAGACCTCACCAGCTCAGGAGTGCCCCTGTGCATGCAAAAGTCACCATGCTACTGGACTAACTTCTTTAGATTGGATTATGGTAATAGAAGGAAACTGGCTGAAGAAGTCTATTTCAAAGGCGTGTTACTGTAGCATGAGTGACTCACTGAGAACTGGGAAAGTCCTTAAGTTGGAACCCACTTTATACCATTTGTAGAGTTAACAGGTGCCCTGAAGTAGGAGGGGAGATGCTAGGCTTGGGAGAGTAGACTAAACAGCTCTGTTTTGCAGAAGTAGCTCTTAAGAAAAGCGTAAGGGAACAGAGTAGGTCATCATTTCTGGTCAGAGGCAAAAGCATATTAAACTAGATGACTTTCTGTAGCAGCCTGCGGCCAACTCAATTTCTTTGTGTTCAGCTTTTTCCAAATCTGCAAATGGCAGTGGGGCACACATGATACTACTCATCAGATCTTTGCAGTAAAGGCATGCACAGCAGCTTCTTAGCCACTCACAGACTGAGGGGAACAGAAAGTATAGTACAGTGTCCCAGTGAGGGGGAAGGAGTGACTCATACAGGAAGAAAAACAAAGCAAAGATGAACTTCGAGCATAAGAGAAGAGGCAGACTGCTGGCTGTAAATCAGTTTTCTTGCACTCAGAAGGGTGGGTATTATGGTGAGAGGAGTTGTACTTGACAGTAATGGAAGTCCAAGGAAGTTTGATTAAGTAGCAGCCACAGGCCAACATAGAAAAGATGCTTTAAGGCAAAAATCAAAGACAGGAAATGACTAAGTAGGTCAGAAGCTGTGGGTAGTGAGCTGGACAGATTAAGTGGGACTTGGAGCAAGTAAGTTAGCTCTGCTAATGACAAGTGATAACACAGTGTCACCAAGTTTAACAAATCTGACTCTGAAATCATCTTGAAGGCTTTGCTAGCTAGCAAATCAGAGATTGCTGAGTTCTAACAGTATCTACATCAGAACAGATACTGTATGCTTTAACTGGAGATTGGGTTTACAGCCACTTTTTGACCCTGCCAAGCTTCCTATAAATAGTGTGTTGTTTTGTCTGAACAGGATTTCTTTCTAAAGAGCCAGGAAAAATGAACTGACTAATAGAAACTATGAGACTCTAAGAAGGGCCACTGCTGCAAGTTGAAAAGACAGATGCCATGGAGAAACTTCTTTCCACCCCTAAATTCAATAAGTCTTTGATTCAACAGCTTTGTTCACATCCAGGACAGCCGGAAGAGAACAGTCACCTTGTATTTTTGTACCTGATGAGAAAACCCCAGATTGTATGTGTGCACTGGGACAGTTCAATGTGTGTCTACTGCAACTTCAAAGAGGCTTTCAATGCTCTTTCAGATGCAGGGTGTGAGGAAGGGTGAGAACTGCTAAAGCTAGCCCCATCCTCATTAAATCTTTGCCCTCTCTGGAGCAAGCATGCAAGTAGAGAGAATAGAAGATATGCATGAGCAACTGAGCATCTGTGATCTCATGACCTTTGACTGTTGTATTATGGGAAATGTATTCTCTGGTTGCTATGCTTTTCCAATTCATTTGTATTTTCCTTCAGTGACTCCCTTGTATTTTCTTTGGTGCTCCTGTGTAATGGTTTCAAGGAACCACAGATATCTCCAAGTTAAGCATGCATACAATAGCTATAATTAAATGTTTGTGAGTATCCCACAGTAATGCAAGGGAAAGGGAAAGCAAACAGTTTTGTACTCCCTTGTACCTATCCTTTCTGAGCCCTGGCCTGGGTGGAGGCATCTGCACCACTGCCCTTTAAGTCCATTTCTAACCCTTTGTGAATGAAGGCCGTTGGGTTCTGCTGGCCTGCATGTAAGCTCTTCAGGCATTTCACTCCCATTAAAACAGCTATGGATCACCTGTAAAAGGTAACTCTGAAACCTCATGAGCTAGGCTAGAAGAAATAACAAATAAACTAGGGTAGACATTTTTTACTCCACTTTGAAAAACTGGAGAATAAGGTTAAGTTTAAAAATACTCCCAATCGTTTCTTAAAATACACTAAGATGCCACAGGGAGAGCAGCACGAAAGTGAAGGTTTTGATCTTCTTCAATATTCTGAACTTAATCTTTTTTATTCTCTGTGCCATTGGCACAATCTCAGTCTTGGTGCTATTTATTACTTTTTAAAATGGGGATCTTTGCTTCTTTTACAAGTAGTTAAGTACGTCATTTAAATGTACAGAAGAAAGCTGAAAAAGATTTTTGTTTTCATTTCAGACATTTAAAATACATGAGGTAAATGAAATCAGGAAGGGGAACTTTCATCATGCAAAGATGGAGGAATAAGAAACAGGATGCAAAGGTTATCAGTTCTTTAAGTCAAATACAAGACAGCACAGAAAGTAGTCAGTTTATTGAGAGGAAGAATCTTTCTCTTTCTTGTATGACATGGCAGAGTTAACGGTATCTGCAAGGATAAGCATGAGGCCTAATAGTTGCCAATCCATCCAATACTTCCTAGTGACTCCCAGAGACAACATTCATCAGAAAAGAATAACTGTATGACTGGAAAGAAAAAATGAAGGCCAGTTTGATGAAAGAATAAAGAAACCATGCTTCTAAATTAGATCTTGGCTATTTCCCTGTGCTGAGACCAGAAGCATTGCCAGTTTTTACAGTCTTACATGCTGGATTTGGGCAGAGGTTGTGCTGAGCAGAGGCCTCGCTTTGCTGGAGCTTGAGCTCCAGTGACTTTCAGGAGGGAACAGAAAGCATGGGTTGTTTCCTTCACATAGCTAGGCACAAACGACAGCAAGGTTGTCTGAAAAGACAGAACTGCTGACACTAGAAACAGGAATTGGCAGCTGCAAGGGAGAGTAGGAGTGGGATGAAAAGCAGTCTTACAAAGTGAAGGAGGAAAGGACAAGGCCATGGAAAATCTAAAATTGGGAGCACCTAACAAATGCTGACAGAGACTTCTTCTTTCCTCAAGGGCCTGATCCTGACCACATTTGGGCCAACATAAAACCTCCTACAGGGATTTTTGAGATATTTGTAATGAGGATTTCTACTACTTGTCCCTCTCTTAATCTACAGTCTGCATTTCCACTACATCTTCACATGATGGTTCTTAAAAATACACCTCGTTTTGGTGACGGCTGAGAGTCACAGAGGTGTGTGAAGAAGAGCTTGCATCTACATTTCAACCTCCTCCTCCATCTCTGCCATGTCTGCCTGATGCCTATATTCCAGCTCATCAGTTTGGATGGCTCACTGCAGCGGCTGTAGCAAGGATGCAGTGCAATGGTGCACAGAGGGCAAACAGCCCGGGCTTTTTCAGGTTTCTTGCTCTGATTATGGAGAGGTTCTATTTTTGTTCTTTGTTTTTTTGAATTATTTATTCAAGCTATCCTGAGTGCTCTACTCCATGTAAAAGAGAACTGGCATATACTCATGTTTATAAGCTCAACAGCTCCATCAGTTTCATTTTTATTCACGGTCTCAGACTATTCTGAATGACATTTATATTCTTTTGCTTAGGACTACTTTTATCTCACCTGTGAGCCTTCTAAATGAAATGACTAGCAGATTAACCATCTTCGTTGCTTCTCTTTCTCCAACTAAATTGCAGTTGTGAAACCCTGGCATCAAAACCCAAGTTACCCTTTTGCTTCCCATCCTGTCTGGTACTCTGTGAACTATTTCTGTCCTCCTCTAGTAGTGACTGCTGACTGGTATTACCAAAGCTAAGGCCAGGGAAATTGATGCCCAACTTTCTCCCAGGGCAAGGTTTTATGGATGACAGTTAGTTAACTATTTTCACTATACAGGTACCAAAAATACCCAGCCCATCTCAGCAGCACTTAAAGCCCATGGAGATGACGATGCAGTAACCTTAGGCCTTCAGCCACCTTAAGTACATTTAGACTTCTCTGGCTTTTCATGTGCTGCTTCCCTTTAGTAAGACATAACTTGTTTTATTCTCCAAATACATAAGGGACTTGAAGCTAAAGCTCAAAGTTCAGTGCAATCCCTTAACACTGTGATGTAACCAGTGTAATTTACCACAAAATGTCCATGTTCCAACCCTCCCTCAGCCCCTCTTTTTCTGCTTCCTTGAGATAAGGAGGTAAAGTGAGAAAACAGTGATTAGTGATTTCTTTACAACTTGTTTTTACTAACCAGTTCTAAAGTGTGTGTGTGGGGGTGTTTGTTTGCTTGTTTGTTTTTAAAAAAATGTCCCATCCCTGACAGAAAAGCAGCTGCAAGCATAGCGGAGCTATCTGTGCACTGCAATTGCAGTGTTCACCCTGCCTATCACCCTGTCCAGTCCCCAAACAGACTAGGAAATAAGAAGACAGAAAGGTTGAAAAATGAGAGTACAAATGCTCTGCAGGGAGCTGGGAAGATAGCAAGTCATGACGGTGGAAAGGAGAATGTCAAAAGTTAACCCCAAGCGTAATACCTTGGAGGCCAGACGCATGTTCTAAGAGGTGTTGTTCATCTAATATGAACAACATATTTATGTTTTGCTCTCCCTCAGTGAACTTTAAGGTAGGCCTTAGCCAGTAAAGGCTGCATTCTCTGTGAACGCCTTGCATGGCCTGTTGTTGCCTTTCCAAGTTTCTTATTCAATAGCACATTTTTTCCTTGTTTTTAAATGCTTGCTGGAGTCTTAAGAGGAGGAGTTTTTAACCTAACAATAAAACACCTGCATTTTATTAAGACCTGGGAATTAAGTTCCACCTCCCTCAATATTACTGAAGCATTGCCATTAGTCAGGTTAACCCTTTCATAGTCAGTTTTGCTCTGAAAGTGAAGTTATATCTCTGCTATATGTAGCCCAGTTCCAGAGTCCTACACAGTTAAGTGAAGGAAAGGAAAACCGGCTCTGAGAAAGACCCAGAGGGCTCCGTCTAGTGCAGATTGGCAAGGGGTCCAGCACCCCTAAACCAGAACAAAAACATCTACACCCTCCCTAGCACAGCATCCCTGCATCAGCATGTCCACTGGCAACATGAAATCTTAAAACTATAATGTTCTTACCAGCCACTGTTGTTTTAAGAGTAAGATTTCAAAGTTGTATCACAGAAACTTCATTCAACTATACAGGAAAATTTATTATTCTCCTTGATTCTTCCCTTTTCCCATTCCATTTTCTTATATGGGAAGTGGAGCAGCACCATATGGTAATTTTTGTGTTTGGACCTCTGCGTGTGTTACTGCCCCTAAATTGGAGAAATGGCAGCATGTGATCATGAAGTAATTGCCCAAATACAGGCAGCAGTTTAGTAGAAGGGCTGGTACGTTCATTTGTCAATGTACTGAACAACTGCCCTGTTCCCTACTTAATTTACCTTTTTTATAAGCAATTATTTGCTGAGTCCTCTTCACGCACATCACAGAAGCATTGCACGTCACAGAGCAACAACTGCTAGCTATTTTACCAAATATGATCAGTTCACTGAAGACAAGAGAGACTAACTTAGTGTTCTCAGCCAGTGATTGAGGATCTGTACACCATGAGTTCTCTGATTTCATCTCTGTTGCTATCTGTGTGCTTATGGACACATAACTTTAGATCTTTATGACTCAGCTTCCCATCTATGCAAGAGATAAATTCTTCACAGCCAGCAGATGAATCAAGAGGTCACAGACTTCTGAGGTTATTCTGGCTTAGTCATTCACCTTAGGACTTCAGTGGCACACCTACACAGGGATAATTGTACTAATAGGCATCACATCGGTGTGAAGAGAACAGATACATCAAAGGTTCGAGGTTTGGAGACACTCAGATACCACGTCTACAAAGCCATACAAATTCCTAGGATAACCAGGTAGGTAAATAGAGAAATACCAATTGCTACCCAAATACTTGTCAGGTATAATTCATTCTATCGGTGGTTATTATTTATTACACAGTCTGATGTATTAGATAATAGTGCGATTTATATTAACACATCCCTACAACACCAGTATGGGAAATATTATCATATACTGTGGTATTCATAAAAGGAAATGCACAAAGTTTATGTTGTTCTTGTAAACAAATAATTTCCATTCATTCATACATACCAGTGTATGATTTTAAAAGCGTGTAGATATCAATAATCATTAGAAATGGCCTTTATAATCCCATATCATGACTATTGCTATTGCACAGAATGTCATATGATGTGGAGATCCAGTAGACTGAGACACGTAGAAATGAAAGTCATCTGGTGTGAGAGTAGCAGACAGTCTCTATGACCTAGTACTAACTCTGACCACAAACGAGGGAGTGTACACTTGTGTGCCTGTTGAGGAGCACACCTTGCCTCACCTGACATTTGGAAAGACAAAGGATGAATATAATTTATAAAGATAACCTGGAGCAGAAGTTTTCATACTTGAGTCATGACTCACAAGATTCTTACTTTTCATTCAATGTAAATATGTATGAACAATCATTCTGCATTACTTTAAAAAATACATGTAAACAGATTTCAAAGTATCTCTTAAAACAAATTAGGGTAAATCTCATGTTGTTTGAGTTTACACCTTTTAAGTAGCTTTAGGAAGCTCTGATTTACATTGCTGTATAAATCACATCTACTCATAAGCTGTGGTTTGAAAACACTGCACATCTGTGGTATCAAATGTGTGCAAATTAGAGAATTATATGACATTACCAGCTTCTATTATATGACATTTTTATTATATGACATTACCATGCAAATGTAAGCTTCATTTTTTGTGCAATATTTGAAGTCATACTATAAACCAGCATATACTACAATCATCTACTCTCTACTTAGGTAGCGATCCAAACAGGGATTTGCAATCCCTTTGCAATCATTTTCACAGAGCCATATAGTCAGGTACCCCAGTCAGGAATGCAAGTTACAAACTGTTATGTGCCCTGAAGCATGCTTAAGGCCATTCTTTATAGGTGGCCTGGTCACCATACTCATTACTTTGAGGAAATAAAAGGTTGGGGGTTGTATTTTGGAGTTGTGTTTGTTGATGAAAGAGGTATTTTTTTGCAGCAATCTGCAAAAACAGAGTTTCTTCTGCTTTATTTTCATCACATATCTATGGCTTCCTTTTGAAGTTGGTACCAGATTGACCAGAGCCAGCATCTTACAATCCAAGATCTCAAAGCAGGGAGGTGGTATAGTCCATCACTCACATGGTCTCTTCCAACATTACAAAGGTGATTCTTCCCTATGACAGGTTTGCTGTATTTTTATTGAGCTGAGTGTCGCAAGAGAGAGTATCACTAAGATTTTCTTTCATATATTTCATAGTCTTTCTCCTATTTTCACCTCTTTGTATATAAGTTCTTTTAAAATCTATTAATAAGAAGTTCTGCTTTAAATTACCAGGTTTGTTTTTTTTTTTCCAGTCTTGACTCTATTTTCCTTTAGACAAATACTTCTACAAAGCTTTCATCAGAAGACCAACCATTATTTATAATCACCATTAATGAACCCTGACAAAACAATTATGCAGAAGCTATTACCATCTTTACTTTTCATAATAAATTGCAGATAAATTAATACATGACTCCACCAAGGTTGTGCAGTGAATTAATGGTAGCAGCTGGAAGTGTAGCCTAGAAACTCTGACACCCATGCTCCTGCTGAAATTATATGCCCTGAAAACACCGGCACTGTCTCAGACCCACTCTGTACTACTAACATTCCTCTCATATGACTGAAGTGTTTTTAGGCTATGAAAATTAAAGAAAAGGAAAAATAATGTAAATCAATGTCTGATTCTACATTGCTTCCCCCTCTGAGGCTAAAAGATTTTTTTTTCTTGTTTTAATTTTTCCTTACAGTAGATATTGGCAGGCTGAAAGTTGAAATAAAATAGGAAAAAATAACAAGAATATTTTGAGCGATTACTCAACTGGGGTCTTTTGTGACAGGAAATGCAGCTGCGTGACTAATGGGCCTGACTTTCTCTTGGCTTCCTTCCCCCTTCAAAGATCTTGTTTACTGCCCCAGCCAAAATTTTTTTTTAAATTGCTAGAAGCTAGCAATTTTCCAGGAAAAAAAAAAAAAGATCTTTGCAAGAGGCAAAGGCAGTAAATCTTACAAAGATCAAGGGCTGCAGAGCTCCCCCCCATCTATTCCTTTTAGCCTTCCAGGCTCTTGAGTCACGTCATACCTTCCCCCGCTCCGCTCCGAACATGTGTCTAGCAGATCTTTCTGCTTTGGTGAGGGGAGGGAGTATGCGAATCACATTTACAGCATCTAACCCTGGAATTCATAAAGGAAGGACTAATTCCATTAAGGAAATCCAGGGGCCTCCTAAGCCTCTTGCATTTTGTCTTTTTTTTATTATTTTTCCTTGCTGTCTGTCTTTTTAACAGCAGTTGTGTGCCCATACTCCATAATGACATGGCTGTTAAGTGTGAGCTATTGCGATTTGACACAGCATAGTCGCATTAGTAAGGGGCCATGGAGCTTTAAATGTTGTTTGCATTTGCCTGCTTTGTAAGTCTCCTTTGTTGAGCTTCCTAGGTAACAGCAGATAGGCCAGAACCTGAACCTCCCCTGAACTGGAAGGGAACAGAAACAAAGATTCATGGCAGGTCCTTGTCCTTACAATTCAGTGCAATGAAACCTTGAGTTCCTTCTCGGTAAAGGGGGGTGTTGGGCATACGCTTGGATAGAGTACCTAAACAAGAAAGGTCTTGTCATCCTTTGGAACGTGTCAACAGGAGATACATACCCAGAAGGACAGTGGTACTGAGCCCTGAGGAGGGGCATTGTGGGCTGATGGAGGCGTCTGAGATGTGAAGGGCCCTCAAAACTACATCCTCTGTAAAGCAAACATGATATTTACTGGCCTAAAGGTGGAAACCGGCACAGGAGCATGGGTGCTGTCAGCAGCTGTGCCACCACCAGCCATGCTACAGAAGAAACAGCTGTAAAACTCAGAACTAATAGTGGTGGGTTTATTCCTGCAAGGGGCATACAAACTCAGCCAGACATGTAAATAAGCTCAAAAATCATAATCTAAGAGAACTGGGGAGCCATTCTGCAGCCAGGCCCTTCTCTTTGGAAGGCTGGGGGACCAAGTCATTGAAAAAGGGTTTGAGGGCTGCTCAACATCTACAATGCTGGCATGGTTCCCTGTGCCCTGTAGCAGAGGCTAAAAAAGGAGGTGAATATATTCATTACCATAAACTGCACAGAGCAACAATCAGAATGGGTATGCTAAAAAAAGAGATGAAACCTTTGCTTATGAGTAGACCTAAAAGAATTGAATACATGTGTACAGAGAGATCATTTTCCACTACCTACAAGAGGAAAAATCTCTGGGGAAGTGGCTGATGCCAAATATTTTCTTATGCTTCATGTGTCAGCAGGGTCTGGCAGAAACCCTTAGAAAACAGAGCACACGTTTTGTGCAAATTGAGAATCACGATTTCTGGTGATTTGGATTGCTTCACCAAACTTGAGACATTTCTCCAAAAATACAGCAGATGTCTGATGATGTACCAAGTTTTCAGCATTTACATAGATCAGATGATGTTAGATCAGCAGAAAAAAAATAACAGAATAACACAGTAAAAGGCTTCAGAACTGTCCTGGAAAAAAATCCAAACCCTAAGCTGCGCTAGACAAAAATGTTAACTTCTCACAACAGCTATGCAGTGCTGGGGAGACAAATTGCCATAGCAAAGATGACAAAGGAGATGGACCGGGTGCTGAAGTGGTGGGCAGAAGAACTCAGTGGAATGGGAGCTCTGTGTGCATACTACCTGGCTGCATGACCTGCCAGCCCCAGGGCACTGCTATAAAAAGACAGGCAGTAGACTTTGACTACAAAACTTAACAATTCCAGAGACTGAAGCAGGCTGCTAAAGAGGATGAGGCCCTGTGGTATCTTAACACTACACATGAGACAGTTGTCCTCAGAATCGTCTTGCAGCTATATAGTCAAAACTGGAGCTCAGCAAATTCTGTGCAATGAATGCTGACAAAAGCTGAGTGTCAGTGCATTCACTTAGAGAGGAAGGATCTGGCGTTTGTCCATGAATGAAGAAAGTTTCCTATCTTTTTGCTTGGGGTTTTTTTTTTTTTGGTAATGAGAAACCCACATGAGAAAGCTGACCATAACCCACTTACTACAATAGCCAAAGTGGCCTGGCAAAGCCCCTTTCGCCTCATGAATACCATGAGCTGGGGTTTTTTGGTCCGTTATGAATTTATGATTTGAAGATTGGAAGGATTTGGTGGGTTCAAACTTGATCCCTAGAGCATCTGATGAAAAAGCAATGATGCAAAGTCCAGAGCTAGACTTTGTATTTGCTTAAAAATTTTGCTTATCAAGGGGATAAGACCCAGGGGAAAGTCTATGAGCCTATCACTGAGAATATTCTTGTTGCTGACTTCAGGGGAAGCATGGATAGTATATCCTGGCTAGGAAAAATGATATAACCTTTGCTGTTATTTCTACTTCCCTGAGGTAAGTTTACTTGAGGTAGTACAACTAAACAGGTGACAGGTTATATCAAGCTGATCATTACTACACATCCAGTACCTGCTAAGGTAAGCAAGGTCTGACAGTGCAGCAGGAATAAGTGTAAGATGTCTTCAGTAAAATAAGATTTAGCCCTACCATGCTAATCAACAAGTTGTTAGGAAATAATGCCAAAACAGATTGGTTGCTCCTCAGAAAAAGTGTGAAATTGGGATGTGATCTGGTTTGACACCTGTTGTTTCAAGGTGGAACCCACAAATGAAGTAAGTGAACTACTGACATGTGCTTGACAAAAAAAAATTAATTCTTGCACTCTCTCAATTCCCTGCCGTCTTCAAGGGTGTCATCAGACTGATGGGGGTCTTGAAGAAGACTAATGAAACAGAGTCAAGACACGGAAACCTCAGAATAACATGACCTGCCACCCCAATAAGTGTGGTTGTGATGTCCCACAGACATAAGCAACACTGCCCCGTTCTCAGGATTCACCGAGCACAGTTTATGTGATGTTGGTTCTGATCATTTGCAATTGCACATTAGCACAACTTCCCTGAATTTTGTCTTGGAAAGCTCAGTGTCTTTAGGACGTCTGGCATTAACAACTGCCCTTTCCAGTATGAGAATCTGAACGAGGTGCTGCACAGTTCTCATTCTATTATGAACAGCTGGATGAAAACAGATGCATAATAAAGCAAATCTTTCAAAAGCAGCATAAGCACTGGATGCACAATGAAGACAACTGCATTTCAGCCCAAAGGTGGCTGCATTTGAGACATGGAGAAGGAATCCATTTATAAAGAAACTTCTCAAGCACTTTGGGATGAAAACACTATACAGAATCTGCTTAATTCACTCATGTGACAAACTCTTGGTTTATATTGTTTTCCTGGTTTTGCTATGCCAGTCACACTGCAATCCCAAATATCCTCACTGTGCTGGAACAGCAGTTCACCACATTCAATAAAGCCAGCAGAATAAAAAATCTTGTGATGGAAACAGTTCTTGTGTGTGCAGCCTGCCCATGCTCAGAGACTGTTCACGTTCCATTTCTCTCTGTCTTGTTAACAAATGGCTACCAGTAATCTGATGTCATTACTGTGGTTTTGAATTCTGGGTGTACTTTACTCATTAGTAGCATGTCCTAGGCTCTGTGTCCTGTGGCATGACGGTTGCGTTGCATTCAGGCTCCTGGCTGCCTTGGTTGTTTTGACCTTGTTCCATTCCAAAGAAGCTCTGCAATTCTTCCGTCCTCTGCTGTTAAAAGAGAGCTCTTCTCTTGCAGTTTTTATATTAATTAACTATATTGTACAAGATAGTTTCATGAGCTAACCTCCCTTACGGCTTTTTGCAGTTACAGAGTGGAGGAAGATGGACATTTAGAAAGTAAGTAACAGCTTCGCAAATAAAAGTGAAGGGAATTGCCCATAAAAGTTTTCCGTGTATAACTCTCCCTGTCCCTATTCTCAGATCAGCTCTGTTTGTGACAGCTCCCCTTTCATGCCGTGTGTAGTACAGAACAACCCACATTCAAAAAGTATCAGCAGGCATGAAAAACACGCCCACACAAGTGTTAGGTGCCCAAGGTCATTCACTTTCCCACTCTGTAGCAATGATTCAGTACGGTGACGGCATTGTGACCTTGAGGCAGGAGGATCTGGGTACTCCTTGAGGAGCAAGGACTCACAGTGAGGGCAGGGTACATCACCAGACCGGTGCTCTGCTTCTAGGAGGGCTGTGGGAAGCTGCGGAGCCTCACTGGCTGCTGCAGCCAGAACTGGAGTCTGAGCTTTGCTGGAGGTGTGGGCTTGTCACATGCTCTGTCCTTCATCTGTCCCTTTGAAAGTCATGCTTAGCCTACACATTATAGCTGCTTGGAGAGACAGTGGTTCCCTTCAACACACTAGCTCTCAGGTACCTAGTAGACCTGGGATTATTGCAGCGGTTTGGAGAAGAAGGAAATTATGTATCGCCAGGCTGGATAAAATCTTAAGGTTGATGCAGGCAGAGCTCCTGCCAGATGAAGCACTTGCACCTGGAAATTCACAGGGCAGAAGATTGGCGCTGGAGCATTTGTATTGCCATCAGCAGGGCAGCAGCTCGCCCGCACGTACTCAGACTCCCAGGAGGCCAGGGCTCCAGGCTCCTCAAGGAGGTCAGTTTTTTATATAGTAAAGCAAACAGTTTAGCTAATCAAGGATTTTTTTTTTCCTTTTCTTTTCTGAGGCTCTTGGCACCCAGCCCTGTTACTTGCAATCTTTAATTTGTACTGTGGCTTCCTTTTCCCTGCTGCCTTCTCACTCACTCCAATTTTCCCACACACTTATTTCCTAACTCTACCTCTTACAGAGGTCTTCATTTATTTCAGACCCAAATTTATCTCAATCTTACACAAAGCTGCTGTTACCTCACCATTTATTCCTGTAAGTGACTGTCATCAGAAATTCACGAGCTTAAGAAGTTTGTGAAAAAGAAAAAAAGTGCTATTTTTGTGTTGTAGAAAATAGGTGGTGGTAACCCATGTACTTACAAAGTCACTTTATTCATATGTGCTTGTGGAAATTGACTGTGGATTGACTTAGACCTTCTTTTTTGTTATATAGCTGCCTGGGCGTCAAAATCAGGGTTTTAACTGTGTTTTTTGAAAGGATCTGTGTATGTCTTTGGTAGGGGTGGGCTGCAAGCTACACGCACTACTCAGAAGCTGGCCATGAAAAAGCTTCTTATCATGCAGCTTCCACTATCAGGGAGCAGATTCTGATGAAACAAAGTCACATTTTGCCAGATTCTCCTTCCCACTTCCCTGCTGTTAAGAAAAAAAATGGAAGAGAGAAAGGCATTTTTTCTGGTGAGCACAGCTACGCAGTCCATAGTACTTACTCAGTGTAATATATGTAGGGAAACCAATGAAGGCAACATGCAAATGAACGTCTCAGCTAAAACCACAGCAGAATCCCAGTAAAAATATACGGGCACCTAGTCATCATTTGTCAACACTGCAGAGGCTGGCTTGCTCAAAGGCTGATGATAAGAACATGGGTGGGAAGTGACCTACCTGGTCACCAGGTTCTGCCTCATGAAATCACCTTTAAATGGTCTTTTCTGAAAAGGCGCACAGAACCCGAAGTGTTCCTTCAGTCTGCACACGTTGTAGGAGCCACAAAACACCACCATCCTGTAACAAATGCACAGCCTCCACTGCACATGTAGATCCAGCTGATCTCGTCTTATTTCAGGTAAATACTTCTCCTCCTTCTCTGTGGTTATTTCTAAACCCGTTTCTACAAAACTCCTCTGCCTCTGAAGGGAGCCCAAGTTGGCAGGGCAGCACTTTCCAAACCACAAAGCAAGCTGTGAACAGCTAACAAAGCCTGACACACATTCCACGTATTTTCATATGAGGAACTATTCCTCATAGCCACTTACATGCAGGCCCAGGAGGGTTTTAACTAATTGCAGTGAGAAGGGAGCTAGAAGCACGGTGACATACTGAGCTAGCAGGCAGCGGGTGGCCCGTGTGCAGGCCTTCTGCAAGGCGGCAGATCACAGCCCAGGTCCAGCACACACGATGCAACAGGCTGCCATGAAGAAGACCTTCAGATTAAACTGAAGTGGATTTAACAGGATGAACAGAACCTTAGGAAACGGATCCTGCCAAGACGTGTGCTGCACATGCTCTGTGAGGCAGTCAGTCCACTACTTCTCATTAATTTCAGAATCCACCACTGAAGAAAACACAGCTCTTTACAGGGTGGGACACGTTTTAAAAGAACAGTTGGTGCAGATTCAACTGGTATAAAGCTGCATAGCTCTAGTAAATACCAGGGGGTGTTGATGATTTATACCAGCTGAGAAGTTGGCTAATATCCTTTCGGAGTCACCACCTCTCCCATTCGTAGAAATGCTGGGAAATGCAAGAAGAAATGAAAAATGGAGCACATTTATGTGAAAAAGCTTTGATGCAAAACAAATGTCTGCTCACTGCACAAAAGCTGAAATAATACAGCCGTTATTGGAGCTGTGCTACAATAGAACAAGCTGGATGAGTCAACCAGCAGTGCATCTAATCTCCACCGGCTGCCTTTCCGGTCCCCAAGCTCCCCATCTATTTTTATCTCTTCTTTTTTTAATATACTTTCTGGTTTACAAGCAATAAATCTACAGCTCTTTGGTCCCCTGTGTGCACTCTTGCCGGCAGGACACTCAGCATGTAGGATGTTACCCAGACCATTTCAGCTATGAGGCCACAGAACATGGATGCTAGGATTCAGATTCAAGAGGCTGTGGCCCAGAGAGCACAGCAGAGGCTACTGAGAGCACAGTGGCACAACAAGTTTTCTGGACTGCAGGCAAGTAGGCACCACATGGGAACTGTTTGGTGCACTCTGCAGGTGGCCACAGACTGGGCGTGAAAGTTAACAAGCTCTGGGGCCCCTAACACAAGAGGGATGCAGACCATGAAGATGATCAGAGGACTGGAGCACCTTTCCTACTGAGGCAAGCTGAGAGAGTTGGGCTTGTTCAGCCTGGAGAAGAGAAGGCTCAGAAGAGACCTTATAAGTCTTCCAATATGTAAATAGGGCCTACAGGAAACCATTAAATGGACTTCTTACAAGGGCATGTAGCGACAGGACAAGGCGGAATGGCTTTAAGCTGACATAGGGGAGATTTAGAATAGACATTAGGAAAAAATTCTTTGCTGTGAGGGTGGTGAGGCACTGGCACAGACTGCCCAGAGAAGCTGCGGATGCCACATCCCTGGCAGCATTCAAGGCCAAGTTGGATAGGGCTTGGAAAAACCTGGTCTAGTGTGAGGTGTCCTGGTCAATGGAAGGGGGTTGGACTAAATGATCTTTAAGATCCCTTCCAACCCAAACCATTCTATGATGCTATGAAGTGAGGCAAGGGCTGCAGTTGCAAGACTGCGGGATAACTGAGGGAGCCCAGCCATGCCATTGCCATTTGCTGGAATACAGCAAAACATGCCTGACTGATAGATGTGCATCAGAGCAGGTGTCTGAGGGACTCTGGGATGGGCTTGCTTCCGAATGCACAGTAACATACAGTTGTGGGCCAATATTCTATCCAAGCTCCTATGCTGCAGAGTAGGTCACATGCAGAGAGAATGTCTGATGAGCCTACTGGTCATGCAATAACCAGTGGAAGAGCTAACACTAAAACGGCACTGGCAGTCAGAATCTGCTACTGTGCCTATACAAAACCAATGCTGTTCCTTTTCTCCATGGGTGGGGAGATTTTTAGTTAAGCTAAATAGCATCTAGTTCACCTTAGGACCTTATATGTTACCTATTACAGACTGCAATATTTGGAAGTTGAGAAAAAGACAACATGGATTTCAGAATCACTGGGCAGGTGATGGGAATGGCTTTCATGGTGTAAGGCTTCACAGCTGTTTGTTGGCTGGGTGTGGTAGCACTCTCTCGAGAAAAGTGTGGGTGAAATTTCAGACTTGCAGTATTCCCGCTTCGTTTTTCGCTGGTAACCCAATTAAGATCCTAGCAATGGAGCCATTATTTTTCTTATTTCTCTCTGTTCTCTTTAATGGTTTCATCACAAACACATACAACTAGTCACCGTGCACTCATACATGCTGGCAAACATCTGTTAATTGAATATTAAGATAGCCAGAGTGCTGTAATGGACAGAAACTACTGGGATATGATGCTAGCCCACAGCCTTCCCTTTCATTCCAAGAGTACGTGCTTCAGGGAGTAAGGGAGAAGAGTATATGAGTTTAATTTCAGACATTCACTTTTTAGGTGCCCCTGAGGGACATACCCATTTCCTATATAAGGTTTGGTCTGTTTGCAATTAAGCTCTCTTCTTTGCATATTTCCGGATAGATTAAAAATAGCAAAATCAGCTTATTCTTGGACGTCTGGAGATAAACAAAGCTGTTGCTTCCAGAGGTTTTAAAGTACTGATCAGGCTTACAGATCTTGAAGGCAGAATCTGTCTATGAATTTTTTATGCTGGATAAACAAGAATTTCCAAAGATCAGAGGAAAGGTAGGAGCACGTTTCTAAACACTGGAGACCTTCTAAAGCAACTAACTTTCACAGCCTTCATTTTTAAATAAAACTAAACACTGATAAAAAGTTAAGTTGAATGCTCATTACACAGAAATCTCAAGACCACTTCAAACTTGTCCCACCCTTCTCACAACCAATGGATCAGTTCCAAAGCTGAGGCTTACTAAGCTCCCATCACAATTCTCCTCTTATTCTTCTGCTGGGATTATCATCATCAATCCATATAATCCAAAATGTAAAGCTGTTTTTTGTGATGCAGCCATCCATTCTCAAGGACCTTAACAGAAACAACGCATTTGTAATGGTGCCTAAATTGCTATCAGATGGGACTGATTCCCATACACCCCTAACAGCCTGAGCTTGGGGACACGATAGAGATCTGCACCTGATTATTTCTTCCCTGCTGCTGAGGTTTCTGCTCATTTGCAGAAATTACCTGGAGCAGGGGCCATTTTCCAAAGGAGTGCCTGATCACTACGTTGTTAATGTAAGTCTCCTGACAGTGTTTTTGCTGTTTTCATTTATCTTTAGCAGATTGCTTAGAAGTCAGTGGACCCTGATGGCTCCACGGACAACGGCATGAAAATAACTGATATAGTAGTTTTAATGTTATTCACACTTGCATGCTGAAAGCAGAATGGCGATCTAACCAAATATAACAAAAATTATTAGTTGGTTTTCTCAAACTCCAGAAAAGCTTTAAAACCACATTCAACTCAGCAGTGGAAAGAATTCCCACTGGCTCCCTAAGGATTATGCTAATTTCTTCTGGATCTTGATTTTACTAGTAGGCTAGATTAAAGACTCAGATCAGCATTGAACTCTTAATCTTGAAAATTCAACCATGGCATACATGCATCTCATAATTTCTAATTCTGACTATGTTTGAGATTCCTTATCCAAAAATCCAATAATCCTATTACTTAACTATACAGAATCTTCATGCAGTTTTAGTGCTTTTTACTTTGAGAACATACATGGGCAAAAACCATGGGGTTTTTTGTAGTCCTAATTTTCAGCCAGTTTAGCTCCCTGAACTACGCTATTCCAGGGTCAGATACACACTACTGTTTGTGTTGAGGAAACACAGGAGCATGGCTGGGTAATAGCAGCCCTGATTTAGGTTGGCTGGAATGGATGTGGATCTGTGCTCCTACCTACAACTATCTGCGGGCCATGTTTGTTAAAAACCATATGGGGATGACTTACAAAAAGCTGCTTTGAGCAGAGTTCTTTAAAGACTCAATTTCCAAAGCGGAAGTTCCAGACCAGTAATCAGTACAAGTCATTGTGAAATTCGTATTTATGGGTATTTTTAGAGCCTCAGGTAAGGGGTTGACTACTGAAAGATTTGACAGTCTGGCAGAGTAAATTGCATGGAGATTCTGGCAGATTTTTAGGACTAGAACCAAGGACTACGCTCCAGAAGATTCAGGAGAGAGTGTGGACTGGGTACCAGCTTGACAGAACACAAGGACTGGAATAAAAACTGCAAGTTGGGACCAGTGTACATTAATAGTAGAGCTGAAGAACGCCAGACCTCTAGAAGAGTGAGGCTACCTAAGTCTGAGATGAACTGGTGGAATTACACTGTGAATGCTGCATAGAGCCTGTCCACACAATGCTTGGCTCTTACATGCCTGCTTGCCCTCTTTTTCAGAGTGCTGCATTGCCCCAACAAAAATGTAGAATGATCCTGAAACTGACTGATTCAGGAGGGAGGGAAGATTACATCACCAGCAATATCCATGCAAACAAGTGGACACATTTACTGTTGAGTAGTATGTCCCTTGGAAAATTTACAGGGACAACAGTAGAGAGGAGAAAAAATATACAGTTAAGCAAGATACAAATGAAGGGGTGTATACCACCAGGCTGCACTTTGCTCCTCTGCTGTGCAGAATACTACAATGGCATGAGAAAGACTGGTGGCCCATTCCATTTCGCCCATGACGGCCGGAGGATTCTTCCCCACTGCCCTTGATTCCCAGGGCTGTACAGAGAGCAGCACTCAATGCCATAAACCTGATATATGCAAGCAGCTTTGAAGAAGTCAACAGGACTGTTCAGCAGGGCTCTTTGTAAGAGCTCAAAACCAGCCCCTTATTTTGGTAGAGAAGCATAGTAACAAGTCCTACTGCTGTAGCAATACATACACTACTGCTGAGGACCTGATAAAGGATACATTGTGTGATAAGAGTTGTAAACAGATCTCGAAAAATAATAATGAGGACTTTTGTAAAAGCAGGACAAAAAAAGTGTGAAGTTTGTTTCTTTCTTTCTTTGTTTTAAATGTTCTTTGAACTGAAAGTGCTCTTGGTTCTCTTTGGCTCTCAGCAATGTTACAGACATGGGAATTTTTCTGGCACCATGGTCTCTGAAGAGGCAACTCCCCGAGCTCCAAAATGTGCTCCTGCACATTTACAGGGCATTTACTGAAAGGAAAAAAATAAAATAAACCCAAATAGCAGAATAACCTCCTGTCCATCAAGCAAGATTTCACAACTACAGTACCAGGCACAGAGAACTCTGCCTGCCTGGCCCACAGCCACACCACGGGTGGCAAACTTTCTAGCTCTCTTAAACTAATCAGGTTCAGGTCAGGTATGTGACTGACAGAACTCCAGCGAGGGTGGAGGGTGAAGGAGGAAGTGGTACTGGTGATTCAACCAGGGATCATCTTTAAAACATTTCTTAAGTTGTTTCTTCAGAAATGAGTTCTGGATGTCAAGGGAATTGAACTTATTTCTAAGAGTACAGAAAGGGAAAGCTTTCTGGTAGAAAAATCAAAGTGGGAAAGACTCATTATTTACAAAGTAGAAAAGCAACTTATTCATTCATCACAGATTTTATGATGACAGTTTATAGTGTCTAACAGTGGAGTGGGACAGGTGACACGAAGGTAAAACCACTTCCAGTTCCTATTATCACCCCTCAAGACAATCTTTCTTTCTAGTGAGAAACTACAGCTGCAAGAGAAATAATTTTGAAGTTTCAGCACAGCTTCCTGCACACAAAAAGACAGCGCTAGGGTGACTTCAACCAATGCTGCACATGCAATCACAGGAATGAAAAAGACTCATTCATTGCTCGGTTTTGTATTAGATACTGCAAACCGTTAGTAGTGTACCCCTAGGGCTACACAGTGGTGGTTTGTGCCACTCTGTACTGTGAGGAGCAACTGGAGTTTAACGCCTTTCCCCCAAAGCCATAAAATTAACAAGCTAAGGTTCATAAGCCACAAGCAGTATGAGTTCTGTCCCACCCCAACACTGCTTCCAGCACCTCAGAAAGGCTGCTGCCAAATTAAAGTAACGTAATGCTGAAGTATTCTCATAGTCTCCATTTCTTGAAATCTTCAAATCACAGCTTCATGGGAATTCCTTTATAGCCAAGAATAAGGCTTTATGCTTAAGGCAGTGTGACCAGAGAAGAGCCTGTGGTCAGTGTTATACAGATCATCCTTGGTTCTGTAGCAGGTCTTCTGGATAATGTGACTCTACAGTCAGCAGATGCAAAAAATGGCCAAGTGAGAAAGCTACTATCTGGATAGCGCTCATCAGCTTTCAGATCCAGTTTTCAGTTGCCTGTTCCACAGCTCTGTTTGCTATGTGACACATAGCTGTAACGTAGAAGCAACAACAGAAGCAACACGGCAGAGCTGTGATGGTGAGAAACAGATGTGAACTTCGGAGGATCAGGTATGTCTTATTACACCTGTGGGTCTTTCAGATATGTCAGTATAAGTGTGTAGGATCTCCTATTAAGGTTTGCACTGAATATCAGGAAAAAGCTTTTCATTGTGAGAGTAGTACAGTATTGGAAAGGGTTACCTAGAGAGGTTGTGCAATCTCCATTCTTGGATGTTTTCAGGACTTGGCTAGACAAAGTCACAGCTGACCTGTTAAGTGCTGGCAACAGCTGTGCTTTGAGCAGGATGTTGGACTAGAGACCTCCAGAGGTCCCTTCTGAACAGTATTTCTATGTTGCTATGTGCCTCTCAGATCCCAGAGTTGAGCTGACAAGCCATGTTTTGGAAGGGCTTTGTAGGGCGAGAGGCTATTGCTAGTAACACCTATCAAGCCTGGAATGGTTGGAATGGTTTATGCTTAGCAAACTAAGCATGCGGGTGAGGACTCACACACAGGTAACAGCTTCTCTTGAATGGCAGAGATATTGCAGAATACTGCTTATAAGGTAGCAGTATTTATGGAATGGTGACGCTGCTCTATCCCCTTATGCAACCATGGCTTCAGCAAAGAAAAGGTGTTAGCCTCCTGCAGGGCTCTCGTGACACTCTTGTAGCACTGGTGAGAGCAACAGCGTTAGTGTGTGTTACCAGCATGCTGAGGCATTGCTTAGAGGGCAGGCTCATGGCTGAGTTACAGGTTGGCATATAACTTAACATTTTGTTTCCTGGTTTTAAGACAATTACATTTAGCTGCTTCCTACATCAAAAGGCCCAGAAGGACTGCATTCTTAACCACCATAGAGAGAAACAGATCTCAGACTGGTCTGGCTGCAGGAACATGCTGGAGTTATGCAAAAACTGATTGTTCAGTGGGGACAATTCTATTGAGGCTGACAGACGTAGCAGAAGTATGCACAGAACAGACAAAATCCTTTCCACAGAAACACCCTTTGCACAGTTCTGCCACACTTCATTCATCCATAGCTCTTTGTTGGTTCATTCCTGGCACATCTGTTTCTCACTCCCATTTGGAGCCAGCCTGCACACTGCTGTAACACTCATGTCTGCCATTCTTTTAATCACTCTCATAACCTCTCTTTCAGCACAGAGATGTCCCCCTCTTTCAGCACAGAGATGTCAAGCAGAGATGATGGGACTCAAGACATGCATGTTAGTGCACTAGTTAGACACAGGGAGAGCCAGGAGAGTGCTGGCTCCAGGTGAGAACTTCTCCATTAGCAAATGCAAGATAAGACGTGAACACATATCTGATCAAATTATATTCTCTAGAAACTGTTAGGAATATGGCACAGTGAACAAATGGAGCTCAAGGTAATGACCACAGTTCATCACTTGGAGCTACCAATGTGCTATAGAAAACCTTTTTCTTCAACAGAGCCCTAACCACGGCGTACAGCAGTGTGACCTGCACTGATACAGACTTCCAAATGACTACAAGTAACATTTCAGAAATTATTTACTCTTGTTTATTAGCTTGAATAAATACTGAGCAGCTGAGAATGCTTTGGTGAGAGTTTGAATCTTAACATAATACCTTACATGGCACAGAAAAATATGTAAAGAATGAGATAATTTTAGAAAATGCTGTGCTGTTTTTAATGGGAGCTGTTTCTCAGGAACTTTTTGCTGATAAAAACCTAGTACCAGGACTACCAACATTTCTGGGACCCCCATGAAACATTAACCAACTTCACTATGCCCTAAGCTGTCAAGGGTTTTTAAGAGTATTTAGGGTAGTAGATCTTGTGCTCAGCTATACACAAACATATGTTTGATTGCCATAAATACATAAATCTTCACATTCTCCATAGAGAAGCCTACATTTATTAGAGCCATAAACAATGAAAGTATGATGGCAGTTAAATCGTAACCACACAAACCAGCAGGACCTATGCTCAAAAAGATTATTCATGTCAACTCAACAGAGTAAAAGCTTCTCACACCCTACAAACACAAATAAAGATCTTTATCTACTTCCTAATAATGACATTAGGATAAACTCTGTCCAGTCTTCCATGTATGTGTGTAAGTAACCTTGTCTTGATACAGCTCCTATGCAAGGGACTAGCTTCAGAAACTGTCTTATGCACTCCTGTTTTGCTTCATCCAAAATTGCCATTCCATATTAATGCCTGGCTGCCAAATCACATTAATTCCATAGTTGTATCCCTGTCATAAGTCATTAGTTCCACACTCTTGCCACACATAATACATACATTCCACATTCTTTTCCTTAATATGCAAATCTTTCCAACCATGGTCCCCTTTGTTTCGGTGCCTCTCAACCCACCAGCATATGCAGGAGGGCTCACAAACTGATCCTCTGGGATATACTCAAATATGACTAATATGTTCTTTGTGATTTGTATGTGACGATAGGCGAGATTTTGAGGTTCCCTCCCAAGCCTCAAATTGCTTAAGTACTGCCCAGATTCCTGATCCCTTTCATCTGCACCAGGTGGTTTACACTGATCATTACGAATTTCGTTTCAAGGCTCCTAGAGAAGAACCAACTTTGTTTAGAGTAAAACCTTTTCCACTGGCCCAAAGCAGTATTCTGACACAACACAGAGGCTTAGGTGAACAACCACATCACTGCCACCATCTGCTGTTGTCAGAATCTCATCAGGATCTTACTTGACTCATGGCTATGCCTTGCGTTCAATCAGCAGCAACAGCTAGAAATACTTGTCCTAGAAAGAGCATCACCTTCTTTTTTTGACCGTTGTCAGGTTCCTGACAACAATGGTTCCTGCCTTCCTTTCTTTAAATCATTTCCCTTCAAAATCAGCAGCTGCAACCTACTTCACAGTCATCTGGACATTTTACTTTGTCTAAAATGTAGCAGAATGGATGAAGTGACATTGTGCCCCAATAAAATCACTTGCTCCAGCAAAAAAACTCTTATTATGAGGTTGCGGTACTTAAGACCTATACTCTGATTCATTCATACAACTATAGTCTAAGAGACAGCTGGGAGCAGCTCTTGTGCATTTCTGAAAGGCAGACTACAGCCGAGCGGCCGGAGCTGTAATTCTCCACCCTGATCTCTCCCGGTCCCAAGTACTGTGCCTCCCCCATGCCCCGACATTCTTTGCTGCTTTGTTTATGCTGTAGAAAACATCTGTGAGGGTATACGGCCAAGGTGAAAGATTCTGGCAAACAGTTATTTTTCATAGCTCAGCTTAAAGGGAAAATATGAAGACTGCCCCTCCTCCTCCTCAGAGAAAGGGAAGGGTGGGGTTGAGAAATGAGATCCAACTGCAGCCCGGCCAAATAGCAGACCGGCTGTCCCACTAGCCCCTTTAAAGGAAAAGGGAATTGTTTTTTCAGTAGAATGAACCATGTTGTAGAAGAGGAAAGGTCTGACTGAGAGAAACTGGATCAATTTTTAGAGGAACCATTTAGATAACTGTATCAGGAAAACCTTCAAGACGTTGGAATGTGTTAAGCTGAGCATAGTATTTCAAGAGAATGCTTAAATCATGCTGCAGAGATTGTTTCAAACCAGGCTGACATAACAATAAAAATCTGTAATAAGAGAACACCCCCACACTACTAGGACATGGACTCAATTACACTGCAGGCCTTTTTCAATGTTTAACTTCTACGACTCCTTATAGAATTGGGGCCCTGTAAGGGGAAGGAGGAAAACGTTGGCTTGTTACCTTTGTTGATTAACAGAGTGACTTTCTCTAGCATTAAAATACTTTATAGGCCTACAAAGTATAGGCCATAGGTAGGGAACTGCAGATTTCCCTGACAAGCTGTAGTTTATTACTGATGTTCTGCAGAGGAGCAGAGAAGCTGAGGGCAGCACATGCCACTCACAGCTGCCTTTCTCAGATCAGCTCTGGAAGAAAGGGGAGATGAAAATTCCTGATGTGATGTGAATGTGGAGGAGATTCCAGATTTGCTTTAAGGACCTGCAAACAGGCAGGGACCACTTCATACCTCCCTGAATTGCAGCCAGTCCTAGGTGAAACAGCAAAACCATTTACAAAACACAGGGAAACTTAGGATAGGAGGTGAGGAATGGTGTGCTATTGTTTAACAGGAAATTGGAACAAAAAAGTCAGGAATCACTCAGAAGCACTGTGCTGCAAAGATAAATGAGAAGGTCTGCCTGGAACTGAAAGCTAGCTCAGTCCGCAGTTGCACTCAGGACCTTCCCCTTCCTTGCCATGAAGCCAGTCACTGTTCACATACAAGGAAGCTCAGCTACTGCCACAGACACCCCCCTGGGATGCAGCAGCTACATAACACCCAGGTCGGAGACAAACAAAGCTGTTGTAATGCTCTGAGCTGAGAGAAGACACAGGCTGAGTACTCGGGATCCATCCATGATCTGTCATGAGCGGCTGCACAGCCGACCAGCGAGAGAGGGCACTCCTGGCAGGGGCATGCAGCCATGCAAGCACCCACTGCGTGTTCTACCCTCCTTCCCCTCTTGTCTGCCCTTCACCCAGATCTAGATAGGCTCCAAATTAATTTTACTACGTGGAATGCTGCAAACACATTCAAATTATGAGAGAAAAGCTCATCATGAGAGAAGGCAAATATCAGCTCCCTTCTCTGTCTCACAGCTGTCCCCTCCTCCTCACCATGTGTTCCCGAAACCTGGGGCTGTTCCAACTGCTAAATGCACTGGAAAACATATCCTTGGGCCAGCTGTGATCTGATCATGGCACACTGGCTGCGGGTGAATCAGAAACCAACCGATAGGCCCAAGAACAATGTGGCCCCTTGTTAGGCCCAAGAACAGTCATTGCCTTCAGCCCCCCTGCCCCTTCCCTACCCAGCCTTCAGGAGAGCAGGATGCCAGGAGAGCTTCTGTAACATGCCCTGTGTGATCCTTTCGCTCTAACCCTGTGCTGAACTACAGCTATTTTCTGTTTTGAATGACACGCTCCTTGTATTGCGAGAGACTCTGGGTGGGGGTTGCTGCAACCTCTTTGGAAGTGAATGCACAGAAAACCATGGGCTGATACTAACATTTATGTGCAAGCTGCTATGGGGCAGCTCCAGCAGCAACGCCTGGGACCATGGTTCCTCTGGAATCCCGAGGGCTGGAAACCTCCTGGGAAGCTGCTTCTCATCAGCCCCACAGAATATTCTGTGCATTGCACAGATCCGTCCCAGAACCAGATTTTATCTGGCCTCACAACTTTGCTGATGTTCTGTAGGCTTTGTAGGTTTATGACTTTAAGTAAGCATTATGGAAATTAAGCAATGGCACAGAGCCAGAGTCCTCTGTTTTTTCCGTCCCATCTCACAGCCTGCTAGGCTGCTGCAATTCTCAGGAGCAGACGCTGCAGAAAAGGGGTTAGTGGTGGGACAGGACTTGGTCTTCTCCCAGGCAATATTCTGAAGGGGAACAGTGCTGTCCAGAGCAAGAAGGGGCCATGGCCAACACAGATTTGAAGCAGTTTACAAAAGATTGCAGAGAAACTTAATCCTGGTGCATTAACCAAGTCTAAAACCTAATAGTTCTTTGAATTTGTATTAAAATAGTGTGCCAAAGCCCCAGTCAAGATTACCCACTGTGTTTGGCAGTACAGCCCCATCTTCAGGGTAAGTATGTTCTGCCAATCAATTACCACTGCAATTTTGATTAAACACAACATTTTCCTTGCTTCCTGCCCTAAACAGCTGCCATGCTATACCACAGCTGCATTTCAATAGTGGGTAAAGGGTCCAAATACATTGGTTCTAGAAAATTTCAGCATAAATACAGATCTTCAATTGGGATCCTTCCTATTAAAAAAATACTGCACTGGTGTGAGACAGTACTAATTATTCATAAATGAAAGCTACAGACTTGTTCTGTGCCTTTTGCTAGTCCAAATTGCTTTATAAGATAGGAGTATTACATACCCTATAAAGGAACTGCTTGGCTGGGGAGGGACTCTTCATGAGGGACTGTAGTGAGAGGACAAGGGGTAACGGGTTCAAACTTAAACAGGGGAAGTTTAGATTGGATATGAGGAAGAAGTTCTTTCCTGTAAGGGTGGTGAGGCACTGGAATGGGTTGCCCAGGGAAGCTGTGAATGCTCCATCGCTGGAGGTGTTCAACGCTGGGTTGGACAGAGCCTTGGGTGGCATGGTTTAGTGGGAGGTGTCCCTGCCCATGGCAGGGGGGTTGGAAGTGGATGATTTTGAGGTCCTCTCCAACCCTAACTATTCTATGATTCTATGATTCTATGATCCTTACCAAAACAGCCACTTGCCTGGTGGGCAGCTCTTATGAGGATATCAGCACCAGCTCACAAAAGAAATAGAGCAGAAAGTTAATTTTCCTGAAAATTAGTCTTGCTTTGGATAGCTGTAGTAAGTTTCTAATCGTGTTCAAACTGACTCTACAGCTGTGGCTAAAACATGTATATACTTTTCTACTACACTGGCTTTTGCTGTGGAACTTCCACATTTTGAGCTGAAACATCCTCGAAGCTGGCCTAATATTCCAGTGCACTCCAGTTGGACTAGAAGTGAAATTTGCCTGGCTAGATCAGGCTGTAAAATCAGAGATCTAAATAGCTAAAACACACAGTGAGATGTGTGCAGAGATGAAAGCTTTTACAGAATATTTAAGTCAGCAAGAACCATATATTAGTCCCTCACAACAACGAATACAGGGTACAGTAGTTGAGCATAAAGCTGGCAAACATTTAACATGAGTAAGTTTTAGTAAAACTTACTCTCCATTCTACAAAGAGAACTATCAAGATTTTCTTGACGCACTGAACTCTATAAATTTGCTTCGAATAGTTGTATGTGTGTGACAGAAAGAGAGAATTAGGCAGGAATGCTATAAGGATGTAAGCCAAGCTCTCAGCATCTGGAAAGCAGAAAGCAGAACTATATTTAGTGCACAATGACTTGCAATAATTCGTGGAGGGGGAGGGGGGAAAGAAAGGAACAAAAAAGAGCAAAAAAAATGAACAAAACTTAACTTGCCAGCGTTAGGCAATTAAATGAATTATAAAGAAAAAAGAACAATCAGGCTGAGAGAAGGATAAATGAAACCCTGGGGTATATGTTATTATAAGACCTTCTAAAAGCAGAAATGCTGTGTAGAGTTAGCAGACATATATATAAACAGGGTACAGATAATGCATAGTTCAGTATAAATACCACCTCAAAGAATTTCTGGCACAGAACAGTTAGGGCACTGACCTCTTCTGTACATAAATTTCCTTTATGCAGCTGAAATGGCCTAAATATGTTCCTTAGTTAGCATGGAAAACTTTTTCCCTAAGGTAACTTGCATCTGCAAGGGTACTCCATGGTGTAACTGTACTCAGTTATGAATGCGTTACAAATTCTTTGCAAAGCATTGTAGGTTACCATGTGTTCTCCTACACCTACTTGTAAACAGAACAAGCACCAAGTAAGTCTACCTTTTATAGATGCAGTAGATTCAAAATGAAAACGGTGTAACACTTTCTATATTCCTCACTATAGTTATAAAACCAGGGTGTTGAACAATCAAGTTCGCCTTCCATCACTTACACAGTTTTTGTTCTGCCCTTCACTTGATATAAACATTTCATCAGCTCTTCAGTGTCACGCTTGTTTCCAGGCAGTTTCTCAGATCTAAGATCCCAGAATCCTAAAGCCTCCATTTCATCACTTTGAAGGACATCTCAAATAACAAACAAAACCTATTTTCATTAAAGCTGAGGTGCTGAACTCAGGCACACTGAGGCTATTTAAAGGATAACTAAGATGAAAGTAAACACTGTTACTGACAAAACAGTAGAAAGATAGTCAGATCCACAAATGCCAAAGTATTTCCTTCTATTCAAATTAATCTAGCTTTCAGCTTCTAGGCAGTAGTTTGCTTTCAAGAGAAAAAAAAAACGAGCAGAAAGAATTACCTGTGCACAGGCACCAAGTCCCTAAACTTGGTGAAAAACAGCAGAGATCTGGGGGCTGTGAGTTGGGAGGAGAAGCTGGGTCCTGCCTGCAGTGCCAGGTGAAAAGCAGCCCATTGCCTTCAAAGCACGGACTAGAGCAGCAGCCATTTTGAAAAGAAGCAGGGAGTTCTTCTCAGATTTGGCTGCTTTAGCCGTTAGTCTTTACTATGCTTGTATTTACAAAAAACAGACCAAAAAAAAAGGGACATCTTTCTGACATAGGCCGTTTGGGAGGAAGTGAAAAACAAACACCCATTTTTGACCCAGCTTCAAGATCAGCTAAGATTTGTAGGGACCTGTATGTCCTTTTATTTATAAACTTCAAGTTGTGGCTCTCTGAATTAGTGCTGTCATGTGCCTTGTGCACAGGTAAAGGTTGCTTTTGAGATAAATTCAAAAGCAGCCTTTCTATGTAATTAGACAGCTGTATTACTCATATGTACTACAGGCCTGTCCCTAAGGGGAAAGGAGAGATCTTGTTCCTTATTGTATTAAACACATAGTTTCTAGGCTAGACTCTGCCAAGTAATGTACCAGCATTTGTGATATACATGTATATGAACTGGAGCAAGACCAAACCTACCCACAGAAGCTGCAGAAGTACCCATTTTGCAGTACACTCACAAGCTCTTCACCAGTATTAGAATAAACGTGCATGATTTAAAACAACGAACGTTTTTTCAATGCAGAATGAGGAGTGACAGAACCATTTTATCTCTTTTGAGAGCCATACCTATCCAGCAACAGAAAGGATGGGAAGTAGGCACCTTTGCTACCCTGACAGCTGAGCAGAAAGAAGGCAACATACAGGATTCACAGAACAGTGAGACAAGGATGCCAGCAAAATGAGGCAGAGATTGAGATAAGAGCTATAGAGGCTTAACAAACAAGGACAGAACCTAGCAATGCCTATGCTGCAGTGATCAAGGGCAATGTTAGAAACAGCCATGTAAATCATTGTATCAATACTTAGGCTGATACAAGGGCTGGGGAAATAAGGACACTTATTAAACAAAGTACAGAGGCTTGAGCATAGCTGTGCGGTGGGATTTGACTTGGTGAGACCAAAATGCCCAAAAGACAAGAAGATGATGTTGCTCTCACTAAAGGTGACAGAGCTTTTTCTTCCTTGTACTCCCCTCAAGCAGAGCACTCACACATGTCCTTTTTTTGAGGAAAAACATATCAGTTTGAGGTACTATAAATGAAAGCTGTTACAACTGAGTGGATTTTGATACATGTTTTACATTCTTTGCTCTCTGAGGTTCAAATCAGAACTGCTGACTGCAAACACCCTGCTGAAGTCTGCAGAAGATGAGGATTTACTGTAATCACTACAGCACTGGTCAGTGACCAAGGCTCGTTCCTGAACTGTTTCCTAAGAGATATTAACAGCCTCAGCTGGGTGCTCTTTGTAGTTCTGGCAGAAGTCAGCTCTGTCTCTAAGCACAAATCAGAAAAGTAAATCTAGTCTAAACAATTCTTTGTACTGTTCCAGAAGCAATTAAAGGCACTTGGCTTTGTGTATTTCCCCCAGGTGTGAGCAGACACTTCCCACAGACAGTATGCACAGAAAGAGCTCAGAAAGCAGAGGAAAAGGCAAAAAACCTGTTGCTTTGGGCATGTAAGACTGAACTGGCCAAAACAGTGCAGGGTCAGCTTATCCAGGCACTGACTACAACCTGTACTTAGAGAAAAACAGAGGTAAAACATTTCCAGTTCAACTCATCTAACTCCATCAGGTGCTTTATTAGCAAGCTAATACCAATAGATTAGATATCACTTTTAGGTTAAATATTATTTAGCTTGGAATAAAAATTTTATGTGCTCCATCAACATGTCACCTAAATTCCTGACAGAGATATTGGCATGCAGGAAGCTAAAAGCATCCCTTATCCATGAGCAGTACCTTTGTAAACCAGCAATGGTATGAAAAGGTAGAAAGAAGAGAGTAAAAAGTGAACTGTCACACATTTTTAAACAATTACCTTTGTTAAAGAGCATTTGATTGTTTCCTTGTTCATGGTTCAACAAAAAATGGAATAATAAATACAATTACTTACAAGTATTCCTATAATATTAGATATACTTGCTATACCTGAAAACTCCCACTGGTTTTGCTAAGAGGCAGCACCAACAGTCCTGGGAATTCAACACATGTCCATGGATCTCCAGTGTATTAGTACTGGCATGTTATTAATTTTTTTAAACCAGAAATCTACCTTTGCAACTAGCACTGATGATACAGGGGATGAAATGTGATAACTCAGAAAGTCAAGACTTTTTACATTTGTTCTTCTATATGGCCTTTCTCTGGATCAAAATCAACACATTCCTTCATAGTGCACCTCCCTACCCTTGGTGTAGCACAACTCCTTACACACCTGTCGCATGAGCTGAATAAAGGAAACAAACTGATTTAGGGATAGTCTGGTTGGACAAAAAACACCTTAATATATCCTGGCTTTAGTCTGTGGCTACAAATTGTAATCCCTGGCTTTATTGACATGCTACCTTCTAACTGCAAGATATTCCTAGAAACAAGCTCCCAAAGCATCTATTTATAGTATTGATAGTGACTAGCAGAAAAGCAGGACTGGACTGTCTTTCTTTGGCATAGCCAACACCTTCTGCATGCCAGGAAGCATACCCACTATTGTCATAGGATGCCAATAGCATGTGCTAGCACCAGACATGATTTTGCTGCAGCCTTGCAGCTTTCTGTGTCTGGTTTCTGAGTAGTGCCAATCACTGCTTGTCCCATTCTGCTCTTGAACGGAAACCCTTTTCACCAGTGGCTTATCTACACCCATTTTTACTCTCCATCAGTAGCAGCCAGCAATTTTCCTAATACAGAGAAGGTGTGGATGCATAAAAAAGGATGGTATTTTTATCCTTGCAGAGGTAAGACATTTTTCTATAGCACTGTGACTCTGATGGTCATTCCCAGCCCCAAACAGCCCTATTTTATAGAATTATAGTTGGGGTTGCAAGGGACACAGGTTGTTGCACCGAGCAGTTTGCATGAATCACTCCACCTTTTGAATAAATTCCCACACAAAAATCTACCACAATGGTTTTGCACAGGAAGAAGCAAACCGCAGTCAGGGGCCTGGACTTGGTGAGGCTGTGGAAGAGCTCTGACTGCAGGTTATATTCAGAAAGCTGGAGATACCAATCTAGAAGGCTTCTAAAAAGCAACCAGAACTTTCTTCCTCTATCTCTGTTCCCTATGTAAACACCAGATGACCCTCACCTCCACCATCATGTGGGTTTATTATTTACCATTTGACTACCTTCATTTAGCATGGGAAACTGAGTGCACACATTTTCAGTCTGCGCAAACAATCCGCTCTGGGCAGACTGGAAACTGGAAGAAAGGTGGCACCCTGAGTGCTATGAAAGGAATTTTTGGCACATGAATCCAGACAGTGATCAGATTCTCTAAAACAGAATTCATCCTACAGCCCAAATTCCTCCCTGTGGATTTAAGGCTGAGAGAACGGGTTTTTCAGCCTAGAGAAAAGAAGGCTCAGGGGAGACCTTATCACTATGTTCCAGTATTTAAAGGGTGGCTACAAAAAAGACAGAGGCTCCCTTTTTACAGTCACATGGAAAAGAGAGGGATAAGGGGCACAAGTTATTCCTGGGGAGATTCTGACTTGACACGAGGAAAATTTTTCACAATGAGAACAAGCAGGCACTGGAATAATCTCCCCAGGGAAGTGATGGATTCCCCAGTGTTGCGTACTTTAAAGATTCAACTGGACAAAGTGCTGGGACGTCTAGGTCATGCTTGTCTAGAAAGGCTTGGCCAGATGATCAGTGTGGTGCCTTCCAACCTGGTATTCTAAGATTCTGTGATGATTATACCAGCAAAGAAGGGGGTCCCAAGATTTCTATGATAGCATAAAATCAGCTTCTGGATCTTGGTGGACCTGGCATGAGTTCTGTGATAACACAAATGATTCAAACTTTTTTAACACTGCAAAAATTGTTTCTCTGCTCTCTCTGACAGTGTCTGCAGAAAAGGTTAGGGGACAGGGAGAAGCTAGTTGCAGATATTTGGCCCTGAGGTACCAAGCTGTCATTTGTAACAGGACTACCCTGAAGAATTAATTCAGCAGAAGATAGAGAACACTGAGATTTATTTCAAATTGTTTTCTTACACATATCTACAAGGGAGGGAATTGGCAGCTGGTTGTTCTCATCAATGAAATGCTAAGCAGGAGGAATTCTCTACTGGGTCGCTGACTGCTCTAAGGCCATTTTATGCTTTCACATGGCTTAACAGACCAGAGAATCAGAACTGTTGGGGCTTATTCAGCTAAAAAATATTAAGTATTCTGATTCATTAATAGTATCCTTTTGAACCTGTGAGGAGTCATTTAATGACTTACAAATTCACTTATGTCCAATATCCCAGCTGAAATGAAAGTCAAAAAGATCATGCCAGACTTCAGCTGCTATCATAAAATCATTACAGAACATTCTATAATTAAGCCCTATTTGCAGTTGCGTTTTAAAACACATCCTGGCCTGGCTGCTCTTGACTAAACTTGCGATGATTTGGCAGCATTGTGCAGGATTACACACTGAAATTAGCCAAACGTGTGCAGGCCAGGCTGGAGGTACTTTGGTTCTGCTATTCAGGACTAAATGTGCAGGCCAGGAGCCATGGCTTTGTTGTGAAATGTCAGGAACAGAGCTGTGAGAAGGAAGTTTGCAGAGTACCTGGGTGTGCTGCGGCTGCTTAGAGCTGGCACTCCCAGTCTTTTACTTTCCTGCCCACCAGACTATGTCTAAATATCTTGAGAAAAACAAGAAGCAAAACAATAGGTGACTATAGTGTGAATAATAAAAGCCTGGCTTCCCTCTTGGAACCTGACTGCTGCTCTTAAACTGACCCAGCTGCGCTCTCACGGTCCAGGATGTCAGCACAACTGCTCCAGTGAATTAATACCTTGTGTTCACTCTGGGGACATCTACAACACCCTTTTATAGACTGTATTGTAAGACTGGGGTGGGCTTCTGGATCAGAAGTCAGCACCACCTTTCTACTCCAGAAAGGCAGATTCTGTAGGATGCTGTTCCAGCAACAGCAAAACCAAACAAACAAAAAGGTTGACAATAATACCGTGTGTGATGTACTGAATTGCCAGCAGTATAGTGTTTTGTTCCTAGCAGGAGCAGGTTCAGCAGACATTAGAAATACTCACTGACAGATCCTGAGGGATCTCTGGTAGAGCAAAAAGTTTTCCAAATACATAACAGACTGTGTGACTGCACGAGCTGACTCAAAGGCAAGAGCCAAATTAGACCTGACTGAAACTCCATGGATTTTAGGTAGCTCCCTACAAAGAATTTGTCCTACAACAGAGCACAGTTATTCTTTCAACACCAGAAGCCCTTATGTGTCCAAATCATCCCAAGCCAGTATCAGACTTCTCTTACTGTGTGTTTTGATTCTTTAGCATTACTGAGAGAAGATGAAAAAAGATATCATACAACCATCTTATGCAGTTCTTTCTCATAAGTGCAGTCAGTTCTTCAAAGGCTGGTGTGCTGTCCTGCTGCCAAGTACAACAGCACTGTCTTTCCCTTACTCCTCTTGTTCCCAGTGACAGAAGAGCAAAGCATAAAGCCAGGTCTGCTCCAGATTGTGTCTCAGTGGGCACCACCCATCTGAAAAGGCATGTCGTTCCCCCCATGTCAGTGCAGCCTGCATTCCCATGGTTTCTACTCATCTTGGTTTTAGAATAGAAGAGTGAAATCATCAGGGCTGTCACACCAGTACTTTTCATCAGGTTCAAATCTACATAAAAATGGGCAAAAAGGGGGAAAAAAAAATATATATATATACTTATTACTGATTTATCTATTAATACTGGAGAGCAGTTGTATCACTTATGTTTTGGAGAAGGATCAGACACCTTCGTAGTCAAACAGCACCATACAACATATGGCAGTAGATGAAGGAGGCCTTTTGCCTCTCACATTCACTCTGAATCCTTCCAAATCATCCCTGCCAATACAATATGATCCTTGAGGATCACTAACATTTGTCAGAAGAGCAAATCTCTCACTTATGTAATAGGTTAAGTTGCATTAAACAGCAGGTATAAAAAGTTCCCTGGGGGAAGACACCTGCAGAGTCTGTTCCTTGACCTTCACCGCTGCTGCTCCTACAGATGGATGCTGTTTGACTCAGCACTGCATCAGCAGTACACAGGCAGAGTATGTCTCAGGATATGTCTCAGGAACAAAACATTAGCTCTTCTGAAAAAGAGCAGCCTTATAGGTTCATTTGCCAAGTGATGCTTACTTCCAGTTGATCAATTGAAAGGCATCCCTGTTTAACATAAGAAACAACTGAATAGATTCCCCACTTACTCTCTTAGTGAATATGCACACCTCAGACAGCAAAACATTTAAACAGAGATTGCTGTTGGAAGAGTTATTCTGTAAGAGCCCATCAAATCACTAAAAACACATGTAAAATATTCTACCCAGGAGCTGAGGTCCCCTTAGCGCAGCCTGGAGCACACTGTAACTCACATGTCACTGGTACAGGTAAAACTTTGTTTCTTCTGACTGCAGAAGGTAATCTAATTCAATGTATTCCATCTAAATGTAAATGGATTCAATAAAAAACTTCCACCAACATTCTTACACCTAAATTTCTATCTGATTTTCCAAGCAAATACAGACAGGAATTCCCAAGGAAGAATATCCAGATGGACTTCTCCGCCTATAGATATGGGGATTTAGTTGTTCTTTAAATACAAGTAAAAAGGTAGAAATGGATGAAGAGTTCTAGTATTTATCAGGTCAAATGTTTACATGCTACAGAAGGAAAAAGTATGCTATTGATCCCAGTATAGTAGCTTTCCTCACATCCTTCAAGGCTCATCTGCTCAGTGTATCAGGCACTCCTGTTATCCTGGGAGATAGTGGCTGACTTGCCAACAAAGTGGAGAAAGGCCACTTGAAATCTTTTTCTTCCTCAGGGTGGTATGGTAATACTCTCAGTGCAAACAAGTCTTCACACAGTACATCTCACTAACACCATCCACGTACTAGCAAGCATTTATTTTACACTGGAAAAAAAGGGAAGGATCTTGCCACTTCAAAAGGTCAAGTGAATTTTTTCTTCTGCAGCCAACTGGGGCTCTTGGTTGGGGTTGCACTGAGGTGCCCTTCCACTACATGAACATATTGGGAATTTTTGATTCATTTACTCTTTCTCCAATGCAGAGTTCAACTTCCATGAGTTTATAAAAGATCTGCACTCCATTGGTGTTTGGAGAAAAGGCAAAAGAAAGCCTGGCTGTGCTCATGCTATGTAATGACTGATTTATGTGGGAACTCATGGAACTGCAGAATCGGTCCCAAAGATGCAGTAGCTCAGAGTAAAGCCAAGGAAACTAAGTGCCAGAAAGTTTGGAAGCTGAGATATGTGGTTACAAGAGCATCTGCCACTGTGACAGATAAAGTTTGAAAGCAAAGAGGGAGGGTATGGTTTGGAAGGAAGCAGATGACACTACATAATCAGTATGGTGCTGGACAGATACAGCAGGATTTCATCTGGACTGCATCCTCCTGAGAGTGGCAACGAGAAGCTGCAGACACAACCAACTCAGAGAGGAAAGGAAACCTACGCGACATTTAACCTGCCTAACAGAAAATGGGACCTGCACATTTGTGGTGGGACACAGGAGCACAAAGTCCTCACTAGCAGTAAAAAGAAAACTTCTGCATGAAGTGATCACCTCTTGCTCAGCTCAAATCACTATGAATCACAAATTCTTCTTGACCTTCCTGGTTGCTCTGGGCTGCAGACTTCATTGCTAAACTCCCTACTCTTGAGTTAAGGTCCAGAAGTATTTTGAGAGTGAGAAAATCTATCTAATTTCTCCCAAATGTTTAACCTCAAAGTAATGGCATAATACCTGGCTCATTTTTTCAGCTCCACTAAACAATGCCAGGAAAACAGCTTACACTTACTTCAGTCATTCCTAACAAAACATAGTTGGCTCTTAAGCACACAGCCTTCTTTTTACTCAGCCTAACTCCTTTTATTTTTTTGGTGCACTTCTTTTTAGATACCCTTGGTTTATGCCTGCGATAGTACTCCCATGGAGAGCAACTTGCTTTTTATGAGAAACAAATAATTTTACATCTGGTGCATTTTACAGCTGGAGCATTTCCTCAGTCCTTTCACTTCGGACTCTACCTTTTCTCCTGGCAGTCTGCACGAAAGGACACAGGCACCCACCTGCAAGGCAAGGTACTGGTCTTAGCTTTGTCTCCCAAAAGGCTGACTTTCTGTAATCTCTTCCAGTGATCAATACAGCTGGAAGAGCAAGGTAACCATCTCATTGTGCTAGGATGGTCGAAGTTGCCATATAAGTACACTTAAAAACACCCAACAACAGTAAATGAGAGAGTTCTTACTTTCCTGCCAGAAGTGTGGGTCCCTCTGCTAGAGCACTGCTATTCAAACAGCTAAGTGGGCACTAAGTGTATTCAAGGGGTTTGAAGCAGGAGGCTGAGAGGAAGCAGTTAGTGGTATGTAAAGACAGGGAAAGAAGGGGTTTTTTTAGGATTTTCTGGAAAATCCTGAAAAACAAATCTGTTGCATAAAGGAAAAGATTTCTCTAGTGTCAGTCCCTTTTGGAACTCTTGCTCATTCGTCTGTGGTGAACTAACCAAGACCAACATAGACCACCTCTGCAGGGTGACATTGAAGATGCCAGGGCAAGCAAAGGAAGCAGGAATCTCTTGCATCATAAAAAGGCTAACTGATTCCCCTTTGGGAAAATACTAGTTATTGAACTGGTTTCCACCAAACTCTGTGAGAACATTAAAAATGCCCCATGGTATTTTGTTCTTTTTTAAAAGGGACCTGTACACTGTTCATAGCCCCTGCTACAGTGTTAAAAAATGAGACACTCACTGGCTGGTCACTCTCTCCCTAATGGGACAGAGTCTTGTTTGTGAACTTTCCTGGGATTCTGTATGTGATGGGAGGTACTATACAAAATGAGAGCCAATAGTTTAATGAATAAGGCATTGGACAGGATCATACAACATATGCTTTCAATTTCTGACTCTGGTACAGAATTCTGTATACCCCTAAAAGAGTCCCTTCAACTCTTTCTCTGTATCCTTTCTGAGTAAAATGACAGTAACATCTCCTCACCATGAATTAATACTTTACCACAGAGGAATTTATGCCTATTTGTACTCAGTCCTGTACTAGGGAAGCTAACATGGCAAGGACAAGAGTGCCTGCACTTGTATAACCTAACCAGCCACTGCAAGTCCCCTGAAGGATTTTGATACACAGTCAATTATACAGTGTATGCACTGAATGGGATTATTTAAGCCAAAGAGCTTTAACGGCAAATATGGCCTTGCACAAGTTTCTGCAGTGCTGTAAACCTTGCTTTCAATGATTTTAGCTTTCATGGATTTTAAATGATTAAGCAGAAGTGTTACAATGCACCTTCAAGTGGCCATTAATAAATGGGTTTTACTTTAGAAAGGGTTTCTGAGTATACCAAGAAATATTTGCATGTGAAATGAAGAAATTTGAAAGAAAACAGGTTTGTTTATTTTAGAAGGCACTGCAGCCACCCACTACACGACTGAGTTTCCAGCACACCAGTACTGGATGCCAAGGAGCTTCAGGAAGGGAAACATAAACCAGAATTGGTAACTGAGCAGCTTAGCTTCTTTTCACATTAATCACCAAAAGTGGGAAGCACCACTGAAATAATATTGCATAAAATCTTCTCAATTCAGAAAGCCCCACTGCTTATTTCCTACCACAGTGTCTACACACAGAAGTCCCAGAACATCGCAGGAAACAACAGTAATTGTATTTATCTAGAAAAACAGAAGTATTCTTCATGAACAGAATTAGTAGCTCTAGGGCCATGAAGAAGATGCCGTATTATTATTGTATATCTTCAGGTACTCAAGCCACAATTTTTTCCTGGAATGAAAAAACATCTCTTCTGCAGAATGAGCATAAGTGTAGTAGTTGAGGCAAAACCACATAAGCGCCATGTACAGAAAGCTAGAACATCACTTTCTAACTAAAATATAGGTAGAAGTCATATGAAAAAGAATCCTTGACAAACATGAGGAGATGAGCCCCTGGTTTAGCATCTCATCTGAGAGAGGCTGAGATGTATTCTGCTGTGTTAATATCCTTCCAGGGAAGCACTTTAATTTCAGATCTAGAAGGAACATCACCATCTCCTGAGTCATCAGCATCACTTCCTGCCTTTCTGTGTACATGTTCATAGGAAATCTTTCATCTGATTTTTTTCAAAGCTCAATCCCACTTGGCTAGCAAGCTCAGGCAAGATCCAGCCAACAACAGTATAGGCACAACAAGTTTCAACAAAAATATTTGTTGCAAGAACACTCTTTGATTCATTTGCCCTTCCTTGGCTGAACCTTGACTACACCCATCCTGATGCACACTCGTGGAGTGCTGTTGCCACGTCAGGATCCAAATTCAATTTCTGCACTCCCAAGTTACTCCTTCTGGCTTTGAACATTATCCAGGTGGCTGCACAAGGGGCTACAGAAATTACAGGGAGATGGCAGAGCTGGTGAGAGGACTTGCCTGAGAAGCAAAGAAAGAGGAGATACCCACACTCTGCCAGCCCATCCCCATCCGATCTGCCCACAATGTGCTGTTGTAAAGAGTTTGCAGTGAAGCTGGGGATTTGGCACTGACATGGTGTGGAATAGTCATCAGATATTTAAAACAGAGCTGAGAGAACAAAGAAGGGCTTTGTAGTACAAGGCAGCACTGAAAACCCTGAGCCTCTGCCAGCCAGCTTGCATGGAGTGTTTGCTAATGTACACTATGGAGTGCATTCCTCTCATTTGATTACATGACAGTTTTATATACCAGGTATATGCAAAGGGTTTTTCTTAACCCTTTCAGTTCTCTGCCATTCATAAATCTTACTCACAGTGGTTCCATTTCTGCCATCTTGTACATACATGCAACTTCAGTCACGAAAGGCTGAGTGAGCATGTCCTGTGGGCAAGCAGATGTGGATGTGTATGTTAAAAGTGCTCTTAAATATGTTGCTAGAAACAGCAGAAGTGATTACACATGAAAGAATTAGAAAACTTTCCCTCCTTACCCATGTACAGTTCTCTGCATCTCTCTTGAATTAAGCAGCGAGTATAAAGAGGCTAGTTTAAAGGACCACTATCATTTGCAATCTGTATTGTAAAATGAAGGATGGAAAGACTGTCATTACAGCTCCCACTTGTCAGACAGGGCAGAAGGGAGCCAGGAACCGCTGGGTACCTGATGCCGCATTCTACCATGTACTGTATTACACAGTTTCTACTGTCAGATGATGATAGTTCTATATGCCTTTCTTAGTGAAGTTCTTTGAGATCTACGGCTAAGACCTGTTGTCTGTAACCAGGCAATACTCTACTGCATTCAGGAAAAAGAACCTTTCATTTGTACGATGTGAGGCACACAAATGGACAAAGGCTGAAATTGTAGGGGTTTGGGTGCTTTAGGGCCAAGTAGTTGAGAAGCGCAAAGTACACTTATTTTCCTGTTCTGCTAATGCACAAAGTAAATTTTTTCAGCTGCAATTATAATAATACACATTTTTTTCAGAAGCTCTACTGTGGTGCCTTTCATAAACTCTAAGCTGTAAAACTATTAAGTTATAAATTTAGAAGATAAACTCCTGTTAATTAAGTTAAAAGAATAAGAGAGACTGAAGGAGATGTTTGTGGTTAAACTCCTCAGCACCCATACTGTGCCTGTATTTTTAATGTTGGTAGCTCACAGACCAACATCTAATTAAGCCCACAGAACCTCTGCAAAGCATTTAACTAGGTGGGAATTATCTTCCTACTTAGCCACCCAGGGAAACAATCAGGTGATGAAAGTTAAAGTGTCTTGCCCAATATTTGGGTGTCAGAGGTAGCATTATAATTCATGAGGCTTCTACTCCCATACTTAAAGTACTTAACAAAGCAGTGTTTGCCTTGTAGGTAGAGAGGAAGTATTTGGGGCTGGTGTCTTGAATCAGGTGGGCAGAGGAAAAGGTAGTAAAAAGAGAGGAAGGAATAAAGGAAGGGGAAGGGTATAGCAACAGAGTACACATGGGCAAAGAAGGCCGGTGCAAGATGTGTGAGGAGTGGGCCATAATAAAGGCAAATCAAGCCACCAACTTAAGCCTCTGTAAGTCACTCAAGAGGTTCTTACCACAGTGAGAGTGATTTCAAAATAGATCCCAAAACACATGGGTGTACATAAAGGACTTAGGAGAACAGCAATGGGAGTACTTCTGCATTTTTATACACATGAGCAGGCAGTCACTTGCTGGAATATTTGTATGGGCTTGAGTTTGTAAAGGAGAATAATTTCCCAAACCAGAAATTGCACGATTAGATACCACAAGCAGGTTAACCAAAAGACACAGACAAGAAGCAGCAGATGTCTGGTTTCCGAACTAACAGTATTTTCAGGGAAGAATGACAGAAAATGTGACATATTGGCAGAATTAACTTACCAAAGGAAAGCACTTTTTGAAGTTTCCGCTTAAACACTGATACCTGTTTAAAACTATTATTAGCTGTGAGATCCTTCTTTGGATGATAAGAAACTGTTACATTTCTAACGGTATAAAGGAACTAGAAGCACCACAGAAGTTCTTACGGTAAAGTCAGATGTTTCATAAAGATGATACATTTGGACAAGTACCTGCATCCTGTTTTTGGAACTGTGTTTTATTCTTAATTACTTTTTCCAACTATTAGATTGTATAACTTGGAAATAATGTGACACTTCTGAAAGAGAAATATTTTCTATTCGGGAAATTTATTCTGTACTATGAGGAAAGGGGCAGGAAGTACTCAGATAACATTTCTCAGCAGGCTTTAGCTCTAATGATCACAAAATGCTGCTGCCTCAATTTAACATTCTGTTCTATGTGAATGTAAAATACCAAGACTCATCTCACATTACTTCTCCTCCTAAAGGGTCATGACACACAGAAACACTTCTGTGACCACAGAAGCCCACATTATTGCTATCTTCCCCATACCATTAGACATGTATAAAAGTGTGAGACAGAGCACCCTTGAATGCCAGGAGAGCACTTATGATGCCTAATTGTATAGCGCCTTCAATTCACAAACTGATAGCACTGTTTCCCAGCCATCTGAATTCCTCAGCTCAAATAAAAGCCTGCTGCTTAGTCAAACACAGAAAAAATTGAAGTGATGCTGGCAGAGGAGGAGAAATTTTAAGATGTCCTAGAAATTATGCTGTATTGAAAGAATATGATTGCTGTCACAGTGGCAGAGCATTAAGGTTTGCCTGTCTCCCTGACGTAGGATATACAAACAACTATGACAGCTGAAAAAAGCTGATCCAGATGGTGACTTTTAAGGATCACAGCCCCATTGTGATGTCCAAGGCCATGGACACAGGAACATCCAACTGTGAGGACTAGGATCATATTGTGATGTGCATCTTTATGGTATCAAGCTTTACTTTCACTAGTCACTGCATTTGGGATAATTTGAAGAGGTTTGAGTTCACTTTCCATGAAGTGCCTTGCTTCCTAAATAACAAGCAACCTCCCCTAGCACAAGCGACTGTATGAATTACATTGTTCAGTTTAAGGCCTTCAGATCTTTTCAGGGAGGTAAATATCAGAATTTTGACATGTGAAAGGGGTGAATCTTCAGAACTCTGTTAGAAAAAGGGCTGACGGTGGCCATAAATTTCAGTGTCTTCAGGAAACTCCTTTGTAATCCTGTACAGTGTTTTTTAAACAATAATTAACCTTGAAAACACAGAGCTGTACACACAGTTATCTCAAAGGAGAAAACAGAAATCTGAATGAGAAATCAAGCCGATTGTTAAAACAAGCCGTGTGCTTTATAGTGAGGCCAGAAAGATAAATAAAACAGAGAAAAATGACCCTTGTTTAACATAATGTTACTTTATCAAGTTCAGAAGATGTTAACAAGGGAATATAGTGATTTCTCAAACAAGCAAATATTAAATCTCCACACCCATCCTGTGAATGGCTGCAATTAACATATATAGCAGCTTTCCCTTAACACAGCATGGCTTACACAACGCTGAATCCTGCCAAAACACCCCTCGTTGAGCATCAATAAAGTAATGAATGCACAGCTCTGGGAATGGTGTTGGTTAAGCTCTACATGGGAATCAGTAGGGGGAACACGTAACACTGTGGCTTTTTTGAGTTCTACGAAATAATGGAGATGGCATTTCTCCCCCTCCTTCCCCCCAGCGGAGTAATGGAACAGTAGATAAACTGTGCGAAACCACAGCTAAATATTTAGAACCCACAAGGAAAATGTCCTTTGAACAAATCAAGCCATTTCATTTACAGGCTGGGAAGGAAAAGAGAGACAGAGGGTTTGTTATTGTTATTTCTATTTTTAAATACATATGAGATGGTCAGATACTATGCTGACAGGGGTTACATAAGCACCGAAAGAAAGAAGGTTAGGATTTTTTCCATGAGATTCTTACACCTTTATAGTGGTAGTCTGGGCTTCAACCTTTAGCAGCACCTTTTCCTATCAAGACATCTGGAAATGTCTCAAAACTATTTAAAAAACCAATAGAAATAATGCAATATGAAACATGGCCTTCAGGCCATCTGGAGACATGATGGGTACTTGGAATTCCCAAGGATTTCCTCCAAAATTACCATGTTCCCTGTCCACTCCTTGCCCACCATCACACAGTTCATGTTTTTCATTTAAAGAATGCTCAAAGAAGTACAAAATATAGGCTGACAAGGAAAGTACTTGAAAGTTCTGAAATATTTTCAAATTCATTAAATAATTATATTATTTAATGCTCTGTGCCTCACTTTTCTCACATATAAAAGACATTTACTTTCCTAGAGAGATTACTATAAAGCTAATGAATATTTGAAAAATATTTGAAGAAGGCTAAAAAAAATTGTGATTTGAAACACAAATTAAAATAAAAAGGGAAATGGTAAACATACAGGGAAGGAATTGAAGTTTATCTCCACATAACAGGACAGAGGCTGACAATGTAGGATATACACTTATCTTGGACCCTCAAACTTCTATTCTTCATTCTGCTCTTAAATAAAACCCACACAGATGAAATGCACCTATAGTGAGAATGAGAGCTTTAACTTCCCTCGTGATTTCATGTTGATCAAACCAACTCTATAACAAATTTAGCGTCCAACTCCCAAGAAAAGAGAAGACGTGCTTCTCAAAGTTCCCAGGAGTTAAAACAATGATCCAAATCACAGAAAAAAAATGAAAAAGAAGCCCTGAGAAAGAAGCAAAGAGAAATGAACTCAGACATAAACCAAGATAGATTTTCCCAGTTCAGAGACTATGGGGACTTGACAGGTGTCTTCATGCCTCAACCACTACTAGTCTGTTAACCACTGAACATAGACTTGGGTTTGCAGCTGAAAAATCATAAAATAGTGTCTAAATATTAATTCATTTACATTTCACAGTCTACCAATAGGACTTAACCAGTACATTCTGCACAAGAACTCGCATTGCTGACTACCCCCAGTCACACCTCGCTGCTAATGCCTAAGTGATGAGGCAAGGCACCTTGAATTGGAAGTCTTAATCTGTTTTGGATCCAACTTATTGTCCAGAACATATGTTAAATTTCTGCAAAAGATGAGGAACAAAAATCAAAAAAATGAAGCACATTTTCAAGGTACCAACTGCTGCACCTGAAAGCAGCTTTGCTTGGAAATCAAGTCTGAGACAGTCCCACCACTTTGCATTTCAGTATCTTTCACTGCAAGACCTTTTTTACTCACATCAACTAACTGAGCTTTAAAACAACACTTGGGATTGTATCATTGATGCTGTTTCATGCCCAGATACGTTCAGACAGAATGTACACCAAGTTAACTGATTTTTTGAGGTTATATAAATCACCACAGAGCGAAGCCACCATTCAGTGATTCAGTGCTAGTTTAGCTTGTCTGGCCCAGTAATAATGAAAGGAAGAAAGGATTTTTCACGAGGAATTTGGAGCATTTTGTTGTTATAGCCAACCAACATGACCAGGAAGAGAGCCCTGATGCAACCTGTAGGCCTAGTTCTCATTCCCCTGCTGGCAGGGCATGAGAAGGGTGCTGGGGCCATAGGCTCCACTCCTCTGGTATCCTGTCTTCAGCATGGCCCAGAGCTTCAGGGTTCAGGGAAAAACAAACAAACAAAACCTCCTCCCCTTGCTTCCCCCTTCCAGCCCAAGTGGCCTGTGGCACTGTAAGGAAGCAGCTCATCCCATTACCCGCAGCCAACCTTTCAAGCGGATAAGGATAGGACAAGGATAAACTCCAGGAAAAATCCCACCTCCAAGCTTGCTCTTCAGGCCAAAACCAGAAAATAGGGCAGGATGGGCATGATTTGCTTAAGGAGACAGAGAAGAGACCCTCCTGGCTGGAAACAAGGGCAGCTGAGTGTGCTGTGGGGGGAAGATGACAGCCTGGGGGAGGTTAGTGCATGGAAGGTTAATGTGTTTTTCCACCGCACTTCAACAGGGTGCCCCAGGTATTGATTACTGCCCTCCACAAAAGCAAGTCATCAGAGGGGGATTTTCTTCTTTCCTCTCACAGACACCCTCGACACTAAAGCAGCAGCCGAGGGGCCTTCTCCTGGAGAAGGCACAGCAGGAATAATCCCACAAGGTCGGGAGGAGAGGGCAGAGGCCGAAGGGCAGGGAAGGTCAGCGCTATGCAGGCACGATGGCTAGCTGCCGGAGCAGGCAGAAGGTCTGCTTCTGGGTCCTCCAAGCCCTCCTGCCAGAAACTTAAGATGCACTGTGGGAGACCCAGGGACGGGGCTCATGGTAACCTGGAGGAACGGACAGCTGACGGCGTCTGTCCAGGGAGCGTGGGGAGCAGAGGGCTCCTTGCTTCACACCAGCTGATGTGACAGTGTTGTTCTGCTTGCAGCAGCGCAGCCTCCACGTGCTTGTGGTTTCTTGTGCAAGGAGAAGCTGTGCACGGAGAGAAGATGCCAGCTGAAGCAGTGCATGGGAAGTGAAACCACTGCCAAGATGTTTTGCTTGCTGCAACACGTGTGCACATTTTCCTGTACACATGAAAGAAACATTGCAAAGACACAACACAAAGACAAAGACACAGACCTGTACCAGGCTATCAGAAGTCCTCAGCTGTGTGCTCTGCTCCACCACGGACTTACTCAGTTTAATTCCTCTTTCACACATAGTCACAAGTCAGAGTGGATCTTCTGCAAGTAATGGAGTTGCACCCCTATACAACAGTCACAAGAGACAACCAGACCCACCCACATGATTCCAGGTTTTGGTCTTGCTGTTGCTGTAATGGGGATAAAGACCACCACACATGTCTACTCAGGCTGAAGTGGGCATACATCGTGGCACTCCTTCAGGCTTGCTGTGACCCTGAGAAGGCGCTGGTGAAGGCTGGGGGACAGAGGGGTTCACAACACCCCATACACATACCAAGGCCTCAGAAAGGAATCTCCTACATATTCCTTTCAATTCCAGTCTGATTATGTGAGTTTTCACGGGCCAAACACATAGTAGGTTCATTCTCCCTCTCCCATGCCATTCACTCCTTCTATCAGGCCCATTGTTTGGCCTTGTTGTACACTCTGTCCTACAGTTGCATGAGACTGGCCATGATGAGACTCAAGGCCTCCCTAGCAGCTCCTATACAAGCTTCTACATTACTAGTAACTGAGCAAAAGACAGCAAAGGCAAGCAGCATTTTACCTGAAAGCTATGTCTGATCTGCCCAGGAGGAGAGGCCAGGCAGATGGGAACACAGGCTTCTCATACCAGATCATGGCAGTACCCTGCTTCCAGCAAAAGTCAATTCTTTCAGAAGAAAGCAAATGTTAGTGTACCTAGCCAGTTGTAAAGTGGGAGTAGACAGAAATATTCCTCTCCTTCATTCCTTGACAGGGCAGCCACAGATACACTGTTACACTGAGAAATTTTCTGCCATAAATTCGAGCCTCCTTTTTTCCCCATCTGATCTCATTTATCTCACCATGGTTTCTGGCTAGCAGCAGGGAAACAATTTAATTTAGATATGATGTTTGGATCTGGAAGCAAGCTTTCTTAGAACACAGGGATGTTTGGTTTTGTGTCTGTTTTGATTTAACCCATTATTATGCTACTTGAACCCAGTTAAAAATCTGAATACATATCTGACTGTCCCAAAAGAGCTCTGAATCTGTTGTTTCATCTTTTGCAGAACAAGAAACAGAAACCAAATAACAACAAGGAGAAGGGAATAAAAAAGGAAATTTACAGAAGACCTTTCCAAGGGCAGCTGCTAAATTTCACAAGAATGTGCTATGCGCAGTTTTGGAATATCACCTCTCCACTTAAGATATTACAGGTCCTGGTTATGAAAGTGCTGATTTCCAGGATGCAAAGCTGGCACACAACAATTTTACTCCCAATATAGCCAAACACACTGTGATTTTTCCTTATCATTTTTATCATCAAGAGAGAAAGAACTTCTCTTTTTTCCTGAAATTAACCCTTTGCCTCTGATGAGGAAGTCCAAAGAAGCAAGTTGGCAGCACAGGACTGGGAGGCTGCACAAGGTGAAAGAAGAAAACATGAAGCACTACCTTTTCCTCCAAATGCGCACAGGCACTGCTTATTTTGGGCATAAGTGACTTAGGATTTGAAGGTATTTGTTGGCATGTATTTAATTGCCATGCTTTTTAATTACTTCTCCACATGATGGATGAGTTTTTTGTCAAAATGAGGTTACAGTGTTTTACCTTTTCCTCCCATGCTGGGACTATTTGCTCTGTCAATTTGTGTAGCTTGTAAAAATATAGGCACATCCTCTGAGCTGGGACCTGGCATCATAAAGCAAAGCCAATTTTGGCTCCATCCTCTTGGCAGTTAGTGAAAGCTGGGAGTCTTTGGGTGCAGGCTGTGGAGGTGCACAGAGTACCCTCCTCCAGGATGGGAGGAATCACTGGAGGCACCTCTCCCCAGCCACAGGGGACATGGGGCAACTTCACCTTGAAACTATACAAGGTCATGACATGCCACACCTGGGACCCATCTCCCCATCCTTGCATAGCCACCCCACACGCAGGGTAAGAGGGATGCCTGTGCTCATCTCTCCTATGCAATTGCAGAGAGAGGTAAGGGTTCTGGCCCTCTGCTCTTTGGCAGCACTATGAGACAAGCCTACCCCCCTTGTTATTTCTGTCATTCCAGCCACACCCTGCACGTGTACTCGAAGCTGGACTTCTTGACCTCCTCTTTCTTTTCAGGTCTCCTCATCCTCTGCACAAATAACTCCATCCTTTTAACAGCAGTTCACATAAAACTAAGAATTTCAAGAGAGGGAGGATGCTGTTGATATGTACCCAGCCCAAAATATATATGCCAAGCTCAAGAGCCTTAAGCCAGTTGACCCGGGCAGGGTGGAGAGGGAAGGAGTGCTATGCCAGGGCACTGCTCAAATTTGATTTGAGAGAAAAAAACCTTTAACATGATAACACACACAAGGCACTACCTCCCACTGCCACACAACCTGATGTCTCTGCCCAGCTTTGATCAGTGCCCTTGCTGGAATGTGCACGGCTCAGTGTATGGTCAGACTTTAGTCACTCAGCCCTGGAAGAAAAGGGAAAATCAGAAACATCCATTTGCTGCTTTCCCCAGTCTGAACTAGACAACCATTTATGGCCTTCCCCAAAGATGGTCTGCTCTCTTGTCCCTGACTTTGCTGCAAATTCCAGCACTATTGTTACCTCCATTACAACCTCCTGAGTCTGATCTGTTGTGTTCTGAAGCCTGGTGCTGGCTAAGAATGCATTAAACAGCACTGAGTGAGGGTTATATGCCAGAGACCCAAAACTCATCAAGCCCCTTAAAGCCAGGACAAGGTATGGAAGCAAGCAGGACTGCTGCAGTTACAACACTGCTTGTTTAGAGCCCTAAACTCTATGGCTCCACAGTATCAATATGGTGAAGACATCAGACAAAAAAAGTGGGACTTTGGTAAAATATCTCCTGCCCTTGACAAGCATTAATCTCAGACCCTTTGGAAGGCTCTCCCTGGAGTCCATAGCCATACCCTGATGTTCAGGGTATTCCACAGAGGGAGCTCTCTGTGCCTGCACCCCCAGTCCAGGGAATTAAAGCCTGGAGAGGTCAGAAGCTCCAATCACACCAAATGAAGCCATTTCAGGCATCCTAAATTATTAATGTCTTTAAATACTAAGTGCACTTACAAAACAATTCAGCCTGCAGCACACAGGCTGTGCATCAACAGGGTCCCAAAGGGGTTGCAGAAAAAATTTCACTAAGGATTGTGAAGTAGTAATTCTGTTTGTACTGACATATTTGTCTCTCCCATGGACAGAGGATACAAATGGTCACGAATCACTGCATTTGTAAGCACATCAACTCTCCTCTTGCTGTTTCAGTCACTCTTCATCCCTGGGAGAGACACAGCCATCCGAACAAACAGCTCCGTTTTATTCACATCTAAGAAGGCCATCTTGCAACCCTGGAGAAGACTGACACTTTTCAGTTATATGGCAAGAGCATCATACCTCCACATCTACAATTTGACTTCAGTCCGATTCTGTCACTGCAATTCATTAACATAGCTCTGCTATGCACACTTTGATATTTATCTTTAACCACATCCCTTTAAAACTAACCTTACTGACAGCTTACTTCTGTAAGCTTCCATTTTGCCATACATTTAGTTTTATCCCCTTACGACTGTGGTGGCTCCTACCTCTGGCTCATCACCATTGGCACAACTGGCCTGCAGATAACAACTCTGACTTGCATGCTGTGTTAACAGTTTGCTGGTTTCATGCAGTTTTAATTTTGTTTCAGGAGGAACTGATGCTGATTTTTGCTCCTGTTTCAACATTTGGCAGAAACATGAAATTCCCCTTCCCTGTAGGAAACAGGAAGAAAGTTTTAACTTCATCTATTTAGGAAGTACATGCACAAACAACACACTCAAAAGTGCAAACTCCTCTTGTTTATCTCCTCCACACCTCAGTTTTTCTGTTCTCAGTTCTCTGCTCTTCTGGGAATATATTTCTTTCACTTCTGCTCATCTCCCTCCCACACCCATAGGCATGCACTGATTTGTTATTGCTAGGTCACTTGTGATTACAGGTCTGGATATGCTCGTTTATTGCAGGGGTGTCCCTGGCTTGATAGGCTGTTTGCTGTTATGTTATTACAGTGCTTAAGCCTCATTCTTCCAGTTTGCTCTCTTTTACACACACACGCGCCACCACAATGTATTTATTTTGGAATGGCAAACGCAAAAACTGACTTGGGCTTTGTAAACAATTTGAAAGGGAATAAGGGAAATTATGGAGCCTGGAAATGCCAGCCTCCCTGCCCTGCCTGGCTTTGCTGAGTGTATGCCATTTTTCTGTGGTTCTGGAATATAAAGCTTCAAGTGCCACAAAAGCTGCATGTCTGTTTGCTTTGCTTGGCTTCAGAAGCCCAGGCACAGCATATTCATCTGGGAAGCTGCTAGCTGGGGTTGAGGAAAACCACTGGTCCCTTTTGGCTATACAGACACTGGCAATAGCTGTTACAACTTAGATTTGGCTCCCTAGAGCAACAGGCAACAAATGGGAAGAATTGAAAACCTCTAAAAACGATAATTGATATATTTACACTTATCAAATACAACAGCAACCCCACCCCCCAAAACATATTTCGGGCCCCTTCCAAAAAGAGGAGGGTTTCAAAAGCAAACCTATACCTATCCTCGCAGCAGACGGAATTTCCGTTTTATTTTGAAAAGTCCTGTGTGTACCCCCACTGCATTCCTCCTCTTCCCATCCCACCAAAAAACCAAAATAAGGCAAACTTCTGGGCATAGCTTGAAAGCCACAAAACTTCCTGCATGTGTGTATTCTCCAGCTCCACTGCAGATATTTGGAGTTACATAAAACTGGGCAGTTAGAGATTCTGGCAGCTGAGAAATTACAAAGTTCAGGGGCTGAGGAGGGCGTGGGCCAAGCTGAAGTTTTCCAGAGCACTGTACCAGATAGATCCGAGGAAAAACACTTCTCTCTCGAGGCTCAGGAAATGGAGTTAGAAGCTCTGAACCTGAAACAGACTTCAGGGAATGCTCTCCATTCCCGGTTCCCTGTGAACACAGGTACTGGAAGTGCTGGTTATCAAGGATGGTTTGGACCTTAAAAAGCAATGAATGGGCCATCCCGTATGCAGCAATGCAATGCTTTTACAGTGACATGGCAGAGACTGACATGCTCCAGTTATCCATTAGTCAGAGCTGTGTGAGCTCCCTTATGAACCAGCAGTTTCCATTTCCATCTGGATGGTTGATGCATAAGGATGAGATCAAAGTGCATCATGTAATAAACTGCACTAGCTCCCAAACTTGCTCCAAGTCAGCACATTCACACTAGAAGGTGGTTTTGTGTTAGAACATCTGTTTACTGGGATAATGCTAAATTTAACTGTTGCATTTAAAATTATGTCTGAAAGCAGCTAACTCCTAAGATCCGGACTTAAACTTATCTAGGTAGGAACAGTCACCCTTCTTACCTATTCTGAGTGCCCAACAGCATGTAGTTATTAGCACACGTTGCAAGATGTTGGAATTTTTCAGTGTAAGTCCCAGATGGGCTGTAAAACATCCTGGCTAGTGGAGCTTAATTTTCTAGCTCTGGCCAGGGTTTAAAAACATGCTTTCAATTGTGACTAGCTGTGATCACACTAAGGACAAAGTAGCCTTTAGCCATGTGTTAGTTAACAAATACTGGAATATTGTATACAGTCTTACTGCATGCAGTGCAAGAAAGACATTGGCAATCTGAAGTGAAGTCCAGTGGAAGGACCCTAAAATGGCTCGGGGCAGGAGCAGGTAGCATATGAAGAGAGGCTGGGAGAATATAAATTCTTCAGTCTATAGAATGCTAAGGCAAGAGACTTTGTACAAGAAGACAGAATATTGTATTTGATTATTTTAATGAAAATGCTGATAAAGAAGCCAAATATAGAGGATTTACAGAAGACTATTTGTCCACGAGGATATGTAATAACTCACTGCACATGAGCGAAAACCAGCCATTTGATTTTTGATTCTCATCGCTATCTGAAATGGAAACAGTCCCCAATGACCTAGAGAGGAGACACTATGTGCCACAGTACAAACTACTACAAGCAACTGATAAACTTAGTATTGTATTAAGGATGGAAATTTGTTTTAAAGACTGAATTTTATGCATAGTGTAATCAGTTCTCAATGAAATAGGCAGGGCAAGGTTGACTCTGTTTACCTATTTATTTTGAACACACAAAAGACAAACTTTTGTAACTCAGTACGGAATCAGTCATCTAACTAAATAAAGTAACTGCTTATGTGCTATGTGGTCTTGGTCAAGTCACTCAAAAGCTTACCACTTGAGATTATGGTTCTGCAGCAGCCTAAATTAAACTAACAGTTGGCTTATGCGGTCCAGCTCTGGCTGTGCATTCCCATTCCTCCCTTACTCCCAACACATTGCTCATTACACCATTCACCAAGCTGTTTCCCCAATCTAGGTCACCTAACCATAAGCAACATATCTTTTTTACAAACCAGGATCACAGTAATAGCTAAAGCTATAGCTAAGAAGTAAAATGTAACTCCACTTTCTATTTTATTTTAGATAGCTGCAACTTTCCTCAGGTTTGGGGGTCCTGTTTGGTTTGTTCTCTTTTATTTTTTTGAGATCGGAAAGGAAAGTTTTGGAAAATTCAAAAAAGTGCTTATTCTCATATGCAAAATATAATGTCAACATGCTTTTTCTGTACTGTCAGCTCACATTCCTCAGGAAAAAGATGAAGTGAAAATTAATGAAATCCAGTGAATGCCTGCTGGAAAATGTTTGCTTTATAATGAAAACACAGGCATGCCTTGACAACACTTAGAATGGAAAGCAGAAAGCATTTCAGAGACTCTTTGTATCTTAAAGAACATTATGCAATTTGTTACTTAGATGCCATTAAGCTACATTAAAAAAAAAAAAGACCAGACATACCAAATAAAGATTATGAAAATGACCCCTTTTTCCCCCTGTTGTGCAGCCTGTAGGATCCAGGGTTCTGACCCCAGTAAGACCCTCAGCCTGGCAAGCAACTCTGGGACATGAGGTTGCAAGCTCCAGCTGCCCCAAAGCTCGCTCCCTCTGTGCCAGAGCCCCCTTGCACACTGCCCTGATCTGCACAAGCCACTTTTCTTTTTTCCCTGTCTGGGATCTGGCAATGACCTCCTGCAACCTAACTGCTCTCCCTAGCAGCCTTTTCTCCAGGCTCTGTGTTGACCTGGCAAATGCTTCTAGCTGTAAGGAGATTAAAAGAAGGTAAGAGAAAAAAAAAAAGGGGGGGGGGGGGGGGGAGAAAAGGGAAACAAGCCGTGCAGATGAAAGTCTGAGGCAGTGTTTTCCTTTCCAAAGTGCTGCTACATTCCCATAAGCTTGTGGTTTCCTGCATTCTTCTGGAGGGTTTTTTTTCTTTCTTTCTTTTTTTTTTTAAAGTCCTTCTGGTGATATCTGAAGAGGGAAAATGTCCAGCACTAACAGGAGGCCTTTTGTTCTATTTGTTTCTAAGTGGACTTTAACCCAGTTACTACAGACTGAGTCACTGTAGAAACAAATAAAAGAAAACCTCTCTGTTTTGTCCCCCTGGACAGGTCAGGGACATGTTAAGTTCTGTTCTCCCTCTCCTGCTTTCTGGAAACAGTATTAGACCTAGTATTAAATTGCAATAATAATGAACATAGTCTATGGCTGTTCTTTTTATATGTCCTGGCAACCCCTACAGAGTTGATATTCCAATAGAGACAGCATTTCATTAACAAAATAAATGCGCAAGGGGTGTATCTTTGGGTAATGAGATGAAATTAAACTGGAGAAAGGCTGGCTACCAGGGAACAGTAAGATGTGGGTAAGTGTGACACATATAGGTGCACGTCTGAGCTATTTTGGTACCTTCTTAGGTATCAAACATTTTAATGACTTACAGCAAGCAGTTTGCCTCTGAATATGACCGTAAGATTCCCCTAATGTCAGGCTGAATTTTAGGCTGAATCTGAGAGTTTAATTTCTTGCAGTTCTGTTTGCTATGACAAGCTATAACTCATCAGCATACATCGATTTCAGGGTAAATCATATCTATTTAGACCCCAAACATCTAAATTAAACCAGATCTAAAATAAAAGCCTCCTGTGCACATGCCTGTGGTTCCCTGGGGCTTACTGATCTCTGGAGGGTCTGGAAAGTCTATGCACAAGAGGATTGCTACTCCTCTTTCCCCCCCTTCTCTCAGCAGTCCGACTTCCCTGAAAACCTTTTTAACTCTTTAGTGCTCCTTTATTTCTGAGCTCTCAGCACTGGCAAAACAGCTGCCTGTTCTGCCTGGTTCCCCTTTTGTACCCTCCCTTAGAGCTGGTTACTTGCTTGCTTGTCTAAAGCCATTATGTTGCTATCCCACGGCCATCTTCGGGATCCAGGGTACTCCCAACTCATTTTTTAAGTGGGGAAGTTTTATACTGGGAAGAAATTAGTAGTAGGTGGGCTAGAAATACAGTTTTCAGCTGGCGAATGGGCATGCATGTGAAGCTAGGACAGTGATAGTGACACTTAGCAGTGAGGATTTTGTACAAGAACATGACCATGCTGTGCTGCATGGAGAACTAAACACAGGCAAAGCCAAGACTGTTCCAGGCCGTGAGTGTGAGTCAGCAGGAGTTTGACATGTGACTGGTATTGTGCTAGGCATGGGAGGGCAGAAAGCACAGAGCCAGAACTATACTGACGCCAGAGCTGGTGTGCAGAGTCAAGACTGAGCTCAGCACCATGCCAGGCCTCCTGCTGCTCCCTCTTGTCTCTCCTATTTCCTAGCAAAATTGGCACATATTCCCACACCTGTTCTGAGCTGTGTGGAAAGACTGTCTGAGCTGCTGAGGTTTTCTGGAGAACAGAAGTACTTTGGCTGTGTCTTCTTCTCCCAGTTCAGTTTCTTCTTCCAGTCTTGGTATTCTTCAACAACAAAACAGTCCAGAAACAGCTGGTTGACCCCTTTTGCTCTTCCAGAACATCTAAGAGTAAAGGGCTTGCACAGCAATTGAAAAGTTAATACAAATTGTTGATCTATTGATTTCTTAACACCCTGTATTTGGTCTGCAGGAGCCTGTCAGTCTATACAAGCTACAGCATGAGTTACAGAAAAGCACGTCAACTAGTCAGCAAAGGCCAGATATGATCTTGGTGCTACCCAGCACCGTTATTCTTGCCTACCCTTTCCTCACGGCAACAGCCATAAGAGACCAAAATACGGTCCAGGTTTAGAATAATTTGTGAGCATAGATGGCTGCATTACTCTTTCCTGGTTATAGTAGCAGCAAGGGACACACAAACAGCCTCTTCCCTTACCTTGTTCCTTCTTATTACAGTATCAGGGTTTCACTGGTCCTCACATCACTTGGGCCAATAGAAAAAATGCAAAAGAAATTCCACCCCAACTAGAGATCTGGATGAGCTTCAGAGCCTGTCAAGAGCAAGTAAAGCTGCAAAACATTCTGAAGTTCAGATGTCAGAGTCTTTGGGATAGTTTCCAAGCAAATTTATGATCATTTCTTGGCTGAATCCAATTTTAACAGAAATTAGAATGGTGAACATGGCGAGAAGTTTGTGACCGGCAGAAGCAAAACATCTGTTTTTTTACCGGAGACTACTGAACTCCAGATGTTGTCAACATCATATAATTCTAAAAGTGCCAATTTCTTTGCGGGTTGCCCTGAGAAAGGTCATGTCACTGAACTCTTGGTGACTGAATGGCTTTTGCACTGGAATATCCACTCCCAGATGTGCAGTGCATGATGGAGTTTGTTGCAATTACTTTGCTATCAGATTAGGCAGAGGGGAAAAAGAGATCACAAGGAGATATTCTACTTCATGAAAGTAAGCTGGTCTTGCAGATCCAGCATGAGTTGTGCTCATGCTCATTCCTCTTGAAACCCACTGAACATGTTTGCTGCTGCAGGATGCTGCCTGAAGCTGTCAAGATAATCCAGTACCTTTACCTTAGCCTGGCCAGTTTATAGGAATGGCACTCATCAGTATAGACATGGCTTATAGATCAGAATCAATGCCAACACTGACTTTATGTTCTTCTAGAGGACATCATGCAAGTTCCTCTGGAAGACATCATGCTCATGAGAGAAGTACTTATTTAAGTTCATGCTAGAGCATTCCATGCCAGCAAACAGTGTAGACAGAAGGAAAACATTTGCATCTCCTTTCAGTGCAGAGTTCTTTCTCAGTTTTGGACAGTAACAACTGGGCTCCTTACCTCCAATACCAATTCTTTTGCCTCTTTAACCTTTGAGTTCCTGATACCAATATAATGCTGACCATGAGTTTAGAAACACTATAACCCTCACATCACGTATCATCTATTTCCCTTCTCTGTTTTACATGTAGAGTCTGTAGGCTGTGTTTGTGCATGTAACAAGAGGCAGGAGAAATAGATGACACATGATCTGAGGGTTACAGTGAGACTACGTGCATCTGCATAGGGGCACAATGGCATGGTACAAACAACTGCAACGTGTTTGCATGACATGGAGGCACATGACTGTGCATACCACTGGGTAGCTCTGTGAAGATGTCAGTGGAACTGATTTTCTTTGGTAAAAGCTGTTTTCCCTTCCAGAATTTGGGTTTTTTTTTTGTCACAACTCTATTATTACTTTGCAACATGAAAGGATTCTCAGTGAAATCTGTTTTTTTGATACTGTAGATACTAGGAAAGCTTAAGAATTTACTGTGCACCATCTGATGTGGAGTCAAAGCGTGCAGTAATGATATGCAGTACACATCAGATAGTAAGTTGATGAGAAAATGGGTTTAAGCAATAGAATAATATAACTTGCATCCATTTGCCATTCAAGAAGGGATGCACAAAAGACTCTGTCACTTAATTCAGTAGGGTGATCAGTGGGTCTGCCTGGGAACCCACTTATTGACAAAAGGGCACATTATGGCTTTAAAGCTTGCTGGAGTGAAGCAGGCTTAAGTATGAGTGTGCATATGAATTGTTCTACTTTATAAGTTGGAAGTTGCTCTTTCTGATACACTCCACCCTCCAGTAACTCTTTGCTCAGAAATTAATCTAATCCACACAAAAACTGAGCTTCATCGTTATCACCAACATCTGTTTTCTATTTGGATGAAACGCAGAACTTCAGTTACCTTTATATTTTTATAACTACTCAAGTCAGTTTATGATGAGTCTTACCAGTTGCTTACACCAGGCTGCACTGCCTACATTTAGGACATGGTACAGTGAGGTATGAAGTTTAAAAAGATTTTGCATTAATAAATGTTAAAAAAAATCCAGAAAGCAATTTGAGCAGAGGGCTGAATTTCTTCTAAGACCTTTGACAGTAGATTCATTGGCTTCCAGCTGATCAGACAGACTTTCAGCTTCTTGCTGGCTTTTTTCTCGTGTGATCTGAAGGCATTCGGCTAGTGCGTTTTAAACCGATTGGTTGGTTTCTCAGAGTCTACATAGGAGTCGGGGAGAAAAGGGAGTATCTTTCTTGCTAATGTTATTCAGACAATGGCAGCTTAACTGTAAAGCCCCCTAAAAGAGAATAAGCCTATTGTGTCCCCAGTGTGTTTCCCACATTTCAAAGGCCTCTAAGTAGCACCAGCATCTTTGCCTCTGGGTTACTGAGAAGACAGAGCCTTATGCTTATTAAACGACGGCTTTCCCTAATGATTTGAAACAAAAAAGGCATACACATACAAAGCCAAAGATGTGCACGGTTAAGACTTCTCCTGCCACAAGGTCAAACACATGAAAAGACACAACAAAAAGTTTGGCCCCAAGATACCAGAGTAGACCCACTTGCCCGTCTCTCCCATACGGGCCCTTACTCGCTTTTCTACTGCGAGAGCCTCCGATTCCTGCACAATTAAGTGCGGCACCAATGGCATTTCTGCTGCGGCTCCTTCCACTTGGCTTCACTGCTGAGAAAGGAGCTTGTTCGGCGGGGAGGCGGTCACTGCTGCCTGAATAGTCTCTGAAGCATTCATTATCTCCCGCCTAATTACATGGCCGGCATACTGTTGTTGTGGGAACATTTCATCACATTAATCAGCAAGGGGATGTGCCAAGATGAAAGGGGCCCCTTGTGTCTGCTCTCTGCTGTGGAAAATGGGCAGGAGGGTGGGGGGAGGAGAGGGGTATTTATCAAGTGGTGAGGGAGGGAAGGCACAGCGGGTGCACCTGAGTGCAGCCGGGCTAAGCCGCCATCTTCCCAGGCCGTGCTCTTGTAGTAAGCACACTTTTCAGTGTTCAGGCATGCTGATGGCCTGACAGCTCCAGAGTCTGAAACCTTTTACCACAGCACAGGTATGAGCAAGAGCGGTGAGGAGAAACACCACTCAGCTACTTCTCCATAGGCTAACCTGCCCTCAGCCCTCTCTGATCAGAACTGGGACCACCTCTTTGAACAGGCTGGGGTTTAGCTGCAATCTGGCCACAAGGCCTCACAGAAAGTCACTGTCCCTCAAAACACTCACCAAACATGCTCTCCTACCACAGTCTCCGAGTCAGATGTTGAATAGTAGCTGCAATGGGCCTCCTGGATCAAAATAAAGCTAGTATCCAAAGCGTAAGTTTAATTTCCCAAAGCCTGCTGAGAACCCCAGTTCCCCCACACTGTACAATTTTTAAATGGACTCTTGAAATCTGAGAAGAGATCTCATTTCCTCCTATCTTTGTCCCAGTTGCAGGGTGTTTGAAAGGCTTTGTAAGGCTTTGCATAGATGCTTCTCTGTGTGTTAGCGTTGGGAGGAGGGTTGAGGCATTTACACTGTGGCTGTTTGGCACCCTGCAAAATACTGGGTCAGACTGGAATACCAAATGCCAGACCTTGGCTGAGCTGCTTGTTGCTGTGAGATGCAATAGCAGCGCTGAAGAGAGAATAAGGAAAGGTAACGGTAAAATGAAAACGTTACAAATGCAGTTCTCTGTATTGGTTAGGCTCTCCCAATCACTTTTGATTCAGTAAGTTCAGACCAGGCCCCTTTAAAACCCTTCAGGGACTGGCAGCAGCTCGTGCTCAACTCTCTTCCCATTTCTGTGCATCAGTTTTCCTACACTGGAGTTGTGCTGCAGGTTGACTTCACTAAAGTGTCTTGCCTCTGAACCTCACTGGTTTTGTAATGCTTGTGGCTTCTTAATGCAGGCTATTAAAGCCACTTTGAAAGCGGATTTACTGAGATCAGATAAGCATATTCGCCACAAAGTAGGTGTGAATGCCAGTTCCTCCTGCAGTGATTGGTACCTAGTACTCCCCCTGGCATCCCATGCTGTTTTGTGGACAGTTGGGGTAGCCTGCTTGTCTGTGTGCCACCTCTTGCGCTGGAGTCACCCTGACCCAGTGCCACCTCTCTATTCAAATATTATTTCGGCGTCAGGTGGTGTTCTTTGGGTTTCAGCACTTAGGGAGCATTACTTTTGCTTATGTGATGCTGCATGGTTCTATACAAAGAGATTTGAGTTCATTGCCCTCTGGTGAGAGGAGTATATACAACAGCGACTATCAACATTTTCTTTTTTGGTGGTGGGAGACCAAATGGGATGTGCCAAGGTTACAAGTGGCATCCAAACTGAGGAAGGACAAGCTTTCAGTAAACCTTGCTGCATATGACATAAACTAAGTGCATGGAGGAGGAGGGAACATTTAATACAAACTTAACTCTAGATATCATCTCTTCATGCTGCCTTGAACACAGGCCCCTTGGTGCTTGATTGACTTTTCCCTCAAACCGCCAGGAAGGACAGTGGTGCTCTACCCACCTCCATCCCAGCAGAAGCCCAGGAGTTCCACAAGATGGAGAACACTCTGCTTGGCCCACACTCACTAAAGACTGGGAAAAGCTCATGGGACTGGAATACGAACTCAAAGACAAGGCACGGTTTTATGCCCAGTGGTATTAAGGTTACTATCTGAACAATAACTAGCTGTGCTTTTCATCTCATGTTTGCCTGACAAAAGGGAGGTACTAACCTTGTATGACTGCAATATATCCTGTGCTAAAACTGGCCAGTTTACGTTGGAGGAAAAAAGCTTGAGAGATAACAAAGTGAAAAAATTCCGGGTCGCTAATCTACCATATTGATAAAAAGACAGAAGCACGAGGAAGACATTCTATAGCATGATACAGGGGAGATAAAGACAGGAAAATGTGTCAGACTTTCTAATTATTGCTAATGAGGTTAATCTAAGGGCAACTAATCCTGTGGGAGAACATGGCAGCTCTGTGATCAAGGCCTTTTCTGAAATACAGGAGGTTTTTTGCAGCCCTCAACCCCTAATGCCTCTCCCCTTCTGGGTCATTCACAGCCCCTCAGTGCAGAAATGTCTCCTTTTCTCATGGACCCACTAACGGGGAGTGCAGTCGGACATTCCTACCCCCACAAAGGCAGTGGCTTATCTGCTGGCAACCTGCACCCCAAGCAAAGGACAGGTTTGCCTCCTGCTTGCACTAGGTCCTCACCACAGAGGCACAAGCTTGCATTGCGCACTGCAGCTTGTTTTGGAAAGTACTTTTTGAATTGTGTTTTACCACCACTGCCAGTTATTCCATGACTTGAGCTTCATTTTGGCTCGTAAGTCAAGTCATTGGGAGGACCAAACACAGATGTGGCAAATGAAGAGCTCTAGGAAAAAGCCTGGAGTAAAAGCCAGTTCAGTTCCCATCTTCTCCCTTTTATCATGTGCCCCTCTCACTGCCATACTTAGGGTGCCTATGCAAGCCACTCCCGCAGCAACCTTTGTCTAGTAAACACTGTGCAAATCATAGTTTTGGGAATGTTACTTTGAAACCTTTTTTTTTTTTCCCTCAGAGACAGCAGAAATGTGATGGTACAAAACAATAATGGGAATTTCTTGGTTTTGAGAAGACTTTCATTGCTCCTAACGAGGAAAAGCATTGCAAACATTCCTCCTCCCAGCAGAAGGAAGGAGAATGGGGCAAGTGGCTCCACTCAAAGCCCTCCAGCCCTGAAATGGAGGTATCTCCAAAGGCCTGTGTGCTGCTGAGATACATCTGCAAAGCCCATAACAAATCTCAAGCACAGATAGGTTCTGTTTCACAGTTTCACCCTCACTCTTCATGTGACAGCTTTCTTTAAAATCCCACAGTACCTCTTTCTCACCTGGAAACATCATCTCTGGTTTTTCTTTCTCCTTGTCTTGGTCTCTGCTTTCCAAAGGACTGTTAACTCGAGAACCTCTTTTCCCCCTTGTCTCTATGCTTCTGTTAACCCTGCTTTACATGTGCTATCATGAAAAATAAAATAAAACTTCAACTGCAAGAAGAAAGGACTCAAGCCTTTTGACAGCACCTGCAGCATTCGTGCCTCTCTCTCACTGGTGCCAAAGGTGAGAGGAATTTTAGTAATTCAGTAGACAGATAAGATATGGGAGGTTACCGGATTTAGTATTTGGCTGTACCATGTTTCTGAAATACAGTGCAGCTAAAAGAAATTGCTAGAGGTCACATGATATGTTTTCGGTAAATTAAATAACTTTTTCTGAAGTGATATGCTCATTCCAGCTGCAATTACCATATTTTTAACTCTTTACTGTAAGTTCCCCTTTAAAGGAAACTGTTTATCCAAAAGCTCAGTGATGATTTTTAAGTAAGTCATTTCCCACCCTCCACAGCCCCACACTAACACCAACAGGGCTCACAAGGAAATCCCAACAAGCAGACTGTTATTCAGTCCATTTCTGCATTTCTAAGGCTCATCGACCTTTCTTTTGTCAGATAAAAGCTCCCCATCTCTTTAAGCCCTTCATTCTTGCAATAGCCCCACAGAAAAGTTGACATCCTTGGCAAGGAGAGTGAAAAGCAGCTTGTCCACCCTTCCCAATAGGCCAGGCTGGGGTTGTTTTAGCCTGTTTAAATCTCTCCCCTATTTATATGCTAATGTTCTGCTATCAGCAGAAAAGTATAAACAGTGTTGTTTACAGCTCCCTATAGTCTCCGAGCACCAAGCTGCCAGGAGAATACTGTGTACTGGGCAAAGAGATGTATTTATTGACAATAAAAATGGCCACTTCTAAGACTATGAGAAACAAAACTGAACTGTAGAAATGCAGTGTCAGACAACAATATACCCATACAAAACAGGGCTGGCAAAAAGCCATTAGCCAGTGGATCAGTCTTGGGCCCTGGGGAGCAACAAGATTTTGTATTTAACAGGGAGAGATCTGGGGAGACCTTCAGCATAGAGACCTCTGAGAAAAGTGAGCATCAAGTTCCTTGGCAAGGCAGCTTACATGCTCCATTTGCTATTATTGCAGATTTCTGTTAGTGAATAATGGTTCATAGCTTGGCTCTTAGCTCTCCTGGATCCTGAAATGAATTAAACTCTCCTAAGAAAAACAGCACAGTCTAACGGAGCAAGCACAGGAATTCATAAGTTCAGATCTCTGCTCTCCATCTTGCCATGTGACTCTCTTCACCAGTAAAGCATTAGGTTTTAAAAATAACAGTAACAGCAAGACCAGGCAGCAGTGAGGATGTTCATCAAAGATGTTTGTGCAACTGTCAAGCTCTCTGAAGACACTAAGGCACAGAGCCCTAGTCTCTGTGTCATCTTTACATAAGTTGACAAAATGTTGACTACTGCAATGGCACTCGCTGTTCAAAATGGGAAATACCTGCTCACATCAGCAATGCCTTATCTTCCGGTAAATAAATACTGAAAAGCCTTAAAGAATCCCTGTCTGTCTACCATAGTGCCTACTGTATGCACTTCTCTCACAAATGCAGGTACTGACAAAAGATGCTGGACCACCTGACCCAGCAATCCTTACAGTATGGTTTTCTACTCAAAGCCAGAAAAAGGCTGGGACAAAGTTTAACTGATATTCTCCCACTGTATATATGTTTCAGCTCTCATTAGGTAAGATTCATCACTGAATGAATCATTTCAGGATGGAAAATGCAGGGGACTTCAGTGGAGGCTGAACCCTCTCGTGAGTCCAGGCCACTCAGGCCAGCTGAGCCACATCTGATGCCTGCACTGAGAATACCACACTCTGCTCTCTCTGGAGCAGGACTCCAGTGGCCAGATGACCAGTCCAGCTTGTCCTCAGTGATCCAAAGCCACACCACACCCACCAGCACTGCTGCACTCTTGCTCGACAGTCTCAGACAAGGTGCCAAGAAAGGACTGAGTCTTCCCCTAGCCCCCACAGCCCTGCAAAACCAGGGCACCAGGGTAGGACAATGTGAACGTGCTTGGCTGTTACTGGAGAACTAGACATATACTGTAAATAAAAGGAACTAATCTACACAGCAACTTTATATCAGCACTAAATTCATGAAAGGGTAAAATGCCAAGAAGACCACTTGCAATAACATTGTGCCTTGTCAGAGCAGCACACTCACGAAAAGAGTTTGAGGTGGTGAACAATGAGAGCATTATATTGGCAAAGATGTGCTTTTCTTCCAGTGGGAATTCAGTTGCTAAGTAAGTGCATCAAGAGGATTTACAGCAACCCTTTGCTGCAGTAACTAGACATAGGCCTGCATGAAAATCCCACATTTGGCTGTGGCACACTGGCTAAGACTACTCTGTCTCCCACTAGTAGCATGTTCCCAAAGAAAGAAACAGCTTATTTCTGCTACTACAGCATGTCTGAAATCAAGTAGCAGTAGTAGTCTGGTGGTGCCATGCTAAATTTTCCAATGCAGAAAGTTTCTCTGTCTCCCGAGTTAAACTAATCTGCATGTGGTCTTGCACTTATTATTTACATCATCTTTTTAAGAAACTTCATTTAGCCAGTTTTGAGCTTTGAATTTTTGCTGTACAGTGTAAAAGGGTTAAGTCTACCCAGGCTGCACCAGGTGCCCTGCACACATTACACCACGTATTTTGTGGGATTACAAGTGCTTATCAACAGTGCAAATAAACCAGCCCAGTGCTTTTATTCTACTCAAGACTGTCTGAAACTTGTTCCTTTCTAATAACTGTCAGCTAAACCACTAAGCCAGGTGGGGACGATGCTTGTTGGAGCCGTTTTGAACTCTAGCAGCAGTTTCTAAATCTCCTTCCATTACTTATTATTAATTACTATTTGTTAAGCACCAGCAGTAGGAGACAAATAAAGGCAGCTCTGTAGCAAAGAGTTAACCCTTAAGCACAAAGCATATTGATTAAGACCACACCATGAACAGTGAGACACATGTTGAATCTGAAGCCAGGAGCTGGGATTCTATTGTTTGTATGTATCTGCAAGAGAATGAAAAAACAAATTTTTTTAAGGGTAGGTGGGTGTTTTGGTCAAAGAAAAAGCCAGCACACCTAAAACTATGAGAGAGAGCCGTAGATGTACTTCTTAGAGATGTATCTACAGAAATACTAATAAAGAAAAGGCTAGAATGTAGTCTTACATAATTCATTGCTGCTGGGACACAGGCCGGGAGAGAAGAATGGAAAAAACAGTCCATAAAGATGCCAATAGTTTCTAAGCAGAAACATCTGTTGAAGTCTTAAAAACGGTCAGGCCTGCAGCAAGCTCAGCAACAGGAAAGCCTGCAGTTGATCACTCCTACCCTCATCAGCCCCATGAGCTCTTACCCCTGGGATTCTTGTGGAGCTTGGAAGATAACTGACACCATGAATCAAACACAGCTCCTTTCTTAAAGGGAAAAAGCAGAGGAACAGAGAGCCAGGATAAGTGTCTGGGGAAGACAAATCATTATTTGGAATGGACGTATTCAGGAAGAGTTACAAAAGAGTAAGGGAACATGCAAAGGGAGACCCAGTGGCTTATCCACTTTGTCCCAAGGGAGCCCATACGCTGAATTTCCATTGCACAGTCCAGTCTAATTTTAAATGTCTCAAGCAAAAGGCCTTACTCCCCTCAGGAGGCTATTGCAAAATCTCACAAATCATCCTTGCCTTTTACATGACTGTCTCTTCCTTTGTGATACTTCACTTAATTTTGTTTTCTCTTGATATTCAACAGTGCCCCTAGACACATCAGTTCCAAACAGCAATTTCTTCTTCCTGAAAACATTTGTTCCCCTCTGCTGTCTTCCCCCAATGAAGGAGTTTTCTTAAAAATATCTGTGGAGGTTTTACTTTGTTCATCTCTGTCAGCAGGAAGAGGGCATGGTTCTGCTGGATCTTACAAGGATCAATGACTGCCGGGGGCCTCAGCTGTTGTATTACAAGAGAAGCATAAATTGGCAAAAGTTCTTCTAAAGCAGGGCTTGGAACCTTCCCTTCCCCATCTCCAATGCTTTCAAGTGCCAATTTTGACTAATTGTTCACGTTAAAGTTTCTTAAGTATGTAAACCTTTATCCACCAAGAAAGCCAAACTTCAGTCAATGACAATAAAAATTTTAACTACTAGTCCATGGGTGGAGATTCCATTTTTGTTCCAAATCCAAAACTTTAGCAGCCTGCATTATCCATGGGAATGGGCAGCAACCTAGCACTGAATTTCTTGGTTTATGAAGGATTCTATTTTAGAGTTAGTGGTGACTGAAATACCATGAGACTGTATTTCATTTTTCAAAAAGGGTAATATTTGAGTGCTTGGGACTTCAAAAGTATTTACCCTGCTTTTTTGAAAATCTAAGCAAAATCCTGCCCCTCCCTTAAACTAATCACTCACATTTTCCTAGCAATAGTTCTTCTATATAAAGTTAGACTTAAGGGTCAACATATGGCTTATATTGGAACTCTTGCTGTGAAATTATCCATGCAGACCACAACCAGCACCTTTGTAACAATAACAGAAGTGAGCAGACTAGTGGTTAAAGTGATCAGATGTTCAAAAACAAACACTGCAGTTTTGAGTATTCATTAGTTTTCAGATTCTGACCTGCTCTAGTCTGCACTCCAAAATGACATGTAGTGATTTGCTTCCTGGTGCAAACGCTCCCAGCCCTCAGCACTGAACATCAAAGAAACCTTGCTTCTTGAGTGGACCTCTTCCAGCCTGCCCGGCTCCCTGCTCTTCTTCCCCACCTTTTCCTTTTTTTCATTAGACGAATGACTTTGAACAGGAAACTATGGCACTATCTGAAGCTCCAAGGATCCACTTCTCAATCTTTGTGAGATCTTCTCCACCTTCATATTTGACTTCTGGCCATCTCTATACACACTGTAACAGGGAAGGACACCTTGATAGTGAACTTGGTCATGTGGGAAACCTTATAGCAGCCTTCCGGTGCCTGAAGGGGCCTACAAGATAGATGGAGAGGGACTTTATACAAGGGCATGTAGTGATAAGACAAGGGGTAATGGCTTTAAGCTGAAAGAGGAGAGATTTAGATGAGATAACAGGAAAAAACTCTTCACTACAAGTGTGGTGAGACACTGGCACAGGTGCCCAGAGAAGCTGTGGATGCCCTATTTTTGGCAGTTTTCAAGGCTGGAAGGGGCTTTGAGCAACCTGGTCTAGTGAAGGTATCCCTGCCTGTGGCGGGGGGGTAGAACTAGATAATCTTCTAACCCAAACACAAGTCTATGCTTCTAGCTGTGGAATCAGTTGTCCTTTCTTAACACTGATGGTGGTACAAATATCATTACTAGAAGTAGTGGTACTAGACTTAGCTTTTACATGTCACGCAGTGCAAAATGACTGACCAAAAGGCCTTATCAGTAGCTTGGTTTTCCTTTCAGGTGTGGAGCGAAGTTTTCACATCACATGTGAGGCACTGGATGATTTCTAGGACTGAGAAACACAGGAAAGCTTAGGAAGCTTCTTGCATCCCACTATTCCCCCTGCAGATTTCTAACCAATCATCTCAACCAGCTGCCTATATACAATCTGGGCTCAAGAAACCCCAATTCCCTGCATGTCCTCTGGCAGCACACAAGAAGGGAATGGTCTCCAACAATGCAGGAGTAAAGGGAACTTTTAACTCAATGTAAAGCCTCTTAAAAAATGAGCTGAGGTTCCTCTGAGACTTCATTAAATCTGCCAGTCTGTGAAATACTGCCCAGTGGATCAAAGACACAATGCACCCTTTCTTAGCTTGTGCTGAGCTCTTCATGGATCTCCAAAGGGCTGCAAGGCCACAGTATCTCATTAGGTCAGTCGTTAAATAGAAGGAACCCAAAACCTCACCAGGGACCAAGAGTCAGGTTGGGACTCTGCCACCCCTTCAGGAGCACAAAATCTGAACCTTTTAATTCATCTTCACTCCCTTCTCCCCCCAGTACCCTGAGAACCGCTCACTGCTGAGGATGTATAAAACCCTGCCACAACAACTACTAAAAAGGGCAGCTCCATGCTGGCATTGATCCTGCCTTCATCTCACTGCAGTCATTGTCTGAGAGAACAGAGGCAGGATTAGAAGGGGGTTTAGAGTGCAACCAGGCAGTAAGATTAATAACTGCTCTTAGCTTCATTCATGATCAATTGAGTGCGTGTGAATCTGCAGAGGACCTTCTCCAAACAATCAGTAGGGATAGTAGTGGCAGTTGTGGAATCAGAAATTCAGCAAAACAAATTTCAGTCACACAGCATTTCTTGTAGGGAAAAAGTAAACGTTTTGCTATCTCTTGATGAGCAAATATCACTCTGCTTGCGTAGATCTGCTAGTACTCACCCCCAAATCCTATCTTACTCCCTAGAAAGTCCGCTGACTCCAGTGGGTGCTCAGGCAAGCTTTATATGAAGGAAAGCTTGCTATCAGGAATGCTTTCAGTTGCACACTTGAAATGTGTCAGCTACTTTTTAAACAAATCAAACACCTTGAAGCCTACAGGATGTGTTTCACCAGATTTATCCCAACTTTATCTCCACAGGTAAATGTAGATAAATCACACAGTCTGTCTCCTTCTTCCTGTGGGTGTAGCACGTCCTTTATCAGTTCTTGGATATGTGAATACAAGATATAGTACGCACAGAGGTTACAGAGGTGACCATCAAATGGGTTTGCTATTGACCAGCATGTTCGTAAGATCTGACTGGCCAAAATTCAGTAGTTGCCAGTGCAGAAGTGAAAAATGCAGATGCATGTGGATGAAAACTGGCCATGTTTTACATTCATCACCCAATTCTGCTAATATCACAAAACAAAGTATTTTCTGTAGCCCTCTGATTACTCACAAAGATGTGCAGTTCAAGGAGTGATTCCAGTGGGCATGCACATGCAAGGTTTTTGGGACACCACTTTGGTGGGAGCAAAACCATGTGGGAAAGGCACACGCTGGGTTTTGATTTCAGAGCACAGAACATCAGATGATGTTAACTTCCAGAGATGCATCTGTATTTTGCATCTGTACCTCACTTTTTATTCTAGAAGATATCAAAGTGAAGAAGGACAAGTACACAAAGGAATGCTTACATCTATAACTGAAATGGAGCCAGGGGCAGCAGTTGGCCATCCTGGACAGTACTAACATAACAGCTTAGGAAAAAGGTGAAGAAGAAGTTTCGCTTTATATTGGTCAACAGTACCTTGCAGGCATATCTGTACAGCCTTGGAATGCCTGGAGCCAGGCTTCAAAAATGTGGAGCCCTCCAGACATTTTGCTTGGCCTGACAGTGGACAGGATAAAGTTGCTTTGGTATTATCACACTCCCTAAAGTGTCCTGTAACATATCCAGCAGGACCAGAATTCTTACTTCAACTCATGGAGTGTTACCTGAAAAGCAGTGCCATAGACTGTGCACAGCAGCTGGCTGTATTCACAAGCATTTAGAAATTTGCCATCCCTATTTAATTGAAACAGCAGGAGAATTTATAGAAGGAAAATTGAATTCCCCTAACTGATAATTGAAAGATTAACTTCTGGAGGGAACGCCTTGAGATTTTTAATGATCACACACAATCAGGACTGTGGTTTAATATCCATGTAACACTGACTAAAACAATGCTTAAGGTAGAAAAAAGAAAAGGGAAAAAAAAGAACATATGGGCCTCTGCCATCTGAAATAGGGTTTAAAGAGGTTGCTACAGCAGCCCCACAAATCTGACTGCTTGAGGAATTTCTTATTGATTAAGAATTCATACTGGCATCAGTGAGAAAGAGTCCAGGAAAAACAGAGCCGTTCCACTGTGTTTTAAGACAAAACAAAACAAAATATCCCACAAAATTCCCACAGGCTCTTATTTTCATTAAGCCAAGTACCACTGGCTTCTGCAAACCTCAACCAAGATTGTTAATGGTCAAACTTCGCCTACCTTTATGGGACCACCATATGAGACTCGCATTCACTCTTTACAGCAATTTTAAACTCTGTTTCCAATTCATGCTAACCTCTTCATTCCCCAAAAGCATTCATGAAAAATAAACACTGGCATTAAAGGGATACTATAGCCCTTCACATCCATTGTGATATACTGGGGCAAGGGATGAGGGAAACTTGAAAGTGAGCAGTGCAGTGAGGCGCTGCTTCTGCACATTCCCCTGTGCAATCCAAAGGCCCAAGGTAGCTCTGTAAACTCAAAGTGTTGGTTTTTCATGCCAGGGCTATATGACTCGATTGGATTAGATGTTGCTAAATGATGCCCTTTTGCCAGTTTTAGCCAAAAACTGGCCATATAAAAATCCTTTTTTTTTTTTTTTTGGTATAAAAGGACTTTGCTTTATGATTGAGGCACAATAAAAGCAATAAGGGGAATATGGAGCAAGCAGCAAAACATCAGTCTTCAGGGCTGTCATATCAACATTAAATTCACTTAAAATAACAATTGAGAGACAGATGGCAAGATATCTAAGAATGCTGGTACTTCTGAGAAGGGGAGCAAGGCATGGGTCATGTGCAAAAATAGCAGAAACCCTGTCTGTAACTTCAGCAATGTTCAATTTCTGTATTTAAAAGGGTCCTCGGAGGCTGCAGCTTTCACGCACATATCCCGCCTTTCACCGGGAGCATGGGAAAATAAGCTCATTGTGTCGGAAGGCCTTGAAAGGGAAAGCAGGCTTGCAGCAGGACGGGAGGAGGGGAAGAGCTAGAGCCCAGCTTGAAAACGCATGGGGAGAAATTGAAAACAAACACACCTACCCCCAACATGCACATACACACACATGCAAGCCCTAAACTCTGACTGAACTCCGAAATCAGAGACAGAGCGGGGCTGGGAGACACTGCTCACTTCTTTTTTATTCTTTTTTTCAAGTTTGCTGTTTTGTTTTCAATTACCTCCTCCTTTATAAGAAGGCAAAGCAAATCAGCAGTCATGTGTGTGCATGTGCGTGTGCATGTGCGTGTGTGTGTGTGTCTCCCAGGCAGCTCAGGAAGGGTGAGTTGTCAAAACCCCAGCCCCGCATCTGGCTTTCCTGTTCCTGGTGAGGATTTTACAAATATTTGGGAGGTTGCATGGGGCAGGGGGGTGGGAGGGATGCAGGAGGGAGGCTAGATAACTTTTGGGCCCACACAGCACAGGAGTCTTGAAAGTCTGCTTTTCATTAGCATTGCCTAGCAACCAACTCATCTGCTGCAAATCTCATCACGCCCCAGCAAAGCATCCACGGCATGCTAATCTTTTCATTTAATAGAAAAGCTGCTGTAATCTTTCTTCCTTTTCCTTTCTAAAAGAGCAGGCAATAATAATAATAACAACGATAAAAAAAGAATCCGGCCCTGCTCCTCCTGCGGCCCTGCACATCCCTCCCCCCCAGTCCTCTCGTTGATCCAACACTTTGCTGAGTTCCCATGGATGACCTACATGTGTGTTCTGGCTGATAAGTCCCAGCTGCAAAGGCAAGCTTGGGTTGGTTTTTGCTTTTTGTGCTGTGCGTGCTGGGAAGGGAGGGAGGCGAGGGGGAGGATTTTTCTGGCTGCATGCTGGGAGAGGAAGGAGGCAGGCAGGGCTACAGTGCTCAGAGCCCAAATGGCTTAACTGAAACCTCTGGCTTCAGAGACTGCAACTGAAGCCTCCCCAGCAGACAGGAGAGAACTGGTTTGTTCTGGTGTTTGTGCATGCATGCATGTGCATGTTTCTGTGTGTGTGCACAAGTTCAAGCTCTTGCTGTATCTGAAGAAGAGCGAGCCTTGCTTTGTTGCTGATGAATTCCATGTCCAGCCAGCTGCAAAACAAGCTGTGCTCTGGAATCTCCCCAGGCTTTGCCCATCCTTTCACTCTGAAAATATCACGCCTAAGGGTAGGGGAAGTGGTTTGGACAAAATAAGACTTGACCGGAGCATCTGCCCACAACTGAAACCAAATGTCTGACTCCCTGAATTTTTGGCTTTTGATAAAGCTCAGATAATTTCTCTTGCCACCTGCCCATCTTCAAGCATGTCTGCACTTTACAGTTCCACATGGAAACACTAATCTATCATGAAACAGGCCGTGCATGCAGCTTCTGAGCTGGTGAGAAACAGGAACCTGAAAACCTGCAGAAAAGCACATTTTCAGATATCCGGACCCATTTTTACAGACACACATCCCAACAAGCAAGGTCTGCGCTACCTTGGCCTTTGCTCTTTCCTCAGACTCTTTTCCCTCTTTCTAGCCCCCATGTTTCTTCTGCCTTTTTCATAGTTAGTTCTACTGAGGATGTCTTCTCCTCCCCACTCAAAAAGAAGTCAACTCCTCCATTGGGGGCTTTCACACTCTGCTTAACACCATCTCCTATTTCCTGCTCCTTGAACCTGTGAACCTTGAACACAGTATACCTCACTCCTACCCACACGTGATGATTAAAAGCAGACTCCTTTACGAAGATGTTTCCTTTTCCCCTCTCCAGCATAATGCTGGAAGCATTCCCAGTAGTGAGGTGCTATAAAGATGACTGCAAGATCACAAGGCCATAAAGCAACATTATCATACCTAAGGAAATGACAATGGGGCCATTGTGCAACAGATTGGGTAGAGAGATGAATTTCCGAAGAAATCTAGATTAAAACTGGAGCAATATAAAGGCTGGGAAGCACTAAATGCTATGCAAAGTTGGAAGGATACTGCAATTGTAGGAGATGTTTCAGTGTCACACTGCTTTGCATTCTTAAGCAATACCATGGTCAGGAATTCATTTTCAGGCTTACCCCGACAAAGTCCTAGTGGATAGCCCCAGTAACAACACTTTTGACAGCCCAGCTGAAAGAATGGCTATAGGGCCAGGGAAAAGGACTCCAAGGAAGTTCAACCAATCTCAGCTACAACCTCTGGCAACCACTTCAAAGGTTTCATGGAGCAGAGTACCCACAAGCAGACGAAATGAGATCCTTCATGCACCATTTACTTCACTTGACAGGGAAGAACTGCCAGGTTTTGAAAAAAACATCCACCTCCTCTCTCTTCTAAACAGCTTCAGTGCCACCAGCTTCGGCACTCTGTGCTACAAATGCTTTCAGAGTCATCAATCAGGTGAAAACCCCATTCCCTCTGCACACACTGGGCTTGAAACCATTATGGGCTGGCTCTGCTCCCATAGCCAGCTGGAGACAGAGGTGCTTCAAATGCATTCAACGGGAAAGGAAATACAAACCCCACCTTTGCTGGTTTTTAATTAAAATAAAAATCTCAAGCCTCATTGGTTCTCAGGAAAACACAGAACTGGCTCATGTTTAAAGTGACAGTGTGGAAATAAAATTAGTATTTTAACAAATTCCCTTCCCTATGTTGCTGAGAGCTCTAACCAAAGGGCTGTTCACCATGAAAACAAGACTTCCTGGAGACTGGAAGGCAGGTATTTTGGACTCAGAAGAAGACTGAATTCAGCTACGATCTGCCCCCTTTTGCAAGGAACTTGCACCTATCTTTTCACAGACCAGCATTTCTTTGAAATCAGTTTTAGGCCATTCCAGGGACAGTCAGCTCTGTTAGACTGGATCAGAAGTAACAGCAAGGCAATTGCGCCAGATGGCAGAGACCAGCAAGCGAGGAACTGAAGGCCACTTACCCACATGGCAGATCATTTGCTGTGAACTACCATCACTGTAGAGATAGAAAGGATATATCCTCATGAGGGGAAAATATACTGGAATGGAGACAAGAGTCCTTAGTTGGAGTGCAAACTGTGATTAACATAATTTTCCTGTAGTGTCCCAGAGAATAGGAATTAAATACATGACAAATCTCAGTCCTCTGTAGTCCCTGGTGAACTCCTATGCAAGTTTCAAATACCCTAGCTAAACTGCATTCTCATTAGCAGAATGAGCTGAGAAGCCAAAACCTGAATGAATATCCCTGAGGCCTTCAGAAAATGGGAAAGGACTTTCCCATCTTTAAGGCTGTAAAGCATACTGCTTTTCACTTTTGCCAACATAAAGGTAAGGAAATGTAACTGCAAGCTCCTCTTGTTAACATCAAATTCAAGTCTATAGATAAAGGTTCCTCACAGCCTCTACTGGAGAAAAAATTCTTAATCAAAGAGCGGTACCTAATTATCTGTAATGATCCATGCTTGGGAAAGGCTCAGGGCTAAGCAAACAATAGATCCTTACAGGCATTAAACTTTCTTCCCCCTAGCAAGTTGTAACAGCTTCTCTGTAAGATTTATTCTTGTTTGATAGTTTTCACGATCTTATAGCATTAGTAAAATGCCAGCTCCCAGTGAACAGTGCGTAGAAGACATTCACAGTACTGGACAAGGCTGAGAAATGACAGCTGTCATGATGTTCTGCAGTTCAAAGAGAGGAAAGTTTGTCACATTGGCAGAGTATTAGCTGAGGGAAAGAAAAATGTGTGAAGGCAGTTAAATAAGGTTACACAGGTGCTGCTACTTCAGACTGTGGAAAAAAATAAATTATAATACATGTGAAAGAAAATAATCTCTGTAACATTTGAGTCTTCTTACTGCAAGGATAAAACCACAAGCCTGCTTTAAGAGTGCTGCCCTCCTTTAACCAGCCAAACATCACACTGACATTCTTTAGTCACTTGTGGTTTGGAGAGACAGCCATATGCAACCTCAGGTCTACGCACTTCTTAGAACTAGAAAATATTTGTGTATGTTCTGGTAAACTCTGAGATGCAATCAAGCAAAAAAAGCCCTTACATGCTAATAGATCTCCCTCTCATGATAAGTTCTGTAGTCTCCTAAGATGATTTTATCATTTTAGGCCGCTCATTAACCCTCACAAATCAAGAGATAATTCCCAGTTCTAGGGGAAAGATGAGAAAGATTTAAATGCTGCCAGTATCAAAACAGAACATTTCAGAATTGGCAGCATTTGAAGCAAATTCTGTGATTGCTAGAGATAGTGAAACTCAAATTACACACGAGTACTCCAAAAGTTTAAAGGAATTTAAAGACAGAAATAAATGTAGTTATTACCAGTAAAAAGAGGTCCTTGCCATGAATTCATTTGTACTGAAGAAGTAGATTTTACCAAAAGGATCTTTAAAATCAAATTGTTATTTAGATAGAATTCTTGCCTTACAGTTCACCAAAGTCCCTCTTTCTCTGGATTGAACCACTGAACTGCTTTTTGCAGAGGATTCATAAATGAGATACCCTTAATGTTTCCACAGAATGGGCCCATCAGTGCAAAGACATCAGGATTTGGACTTTTTGCCATGTTTGATGCATTTTTGCAAAATTTACTGAGTTCCACTTGTATTAGATGGAAAATCCTAGAGTCAAAATGCCAGGTTTTGGTTTAGAGTTGTCAAAAACCTATTAATTTAAAATGAAAAACTGCATTACCCCCAACATTCCATCACTGAAAAATGCTGGTATTTTGGGGGTTTGGATGGCTTTAGAGCTAAGATGCACACTTCTAACTGGGAGCACAAATAGGAACCACACTGCTCTTTCTGAAGGCAAGAAGGGAATGAAGCAAGTATCTTGTCAGCCAATTGCTACGTAACAGTGAAATACTGAGATTCAAAAACCTCAGCATATGTTTAAGGCCTGGAGATGAGTTCCTTTAAGCTATATGTTCCTATGGGGATCTTCTCAGTGCACCCCAATCTTAAAGCTTATTGTGGGTGTCACTCCCACATTCTTTTGCTTCAGCAGTTTCCCAGCCCATCACTGTTGTGGTTCTACTTGCTACTTCCCATTCCTGCTCCTTCAAGATGCCTAGAGGAGTACTGTGAACCAAGGCACATGCAGCTTAACTTCCCATTCCCTGGTACTGCCTTCCAGTGACCCAACAGTTCCTAAAGGTTAGAAAAAGGAATTTTAAAAGAAAGTAGACTCAACTTTGTGCTGGAGCATGCTCACAGTATCAATGTCTGCATAAGTTTTCAAGTGAAAATAAAAATCCTTCCCCTTTTTTTAATCCTAACATCCCATTCATCTATCAGTCATGTGCAATTTGTACTCAAAAAATGGAGGCCATAGAGCTTCTTAACTAAAGAAGAGCTGCTTTCAATCACTGGCAAGACAACCACTTTTTTCCTAACTCAATACAAACTTTTGGAAGAAACTTTCCACTAAAACCACTCAGAAAGCAGTCCCTTATATAAGCATTTTTGACTCAAATACAGTGGTAAATTATAATTAGATGAAACCAAGATTTTATAATGGAAAGTATAAGACAACTGCTGACTAGCTCTGCCTGTCCATCAGCAAGAAGTTGACAGCAATTCCAAATGCCTAAATGATCAAACACATCCAAAAGACCCTTAAAGTCCCTAGCAGCTCAGTTAGGTGACTTCAACATACCCAAATGCTCCCTGCTCCCTGGTTAACAGGGGCAATTATCTGCACTGGTCTTAACCTGTCAGCTTCCTCTGGAAGTCACTGCCTGGGCTTTCAGGTGCCTAAATGCCATTGTTGTAGATGCTTTCTGGTATTGCAGGTGTAGTGATACATGCTTTTGTGCTTACAAACACAGCCACCCACTAACTCCTTATCACCCTCCTTTTGCCAGGGATTACTCAAAAACAAACCAAGATTGCCCGATCAAAGCTCTCTCATTCTGTTTTGCCTGCAAATCAGATTAGTGTTGCTAAAATGCCCTAAGGATGCTGGGATCAGGAGCTCTCTAACTATAAAAAGCCACACATGATGGATGAACAGCAGCACAAGCTTCCCAACTGTTTGCCAGTGCACAGACACTGAATCAGGCAGAGGAAGGCTAAGGACAGGAATGCTGCTGGGACTATGACCATTCAGTTTGGGATCTCTCTGCTGACACCAGTGACAAAGCTTCCAGGCCTGATCGTGGTCTTTCCTAATTAACCCCAAGGAGTCTTACCAGAAAGACTAAAGATGAGAAACAGGAGTAAAGTTCTAAGGTCTTCTCTTGTATGTCAACATGGAGTGAGGATCCCTCATGTAGAAGCAATCAAGGCAATCAACAGCTCTCTGCTGGGAGGGGAAAGAAATGGACTACAGAAAACAGAGCTCTAAACCCTGCTCTTGCAATACAGTCCTGAAAGGCAAATGCCTTCAGATTTTTAGTTTACTGTTATTAACTGCTGAAGAAAAGTAGCCCAGTCTTACAGAGCAAAATGCCTAATACAAGCCTGAAAGCTTGTACTATCCCACTGAAATTGAACTGTTCAGCCTATTCAGCAATTAACTTAGGACACTCTTTAAAGTGGTTTCAAGAATGTATACTGCTTCCCCTTTACAGAAGGTCCTAGCTGCACGGAGAATTGCATTTGTGAGTTAGCTATGAAACACAGGCCACCAAATTCAGAAACTGTCCTGGAAACTGCACCAGCCAGCACTCCCTTATGTAAAGGGGAAAGCTTAGAGGAACTGATGGATGACTATCTAAAGATGCAGTTCCATGGCACCTTCACCCAGTCTCAGCTGAGTGGCCTAAAAAAAATCCCCCAGGATTGTTTTTCAGCCAGTTTAAGCCAGTTCATGCAACTGTTCTGGTCAGGAAAGTGCCAGTGCCAGTGCAAGAGAAGAAGCAGGGAACACACAGCTGGGAGCTGAATGAGTAGAAGCACAGCAGTCTGAGCAATTTAAACTGCTATGGAGCAGCACCCTGGGGAAATGCAGAAACCAACTATTTAATCCACTTTTCAGTTTCTACTGAATGCAGCCCATAAGCATGTTTGCTCCTTCATGCTAAAGTGCTTTTTCAGATATTTATAAAAGAACTTCCCTGGTCAAGACAGAGGCAAGTGGACACTGCCTCACTTCCACTGAAGGCAACGGAAAGAAAACAGGCTGGTTTTGATCAGCAGTGGCAAACAAAGCAAAACAAAACAAAGACTGAAACTGAAAGGTAGCTGTGCAAAAAGCATTCCAGTTAGAATTATAGACAGTAACCCACTCTGAAGAGAAATTTCAAGTGGAGACCCTTGGTATTGGGAACTGAAACCTGCTCTCCTGAATATTCCACACTAACTGTGAAATGGAAATGATTTACAGTAGACAAATCTCTTGACCTGTGATGGATTAATATTGGCACAGTAGGGGATAGAAGTTGATGCACCTTGACTTGTAAATTAAATCAATTCTGGATTTGTTTGTAAGGGGTAAAGTGTGAATAAACTGGTTGAAGGGAACCTAGCATGTGTTCAAGTTAAGCAATGGGCAGATGCTCACTCTGCAACAGCTGTCCAAGGCTGAGATACTGCTGCCCTCCAGCTGCCCCCAACTGCCACCCTGCTCAGGGCTGCTGTCCGCCCTGCAGAGCTGCCACTGTGAGTACTCCCTAATACATTTCAGGCAGGACTTGTCACATCAGTTTAAACCAGTGGTTTGAGCTAATGTGCCTTTACCATCCACCACTAAACATACTGGGGAGTGCACACACAAACCCCACCCATGACTGAGTGGTTCGAAGTGGCTGACAGAGGACTGTGGTAAGTAACTGAGCTCAGTGATGTCTTCCAGCTGGGCCCAGAGGAAGGGGGCTGTCCATAGGTTTTTACTTTGTTCTTGTTTATGTAGGAAAATTACACTGATTTAAGTAGATGTACAGTTTATATCTAATTTACTTAAACTATTGCAAACCCTTGTGTAAACACTTACTAAAATGTAGCTTAAACAGAGGAGGAACACGGGTGTGGCATGAGCTTCAGTAAATCTGTTAAACTCATTTAAATTAAACTGGTGGGATTTCCATGTGTTAACAAATCCTTTTTAACTCCAGGAGGGCAAATTCTCCCATTATGTCCATACTCACGCAGGAGTAAACATGTACACAGTAGGACTAAATCACTTCAAAATTTGGCTCTGCACTAAACCCAGACCAAGTTTTTAACTGCAACTGATCCAAAGCAGCAAATCACAGCAAACCTTGTATTCCTTTACTATTACTCCCAGGGCAAACACACCACCTGAAATATGAGGAATTAGAAGCTTTCCACGCTCATGATCCCTGTACCTATTTTCCTATTTTCCTCAGGCCTTAGAAAGAAATGTGAAAGAACCATGGTCTCCCAGTACTTCAAAGGGTAGATGTAAATCTCAATATCCTGCCTGTCCCAAAGAATGGAGCAGAGCTGGCTTTGGTTATGGGGGAGGAGAAAGGAAGCCTGAATACAACCAGCACATACAGTAGGTCTAATTCTTGTCCTATCAGCCTTGACGCAATGTGTCCTTTTCCTTCAACTACTTTAGATAAACAGGAAAGGAAAAGAAAAAAAAATCAGTGCTGGAAAAAATACAAGCAAGTTCAAAAAGAAAACGTTACTGTCAAGTGTTCTAGTGGCGATTTCAAATGATAGTGAGTACAGTATGTCATATGAAAAACATAGCTATTGCTATGATAGCCGATCATACCCCAACTAGAAAAAAAAGAGACTTAAATAGATAAAGATCATGCTACAAGAAGAATAGCTAGTGATTCAAAGCATTAAGTCTTTGCAAACAGCTTATGAGAAACAAAGCCTGCAAAGTGGTAGTATTCTTGCACCCATTTTTCTGACAGGGAAGGTACTTTACAGATAGTTAAAGTGGTTTGCTGTGGTTTGCAAACAATCCCTGAGTGTACCTAAGCTACTGCCTAGGGTAGTCTTGAATTGCATTACCTTCCTCTAACCATTAAACCATTCCAAGAAGTATTCTTTCATTAATGGCTTAGTACACAAAAGCAGGTGAAAACTGGTTACACGGTAGGAATAATCTGTTTTGGCACTCAATAGCACTTGCAGAAGCCAAGTCAACCTTCTGGTGTGAATGTAGGAGAGTTAATACCACTGAAAGGGTTCATTCTACAGCTGAAGACTATAAAACACACCCTTTCAAAATTATATTTGTACTTCTGGTGCAGAAATCCCTAATGAAAATAGACAAAGGTTATGACAGCAAACTCTCTCAGCTGATAAATTTAGTATTTATAAATTTTGTTTATAAATCAATTGGACACAGGAAGCCGAATCATTAATGAAGGCTATAGCTCCATATAAATCAGTGCAACTTAGTGATACGATGAGAAAATTTTATTCAATCAATCCAATCTTTTACCTGTGGGCTTTTACCATTTGTAGCATGGACATGAGGGGATCTGGAGACACATTCATCCATTTAGTTAATTTAACAGCTCTCTTTTACACCATGCAGTATGATGCACTGTCACAAATTAGCAGAAATATGGAAACTGATATCTTCCAAACATACTGCAGATGCTAATTGTCCCACACATTTTCACAAAGTACTTTAATATTATTACCCACTAGCTGAAAGTGTTTCCCTATGTTATCCACTGTCACTCAACGAGTCCTGAGCTGAGTGAACATTAGAACTAAGGAACTCCTGGTTTCCACCAGTATCATCTACCCATTAGAATGTGCTGCTTGTTCTCATTCTAGGGGAGTTAACTGTGAGTAGGAATAGATTGCTATTTTAATCTGAGTTATCCATTAAAACCTCCTTTATTCAGTGAACTGTACTGAATGGGCTTTCATTCAAATTCTTAGAGAAATACTCTCCTTTGACCCCATTCTAGTTCTTCTACAGAAGGGACTGTAACTCATCATTGAAGCAAGGAGAAGAAAGATCCCCTGGGAGACATCCTGGAGGATGTAGAGTTGCTGATGTAGAGTACGGCCTGGTCAGGTGACGCGGTCCCAGTTCTCCACTCATGCAGTCCCTCCATTCCCAGTGCTGCTGTACTTGCCTCAAGCGTGCTCTGCCATTACCTGGGGTTGGTTCGTTGTCTGTCCGTTCAAAAATCACGAGTCAATCAATACTTTCACCTTCTTTATGCTCCACAGACAGTAGGACTTTTGCTTGACTTCATGGCTCTCTTCATATGGTAGGGCATGCTAGTTCAATTTCTCTACTTGCTGCCTCCTGCTGACATTTTTCTCTTGTACCTCTTCCCCTGCTCCTGCTTTGTTTCCCTTTCTTTTCTTAAACCCAGTTGACAGCACTACCATTTTGGGCTGTGCTCTGTGGCTACAAAAGGTAGTGAACGCCATTCCCAAGAGGAAGCCTCATGCCCTAAAATGCAGGTCAAGTAAGTTAGCACTTCTGTGAACTAAGTATTCTCTTCTTAAGAAAGAGAACTTGTTCACTAAAGAACAAAAGACCAGAAAGGCTTATAACTCCTAACAGAAACCATCTGCTTGAACATAAAGCTGGGAATGTATTGGTATTTTCAATTCAGGCTCAGGAGAGCCAAGAGCCAGAATACCAGCCTGAAGGCTGTTGCTCAGACTTATCTTTCTGTTAATGAAACAGTTTTTGCAAGAGAAGTGTTATCACATCATTGTAAAACCAACAAAATACTTCCAGAAAACCCCAATATACTCTTTTTATGAAGCTGAACATTTTCCCCTCCCACTCCAGACACAGTAAAATGATAGGCTGCAACTCCACACAAACTATTGCTTGCCATTATAAATCAACCAGAGGGAAGAGCAGTGAAGAGTTGATTTTGTAGCTGTTCTTTATTAATAATTTTAAACTGCAGTTATATATTAAAATATCCAACACTGATTTTCTAAACCAAAACCCCACCAAACCCCAAACGTGTGAATTTTGACTATTATGCGAATTTTTTGCTTCTCTCTTGAAAATAACATGACCCATGGCCCATTTTTCAAGCCAGATTTCAGTCCTCTCCAGCCAGCTGTCAGGAAACCACAGAAGGTGCTTGAAAGAGCACAAGAAATGGCTGGTTCTAATCTGAAGAAAAAAAAAAAAGTTGAGGAACAAGGCAGCTACTTGTGGCAGAATGTTATTTTTTCTTCAGTCTCTGCCTGCATATTTTCACAACATGTGTACTCTGTTACCCTGTCACTTCCCTCTTTTCCTTGGGTAAATATCTCTGCTTTGGAATAAAGAAGGCCCAGGGGTGCTACTTGTAAGGACTGCACTCGCCTTGATATGTTGTTTTTGAACTGAGCACATACAATGAACACATTTCAAACTTGGGCTTTTGCCATCATAGATGTTGCTTTTAGTTTAACCTTCTCAGATGATGGGGGAAGGCTGGAGGTAAGGAAGAGGCTGCGCGTGGGGTCATACACTCTATCCTTTACCAGATGTGGGATCTCATGGGAGCCAAGTGTGATAGCCCACACAGACCCTGCATCAAAAGGAGCGTGACCAGCAGGTCCAGGGGGGAGATCCTGCCCCTCTACTCTGCTCTTGTGAGACCTCACTTGGAGTACTGTGTGCAGTTCTGGTGTCCTCAACATAAAAAGGACATGGAACTGTTGGAGTAAGTCCAGAGGAGGGCCACGAGGATGATCAGAGGACTGGAGCACCTCCTGTATGAAGATAGGCTGAGAAAGTTGGGGCTGTTCAGCCTGCAGAAGAGAAGGCTGCGTGGAGACCTCATAGCAGCCTTCCAGTATCTGAAGGGGACCTATAGGGATGCTGGGGAGGGACTCTTCATTAGGGACTGCAGTGATAGGACAAGGGGTAATGGGTTCAAACTTAAACAGGGGAAGTTTAGATTGGATATAAGGAAGAAATTCTTTACTGTGAGGCTGGTGAGGCACTGGAATGGGTTGCCCAGGGAAGTCGTGAATGCTCCATTGCTGGTAGTGTTCAAGGCCAGGTTGGAGTTCAAGGCCAGGTTGGATGGAGTCTTGGGTGACATGGTTTAGTGTGAGGTGTCCCTGCCCATGGCAGGGGGGTTGGAACTAGATGAATCTTAAGGTCCTTTCCAATCCTAACTATTCTATGATTCTATAATGGAGAGAGAGAATGCAAACTGACCCTGTCAAAGTCGCGAGTGTTTAGCAAAATCAAATATAAACCCCAGGGAAAACAATGACTAGGCCATAGTTTTGCCATCAAGCTGCTTAGACGAAAAAAAGGTGGCATGATTAGTACTTCATTTTTTAGAGAAATAATCTGTTTACAAGTTATTTGTGAGCAAGGGAACCAATTCAAAGATTTTTTTCCATCTATGCCCTGTAAATTGCATGCCCTGTTAAATGCAGTGTTTTGTTCATGTGATTTAACCTGCCATTTGCAACCCAAAAGATGGAGTGGACTAGATTAGACATCTGTTTTATAGAAGAATTAGATACATGAATTGGACCTATGAAATTCTGGATTAAACTGGCTCAAATACTAAGCCATGCTCAAATACTAACCCAGCTAAGGACACTGGGTAAGATATGCTTGCCAATGTCATTCTCATGCATCAAATTAGCAGTGCAGCAACAGGTAGGGAAAGGACAGAAGTTGGCAATGGGCTCACCCTCTGAAGTTACGTGCCAGGTTACCTCCAAGTGACATGTGAGTGGAGCCTGAAGCCCTGAAAGCTGCCATGTGTACCAAGCACTGCATTGCTGGGAAGAGCTGCCAGTGGGGCAGAGGGTAACACTTAAGTAAAACAAATTTGCGAATAAAACAAAGTACTGAGAACTTCCTGAAGGGTTCTAGGGAGGTCAGGAATAGTTGAGAATTCTCTGCACTACACAGGATTGAGTCCAGCTCTGCAAAATATTTTTTAACACATATTTTACCTGCATGCGCTTGCTTAAATTGATAATATATCCAGCCTCATTTCATCTCAAACCTGGCAACAAATCACCTCCAGAGTCATACTTAAAAGCTTGGTCCTTACTAATCATCTCTTCCTCCCTCATCTTTCTGATTACCCTAATCCAATTCCCTTCTCCTTTTTCCAAAAATAATACAGCTACTAAGGTATCACCTTCCCCATCATTACACTGTAGGGTTTTCTTTCCCCAGAATGTTCCCTTTTTATTCATTCTTTTCTCCTTGATATGCCTTACATCCTTCGCTAGCCCCACATATCTTTGCCCTCCCTACTTATTCACTTACCATGAGGCTATTCTGTCCTCAGCTCTACGGCTCTGAGGAGTTACCAACCACTTGCACAGAGCACAGCTAAGTTACAAACCTTATGGCTGCACACGAGTACCCTTCCCTTTCTTCTGGCAAATCCCATCCAAAGGACCATTTCTCCCTCAAAACCAGCAAGTAATTTACCAGCACAAAATGGAAAAGATTGAGTATATGATACTTTATTACCTATTTACATCTTATGGGTGTGCTTCCTTAATAACCTTAGTATTAGATAGCTGTAACTTTGATAATCACTAGAGCTCTTTGAAAACTATGTTGTCACACTGTGATGCTCATGTCACACACGTTATGCTCCTTTTCCTAACAGCATACCTCATCTAGAGTGAAAGACAGTCAAGGGAGAAGGTGCTGTTAAACAAATGCTATAAATGGGCATATACTGGAGCAACCACTTAGCATGTTACATGTATAGAGATTGAGCTGGTCCCTTGGATGCTTCTGAGACAAGGGAAATTAGAATAATCTTTATCATCCACTTTTTGCTGTGTAGAGGGACTTAGCAGACATATTCTAAATCTAGTTTTTGTGTATCAAAACAGATACAAAAATAGAAAACTCCGTCACTGTTCAGTTGTTCCAGAAAGCAGTGTTTTTCTTGCTGCTCTCTCAGAAAAGATACAGTAATGAAAATAGCCTGTAGTTGGGAACCTATCAAGCTCTAGGACATTTCACAGCCCAGAACCTTGCAAGTCCAAAATGGCTCCTCAATAGACCATATTTTCCAGAAGTTGTGGATTTATTTATACAAATAGATCTACCTGTAAAAACTCAAAAATGGGCTAGGAATACAATAAACTTAAATTTCTGTAGCTCCTTGACTAACTGACTGAACTAACTACATTACTGAAGTTAGTGTAAGGTTTATACCTGCTACTAAGGTGCAAATAGCTCTGGAGTAAAACACAGCAGTACTTTGTAGGAGCCAGCATGCTATGCAGTGCTGCAGTGCTGCAATGTGCTGCAGTGCTATGCAGCGGCAAAAACCACATAAAGAAATCTAGTAACATGACAGGAGGAGAATTTAGGTCCCATGTAAGGTAAATGAACATCAGATACACTTCGGCATGGAAGGGCTAACAGGGTTTTCACCTATAGTATATGTGCTATGTTCCCAGTGCTACAGGAGCCAGCTGTGTGCCGTGACAAATGGATTCCTTCCTCAGCCCAGTGCAGAAGTCCTCTGCACTAGAGTCCCACTGGGTACTCTCAGGAAAAGAAAAGAGTTGCCATGGGAATGCACAGAAAGCCTGCCTGGAGTCAGTACCCCTGGCACAGTTGGCATCCTCCGGCACACACAGGACAGCTTATCAGGTGAAGTGATAGCAGGACCAAGGCTGCATTTCAGATGCTGCTGCCACTCAGCCCAGAAGCTGGGTAGCAGACTTCTCACCAGGCTAACTCTGCAGTAGGAAACTTCACCTAAGCGGATATGTAAGAAATCAAAAAGTGTAAGACCTGCCAAATCATAAAACCTTGTAACGTGATACTAGCAATGGTATGTGCATAAGAAAACACAGCAACAGCACAGACAGCTAAAAAATGGTGTTGCCGTGACCTGGTAATTTTAGATAAAACAACACAGGCCTTGCTGCTGCATGGCCTCATGAAATGAAAAGGGGTTCATATATGCAACTCTTCACTACCTCCTTTCTGTCTTTTTCGGTGCCTTAATTTCAACTTGAGTAATGTCACCCTGTGAAGTAGCAGAACTCCAGCGTCATCTAATGAACCTCTGAAATCCACTGCTGCTTACCAGGAGGCCAACGTTTCCAGAATAAAAGACAAAATAATTCCCAGTAGGCCTTGTACAAACATTTTAGTGTGCCTGTACCAAGCAGTAGTTTCACACCATTCCTTTCCTCTCTCCTTTGACTGCAGAAAAAACTAAAAGGAAAAAAAGTACCTATGAATACCGATGTGCAGGGAACCCTCATAAATTCACTTCCCGTCAGTCCAACAAATGAGCCCCTCCTGGGAAGCCGAGAGAGAGAGCCTTCTCACAACAGCCTGATTATCAAAAGTCCGTTCTCTCGTGACATACTCTAACCTCGCTGGGACAAGTATCTTAGTAATATGAAAGTATCATGATAGCTTGAGCACTGTAAATTACTTTTGTAACCTGGGATGTGTGGGGCACATTTCCAGCAGGTCGGTTCCCAGTGATGCTGTTTGCATCTCTGTATTACTTGAGAATTACCCTGTGCCTGAAAGACTCATGTGATATTCAAATTCAATTTCTGAATAGAAATGTGATTCTCTAGGCATCAGATTTCAGACACTCGCTGCATCCATCATAATTTTAGCAAGCTGTTTTTATCACTGCCCTGCTCTCCTCAGAAATACAATGCATGTTACCTGCTACAGTCCTACCCAGTATTCTAAAATTTTCTAGAAATAAGCTGCTCATTGATTTTTCTTGTTCTTCAGGGATTGCTGTAAGTCCCGTAAGTTCTTCAGTACTGATGGCATTTCTGTCAAATACCAGATTTGCTTTTCACAGTTCTCTGTCCTGGATCTTTTCCATTTTTGCAGTTTTCAGAACCATCCACATTTTGCAGCTATCCTTTTGTGAAGGCATCCTACATAATAATCTGAGGAGGTACCTCCTCTCCTGCTCATGTTTTATTTCTTTCCAGTCTCACTAGAGTTTCTGGGCAGCATTTTTGCAGTGTCAGTACACTAAGCCAACCTCACATCCCTCTTCTAACCCTAAAAAAGAAACGGCCATTAAAACCATGTCTCATTTCAGCTGTATCTTTAAAACCCCAAACTCTGTGAAACTAGAATGAACTAGTGTAAATCAAACACTGCTTTTACCACTTAGACCCGCCCTGCAACCCTTTCCAATCAGGGAATCTAAAATTACCATATTTACAGCATCTGCAGCAGAGCCAAGTACAAAACAAGATGAATAGCTGTGACGCACAAGGCAGAGTGTGGAAGTATGCAGCTGGGTCTGCAAACAATATAAGCACTCGGTGCTGAAGTCCATCTAATGCTTTTCACAGACCAGAATGACTAAAAGGGGAAGGGAGGAGGGAGGGAGAAGAGAAATTCCAGGAAGATGAGTGAAAACACAGCAGAAATCCCAGGCTGCTTCACTAATGGGTAATTGAAATGACTCACAAAAGGTCTAGTAGGGAATTCAATTAATTAGGGACGTGACTGTGCAGAGAGGAGGAGGGAAAGAAAAGAATGCCAGCGATACAAGAAAATCACTGCGCTCCATTCACTTAAAAAAGGGCCTAGAAAAAACCTCAAGTGAAGAAAAAGCCAAGTTTTTCAAGGCAGGGCCTCTACCCCTTCTTATAGACAGAAAAAGGCCACAGTTGAACCACCCTGGCTTCATGAGACACGAAAAGGACAAATATTTCTAATGAAAAGGAAGGAAAAGAATAAAATTTGATAGATTAACTACGTCACCATTAAGGCAACTGGTAACAAACTACGAGGACAAGGCAGAGGAATGATGCAGGACAGATTAATACAATGCTGCTTATGGCATCCCCCTCTTCATAATGCTGCTGCTTGTTCCATGTGACAATGAGGGGAGGGCAATAGGAAGCAGCAGGAAGGTGAATAAATGAAAAAACTGTAGGGACCAACGAGGGGAAAAATGTAATGCAAGAAAGGGACAGCAGCAGGAATGGGGACATGCAGGAGGACTGGAATTGACAATAGCAGGGGGGAAAAATGGAAAAGGAGTGGATGGAGAGAAGGTGAAGGGAAAGGGGGAAGGGGGTGGATGAGAGAAATGGGAGGGGGAAAAGCTGAAAAGGAGAAGAGCATGAGAAGAGAAGGAATGGTCAGGGAGAGAACAAGAAGTTTCACAATCAGTCAGCAGTTAGAACTTGCTGTGATGGGTACACGGGAACTGCAGTGTTGATTCAGCAACCATCTATTGACAAATACTGCTTCTGACGAAGCCCCAGAGACTAAATTTACACCAGTGCTAGTTTAGAAATCTCGAAGAAAGTGCTACCTAAACTTGTAGGCCCACAACTGGTCACTCCTGGTAGTGGAACAGCAGGGAGAGATACAATGACCAGGGGCAAGTACTCACTCATGGGATGGAAAATGGGATCTGCAGCCTTTCAGGATAAAGTTACTGTAGCTTGAAATGTAGCTCTTGTTAATTCTGACTGGGAGCTGTTATTGCCAGGCTGGCTGTTCAATTGCTTTACACAAAAGAAAGTCACAGTCGTTGTTTACCTCTGTGAATCATGATGAGACCTAACAAAAAGTACTTCTTAGGCCCTATCAGGTTCAGCATCGAATGCCCTCTGAAGGTTTAGATATGCTCTCACACTTAAGGATCAAGATACTATCTCTGTGAAAGGTTGGCAAAGTTTGCAATATGCTGCATGTTTGGGCAATTAGCTTAGTATTTCTGTTCCCAGAGCTGTCAATCTGACACTGCAGCAAGAAAACATACAAATCAAACCGTATTCCTCTGCCAATGAACTGACCATTAATGTCAGCTCCACTGTCAAATGACTTTCAGAAGAGCAAAAGATTTTTTATAACATTTATACTTACTGTAAAAGAGTAAAGAAGACATAATACTGCCCAAGATAACAATTCTTAGGTAGCTGAGAGACACTGGATGAGAAGGAAAAAATACAGTACTTAGGTAACAAGAACCAGTATGATACAAATATCTTTATATTAGTGTAAATACACTAGCATTTAGACACGCATATGGCACTACCATTAACTACATCTAGGCTTTCACAATGTTTTAAGTTAAATTCATGCAAAAACGAGTATACAGAAATCCCCAGCTGATTCCGAATCGACCTTCCAACATGATCCTAAGGAGTGCTATGCCACTGCAGGAGTCATCTTTCAGAAGAGGTATGAAGTTGAGAACCAAATTCCTATGGGCTGGTTTAAGAAAATAGCCCCTAGAAATTTTGTAAGGACATTATTGCTGGTGCTCTGGATAAATGGAAATATATTTTAGTTTCAACCAGCTATGCTGGTAGTTTCCATGGACATGAACCACAGACTGTGGCCATTCAGTGCCTAGGTGCCTATGCAACAATGTGATTGTTGTACAAGAATTACAATACTGCTATAAAATGTCAGTTAAGTTAGGCAGCCCCAATAGCAAATTCAAGCTGGGCAGCCAAAGCACCACTTAACACAGTACTTTATTAACTTCAAAGCTTTGTTCTTTTCAAATTCTCTAACATGTCTAATGAAACAGACAGTGCAATGTGCTCAAAGGTCATCAGTTTCTAATCGGAGTGCCTCCAAAATTTAACAGGGCCTTGTTTCCATTGCCAGTATAATTATGTCTTTTTCACTGGGTCTTCATCAAGTTATACTCATGAGAACTGCAGGCTAGGTCAACATGTACCTCTAGGCTATCCAGATTCTGTTAAGCCAGGCTCACACTTTTTGTCTAGACCCTCCTCTCTCCCTCTTACAAAACACTCAACAGAAAATAAAAAAAAATCCCTGTCTTCTACAAAATCAAAATAATTAAAATAAATTCCTTTTATCTCTCTAATTAGGTACCATCCTGTATTTAGTCAGTTGACAGCACCAAAGAATGATTTTTCTGTATTCCACAATGTCATCCCTCCTCCCTGGGCCTATTCAAAGCCTCTTGTACATATTTAATCACTCTGAGCCAGGCCTGGCTAATGACATGCAGGGCCCTGCCCTGCCCTGACCTTGCTATTTCTATTTTGGCTTAGCACATCCTCTGCTAGCTGGTTGAAAAAAAAAAGAAAGAAAGAAAAAGTTGTTTCGCTGTCTCCCTCTTGGACTTAAAGGTCCTGTTACTGGCAGGGGGTATGGTCAAGGACACTGCTGAATACAGAATGAATGCCTGTGAACACTGCTTTGCAAAACTCCTGCAGTCCAACAAGGACCATAGCAACTGAAGTGCAAAGTTCTTTTTCCCCCTTTTCTCTTTGGCTGGCAAAGACTGGTGGGCACTGTTCATCTACTGGGAACAGCTTATGGCTGGTAATTCTGTAAGAAAAAAGGACTGCTCAAATTGTTTGCAGCACTCTTTCATAGAGCACTGGTATTTGTTCTATAGTTTTGGGCACTCACTGTAACCAAGTATGTTGCTCTTGGTTTTCCCTATCTGCTTTTCCTATTTGCCAATAGAGCAATTTGAAAATATATTTTCCCTTTCTGAGAGCTCTTAAATAAGTGTGATCCCATTTATAACTGCTCAGTAAGCTCTGGATGTTGGGTTAGCCCTTCTGTCACATGACGTTGGTTGCAGGAGTTTATCAACATGCCAATCAGAAGTTGGGCATGTTTTGAGTATAAAACACGACAACATTTACATGGTGATCCATGTGGTCTTTTTAAGCTGAGTTTGTTTCCAAATAGTTTATGATTTTGCGGGCCAAGAGTTTTGATGTTCAGTTTGACACACTGAGTTGCTGTATGAACCATAAACCATATTTGAAGTCAGCAAGGGCAAGGGCCATCTTTTTATTCCTTGTGTGTACACAGTGCCTTATATTGTGGAGCTCTGCATACTGAATAGGGGTCACAGATGTTATTGCAAAACAACCAGTAACAGCACAACAATCTTTAGGTACTCAGACTGTCAGAAAAATCAGGCTGAGCAGCTCAATTCACCATTGTTCCTCCAATTATCTCTCAATGGAGGCACACCAGAAAAAATGGTGCCGAATAAGATAAAGAGATGCCTTTAGCTAGTGGCCCAAAACTAACATCCTACATCCCATGGAGCACTGTGAGCCTCAAAAGCTGACTAAGGACCCACAATATAGACCATACTTCTAACAGCCACAATCAGTGTAACAGGTCCTTATTAGCTCTTCTGCATGAGCTGGAACTCACACAAAAGGAGTTAGGTTAGCATTTATGAGTCCAGTCTTTTCTCAGCTCAACTAAAACAAGCAGGTTCAAGTTGCAACATTCTGTTGAATAAAAGCAGTAGGACATTAGACATTGCTTGGAAGAAGAAATGATAAAATTGTGTTTGCAATCACTGAAGTTGAAAAATATAGTTGTGTCCTTTTCCTCTTAAAACTGCTCATTGGATTATTTTAGGTCTGTTTTTTTTTCACACAGACAACACTTTTGCAATCACATTCTGTATCCCAATGTATATAACATTTTCAACCAAGTCTGATGAAGGATAGAGGTACTCAAACATATGTGCGGTTACAGAAATTCAGTGAGAAGAGATGACCAAGTAGAGGAGAGAGCTCCTGTAAATGTCCCTGGTTGGCTTATTAAGTTACCCATGAAGACCAAGTATGGCAATTGCAGGAAAATCTTGCAGATACAGTGAACTAACCACAAGGTACAGATCTGTACCAAACCGCATTTTATTAGTTTACTACACTCACAGGTTTGTCAGAGCTTCAAGAAAACCCACCTGAAGTTGTCTGTTTCATAGGAAAAAGGGCAAACACACAGCTTTTGTTGGGATTGTGTTACCAGTCTTTTCCACCACTGTAACACTGGTGGCTGAGGGCATGCTATGCTGAAACAAGTAGCTTCACTATCCCACATGGTTTGACATTGGACACAAATGGCTGTAACTGTGCATGACTAGCAAAATCATGGTCCTTTGCTGTCCTCTACTTCTCTTTCATCCAGCCCTGCCAATTCCCTTGTGCTCATCTTACTCAACAAGACCTCAGTTCAGGACGTGAAAGTGTCAAAAAGCTAACCCATGAGTACTAAATGAATGGATTTCTGAGGAGTTTGATGAGCACCACAACTGATGCAGAAGCTGGCCTTTGGCTGGCCACCTGCTGGTGACTGTGATTTGAGAGAACAGCATTCCTACAGCCTGGACGGTGGCTATGGTCTTATCCGGCCAGAGTCAAACATCTGCACCTTGTGATCCTCACCCAGCAAGAATGGCTCCTGGGGGAGACACATCACGCAGTGCCATTTAGGCCCACTCCAAGTGAGTAACAAGCCTGGTGAAACCAGACAAAGGCAATATTCAGTCACTCTCCAAGCAGGTCTCTGATCCACTTCGGGCCTCCGCCTCACTGCTGATTGTACAAAATGGAGCCAAAGGCACAGCATGCTTTTGTGGAACAAGCATACTCACACTAATTGCCTTTGTCCTTTGTGCTGCTGTCTGCCTCAGACATTTTTGTTATGATTTTACACTACAGACATCAAGACCATTGAGTGCTGAATCTTCCTTGTTTACGCTGTTCCCGGTGTTTGGCAGAGCTGGAGAATGCTACCTCAGGGTGCTCCTTCCCTGGGAGCTCTGGTGGGATGCTGCACATCAGCCACATCCACACAGCTAAACCCAAAGAATTTAAAACCAGCTGTGAAATCCAACCGTGTCTGATCTGCTCCGGTGTTTGGCTGGCCTCTGGGGGGCCAAATTTTTTTGACTCAAAGTAAAAATATGATTTAGCATAATGCACCAGACAAGGCAAAAGCATTTCTGGAAGGTTTTTTCCAACTTACTTGTAACAAACAAATTTGGGCCACCACCTATACAAGCCAGAAAAAATGTTTATCTTGCTTAGCCAGAATAGAGCAAAATAGATTTTTTGGCAGCATGGACAAAGCTTTAGGCTTGCCTTTTCTTTTAAGGTCCCCTCCTAATTCCAGTTTCCATTCCCACCCTTCGGAGTTTCTCAGATGATTCCCTTTCCCCAATGGCTTTTCAGTTTGGGTACTGCCCTTTATTTTTTTTTTTTCACCCTTATGGTTCTTTTCTTTCCTTTAATCTTTTTGCATTGGCTTTCTTTCTATCATGTCTCATGGAAACCTATTAAAAGACCTCCTATCTCTATCATTCTTATCCTTCGTCTGCCAAAATATTTTCCCTTGGCCAAAGGTATTCTTTGATACCCCTAGATTAAACTTCCAATGTATTAAATGAGTGGGAAACCTGGTAAGATTCCTAATCTTAACAGCGACCTAAGATCACTATTCCAAAACATATAAGGATTTCTTTTGATTTACATGTGTCATACTTATATATATATATATAGATATGGATTGATAATGCATCCTAATACTCTTGCCACTTTCTCAAAATTAGCACAGAAAAGACACACGTAAGGAAAAATGGAATAAAGTGGAACTTTTGAGCAAGACAACTTCAGAAAGAGAAGAAAACAGACAAATTCAATAGCTGAACAGGGAAAATTGGAGTCTATGATTTCCAGACACACTAGTCTTCCTTCTGATACTACAGACTTCATATGTTTCTCATGCAAGGGGCCTCAAGACTCCTATTTATTTAGCATTAACAGCATGAAGCATTTATAAGACAGCTGACGGTCTAAAAAGTCAACAGGGAAATTTCCAGATTCCAGCTCAAATTTTCTGAAATTTTATTTGAATTGTTTAAATTCGAAGTCAGACTGAGTCTCACACTGTTCACAGTAACCACCGCACATTTTTGTGTGCATTTCCAAGGCAAATTAGACTAACCTATGTAAAGGCCCAAGTGCAATTTATTTTCTGCTGAATAGGTTTCTTAAAAATTGTCTGTCTCCCGAGATTTTAAATCACAGTCGTAACCAGTTGTCTTGGGGATGACAAGAAGCAATTCTGCACAGGCAGTTGTTTCAGAGAGCCTCCCCACTGAATTACTCTGAGAGTTCATATCTGCATGTTTTAAAACCGGCCTCCAACCATTGCCTCAGACTCACTTTTCGGAATATATGAGCACTTGAAATTGGTTCATGATAAACTTGTCAAAGGCTCATTTTATCACTTTTTAATTGAAAGCAGGTCACTAAAAAATTTGTCTATGTTGAGAATGCAAAAGCATTTGGGAGGGATATGACACATCATTCAAGCAACACTGAGTGCTCAAATGATGCTTAAAAGCTCAATACATAATGCTGCCCAGAAGAAGAGAAACTCTGCTTAGGCAACCTCTATGTCACACCAGGATTGGCTCCCAAATACCAACTATGTGCATATACCATGCTAGTAACTGATCCATGGCTATTGTTACTCATCACAGGCTTAGAAAATATCATGAAAAGCTAGATTACATCTAAAATCTGTGAACTCATGATAAATTTATCAACAATCAAAGAAAGAAGGTTTTGTTTTGTTTTGTTGTCCCATTGGAAACACTGACGGCATCTTCAGCAAATGCATCACTATTGCTCTGACGTGCTCCCTTAGTGGCTCTCAGCAGGTTCAGACAAGAAATGAGAAGGCTGAGATCACTGTTTTGAGTTACATGTGACTGTGAGATCCAAGTCCTTGCTGGGTCAGAAATCACATGGTGTATTAAGGGCTTAAGATTAATTCTGGAAATTTAAACTCCTGTTTTTACCATAAGCCATGATGGAAATGGACTACAGAAAAAATACATTTGATGAACCCTGGAGTAATAGAACTTCATAATCAAGGCAAAAAGAGCGAGTTAATTGAACTGATGTATGTGCTTTTAGCATCCTGTCAAGTAGACTCCACCACTACCTTGTTTTGGGACTCCAGTGAGAAATGACAGCATTAGGTATTTTATATTAGAGGAGAGTTTTTGCAGGGTTCCATCTAACTCCATTCATGTTGGCAATTTTTACATTAAAAGGCAAGGAATAACCTGCTCCATTGAAAAATGGAATGAAATCCACTTTCTTCAGGCTGGTTAGCAGAGTCTCTTTTTCTTCTTTCTGATATAGCCCCAATTTAAATGTAAACTGACTGTTAGGTGAGAACTCTGTTGTCCATTACCAATTCCTGAAAACTTCAACATGGTTTCATCTCTTTATAGCCAACACCAACATTTTTTTCCTACTGGGGATAAAAAGTAGCAAAAGCAAAAGCAATATCCAAGCCAATCCCCTACCTTCAGAAGACTACACAACATGCAGATGATATCCTATACTCAGGTAATATATTTCACAAGACGATAGATGAAGAGAGATTTCATACGATATGTAGGGATGTAATATTAACATCAAATACATTCCAACTCCCTTATCTAATCAAATGAGCCATTTAACAGTTGATCTATCAGGCCAAGTCTTTGAATCAGTTTTGTGCCATGGGAGTAAAAGATGCCTAATATTTAAATAATAATTTTTTTTTGACAAAGGTGAACTCGATCAGTAATAAAGATTGTTTCCAATCAGTGATCTTCAAAAGGTCTCTTCTGTTTCTTTCCAGATGACAACACAAAACATCACAGTACATAAAATACCTCAGTCTAATCCACTGCCACTTATTTTCCTCTTTGCCATTATTTCTTGACCTTTATGACGTACTTTTGTAACTAAGGCCTAGGGAAGGTATGCATTTGCTTGCATATGGAAACTGTAAGCATTTTCATCCTTCCACTGCCAGAGCACACACACACACACAAGCTGGCACATTCTTCTAATCATAAAAGTGAAAAAAAAAAAAAAGGAAGGTAAAAAAAAATCACAGCTGCAGTATTAATAGCAAATATATTCTGGTTCATGTCTGGTTACACTCAGGTGAACACTGATAAGTCATGTGTGAGGTTCTCATACACAGCTCTGCCTCTGCAACACCAATCTTAACATGCCTCTGCCTCTTTTTAACACTGTCATGCAGCTCAGTCCTGCACAGCCTCTTGCTGATCCACTCCTCTCCAATATTTATAATATACACGATTTATTATAGTTTGCCCTAGCTGGTAGTTGTTTTTTACAGAAAACTAAATATATGGGCCTTCACCTCTCCTCCCCTCCCTCCCCCAAATCTGAGACTTCAGTACAGACAGGCAAGTATGCTAAATTCTGCAGTAATGGTTCCTCCAAATGATAACTCAAAAATGTCATTTCTGAATATTTGCAAAACACATGATGAAAAAAATCTGTCCTAGTTAAGCTGCTTTGTGTGTCCTTCTACATCACGCACAAGTGGTTCCAACAATATATATGAAAAATCAAATTAAAGTACCATATTAAACAAAACTGTCTTCATTGTGCAACTGTGCCCCGAATTAAAGTATATGCCCTGTGAGGACCATCCTGTCCATCTTAGGAGGTACATACCCTGCCTGATTTTTGGCTGATCTGTATTGCATTTACAGCATGGGGAAATTGGAAGCAACTCTAGCACTATTTTTCAAGAGCAAACTAAAGGTTAGACCTTAAAGCAACAATGCTGAGGCAAATCATAATACCTTCCTTCCCAGCAGTCCCAGTACAGCAGTTCTTCACTACTTGCTACACTCAGGCAGTGTTTACGGAAAGTCACTGAGTACCTTGAAGAAGCAAGTTTCTGACTAACCCATAGCATTTGCCTCCAAGTGCACAGTTTTCCTAGCACAAAATTAAACACTGGGAACTAGCATGCCATGGCATTCACAGCAGGGCTTCATAGCACACTCAGTTATATGTTGAGCACAACAACATACTGAAAACAAAACACTTCAGCAAGAAAACTGAGCAAATGGCATGGTATCTTTGGATCATCACCAAAGCACCAGGTCTTCATAAAATAAAGCTTAACATAAACAGTAGGAATACGAAAGCGTTGCTAGACATTAAAGAAATGCTAATTTTCCTAGCTCAGGAAAATTCATTCATCACTACAAAGTCATTGCTTTGCAGCTTGATTCAACAGCACAGAAGGATGCATAATGAATTCCTTATAGGTAGTTAAGAATTTTATATGGTCTTTACTAAAAAAAAAAAATTAAAAATTTTAAACATATCAGCTTCAAACCTAATGTGCAATCCTACGAATGCCTAATCAGTTTTGCTTTCTTCCTCTTCCCACTTTCAAATTCTGGTCTCCTGCACAGCCACATAGCAGCTGAAGAAATTTCCAGGAGTTCTGGACATTTCTGCAATTCATTAACTTGGTTTAAACGACTTTATGATAGTAGGTGTTATTATGTGCAATGATCAGCTACAGGGAAAACGCTTTGACCTATATGATCAATATCCTTTCAAAAAGAACAATGAAGATTGCTGCCTCAAAATGCCATCACTGTACAGACCTGTTTTAACTTTCCCCTCTGTAGGTTGGAAGGGACTGCCAGAGATAAAGGGTCATAGCAGAGTGGAGCTGTGCTCTGAGCTCTCATTCTTCCTTTGTTGTAATTAGGCTGCATCATGGTCTGTAATTGAATTTCTGCACCCACAGATTACAAGAGAAATGCTCAAAAGACAGCAGTGGAAACACTATGCTGTGCAACTCCTGATTTGTAAGTCAAATTGAATTATATAGATGGAATTGCAAACACTCAAGGGCCCTCCTAACCTGGGGTTCGCTCTTCTAGGAGTACCACACCAGTGTCTTTAAAGAAAGCAGCTGCCTTTCCACATGCCACTGCGGGCATAAGCTGCCTGTCCCAGTGTGAGCAACCAGACTGCAGGACTTTGCTGCTGTTCCAGGCCCCTTTAATGCGAGCAAGCTACAGGGGGATGGGGCACCACGCTGGATGCTGCACTTGAAATGCCTGTCCTCTCCTTCTGGCACAGAGAACCCCACTGTTCCTTTTTAAAAATCCCCTGCTCTTAGCAAGGTTTGTTTTCATAACTGGTTCCCAGAAACCTCTTGGGGGTTCCAAGCCCAGAAAAGTAATTACTGCATTACCTTGGCCACAGACACAATATCAACCTTGTTAGACTTGGCATGTGGAGACAGCCAAACACCTGCTGCTGCAACATTTATTTGATAAGCTTCATGGTTCGCTAACATAAACCTGATCCTGCTGACCTGCAGGAGGATGAAAAGGAGCTGGGGGGAAAGGGTGGAGCAGGTAGGCAACCTCATGGTTCTCTGGCCAGCAGCTTACAGCCCTCTCTCCCAGCAAGCTCCCATTTCTCTTTGCTTTCTTGTTCCCTGGTGAGAGCTTCAGAGAACGGGCTTTCCCCCTGCAGTTATGCAGGCAGATGTGGAAGGAGCTAGGATTCCCATGCCTTATGACAGATTAACTGACAAGTGTGGGATCAATACAGGAATTGTTCTAGCTCTGGCTGCATCTGTAGCCTTCCAAAGCAGACAGAATAGCTGCACACACTCTCATTGGCATGGTGTTGTGTGCACTGAAAGGCTGGCTTAATACCAAAGTCCATTAGTTAACAACAAGGGGGGAAGGAAAGGCTGCAAATCAGTCAAATCCACAGATAAAAGGTTGGGAGGGAAGCAGATGTAGAAATAGAAACTTGATTATTTTTTTTTTATTCCTCAAACGATGCAGTTTTCTCATCTAGTGTCAAAAAAAAAAAAACCAAACCCAAACAAACAAACAAAACCCCCCCCCAAAAAAACCAAAAATGGGGCAAAGGGAAATAAATAAGGTTTTGTCCCAGACAGGACCATCTCTTCCAGAGGACTCTGCCAAGCAGTATTTGTGGAAAAAACAGAGGTGCCAGGGGACTTAGCAGGAAGGAGAAAATCATCTTCCCAGCTACGGTGCTTGGCCTCGGGAAACAAACTTCTGACAGGCAAGCTTGCGTCCTTCTCAGCCTCACCTTTTTCTAGGCAGGAATCAAAAGTAGCCCATCTAGAAAACCAGGAAAGGACCCGTCCATGTATCTGCTAACTGTCACTTACATGGAAAGGGTTTGATCTCAGGACAGTACATTTTCTAGTGTACCTCTCCCTGTGTATGTTGATGCCGCATCTTGGAGATATACAGCCTGATTCACCCACTTGGGAGACAGTGAGAAGCAGATGAATCACTTCGGATGACATCAGAGCCAGACCAAACTTTTGCATAAAACTTGGCAAAAATCTGAAGACTAAACCTCTGAACGTGTGTGAAATTGTCTACATGATCATCTTCTATCTTATTTCACTTTCTTCTGCTGGCTCAGAACCTCAGAAACTTTAATTCCTGAAGGAGAAAAACCTGCGAAAACTCAAATAACACACCACAGGACATTTTCCAGATAGATCCAACCCAAATCAAAGCAAAAAACTCAAAACAAAACTTCTCTTGTGGAATCTCTAGCCCAGTTTTGCAGGTATGTGAAATCCAGATTATGAATGATAAGCATCTGAAGTTTTGGACTAGTACCAACATTCTACTTTTGTATTCAACCCTTCAATGTACAGGACTCACAACGTCAGAGTGCAACACTAAGTACACTCAGAAAACCAGCAGGACTGGATTCTCAGAGCTCTACTAACACAATCAACTGTTCTTCAATTTCTGCCTTTACTGAGTAGCCTGTTTCTCTCTGAAGGGTATGAGACAGATTTGTTAGAACTAGTAATTAAGAAAGAGATACAAATACCCAATGCTGTTAGCAGACTCTTGGGGAAAGTGCTGCAAGCCAAAAGAGAGTGCAAGTGGATTTGATGCACACTGGGAAGCCTATACTGCTTAGAAGCCTGTGGGTACGAAAGAAAAATTATGTCCAGCTTCCAGAAAGCGCACCAGACTGAGCCACCATAGTTTCCTTGAAAACTGCTGATGACTGAAACCCGTAACTTCATCCTTCCGCCACCATTTTGCTTCAAGCGCTATGCCCATGTTCACTGACAGGCTAAAAGCAAAGTAACTCCAAAGGCATTACTTACACACCAGACAGTGGAGATAAGGAAGAACTCGCGGCCTGTTCCCCTATAGTTGCTAGAGAGACCAGCAGCAAAACTCCCAGGCTAAGGACAATTTTCCTGCTTGGAGGTCTCTGAATAATAAAGCCATTTCATTAAGTATTAACCACCATTACAAAGTGACTATAAAGATTTTCCTAATGGGATTTCTGTAAAAAACCCTATTGTATTATAGGGTGCTTTTCTGTATTATTCTGCCTTTTATTCTTAAACCTAGTTTCAGACTGTGAGCAAATGTACACCTTGTTACAGCAGCTTCCACCCATAATTTCCTCAGAGCATCGTACATGCAGAAGCTCCCTGAAGGATATATATTTCATGGTAAAATACTGGTAGACTCTTACTCTAGCAGGAATAGTTTTAAATAAATTTCAACAGCCAGGGTGAACTACTGCTGATTACCAGCTGAGAAGTGGCACCCAAGCAGCTTGAGCTGACAGATCAGCAGAGCACTCTGAAACCATACTAGGTTTGGAGCACAGCAAGGCAAATGAGAAGCAATGATGGCCGTACAGCTCACTCACAGCATCCCCAAGAGAGCAGCCGTATGCTGACAATGAACACTGCAGCCAAAACAAACCAAAATTGTACAACAGCTACTTAAAATAAATCCTCCCAACAGGCCCTGCTTCCTGTTCTGTTAACAGCCACCAGACCAGAGGAGTGGAACTTACTCTGAGTCACGTAAATGCACGTGTGCTCAAAAGCACTAAGCTATGGGTGCCTAGGCATGTGTGGCTGCATACGCTTTTGTGTGGCCAGCTACAGGATGACAAGAATAACATGAATGCAAGAAGTCTCCCTCTCCATTTTCTTGCTCACTGTAGAGAACTTTATATCATTAAAACCTGAAAACTGGCAAGTTTTTTTGTGTCTCCAGGTAAAATATGAGCAAGTGTTGTGGCCCTTAATAGCACATGGATAACTAGAGCTCAGCCAGGTACAGGTACTCTGAGATAACACATCACTTCTACTGTGTCACACCCCTGGGAATCTCCAGGATCAAGACCTTAACACTATACCATTTTGCATGACAGGAAAGGATCAAATTGGACAGGTTAAGGGTAGAACAGCAAGATAAAACTTTTTTCACAGTAACTGAATATTGTGCCTTCAAATCTCTTCTTTCCTTTTCAAAAACATATTTCTAACTTTGTAGTTCTGAAGAACAACTTTTACATTGTGAACTGACAGTAAGCAATATAGTAACCTGCCCAAGTCTGCAGACACACTAAACCAGGTTTCTCAAAAATAACTTCCATGTCATAGCTTGATGCCTTGAAATGACTGTCTGAAGCCCATCCTTCTCCCCAGAGTTTTCTGTTTGAACATATCTAGTTTCTTCAGGTTTGAATCAATGGAAGAAGAAGACTGCAGCTTTTTGTTATGTCTTGGGTTAAAATCTATTGAAACTGGTAGATCTAACACTACATTTCCTTTCAAGCTAAATAAGGCTACAGTTAAATTCCTCTTTGTTTAGTAATTGCTAAAAACAAGAGACTGCAAAAAAAGCCAACACAGGCTGCACAGTGTCTGGACCTTACAAGACAAACAGAATCATGGGAACAGGTTCCCCAAATGTGGAGATTAAGGCAATGAGTAGTGCAGCTCTACTCCTAAAAGTTATTCATACCTAACTGGGGATGAATATGGTATCTTTGCCAACATATGAAGCAGATCCTGACGTGAGTTTTCCTATAGCCACTACTAAGTACATAAATTTTACGACATCAAAATAATGTAATTATTTCTTTGATATTTTGCTAGTTGTCACTCAACACATGTGGAATAGTAAAAGCATAAAACTGTCTATTTTGAGTGTGTGTATGTGTAAAGAATACCAAGAACAGGTTTCTTCTTAAAGAAAGCCATCTAAAGCCATACAAAATGAATTTACTGTCTCAGAATGCTGACATTACTTTGAGGCTTAAAATAAATCTCTAAAATCCATCAAGCAGGTGAAAAGGGCTTCAGTTTCATCCTTTAGCCACACCTCATCCTTAGCTAAGTTGTAGATGTCTAACCACCTCCAGTTACTTCTGAACAAAGTTTTAACTACCTCTGTCGGAGTCATGAGTACCTAACATATGTTGGGGAGAGAGGAGGAAGTGATCTGTCTGAGCTTCAGACAAATAATAGACTTACTGACAGAATAAAAGCAAAAGAACAAAACGAAGTAACTGAGAAGGACAGAAGACCTATTTGCTTATAGCAGCATTGAGGAAGGCCTAGGAGAAAGAGGGACACCTAACAATATCTAAAAGCCTTTGGGTCTCTTTATTTCAACTGCATCAGGCCCTAAGTTTTGGCAAGAAGAAATATGGACAGGAAATGCTAAGATTTCCAGCCCTTCACCTTGATATCCAGATAATCTTTCTCACAGCACCAGTCTATCACATCCAACTTCATTTTTTCTTTAAAAAAACCCAGTCTAATTCCCAAAAGCTCTACAGCATCTCTGGCCTGTTTTCAGAGCACTGTGGCACACAGGAGGTGGACTGGGTACTGAGGGGAGGTACAGCATGCTTTCAGGAGAAGGAAATACTACATGAAAATCCCATGGAAAAACCATGTCCTGCTCAACCTCATCTCCAGAGAACCTGTTATAAAATGTGAGAAATTATTTAAATCAAGCAAAGTGTAAGAGATTACATGTGTACATTTGCTTGAATTGACTCATAAAGTTGGAAAGCCATGAAAATGCAAAACTCACTTTGAAAAAATATGACCAGAGAAGGATATATAAGGCTTTCTGGATGACTGTGCAATACCTGGATTATCTGTGTCTGTATATATGGCCTTTAATACAGTAGAAATGGAGTATCCTACACATAATGCTGAAAAACATTTAAAACCAGGACATGGATAAATTCTTTTGCCCACTATCACACAAAACTGGCAAGAATTAGCATCTGAAGCCAGATATCTTCAGATCTCTTTCTTAAAACCCTATTTCATTTGATACTACTCATTCCTAGGGCACATTTAAAAGAACAGTGAACCAGTGGTGCTGATTGTTGTGGCTCATTAGCCAATCAGCAAAAGATACGTGTCCTGCACATACTCATTTACCGTAATAAATATTTGCACATGGGATTGAAGCACTGGGAAACCATACACCCACAGATACTGTCTCAGTCAACCCTTTCTTTCAAGGCTTGGTTCCACCCCCTCCTCCATCTCAGTCCCTCCACTAATCTCCCCACTTGCCTTTTAGTTTTGCTTAGATTGCAAGTCATCATCACTAAGTACATGAAAACTGTAATCAAAGACTGCCTTTGCCTAACTTAATCTCTCAAATAATTTCCAGTTAATGATTTACTGTTTGTTTTACTTCTCCACCCACTGTCTGGCTTTTTTAGGGCAAAGACATAATTTCTTGCATGTTTCTAGAAGACTGCATGTACCAGTAGGGCTAAGATTGCAATAAAAAAGATGCAATGACAAAGTGGATAAATAGAACATTTGAATATTTTCCCTTCAGCAGAAAACAGTATGTTGCTACTTCGGTGGCAAAGGCTTTTTATGCCAGAAGTAGCTAAGAAATGCCTTCGGAGAGTGCCGTAACAGTGGAAATACTTTTGGGTCGACATGTCCAAGTGTCTGCTGATCTGATTCATCAATGAGACAATTCACTGCCTGTTTCTAGGGAGAGAATGAATGGAGGAGTTAGATCAATTATCTGAGAGTCTTCAGGATACACTCTGACAGATGATGAAAGGACTCTGATATGTAATTGAAATACCCTGTACCAAAATGCTCACATTAAACCTCAGCTGATTACACACAGGTCTGAACTATCTCGGACCTTCAGAACAGGAATTGAGTTGTTTACCAGCAAAAGCCAAACTTCTAAAAAGCTGGCTACCCACTACAGAGCCTTTGTGTTGGGTAAATTAGCTTCAGGAAGAGAATCAAAATGAATTAAAACCACATGGAGATCCTCTCCCTTTACCCCCCTTCTCCTCCTTCCTTTTGCTATATGAATCCCCACACCAGGAGACAGGGGCCAGTTCAGTCTAATTTAGTCCAGTGTTTTTGTTTCCTAAAGTCTCAGTCTTGGGCTGAGTCCATTAATAGGCTGCAGCTGATTTTAATCTAGATGAACTCAAGACTTCTCTCTTCTTTGGTTTTAAAAAGATTACAATTTGTGTGCTATATAAATAGAGGGAAAAGGGGAAAAAAGAACCAGAACGAGTAAAAAATCTGCTCTCCATTAGCTGACCTGCTGAACAAGCCTGTGATTCAAATAAAGATGAGAAATGAGAGTTGTGGGGGAAAAAACACACAACTAAAAGCTCTTGTGATACTGCATCCAGACACACTGGTAAAAGGAGATGCAGTAATGTCTGATAGCTACCATTACCATCGTAACAGCTGAGAAGAGGTATTAAGGAGACTCCAGAAGTGGCAAACCAGATGCCTCAAAGACTGTTCAGTTAGTTTGCAGCACCCTTTCCCAGTTAAAATCACTTTGATTAGCAACTATGAACTCTTTGTATCTCATGTCTGTCTGGTAGCTAAAGTGGAATAAGTTGGTCTTAGACTAGCTCCTTGGAGATACTTGTGAATGTAAAAGAATACTTTGATACCCACGTGGACTGATTAGAGTGGGATCTCAAAAAAGGGGTGCTGAACCTACCGAGAGTTGCCTCACATCAGTGCTGAGGTATCTTGGGAGAACAAGTAATAAAGAAGGTGTATGGGTACGTTGTCCTCCAGCTCTGGGCTCCTCAGGAAAAATCAAAGAAGAAACAAAGTTCATGTCAATGTAACACAAAATTATTTCTCCTTTTGCTCAGAAAACCTATTCTAGATTAGCTCTAAAAGTGCAAAAAAGTACAAAACTGGTCTGCCACAAAAGGTAAATGGGAGCATTATTTTTGGCATGATACAAGAGCTCAGAAGGCCTAACACAAGATGACAGAAGAAAATCACTTCCCTGTAGCACTGTTTCTTGTGACCGCAGTTGTAGATGACTGTCAACAAGGCTGTCAGTACTCATATATACCAGTACTAACATGATTATGGTCAAAACACTTTTGTCTTACTTGTATCAAACCACTCTGTGGAGATACCTTTGTTTCTTCTTCTTGTGTCACACAGAAGGAAGGAGAGCTGAATGCTGTAACCCTCCTCCATCTCAGAAATGGCAGTCTCTCCATCAACTTGCTGAACTACCTAGACACTTCTTAGTACAACATGTTTTCATGTACTGTATCCTAAACTAATGTTATGTGTGCTCTCAGACCCAGATCTTCCGGCATCAGTTTTCTCTATTAATTTCCCTGTGTGCTGATTTTTCACAGTAACACATTTAAAAACTTAGAGAATGCCATCAGACAGTACATCTAAGGATCTGCAAATTGTGAATGCCAGTGCTGAACTATTTTAATTTTGAATGGGAAGGGACTGGGTGCCTTTTTTTTTTTAAGGCCAGCTTATGTTCTCTGGCTGCTTTACATCACTCTGGAACTCTATACACAGCCAGAGGACACTGGATGGCTCAAGACTGGATGGATCCATTACTTTTAAAAATAATTGCAATAAGATGCAAATGTCACACTTGTTCTTCTCGATGTTCAACCTCAGTGCTGATGCATTTAAAGTTTTCTTTTAGAGGAATCTCCTCAACAGCTCATACACATATGCTCTATCTAAAAATAGCTGCTGCCACCAAGGAGCAAAGCTGAACATGAAGGGACTATGAACGGCAAGTGAGTACAGCATAGCACCCTGCAGAGAGTACTACTTGTAGCAACCTGCAGTCGCAATTCTGGTGGAGAGCAGCAGGATGGCAGCCATTTGGAATTAGGAGAGTTATAGAGTCATCTGTAACAGACTTCTGTTCTTTGACTCCAGCTGAAAAATACAGATAGACCACTGCTTTCAATCCACAAGGAAAACAAGGTTTTCAATAACTTATAAGCAAGTTTTTAAGGAAGCTGTACTCACAAACAAAAGATCTCAAGAAGCTAGAGTCCTGATGTCATTATGACTTAAAAACCTCAAAATAGCATTTGGCTCCTCAGAGAATCCATTTCAGAAGTCCAGAAATGTTTTTCTCTGCTTGCTAATGCTGTCATTTTGGGAATTTCACGTCTGTTTTACACAAGAGGGTATATACCTGCATAAAGTAAAAATCACAGCTTTGCCATAAGAAAGAAATCCAACAGATGAAGTGCTAGTAATCAATAGTAAAGAGTAGATACTCAGAGAAACAGATGGACAGGCAGACATGAGTAAGAGGAATTACACAATCCTATCAGCTTTACCTGAATACAGCCACTTATAGTAAGTGTGAACTGCAATGATAAACATGCCTGGATTAAACCCAGGAATTTTTCATTCCTTGCTAATGGGGCACATGTAACTTGGAAGGGGCCTGCATGCAATCACTGGAGGTTTTATTTGTATAACTTTCCTGGAGTTTGACCATGACTATATTTGATTGCATGTGGGTGGCTGTGGGATGGGCGGACAGCTGGGTGAAGAGCTATGACAAAAGGAATCTTGTCCCATTTCCTGCCTGCACTTCGTTCACTAATGAGCGCTGCTCTGGGTCATTCTCAAGATTTCTTCATCTGTTGTTGTCTCGTCTGCAAAAGGGGCACCCCAGCAGTGGAGCTGTTGTCAGCTTGTCTTGAGAGTTTACTCTGCTGCCTCTCACCCTTGGCAGCTGTGTGGGACTGTAAGTGCCTGGCTGTAAACAACGCCGTATTTTGTGCTTCTCTTTGGATGATTTGAAGGCGAGTCTGAGGCCAGATGTGTTTGCTGGTGTAATCTGTTTCCCATTTCTTGTTATAAATGTGTATCTCAACAACTAATACTAAAGTGAAATCAGGATTTATCTGTTGTCTTCTTCAGTGTGATTTGTGTTGGAAAGAGAATGTTAATAAAACATACTGAAGTCCTCAATCTCTCCTTTCTTCCCGGAGTGCTTGAAATGTTCAGTGAACGCACCCTTACGAGTAAACAGCCAGGCTGGTGAACCTGATGGCACTAGACTCCTGCTGCAGCAATCAATATCCCTCCTGCTACCTTGTGAAAACAAAGCTATTTTGCTTTTCTAAGAAATACTGTTTCACAGTAACACTGCCTCATTTATTCCTCTTTTGTCAAATTACTTCAAAGTTTCCTCCTGGTAACAGGTTTCGTCTTTTTGCTAGGATTCTTTTACAAAAGGCTTTGACCTTCTGCAGGCAGGTTTCAGCTATCTCCCACAGCAAACTATTCAGTTATCAAGTCCAGTTCCTTGATTAGAAACCCCACTACATGAAGACTGCATCTGTCTCCCTGTGCCCAGGGTAGCTCTCTGTGAGTTCCAGTAAACCTCTAGTCATGAAAAAGGAGTAAATCACACCCAGTTTCATTATATCAAAGAGATTACTTTTGATGCGTATTGTATAATAGTATTAAAATAGCTTTCCCCTTCCAAGCAGACAGAAAGGTGAGGCAGCAGGAAGGGGAAAGCTGCAAGGGCTTAGCCCACCCCATCCACTAATGGCCCACAAGACACGTGCTGTTGCAGTGCAACACATAGGTGTACTCCCCCTGATTCTCCCTCCCCTCTTTCCAGTTATGGCTATGTCCCAATACAAAGAGAGAGATATGCTCATAGAAACACCTTCCATAAAGAAAATAATAGTGTTGTCATTTCCCCAAGAAGCCTTTCAGAGAAATGCTCTGAAGTTTCATCCCAGTGGAAGTTTTTGCCAAGCCTTCTAGCACTGGGAGGGAAAGGAAACTCCTTCCACAGTGCCAGGCAGCTCTAATCACAGATGCACCAAATCGGCACCTACATTTATTCAAGATCATTGTCCCCTGGCAGTACTCAGAAGCTCATCTATTGTCTTCAATTGCAGTAATGAATGTTAGTTACTAAGGCAACCTTGCTAGTTCTGTTCAACAAATAGGCCACCAAAACCCTAAGTAAATTTTATTTCTTCTGTGCCTCTTCAGTTTTAACACTCAAGTACAAAAAACTGTAACTGCATACATAAACCTCCATGACTGGCATAACTGAAGACCACTGTTTAGCTGGCACAGAAGATTCAATTTATTCCATTAAAACCACTTATGATGATATGTGAGAAGGAAAGAAGCCCTTTTAGCTTTCAGGAAACAAATAATTTCTGGGGTTAGCAACTCAGAAAACATAGCAAACCCAAAACATTTGTATTTGTAAACTGAGTACACTTGCACTTGCTGTGGCTTGACTAAAATGTGCTAAGTCCAATCTTGGACCTTTTTTCTTTAAAGAACCACCACACTTTAAGATGCTAGTAATGTAAAAAACCTAACCATGGCCAGAGTCATTCCCCCACTCTTCCATCCAGGTTTTCAGCATTTTACTGTGCTTTCACATCTACTATGTGAAGTAAAGATCAATCTGCTTCCAGAAGGCTACTTTGGTGGGTGGTCTGAGTTCATTCTATTTCTTAATTTTATTTTCCAGTACAGTCAGATTTTTCTTTCCATTTATTGTGTTGAGCTTAATGGTTTTACAGAGCCACAGTACTGATAACATAATATGGAGTATTTGCTTTATTTCTTGCTGCATCCAGCATGGTCTTACACACAAGCTGATCACCTCCAGAACCACGAGAAGCATATCCAATTTGAACTTGGCCCTAATTCTCCTGCCTTCATCAGTTTTGTATACAGTTTATATACAATGAACCCTTGAAGAAAATTTCTTACACTTGACCCTTTCAGTAGTTTCATGGGATTGTCCCAATTTTTTTTGTATTCTTATCAAATGGCTTCACTCTATCAAATCAACATGCCCTCAGAACAACTGCATTAAATACAACAAGGCTGTTTTCTCTAATTAAAGTGCACAGCTACAGGTTGGGCAGAGAAGAGATTCAGAGCAGCCCTGTGGAGAAGGACTTGGGAGTGTTGGTCAATGAAAAAAATGAACATGAGTTGGCACTGTGTGCTTGCAGCCCAGAAAGCCAACCACATCCTGGGCTGCATCAAAAGGAGCGTGACCAGCAGGTCGAGGGAGGTGATCCTGCCCCTCTACTCTGCTCTTGTGAGACCTCACTTGGAGCATTGTGTGCAGTTCTGGTGTCCTCAACATAAAAAGGACATGGAACTGTTGGAACAAGTCCAGAGGAGGGCCACGAGGATGATCAGGGGACTGGAGCACCTCCTGTATGAAGACTGGCTGAGAAAGTTGGGGCTGTTCAGCCTGGGGAAGAGAAGGCTGCGTGAAGACCTCATAGCAGCCTTCCAGTATCTGAAGGGGGCCTATAGGGATGCTGGGGAGGGACTCTTCATTAGGGACTGTAGTGATAGGACAAGGGGTAACGGGTTCAAACTTAAACAGGGGAAGTTTAGATTGGATATGAGGAAGAAATTCTTTACTGTAAGGGTGGTGAGGCAGTGGAATGGGTTGCCCAGGGAAGTTGTGAATGCTCCATCACTGGCGGTGTTCAAGGCCAGGCTGGACATAGCCTTGGGAAGCATGGTTTAGTGTGAGGTGTCCCTGCCCATGGCAGGGGGGTTGGAACGTGATGATCTTAAGGTCCTTTCCAACCCTAACTATTCTATGGTTCCACGATTCTTACTCTGCCTACAGCAATGTCAGTAGGGCCTTCACAAAACACGTAATCCATGAAGCTACTGTGCTATAAAATGCTTGCAAGCAATCTTCTGAAACTTGTGTCTTACTTGCTGGAGTAAGCAAATCCCTTTTCTGAGCTAACCTGTAAAGTTGTAACAGTAACTTTTCAGATTCTGGAATTATGGAAACAGACTCTGTCATAAATGTGTGAAAGTGTACATCAGGCACCATGGTAATCCGAGTTAACAAGAAATCAGTACGGGCTGAACCTTTAATGTGCAGACAAAGCTGCTAAGTATTTGTGAGCTGCTTTCACTTTGTGTCCAGAAATTTCAAAGCATTATATACAAGGAATGAACTCTTTATATGAGAATCAAAACATGCACAAACGTTTTTCAAACTCCCAATAACACAGCATTGTCTCTAATGGGGTGTAAATCCATTTCTTCAGTGCTTCTTGATACATAGAGATGGCACATGGACTAGGCAAAGCCAGAGTAAGACTAACGCATAGGCAGGCTAAGCAAACTTACATGATTGAAAGGAGTATCTTTAAATCACAACCCAAGCTTAGCAGATGATGCAATCACTGTCTGAGTTACCTGAAAATCTGAAACAACGGCTCTGAGTATGGTAAACTTTGTCATTAATCTGACAGTGTGTCAGCCTCATGACTTGAAGGATGGGGAGAGGGGCAGCAGGGATTCTGCCACTTCAGCAGACAGCTCTATGGGTGGAGCAGGAGCAGAAAAGAACAGTAAGCCTTACTCAGTCTCCAGCAGATACACTCCTGATGCTTCAGCAACATGACTGAACTTTACACTCAGGACACCCGGTGCCTGTCACACTCAATAAGGAAATGGCATCTCTCACTGTTGCTGATGGTGAGCAACAAAGCAGAGGAGGAATTAAATGGCAAAGAAGCAGCAAAGCAGAGGAACCAGAGTTTAAAACCTTGCATGACCTAAATAAATACTAGCACTGACATACCTAACTTGGGGCTGTCATGCAAGGGAAGCCTAGTCTTTAGATAAACATAGTGTCCGCCCTTAAACGTCCTGAACTACCAATTTTCTCCGTCTAATACTGCAGAAAGGTTATGCTGCAGTGCCCTGGCTTCCTCACATTTAAAGTTAGGGTAGCCAAGGGCAACAAAGACTCCTTCCTCTCTAGCCTGATAGCAGAGTTCTTCCTTCCTTTTGTTCACATGAAGAACAAACACTGAGTTGAACAATAACAGTGGATACTTCATTATGATGCCCTTCTGGGCACCCAGCCCTAGTTAGCATTATCTTACCACTTGGTTTTGTTTTGAAGGAAACCATGAATGGTCCTTTCAATTGCTGGTGTTTCAAGATCAACATAACCTCTACTTCCTCCTGTTTTAAAGTCTCCTTATTTTACTAACGATATGTGCACTATGAAAAAAAAAAGAAATGACACAGAACCAATGAACTGAGAAAACTGCCAGTCTAAGAGGCAGTGCAGGAACAGGAGGCCATTTAAAGCAGCTTTCTCTGAACCAGTTGAGCTATTGATTCTGAACATTGGGGTTAAAAAAAACCCAAACAAACCACAAAAACAAAGAAAGCCAGAACAACTTCATCTTCGGCAACTATTGAAGGAAGTGCACACGAGGAACACAGTTAAAACTCAGAATATACTTTATTTGAAAACATCCAGGCATCAGATCACACTTCCCGAAATCAACATCAGCAGCAGATCCCTCCCTGTCTTATCTCCTACTTTACGGACAAAAAGGCCTTTAGTCATTCAGCAAAATCCACACCCTCTGATCTGTAACAGCCAGGTGGCAAATCCAGTTTACCACAAACTTATCACTTGTGCATTCCTGCACTTTTACTCTTCTTGGCCAAGTGATTGTTTTGGACAAGTCACTAAACTACCACTCACTTTCTACACTATGGGAAGGACAGGTAAACAAATTCAATGACAATTGTGCAGTCCTCTCCGCACCAACAAACCAGGCACAGTCAAGAAGCAACACTGAAAAGAGCTGTTGGTGGATGCAGCTGTTCCAGTGGTGACTGAGAAGGGGAGCAAACAGAGGCAGACAGCTTCATCTTCAGCCAAGGTACCTTTTCCGCAAAGACCTGTCTATAGAAGACACATTCTTGAGCTAACTGTGAGGTGCGCTGACCTCAATCAGTGCCACACAGGCCTCAGGTGGGCCAGCTCATTTACCTCTCTGCCAGAAGAGGACGTGAGTTGCTATATTCAGTTTGTGTGCTGGAGTTTCCTGTGCCCTTGAGTGATGCAGCAGTATGCAGTGTCCCTCCTGAGCCCAGACAGCTGGGATGCATTTCTCTCCTCATGCTCAGACGGGACAGTGGAATTTAGTTCATTCTACACTGGAGAAATCTGGACGTGCTCTGACTTCTGGCCACTGCTTAGGAACCTTTGTTAGGGCATGACACATCTTCCAAATGCTTTGGGTGCTTTGGGTGGCTGCTTGCTCTCACTGCTGCTACAGTAGGTGGGAAGCTATGGGTCAGTTATGTGACCACTCACTCCCTAGTTCAGCCTAATGCACATTCAAGAGAAAAAGCGGGAGCAAACCTGCTTCTTAAGGAAAAGTAAGTATTCTGGATGAATAAAAGTTAGCTCTGTTAAACTCCAATAAAGTCCAATTCAGTATCACTCAACTGGAAGGCCTGTAGTGATGAAGCAAGGCCACAAAGCTGTAGGGGAAGGAGGGCTGAAAGGCAAAGAAACAACATACCTTTTTAGCTCTAGTATGCACAGCATAAGGCTCTGCCTCTGTATCAAATATGAAGGTGGCTGTGATCACATTACAGAACTATCAGAGTTATGCTTTAACCATCCTAATTTGGTGGTTTTGGCTCTTGCTTCCAGATTAGGATACATTGGCTTGATTTTCAAAGGTAACAAGCACCTACAGCTCCCACTGACTTTCGTGACAGCTGCAGCTCTAAAAATCAATTTAACATAGTTTGCATATTGAGAAGGACTGAGGGAAAATAAAAGGCCTATTGTGTGGATACGAAGAGTTTAAACAGTGCTGATGGGTGGTATATGAGTCCCTTCCCTTTTCAAATGAATTTCACTTCATGTTTTGTTTGGTTTTCCTGTTGATGCATCCTGCACCCTCCAGTGCTAAGCTGGTGGGATCCCACATACTTTTCCTGGCATGTGGTGTTTAAAATACAAGACCTCAGCAATCGGATATCCTCAGCATTTCCAGCTATTGAACACAATTCATGAGTACTGTGATCCAATTTCAGAGCAGAAAAGAAAAGATATATAGGAATATTCTCCCGGTGCTGGTACAGGGCAGACAAAGAAAACTGAGCAAACAGGATGTTCTGCCCCTCTGTGAACTTCAGCAAATAGCCATAGCAGACAGGATACAGTCTGTAAACTTGCAGCTGCAATGTATGTGCCTGGCTGCCCAATACGTTGTTCTGAGTAATTCACTTCCAGCACAAACAGGGCATGAAGAAAGTAAAAGATCTAGCATGCAGTTCCTACCTGATATGCCTCAAGACTGAAGTCTTTCACCAAACACACACTGCCTGAAGGAGGAATGTGATGTTTTCTGTATGCTACTAAGCAAAAGAGTGCCACTCTAAACTCACTCAGAACATCTTCATGAGTGCAATGCTTGGTGTTCATGACTCAGGACATCAACCTGCCTATCTAAAATAATACACTGAGTAGTAAGGCACATTACAGATTAAGTCTCCACAAGAACACACAGCACTGAGGAATCACTCTATTGCAGACTGCTGCTTAGCACTCTCATAGCCCCACAACATTTTCCAGGAACATCACGCTTCACACCTCTGCTGCTGTTTCTGGAGATCACTCCTTCATTTGACTATATGGGAGATTGTTTCTGTAATGGAAAAGCTAGGAAATTTAAATGAAAATGAGATTCAGCAGACAGTAAAGTAAAATCTTTTCAACAGCAACATCTTTTGTTGAACTGTTAATTGTAGAAGCATCTGCCTGTGCTACCTCTTCACCCATGCAGTCATGCATGTACTGCTTTGCCTCAGTTGAGCACTAAGGCAGACCCTCAAGAGTTTTTCAGGTGGAAAATCAGGGAACAGCCAGGACTGATACACCATACTCTAACAAAATGCTGACTCCAGGTGTTGCCTCTCTCATCTTGGTAACACTCTTGGCTAACTCAATCTGGCCCTGAAATTTAGCATCACAAAGTTTTCAGGGTTCTTCACAGAAATGAATGACAAAGGACCAGACTCTGGTTTCACTACAACATAAATGATGAGAAGAGCTGCAACAATCATTAATACCATGTTAAAAGTTCAAATGAACATACAGAAAATACAGTAACAGCCCCATGATATTAGTTTTAAGGAATGACTGTAATGAGAAAAACCTTTTGAAGTAAAAACCTGTTTGTTGGGAGGGTTCATTACATGTGTGTCTGTTTCTATAAAAGTGCTATATACTTCTGTTCTATCTTATCAAGACAGATTTAAGCTTATATGATAAGATCATTTAAATTTGTGGTTAGTCCCGTTTTAAAGACAGGGCAAGTCTACACATCAGATGCTGAGATACCTGATGTTGTTCTAGGTGTGTTAATTCTGGAAACATAAGAGAAAGTTTTAAAGAAAAACAGTACTGGGGCCAAAGCAGCAGAAAGCCTATTTGCAAGGCATCACCCCTGTGCTAGTAATCCCCTGCTCAGGCAAAGTTTTCTAGTTTAGATGAAGTGCTATTCCAGTGTGCCTATCTACACAGGATTGCACTCTGGAGACTTCCAGGTTCAGACTGCAGCTAACTTCTGTATCTCCACACCACTCTCCCCTCCCCAGGACAGGGAACAATAATGTCCAGCATTTCCCTTTGGCAACCAGGCTGTATGCTCAGAGATTTTACGAGATTTTAACATGGAGAATCCATGAAGTCCTACAGCTAAAGAAAAGTTGTGTGTACTACCAAGATTAATCATTTGGGTCATAGCACTCTATTGCTATCATTTTACAAAAGAAAATGACAGTAGTAATGGCTTCCTCAAGCATGCTAGTGGTGAAGCCAGAACAGACATAACCTTTCAGGACAGCAAAAGAAATGTAGTTGTGTGAAGGTGAGAAAGGGATAAATCACAGTGAGACTTAACTGCCTTTTACTTTCATAAGATGCACACAAGAGCAAGAGACTTCACTCTGGCTGAAAACATAGTTTTGGACAGACTTTTTTCGGCTTCCTAAAGCCAAAATGAACTCATTACTGTGTTCACTTAAGAAAATTAAGTCCATTTTAGGTACATTTTACCTCATCCTACAAATGTGTGGCCTGAAAGATGTAGCATCTTCTACATTAAATCTAGGCAATTACTAGTATGGCTCTTGATCTTTTCCTACAACATTCAGTTCCCAGAACAATATACTGTCACAAATCACAGATACTACCTCTAATCAACAGACAACTTCACTTTGTACGTTAAAAGCCTTTTGGAAAAAAGGCCATTTGCTTTAGCACCGTGCTGGAAACACAGGGGAGCAGCTCACTTTGATCAGGAATTCGTTACAGAGAGACTGGTAAGGAAGAGATTTCTCTGAAGTGAGACCATTTTGTCCCAGGAAGCCTATGCCAGCCTTGAAAAGAGGGGGATGTCTTTGCAAATACAGACTTAAACTCTTCAGCTCATTGTTTCAACAACAGTGGATTAAAATAATTTTGATTCATACTCATGTAAATGAGAACAGATTTGGCATACTGCCTGTACAAAGATTTTTTTCATATTACATTTAGTAAAACTTAAATTCAATGCTGGCACTTCAGTTGCCATTTAGCAAAGCATTTGGGGGCAAGTTTGGCTTTCAAGGCAATAAAGCAGTACTGTATCGTCAGTGTCTTCACAAATGTGTTCAGAAATGAGCAAGTAATTCAATACTTCATGCTAAGCTGGATTTATCCAGCATAATATCATCCCAAAAGTTAAGATCACAGAAAAAAAGTATGGCCAGAAACCTTACAGATCCATTGTCTATCTACTCTTTCACTAGAAAGATCATGTTCACAGACAGAAACATTTAATTTTATCGAAATGACAGTAATTAGTTACAGTTTCTACTGTATCTAAACTCAAGATGCCTCTAGTCTTCCTTCACAATTATGTCCTGTGTCCCCCCCCGCTCCTTCATTACCACTTTTAGTTGATTTTGCATCTATGCTTTGCTCCTCTGGACTTCTTCATGTGACAGCCATGGAGTTCAGCTACTCCAGTGAGGCTTTGTTGACACTGCCGCAGAGCAGTAGAGCTCTTTCCACAAAGCCACCTAGTAAGGACACCCTCACACAAGCAAATGCCATTTCTGGGTCAGGTTTAGTAACCCATTCCCCAAAATGCCATGAACTGGCCAAAGGAAAGGACATTTTCATTGATGACAGCTACATCTGTAGGGGTGATTTTGCTGGCATTGGGATGATGGGAGTCTTAATTTTTTTACATTCCTTACTGCCAGGATAAACCTAGCATACTAACCAATCGCGGTCTTTTTTTTCCTCATTGTTACAAACCTCTTAGAAATATCACAAGACTTTCAGTGTCCTGTGGGGAATACAGCAAAAACAGTTCCACCCCACAGAGACCCTAACAATGATCAGTTCATCTTTATCTCTCCAATAGGACCGGAAATCACCAGTGGCACTGCAAATCTGTTACTATCTCAACAGCAATGCACAACTTTATTCCCATTAATCTGTCTTCCATCCATTCACACATCAAGTACAACCCTGCTACATTTTACAGATTATATCCATGTTGCTCCAGACAAAGGTCACTTTATAGTTACAGTTCTTTAATTGAATAGAAGCTTTTGATGCAGTAAATCATTGTCTCTCACTGTTCAATCTCACACAATACAATACAAATAATGCTGCCCTTTCTTTCAGAATTTCCTTTCTACCTCACTAGTCCTTTCTTTACAAAATAAAATGAGGCACTTTCACTTGCTTCAGCCATATAAATTAGTTATAGCATTTGGAGTCAGTTTGTTACACTGCACTACAAACTCAGATCCTATGCTATTTTGAGATCAAAATGAGCCTCTTTCCTTATACGTGTCAAATGCAACACTATGTACCAAGGTCTCCCCAGATTTAGCTGTTCCCAGATCTCTCCCCTCTTAATATTGTGAAACTTAAAACATAAGACACTCTCTTCCAAGTGCCACATATTTTTTGTTCCTACTTATGAGAAGTTACCTGCTTCAGTAAGACATTATAGGCAAGGTGAGCATGGCTGCGTGCACACAGACACATGAGCAGTGGAAAACAGGGCAGGAGAAAGGGTGGATTAATCAACTAATTATCCAGTCCTTATGACACAAGAATCTAACTCTTCCCTTTAGCAATGCTAAGTATTCTGTCCTTACTTTGAATAGCGATGGGAGCCAGTCAGCATGAGACACAGATGTTTTGAGGTTAAGTTTCCAGGTAGTTATAACTTTCTTTCAAAAGGAAGGATAAAAGAGGATAAATCTTAATGTCAAGTACACTCATGCAAAATGGCAACCATTTAACAGCAGCAGTGCTTTATTTAGCACTGAAGGTCATGACAAGAACTGAGGCCAAAGGCTGAAGGCAGACAAATTCTAATCTGAAATACAGAACAAGTATTTAGTAGCAAGGTAGCTAAAACCTGACAGCACTGCCAAGACAAACCAGGAACTTGTATTTCTTGATGTCTTCAAATAAAAATGAATGCCTTTCTAGAAGACATGATTCAGTGTAACAAGTTATCACATACCTGAAGGAAACATGTATGATATATGGGAGGTCAGTTTGGATGAACTGCTGATTCCACCCACCTTTAAACCCTATGAAACTGGAAATAAATCAGCACTCAAAAGTAAGTCCTAGCTCACTAATATTATTTGCCTTACATTTTCAGTGCCTCTGAGCTCTTTCAGTGAAGAGCAATGTTAATCAGTTGGTTAAAGCATTCAGCGAAAAGACTCTCCAGTTGGCAATCAGCCACCATGTTCCCTGTCCTCTTTGCAGCACCATCCTCTTGGTAACAGAGGGCATTTACTTAGGTGAGATGGAATGATATTTACATCCACAAACAGCCAAGCTATCAGTTGCTAATAGCTGGGCTCTGTTGCTTGCTATTTATATCCCAGAATGCTGCTGCTTCTAAAGTTAGACTCGGACAATTGCCCACTGAACACAGCTTAAAACTGATGTCAGTTTATTCAGCCTATCTTCTTTTTTGCATATATGCGTGCATGGCTAAGTGGCATCTTCAAGTTCAGCTGTCTAACCCAGTATGTGTGACATTCAGCATCAAGGAAACTAAAGGGGAGAACAGACCAGAATCTGTTCTGACTGATACACCAGAAACAGAATTACCAGCTAGTGATTTCCAATCCAGACCAGAAATTATATCACTGCCAATGAGAAAAATCATCTTGTGACTTGCACCCTTAATCAGTCAGGTCTGGAGCTTTTTTGCTGTTATTCTTCTTTTTAACAGTATCATTTCATTTACTTTACCTAGTGTATTGAATTAAGGGAGCAACGGCAAGTCCTTAAACAGAGCACATAAGCAGACAGCAAAACTTCCAATCTTTTGAAGTGCTTAGGTCCAAGCTTCTGCCTTCCTGTTTATGATCTCTATAAAACAGAGATTTTGCATTCTTAATTGAGGTTCATACAGAGTCACACTTTACAGCATGCAGTACATTACATGACATTGTATTGCAATATAGAGGCAATTAAGGCTTTTTTTTTTTGGTTTGCACTCCACCCCCTCCACAGCACAGTGCATACTGAAGCAATGAAAGGAGGATAATGAAGGCTGACTTCCCTTGCTAAATCTCTGACTTTGAAATCTTGCTTTCTAGCCATCAAATTTTGTTTCTCTAGTCTGCAAATGGAAATAAAAGAATGAGTGAATAAATGGATTCTTTTCATCCCTGAACACTTCAAGTTTATAAAAGCAAAGAAGTTTTCTCTGTGACACCCTTGAGCAACGTGGAGCAATCCTCTGACAATAAAAGAGAAGCAGTTCTGCCTTCACTAGGGTCTCCTGAAAACACTCTGCTCTTGCACTGAGGCCATGAGATGCAAAGATACCAGGGAAACAGAGCAGCGATTTACATTGACAAAGAGGATTTTGATACACTCCTCCAAATGGGGCGGCATTACCATCTTAATAGCCTTTTGCTCTCAGCCCTCTTCCTGAGATTTTTGCGAATGGACAACAGTTCCGCTTCCCATTTTAAATGCAACAATAGCAGAAGGGCTCCTTAAACTGCATCAAATAGTAGCCTGTGAAATCCCTAACTAGCTGCATTGCCTCTCCTGCCGTTTTATTATCCTCCAGCCCACAGAACAAAAAGGGGGGGGGAGCTCCTCCTCATTTTTAGCCTATTCCACATCCTAATCCTTCAGAGGTGACAATGGAAATTGCTTATGGAACTGTTAAATCACACATTCACTTTGTCTTTCATTCCCCATTCACCCTCTCTAATCAAGGAGTTTCCAGCCACGTTTTCCGATATCAATTTGTTTATGGCCTATTGGCTAATGGTCCCAGGATGGGACCCCCTGAGTAAAAAGAAGGAATCCTGGGCACTTCAGCCAGCTGCTGCTTCTTACCAGTTCCCACACCCATCCACTTGTTCCCGTCAGCCACCCTGAATGTGCTCACCTCCTGACACCAACTGAATTCAACAACAAAGCCTGAATGGGAAAGCTGCCTTTGCAATCAGTCTGTGGGACACATTCCACTTGTTAGTGCTATACGATGTTCTTCAAGCAGCAATGCAGAGACACTCCCTCAGTGGCTGACGCATGGCCAGTTGACTTACTGATATCTTACCTTGTGTTCAGCTTCCCTTTGGAAAGAAGCAGCAGCTACAACTCTCATAAAAACCCTAGCCACTCTTGCATGAAGCAGCCTTGTGTCCCTTTCTCTGTCTTATCTGAAACAGCCATTTCCAGGTAATTTGCTCACTTACTCTTTCCACAGAAATAATGATCATTGAAATGTGGGATGAGAACATGCAATATTTACTTTGAACAACTCAGATGGCTTGTAAGTGCTTGCAAGTCTCTGTAAAATAGTCTGGGACACACAGTCAGGTGAACCATGCCCTTCCTTAATACCCATCATAGAGAAAAATATCTAAACTGGAAACATAATGGTGTAGAAAAGAGGAACTTCAAGCTGCCTTCCAAAATGTGCAAAGAATGCTTGATATAGAAACAGCATTTACTTTGAGAAATACAAAATGGTATCTCCCCTGATTTTAGAAAAACAGCGAATGACGGTTTAAATGTGCAGCCCAGAAACATGGATACAGGGAAGAGAGCAATTCCCATACTCCTAATATAGTGCTATCCTTCTATCAGAGTTCTGCTCCACTATCATTACATGTTACCAGGCCCATTTGTTCGTTACAGGTAAGGTTCAGTCCTTGGAAAGCTATAGTCGTGTCTCACAGAAAAGAACTGAAACAAAGATCCTCTCTGAATAAATGCTTCCCATTTCAGAAATTGGAAATCTTTCTTTCTCAAAGTTTCACTTGCATCTGCCTGAGGACAGACCAGGAAATTGTCTTCCTTTTTATAATGACCAGAAACATCTCTGAAACTCAGAAAATATTCAACATAGAAAAGTAGCTTGTCTTCTGCCCTATACTGAACCAAAATATGTCTAGACCAACTCTAGCAAGCCACCTCAGGTTAAACTAATAAAACCTGTCTGTAGTTCCTGTAGCCTTTTTAAAATTACTGATAACAAATAAACCAGATCAAATTCCCAAAATGCCATCCAAGAATACACTGGGTATAGTACCTAAATTCTTAGGAAACACCAGATGCCCCCCCCCCTTATCATTATGTAGATGTATCAAAAGGAAGCAAAAATGCAGCATAAAAATATCTTTGATTCTTTTGTTTTCCTATGTTATGTATCACCAGAGATGTAAGTGTATTTAGTCACTAGTAAAAGCAAACATGTCGCTGGTCTGGCACAGCCTGTTTGAAGGTGAGAAATGGGCACTCAGAAGGAACTGATTGCATACCTTAAAATGTTTAAGGTGCTTTATGGGATCAGTGACCTCAGAAACAGCGATACTCACTTCTTTTTAATGCCATGGCTGCATATCAGAGCATATCCTCTGAACAAAAAGTGACAGGCACTGACTAGTTTTATTTAGTCTGCTGAACTGATGCAGCAATCAGGAGCCAGGCTGCATATCAACAGACAAAAACTCAACAAAATTGATCTATGAATGTCTATCAAAAAGCAGAGGCATTAAAGGGAGACTTATTGGCATAGACGTGGAAAAAAAGGGAAGGGCTGAACTTCCATTTTGCTGTGGTCTTAAAGTACACGGCTTAGGACATGGCCACATGGAACCCTAGCTCCCTGACATCATGCTAGTAATATACAGCTTTTCAGTACACTACCTCATATCACAGAGAATCCGGGCCACGGGGCATTAGCATTAAAATGCTAAACACAAAATTAGAGAACAGATATTAATTTCCTGTATTTTTACTGATGTCGAGCCATTTGCTAAAGGAGATCCATTTATTAGAGCAGGTTATTATGGTAGATAGGTACGTTTCTCCTGGAAAAATCTACCCAATGGCAACAATGTTGCCAGAACCATTCTACTTTACCTTGCAGGAAAACAGGGAGTCTTGATTAATAATTTCAGGGCCCATTCTCAGATCCGCTGGAATATGCAACAACTGATTTAGTATAATCCAAGACAAGGCTGGCCTTGTTAGCCAGACTTTTAAATGTGGGAGTTTTTAATCAGGTATAAACAGCTCTATTTTTAGCCATAGATGTTGTTACCTACATTTGGCCTGTTTAAAATACTAACTGAAAAGGCAAAACAACCAATGCTCTGGTCTTACCTTGAAGAACCAAGCCTGATTTCTCAATGGTGTAGAAAAAGGCAGAGAATGGAGCAACAGGGGATTTAGCAACCAGAAGCTGCAAAATAAACAAGTAATATATAAGTGCACATCTTTATAACATACCGATCAGAGCTCAAATCTGTTCAATCATCTCACTGGATTTAACTTTCCAAAGTAGTAAAGCAAACTGCAGAAATAACAAGGTAGCCATTGATCTATCCCTGTCACTTCTAAGTAGTTGAGTTCTTACATGTAGGTATAGACCATGCTGCAATTTTAAAAGGATTCACAGGTCCTAGAAAACCACCATCAAAAAAAGCAGCACATTTTGCCTGTCTCACTGACATCCTGTTAAGCTTAATCAATCCTGCTGGTTCAAGTAGTTGTACTCAGACGCAAATTTGAGCAAAACTGCAACTGCCATTGGGAAACACAATTTTAATTGCCCTTAGCTGTTCTACGGATGCACCCCTTGCCTTCTCCAAGAACTCCACCTGGAACTGAAGAACAAGAACTCCTGCCCCTGGAAGCAGCATGGACTCATCACACCAGGGACAGCAAGTATCTGGATGTTCTCTTTTGCAAAAGGGGTAATGACCAAGTCAAGCTTTACTCAAGGATCTCTGAGTATCAAAACAGGAACTGGAATTCTCTTGGGGTTACAGCACAATTGAATTTAGCTCAGCTTTTGTGTGTGCTGGCCCTCCATGGTCAGGCCAGAAACATCCCAAGCTCTCTGGCTCCTATGGAGTGTGAAAGATGAGAGGCAGCAGAGCTCTGGAGACAAAGAAATGGGTTTGCTGGCAGGGCAGGCAATGTGGGACTTGCAGTAGCTAACTCACACAAACGTGCTAGGCTTTATAGCTTGGCTGTTTGATTTTTGCTCATTGCCAAGCACTGTTCCCTCACAGCTTGCCTAAAATACCCTCATTCTGTCACCTACATGAAAGTCACATTTAATGAAAAATTTAATAAGCTCTGCCCACAGCATGATCAGCATAAACACTGATCTAATAGTCCCCATGTGAGCCTGCAGAAGACATGGACAGCAGTGGCTGAAGTAGAGAGCACACTGCTGCTCTGCCTCTGGCAGAGCTAGCTGCTCATCAAAGCTGAAACACATTTCTCTGCTCACCTTTTCAACAGATAGAAGAAAAGGCCAGGAACTGGAAACCAGCGCTCCCAGCCATGGCTGTGGAACGTGGAAAAGCCTTCTCACCCTTCTGGCCCCTGAACGTGGTTTGGGCAGGCAGCTCCTCCTCAGCCCATGCTGATCCTCTGCGGGGATCTGCTCCGAGCAGAGCAGTATTGCAGAGCCCAAGCCATGACTGCTCAGGGCTCAGAGCAGGCCTGACAACTTCCTTTCCTTCAGTGCACTGGTTTGATGTAACCCATCTATGAGGCCTGCCCAGCTGCGTGTTTTGGAACCTTCACACTCCTCAGGGCCTACATTTCCAAAGCCCTGTCAGATACTACACCCTCTCAGCCTGAGAGAGGCAGCTGTTTCCCAGATACATCCAAGTACAGACTTCTTAGAACTACAGACAGGAACAATCTTATTTTTAGAGGCATGGGGCACAACAGGTCCTGCTGATTTCAAATAGAGTAACCCTCTCCCCCCCAGTTATTTCCAAAGGTCATGCCCTAATTCTGCCAAGCATTCAAGCACTCGTAAGGGTCACTGCATATGAATTTCAGTTGGTGGTGCCTAATGATCAGCAGGGAAACAGTGAATAGGTTTTACAAAAGCCAAGAGAGACTACATAAAAGCAAAGAAGTTCGTGCTCACCAAAACTGCTCACATTTCACTGGAAAGTCAGCCAGTACTGAACCACTTTGCAGACATACAGGACTAGGCCATTTATTCATAAGTGTAGGATTAACAATATCAAGCACCAGAGGTTTGAGCTCTGCAGGGTCCTTATGTAACCACGGGATTTGGTAGCAAATTCTGCAGCAGAATCAAGGCTTGTGTGACTTTTCTGTAGCACTTTAAATGCAAAGGGTGTCTGTATAGTAGGTTGGTTTCATTTGTATGTATTCTGCAGACATGACTATGCTTAGATGCCTTGCAACTTTTTCTCATCTGATTCTGATAGAGGCTGAAGAAACGAAATCCTCAGATATCTGATTCTTCAAATCTAACCATTATTACCCACAGCTAGCAAACGTTTTTATGGTTTTCAGAATTTAAACCAAACATAGACTCCCTTCTTCAGGCAGCAAAAAAAGCAGGCACATAAAGACCACAGTACAGCCAGAGAACATCAGACCAGTCCAAATGTCAATGTTTTCCTTTCAGTCATATGAAGTTGGCAAAACCACCTCAGGATGCAATACAACCTTTGTGAACTGCTTCAAGTAGGAAAACTGCTGTGGCAGCACTTTCCCCTCTTCCACGTTAATTACTGTTCTCTCAGGAATGAACTTCTGGAGGAAAGAGGGGCATGTCACATCCCACATCCCTGGCGCACCTTGACAAAACCCAAATTTCCCTGCCCGCCATTATCCCCAGAGCCAGCACTGATGCTGCAGGAGGACGCTCTGCCAGAAGGACAGCAGAGTGCTTCTTGGTACTTCACACACCCCTCAGCATTGCGAACATGAGGGAGAGGATGCGATGGAAAACCTGTGCAAATGCTCAGCTACAGAGTCTCCCAAAGCAGCTGGATGTTTAATCAGAAAGGCCCAAAGTGAAACAGTTACAAATCTCATGCTAAGGTCAAACTTCTGGCATTCTGTGCCGGTCTATGCACATAAATACTAACCTATATATGCACATGCACTAGGCACAGTTGTACGTGCAAACGGACAGACATTCAAATAACCCTATGTACGTTCTGTTACTGCATTTTTATGCAGTTACAGTGTGTGTATAACTAAGTATAGCAATGAAAAAATATAATAAATCACATGCTTTCAGCAGCACATCACTGGGCCCCTCTGAAGGGCTGCTGCTTCTTCTGAGTTACATGTCAGACTCAGAATTAGCTTCCTTCCTAGTGAACCGAGAACAGCTCAGAACATTCAAAAATACCGCTTTATTTTGAATGTTTGCTTACTGAGAAAAATAACCTTTAAAGTTGTGAACGCTCCATCCCTGGTGGTGTTCAAGGCCAGGCTGGACAGAGCCTTGGGTGATACAGTCTATGGTGACGTGTCCCTGCCCAAGGCAGGGAGATTGGAGCTAGATGACCTTAAGGTCCTTTCCAACCCTGTTCTATGATTCTATGATTGGGTATTTCACCACCAGGTAGAGCATACAGAATTCGTTCTTATAACACCAATCTCTGCATTAACATAACTGAAAAAAAGTAAATACGTACTTAGATTTGTGTTTCAACCAAAGAGAAAAAAAAAACCACAAATGTAAAAGCTCATTGCAAACCATCCTCTGGTTAGAATAGCCAACACAGAGTAGGTTTTTACGTATACAGAAAGAAGTTATCAAACATAGAAGGAAATACATACCAAAAAAAAAAAATATGTCTTGGAGGCCAAAAAATGGAAGTATAAATAAAAAACAAAAAACAAAGGTAATGTTGACCCTGCAAAGACTATTAACAGTACCAAAAATGAAATAAAAATTGGAGGTATAATGAAAAGATATTGGCATAGTGATAATAGTGATAACTATATTCTAGACATGAGTGAAGAAATAATCATTTTTCTACAAGCAGGACAATGCTGAAAAAGAGTAAAAGGCAGATAATGGGAATTACCTGTATCATACAGAAATAACAACTGAGTAGGAAGAAAACTCCAGGAGTTTAGTGCATTCAGTAGAACACAGATAATCTCTATTGAAAAAAAAACACTGTAAGAATCAGCATGTGAATTTAGGTCTGATAAATAGCATTTGTCATACATCTATGAAATTGAAGCTGATGCAACATAACCGAGAAGCAACAAAAAGTCCTCAGAGGGAAGATTAAAAATAAAAGTAAACTGGTGAGCTGAGGCCTGTAATGTGATTTCACTATCATGCAGAAATTTTGAAAGGAAGAATAAGGGAAGACTTGGAAAACAGGATAAAACAAAACATGGATGTCATTCCAGACATACCTGACATCCTCCTTTGAACTTTTTAGGAATCTGAAGTAAATTTGACCTTATCTATTTGCATCTCTGTAAAGCTTTAACACTGCTAAATGGGAACTGATAATGAAGAGAGCAAGGATAAGCACAGAAGCTGTGAGGCAGAAGGGGAAACAGTTATTGAAAAGAAAACACTTTCCAGTTATATTAGTACCTCTCAAGATCACTGACCCATAAGGTGATGTAACCAGGACAACAGCAGATCCAATCATACAGTACACCACCATATACACCTAGAAAACTCAGGGATACCTTGGTGTTTCTTTACAACCCATTATCAAGGTTTAATCTGGAATACCATGTACAGTACAGGCCACCCATGAACTCGAACTGCAAGAGATGGGCTATATGCTGGTGAGGAGAATGGAGCACTCATCTGAGAGGCCACTAGAAAAAATTAGTTCAGTGAATCTAGCATTAATGAAGGCTGACTGTTGTCTATGTGTGTAAGTGAATGGGGAGTGGGGAAACAAGAGAATGGAGCAGGAAGAAAGAGAAGAGCATCTGAAACTGACAACCTTGGCACAAGAACAAATATGCAGCCATGAAGACATTTTGGCTGAAAACTTTAAAGTTTATAACCATTAGCAAAGTTTGATTCTGGAAGAGCCTTCAACTGGAAGAAGCAAGGCTATAAAAAAAAAATCTTTGTTTTTAGGATTCAGATTAAAATTTTATGAAAGGGATACAAAGCAGTGCCTGGGGTGCACTCCATGACCTATGAAGTCTCTTCAAGTCCTATGGGCATCCTGAGAAGCACCAAAGCTCTGCCAACTCATTTTTTATGCTGGTAGAACTGATAGAGTTGGAACAACACATTCTAACAATGTCCCTTGATGTTTCATATGCAAGTAAGGATCTCTGTGGTCAATAAACCAAGAAAAAGTTGCTCATTTTCAAATGCAGAATTTATAATTTAAAGTCTTCTCACATTTATCTTCTGGTGAACATCTGCTCCTCTCCCTGAGACTCTAAGCAGCCACCTGAGGATGTAGAGAACACAAGGGGTCTTTCAGGATAACTCAGAAGCAGACAGGTCAAGCAGAACAGGAATTTCTAAAACTCATTTATATTTAACTTTATCTCTTGTTTCAATTCTAAATCAGTCCTGGCTAAAAACTGGAGAGAGTACAGAAAGGTTTATTATCTGAACTTGGACCTGAATCAGATGGTTTTTTTTAACAAGCTGAAACAGAAACCTCTTTCCACAATCTTACTGTCCGAAAGTTAAGATTAAGAACCTAAATTTTCAGGCCAACATAAAAGTTTTCCTCTTTTCCACTTCAGAAAAGAAAAGAAAATACAACTCCACTAATGTTTGCAACGTATGTAAAGGAATTTATTGCAGATAAGCAAAAGACACAGCTTTTATAAGTGCTGTTTAATCAAGGACTCAAAGATGAAATTCAGGCCTAACCAGAATATTTTCATCTTAATACGAAGTTGCACTAAAAGGAGTACAAATTTGAGATGAGTAAACTGTAATGGTAAATAATAGTCTAAAAAAGTTAACAGGTATTTTGATTACAAAAATTATTTTTTAAATTATGAAATGAATAGAAAATAGACATAGAAAAATGATAAAATGGTAGAGTCACATCCATGATGCTTCTGAAATGCTACCCATGATCTATCCATAAGCTTCTGGAATGGAATATAACATCCAGATGCAGTTCTTATGATTCTGCTGTCCTGCTAAAGCGTGAATGGTAGAGGTGAATGAGAGAAGAAAGAATCAAAACTATTTTAAGTTTTGCAGAGTCCTAATCATACAAAACGGTCGAAGCTTGGTTTCCTTCCTTTCAAGCATCACATTTCCCTGTCAGGAGGTTTGTAATAGTTATTTATTATTTGCCAAAAATGTAGAATAAACGTAAAACAACTGAAAACTGATTTCTGCCATGAGGCATGCTAATAACACAAAGGTACTATGGAAAAGGAAATATATCACCTTGATGAAAAGTGAATAGAAACTGGATAGATGCCATTAGATTAGATAAAGGAAGATAAATGGGAGACAGGCAGAGTTGAGAAACAAAAGGCTAAGAGAGAATTGACGATGACAGCAGAAAAATTGTACATTAAAGTTTGTTTTTTAATTAGGGAAAGTATTTTTCTTCATAAAGTTTATTGTTTATAGGATTTATGGAAGAAATGAATCACAGAAATTGATTGCAGAAGCCCAGCGTAAAATACTAATTATTGTTGGGACAACATCCTCTGTCAATAGCAAGGAAAGTGATGAATTGGAAAACATATTGGATGGACTTTTGGAAGTAGTCTGATAACCAGAAATCAAGCCAGTGCCCTGCCAAAAAAAGTAAGGATGATGAAGGGGACAGCATCCTATATCAAATTAGTTCTCAAAATGCCAGGATGATAAAATACCAAATAGTGAAACAATAAGATGATTTTGACTGAGCCATGAGCTCTCACATGGTAAAAAAAAAATATGATTTCAGAATGGAAAACTAATGATTTAATAAAAGTAAGGGACTAAGATGTTTCAACGAAATATTTGACAAAATCAGCTGTATTAACCTTTAATATATCATTTCTGTTTAGACTGGAAGGACACCCAGTTTCTTCACCATTTTTTTACTGAGACTATTACAATAAATTTGTTCTTAGCAATGACTGAGAAATACGAATGAAACCATGTGAAGCCTCTTCTAAAGTACGTCAGCTTCTTAGCAGTGAACATATTCTTCTCTTTTTATTTTGTTCTGTGTTAAGTTTTTCCTTAGCTTTCCTTTTCTGCTAGATTTACCTTATCTCATCTTTTGTACTGATAAAATGTGTGTATGTGCACTAAGGACTGAACGAATAACAAAACCACATTTACAGCCAATACATATTTTGGAATTTAGATTGGCTGACCAAATACATAAGATCTGTGCAAGGAGTCTGGCTCTCACTACCCTTGCTGCCTTTGCTGAAACAATGCTAGCTTGTGGGGTTTTCCTAATTCATATTGTTGTCCTATTGCAATAAACCACCCCTGCTAATAGTTGGTGCACTTCAGGAGAATTCTCCAGTTACACCACATTCACTTGGAAGAGCATAACTGAGAATTGAGAAGGAAAACTATACCATCGACAGTGTCATTCAACAGGGAAAAGACTATCTCAAAGGTTCAGTTAGACTCACGTACTAATAAAATCAGTGCTAAGCTAAACAAATCCTTCCCCCAATTGTGCCAAATTGTCTGGATGGACAATCTTCACGCCAGAATTTCCCTTCTTATTGTCGATTAGAAGGGTTGTTTTTTCAGCTGCAAGAGAGCCCAGGAAAAAGCTAGTAAGAAAAACAACAAAGCTGACTTTGCATCAGATATCCTAGCAGAGCTCATAACTGTTTTTATTGCCTTCCCTTCTGGTACTTCTTGGGCCCTGTGTGCAGGAATTTGATATATTCTAGAAACAAAAGTGGCTGTCCTTATTCTGTAGGTAATTTACTTTTGAGTAGGAGCTACAACCCGGTTCCCAGGGCCAATCTGGGAACCTTTTTCCCAATCCCACAGGTCATGCTGCCTCCAGCCCACTGGAAAGGTGCTCACGGAGAGAACCAAGACCTCCTTAACAGACACTAACACCACAGTGTTAAGGCTTCCCACAGAAGTATACCAGCTGTTCCCTGCTACCTCTTCACGCTGAAACATCCTTCAGGGCAATGCTACAGCATTTTACAAGGTAGGAGGAAAAATGGTTGTGCTTTCTGCCAAGCCTCACCACACACTAGCGCTTGCTAGACCTTGGAGCAATCTGAGGCTTCACTCTCACAATAGGTTGATTTACCTTGGGAGATAACTGTGCCTTGCTGCAGAAGCAAAAAGTGATCCCAGAACGTTTCCAGTGCTCTGGTGAAAAAATGTAGTTTAGGTATCCTGCAGTCATTTACTAAGCTTGTAGGATACACCTATAAACAATTTACTGATCTCCCACTGCAAATGATTCTTAGGATAACATTTTACTTGCATGTGGTACTTAAATCTGCAGGTTTTAAAAACACTTTACAAGAGTGAGGAAAAAGCAACCCCATTATGCATAAGGGTAAACTGAAGTTCAGAAATTAAATACATTCCAAAAGACTTTATAGGTTATATCAGTACCAAAATATGAATAAAATGTTATCAAATCATATCGCCTTCACAAGCAAATCACTGTAGGGTTTGTTTGTCTTTATCAGGAACTCATGTTTTCTTATGGAAATGATTATCTCCTGCTTTGTATCTTCCTCCATACACTGTTTCTAGGGAAAGTTCTCTATGGACAGATTTTCCCCTTTCAAGCAGAAGAAAGCTGAGCCACCCCAGAAGTACTGTCTCTATCTGTATGCTTGTTAGTAGAAAAGGCTGCAGCAGAATCTGGGTAACACTTGGGAATAAAAAGGAAAAACTGACAGATTGAGGGAAAAGAGATACATGCAGTCATCCTTCAGCTTTCCTAAGCATCTAGACTCCACACATATATTCTCCCTAGTAAAAACAAAGTCAATGGATTGACACAGGGAAATCTTAAGATGTCTTGAGCACTAGTGAACAATGAGAAGTGGGGATACAAATGAGCCCCAGTACTGGCAATGTATGTGGAGTCCCCACCACTTAAACAAAAAACATCAAAAAAACCCCCCAACAAAACCAAACCCAAAACAAAACAAAAAACACACAAAAAAGAAAAACCCACTAAACACCCCCCCCCCCCCCCCCCATTCAGATTAAAATCATTTCTTAGGAAAAGATCATTTCATTTGTGCCATGCACAGGACCTGACAGATGTGGTTCCCTGAAGTCCAGCTGTTTGAAAAGGCTTTCATCAAGGCCAGGTTAAGGGTACACAGCTCAATAAAACTCTTTATAGAGCAATTTAAATTAATTGTATCTCTCCTTCCCCCATAAGAAAATCCTGTCCAGAAGAAACTGCTTAGGAACGGGTTTCCTTTCTACTACTTTATAGAAAAGCCACAATGGCAGCTAGAGACACTTTATGAGCAGCATTCCATAAATCCAAACCAATTAGTGCAAGAAAATAGGCAAGCAGAGTTTGTGTGTACGTCCTAAAAATGTCCATTAGCGTACATCTGGAAACAAAAGCAAATGAACACACAAAAGGCAGCTGACCATCCTGTCTCACACCCCAAAATGTGGCAGCACATCTGCTTATTTTCTGTTAGTGCAATGCATGCAAATTCCACGTATTAAAATACATTGCTAAGACTGAAAAGCCATAAAGTCCCTGTCTCTCATCTTAATAAAAGTGACAGAGAAATTCAGATGGACACACTTAAGACAGTTTTTCAGGGAAACACCAACAGTGGATGCTGATATGTGTAAGAAAGTTAAGGAAGGTAAAGCCTTGAAAAGATTGAAGGAAAACCTGAGCATAGGATAATTCAAAGAAATCTTTATACTGAAATATCAGCATTACAAATACAAAATGTAAATTAATAACAAAGAATAAAACCTTCTCAGTCAAATCCTGAGAGAGTACCTTCGATTTTAAGAGTCAGTGTTAAATAAAGTGTGAATGTAATTAAGGAAATAGGGCTGTTGATTACTTATCTAGTGTCACGAATAGAACTGCAAGTGAGGTAAAAGCAATTTATACTACTTTTGACTAGCCTTTTCTAAATCAGTCACTTCATCCCAGGCAGACCTTGTTTGGGGTGCTCTGGCTGTACCCTTCATTATCAGTATACACACATATATATATATATAACAGTTGTCAGTGACTGCACTAGCACTGTGTGACCACGAATTCTTCCCCAAGCAGAGGCCAACTGAGTTGCTTTGCTAGCAGAGAGGTGGACAGATGGTTGAAAAGCTGACCTAAAGAGACAACATGTAAGGAAGCTGAGATAAGCTAAGATTCTGCTTTGCAACACCGGACACAACAGGACATTCAGGAGGCAGTAGTAGTGCCCGAGCTCCAAACTCTCAATGTTTTAATGATAGCAGTAGATGTTCTTAGTAGCTATGGACAAAACAGGACTTTTTACAACAGGGAAGACAAAAAAAAAAGCAAGCTCTCAGCAGTTTGTTAGTGCAGCTCTTCCTATAGTAATGAATAACAGTCACAGGCAACGACTCCAATAAAAATAAACCATCACTGCACGCACATGTGGCTAGGCTTACTCCCAGAGGAGAGTTCAATACTTGCAAAGAAAAGAAATGGAAGGAAAACAAACAAAAGGAGGAGACAGAAATGAAACCCAAGAATCTTTTAAGAATAGAGGAGAAACAGGACAAGCCCAGGCAAGAGGACACTCTCCAAATTTCAGGCCCTGCAATACCTGTCTGGCTTCAGACTTTGCTTTGAAAGAGTAATACACATATGGAGGACTTTTTCATAGTGTATAATGCCAGGACCAGGGAATCAGAATTCATGAGTCTTCTTCCTAACTTTATTAACTTGCCACTGTTTTACTGAGAAGTTATATGAAAATTATGTAGCATTTCTTTGCTTCAGTCCAAAGTCAGGCATGGAGATAGACATCTGTAGCAATCTCACTGTATTAATTTTCTACCAGCTAGGCACAGATCCAGAGATACCCCGCTCTCCCCTATCCAGAGGGTACAGCAAAAGGCTCAATAAGCAACAGCTCTGCTATCTGTTTTCTCAAGTATTCAGTGGGGTAAATTCTTTCCCCTCTCATAAAACCAGAACAAAGGCATCTGTTCTGGCTGTCCCTATCCAGGCAGTTGCTAGCAACAGATGACAAGCCTGCAAATTGTTTCAGTCCTTGCAGAATGCCAAACTTTGGATTTCAAGTGAGAGACATGAGCATGTAATACGTACTGCCATTCAGACATGGGTTTAGCTTCAGGCACTATAATGAGGAGCTCTGACTATCCTTAGACTGAATAAACATAACCTCAGTGGAAGGAAACCATCAAAACCCAAATGAATATCAAAGACAATCACAGAAAACAGAAGCAGAATTTTCCAAGGTGAACTGCCCTGATGTGCTCTTAGAGTAACAACTGTCCTGAGTACCATAGGCCAAATCTAACAAAATGCTGCTTTTGCTCAGCTGTCCTCTCCCAGACTGCAAGCAAACCCTTGAACCCTTTAACCCAAAGTGCCTTTTCCTGTCACTTAACAATAATTTCAGTGGCAGAGAACTGCACTGTCCAGGCAAACATTGGGCAACTTCAAGTTTTAATTGGAAAAGAAAATGCAATCCTAGATGTTTATCCAATTTGTGTCTGAACTGCAGCAAACTAGCCAGGGAACTGCACAAAAACAGGCTGTCCCCAGTACACTTCCACTTAAACCAGATTTCTGGTGGAAGTTTCCCAGCATGAAATATAGGGTATGCAGGGCCAGACAGCTCCCTTCTGCTCATGTAACACCAAACCCTGTGAAACTCCTCTTCCCAAAAGCACTTTCTGTCTCCCTGCCACATGCCTTATTCCCTAGTTTGTAAAATGAATTTTGTCGTCTTTTCTGTTTCTGAGTCTCTCCTAATTTTCCCAGTGGAGAGTCCTCTAGAGGCCAGGAAACTTCACAAGAATTTGGCCATGATGATTTTCTATGCTATAATACTTTTGAAGCCCAAAGCCTTGGTAATAGTCCAATGCGAAGGGTAACTCGGGAGAAAACGCTTGTAGCTTTTACAAACCAGAAAAGCAGCCAGCAAGCCAGCACGTCCTGGTTACCACAATGAAACAGTAACAAGAAAAGGGGCCTGAGGATGGTGCTGCGGCTGGACAAAGTATGTGGGTAGCATAAACACAGCCTCCAAGGGGAATTCTCCTGTGTCGCAGCTTGTGGTCACTCATCGGACTTACAGTACACTGGTAGTGAGAAGAACCAAAAATAAAAGTTTATGTAGCTTTTCAGAGCCTTCCATACTGTTCTGTTTGACTTCGGTTCTGGAAATAACAAAAGAGCCAAATGATACAATTCTTATTTACAACACTTACTGGAACACTGACTTATCCCTGGGATCATGCATCCTGAATTGGAAAGGACTCCTAAGGGTACAATATCAATAGAGCAGTTCCTCTCAGAGTAATGCCTCCACCCGGGCTGCCAGCCTTGCCTGGAAGAGATGTCACCAGCAGGGAGGACAGCATGGGAGCTCAGCAGCTGCTCACTTTCTCCTCCACAGAGCCACATGCTCAGAGACGCTGCTGGCTCCTCTGGCTGCAGAGGTAGGGATCCAAACAGCATCCAGCCCTCATCACTGCACAGAGGAGATCACCTTGGTGTAATTCACCAGCACAACATAAGGAATATACATTCTTAAGTATGTAATTAACATAGCATTGTCATCATGATGTATTACTTTTGTTATTCTTCAGATCTCTATGAACCTTCTTCATGATAGTTTTAGCAACATATTTATCTTCTACAGATAAAAAAGTATCCACTGCAAATTCAACCCCACTGCTTGTTTCTAAAGTGTATCAAATCTTTATTTAGCCAATGCTTATTCCTTCTTTCATTTTCTTTTGGCTTTCCAAATGATGAAAAAGCTCAACATTATTATGTACAATTGAAAGAAAATTAATCCATTGTCGAAGAGCATCACAAGTGTGGTCTCACCATCCTGCATTTTTTGGTTTTGGACATCAGTAATAACAAATATCCTTCATACTTGCTTGATGTAAAGGCATAATCTTAAATTCCCAGACTTGGGCCAAAAAGACTGGGATTCAACCAAGTCCTAGATCACTGCACAAATATTTTTCACCCACATTAGTGGCTGCAAAATGCTTTTGACATGAAACAAACAAGAACCCTTTCCAATTTTTTTTTTGTGTGTTCACTTTGTTCTGTTCCTAAAAGTAAAGACCCCAGAGACAAACTAAGACAACACTGCTAAATTCACATGTGAGAGACAGCAGTATTATCTTACGCAAAGCCTCACTAGAGTGTATTTTGGAATCCACTGGGCATCACATAACAAGGACAAGGAAAAAAAAATGCTAACAGATCTGTGAGCTAATACATACAGATGCAATATGTGTGCTTTCGGAGTACTCTCTTGTTTTATAGGTGTTGAGAAAGGGCAACAGATTTAAACCTTTTTTTTTCTACAACACTCAGATTGTCTCTAGCAAGAACATTACTGGGAGAGATTTTACCAAGGAAATGGAAAACAATGCATTCAAAGCAAGCTTCATGGCCTTATAAACATCATCTGTATTGCTGAATGTACAACTGTTAAATAACAGAGCTCTAGAAAAACTTCCTCATATCATGACATGTTTCACGACACTTCATTTACATTTCCAGAGGGTAGAGCATCCCCACCAATTCCCGTCAGGTGAAGGCAAACATGCTTGTTCCAGTGCGTGGCAGAGATGCTGTAAAGGCTGGACAGCCCTCTAGGACCTGAAACATTGCTTCATAACCTATCAGATCTGAAATTTTTGATGAGAGTGTGCCTCAAATAACAAAGGTTAAAAAACCTTTTTATTTTGGATAAGCAAAGATCAAACATAATGGTCATTCTTTTCACAAAATTACTGGCAGTACCTTTTACAGCTCTTAGATCTTTTCTTCCACGGGGATCATGCTTGAGAAATTCAGATTGGACTGTGTGCATTAACTATGTGTGAGCTTTTGAAAAGTTATTTTGTTATGCTCAAAGGACAAAAATGTAGTTCTAGCAAAAAAAAATGCACAACTGTAGGGAAAAAAAAATGATGAAAAAATCTCTCAACCTCTACTTTCCTGCTATGGCACTCAAATGGCCAGCTTTCTCACACTGCTTACAGGAAGTTGTTTCACTTTTTTTTCTTCCAGATTTAATTCCAATTAATTTAGATGAGTAAGAAACTCCTCAAATTTTTTGTGCTGATTTACATTTTTATTTTCTCTTTTCAGCCTGCTTTCCAAGGAAGACTGGGATGGCCATTATAAGATCATATGTGACAAGTAAAACCCCAGTATGAAAACAGGAAAAAAAAGTAGTTTTCTCTTGGGTTTGGTAGATATACCATATCCAGCTTGAAACATCAACACAAGCTAAGAGGGGATTAGACGACTTTCTGTAGCTTGAAATGACTATGGGTACAGAGTTTTATTTTATTATTAGATAGATAAATAGTGATAAGAAGAGAAATAACAGTGAAGAAAAAACACACAATTTGGATCAGAAAAATTGATTTGCTGAGTAAAACAGAAATGCTGGCTGAGGCCTGATAAAGCTTTATTAGCTTAGACTCTAAAGCCAAGCTGCCTGGATCACTGTGAGATCCGTACAAGGCCAGATCAGGTGCCTTTGCAACCTAAACTCCATAGCTTAAAGTGCAGTTCTGCGGAGCACATGAACACCCTGAACTGCAGGGACACCTGCACAGCCAAATAGCAGAAGTCAAATGACAGAAGCAGCCAAGGCTGACTGTTCACACAGGACTAACTAGTGCAAGAATTTCTGCCAGAGACTCATGGCTCACTTGTAGGAAATAACTGATAAGAGAGACCACGAGCCATCACTGCAATGCATGTGTAAATGTGGGGAGCTATGGCAGTTCCATGGATTCCCTGACTGAGGGCATGAAGTTAGAACTCAGCCTTGAAGATATTAAAGTTTATCCATGAAGAATGAGGTACAGAAGGTATCTGGATGGTAAAGCAGAACGCATCTGGATGGGAAGGCAGAAGGCATCTGGAGGAGTGAGCGAGTCAAAGGGAGTAACTAACTACAGAACGAGAGCTTGGCAAGACAACAGAATTTAGTAATGCTGTAAAGGTTCATCCAATAACGTGCTGTTGCTAACTGATGTAACCAATGGCTAAAAGACGCATGTATGCTAGAAACCGTATATAAGCGAGGTTTGTAGTAGTAAAAGAGAACTTCTACTTAATCACCAAAGAAGCATGTCACATGTCGTTTGTCTGTCTCAACCATGACGTGTAAAAGGCCCTTGCAAACCCAAGATGAATCAAATGAGCTCTTTCCAGTGGAGAACCTCACACGTGCCTCAAGTGCTACATTACAACCTAGGTCTGCCACCCTTTGATGAGACAGGGGCATTTATTGACAAGTGACCTGGTTAGTTTTTTCCAATTTAGTATTGTTCCAGTATAAAATCCAAGGAAGAAGTTATGCCATTCATTAACTGAGTTGCACTTCACAGTACTTCCTACCAGCATCTGGAAAGTTGAAGTGATCCATGAATCATGTCTGTCAGAAACTCTGAACTTCAACATGGATTGAGAAATTTAATGTTTTCCGTTAATATGTACCCCTAATCAAAGTACAGTATAAGTACTACCTGTGAGAGCTGGAATCAGGATGGCTCAGGTAGCTATTTATACTGTCTTTTACTTTTTAGTCACAAGCATTTTCCAGTGTTTCCCCAATATGGGTACAATGCTCCACCATCTCCCAGATTCATCCTTTCCATTCCTGATTGAGCAGATGTCCTCAAATCCCATCATATTCTTCCAAGAGTCACAACAATAGGTCCAGGGGAAGGTAGTGTTGTGAAAATAATGTATTTTATTATATTATTGATGCAATATGATGCATAAATGTGATAAAGTTGGCCAGGCAGCTCTCAACAGGTCACCAACACTGAAGACCACCAAAATACCCATCTTAAGGGACAGTCTCAGACAGTGGCATGTCAAACTTGTTCTAAGGGCCAGCAGCCTTTATTCATTGTCTAAGCAGTTAAGATTTCTTCTTTTACAGCCTGTTTTTAGATCACAGCTAAAGGCACTGATACCACAGACAGGAATTGCAGAGTCAAAGATCAAAAAGTCTGTGTGGAGCAAATCCCTCTAGATTAATTGATCCTACCCAGAGTAGATACACTGATAAGGCTGAACCAAAGAAAACAGTTTTCTGTACAAGAGATTCTGAATGCCACTCACTGGCTGTCACTCTCCTGTGTTGTCGATCTAGAACAGTTCAATGACCTTCGATTCATAAAGGCAAAAAGTTCAAAGTATAATATCCTAGATATACAAGACCCTAAGATGATTCTCCCTTAAAATGTTCAGAGCATCATAAAAGTTGCAATGCCTGAACATGAGGATCATGTGTGATCCCTTGCTTTGCTCAGAAGATGCAATGCATTTTGCCCACTTAAGTCAGTATGTCGAAGTTTGTCTGGTTTAGAACTTTGTCTGAGGTTTATTTTTCTTACCAGTGACAGCGCAAACTTGTTGCTATGTCAATAAGTATATTCTCTGTAGGACCTACCCTTACCTGGGAAGACAAGAAGTTGAAGAAAGAAGAAGATAGGAGCTTGAACACAATTGTCCAGGCCAAATACATTATTCCAGAGATGTCCCCACTGCTTTTCCACAATAGTAAAAACACTTTTCTCTTTCCTTTGGAAACACCTTGCCTGAACTATTCTACAATAGCACAGACCCTTTTCATAATTACAATACACTGTCAAATTAGTTTTCCGGTGATAAACTAAACCACTCCAGTATCAGCCTCACTGTGAGCTTTTGTGCTCTTTATATAATGCAGAAACTCATCTGTAATGCCCAATATAATTTTACAGATTATTTCTATTATAATCTAATATTCCACTATATCTTTACTACTTAAGGTTGTCCAGTTCCTTTATAATGATATTCTGACCTTTTTCACTATTAAGAATGCTTGCAAGCTTTAAGTATACTATATTCCAAGACTTAGTAGAACTTTTCTGAATCACAAACACTTAAATTTAAGTTAGGCGTTTTAGTTTGCTTGGTTTCAAAATTAAAAAAAAAAGCAAAACAAAACAACAACCAACCAAAAAACTGCAACACACAGACAGTGCCGCCCCCCCCTCCCCCCAACCAAACAAACCAAACCAAAACTAAACAAAAAAATGCCAAGGCATTGCAAGGATAAACAACTTTGGTCATTGCCACTCTGATGTTAGGAGCAATGACTCTTCAGATACTGAGGAGAAAATCTGGCCTAGGTTAGTTCCATTCTGTTTTGAGGAGAAGACTCAAACTGAAATCCAATCAAAACCAGAAAAGTGATTCTGTATAAACAGGATGGGAATTTGTGTTCATTCTCTCTCTGCAAAGGGACTTAAGCTTACAAACAGAGCATTCTTCAGGCAATTCAGACCACAACCTCAAAGTCATATCTGGTTCTTTCTATCTCCCATTTTTAAGCTGTTTTAGTGAACTGTAAATACAGTGTTTGTAAAGGGCGTTGGGTTAACAGCGTCAGAGAGTGAAGTTCTCTGTTTATATTCAGAACAGATTTCGTTACAGTAATCTTACCCCTCCTATCTTGACCTTTAAGTAGCTCCCAATAAAGAATGGGAGACAGAGCCCTGATTTCTAAGAATTTCTATCTGATTAATAACATGAATCACAGAATCATAGAATGGTTTGGGTTGGAAGGGACCTTAAAGATCATATAGTTCCATCCCCCCCTGCCAAGGGCAGGGACACCTTCCACTAGACCAGGTTGCTCAAAACCCCATCCAACTTGGCCTTGAAACACTTTCAGGGATGAGGCAGCCACAGCTTCTCTGGGCAACCTGTGCCAGTGCCTCACCACACTCATAGTGAAGAGTTTTTTCCTATTATCTCATCTAAATCTCCCCTCTTTCAGTTTAAAGCCGCTCCTCCTGTTCTGTCACTATCTGCCCTTGTAAAAAGTCCCTCACCAGCTTTCTTGTAGGCCCCCTTTAAGTATCGGAAGACTGTTATAAGGTCTCCCTTGAGCCTTCTCTTCTCCAGGCTGAACAAGCCCAACTCTCTCAGCATGTCTCCAGCCCTCTGATCATCTTCATGGCCCTCCTTTGGACTCACTCAAGCAGGTCCACATTCTTCTTATGCATTACTATGCTTGCATATTAATTAAAAAATATATAACATAATATGAGATGGTTAACTTGTAACCGGTGTAGGTTAGCAGGAACCAAAAAGGAGTCTCCTCTGAGAGCTGACTGGACTATCAGTCAAAGATACCTAACAGAAAGTACCCATCGCTGTCCCCAGCCTCAGCAGGAAAACACAGTATAACTTCATGACTGAATTTGCCTCTGCCTCACAGCTGTTCCTGCTTTTCTGTTTAGGATGCTCTGAACTACAGATCTATGAGACTGAAGTTTGCACAGCTGCTGCTATATTTTGTCAATCTGACATTAAAATAATCTTCATTAAGAAAATTTGCAATGCTTATTAAAAAACTGTTAGAGAAAAAGATGAATTAAAGGTTTTCATCTGTCCTTTTCTATTTTATCTAGTGTCCTTTCATTTCTATTTAGATTCTTAGATAAACTGATTAGCGTTATAAAAGCAACAGAGTAAATGAATTCTTGTGTAAGAATGATGGAAATATTTTTCTTTATATAAAAGTGTCCTGTTAAAAGAAGAGGGCCATAAATTCAGTCCTATTTAATGTAGACAGGGCTATAGTGATGTTTATATTGTGTGACCATCCCCATAAGTTTATTAAGAAGGAAGCTTACTGCAAACAGAGACATGAACAAACACACAAGCCAGAAAGCAGGTGACCTAGTGAACCTTCTCTATTTTTATGGCACCCTTTCATTTGGCACTTCTGCTGGATTGAGTCAGTATCATACTGTGTCAATAATCATCTGTTTATTCTACAGTTGTGCATTGTGTCCAGTTTCATCCTGTTCACATGCAACTCAAGTTCATATTGCTTACACTTGGATATGATCTATGGATAAGCAACAGATTTCTGTCATAAGAGCTATCAGTCTAGTCTAGAATATATTCAATCAGGAAAAAACCTTGAGATTCTCATTTATGTATTTTAAATGATGTGGTTCGTACACATGCATGGAAATTTGAGGCCATAGCAACCTTTGATTGTGTCTCAATTCAAAATATCCAAACAATAACAGCGGTGAGGCAGAAGTCTCTGAAGTAAACCGTGTATCCTTGGAAAAACCTATTTATTTAAATGGAAGGACTAGCAGAATTCAAGTATGTGCTCCTGCAGTCTTTCCACAGCTATTCCTTCAAAAGCAGCAAACTCCATAATGGAGAACCATAAAAAACTAATCTCACTTTAAAAAAATTTCTGTTTTCCTGCAAAATTTCCTATCCCTGGCATGACTCCAAACCTGCATGCTTACCTTAAATAAAAAAATTAAAATCTCTTTTCATGTTTTCACAGTGCTGATTTTCCATATGGTATTTATCACGTTATATAATAGGATGGCTTAGAACATACTTTACACCACTTCTATTTTAAACCAATCCCATAGCCACATCCCTTTTCCATCACTGCTTACTGGACCTCATTATCCACCGCCATCTGCAGATTTTCTCATGTCTAAACACTTGGAAAAAAAAAAAGTATTGTACTGTGTAAATGATCCGCATGACTGCACAATGCACACGATTCATGTAGTGCACAGAGACAGGTTTTCCCAACATGGCTCACAGCTGCTGAATGGCGCTTCACTTGTCTTAATACTTTCTCTAAAAACCCACACACAGAGCTCTCCTCTTATTTAGGGTACTGGGACTTCTTTTTTTTTTTTGAGTATCCCCAGCTTCTAGATCAGTAGAAGACAATACTTCTTGCCTCATACATAACAATAGGCAACCTTCAAGCATCCCTAGTCACCTCTGATCAAACACTGACTTCATTGCCCAGTTCTCTATGGGCTCTTTCTTGGCCTACAGTGTCAAAGACTGAACTACCTTCTCCTCTGCTCCCACTGAAGTAGTTAAAAACCTTTCTGTCTGCATTTCTGAATGCTAGTGGCCATCTCCATCTTCCCCATCTAACTCTAAAATGATGTTTAACTCTTAAAATATCTTTTTTTTTTTTCTCCACTGAATTTTCTTCTTCTCTCTTTGCTTTAGTAGGTAGCTATAGCTGCTACAAAGCTAATGGAAGAAAACACATTTATGCTGTTTGCATTTTATTTGTATCGGACCTTCTTCCCATGTCAGAGAGATTTCAGTACACAGAATCATAGAATAGTTTGGTTGGAAGGCACCTTTACAGATCATCTAGTCCAACCCTAACATGTTCTGTCTGATTACATTTCATTGCTTCTTTCTCCCCAGCAAATATTATGAAAGTAATTAGAACCCTTTATAGTAAGTATGAAGCTACAATCTCCTTTCCTGTTTTGACACAAAAAAGTTGGATGCCATTTCCAAACTACATTACTGTACTTGCTATCCTTCAGATTATTAAGGCAGAATTTAGAAACTGTTAACCCCAGATAGTAGTACTTGGTGTATGCCTCTTCCCCACAGCCTACATGCTTTGTTTGAAAGTGTTTTATTTTCTGTAATTTATTTGCTTCCCTTTTCTATGGATGAAAACCTCACCTGATGTTATCTTTAAAATGGGACAGCTATCCAACAGCCAGAATGTCCACATAATAACTACTTTCAATGTTTTACGGGGAGAGATAAATCTGGTCTCACTTATGCTCTGAAACCATCACAACTGCAACAAGTTACATTATTTCTATTTTCAATATATTTTCATAATGACTGGTAAGAGTTACAGCCAAACATCTGTACAATTTCAAAGAACTGCTTCACTAGAAGTATAACAAATTTAAGGTAAAGAATCATGGCAGTTGGCCTTAGCAGGTCACATAAATGTCAAAATTCATCCCCCTTCCCCTTGGCTCTCTCCCAGCCTTTCTCTTCACCAGCAAGCACCATGGTTACTTCACCATTGCAATTCTGGAATGCTTATTCAGGGCTTATTCACATGATAGTAAGCAGAGCGAGACAAAACAGCTGGTCTGTAACCAAGGAGAGTACAAAAGTTATGTCTGGCAGTAATCTGAATGAGAGAAGGGTTTTTGTTTACTTCTGTTTTTTAAGAATGAGTTAACATATACTTCTGCATTTGAAACATTTTACCTGTAGCAGGAAAAACTGCTGCGCAGCAGCTCACCTGGCACAGCTTGAAAGCTTCAGCTCATATTTCAATAATAAGACCAGTTGTTCTCTGGTATCCAGCCCCCAAGCTGAAAAACAGGGATGGGGAGCTGAGAGAAGCTGCCATAATCCAAGGGGAAATGGTTAGCAACTTGTTAACACCACTGGGGCTGGATGGGATCTACCCAAGGGTACTAAGGGTGCTGGCAGAAGTGCCCACCAAACCACTTTCCATCATTTAGTAGGTAGCTATAACTGCTACAAAACTAATAGAAGAAAACACATCTATGTTGTTTGTATTTTATTTCTATTTCAGCAGTCCTGGCTAACCATGGAGGTCCCAGTGGACTGGAGGCTAGCAAATGTGATGCCCATCTACAGGAAGGGCCAGAAGGAGAACCCAGGGAACTAAGGCCTGTCAGTCTGACCTCAGTGCCAGGGAAGGTTATGGAGTAGATCATCTTGAGTGCCATCACACAGCACATACAGGACAACCAGGTGATCAGTGACAGTCAGCATAGGTTTATGAAAGGCAGGTCCTGTTTGACTGACCTGATCTTCTGTGACAAGGTGACCGGCTGAGTGTGTGAGGACAAGGCTGTGGATTTTGTTTACCTGGACTTTACTAAAGCCTTTGACACTGTTTCTCTCAGCATTCTCCTGGAGAAACTCACTGCTCATGGCTTGGACAAGCATACTCTTCACTAGGTAAAAAACTGGCTGGATGTCTGGGCCCAAAGAATAGGGGTGAATGGAATTGGTAGTCAAGTCACAAGTGGTGCTCCCCAGGGCTCAGTACTAGGGTCAGTTCTGTTAAACTTCCTTATCAATGGTCTGGATGAAGAGATCAAGTGCACCCTCAGTAAGTTTGCAGATGACACCTAGTTGGGTGGGAGTGTTGATCTGCCGGAGGTTAAGAAGGCTCTGCAGTGGGATCTGGACTGGCTGGATCAATAGGCTGTTGCCAATGCTATGATGTTCAACAAGGCAAAGTGCTGAGCCCTTCACTTGGGTCACAACAACTCCATGAAAAGCTGTGGGTTTGGGGAAGAGTGACTGGAAATATGCTCGGTGGAAAGGGACCTGGCCTAACATAAGCCAGCTTGTGCTCAGGCAGATAAGAAGGCCAATTGCATCCTGGCCTGTATCAGACATAGTGCAGCCAGCAGGACCAGGGCAGTGGTCACCCCCTGTACTCAGCACTGGTGAGGTCGCAACTTGAACACTGTTTTCAGTTCTGGGTCCCTCACAACAAGAAAGACATTGAGGTGCTGGAGCAGGTCCAGATGAAGGAATTGAAACTGGTGAAGGGTCTGGAGCACAAGTCTTATGAGGAATGGGTGAGGGAAGTGGGGTTGTTTAGCCTGGAGAAAAGGAGGCTCAGAGGAGACCTTATCACTCTCTACAACTACCTGAAATGAAGGTGGAGCAAGGTGGGTGTCGATCTCTTGCCAAGTAACAAGTGATAGGACAAGAGGAAACAGCCTCAAGTTGCACCAGAGGAGGTTTAGACTGGATTTAAGGAAAAATTTCTTCACTTAAAGTATTGCCAAGCATTGGAACAGGCTGTCCAGGGGAATGGTTGAGTCACCACCCCTGGAGGTATTTAAAAGACTTGTAGATGTGGTGCTTAGGGACATGGTTTAGTGGTGGGCTTGGCAGTGCTCAGAAAATGGTTGGACTCAGTGATCTTAAAGGTCTTTTCCAAACTAAATTATTGCATGATTCTAAACGCTCTTTCTTGAAAATACCATAGGAAAACACTGATTTGTTATAACAAATCTATGTGCACTTTCCATCTGAGAATTTCAAAACACATAACAGACATTAACACAATACTGCGAGTCTCACAAATCCCATAAAAACTATCAAATAAACCAGGCCCATAGAAGTTGCCATACCAGATCTGGCCAGTGTCTCACCTAATCCAGCACCCGGTCTCCAACAGAGAACAACAAAACATTAAATATAGCATGTCAATGTATTAAACCCTACCATGCTGTTCCCCAAAGACAGCTGAGCACACATGAACACAGTAACCTTGGAGTCTGCTGACTCCAGCTCAGGAAAGAAGGATAATTATACACATAAGTGTAACTGAAGAGGCTGACAGTTTCTAGTGTTCTAGTGCAGCCCCATTGGTTTTAGCCCAAACTCGAAGAGTCTGCATGTTTATGTAGTTTTCAGGAAAACAAAAGTTATGGTCAACTATTCATAGGAGTGCTTAGGGACAACAAGGTATCAGTATCCATAAAGATAATAATAAACTCCCTTCATAGACCCATTTATGTGAAACAATTTAATTTTCCCATGTTCTCCCAACCTTTTATGCCACCGTGGAACATGTGCAGCTCAGTCTCATCTCAGCAGTTAAAAGACTCCTACTGTTGTCCATACTTGTGGGTTTTGACGGCATAATGAATTTAAATGTAGGCTGTAAGCCTCCTTCTGCCCTCCCTCGGTTACATTGCTTCTGCCCTGCAGGAAACAAAAACCAGAATACTGGCCTCTAGAAGTGGGCAAAAAAGAGGAAAGTTCATGTGTTTGTTCAGAAACCTGTTCCCATCCAAGTAATAAAGGAAATCTAACTGATTTTAAAGCAGGCAGGATGTCCCAGAAATATCATTACTTTGCTGAATTGGCTGCTGTCTTATTAATGTTCACCAGACATACGGAGGGTGGGGTGGAAAAAGGGATAGCTGGCTAAAAAAATGTCTGCTGGACAAACAAAATAAAGGGATCTTTTACTTAATATATTAAAAAAAAAATCCAGTGTAGGAATTCTATGCTTACTTTCCCTAGATTTATTGCATACTTGTTCTGCCACCTGCAGCCCTGGCATTCCCCAGAGTTTCAGGAACAGGGACTAGCTTTCCCAGAAAGGAAAACCTGCATGATTAAGAACACTAGTAGCCCAGTGGCCTCTTCTGTCCAGAAAGTACTACAGTACTGGAAAACAGCTCTGTTGAATCCTCCTTAACAATTACATTACCACTTCATGTTTTGAAGAATACCACCCTTGGGCCTCGTGGCTCCATGCATCTCAAGAGGTACTTTCAAGGGGTACGATTTCCCAATGAGGATTAGTGCACTGGCTCTACTACCACAGAAGCTGGATGTAGGAGAGGATCGCTCAGACTGTCACCACTGCTCCAGCACCTCCGGAGAGAGGTGAGAAGACAGAGAGAAAGTAGAGCCAGGAAGAGCATCTTCAGAAGGTCAAGTGACCAAAGAAAGAATTAATTTTGGCTTTTGAAAGAAAAAATTGTGTCCACTGTGTAAGTCGGAACAAAACACAGGTTATTCCTTACACTACATTGATTCTGCAGGGTTACAAATCATGAAAAGCAGGGAAAACTTGGTTTTGCACTACATTTCACTCAAATCTCTGGAACAACTGTTTGCTTTCAGTAATTTCCTGGGGCAGAATTTCAGTTTAAAACCAAGACTACACAGATAATCACAGGCTTCCTTTTTTATTTAGTTTTTTTTATACAGTAATATGAGAATCTGTAGAAGTGATTACTGACTTGAGAAGTTTTGGACCTCCAACTTAAGCTTCCTTAAAAAGTGCTGGGTTTCAAAGCACTGATATCCAATACCTCCTGGCAGAACCACCTTACGATGACTGAAATGGCATCTCAAGAACTGAGGTACCTTTATTCAAAATTCATTTCTGAAAGTGGCTATAAAGCAATTATAAAAGAACTTATGTGTGTAAAACTACAGTAATTTGATCAATACAGTGCTGCTACAGGTACTGTAATTCTAGACGCCTTCCTCTGACTGGAAACTGCATATCTAGCTGAAAGATTCCTACAGTTCTAAGAAAAGAGAATTTATCTAAAAAAAAAGACACAGCTATCAGCAACAGGAAAATATTTATAGGACACCATGGATAAATTCCATTTCATTCATGGGCTTCACAGACATATCACCATTTATGTCACACTTCTGTTTCAAATTACTTTGCTTTTAATAATATATATTAATGTTTACTTTGGGGTTGTTTTTCCTCACTGTACATTCTGTTCTTTTGCTTAACTAAACCAGAATGAGCCTGTGGCTTCACATGCAAGCAAGGTGGTGCACCTGATAAATCCAGTTAGGAACACAGTAAAACTCTGGGTGTTTTTTTAAGCGGACCAAAGAGTAACTTTTATAATGGAATTTTAAAAGACTGAAAGCAACATTTCATACATTTGTGATCTATTCTCAAACAAAATCAGGAAAAACTACACCTAATGCTCTTTCAGAAAACTGCTCCATCTTTCCACCACCAGAGGAATGTTCTTAATCCTTTTTAGCTGACTTTAAGCATCATGAATTAGCACAGAGCCCAGTTTCTGCCCTTTTTACCTTTGCCAGCTCCATGTCTCACATACTCCAAAATGATGCAGGAAATTTGTGAACAGCTTTGTATTTTGCACACACATGTAGAAAAAGAGAACTCATTACACACCAGAACATAGAGAACTTCAAAAGCAGCAGCAGTTTTGATACAACTGTGCACAGTCTTTAGAAGAGAGTCCAGGAGATGCCTTTTCTATCTGCATTTGACACACTTAGCCTGCTACCAGAGTCCAGGGGACTACCACTGCTTCACAGTGCCCACTACTTGCATGAACAGAAGTGCCATGATTATAGTTTTACTTCTAATGAGTAGAATGAAATGGGATGGCTTGCTCCCCTCAGGCTCCCAGTCTTTAGAGGTCTCAGGCTCTAAAGACTGCAACCTTAAAGTGAGAAACTTCATGTTGCGACAGCAAAACTAGGAGCACTAATTTGAACATACATGAGCAGTAATGCTATAGGTGAAAGATAGCACAAATCTCATGGAGAAATTTTTATGACAGGTCTCTACTTCAACAGGCAGAAAATCAATAACGTTAAGACTGAGGGTCACAGCCTTTGGAAGGAGTTACATCAATGCAAAAACAGAATAGACAAAGCCAAAAGAGATTATAACCGCAGATATCCCAAGGGAGAGATGAAATCATGGGTTATAGTGTTTTTAAAATCAGAAAAAAGTTATTCCATCAATCAAACCCCCAATGCCTTGCTTCCTAGGTTTTCAGGTTTTTTTAAATTAAGAGGTGAAGACTGCAGTCTAAAATGCTACTCCATTTCACTCAAAACCATGAAGTCTCTTAATGAAAAGGGTAAATGCTCTTCTTTTTGCAGGCATACTTCTGGAAAATCGGTACCACACTTACTGCTCAAAGTTAAGCTTGCTGGGGCAGACAGCAAGCTTAACTTGCAAGCAGTAGCTGCAGAAGACAGCGTGCTCCCTGTCCTAACAGTCACAGCCGAAGTTTGGCACAGAGTGTAAAGGATGACAGCAAAAAAATCATGGCAATGAAAGCATTAGCCTCCTACTCCTGCCCCAAAAACCCTGTGCAGGAATTACTTTAAGGATCACCATTCATCTCCACAACATGAAACGCACTAAAAGTTCAAGGAGCTTGTACACCTGTGCCACCAGGCCAACACTAAGTCCCGTGACTAAGATAAGCCTGTTCTAATACAGGGAGGCACTGGAGGATTTGCCAGCCCTGAAAAACAAAGGACACTGACTGGCCCCCATGCCAAATAAGCAATTGGCTGTAGAGCACCAGATTCTCAACACATGTGGCATAATCACAGAGGCTGAAGGACACAGTTAGCCCATCTGACTGAGCACTGCTGTTGCAGCTTTATTCAAACTCTCTTTTTTGTTCCCACCTGTCTTGTCAGCAAGTCATGATATTGCAGTATGAGCCTGGTATTGACGCTGTGACTCCATGTGTTGCCAAGGGCTGCTGTCACACAACCAGATTCCCTTTTCCCACTTCCAGAAGTTCCTGGAATCAAATACGAAAGAAACAGCATCAGGACTGAGGTACAGAGAATTATTCAGCATGGAAACTCTAATCGGTCATCTCAGATCATTCCTTAAGCTAGGTAATTACAACTGGTACTTAATAGATGACACTATCACACGAATGTCCTACCTTTCTGATTTATTTATAGAACTGTAACGTGAGTTTTCTATCTCACTGATACCTAGACAAAATGCCAAGAATTAAGGATATGCTGCAAAGCAGTACCTACTTTCTTGGAGAGACTGGTGCATTTTCTAAATATTTGGAGGTGCACCATGCATGGAGGACACTTGCCTTTTCCTCTTTAGATAGTCTATTGACAGCAAACCAGATTTCTGCAGCACAGAGGAGAGGGAAGCAGACCAGTAGAGTGACAGCACACATTGATATAACAAAAAGGAGAGCTAAAGGAGCAGAATGTGGTGCCACAATACCCCAACCTAAAAATCTGAACACTGCTTAATGCCAACATGCATCCTATACATTTTCTAAGATTTGCAAAGAAGAAAGCCCCTTAGGCGTAAATACCATCCTGGTGTCTCTAAAATCACATGAACTTTATACAACCCTGAAGGAAAAAGCACTTTGCTGCAATCAGCAATGACAACATACAGAAGTGTTTCCAATAACAGCACATGACCCAGCTTGCTGAACTGCCATAGCAAATGAGCTTTCTCTTACTAAAACCAGAGACTCATATATATATATACACACATACATACACATACATGCAGGCAGTTAGGTGCCTGAGACCTTCATCTTTGCCCCCCAAGTTCTGTGTAAGATGAACAGATAGAGGGGTGGCTTGTTTGTACCTCAAATGACACTTCAGACAAAGAAAGAAATGCAGAAATAAAATTCCACTAGTTATGTGGGTATAAACGATCATGTGCAAGTTGAAAATTAAACCGTTTGAAGCAGACAGACCATACTTTTAAAAAGCTGCAAGTGAGAGAAAGTTAGATTTAAAGTTGAGGAACTTCCTGTCATCTATCAGGCAACAAATGAAATTGCTTCCCCAGAACAGTCAAGAAATCCTTCTCAACTAAAGTTAGTCCAAACACTTCCCCTGCAATGCAGACGTCAGAGCAGACTTATGTTTCTGTCAAAATCATCAGTAATGCAACAGTTAATGTTGAAACCTAAATTATAAGTACTGGGTTTTGGAAGCGATACTGGAGTGAGATAACAAAGCCATCTCGTGGTCCAGGCGAGCCTCTGAAAGATTCAGGTTTAAAATTCTTCATTGCTTATACATTTGCAAGACTGTGGGGTTTTTACTTCCTCTCCTTGCAAGTATTTAGAGCAGAAAAATAATTACTTCATTCACTAAAGCTTTTGTTTTCAAAAAATATCCAGTAAAGTGTAATACCAAAAGTGCTGGCACGCAGTAATACTAATTTGCATCACTGCTGGTAGCTTGCAAGCGATGAGGACACAGTGTGCATTAGGCAGAGGAGAACAGCAGGCTGAAAAAAAGGGCCTGGAATGACTGTAGCATGCTACAGGATTCAGGCGAATACTTCAACAAACCCCGACCCCACCAAGTAATACAGGGTTCAGTTGACATCAACTGGATTTGGATTAGGCCTTCAAGTATTTAATGTCTACAGAAGAAATGAGCGAAGCACCTGGTTCAAGCTAAGAGTTTGAAAAAAGTCTGGATTCTGTACTTGTCTGAATTACTTCCCACATCATGGGAACTCACTGTGACATGCACATTACTCTCTTCTCCAGAGTATCTGTTCTAGTCTGAAAGCAGACTAAAGTTGTACTATCCAGCAAGGATGGCTGCTTTTCTTTCCTCTAAATAAAGGTATTCATATCTTGATAAGCATCAAACTTCCATCTCAATAACTCACCACAAAGGCATCTAACAGGAAGTTTCAGTAGTAAGAATGATATTCAGTTAACTAACCTGATCTATCTCTATTGGGAAGGTGGATGTGCTGACCATAATTCCTCTTCATGTTCTATGATGGGGCTACAGAACTGATGGACAGGGGCAGAGCAGTTGATGTCATCTACCTGGACTTGTGCAAAGCATTCGACGCTGTCCCACACAACATCCTTGTCTCTAAATTGGAGAGACATCAATTTGATAGGTGGACCACTCGGTGGATAAAGAACTGGCAGGGTGGCTGCACAAAAAGAATTGTGGTCAATGGCTCAATGTCCAGCTGGAGACCAGTAACGAGTGGTGTCCCTCAGGGATCGCTGTTCCAACCCGTCTTGTTCAACATCTTTGTTGGTGACATGGACAGTGGGATTGAGTGCACCCTCAGCAAGTTTGCTGATGACACCAAGCTGTGTGGCTCAGTTGATACACTGGAGTGAAGGAATGCCATCCAGAGGGACCTTGACACATTTGTGAGGTGGGCTGATGCCAACTTGATGAAGTTGAACCATGCCAAGTGCAAGGTCCTACACCTGGGTTGGAGCACTCCCAGGCACAGCTATAGGCTGGGCAGAGAAGAGATTCAGAGCAGCCCTGTGGAGAAGGACTTGGGAGTGTTGTTTGGTGAGAAAATGAACATGAGCTGGCTTCAGTGTGTGCTCGCAGCCCAGAAAGCCAACCGTATCCTGGGCTGCATCAAAAGGAGCGTGACCAGCAGGTCAAGGGAGGAGATCCTGCCCCTCTACTCTGCTCTCGTGAGACCTCCCTTGGAGTATTGTGTGCAGTTCGGGTGTCCTCAACATAAAAAGGACATGGAACTGTTGGAACAAGTCCAGAGGAGGGCCACGAGCATGAGCAGGGGACTGGAGCACCTCCTGTATGAAGACTGGCTGAGAAAGTTGGGGCTGTTCAGCCTGGGGAAGAGAAGGCTGCGTGGAGACCTCCTAGCAGCCTTCCAGTATCTGAAGGGGGCCTATAGGGATGCTGGGGAGGGACTCTTCACGAGGGACTGTAGTGGTAGGGCAAGGGGTAATGGGTTCAAACTGAAACAGAGGAAGTTTAGATTGGATATGGGGAAGAAGTCCTTTACTGTGAGGGTGGTGAGGCAGTGGAATGTGTTGCCCAGGGAAGTTGTGAATGCTCTGTCCCTGGCGGCGTTCAAGGCTGGGTTGGACAGAGCCTTGGATGGAATGGTTTAGTGTGAGGTGTCCCTGCCCATGGCAGGGGGGTTGGAAGTGGATGATCTTAAGGTTCTTTCCAACCCTAACTATTCTATGATTCTATGTTCTGGATTTAATTTTTCAGCTGGAGGAGAGAGCAGGTTCAAGTGTTAAAGCAGGTTGCTGGCAGGTCTGAATTTCATTCCCTTAAAATGACTTAAACCAAGTTAATTGCATTTAAGTTTTAAGAACTTTTGGTTTTGTGCTAACACCATGAAAGTACACATACTGTACAAACAGGCTAAAGGAAAATTAAAGACAGTGAAGCAGCTTCAAAGTTTTGCAGTCCTCTCTTTGTCACATGGAATAAGCTGCAAGTTCCTCCTGTAGTCAACATTGCCCTTTTTCCCCATCTGCTAGAAATGGGTAGGCATCACAAAAGTCAAGTGAGGCAGCTAAGCGAGATTTCTGGTGGGTGTGGAGGTGCTCCCCCCACAGCTGGTGTAACTGCACCCCTGTATGCAGCTGGAAGCCACTGCTCCACACCACCGAGAAGCGATTCACCTGCTGCTGCTCAGTGGCCTGTAACTACAGAGAGGAAGCCCAGACATATGTTGGCATAAAAGAGCCACAAAATTCACATCCAAAATTCCCTCAAATTATATGTCTCTGCTGTCACCTAACAGGAGTAACATCTTGCTGTTGCAATCCTGAGCCAGGCATTTAAGCAGTTAAATGTCTGGAGTCTGCTGATATTATGGAGATATCGCTCCATAGCAGTTCCTAATTCTGCATTCCTTCCAGGCCTAAAACCTGTCCCAAAGTGAGCAGAAGTGCTAGAAGTGTAAGGCTTGTGTCAGAACAAACAAGCTAATTGCTGTAATTCATTTTATTTTATTATAGAGGAAAAAGCCCACTGTACCACACTGTGTCAGCCCCTGCCTGAAGAGGGCTGTTTGTGTGACCCACTTTCAGGCAAATCCTCTTCTGTGAAGTTATTCAAATTTATGACTCTGGTGCAAAGTGGTTAGTAAGACTGGAGCAAATTTACAGCAAAGACTTTTTACAGGGTAGAAAGGAATGCCTCACAGGAAAGGTTTCCATTTTATAAGGTATCCTCCTGCAAGCTGATGCATTAGGCAGACAGAAAGGCAAACCAACAAGAAGTGAAACAAGGGAGAAGCAGTGCCAACATTGCAAAGAAGTTCAAGGGCAGTGACAGCACATGCTTTATTCCTTCTCCTTGCTCTAAATACAAAAAGATAGTAAATGTCTCAGAGGAAGGAAAGACGATATGTTAAGAAAAGAGATTTATATTCAAACATGGCCTTAAAAAAACCTTGGACTTATCTTTCCTGTTATTTCAACTACTACTTAGTCATTTAAGTAGTGGACAAAGAGAGAGTGATCTTTTACAGCACGCACTGCGTTGCTCTTCCAAATCCTGACATTTTCAAACTTAAGAGATAGGAACATCAGACAAACCTTAGCCCAAGAAAAAAACAGGCTCATGAGTGACTTTGATCTCTGCTCAAAGATCTGGGCCCAAACTGTCCAACCTGAACCACTTCAGAGTGGTATGGAGCAAGAGCTCCCAGGTGTGACACGAAGGCACTTATCCATGCTGTGGGGATGACAGGCAGCACTTCCCGTCTCTTCAGCCTTCCTGGCAAACAGCTCTCACTGCAGTCACTGCTGGCATGATGATTTCTGCTCAGGACACGGATGATACAAGGAGCACAGGCATTAGGGAGAGTAACAAAACAGGGCTGAGAGATGAGAGAAAGTGGGCAGATCTCAGTGTATGGATACAGTATGTGGGAAAGGCAGTGGCAGTCCAGAAGCACAGATGGGATCCAAGCATAGGGAAGTCAAGGCACATGCTAGAAGGGTGGGAGAAGACCTCTGAACAATCCCCTGCTTTATATATTCAGATATAGCTCAAGTAAAATAAAATTGCAATTTCAATTCCTGCACACCTTCCTTCCTTCCTCACACAAAAAGAACTGGCATTAAACTGCTCTTCAAAGGGCACATCAGCAGACAGGCCAAGGACTGCATGAGGTTCCTGTTCTACCGTCTCCTGTGAAATTGAGCCTTTCAGGTCACCAGCAGAGATACCAGCAGAGACCGTATCTGTTCTGGATCACAAGCATAAAGGAGGAACTGGCTGCTTCACTCTCGCTGAACAGCTGTCACAAGTGAAAATAAAGCTTCTTGTGGTCTGAGTCAAATGCAATGTAAATGCCTCTCCACAACAAGGGGAAAAAAACAACCAAAGAAGAAAGGGTGATTCTTCAACTGAGGCCTGCAGTGCTGCTTCCAAGCAGAAGAGCGTCACACTGGGCTCCACTGCCCTGGGAAGAGCTGTCAGTAGAACTGGGCAACACTTGGCCCATTTTATACACAAGGGCCAGATTAATTTTGTTTGTTTCCCCCATCAATGCAACAGAAACAAACCTTCAGTAAGTACCTTCTGTATCACTGAGATGAATGCCACATATAAGCAGGACTGGGGAAGGTGGGTTTTCTCCACCTTCCATTTTTCACTGGCGGAAACAGTAGGATTGAAATTATTCAGCTCAATAGCTGAATTTAGTGGGAGGTGTCCCTGCCCATGGCAGGGAGGTTGGAACTAGATGATCTTAAGGTCCTTTCCAACCCTAACGATTCTATGATTCTATGATTCTAATACTGATTCTGGGATTATTCTATTCTGTCTAACCAGAGAATTACAAGCACAGACATGGTCTCAAACACCTTCTCATCCTCTACATATAAGGAGGTACTGTTTTAAAGACTAAATCCTCATGTAACCAACTCCCAATTGTTGCATATATTGTTGAAGGGGATGAAAATAGGATGGGGAAAATCCTCTCTCTTTCATAAGGCCCTATTAAAATCAGGAGAACTAGACTAATGTCCTGAATCAAATGAAACAGGCTTCTTAAAACAACATTTTAAATGCAAGGAGTTCTTGCAGGCAGAATGTGACTGTACTCTTGATTTAAAAAAATAATCTGCTCCTTTCCATCATCTCCACGTTCGCATACAGATTTTTGTCTTGCCAGATGAAAGAGCCGTTGCTTGGCAGGTTCATCCCCAGCACTGGGCCCCTTCACGATCTACATCAATTTGGTAATTCAAAAATCTTTTCTTATCAAAAGCAAAAAACTAATTGATGCACAAAATGACAGTGAAATAACAAAATAGAGAAGCTACCAGTCCCCAAATCTTTCAAATCTTAACATCAAACCATCTTGATCAACCTCAGGTTTATCAAAAGGATGAAAAAAATGCTCCAAAAGTACAGAAAAAGTATTTATATAGAATTAAACTACTGAGCTCGCCATGCAGTAAGACTGAAAGTACTTTCCTTCTTGCTCAGGCTGTGCAGCTTTCTGGTTCACTGGCAGAGCTAATAAAGATCACTGCTTTTCACCTGAATTGCATTTAGGTTATATTTTTGGTGCAGGTCTCTAACAATGACACTGGAGAGGAGAGGTGAGGAGAGGAAAAAGAAAAGAAACCTCAACCCTCAATCTGTTTTTCCATCTTCACCGACTCAGAAAGTACAAGTATAAAAATACGCAATGGTGGAAAAACCCATCACACAGTAAAAAACAACCCATAGGACAAACTCATCTGTGAAGTAACTAACCACAGTGCCTTTCAAACTCCCCCGCACTGACTTCTACAATTTTCAGCCCTTCTCTGCAGCTTATTCTTTAGGCAAAAGATGATTCTGATTCTCTTGTCCAACAGTGGTGTCTGTCTCTCTCTTTGCACTGGTCAGCCAAGATACTTCCCAAACTCTTCCTGTCATATACCCTATCTTCACAAAACTAACAAAAAACAAGTGAGGATGAAAAAAACGGGTCCTTTACATTAAAGCCACGGGCCTAGCAGGAGACAGCTACTTAGACAACCATTTGATACTGCCTGCTTGAGACAAAGCACAGACCAAAGAGCATATATACCTAAATGTAGGAAATTACCAAACACAAATTACTCATTTGTATGAACAGACACTAAAGCAAATGTTGCTCCCTGTTCCAACTGTACAGATCTTTTTCAGTGAATGGGTTACACAGGCATATAAACAGCAGAGTCTGGCTCATCTTAGGAGAAAAGAACAAAACCTACTTCCTAGAGGACAGTCTTGCTTTCATGAAGTCTTTCATTATTTAGGACACATGGCAGGAAAACCAGTTGCTGTAGTTGGAGACTGAGGTTGGCCATAAAACTAGCCATGCAAAAATTCTAACTTTTAAAATGCTTATTCTCTTTCTTCTATTAAGAGAGGGACTCTGGCAATTTTGCTCCCCAAAACCATCTAATTCTAAATCTATGCACCCTCCCATACCATATTATTCCAGCTTACTTCAATTTTTAATTAAAAATAAGTAAAGATATTTTAGCTGGAAGTGCAAATTGTTTAGTAATCAGTGATAAGCGATTTACTTTTAAAAATAGTATAATCATCAAAATATATTTTGCAAACAAAGCAAGTAAGTGCAAATCCCTATTAATCCCTAGCTTAAAAAAAAACAGTTTCAAAGGAAATTCTTTTGACCAGTAGCTATGCTACTGCTGCAGTGCTGAAGTGTCTACTAGAGGTTACACTAAAAAGACTGTTCTGATTCAGTCGTTATCAAGAGACTGAAAATTGCCACTTAAAAGTCTCCAGCTGCAAAGTTCTGATGGCAACAGCAGTCAACGTGACCAAAAGAGAATGAGCTCACTTCTCATTTTGCCAACACAGTTTTTTTATTTCATATGGCCCAAACAGGTGAGTTTTCAGGGTTTCTTGTTTTTCATTGTATCTATGTGTATCTGTGTACACATTCTGGGTGATTCTTACAGTGCTAATCTGCTATTAGATCAAGAATAAGGTCCTTTCTTCTGCTTTTTTTCCATCCATTCATTATTTCTATTATGACAACTTTTAGAGCTCTCATCTGCAATATGCAAAGCACTCTTCAAAGAGAGCACAAAAAGACAGTTCCTAACCTAAAGACCTTCTTTTCATGATATCTGCAGTTTAAAAGTCTCTTAGCTGCTGATGATTATTTCCCACTTACAACAAATCTTCCCTAAGAGATGAGGGAAAATGCAAATATGTGACAGGCCAGGAGAACTGCACATAAATAAGGACTTCCAGTGCTCTCCATGAAACATTAGAAGGAGAAGTAATATTAACCATAATTCTAGCCCCCCCAAAAAAACAGCTGGGACCTCTACTCAGGTGAAGACGTAGGAAGCATCCTCCAGAGAATCAGACAGATGCTGGATTGTTTTTAATCCCTCAACCAGCATACCTACTGTTAAAAGTGTGTTTCGCACCAGAGGATCTCATTCCCTGACATCGATGAGCTCATGTTGATTCTGTTTTGAGTTGAGAAAGAGACAGACAGACAAAGAAGCACACACATGCTAGTACTGAGACTCCTGTCTGCTGACCTAACAAAGGACTTGACATTAAGAAATGAGAAAATCCAGCTGGTGTGATTTCTTGCCAGACAATCTACCAGCCATGACCAAAATGGTCAGGTCCCAGGAGATCTGTGGAGGTGGGAAGACAGCTGGAGGTTTACAGCACCTGAAACAGGGCCCAAATCAGAGAATTGTGGGGTTGAGATCCTTAGGAACAGATATTATTTTTTCCGGTACAAATCTTCTACCTCTGTGGCCTGACAACACACCACAAAGCGATGAGTTTCTGGCACTATCATTGCCACACTGCTAGTGCGAATGACTGAATGAGTAGTGTGTTGGTGGGAAGGATGGTAAAGACCAAGTAGAAGACAGCGGTTAACTCAATTCCTTTCTGTAATCTAGGATAAATATAATTGTACTAATTTACATCACTCTCTTAGTGTCCAGAGTTCTTTCCTGCATTGTTCACCATGAAAACTTAAAGCAGTTTCTTCCATCTAACCTTTCCCATGCTGTCAGTTCTTCCTGTCTCTCCAAGACTATGAAACACAACCCCAAACCAAGGGTGTAAAGAAACCCCCAAACAACCCAAATCTGGGATTTTGCCGGCCTGCACATAGGATACATAGGTTGAAAAACAAAGCTTGCCCAGTCATGGCATCTGGCAATGCTAGGGCCCTGTGAACCAGAAAATGCTTTCAATTATCACCTCACCAATCATACTACAAGTTAATGCTGTATATTTTTTTGTTAAGTTCCCTCAGGGAATTAAACAGATCATGATATTAATCAGAAGGCATGCAGGAGGGAGGGGGCAGAATGCTAGAATTACACATGCGAAGGTCCCTTAAGGCTTGAATAAAGAACAGAGATGTAGAATCCCACTGTCAGAGCAACTGAAGCCTTGCATGCTGCAAGCCTTGTCCCTTTGACCTGGACAGCTACAGCATTGTTACATCTGATTATCCCAGGATGGTTAATGTCAGCTGCTAAACTTCATCAGCCTCTGCTAGTGTTTACCCATCATCTGGATTTGCCACTTCCGAACTTTCCAGGCTAGAATCAAATGAGCCAGCTGTCACACTCCTCCTTGACAGGGACAAAAAAACCTCCCAGCATAACAGTCTGAGGTCTGGAAGCCTAAATGGCTCAACCCCAGAAAGGCAGAACAAAAATAATACATCTGGATGGAGGGGAGAGAGATGTGGCTCTGAAACTGCAGTGAACCTCAGAATGCAGCTCATAGCAGTATGCTCATGTTAGGACGGTGCGGTCTGAGACAAAGACTCTATCCCCATACTGTACATTTTTTTCCACAAAATATGTTCTGGTAAAGAAACAGTGTCTTGGCAGCTTAGCTTTTGTACCCAGAAAGCTGCCACAGTGCAGGCAACAGCAGCAGTACTCCAGACAAAGTAGGAGCCAGTCTGCAAATGAACTTTAAATTACATTTGAGGGCCAGGGTGTGGAAGAGCGACAGGGGTAGGAGAGAGTCAAGTTTCTGCTGGGCATTGAGTTCTCCATCAAAGTGGTCAATAAAAGAACCAATTAGTGCTAATACACCCAGGGTGTTTCTGACATGGCCGTTCATGTCCTGGGGAGTAGGCTGTCGGTATGCACACATGGCAGACAGAAAAGGACAGTGAGAGTATGCAAGCTAGTTTTAAAGGAGCATTGAGGTTTTCCTGGGTAAATACATTGTGCTAAGAAGCCACAGAGATCTTTGTGATCTCTGTGATCTTTGTGACCAGTTCACTGCCAGCACCTTAGTTTGCCTAATTAACAGTGACATTCAGCATACAATGGGGTGGACCTTTCTCAAGATATTCATCATAAAAAGCCTTAACAAATAACAATTTCTGATCACAGCCTAGTTCTGTGGATTTGAACTAGTGAATTAAATTAACCGTCCTTTCCACTCCCGAGCATGGGAATATTTCAGTAGTGGTCCTCTTTCTGGATCATTTTCAAATTTAGTGAGTGACAATTTCTTGATACAGAGGGTTGAACCACGCAATAATTAAGAGTGCAGGGCACGGCTGTTAACCACAGGGACTATGAAAAATAATCAATGTTAAATTGTACTTCTGAGCAAACTTTTCATGATGACCATCATCATTTCTTTGAAAATTCAGACTTGATTGTTCTTAACACTGATCCTACAGACCGGTTACAACAGTTCCTTCCAGGTGTAATAAGAACAATCTTAGAGCCATAAAGATTGGATAATAAGTCAGTTATCAAAACTGAAATTCCAGGATGAAACAATTCTCTTTCAGCCTGCAACATGGAAATAGAGGTCAGCCAAACATTTGGGGGCTAGAAATGACTGTTTGCAAATTACAGCTGTTGACATCTGGAGTTCAGATTTGGCCAAACTCCTAATACTATCCATCACAAAAACTAAACTGAAAGAATGTTTTGGTTGCATGATTAGGAACATAAAAGTTAGGAAACATTAAATGTAAAAAATGCTATGTGCCACTTTAAGTCTGCCTCTCAAATGCAGAACAAGGGACTCAGTTATTTCTCACAATGAGTATCACCAGGGTTGACTGTGGCATTTCTTAACTGGCATTTAACCACCAGTTTGCATTTGCCAATACACGTCCCACTGGCTGCATCTGTTTCTCAGAGCAGTGGGGCCCAAGACACAAGCTGAGAGATGTAATCTCTTCTCTGAAGAAGCATCTTTTGGGCTGGCCTGGCAAGCCCTACCCATACACCTGAGTGCTTGGAGCTACCTTCAAGATCACAGCTTGGAGTACCTTCACATCATACGTTAACTGGGCACTTTCACATTGCCTTTTAATTGCACAGCCAATATAACCACATATGTAAAATATCTTTCCTCTCATTATAAGATGAATGACAAAACAATTTAAAGTCATAGAATTTAGTACATACAGACACCACAGTGGTTCCCTGCTCAGAACAGACTCATTTACAAAGCTGAAAATAAATATAAGTTTATGTACTTAGGCACACACAGAGGCAGTATATAACATGGAGGATGTTAAAATGACTGAGGATTACAGGGGTCTGGCTTCACTCCATGACTGACAGAGACCTTCCAGGAGGTTTTCAGCAAGTCAGTACCCCTCTTCACAGTGCAGTGGCCCGTCCTGGAGTGGAGGAGGTATATGCTTTTTTCTTCAACTCATTCTCAAAAAGGAATGACTCACTTTATCTGAAACTAAGCAAATGAATTCAATTTTGGACAACAACCAAGACTGGAAAATTTCATCCTGATAAGCTTTTCTGACTGAAGACAGAGACTTAGAAAGGAAACAGTTATACAGCCTTAACTATAGGAGGTTCCTTCCGTTCCTGCTAAAATGCAAAATATTCCAAGATGTGCCAAGTTTTCACTGTAGTCTGCATCAGGCAGCAATAGGAGAACAAAGTGCTCAGTGAAGAGTAATGCATAAATCTAAAATGATCTTTTGACTGCAGTGACTCTTCCCTCCTGAGATGTATTACATTTTTTAAAGTCAGTGAAAAATAGAAAATTGCAAAATACCACTTTTAATCCTTGGACTACAAAATGGTTGAACCCTCTAGAGGCAAGACAGGGCCAGAAACAACTTTTTTTTCCCACTTTCCCAGATTTTGAGGTGGGGGACGAAGAGGGAGGGGGACAGGGAGGAGGGCAAAGGGAAAGGGAGAGAGCAAAGAGTGGTTGGTTTCAAATAGCAACATTGTCCAAAAGGGTGAAAGGGAACAGATGGCCATGGAGAATGCAGCCTCAAAGCCCTAAAGAAAAGGGCTATTTTGACAGATCTTGCTGTTTCCTATTCAAGCATGAACACTCTGGCATGGAGAGTTAAGACGATACAAGGAACAACCTCTGTTCCCAGCAACTGACTATGGGCAACTGGCCTCTGAAGCTCTCTGAGAAAAACAACACGAGATAGACAGACAAACAGATATGGCAGCAAGCCCAGATCTCAGCCACCAGGAAAGGAGGGGAAGGGGGGAAGAGAAAAAAAAAAAAGGCAGAAAGGCTAGAAACAGCTGCCTTTTCCTGGCTCCAGCGCAGAGCATTAGAAAGAGCCTGTCCAGCCTTTCTCATCTTCCTTTTCAGTGAAACTTCTTGAAGGGGTCACCCTCAAGCTGCTGGTCTTTGCCCTGAGGGGAGGTGAAAAAGAGGACAGAGCAGAGCTAGTCTGGCTCAAAGAAACCTGCTTCCTTTAATCACAAAGACCTCCCTCCAGCTAACCAAGAGGAACTCTAGATGTTAAAAAGCATAATTAATGCTGGTTTTTTGCATGCAAAAAGGCTGAGAAATTTAAAGTTGTGGCTCCCACAGTACGTGTAATTTGTTTGCATAGTATACAGCAGTGAGCCATTATATCCAAGGGCAGGGAGAATTGTAGTCACTGTGGGAAACACTGCTAATGTGTGCCCTGACTTTTTCTATCAGTCCTAATCAACGGAGTGCATCAACAGCTGCTTCATCTACCGACCATGGGCATGTACTACCAGACAGAGATTTCAGTTTTGAAGGGCAGCCTCACATACCCAAATTTACCCATATTATATATATTATTATTATTATATATATTATTATTATATTATATAAATTTTACCCATACCCAAAATTTAGAGAGAGAACTAAGCCATTGAGTGTAACCAGACTTCACTGTTTCCACAGAGCAAGGGATGAATCTAAGTTTCTCAATCTCTTTCTGATTTAGGTACCAGTTTCAGTTTGTAAGGCACAGTCTGATGTACTGTTTCCCAGCCAATACTTGCCTGTGAGCAGAAGCACTGAGCTCCGTAACCTGGACCAAAGCAATGGCAGTATCACACAACAGTTCCAGGGTGGAAAAGAGGGGGCAACCGGTATAAACATTAACTATCTTCACAATCCTTCCCTGAGGCAGGGAAGTTGCTATCATCTCAATTTTAATACCCTCCTTTGTAAAAATCATTGAAGGAAAAAGATAATAAAGAATCGTGGGTGCTTATATGCCAGAACTCCAAATGAAGAAATGCAAATGCTACATACTGATCCTATCTGCACCTTTGTTCCCTCAGCTGTGAAGCAGCATTTGTTAACTTTGTCAATAAATAGTAAACAGGTAGAGAACAGACACCAGCAACAAATCACCTCCACATTCTGTCTCAAAACTTTGGTTTTCTACAATATGCAAATGGTTTGGGATTTGTTTTGTTTTGTTTTCACAAATGATAACCAATGTAGTCATTACTAGCTGTAATTGTTAATTTGTAATTAAACAGATAGGATCTGACTAGTAGTAAACAATAAATAAAACGCCTTATTTTAGGTTAAATCAGATAAAATTGGTTCCTTTTCTTCTTAACCATGAGCTTCCTGAGGCCGAGTAACTGCTCCAAGCTACACTTACTAAGAGAATCTCAAACACGGATTATTGGCTAAGTATTAATAAGCATTGAACTTGTTGATTTGCCTTTTTTCCCTGTGCTTCCTTGAGTAAAGTCAACCTAGTATAGTTACACCATAGTTTTCATTCTGCTTTAGTTGTAGTTAACAGCTCCTCCTGTTCACTGCCAGAGTGAGGAACAGTGCTCACAAACCAATGCTGCCTTTCGTGTTGCAGGACAGGTGGTCCCTCAGCATATTCCCACACATTCCAAATATTTTAAGTGTTCCACATCTGTTGTCCAAAACATTCTTAGTTACCCGCAAGAATAGTAAGAGATGAAAACAAAAAGTTATATATAACATAGGAATTGACCTTTTATGCCACATGAATTCTCTATCATTTCAACAAGATGATAAATTTCAAGAAAGAGCTTAACCTTCATTTGTTATACTATATCATTATTAACAATTCTTGCAGGGAAGATAACTTGAGAATCAACTTATGACAGCTGCAAATAGCCCAGATGACAAAACCGAGTGTTTGTGCTTTTTTTTTACAGTATCTGCTGATCTACAGCAAATTTAAAATAATTAGAAGAATTAAGGTGATTTACACATTTCCTAAACATACAAACTACTATCTGCTTAAAAAAACCCAAACCACAAAACATCTCTGATGTACACATATAAAACCTGGGTGGGATTTTTGTAAGTATTCATTGTTGGCCTAAACAGCAGGTAGGGAAACTCTAAATACTTTCTTCCCCCAAGAATGAACCTGACCAGATGTACTTCTGTCATGGGTTCGGCTTTTCCAAGTCTCATGCTGTGCCGGGGAGGAGGCGGGGCCGGGAGGAGGCAGAGACAGGGCGCCTGACCCAAACTGACCAAAGAGCTATTCCATACCACAGCACGTCATGTCCAGGATGTGAAGACGGAGGGCAGAGACCAGGAAGGGTGTGGTGGTGGTAGACTGGGGGTGCACGGCATGGTCAGGTTTTTGGTATTGGGGGGTTCACTGTTGGGGGGTGCACTGGCTGGGTCGGGCTTGGTGAGCAGTTGTATTCTCTTTCTTTGTATTTCTTGTGTATTACTACTGGTGGTAGCAGTAGTGATTTGTGTTATACCTTAGTTACTAAACTGTTCTTATCTCAACCTGTGCGAGTTGCATTCTTTCGATTCTCCTCCCCATCCCCCCCGGGACTGGGGGAAGAAAGAGGGGAGTGAGTGAGTGAGTAAAACTGCGGGGGGGGAGGGGGCTTAAACCACGACATAAACACATGACTGTAGGTAATTCTTCTCACTGATGAAAAAGAGCCACTGGTCAATATTTGAAGCCAGGAAATTAAAAGCGCTAATTGCATCTCAACTACTAAGCTACTCCTAGGAGGCAGAAAATGACTGCCTGGGCTGTAGCTGGGATAGGTGGTGAGGGTTACCATTTCTGCCCTCACTGAAAGAATTGCGAGATGGCAGCAGCTACCAGCAGTTGGGAATCTGGTTTGGATCGCAGTGCAGAAGCTGGCATTTGTTGCTTTATCAGCACTGTGGCTCCACTGGGTACCTGGCTTGTTATGGACTGTGACAGGAGACTGTCCCCTGCTGCATGACCAATGTCATTTCCAACAACATAATAGCATTCCTTCAAGTACTTTGCCAGCATGACACCACACCTCCTCTAGGAGAGCTGACACCTCATCACGAGACATTAGCAGTATAAAAGTTCTCTCATAGCTATGCCATATTAGCAAATGCACAGTCCTTTTCTGTTGTTACTGCTGTTTCATTTGATTTTGAAATGAAAAAGAAACCTTCTGTTCTGAGTTACAGAAAAATGGTATAGTGGATCTCTATGTGACAGACCCAAGACTACACCTCAGGGCACAAAGCACTACTAGAACACGCATGTACCTCCCATGGGGCCAGGACTGAAACTTAGGCATTTAAGCAAACTTACCTCAATTAATTTTGGAAGACAACCACCTTTGTCCAGCCCAAACCCAATTCTGCTTGCAAGGCAGAATATCTCATTAATGCATAATGGTGACACAATGCTGGATATGAATGAGGAAATAGACACCTTCACCTAAAACACAATTGGATATATTGAGGAGCAGACTCACAAAGAGATGGATTTTAGCTTTCTTTTTAATCAAGCAAAACTCAGACATGATCACCATAAACTCCAGGAGGCCTCTGACATCCTGGTACCACAAGGTACAAGACAAGAGCCAGGAAAGGAGAGCCACACTGATGAGCATCAGTGGGTGCCACGGCAGGAGAGATGAGAAATGTGAGAGCTTCACTTGACTTTAAATCCTACCTTTCAAAAAATAATTCTGAAGCACAGATGTTAGTGTGCTTAACCCTGCAAAGTGAGAAGCTGCCAAAGGCTGGAAGATCACTGAAAAGTTAGAGGAAAAAGTACTTTCAATTATGTACAAAGATTTATTTTTCATTTCTGTTGTGGAAAGAACTTTGCCAGCCAAGAGGATAATTTCAGAAGAACATTGAGTATGTCCAAAGGAACTCACACAGTGGATTTCAGTGAAATGCCTGCTACAAGGCCTTGGACTTGTGAATACACTTTCTAATCTTTTAAACTATACTTAGGTCTTCCAAAGGAAAAAAAAAATCAAGTAAAGGTTAATATATTTCATTGATATTACAGGACAGAAGACATACTTGAGGGTCTTGTTCTCTCCAGAAGCTGGAAAAGCCTGTACTATACTCCAGTATGCACATAAAGCATTAACTTGTCAGTGGATGACTTCACACAAATAGAAAAGCTTCAGAGGCATACACTAGTCCCTCAAACTGACCTATTCTCTCTGCAGCCCATATGAAAATTTCCTTTTGTAGGTCTCTAGACTGTGCTTCAGATGGTCTAATGAACACTTGAAAGCAGAAAAGCAGAAAGCACTTGTATGCAATTACATGATTACTGCAAACCCGGGATATTCTCTAATGAACAGTGTGGTGTTCTGCAGGTAAACTTGAGCTGGCTTCAGAGCAAGAGGAATTTGCCTGACACCAATAAATCATTTCTGATACCTGAGAGATAAGCTGGGTTCCCTCACAAAGCTCTGGATGCTATCACCATCTGGCTAGGGTTTCACCAGCTCTTGCTTATTCAGCCAGTTATATTTTTCACTTTCACAGCAAACTGCTGAAAAGCCCACTGGTGCAGAGAGCAGTAGTGGTTACAGTCAAGGGACAGTCTTCCCTCAGAAAAATAGGTTTGATCCTCTTTCTTTGCGTGATGCTGCCACAGTGATGTTATTTCATAAGAAATAAAAGAAAATATTTTTAAGTCATTGATTATCCCATAGCAACATCAAGATTGTTAAACTGGAATTTGAACAGTGGGGGAAGATGAAGAAGTAACAGGGCAGGGTCTGCCTCTCAGATTTTCTTTGCAGTCCTGGCAATCTCCAGGACTTGCCAAAGAAATTATATGAGAAAATATCGAAGCTGTACAAATACAGTTCAAAACATCACACACTCTCATTACTCAACCACACCTTGCAATATTTGGTGTTTCTAAAACCTCATGTTCTGGAATAAAGTGATTATGGAAAAAAACGCATGGTTTCCTATGCAGCCTTCTCCACACCTGCACTTAGCCTATATCCATTTCTCTGTTATGACATGTTTGAGAGAGGCTTGGAGAGAGTTTGATTCAATCCCCAAAGCTTAGGGGTCAAGAAGCAAATAAAAAGATCTCCCAAATATGGATCTTTAAAATTTCTTTTTTCTGAGCTTCATGTCGAAGGCCAATCCTAGTATTTCTGGCAATATTGATGCAAGTTATAGCAACTTCAGGTACTGCACTGTTTTGCTATTTCAATTTAAAATGCTTGATATGAATGCTGCATTAATTACCATATGACTATAACAGCCACCATGAGGTTGCTATGTATTTGGAATCTGTCTAGCTGCAGCACAATAGACAAATTTTCTTTATCTGCAATGAATTCCTGTAAATCTTGTAAGACTTTTTTGGTATGTTTCAGCGGAGACCAGGCTATGCAGCAGATACCACAAGGCACAGTACTTTATGCTTGTGTCTTATTTCCTATGCTACAAACCTTCACAGTTTTTAAAATGTATTTCTGAATTCTAGAATACACTTTCTAGTGGAAGGTGTCCCTGCCCATTGTAGGGAGGTTGGAACTAAATGTTCTTTAAGGTCCCTTCCAACCCAAACCATTCTATGATTCTATCAAGACAGACAATAAACAGCTGTAAAAATAGCCAAATCATCAATTCTCCAACCTTCCGCAGCAACAGGATGAGCTGCCAACTTTCTGATAATTTTCATTTCTATAAGGTTTCTCAAAACTGAAGGCAGACAACATCTCGGTATAATTTACTAAGTTCTCTTCTGACTCTATCTCCAGAAAGACAAATGGCAAAATGGCATCTATAAATATTAAGGACCATTTCTCCTTTTTTTTTTTTTTTTTAGCATATGCACGTATTATTCTTTGCGTAAGATGATTTGGTCTGGAGTCTACAGTACCTTCAACCAACTTGGTCTGACACTCTACTCAGTCCCTTCACCCAGGCCCTTAAGGAAAATGTTAAGCTGCATTGGCCCCAGCAGTGACCACTGAGGAAGACCACCAGCTGCCAGGTGGAATTTGAATGACAAGCAGCTATTTTTCAAGCTCAGAGGTCCTGATAATTTTCCACTACCTCATAGCTTGTCCTTCCAATCTACGTCTCTCTAGCTTCACTATGAGGATACTCGAGCAGATCATGACAAAATACTTGCTAAATGGAAGATTAAACCACATCAGCTGCTCTGCCCACATCCACTAAGCCAGTCATCTCATCATACAAGATGATTGGACTGGTGAAGTATGATTTGCCTTTGGTAAATCGAGGCTGTCAGTTTCCAGTCATCATCTAACCTCAATGTGCCTGGAAACCATAGATAAGATTACCTGTCCTTGTATTAATTCCAAAAGAATTCTGTGGTTTTGGTGTCTTATCACACAATTAAAGAAAAAAACCTGCCTTACACTAGCTAAACTTAAACATCTGTTTAAAATGCTGATAGGTTTGATAGATGCTGAACTAAATAATGTCAATCTTCTACCACAAGAAGCACTTCAAGGACAAATTGGCAACATTTGCAAGTGAACCAGCATGACACAGGATTTTTTTTTTAAAAGAAATAAGAAGAAAAGTCAACAGTTCACTATGAGTAAGTTTACTTCAAAACTGAGGACATAATGAGGGTGTTTAGGATGAGTGGGTAGATAAAGATTAGTGGATTTAACAGACTGTCCATACTGCCACTAAAGGAAAATTTTCCTTCAGCATAATTCATATGATTATTCTTCTTCATCAATCCTCTTGAAATATTAATGTATTTGCCATGGGAGCTACCTGTATAACCATATTCATCCCTTTCTCTGTGAGTAGTGTACTTTAAAAAAAACGACTTTGGAAGTATAGCAAGATTGAGAGTGATGCTCAGGTGTGTGAATTTCTGCATTCTCATGTGCCAGAAAACTGGCTCTGTACCGAGACACTAAGTACTTTCGGTAGATGGGTCCAGATGTTAAGCAGACTGCTCTGATGCAGGTTTCCTTTTGCTCATCCTGCCAAGGATTTTGTAGCCTCTGAACACATTCAGGAACTGTGATGGGATTGAGTTTCCATTCTTATGTCAGTTCTTGGCACTGGCAATGCAACAAATGATGTGACAAACTGCATATGATGTTTTGGTGAGGATTTAGACTTTCAGCTTATACCTAATAATAAGGTCCACAATACTCAAAATCTACATTTCACTAAAGGATTCTCCTTTTAAGAAAGAGCATGGAGAGGAGTCACAGAAGCCCAAAGCTATAGCACTTATTTTGAATTTTCCAACCCCATGTAAAAATCAGACAATGTTTGTAGTGAGCAAAAAGGATTAAGTCTCCTCACCATCACTCAGGATAACAGAGGAGACCGGCTTTTCCTATAAAAGGATAGTAGTCTAAAATGTTACTTTAAGGACTTACATTATGTCCTCTGGAGTTTCAATGGCATTCTCATTTGCCCATTTCTTGTAACAGCATCTACAGGACAGCAGCAACGGACCTTTGAGATACACTACACTCCAGAGAGGAAGGGCAGAAGTCAGCAAGTCTTGCCACAGTCAGAGCACATTCCCCAATATGGATGTTATTGCCAGTGCTCCAATAAAGTGTGTCCTGGAGTTGAAATTCCACCTCCACAAACATGGCAGTTTTCCCATACAGATCTTTGCAGATTGAGGAAAAAGACTTCACTAAATTAATTCCATAACAGAAATTCAGATGATGACACAATTCTGAGCTGGAGGCACATTTGTCTGCAGCATTTTTGTCCAAACTCTACTAAGCAGGATTTGTGCTTTCCTTTGTGTTTTCCACAGGTTAGGAATGCATTTTAGATTTCACTGCTGCTTAGCTTCCAAAAGCAGGCTCCACATATCCTACTTTCACCATTTCTACTGAGCTCAGTTTCACAGGAGATTGCAATATCTGTCTTTGCCACTTGCTGCTTTTCTATCTCTTCTGGAGCTACCTATCCTACCTGAGGTATAAAATCCAGGATTTGATTACATTACACTTTGAAGTAATTTGAATTTCTTCACACTTGGATTAGGAGTATGTAAAACAAATAACTTGAGCACTATGATAGAGTACAATCCCTGGGAATTCCACATATGCTTCTCAAGCAGAACTTGTACCAAGGTTCCAAGCCCTTGACTTTGAAAAGCAAATGCACAAGAACACTATTTAAAAATTAGAACAATTATATTAAGTTTGTTACCAAATAATAACATGATTAAAGATAATATCAACGTGACATACATAAGAAAGGACTAAATATGGACTAAGTAGTGTCCTAGTAAATGTGGCTACGCAACTTGATTTTCTTCTGTGAAACCAATTTTGTCCTAAAAAGCTCTCACAAAAGCTCTACACTGGTCAAAAGTTTCTGTAGCATAAAGGCTGACAAGTGGCTTACATGAGCTGAATGCGACATTCAGAGCTAACCCACAGCAGCACAGAGCCATCTCACAGAAACTTCCATCCAATCTCATGCATGAAGTAGTGCCAACAAAATGTTGAAGGCCTGAATAATGTGGAAAGATGAATTTCCCCTGTAAAACAGGGTCTGGGAAAGTGGAAAGTTATATTTATTATCTTCACATTTTCAACCAAGAGAAAAATATAAAAGCATACACAGAATTGCTCTCTGAAGATGCTGCATGAAGAAATACAACTAACCTGCTACCAAACCCCAGGAGACCCAGGAAAGCACACAGAGGCAATGACACTGTGTAGAGATTCTGAAATCAATAGACAAAAGAAAGCAAGCATTTTTTTCCTAAGGGCAATGCTGTGACCATTTTATAGATGCGGGATCTCAGGTTAGTGATAGTTTAAGTTGGCTGTTTTGGTATCATTCACATATAAAATGAATGTCCTCTACATACTCATTTGCTATATACATTATATCTTCTATAATTCTAAATTAAGCAACATTCTTCATTTAATTATCATGCCACAAACATGAGAAAATTGTTTAGGAAGTACTAGTTAGGAAACTGCCTCCTGGATACTGTTGATCATTACAACATTCTATACTCTCCAGTATTTTCAATAGGGGTGCACATGATGAGAAGCATCTTGTACGTACTTTGACAAACCAACCTTTCACCCACAAATAAGGAATGTCCAGCTATCTGGTACCCAGTGGAGGTACATTTCCAACATAGCTGAACACGATTTGTTGCCAAAGAAACAGCTCATGCACCAAAAGCCAGAAAACGAAAGCATTCTCTTGTACTTGCTCAGTTTACAAAAATGGGGTATTTGGATTCAAAGCTTTGCTGGTAACTGCAGACCTGTATTACAACTTTCTAATTTCTACCTGTTTCTAACTTTCCAGCTGTTCCAGTAGGCAGAAGGACATATTTGGAGGCAGATTTGGGCCTAGTCACTTAAATAGTTCACATTTGTAGTTTTCAGCCATTTCTGATGAACAGAAGCATAATATCTTGCAGCACTGGCTAACCTACACCGATACCCACTGAATCAAATGAACAACTTGGATACTCTACAGCCCCAACACTGGCTAGGCTGGTAATACTTCCTAACCAAAGCCAGTTAAAAAAAAAAAACCAACACCCCCCCCCCAAAAAAAAAAAAAACCAAAACAGACCCACCAAAAAACCCAATCCAAACCAAACAAACCTGATTCTTAAAACAGATCTGCTAAAGACTAAATGTTTTGTGAAAACATGTACATGCCAGTAAATCTTCTGACAGACACAGGCCACATTGATACCTGCCAAGCAGATTTCCTGCGGAACCATGCTGTCCTCCAACCCATCCAGGACTTCCAAGGAACAGCTTAGGAGGTGTAAGAATGGGGGAGGGCATTCACATTCACATTTTTTCAAGCAATATGTTGCAACTCTGAGAAGACACATTTTTGTCTTTTCCATTCCAATTAGAAAGGTTTTCTGAAAACTCAGGAATTATTGCACAACAGAAATATAATTTACCAGCCACTCCCATTACAAACAACCACAGGCTTAATCCTTTACTGGAAAGCAGATCAACTGCCTCTCAGTTGTGCTTCCCTTTTTCCTCCCTTCTCCCCACAATGAAATTTTCATTCTTACCTGGAGACATACCATAACCTTTAGTTTGGGAAACTACCACATAACTGTCTTCCAGGACATCTGACCAGTCTCCCTACTCTGACATCTGATGACTACTGGCTGGGACAGTGTACAAAGGCCTCTAATACTATAACCTTTTTCTTCAAGAAGGAAGAGGCAATCTGCAAGACTGATTTCCAGTATCAAAGGTCTGACAGAAATTCGGGAACAGCAGTACTGCATGTGTGACAAATCTATCAACCTTTACCTCTGCTTATGTACAGACGTAACATACCTCTAGAGTACTTCAGAAAGAACTGGCACTTACTAATATTCCCATGGTACTTGATCCTAAATGTGAACATTTTGTACATGCAATAAAGGGATAGCTATGGCTCAAACACACAGCTGACATTCAAAGCTGATGTGACAAAGGCAACATGATGCTTAGGAAGGGCTGCCCAGATTATGCACGGATACTAACAAACTTTACCACATCTAGAACTTTTCCTGGGATCGCACCAGGCAAGGTTAATATAATCCTTATTTTAAAGGCAAGCACTGCCAAAGAAAAAAAATGGATTACTTTACCTATGCCAAAATAAAGGCTGGGCTTGTAAAATCAGGTTTTTGAATTCAGTCAAGACATGTTATATCCCACCTCTGCTGAGAAGTGTCACAGGAATTTCAATGAGTTCAAATAGTGAAAACAACAGACTTGGGCTTCATGCAAAACACAGCATTTCAACAAAACCAGTGCTTTTTTATGTCACTCCCAGTGACTGTCTTACTGCTAGCCTAGCAGGAAATAAGATGCTTACAGAACAACTAATGCTATTCTGTGCCAAACAAAAGTTTATCAGGCTGGTTTCAGCCCAGTCCTACTTTATTTACAAGATACAGCAAGATTAGAGGCAGAGACACCATAGTCATTTGTCAGTTAACACTCACAGCTAACTATACAAGAGCACACTCGTGAAAACTTAGCTATTCTCCTTTAGCTTCTCTAGATTTTCTCTTCAGATGTAGTGACTTATTTAAGCAATAAACATTGCAGTTTTGCTAAAATTACAGAAGTTACAGAAACAGTTTTTGAATGACCGTAATACATTTAATTGTATTAGTATGCTCTTCAAAGGCATTACTATGGGGTTAAACCTACAATAATACAACAGATGTTGCTGGATTTATCCTTCAAAGTTATAGATGCAAAAACATCCTAGAAAACCTAAACCAAAGTTCTATTCAAAAATACAGTTTCATTCAAATAGAATCACAACCAAATAAAGCTATAAAGTCAGAAACTGCTCTAAGTACACTGTAACAAGCCCTCAGATTAACTGAGTTTGCAATGAATTCTAACACAAATAAATCCTGTGTACCTTTTGGGTTTCCTGGCAAAAACATTGCACAGCCTTGGTTATTACCCATATGGGAGTTTCACCACATTAATGGAATCAACATGCTGCTTTTCTTTTGCTAGCATGAGTTCTTAAATGATCTTAAAGGTTCTTGTATCTCAGTTCTGCTTTCCACATTAAAGCTGATATATCTAGCAGCAGTGGCTCACTGTGGAGGACACACACCATTCCAGTATTGGCTCAGATGAATGCGTTGCTTGGGATGCATGTTCTCCATCTGAGGAAACCACTGAAATAAATATCTCTGAAATAAATATTTATCAACTCAGCTATAGCTATTTCCCTTTCATACTGAACAGTGCTGGACAACAGACAGGAATGTTAATGACTTGACTATTCATTCTTTTTATATGCCTCATTTAATTGATTAATATTACATCAAATATACATGTGTGGGACTTGTAAGTCCCACCTGCTCCAGTACACTAGGGAAATCTGTTGCATGTGTTAGATTTCCCAGCAGAAAACTACATCCCACTCTTTCTGCAAGGTAAAGAGCTATGTTTCTTTCAAAAATGACAATTTAGATTCTTCTTAGGTAGCTGGTTCTCAGGTAAAGAACCTCAGTCTCAGGGCATCTGAAGTGTGACTGAATTTTCAGACATGTAGTAGCACCTTCGCTTTCCTCCTACAGCTCTCCCACTCGCACACAGGACAAGACTACTTTTTGCTGTCTTCAGTGAAGTTCCACACCAAAGTAAGACTTCCCAGCATCTACTGTATCTGCCACATTGTCCAAACTAGCTTCTAATAAATTGACTATTACCCAATAGCAAAAATTCTCTATGGCACAGAAAGTAATAACTTGGTAGATGTTCTCCTTAAAAGATTTGATCAACGATGTAATTTCCTAGTACAAAACTGCTTCATGCATTGGGGTGGGGAGGGAAGTGGGAGATAAATTGCTTGAGATCAGCATCAAATGTTGCCTCATCTCCCACGAGTGATGAAACATGCACCCTGCTCAGAGTAAACATATCCTCTGTGAAGGGGACTGTTGGATGGATTAGATGGAAAACACCCTAAGGGGAGGATTTTGACTGTCTGTAGATGCCAGCCCAATGCATAAAGAGAAAAAAGAAATTAAGTCGCTGGTCTGTGATTAAGTTGCTGTCCCAAGTATATCTCAAGCTCTCTCACTAAAAACAGGTTCATTTTTTCCCCCTTTGTAATCAAGTTTTTAAAGTATTCAGATTATCAATTGTCTTTGCACTGTGAACATCTCATTGCTCTCATGGTACAGCTAATGGCCACCTATTACCTAGGAATGCATATTTTCCACAAACATCCACTTTATTTTTGGATGGCTTAACAAAGAATATACACCAATAGTGAGGGGAGGGGAGAGAAAAATTTGGAGAGGGAAGCCAAGACTGAAAATGGGGTCAGCGGCAGGAAATGGAGCGGGGTGGGGAGAGCTAAGCTCTGCAACAGCAGGCAATGGCAAATGGGCTGGAGCTGGCAAAGCTTGTGAGGTGGAGACATGGCAGCATAGAGCAATGAGCGTCTGCACTGCGTCGTGTAAGTAAGCCACACTATAGATTTTGTAGTGCCACTAAACCAGTGTATTTTAAATATTTGAAAATTGGACTGGGATAGAATAATAATATTGCAAAAATGAACCAAGTACAGATGCACAACGCACCACATCTCTTACCTCTCATCTGCTCAAAGGAAAGTCCAAAAGTCTCTCAGGTGAGACTGCATAATTTATAGACAGCTCTAAGCAACTCTTATAGTTTCCTCCTGGGGAAAAGATGCTAGCATGCCAGCCAAAAAGCGTAAGAGATAAAGAACCCCTGAAACTCCACACAGCAAAGAACAATTATGTGTTTAGGTACTGCACATGTACTCCTTAAACTACTCTCATTTTTAATAAGTTTCTGATAATTTTTTATCACACTGATTTGATCACGTTCTGTAAAATCTATTGTCGAGGTTTTTGTAGTCCTCCTTTATCAGCTGTGCATCATGGAGAAGGACCTTTTTGTGCTTTAACAGGGCTGCAGATATCAATTGGAAACCATGGTACATCGTCACTAAGTACCTATTCATAAGGACAAATGTTTTCACAGGAGATCCTCAAGTTTCAAGACTACTTCCTCACTTCTCCTTAAAAGCAAATAGTAACCTGTCTTCTCAGATGGAGTGCTTGTTTTTCCGGTAAAATAATTAAAAACCTTTCCACAGGTCTAGTTCATCTATCACATAATAAAGCAGTAAAGAGAATTTGAAAACAAAATGCAAGTGATCTTTCCCCAGTTCTGGCCTACCGGTTCACAGAAGCACTTCACATCTTTACAATATGGACTTCTCCCATACACCCACGGACTCAGCCTGGACACCAGAGACGGCCACTGAAAAGGCCAATTTCAAATTGTACCTCTGCTTGCAAATTCTATGACAGGACAGTGGTTTGCTTTGCCATGGTGGTTGTCCTCATAGAGCTCTGCTGACACACTTAGCAGCCCCCAGAGCCTGTGTTTGGCAGAGGAAAGCTAAAGATAGTTGCCCCCCTCCTCCCCTTGCTTTTTGAGCTCGGTCTTTCTGCCAACCAATGTTGACCAGAAGGGCCATGGATTTTAACAGTTATGTGAAAAGGAGAAGGGACGTCTCCTGATATGCTTGTGGCTGAACAGAAAATCCACCTCAGGCTGGAACATGCCAAGAGTTATCCATTTGAAAAACAAAACAAAAAACCTGGAGGCTTTACATCAATGGAAGCTGCAGAGTGGTTCACACTGGAACTGTGCATGCACACACAACAGGCTTCACAGTGCAAGTGAAGGGGCTTATTAGAGATGAAAGGAGGCTTCACATTGCCCCTTGTAAGGGACCATTGTCTCCCTTTTTGCTACAGTGGTCTGTGAAGCTGTGGGAAACAAATGACCTCAGAGACACAGTGCTGTGTGCAACTGCAAAAGAAAAGGAAGGGGGAGGGAGAAGCTGTTTTGTGGGAGGGCCAGCATCCTTGCTGTCCAGTCTTACAAGGACATCCCCACCATGCCATTCCTCTGTGCAGCACGGAGATGTTTCTCATGCCTCCAGCTCCTGCTGCAGCCCAGTCAGCCACAAAACTGCCATCTCAGCAGAGAGAGCAAGACTCCCTTTCCCCACCAGCACAAGGGGGTTTCCCACCTGGCTGCCTGGCTAGTTACTCTAGCTTAATGGTTGAAGGAATGTTCCAGACCTCCTGTTTTTGATACATACTTTTTGTACCATTAATAAGGAATAAAAAAATCCTGCTTTACTTGGAAGAAAGATAGACAGGGATCAAACAATAGAGAAACTAACAGGAAATAAGCACTGAGGAAAAGAGAGAGAAAGAAGGATGGGTGTAGCACACAAAGAAAAAAGTATCTATAGCTGATTCTTATCCCATGTCCATTATGGAATTTCTGGTTATGAGGAATGCTGGGAGGAGCAAAGGTGAGTTAAACAGTACCCAAGCACATGCAATCCCTAAAGCCTACTGAGCTATTTTGAATACAAAACACCCTCAATTATTCTTTCTGGTCTTCTCTTCTTTTTTTGCTTGCTCATCATTACCTTCTTTCCAGTCATTTGATCAATCACATTAGACCAGTCTCTATTGTATTCAACACTGCTCTGGAGAGCAATACTGGTATTTGTGACCTCCAGGCTAAATTACTGATTCTACCAAGAAGCGAAGCCTAGCATTTTTGTGAAGTCCACTGGTTCAGGAATATAAATTTCTCTTAACACATTAACACAAAACTGTGTCTTCACATCTGGTTCTAGATTTCTGTCTTGATATTTGGAGATCAGTCAACACTATGCCAGTAATCATCCCTCTGCAGGGCCTGCAGTCAGACGAGGCTGCCAGAGCTGAAGAAGATGCTCCTGGCTGCACCCAGAAAGGAGCTATCTCAAGAACTGAAAGAGAGTAGCACGGCTATAATTACATTCAAAACTATAGGCAACATTCAACTTAGCTTTCCCTGAACTTATTCAAAACCTCTAACCACACAACCAAAAAGTTCATGCAGTAAACAACCTTCGAACTATGTTCTTTACTAGCTGAAAAAGAGGAGAATACTATCACTACCATTATTTCTGTATTTAAGTATTTAGGAGATGCTTACAAACTTTGGTATTGCATGGAGATAATCACATGTGCAGTGTAAAAGGCTTTTTTTCTTAAATACCTCTAAATACATGATTTTTTAAATTTGAAAGTACATAGCTGTATTACTAACAGAAATACTAATTGTAACACGAAAGTTTTCAAAAGTTAATATACTTTTCCATAATAAAATCGCTTTGGTTATTTTGTTTAATACCTCTTGGGCTAGAGCCAGGCTTTTAAGCCCAGCACTACATTGTCTGACTTGCAAACACATTCAGGAAATACCCAGCGCTAAACAAAAACTGTTCTCAATTATTTTAAGTTCATCAAAACAGCTCAGGATAGGTTCTGAATCCTTTTTAGTTAATAGAAATACCCGTACAGCTGGATCCCAGACTACAGCTCTAGCCACCTCTCTCCAATGTCAACAAAATTTTCCGCTTCTGTCACAAGATTTTGACAGTTCTTACAACATCAGTGAATCAAACCTTGTGGTCTCTCCAGAAAAGCTGCATTATCCCCAGCGCACATAAAAGGGGAATCAGCAGAGAAACAGCTTTGAGGTAGTCATAACCCACAGGTTATTCTGCAAAGTGAAAAATGGAGATGGAAAGAGAAGCATTGCCTTATAGCTAAACACATTCAAGTCAACAAAACTTGGATTAAAAGTAGTAAGATGCTTCCCAGGACATAAAATCAAGTAGCAAGGAAGGTGAAAAGCTGGAAGAGCCCTCAACAGCCCTAACGCTTACAATCCATCAGGGGCGAGCAGAATCTACAACACAGCACAGATTTGTACGGATGTGATATTCCCCAGAACAGGATTATGTACTGTCCAATGTACTTGTGTAAAAAAACCCAAACTTCCCAACTTTGCTTAATGTCCTTCAGGAAGTTGATGGTAAAGCCATATACAGAAGCCAGGTCTCTAGATGCTTAGTCCTGTTATTTTAGAATACTTCTGAAAAAACTTGTGTGCATATGTAAGCAATATTTATATATAAATAGATGCATAAGTGTCACTACTGACATGGACTGTGTCTGAAAGCTTAGGAACCCAACCACGGTAAAGAGGTCTGAGTTAGAATTGGAGAAATGGGAAGCTAAACTTCTGTCGTGGTTTAAGCCTCTAAAACTCACGCAGTTTTACTCACTCACTCCCCTCTTTTTCTTCCCCCAGCCCTGGGGGGATGGGGAGGAGAATCGAAAAAAAAAATGCAACTTGCACAGGTTGAGATAAGAACAGTTTAGTAACTAAAGTATAACACAAATCACTACTGCTACCATCAATAATAACACAAGAGAAATACAAGGAAAGAGAATACAACTGCTCACCAAGCCTGACCCAGCCAGTGCACCCCCCAGCAGCGAACCCCCCAATACCAAAAACCTGACCATGCCGTGCACCCCCAGTCCACCACCACCACACCCTTCTGGGTCTCTGCCCTCCGTCTTTTCATCCTGGGCATGACATGCTGTGGTATGAAATAACCTCTTTGGTCAGTTTGGGTCAGGTGTCCTGTCTCTCCTTCCTCCTGGCTCCCCCTACTCCCTGCCATAGCATGAGACTCAGAAAGTCTTTGGTCAGACAAAAACACTACCAAGCAGTAACTGAAAACACTGGTGTTATCAGCGCTGCTCCCAGGCCCAAAATCAAAAAACACAGCGCTGCACCATCTACCAAGAAGGAGAAAAAACGACTGCTGCTGCTGAACCCATGACAACTTCTATAATAAAACACGGCTTTACATACTGCTTTTCATGTTCTTGAAAACAGTTTTTGAACTGTTTTTGGTAAACAATAATTACATGACTGGTTTTCACTGTCCCTTCAGCATGAAATGAAAAACAAACCACATGAACAGAAAACAGTGAACAAGTAAACAGGATTGTTCACAACCTTTTGGTTTCCGTAGTCTCAGGTAAGGAATTGTTGAGTGTTTTCTATTTATCTTGCTGATGGTCCTTTCAATAAGAACCTACAAATGACAAAGTTAATTAAAATGATTGGACGACCTATGAAACAATATTTGCTAAGGACAGTAGCTACACAGTGACATGGGAAAGACAGTCCATAATCTTCAGGATATCAAGATGCAAAGAACAATAAAATAGATTAAATAGAAACATTGAAACTCAGGAAACCACATCCCTGAGCACAGTTATACACTGCTTATGTACTCCACAGGTAGAAAAGCATTACCATGAAAATCAACAAAACCAGTCGAAGGAGAATCACTTCAGTGCAGTAAGGCCATCACAGGGACCCCAATACCATGCCTCATCTCCTTCCCCAGACAAGTCACTGTGAAGCAAACATTAGGTAGTGTTGACTGATCCTGTAAGGTTGTTCTACTTGGTTGTATTTTCAAGTCCCTATAAATACCATTACCTGAAGCAAGCAAAGTACTTTTGTTCTATTCTAAGACCACAAGATGAGCCTGCATCAAAAATAATCAGGGCAGAGTAAAGGTGAGCTAAATACACTCACATTTCATTCTGCATTTATTAACATCCTTCTCAAATTATCTTCCCAAATAGCTAGTGAGTTGTTCAATAGCTAGTTGTTAATAGCTAGTGAGTTGCTAGCTAGTGAGTTGTTTAAAAAAATGTCCTGCAGCAGAAGTACCAACCTGGCTCTCATTTCTGTGTGGTTTCAGAAAGCAGCTGTTTGTGTTTACAGTCACCAGCAAACAATTCAGCTTTTTAATCAAACAAGAGCTGCTTGGGTGCCTTTGCCAATGGCTATGGGAATCAAATCACTTTGGAAAACAGACCTTTTACAACAATACTAAGAGGCCCTCAGCGGATGCAGGGGATTAGGGAGGCATGCTTTTTGAGAAACCAGGTTTATAGTCTGTGCCCCTCTTCATCCTGAGTCAATATACTGGGCTCTGTAGAAAACTTCAAACTCTCAAAAGGGTCTGGGTCAATTTTCTTTCTTCTTCTCTCTCCAAATCCTATTCTTTCTGCTTCATGGGGCTATGTCCTCTTTCTTTTTTCCCCACTGCATTTGCAGAAACACAATAACATGCTCAGATCTACTATAAAACAAAGTTAGGCAATCTAAGAGAGAGGATGATGATTTTCTTTTAGCAATAGACTACCTTGTTTAGAAATAATGCATAAACACGTTTGTGATGGCACTTGCTTAGAGGTCAAACAGATTGTATGAGCTCTTCTCTGTATTTCACTTTAGCTTTCTAGAGACCTCTCCCTACTGCTGGCCTGCTTGGAGCTGTTGCTGACAATTACAAGATGTGTAAGGTACAATAATACATGAAAATGTTAGTTTGTCACAAGAATAAGACCAGCTGTTCATTTCTTCAGAAGTGAATTAAACACAGAAATATCAGTGGTGTGCCTCATAAGGAGTCAAACTGAAATGTATAATGGCCAAGATTTCTGTCTTTTTGTACTGATAAGTGCGCCAGCTAGCAAAGGAGCAGGTGAGCTTGAATGCTGCAGCTCTAGACTTGAGAAGAAAAAAAGGGTACCTCAATGAGAAGCAAATGCCATTTCTCATCCTCCTGATCACAGTTTAGTAATGACTAATCTCACCTGCTGAAGTTTGAAACATGGACCTCTGGGCCATTCTTTTGGCTTCTTTCCTTTCTGGAAAGACACATTAATAATACACTTTGCCATCTTTGCCATTCCTGTCCATAAGGCTTTGCTTCCATAGGAAAAGGCAACATGAGCTATGAAAACAAGATTATCCATGTTTTTTCTCTTCTAGAAAAGAAACACAGAACTTCAAAAAGCTAATACACTAGAAAAATCTACTATTAGTGACCCAGCAGCTGCCATGGGAGGTTTTAACTTGTCTTGAAAGGAGAACAGTCTCTTTTCTTGCAGCCAGGTGACATGAGACAACTTAGTTATTAGTGTCTTCCTCATTCCACCAGGAATTCCAGGGCAGATTTGAAGACTTACATCTTCAGAAAGACTTGAGATAGTCTCACAGATATATTACTTCTTTTTTTATCCTTTTTTTTTTTTACTTTTTTGTTACTAAAGTAACAAAAAGCTGAGGAAGGCCACAAAGGGAAAATAAACACTCAATTAAGCTGCTCTACAGACTGATGGAGGACATCAATCCAGCCAATAAGAAAATAATGGTATCACCATCAACAGCTGGGTGCCAGACTCAAAGATTCACTACAGTTGTCTCACTAATGGGAACATGTTCTGTCATTGTGAGTGGTGCCACAGACATGAAGATCCACTAAAAATTTGTTTTTCCACAAGGTTGCTTCAAGCAGATTACTGCTAAAAGGCTCAGTGAATGGCAACCTGGAGACACTGTGTTTTGATTTTATGTGGTATCTGCTTCCTCTGGGATTCCCTAGCCAAGGTAGCACATAATCCTTTTCAATAAAGCAATGCTGTTCAGGCAATTCCCAAGCCAGCAGCTAAAGGAAAAAATAATAACCCTTAGCAAAGAATACACAAACAACTACAATCTACGATCTAAAAGAAAATCCACTTAGATACAAACTAAACAGGAAACTGAAGTGTCTTGAGTTTAAATGAGGGGAAGCTGCAGATGAGTTCTGGCTCTCTAGAGAATAAAAGCATTTCAGCCTTATGGTCACTGGCAGCAAGATCTTTTTTATCCTGTCTCCTCAAAACCTGAAGTCTGTGATCTCTATCAAATGAGCATGAGGGAAGATTAATCCCCTCTTCATTAACTGCTTGAGTCTTTTACCTTGAACACAAGTTCAAAAACGCACACAGCATCCTTACACAAAAAGTAGTCCCTGAGTTTCATGATCTAGGTTATTGTTCTCTGGCAAGTGCACATTTGCCACTCATTACACAGAGGAACGCCAAAAGTTAAGTGTGTAAGTTTATACAGACACACCACACTATTTGTGTTGGATTGATTAAAAAACCAGCAAACAAAAACGATGACTCTAAAGAAAAGAATCTAAGAAGAGAGTGTTCTTTTTGTAATTTTGGTTCCTAAAAAGACACGCTTTCAGGAGTTCAGTATGGAATTTTTTTCAAAACTTACAACTAAGCAGCAATGAGTAAGGCAAATGGGCTAAATATTCCTTTCCAGCTGAACTTTCTGTACAGTTTCTATTTCATTTTAAATCCCTGTCTTCCGTGAATTTTTCAAATTTCTTTTACAAGGAAATGTCACAGTCGATACTGTTTCGTATATTTTGTATAATCCAACCCAGAAAGGTTTAATATATAATTTCCAAATTCTTAAAAGAAGCCCATTTCTGTTGAAGTGAATGTTACAATTCTTACTGATGTAGCATGAGGTCCTCCTGACCAGGCCCCAGTAAGATTCAACACTGAACTTTTCTGTCAAAATTGCCTTTGCCTTCAAAAAAGGAAGAAATTCAAACAATACAAGGTAAATTTTATCATGCTGTGATTATAAAAGTAAATGAAATTAATTGAAAAAAAATTGATTAATAAAACAACACAGAAGCAAATAGTCTTCCACTTGTTTGTTAGTTACAGAATCATAGAATAATTTGGGTTAGAAGGGACATTCAAAGGTCATCTATGCAATGAAGATGTAATGAACACGGACATCTTCAACTAGATCAGGTTATCCAGAACCATGTCCAGCCTGGCCTTGCACGTATTCACAGATGGTGCCTCCACCACCTCTCTGGGCAGCCTGTGCCAGTGTTTTACCACTCTCATTGCAAAGAATTTTTTCCTCATGTCTAGCCTGAATCTCCCCACTTTTAGATTAAAACCATCACCCCTTTTTCGATTGCACAGGCCCTGCTAAGAAGTCTATCCTATCTTTATTATAGGTCCTTTTTAAGAACTGAAAGGCCACAATAAGGTCTACCCAATGCATATTCTTCAAGAATTTTGCTCAAAGTGAACTAACATCTACAAACAAGAAACACAAATGTAGCATAACTGAGATAATCAATGTCAGCCCTCCTCTGACTGTTGTTGAAAGGATATGCTCAAAATTAGAAGGTTTGAAACACAGAATGCATATAAAGTACAGGTCTTGGAGTATTTACAGATATTTTAATGAAAAGTATGCATCTTATGACATGAAGACCTAGATAATATCTTCATAGTGCATAGTGGGTTTCCCCATTGAGAAAGTAATGAAGGAATGGTAATTCATAGCTAAAATAAGCCAATGTTACACCATTACATGATCATGCTTTTGCTAAAGCATAGAACAAGAAATTAAAACTTCAGCTTAGTAATGTGCCTTCAACCCTCAGTGCTATCTGTGGCTACTCCTCAAGCACAGCTTACAACTTGTCCCCTGCATAGGGCTCTTCTTGAACTTACAATTACGCAAAATAAGATGATGCTAGGTCTAGAATTACAAAACCCCTACAATCCATGTTTTCACAAAGGCTGGCCAGCAAGAGCTCCTAACCTTGAAACCTAAAATTACATTGTCATCAGATGAACCTTTAAAAACTCAGACTTTCTAAAGTAAAGCCAGATGCACATCTGTGATTATCAGCACAACCCTGATTTGGCTACACTGTAAAATTATGCTAGTGATGGCGACAATATAAAACTGCCCCCAGATCCTTATTCTGGAACTCAGAGAACAGTTTGGGTTGGAAGAGACCTCCAAAGACCATATAGTCCAACCTCCCTGCAAAGAGCAGGGAAATATCAGCATGGAATTTGTTGGACAGATTCTATAATCCACAGATGAAGGTAGTTGTAGGTTTTGAATTTATCCAGCATTAACAGCCCCTAATAGCCTAGTTCAGTGCAGACATAACAAATGGAAATGGCTTTAAATTATCATTCCCCTGAGACATAATTCCATAAGAGAACAAACTCTATATGCACAAAGAGATTTCCAATGTAAACATGTGGTAGAAGCTAAAAGCTGCAGTCAGATTTAGGGAAAAGCAAGGGATACTATTACAAAGGCACCGATTTCTTTCCAGTTCACAATATATATATTCTTTTCTGGTGACTTTTTTGCCCTTTGTGCTCAGAAGACGATGTACATTAGAAAAGTCTCTTAAACTTTTGGGACTTAAATGGGCTTTGTCTCATTTTTCCTCTAGCACAACAACCCTGGGATGCAGAATCTACAATCATTATGACGGGCTAATCGTAAGTATCTGACTGTCAGCATTTTAAATTATTCTTTACGTTTTCAGAAGATGAACTTCAGAAATTTGACCTATTAGCTAATTTGAAATCTTCAACTGTGAGGAAAAAAGGAAAAGATAAGGTGTAATAACTCTAGTATGGAAGATTCTTTGGTTTCCTCTTTTCAGGACTGATATAATATCAGGCCTGATTTTTTATTTGATGAGATGCCAAGCAGAGTCAGAGAGGAAAGTGGTTTACAGAGAGAAATCCAATGCCAGCGCTAGCAAAACCTGTATTTATGAACTCTAATGTTTTTACCCTCTGCCTTCTTAGTCCTCTGACAAATACACCTATGACAGCATTATATATATATCACATCCATTAATATTTGGATGTTTGAACCTCATCACCTCTCCTGAAAACACAACACCAGACCTAAGTTAAACCAAAAAATTCCAGCCATTTTGCAGAACACAATATTGACTTGCGTTTCAAAACTGAAGTTTAGATCCCTAAAGGTTAGTTGCACTTGTTGGTTTGTCACTGTTTTGAAACATTGCTAACACTCACTGCTGAATCAGCACCCTAAAAGAATAGCTGATTTATCCATTTGAAGATGACACTGTGGTTTTTGGGATTGGACACATTGAGTCTGTTATACCAGTAAAGAACAAAAATGTTTTCCACCAGCTGAGGTCTATGATTTCAGACCACCACATTTAAACAGAAATAGTCTGGATTTAAATACTCTCCATAATGAACAGCTAAAGAACAATTCAGCTAATGAACAACTGACAATGCCTGAAATTTCCAAGTTGCCAACACTCACATAATCAAAATTTTGTATCCATATTTTCCCAGACCTATGACTAGTGCCTCTACCGTCAAAGTCTACCTTGTGCAAATGCACCTAAAGCTACTGGTACCCAGCTTTCAGCTTTGAAGACGAGGAGTTTTGGGGGGAAGTGGAGGGGTGAGGGTTGGTTAGCTGGTTTTGTTTTTTTCAATCAATCCTGTGATGAACAGTTGACCAAAAAACTAGTCTGCAATTTTCTAAAGTATTTCACTATTAGATGGAAAAAGATCTGATAATCATAACAATTCCAAAGAAAAACACAAAGGGAATGACCATCCAAGTTGCCCTGACAGATCAATTGTGAGACTTCTGAGTATGAGGTTATCAATAAATCCATCTACATGTATACACATATGCACAGGCACATAAATATGTATTTCTTCTATTATATACTGAATTGTCTTTGTGTTTATTTAGGTGAGGTAGGTGGAATGTGAAGGTTGCAGCTGTTTCAGACATTCGCCTCCCAGAGAATACGTATTCTGAAAGAAAACTGTGCATTAGAACTCGATACTCCTGTCTTTTGAAGAAACCTAACTTAAGCAAGTATGGAAATGGGATTTAAAAAGTTTTTAGATGAGCTGCAGCAGCTAAGTAGACAGGCTTTACCAATGTAAGCTGAGAGTTTGCTTTGATTTTACTAAAAAACTTCCTTAATTTTTCTTCCTTTCCATTTGTCGTGGTTTAAGTCCCCAACCCCTCACGCAGTTTTCTCACTCACTCACTCTCCTCTATTTCTTCCCCCAGTCCTGGGGGGATGGGGAGGAGAATTAAAAGAATGCAACTTCCACAGGTTGAGATAAGAACAGTTTAGTAACTAGGGTATAACACAAATCACTACTGCTACCACCAGTAATAATAATGACAGAGAAGTACAAGAGAAATACAAGGAAAGAGAATACAACTGCTCACCAAGCCCAACCCAGCCAGTGCACCCCTCAGCAGCGAACCCCCCACTGCACCACCACACCCTTCCGGGTCTCTGCTTTCCGTTTTCACATCCTGGGCATGACGTGCTGTGGTATGGAATAACCTCTTTGGTCAGTTTGGGTCAGGTGTTCTGTCTCTGCTTCCTCCCGGCTCCCCTCCTCCCTGGCAGAGCATGAGGCTCAGAAAGTCCTTGGTCAAACCAAAACATTACCAAGCAGTAACTGAAAACACTGGTGTTATCAGCGCTGCTCCCAGGCCCAAAATCAAAATCACAGTTCTGCACCAGCTACCAAGAAGGAGAAAAATGACTGCTGCTGCTGAACCCATGACACCATTCTTCAATGGCTCCAAAAAATTCCTATTTGAACAAGTCACCTATACTAAGCATGTTCTCCGACAGTATATATATGTATAGCATTCTGTGTGGTGCATGGCTTTGTCCTCTGCAACTTTTACCTGCTTGAGTTCTTGACAAGATCCCCCAGAATGATGGTGTGTTTCTATATAGAATTTTTTATGGCAAGATCAGGTATAAACAATGACGAAATAATAATAGAACTGGACAGCACTTGCATTGAACACAGTCTTTAACACGGTCATGTTAGCAACTGGACGTTTGAAACTATCCTCCCAGACATGGAGAAGAACATTACATTTACTGGGAAATAAATCCATTTTTGTAATTTCAGTAATAAAAGACTACAAAGATGAGCAGGGCGAGCAGCAATCAAAAAGAACATAAAGATCCATTACATTTTCAGTTGGAACTCAGTCAAAAGGAAGTTGAAACTACCACTTCGCCATGAGATACTCAGGAAAGACAGTTATTTTTGGAGGAACTGAAGTTACACAAGAGAGTTTTGGCCGATAATAGGACCAAATCCAGAAATGAGATGCTAATTCACAGTAAGACAAAAGCAACAGCCACTGTTTGCTGACTCTAACGCCTTCTTGCCAGATGCAGCAAGAACATGCCATTTGCAAGACAGATTACTTTTTCCTTCTGAAGGCATAAAAATCACAGGGAAAGGTAACTTCTAATCTGAATCAAATCTAATTTACAAACATTGCCGGGTTTGGGCATGTTGGCTTGGGCATCCTTATCTCTAAATTGGAGAGACATCAATTTGATGTGAAGGTGGACCACTCGGTGGAGAAAGAACTGGCTGGGTGGCTGCATGCAAAGAGCTACAGTCAATGGCTCAGTGTCCAGCTGGAGACCAGTAATGAGTGGTGTCCCTCAGGGATCACTGTTCCAACACGTCTTGTTCAACATCTTTGTTGGTGACATGAATAGTGGGATTGAGTGCGCCCTCAGCAAGTTTGCTGATGACACCAAGCTGTGTGGTTCGGTTGATACACTGGAGTGAAGGAATGCCATCCAGAGGGACTTTGAAATGCTTGTGAGGTGGGCTGATGCCAACCTGATGAAGTTGAACCATGCCAAGTGCAAGGTCCTACACCTGGGTCAGAGCAATCCCAGGCACAGCTACAGGCTGGGCAGAGAAGAGATTCAGAGCAGCCCTGCGGAGAAGGACTTGGGGGTGTTAGTTGATGGAAAAATGAACATGAGCTGGCTTCAGTGTGCGTCACAGCCCAGAAAGCCAACCGTATCCTGGGCTGCATCAAAAGGAGTGTGACCAGCAGGTCAAGGGAGGTGATCCTGCCCCTCTACTCTGCTCTCGTGAGACCTCCCTTGGAGTATTGTGTGCAGTTCGGGTGTCCTCAACATAAAAAGGACATGGAACTGTTGGAACAAGTCCAAAGGAGGGCCACGAGCATGAGCAGGGCACTGGAGTACCTCCCGTATGAAGATAGGATGAGAAAGTTGGGGCTGTTCAGCCTGAAGAAGAGAAGGCTGCATGGGGACCTCATAGCAGCCTTCCAGTATCTGAAGGGGAACTATAGGGATGAGGAGATGGACTCTTCATTAGGGACTGTAGTGACAGGACAAGGGGTAATAGGTTCAAACTTAAACAGGGGGAGTTTAGATTGAATATAAGGACGAAATTCTTTACCGTGAGGGTGGTGAGGCAGTGGAATGGGTTGCCCAGGGAAGTTATGAATGCTCCATCGCTGGCGGTGTTCAAGGCTGGGGTGGACATAGCCTTGGGTGGCATGGTTTAGTGGGAGGTGTCCCTGCCCATGGCAGGGGGGTGGGAACTAGATAATCTTAAGGTCCTTTCCAATCTTAACTATTCTATGTTTCTATGTTGGGAAAGAAGTGGTGAGAAGGAAGGACCCAGCTCCTCTTGAGTGGACAGACGGGGATCCCTTCATCTCTTCTCATCTGTGATCCTTTACTTCCTCCTGGTGGGTAAGCTTGATGGGCCTTCTATTATGAGGTACTTACTGGGAATAAACCCCCACAATACAGTAACACTTGACAAATAAAAAACTTACCTTCCCAAAACAGACATTTTCATTCACATTCATGCAACATTTTAAAGGTTAACAACACTGTGGCTGGTATTTAACTTTGATTCAGAAAAGAAAAAAAAAATCCTCAAGCAGAAAGCTGTTCTTACACAAATCAGAAAGTATAAACACTTGTGCAGAGACCCTAAGGACTGCACTGTGCTTTCTCAGAGTGAACTAGAGGAAGCAACTTCAAAAATTTCCTCTCCCTTTTAGTACCTTCCCTTAGGCTCCATCTTATTAATCCAAAATACACGAAACCTGGTCACCCAAAGGAAAAACAAATCCAGAGGGTCTCTCCTGTGGCTTATCTTTGCCATCTTTTGTTTTAATCACTTCAGTACTTCATTTGAAAAGGTTCCACTTCTGTAAATAGTCTTACCAAAAGCCATGGATCACCAAGTGAGATCCTGATGGGGTATTTTTGCAGCTCACAAGCAGGATTAAAGGCTCACTGCTGTTACCTTTAATGGTAGTTTCATGGTAAAAACATTTATTGTGCTATCATGACATTACATAATATGGGAGAATACACAGATTTCTATTGTACACTTCCAAATCCTGTCAGATGTCTTCATCCAGACACCAACATAACATTCTATTTTCAAATAACCAGAGCCAACTCTTAAATGGAGATTTCAAGGAATATGCCAATTTGTGAATTGTATTACAAAATTACCATCTATAGGTGTATACCAGAGTTTACCTGTTCTAAAAGATGTTTGTGCATTTGGGCTTTGACTAGAAGGTCTTCATGTAGTCCTAAAGCTCTTAACCTTAATAAGATGGGAGCCTACTCTTTTGAGTACATACAACCTCAGCTGCTGTCACTTATTTACACATTTATACTATAGTTAACTCTGTAGCCCACTGAGAGAGCTTAACCTGCACAGGTATTTCCAAAATCACTGTTCCCATCTCATAAACATGTCTTCATTATACCCTCTGTCCATTAGAAGCTGGATGCTACCTTACTGTGTTCAAGACAAATCCTTCTTTTACCCTGAAGATCACCTTCCAGGCTGCCAGCCAAGTCCTGCTGGTTCTAAGCTGCCAGTCAACCTTACTAGGGCATCAGGGCACTCACATATTAGTAAATCATAGAATCATATAATGATTTGGGTTGGAAAGGACCTGAAGATCATTTAGTTCCAACCCCCCTGCCCGGGATGCCTCACACTAGACCATATAGCCCAAGGCTCTGTCCAACCTGGCCTTGAACACTGTCAGGGATGGAGCATTTACCACTTCTCTGGGCAGATCTGTTCCAGTGCCTCACCACACTCACAGTAAAGAACTTCTTCCTTATATCTAACCTGAACTTCCCCTGTTTAAGTTTGAACCTGTTATCCCTTGTCCTATTGCTACAGTCCCTGATGAAGAGTAAATATTTCAAAAGCCATAGCTACAGCAGCAGATTTCATAATCACTGCTCTTATTGTCAAGGTATTTACAGCAGCCACCACTTCTTCAAAGGACTTGTATAGGAAAACCCAGGTCACCCATTCTTGGTCCTTCCCCTCTTGTAACTGATCAGGCTCTTGAGACTGATGAGAGATGTTGGCCCACGCTTGTTATTTACATAGTACTTACTGATGCATGCAAAAGGTTTATTCCATCTCAACTATGCCTCTGCTTAAAAGATACCTGAACCTGGTCCTCAAAAAGTGAGGTTTTATAACCTATGGATAGTCAAATAACCAGAAAGGAATAAAATTCCACTTTATGTAAGTGGCTAAAGTCATCAGAACCTTGTCCTGTATCAGATCAGTGTTTTTCACACCAATGAGCTAAATCCACTAAACCATACAGAACCAGAGAGCAGTGGTTAACACTTTTATTGACTGCTGTGGAAGTCACTGATTGCCTCAGTGCTATGCAGAAATCCCTCTTGGTTTGGAAGCAGGTATTACTTTGGACATATTTTTGATGTCCTTATATCACAAGTGAATAACTTGCATAATGACATTGATGGCAATCAACAACTCTAACATTCCCCGCACGAACAGGGCAGCAGTCATACCTTACCCCATGTCTTTCAAATATGACCCACAGTCTTCATCTGAGCCCTCTGCATCCAGCACAATGGCAAACATGCAGAGCTTCCTGAGCCATCCAGCGTCTCAGTGAATGATCGTGGGGTTTTTGGTAAGTATGACTGGCCACAGCTCAAAGGAGCTTTTCTATGCTTTTGATCTCTACTACAAACACAAAGGACCAATCGGGATGTGGCCAGGAAAAGCTGTGTCCAGTGAGAGGCTATGAAAACTTCTGCCTGTAGAGTCAGTAAAAAAGGAAGGTAAGCTTGTCCACAACACAGTACGAAACTATTTTTATGAGAATTCAACTTCATATATTTGGAAACTGTAACTTGCATTCATCCATTCCTGTTCTCAAAATCCTGTAAATTCCATGAGGGCACATTTCAAAAAGAAAGTATAGGTACACAAGGCTATTTTGCACACCTCATCAAGCTTACATGTCACTGCATGCAGAAGCTAACAGTACTCTCACATGCTAAGAGTGAGCATGAATAAATTATTCCTTAGGCATAATGCCTAGAAAAATGAAAGAAGAGTTTTCCAAGAAAACTTCTAGAAAAACTCATATAAATATTGTTAGTGAAGTGCAGAGTTCTAAGTATGCACTTTCTCTCATGCCTTAGGATGACTTCAGATCTTAATTTCTTCCACAGATGCATTTCTTTGCCAGGTTCTGACAAGGCTGTTCATAAACCCAAAGATTACAGTGCAGAAAAGGTTTGTGCCTTCCTGTATAAAACATACCAAATGGACTGCATTTAGTTGGCCTTCAATCTTCCAGTCTCATTTTCCTTTGCAGTAAAATCATGGCAGTAGAGACAAGCAGAACAGTTTCCTGAGAGCATCTAGACTGGCCTGCACCCCAAGAAGCTGGGTTACAGATTGTTTCTATAGAAATGTTTTATGAGGTCTTAAACATATCAGTAACTAGTGTACCAGCTTCAGTGATGAGTCACCCCAAAGTTGTCACGTATGCTGCTAGTAAGTTGTATCTGCTAAGGCTGAAGTTTACCACTTCGAGTCACTGCACACTGTTACGTTTGCCCACACAACTAAGAAGATTGAACTGACAAATAGCAATTCCAAGCATAAGTACTTCTGCAATCTTCCATTTTCACCAAACTCCTGAAGCCTTACATGGAAAAAGCCTTTCTACAACATGGAATGGTTTTTGTGGTCCTCTTCTGAACTCTCCCCCAGTATTATTTCTGTGTTCTCCCCAAAATCTGAGAATCAGAATTGGACACAAATTCCAGCACAAGTTTACCAGTCCTGGCTGCAGTAACAAACAACATTCCTCCTTTCTACTTGGCAATCCTGCTAAAGCACATCAGGATCCCACCAAGAGGCTCTTTGCCAGAACTGATGAGCAAGACAGCTTCTGCTGAGGAAGTTTCAACTACTTTCCCACCCCATGATAATCTCTGGATCACTGTTTAAGTCTGCTTCTTACATTGTATGCCCAAACTTGCATTCTTTCCTCTCATTTACATTGCCTTTATTTGGTTGGAGTAGAACTACACAGAAGTATGGATAATCTTTAAAAAGAAGATAAAAAACAGACAAGGAGATAAATGGAATAATCCATTCAGCCATGAAGATATCCCAGAAAAGTTGCATGAGAGTACGCTCTTGAGTCAAAAAGTGGAAAGACTTCAGTCCTGCTGTCCATCTTGGGAACTGTATGGGAAACCACCACATCAGTGGAACAGATCTGGCACCATTCCACAGCACTAAATTCAGAAGTGACAACTAATCCTTGAAAAAGTTATTAGCTGCTGCTGGTATTTAGAAAGAAAGTGTTCCTTCATCCTAGCATCCCAGCATTCTTGTATGCACTCATAGCTGAACCAATTCAGACTTCTTGGGGAATCTACACACACATTTTATTAATTGTTTTTAGTCATAAGCATTTACTGTCACCTTCAGTACGGATTGGAACTTTCATTCTAAGGGAACAGACTGTATCTCGGAAGTGAAAACACAGGAGGAGTGTAACACGTGGACTTATCCTGTCCAGCTAAGGTCCATCAGATATTTATCTGTAAAAGCCAAAGGCCAAATGAAAAACTCCGTTACATTATCTTTTCATTTGCTCCTTTTTGCAGTGTCGGTTGCACAAGCATGAAAATATAAACAGCATGATTCCCCCTTATCAGTGACCTGTCTCCAAGATTTATTCAGAGGCCAGAACTAGGTTTCCCAGCATCGTCTCTGACTAACTTTACAGACACCAGATTACCCTATAAGCAATGCTTCTGGGAGAACAGTCTGGACCAGAGCAAAAGCCTTTGTTTACACACATTCCTTCTTCACTAACAAGGAAATAACTCTAATATAAGTAACAAAATAGCTTGGTATAAACACATCCATGCACATATGTATACATGTATAATACACAGGGCTTTAAGTCCAGAATCACAGAGAACCTACAGGTGGGAACTATTAGAACGAGATGATCAGAAAATTAGGACTATTTGCCAGCTTCTGGCTGCAACTTCTTCAAGCAGTTTCTGCCCAAGTGCATTAAAGCTCAAAAACTTGAGGTCTATCAACTATAGGTGCTTGGAGTCTGCCTCAGTCTTTGGCCATGCAGTAAGATGCAGTTTTCACTGCTGGGTCACTAGTTTGGCCCAAGTCAAGAAACTGACTGGCTCTAGGAGAAATGATGTTTCACCTTTAGGTCACTGTTTTTGGACTGAGTACAGGTCAGTACTAGCTCGATGTCATCACCATCAGACAGTTGTTACAGCCTGATGAAAAATGAATTTGCCACCTTACCAGTTTCACTACAAACTGCAGAATCTGCATAATCAATGACCTTCACAACAGCTTTAGAAATTCAGCAAAGGACTAAATAGGAGCCTGAGTTTCCATGCTTATTGACTGGATGTGGCGTCTCCAGATCAAAGCTGAAATACACTAACAAGCCAGTAGAACAGCTTGTGCCACTACTGTTTGTGCTCGATGGTCCAAGAACAAGAGGAAAGAGACCATGGATTGCCAAATTCTCAGCTTGCTGCCTTACAGTAACACTAAAATCTATTTAAAAAAATACAGTCTGTTATTAGCAAATATTTTCCTAACTACAGATGTAAGTAGAAGGCACAGTTGTTTGTGTCAATATCCTGAAAGCACCGAAATTCTTTTCATCTAGTCTATATTAGGTGTTAGGAAAACGTTAATGTTGACCATGAGGTGGGATTTAAAATACTCTCTTTAAACACACCTTGGTTACATCTGGTTAGTTACAGTAAGTTCATCACAGACGTTACACCCAGTTACTTTTTCAAGGAATGTCAGCATTTGAGGGTTATGACTTATTGGTAGTTCAATGTTATATTGGGATTAATATGAGAGGGGAGAAGAGGACTGAGAGTTATGAGGGGATGTGTACTGTAAGAGATTTAGCAGGCCAAGGTTCTCATTAGGCCAAAATTCACGAATGCCTTTGGTCTGGATGTATACTATTAATCACTAGCTGAAGCATACCAACAAAAGTAGCTTTTCCATTAAAAAAAGCCATTGCTCATCTCTAAAGGAACAGAATTATCCTATATGCAGAGTTCAGAATTTTGAAGGAAAAAACAAAACAAATAAACAAAAAACCAACCAACAAGAAAAACCCAAAACAGTTTCTTCAAGTTCTGTTCAAAATAATCTAAAATCAGCCAGAGGGCTCCAGAATAGAAAATATTTTTCTCCTCCTGTCTTCAGGCAGTCCTATTCCATCTCAAAATGTATTAATTATTTACAAACCTGAGCTGGCAGAAAGGAAAATCTTCAAACCATCAGTACATTTAGCAGCAACAAAAGAAGTAGATTTATAGTTAAGGAATTAGCTACTAGGAGAGTAAGATCCCTGTCTTTCGAAAGAGCCCCTGGTTAATATATCAAATACATATTAGAGATTCATCAAAATGTGTAACCATGCATATAGATCAATAAATAGGAATAACAAATGTGGCATAACAAAGACGAGAATATTCAGAAAATGTCAGTAAGAAAGAAAAAGCACAAAACAGACCAAAAAAGCAGCATAATAGGCTCACAGGATACTTCAAGTTGGAAGAAACCTCAGGAGGTCTCTAGTTGCACCTCCTATCCAAAGCTGGGACAGCTATAATGTTACTGAGCAGGTTACTCAGGTATTTGTCCACCCAGGTTTTGAAAACTGCCAATAATATAGACAGCAGAACTGTTCTGGACAACCTGTAGTCATAGTGTGGATGAAAAGAAAGAAACAGACAAGCAGAAAAATGCAGAAGGAAATATAAAAGAACCTGGAAGTGATACCAATGACAGCCATAGAAAGAAAAAGAAAGGATAAGGGAAGAAAGTAAAGTTCTTTTTAAAAGAAGACAAAAAAATACAGGAAAATGGTTTTTAGTACTTGAGTTTATCCAGGAGCCTAATGGCAAAGGCCTGATTCCTAAAGGCTTGATTTTCTAAAACAAAAAAATGACCAAAATCCAAAGCAAAACAGAAAAACTTAATGGTTTTTAAGCCATCTCAACATAGACTCCAGAGCCTGAGTAACTAAATCACCGGCTGCTTCCAACAGGTAGGCTGCAGCCGAGCCTGCTGACCAGTGTTTGACACATTTCTGCTAAAATTTTGAGGATAAACAGTGAATGACACTGTAGTTCTGTCAGATTAGAAGCTGACAGAGAGCCCTCCAACTAAACACATCTACCATGTGGCTGCTTTAATGTTTTCCTTTGCAAGGATTTGGGAAATGGCAGGAAAGCACGGCTGGCGCATTTTTAGTGGCTGGTGGATTAAGAGATTTGGAAAAACATTTTATGTTTTGTTTCCTTGCCTATTTGCTCTGCTACAACCATTTTGACTTCAGAACTTGTGAGAACAGGACATCTCTAGTGTCACTTGGAGACAGGGCAGAGGAAGGATATTGTATTAATAACCCCTCTGTTGCCACTACCTGGTCAAGTAAGATAAAGATAAAAATGGTCAAAGAAAATCATCATCCTTTATTCTATTCCCTAATAGTAGCCAGGGCTCAGGGCTATAAAACCTTAGACAGTAAAGGCATAATCCCTGGCTGGAAGAGTTTATACTGTCCAGCACCAGCCAGGGCACTGCATGATTCTACAAGACTAAGGGGTAAAAAAGGTATTTCCTTTTGGGCCCTCCAGTCTTTTTTAACTGACATGGGTTGGGATAGCTAGGCCCTAATGTAATGTTTGAAAGGCCTATGTGTCAACAACAGTATGATTGCATGTATGGAATTGTGGTTCTGGAAATGGAGAGAAAACTGGAAGGGCAGTAGAAGCAATCTAGGCTTTCTTCTGAGGTTAACTATCATGGAACATGCCATGCAATATTTTGATCATCACTGTGCTCACTCCACAAAAGAAAGCACACAGAGGTAACACTGAAATCTATGCCTGTCATCTTCTTAAGTTTAAGACAATACTGAAGTTAGCAACACTATTTTAGCATTCAAAGTAAGTAATCAGGTGATGACAGGAAGCCACATCTGAGCATTTGAACTAAGAAAACCCCACAGAGCTTCAAGTGCCCGTGACGCAGTCTTTTCCAGTCAAGTGTAAATAGGACATGTCATCTCACCCAACACCCTGGACCACAATGTTTTGAAGCTACCAAAGGAGGAAACCACACTGTAAAGAGGAAGCGACAAATTCAGTTTTAAAAAGCTTGCAGGTTTAAACCAACTTTATCGTAACCAGAAACAGCTATTAAATTCTGAAGCAATAACACATCATTAGCAATTAAGCTGCTGAAACTGGCAAGCAAGCTCTCAAACATTTTCAATGGCATCACTGAGCTTAGGGATTGCTCACCACTACGTGCAAGGCAACCACTGGCAGGCAATTGTTTATGGCAGTGATTTAGAATATGGCATGCCACTACCACATGTACCTGTGCAAAATGCAAGACAAACATCACATTATTTCATATGCAGCTAAGAAGCAGGGCAAACAGTTTTATTTTGCTTTATTCTTCTCTGGTTTAGCAAAAGGAAAACCTTGCAAAACATTTTTTTGGGTGGGAGGGTACAAGAATGGTGAGAGAGAGAAAAAAAAGAAATACACAGACAATAACCTTGATATTTTGTGTAGCATGCATCCAGTTTTGATTAACCTCAGCCTCATCCTCTCTCGTCTTGAGGATTTTTATTTTATCAGCATGCATCTCCACAGAACACGTCACTTCTGATAAAATGCTTTTTTTGTTAAAATCACGGCTATCACAAAAATTCTCAGCACAATCAAAACAAGAAAAACATTATCACATGGAAGTGTACTGAAAATCCACTGCTTTAGAGACACGGCAAGTTATATTCATTTATTTATTTGAAATGCACACAATTCAAAACTTCACTACATCAAACTGCAGGTGAATTTCTACCACTTCGAATATGAATGTAAAGGAACAACAACCAAATCCTGGGCTGAATTCAAAACTGCCCTAAATTACACAGGCTGAGCCGCCCTATTACGTGCCATTTGACTGGCTCATGATTACTATTCAACCAGCTAGACACAAATACTTTCTTATAACGAGTGAGGAAAGCAAGGTATCCCTACCTAAGGGAAACCCACAGCTCATTAAAGTTTTCCTAGTCTCCTACACAGTCAGAATGGTATGAAGGTGATACACCCATAGGACCTTCTAACCCAGACAAAAAGACATTTCATTTTAACAGAAGGCAGGTTCACCTCAGGAAATATCCATGCTGTGCATGGTAAATACTAGAAAAATTACCCCTTGCTGACCTCTCTGCCTCTGTGACTCATCTGCTGCTGGAACCCTCTGGATCCCAACAGCTCATTTCACGCTAGCTCACATGACCATCACAGGGGTGACTAAGCAGCAGATGCATCCCCAGGAAATGGAGAACTGGGCAGCTGTTGACCATAAACCAAGACAATGAACTCTAGGGATGTGAAGCACTTGACACATTGATCCCATGTGGTTCAGAGTTACCTCATGCTAACCTGGAGAATAATAATGTGACCAGTCTTCGCTAGTTTGTGTTATTGTGGTTGAACAGTCATCAGAACAAACTAGAAACTTCGAGGATCATGAGGTTTTTGGCATTTAACCTGAATCCACTAACAACTTCTCCTCTTGAGATTAAGATTTATCCACTAACAGGCTCAGTATTAGCTTGAAGGCACTGAAGTTTATCCTAAACTTCATTCCTACTGAACACTAACAGGAAAAGGTTTACAGACTTTTAAAACTTAAAAAAAAATGCAGATCTATCTTCTTAATCGCTTGTCTTTCAGTGGGTACCAGTTTGCAGTTGGGTACCAATTTAACAGCATTCACTAACTTTCAAACACGACAGCCACTGTTTCAACCCTTAAAATAGAACATCATCAGTTCAAAGTTAAAAACAGAGGGAACAGCAAGGAGGAAGCGAGTTGTACGGGACTTATGAAAGATCATTCAACAGCAGATGACTGGACCCAGGAATTTCATACTCAGTGCATATCTCACTGCAGCTGAGATGGGACTATAGGCCAAGGGCAGGCAGAATGTCCTATTTCCTAGCATAAACAACAGTAACTGAAAAACATGGCAGCTCAGGCCTCAGCACAAATGAGTTTATCAAATTCTGCCAACTAGGATATCCTGCTGAAATGCGTGCTGCCATTTCTTGTGATCAAGCATTACCTGAGCTCAGTAACCACAAGTTACCACAGACAGTTCCTACAAAAGGTCTCTAGTTGGTGCACATTAAAACCCCTCCACATAAAGAACAAACATGCAGCAACTGGAGATCACTGCAGACTTGCTTCAAAATCTCAATGAAAACATCACCGCAGATACAGGCCAAGAGATACTTGAGACACAGAATGTATCTTACTGGAGGGATCTGGTAAAGTATGGGAATTTATGTAGCTCTATTCTCAATGTATTTGAAAAAACACCAGTCAACTCCTTTTTAGTATATAATTCCAGAATGCCCTAGAGCCAAAAGCTCCAACCAATTAAAATACAACTTTGGATTCAGATTGGTTATCAGTAATTTCAGTTAAGAACCATCCTGCATCATTTACAGTTCTTCCTTAGACCCAGATGACAAAATCTAGCTCACTGTTTTGCTAAGCAAAACCAACAAACAATGAAATTTGATAAGAAGCTGAAAATCTACCATCTAAAAAAAGGAATTAAAATGAAAAGATAAGCAAGGGAAGCAAAAAATTTGGATGAAATCAGATACTTTAAGAACTCAAGAATGTATTTATTTTGTGTGTAAGACAGTAAGATTTGTTTCCCTTCCTTCAAAGCTAGAGGGGCATAGCTGTTGAAGCCTGAAATTGTAGTTCCATACCCTTTTGCTTTTAAATTAAACAAATGATCTCACAAGTTTTGGCATGGTTTTTGACTCCAGGGAAACTATGCCATTAAAAGAGTGCCAGAAACATATTTAATTGAGGCAAGTCCCAAGAACAGCTCAAAAGAGTGCAGACATACCACATATAGATTTCAAGGAAATTACTGAAAAGCCACAGAGCTTCAACAGAATGTGATATGTGAGACACGGCATATGAAAGCCTCAGTATCAAAAAGGTAAATTCAGTTCAGGAGATACTAATCTGATTACCTAAGAGGTATTATGAATCGGATATGCTTCTCTGTGTACCATATCCAACCTGGACAGATGGAGGAGACTTCATGCTCCATTTTCTCACATGTAATTAGTGTTTAAGGGATGATCAAGTTACAGATACAGAAGTTCAAACAATTTTTTCATTTAGGTGGCATGTACAGCAAGCAACCTAAACCATACGATTTTCTAACTTTACTTCATTGCATGGCTTACATGCTCCACAACTTGATTTCGCTGTTCTCATTCCCAGGGGAATGTTTTCTGTCTACCTGCCTGACACAAAACCAGCTCAACAACATCTCTAAATAAAGCACTCCACATAAAGCCGTGAAAAAAGACTTGCACAGACTGAATTCCGGCTAATTTTGTACAATACAGTTTTGTATCCAAATGATAAGCAATTGTCATATTTTTATGCACAATCTCCTTCTCTCTCCTTTCTGCCACTATTGGCGATTTTCAGGATCTATTGACAAAGAAGAAAAAAAAATCATCTGTTGCAGGCTTTTCCCCTTGTCAGATTCATGTAGTGATGCCACAGTCCAAATTCCATGACTGTAAATTACGAAGTCAATGGCCTTGGACTAGTAAGTCAGTTAACTATTAAAATGTTACTATTTTACATTATGACAATTAATGCTTTCAAAAAAAAAATTGAAATCTATTTTTGTTATTGCTTATAAACTCTATTTAAGATTGCAGCAGAGCAAAGCTTAAAAATCTGACCTCTAATTAGGACAAATGTAATAGCATTTTATATTTAAAAGGCTGTCTGCATGCCTATCAAAGACCCTAGGCTTTGCAGACCACAGCAGCAATCACGAGGCCACCTTTTCTTTATTTCTCCATCAGCATCCCACATCTGTAAGACTGTGCTCTTATCTATGAGTATATGAGTAACAGAATTAGTTTCATAAAACACAGGGGAAGACTTACCCCACCTCCACTAGCACTGTCCTATACAGCTTTAGTTACTTTGAATCTAACTCCGAATTATTTCAGCAGAGACAGACAGTTATCAATCCCTGCATTAAGGCAAGCAGAGTTCAGGCAGAACCATTTTGGAAATGGTGGCCTGGGAGAAGCAGCAAGATGGAGAAGCAGAGACGCAGAAGTTGCAGCTGGTACATATCCAGCAGTGGCAGAACCAGCTGCACCTTGAGGGAGACGGGGCTTGGTGCCAGCCAACTGACAGGGAATTAAGATGAAGAGTCCATGAAGAAAGGCTGAGGCAGCGTGGGAGGACTATGACCTTTTGATCTCCGAGATGTTCCTGATGTACCAAAGTGACATGTCAGCTCTAAAAGGCTGCACTCTCAAACTGGTGGCAGAGGCCTACAAATTACTGTGAGATCTGAAGGCATTTGTTGTGATGATCCTGGCCTGGATGGTGCATATCAGCGCTTCCCTAGCAGAACTATCTGACAGTCTATCCCACCAATTCCCAAAGCAGGGGTTGTAACCTCCAGCAGGGTCAAAGCCGCAGAGAATGGGGTCACAGGCCTGACAGAGATGTGATTGTTTATGTTAGTATTTAGGGTCATAGGCTCAGCTGGGGTGAGCTCACCACCAGAAACAGCGGCACAAACAGAAACCATTTGGGAACAGCTGGTCTAACAGATTTCATGCTCAGAAACAACTTCTTGATATTCAGCTAAAATGTGCCCAAACTACTCCCTTAGAGATCCGTGTGCCAGCCTCAAACAGCTCCCCTGCCAGGTATCAGACTGGTGCAAATTACTCCCAAAGAATCAGGGCTGCTTACCCAGTAGTAGCATCTGCTTCGGGGTTTGCTTTGTCCTGACAAATTTGTCATTGTTAATGGGGGAGCTCTTCATATTTGAGCCACTATCTTTTATACCCTTCCCCAGAAGAGAGATGTACCTAGTTAAGCACCAGCTCAGGCAGCAATCTTCTGTAGACTGCAGATGCATGGGATACTGGAGCAACAGCAGGACATTTTTGTAGAGTAGAAATTAGTATAAACAAAGCCTCCCTTTAATTTTAAGCTCCAGGCATTTGCTCTTTCTACCATTTCTTCATCCATTTTTCTGTACTGCACTTTGACCACTTGGGTTACTCTCCTCTGAATACTCCTTCATTTTTCAGTATAACTGATCTTATGAGAAGACAAGCAAAATATAGATTAGATGAATTTTGCCCATCTGGAGCATGCAAAATCTGCTCATACTCAAGCTGCCTATTTTCACTAAGTGATAACACACCAACCATATACTGTCTTTTTATTATCATGTTATGTTTGGGTTTGAATGTAACATTTTAGGAGCAGGCCATCACCAGGAAGAAGTTCATTCACATGCCAGAGCAGCAAGCTTCAACCTCTACAGAAGGCTAATAGGTTTTAAAGCTTCCATCGTTTAAGACAATAAATCATTATAAAAATAATAAAGCAGGAAATACACACAAACTGAGCAGAAACACCAATGTGCTCTTTTTACAATTAAAGGGGAATCATCAATCATAGAGGCTGCCTGAGATTAACAAGGAGTCACTTTTTCAAACATCCTGCAGTAAACCCAGAGGAAACCCAGCTGGAACTGCAACTAGAACATAAGCATCAGACTCTGAAATCATCCCCCGTCCTCTTGGCCTTGCTTTCCCTTTTGCCATAACACTTGTACCTAGGGTCATTCCTAACCGGTTCAAGTTCTGCAGGTGACCCATATGCTTCGTGTAATGCCACAAGTCAAATATAATTCCACGCTGACGTTTTCCCATGTATAGAAATCCTTCTGATCCCTCCCAGTATCAAGAGAGATCCACTACTGGTACTATAAACTCCAAAAGAATGGGACTGAATGCTATGGAATGACAAAGATTCAATTAATATTTTTTCCTCAGCCTTATTTCCTCAATTTGTTTGTACAGATTTAAGAATAACCCACAGTAAGTTAAGATAGAATTTAATTGGTCATTGTGCATGGGGACAAATGGTGTTTAGCTCTTTACTACTTCTGAATTATTTTTTTACATTTGTAATTTGAAAGGTAAGTTAGTTTGGAGCAGTTCCACCAACACTGGGGTACAATGTAGGGCTGCAGAAGGGTTTCAGAGCCAAACTATGTCTCATGTTTTTGATTTAAACCACTGATTTGCAGGACTACAGTAAAAATACAGGCTGAGCTTTTCTATTCTCCACAAGATGAGAAGCAAGGGCAAAGGAGAAGAAATTACTATGATTCTTCAATTTCTTATTTAACGAGGTCTCTTAATACTACTTTTATGATAAACAAAAGTCTAAATTCCAATATATAAGAGAACATAGTCTCTACCCACACTGAAATATGAGTTAATCTTATTTTTAAACATTTTTGGGCATAAGGAGATGACCAGTTGCAATACTGTTACAACTCTTTACAGCCATATGCCATTGACTGAAACTTTGTGACTGCCCTGTGTATACTCTCAGCTTATGCAGTTAAAGGAAAACAGGAATAAATCAGTGTGGGTAGCAGGATTCATGCAAACCCATTTTACTTTGCTCTGGAAAGTGCAACACATACTCTGTTGCACTTTTTCTCAGCTGAGGTAAATTACTTATCAGGTGAGAGGTGGTAACTCCTCACCACTCAGCTATGACTGTAAGCACTTCTGTTATCATGCCTCTGATTTTATAGATGAGCGATTCCCAGCAAATGTACCTGAAGGGTTTTTGGATTACAAATTGTTGATTAATGATTGTAAGTCATACCACATCTTCAGAAAGAAACCACAACAAAGCAGTAAAACTTTGTATTCTATCATCATGGCAATTAGGAAATGAGGAATGGAGATTCTCTTAAACTGATACATAGAGGCCTTTGAATGCTTCTGCTGACAGTTTTCAACCCTTTCATAGTTTAGATCAAGTTATTATGCATATGTCATTCATCCTGAAACTTCCATAGACATGTACAGTCTCTGTAACACTTTCACTGAGAGATTTACCATTTGATTAAAAAGCCGTTAAAATTTGGCTGGAGGTTATTATGTCACTACTTCCCACTTGTTGAAATATAGCATCAAAATTAGTACAGGCTGACATGACCACTGTTATTACAAAATCTAACTGCTCCATACACCACCGCAACCCTGCATCATGCAGAAACAATCACAGTATCATTTCCCCTAATGGTAAATATCGTTTGTTCCAGGCCATGTAATGATGGTGCACTTCCTTCAGGCTTTCTCAACAGCCAGAAGGGCTTTTTTATCTTCCACTGAAGCATTACGGTGAAGCCTTCACTACTCATAGGAACACAAAGTTATCAGAAACATGAATACAGTATAAACACAAGAAAAAAAACCATATTCTGAAGAGCCTCCTTTTCCCCTCCAACATGTACTGATGAGTTTTATCATGGTTTTATCTCCCTCTGGTGAGTCCCCACCTGGAGTACTGAGTCCAGCCCTGGAGTCCTCAGTACAGGAAAGATATGGACCTGCTGGAGATGGTCCAGAGGAGGGCCACAAAAATAGTCAGAGGGTTGAAGCACATCTGCAAGAAAAGGCTGAGAAAGTTGGGGTTGTTCAGCCTGGAGAAGAGACGGCTCTGGAGAAACATTACTGCAGCCTTCCAGTTCTTAAACAGGGCTTAGAAGAAAGATGGGGACAGACTTTTTAGCAGGGTCAGTCGCACAGGATGAGAAGTAATGGTTTTTAACTAAAAGAAGGGAGATTCAGGCTGGGCATGAGGAAAACAGTTTTTACAAGTGGGGTAAAACGCTGGCACAGGTTGCTCAGAGAGGTGGTGGATGCACTATCCCTGGAGACATTCAAGGCCAGGCTGGACGTGGTTCTGGGCAACCTGATCTAGTTGAAGATGTTCCTGCTCATTGCAGGGGGATTGCACTAGATGACCTTTGAAGGTTCCTGCCAATCCGAACTATTCTATGGTTCTATCCCAAAGAAGATGTGCTACATACTATCCTGACTTCTAGCAGGTTAAGGAAAATTAACTCCTTTCTCACCTTTCAGTGTATGTGAACCTAACTATCATTTTCATCAAGGGTCTGAAGCTGAAGAAGTAACTCAAAGACAGAACAAACTGAAAAAAGTTGGCCTTGGGTCTGAGTGGCAACCAAACTGCCAGGTGAGAGGTAGCAATTCACATCAAAGTAAAAACAGAGGCAAATCTCACTAACACTTCCCCATATCATCACATGTGTCTGACATATATGTATACACATGACTGTAGAGGGCAAAAGATGTATTTTAGCAGTTCATTATCTTGGTAAACTATTAAAACAAGAAGGGAACTCCATTAACTTTTCAGGGATGTTTTCTAGTCTTCAGGGTTCACACCTGCCCACCAGTCTCAGTTAGGAAATTCATTCTTTAGTATGCACAGGCATGGACTTGTTGGAATTCACTTTTCAAATATTCTAGCAATACCACCAGTGTTTTTTGTACTCCTTGACTTTTGGCACATGTAAAATTCACTAACCTTCACAGGGTCTACATAAGGGGTCACAGCCAAACGATCTTTCTTAAACCATGCCACATGGTACTTGAGTTTCATAAACAGGCCTAATAATCTCCATACAGATTATTGCATAATGGTAACAAAAAAAAAGTGTGTGGGGGGTGGTAGTAACGATTCCTAAATATTTGGGTCTCAAAGTCAGAGTGGATTCATATTAAAAAGATAGGATATAAATTTATGAATTGTCCTGTTAAAAACCCTATTATAATTAACTAACACCACTGTTTCAGTGATCCAAGACAGTCTTCTCTTTCAAGCAAAATCATGTAAACCAGCCTGCAATAGGTTTACAGAGCATTCAGATTAAATACTAAAGGCCTAAACCATGCCAAAGTGTTATGATACTTTCTAACCTATTTAAATTCATATCATGCTGGAGCACTTCACTAGGACATGTACTATTCTGTATCAGCTTTAAAACTACAAGAAGTGTTTTAGAAACTTGTTTAACAGCTGCTTCATTCAGAAGTTCCCGGTTCCTGCAAAACAGGTATGTGTGAGTTCTCACAGAATATTCTATTTTTAAGTCACCTGCAGGCGCAACCTCAAGCATAAGTGTATACAGAAGTCAACAAATAAACAAACCAAAACCAACCAACAGCCTCTGATCTCTGGGGGCCCTTCAGTTCTCTTGGTAATTCCTTTAGTGTTTTCTCTCCATTCAGCACCAGGACTGGAAAAAGAAATTTAAAGGGAGAGAAGTAATAAACTACAGAACTAGTCTTAATCTGGAGTGAACAGCAGGTCAATTCATTATTTTCCCCATAGGAATATCCTGAAATATTAAGAAAGAAAAAAATTTAACATGGGGATATTAAAATAAAAATATATTCCCCTGTTAAAAAACCCGTTAAACTGAGGCTTAAGGAATAAAATTATTTAACCACAATCTGACAGGAGATAAGAGCAAAGCAAAGAAGAGAAGCCAAAGATTTCAGCTTTGAATCTTCTGCTCCTAAACTAGAGTAGGAAAACCCTGTGGGTGGGAGATATTATAGTAGCTTAGTTTTTCCAGTCTCTGCTTCTGCTCAAAAGCTTAAAAGAATTTAAGATCACTGCAACAAAGATGAAAAGGTCAGACTAAACTCATTGCTCACACTATGCGCTAGAAATACACAAGGCTCTGACAAACAGCTTGATGAACGCAAATGCAGAAGATTGAATGCTGCCCACCCCACAGCCAGTGCAAGTTTACAGACAATTTTAAACACTAAATAATTCTGACTTTTCCAAACAAATAACTGAAACCAGCTGAGACTGAAGAAGCCTGAGACAGCAGTCTTTTTTTCTGCTGGTCACGCTGTGCATGCTGGGAGGGAGATGCTCTTGTTCATACCAACATGCCCCTGAGTTTCTTCCAAGAAAAGATGGAATCTGGCTTTGATGCTTGCAACAGGAAGTTAGAGCTTGCAGCTGGCACACCTATGAATAGGACAAGTACTGGTGGGCTAGAAGGGACAGCAAGTAGGTCACACTGTTCCAGCTCTTCACAGCACACAAGTGAAATAAACACACAATTTTCACTGTCCAGCAGCATTCAAACACACAGGCTTAGAATTAATTTCTAACAACTCTTCATATCAGGCAAAATCCAGTCATGTGACTGTCACAAAAATAACAGAACCAGTACAGTCACAGCCACAGACAATTTGTTTAAAAACATCCATTGACATTCATACAAAATATTTTCCTGTGCCCATTTCTACTCCATTTGCACTCCGTTCTTACTGTTCACTTTATTAAATTAATAATTTTTTTTAAATAAATAAAAAATAGATTCAAGCTGCATTAATTAGGGTAATGGTTACTTTTTACATGTTTAAATAATAAAGCACTAATTTTTCAGGCCACATTTTCAAGCATGGTGATAGTCCTGGGCTTATCTGACCATTTCTACAATCTAAAGTAACTTTAAGGCATCTCAAACATGCGTTTGGCATGATTAAACTTCATAAGGTTGGCATCAGCCCACCTCACAAGCATGTCAAGAATGCCCTCTGGATGGCATTCCTTCACTCCAGTGTATCAATTGAACCACACAGCTTGGTGTCATCAGCAAACTTGCTGAGGGCGCACTCAATCCCACTGTCCATGTCACCAACAGAGATGTTGAACAGGACTGGTTGGAACAGCGAACCCTGAGGGACACCACTCGTTCCTAGTCTCCAGCTGGACATTGAGCCATTGACCACAACTCTGCGTGCAGCCATCCAGCCAGTTCTTTATCCACCGAGTGGTCCGCCATCAAATTGATGTCTCTCCAACTTAGAGACAAGGATGTCATGTGAGACAGTGTCGAATGCTTTGCACATGTCCAGGTAGATGACATCAACTGCTCTACCCCTGCCCATCAGTTCCGTAGCCCCATCACAGAAGGCCACCAGATTGGTCAGGCAGGATTTCCCCTTAGTGAAGCCATGCTGGCTGTCACCAAGCACCTTGTTGTTTTTCATGTGCCTCAGCATGCCTTCCAGGAGAATCTGCTCCAAGGTTTTCCCAGGCACAGAGGTGAGGCTGACTGGTCTGTAGTTCCCTGGCTCATCCCTTTTCCCCTTCTTGAAAATGGGGGTTACATTTCCCTTTTTCCAGTCGTCGGGAGATTCACCTGACTGCCATGATTTTTCAAATATGAAGGTCTTGATTCTCACAGCCCCTGGGTCTGCCTTCCAAGACTTGGGTGGTGTGGTCAGAGCGTTTGCCAGCGAAGACTGGGGCAAAGAAGTCATTAAGGACCTCAGCCTTCTCCAAATCCTTCTCCAAATCCAGGGTAGCCAGTTCTCCCGATAGCTTCTGGAGAGGGCCCACATTGTCCCTAGCCTGTCTTTTATTTCCAATGTACCTATAGAATCCCTTCCTGTTATCTTTAACATCCCTAGCCAAGTTTAATTCTTAGTGGGCCTTAGCTTTTCTAACCTGGTTCCTAGCTTCCCAGACAACATCCCTGTATTCTTCCCAGGCTGCCTGTCCTTGTTTCCACCTTTTATAAGCTTCTTTTTTCCTTCAAATTTTCCTCAGCAGCTCCTTATGCATCCAAGGAGGTCTCCTGGCCCTCCTGCAGCACTTCCTTCTAGTAGGGATGTCTTGCTCCTGGGCTTGCAGCAGGTGATCCTTGAATATCAACCAACAGTCTTGGGCCCCCCTGCCCTCTAGGGCTATGTCCCATGGAATCTTACTGAGCAGGTTCCTGAAGAGGCCAGAGTCTGCTCTCTTGAAGTCCAGGGCAGTGAGCTTGCTGCACGCTCTTCTCACTGTCCTGAGGATCTCGAATTCAACCATCTCATGATTGCTGCAATCAGGGCTCCTCTGGAGGGTCACATTTCCAAACAGCCCTTCCCTGTTGGTGAGGACGAGGTCAAGCATGGCACCTCTCCTTGTTGGCTCCTCTATTACTTGTAGAAGGAAGCTGTCTTCCACACAATCGAGGAGCCTCCTGGATTGCTTGTGCTGGGCCGTACCGTCCCTCCAACAGATATCAGGGTGGTTGAAGTCCCCCATGAGAACAAGGGCCTGCGAGTGTGAGGCTGTTTCTATCTGTCTATAGAATGCTTCATCCACAGAGTCCTCTTGTTCAGGTGGTCTGTAACAGATCCCCACAATAATGTCTCCCATCACTGTTCTCCCTTTAACCCTGACCCACAAACTCTCTGTCGATTGCTCACCTGTCCCCAGACAGAGCTCCATATTCTCCAGCCTATCCCTAACATAAATAGCAACTCCCCCTCCTTGTCTGCCAGGCCTGTCTTTCCTAAAGAGCCTGTAACATTCCATTCCAACACTCCAGTCATAGGAGCCATCCCACTATGTTTCTGTGATGCCTATGATATCATACCCCCGTAGACGAGCACACACCTCTAATTTCTCTTGTTTGTTCCCCGTGCTAGGAGCATTTGTATAGAGGCATCTGAGTCGAGCTCCAAATGAAGCCAGCTCATTGGCTGGAGCAGCTGGAATACCTCTACATTGCTCCAAACGTTTACTATAGGTGTTGGCAAGTGACTGGGTGTGTTGGGATGGAATGATGCCCCGCTCCCCCAACACATCTATTTTAAAGCATCCTTGACCTGTCTGGCAAGCCTCCTATCAAATCCACTTTTCCCCTTCATTGTCAGACCAGCTCCACCAGCCTCCAGTAGACCTGGCCTACTAAAGTGAGTCCCCACTGCTACGTAAGTGGTAGGATTTTACAGCCAGTGCTGCTTCTATACAGCTCTTAATGTTCTCATAAAAATCTAACATAATTTTAGGACAGAACTTTTCATGCACTAGATTAAAATTCTACAGAAGACAAGCTTTGAGCCTGAAACAGCTTGACAATGTCCTTTCAGCTTGTTCATCAAATTAACTTTCTGTCACACATCAGACAAACAGCTTCTTTGGTTTCTGGCCTAATCTAAAACATAACCCAAGCAATTCCCTTCTAAGGCACAATCAGAAGCAAAATCAAAAGCAACTGTAATATTCCACTTCTAATAGCACATTCATTTTGAAATTTTAATTTCTGTCTCTGTCTAAGAAAGATTACCCTTTTAGCAAACCATTTACAGTGACGGGACTCTGATTTCAGATAGGATTAAAACAACATATTAGACATACACAAACCAAGGGTCTGAGCTGCTTACAGGACTAATAATGTGTTACGGGTCCTTTCACATCTAGGTCATTGGTTCAAATTCAGCTTTAGCTGGTGATGAGTGAAAAGGAAGAATGAGGTAAGAACCACCCAGTCATGAATCTGGACTCTATTCCTGCCTCTGCAACTTTGAGCACTTGGGCTACCCACCTAACTACTCTTTCCTGCAAATGCAATGGTTGTAAAATAGCGGTATTACAAATATCACATTAATCCTAGAAAACTAACTCATTTAGGATTCTTAATGTACCCAAGATGGTCAGAAGATTGAAGCATTGCTGCTTTCAGGCTGTTCAATAGCCAAAAGGAAATAAATTAGGGGGGAACTTTCTCAGGACTGGTCAACACCTCAATGTTAAAAAAGAAAAGCCCTAGCCACACCTGTATCTTGTGATAGCAAAATAAACATGGAAATAAAATGTTGAATGCGACTGAAATTCCACTTTTTCCCCACAGGTAAACAGCATGGGTTAAAATTGAAGCAAACTGGAGATCCAAAGCAGCCATATTATGGATAAGAAAGATAGGAGAAAACCTGGGGAGATGCACTATCCTCTCCCATTATACACCACCACATGTAAATACTGTGCCAATGTTAGTCGACAGAAGAGGACAGGGAGAGAAGGAAAGAAGTTTCTCACCCCTGCATCCCTTGATAAAACTTGAATTACCGAAGGAGCCTGCACTGCTGCTGTCTGTAATGTTCTTGTTCTGAGGCTACACAAAGGTTTCCAATTTCAACAAGTGTCATGCTGGTACATTTTACCACTTCAGACCCTTAATTAAAAACAAGGAATGAGAGAAACAAAAAAACCCAAACACACACAAAAAACACCAACACATTTTAACTCATTCTTGGGTTAAACGGTGATAAATAATGGTGGTAGAGAGTTTACACAACCCAATTGCTTCACTAATAAGCAGTAACTCCTACAAAAATCATAATGCTATTTCTTTCATAGTCCTGATTTCAGAATACTATTGAACTATGGCTCATACACAGCACTGAGAATCTTTCTTACTTTCAGGAAAAATCAGAAAGATTAGAACTATTCTGTACTTTTTCGACTTTTCAAGCATTTCAACCACAAGGGAAAAAAGAAAGTATTACTGAGAGCATATTTTGTTGTTACTTCCACTTCAGAGTCAGCTATGCCTTTCTTTTCAGAGGTGGCTCATATAGAGCAATTTTAAAGACCAAAGAAAAGCACAACTACTGTGATCAAGAGCATTTAATGAGACAATGTGGCACATCTTCATGCCAAGAAGGAAATAATAAAGATGAAAAACGTATGCTGTCCTCTTCCAAATGTAGTTACCAAATTCCAATTCTTTCTGACAGAGGTAGGGAGTGATTTTCAAGCAATAAACTTCTGAGATACTTTGGCAAGGGATGGAGCCAAAAAAAGCCACAAGCACAATTCCAAAGTGATTTAATGGGCCTGCTTTGCTCAAGCTTCTCTTGACAAAATTATGAAGTAAACACATCAATCAGTGTTAAGGCATTACACTGAAGTTATGTGCTGCTCTTCGACATTCTGTTTAATCTATCATCAACCACTTTCTTATGTTCATTGAAATGAATTGCAGAAATAATGTCAGGGGTTTTAACCACTGCTTAGTTGATGATTTTGCCACCAGCTCTTCCTGTGTTAAGTCACACAAGCTTGAGAAGGCTGCTTGTGATCAGCCAGAGCAAAGATCAGCTGATCAGAAGCATGTGAAAGTGCAACAAGAACGAGGGGAAATACTCTTACAGGAAGTCTTCACGCAATTATCATGCCTTTGCAGGAAAGATGAGCATTGCTTTACATCAAACATTTGGGCCTATGCATGAACTGAACTCTAAATAGCAAATTTCTCTGCATCTGTCCCTGGCTGAGGGTACTTTGACCGTTCTTTTCAAGTCGGGAAAGCTCGAATTATTGTATTGCTTTGCAAACCTTCATTCAGAATTACCATTTTTTGTTAGCACATTAAGCCCTTACTATTACCCCAAAATGTGTGCTTCCCTCTAATTCTGTGCAGAAAAAGGAAACATGAAGATGTAAAGTAGTATATGGCATCACACAACCCCTCATGTTACATTCACACAACATTGAGAGCTGCAGTTTGAGGCACTGTATTTAAAAGCATAATGTAAGGGGGAGAACTATTTGCTGTCCTTCATTTGCGACCTCCTGCTTCTCCCTGGAATCACTCATAATCATTAGATAACATCAAATTTATAGCCTAGCCTGTGTTATAACTCTAGCAGCAGCTTCAGAAGACAGAAAACAATGCTCTAAATGCATGTGAATGAAAGTACAATGCTGAGAAACATTATAAAACTGACACGGCTCAAAAATTCATCCCCAGCCCTTAGAAAATGTAAGATCTTTTAGTTAATACACTTACTTTCTTTTTATTTATAAATGGATTTTCAGAGAAACAGAAAAATAATTTTGTTCACAGACATCACTAGAACACTGCAAGTAACAATGTGGATTTATGTCAGTGTAGAGTTTCAGTTCTGATAGAAGGGATCTCTTACCTTCAGACAGGGACAAATCATCAGCTGGAGACACCAGGTCTGCCTGGATCGCAAGGCCATTGCTCAATGATGTGGTAATCTGATTCGTCAAGATAACCTGCAAACAGACAGGGAGAGGGGGAAGGGAAATGAGTTTTACAGCTAGTGGAGGGTAGACAGCAGCCCAGGCAAGGACTAGGATCCTCCAGGCACAGCATCCAGGCAACCCTCTACTCTGACCTTCAACAAATTCAACGCTCAGAAAGCCCTTAACTATGTGCAGAAACTGAAAGAGATAATTGCAAGGAGTGCAGCAAAAGGGACATAAAAATGAAATACTAAACAACAGTATGCTGATACATACAGTTGCCTAAAGTGAAACTACTGTTTGGAAGAGTTTCATTCTTTAATGAACAATTCAACACTCCTTTACAAAAAGCATAATTTTCCTTATAGGCAAATAGGAAATGTACTTTCCTGGTAATTTCTACACAACTTACACACTTCCTTCCTTTGGCTGAAACAGTGCCATGGATAAAAGTGCTGCAGGGATACATCCCCACGGAGCTGAAGCACAAGAGTTCTAAATTTCACAGGGCTATGTCTACACAGGATTTTATAGTGTTTTTCAGGATCTCAATATTCTGATAAATGACAGACTGTGGCATCCACTCTGACAGCATAAGCAGTGGTTTTATTTGCAAGAAATGAACAGTTTATTGCACCTTTGAACATGTACTTATTTCTTGTAACAGAAAGCATTAAGGCAAACACTGTGAACGCCACAGAAAGAACAGCACAGGTATAAACACAATTATCCTCTAATGCTTTGGCTCTCTAAGCAGCTGCAATTACAACTGGTCACCACTTCGCAGATTGACAAAAACATTGTAAATTTTTCTTATGTTTTATTTTTTCCTTAGAAGAACCAAAATTATCCTTCTGCTTGTACTAAGAACAGAGTCCACTCCAAACAAACTCTCCTTGAAATTAATGGTCTGTCTTCAGCTCTATTTGACACAGGAGGCAGGAAGAAAGGAATCCTACACAGTACTCTGTGGATGCGGATTCATGATCCTACTGGAATAAATTAACAGTTTGCCATTGCTAAACTGAAGAGGAATTTCTCTGCTTTTTACTCCACTGCTACTCCCTCCCTCTGATCATGAATTCCTCCTGCTTTCTAACACTTTCAGTAGTACAGTATGACACACTCTCCATTTTGTTTTTCAAGATAAGCTGTATCAGATCAGAGTTGTAACCGTGGAGCATTGCATCTTCTTCAGGCAACATGATGTGAGCCACCAACATCGTGGTGGAGTCTGCAACCTTTAGTAAGACCACAACTTTTCCCTCCTGCTCACATCATCCCACCCAACTCTGTGCTTGTAAACAGGCACAGTGGTGCCTGAGAGTTTTACGGACTGTCTCAACAGGACTAAACTGAGAAGACTGTAAGCCAAATCTTCATCTATTCAGCAAGAGTTTGAGACCTTCAGAGCTCCATAGCAATGTCCCTCGTGCTCTTCCATTAATGACTGCAAGCTCTGGACAATCTTCTGCTGACTATCACTACCCTGTCAGCTTAACTACAGGGTGCATCTTTTGGGACCAGGCATTTATGACCACTTCAGTGAATACAGATGTGGTAGATAACATGGCAGATAACAGCTACGTTTGGTCTTACACCTAGGCTAAGGCTCCTAAAGTACAACATGTGATACTGGCAACACACAAGAAGCACATCACACACTGCCGTTTCCCCCAGAGCTGCTGCGTGCGTCTATAAGCACCTAAAAACAGACAGGAAAGGGCATGGCATACACAGCCTCTTGCAGGCACTGATGGCTGTCCTGTTGATCAGATTACAAGGTAAAATGATTTAATTTACTAACAAAGAAGGGGGACAAAAGTCACTCTTTCCTTTCTTCTTGCCAAGGCACTTATCTTCTGTTTTAGTGTGCGGGTTCATCCTTGTGATAGGATGAACATCACAACTGGTTCAAAATAAATGAAAGGAGCAGGCAGCCAACAATGGAGGGATAAGGAATGGGATGTGAGAATTTTCCTTTTCAACATTGTTTTCACTTCTTTTTCCCTGAGTCACAAAACCCCCAGTCTTGCTTATCCACAGAAGCTACTCTGGCAACCCAGCTTAAGATACGCCAACAATATGGCATAACACTGAAGCTTTACCTCAGTCCGATACTAGAAGATGTGATGAAATAGAAAATGCTAACAAACTTCAACACACACATTCTAGTGAGGTATGAAGTTTTCACTGGCACACTTTTGCAATGATCATCTTATTCACAAATGTCAAAAGCCGTGTAAGCAATTCAGTCATCCCAGACCTGTGCCAAGATAATCTTTGTACCGTGCCACAACGTATTTTATTATTTATGCACCCACCACATTTTAAAGAAAAGCTACTGTGAGCAAGGATCCTTTTATTTTAAAGAAAAAAAAGAGACCTAAGCACACCATATTTCATATTGCTATCCTTTTCAAAGGAAACTAACTTCAAAGCCTTCAAAAATCAAAAGAAAAAATAACAAGAATAATGCAAGTGCATTTTAAAAATATCTGTCAGATTTCTTGGCTCCCTTTGCAATCAGGAATTCCACAGCACTTTTAGCTGTAGGACTGAAAGTCTTCACCATCTATGTCTAACTCAAGCTACACCTCAGAACTTAGATTTCAATTTCTGATGTGTCCTTCAATTACTACTGAATACTGACAACACCCTTGACACCCTGCTACACTGTTTAAAAAAATAGTCTTACCCTCTGGCTTGCTCTGAGGATGGGAATTGAGAGTATTCTTATTCCATGACTTCACTGATAGTCAAACGTTTGCTTAAATAAATGTTTAAATACTACCTTTCTGAAGCACACTTCCTCTGAGATGAAGCCACATGCATGTACAGAATGCTTACTTTGGAATTAACTGAAAATTATTCTTCATTTCTGTAAGCCTGCAAGCCAACACCGAGATTCAGTTCTCCCGGAAGTATAAACCAAGAGGCTATTAGCTCAGCACTAAATTTGGCTTCAAAATTCCTGTCGCACTCCTGCAAGCTTGCTTACTGCAGAATTCTTCCATCGGGTATAGGTACCATTATCAAACCCCAATATCCATCTTTGTGCAGCTACCCTACTACAGTTTGAACTTTACTCTGAAGGTGTGCAGAGCACTTCAGGTCTCACTGACTCAAACAAGCTACAGGTCACTAACAAGAGGAAGAAAGCTGGCCCTTACCCAGATCTACTTACAACGAAAAACATTAAGGCACTTGGATATAGGGAAGTCCTCTGATTACATACATCTATCTTCAAAAATTCAATGACATGCCCTTACTAAGAAGTGCTAAGTTTTCATTTATTTTTCCCAGAGTAAAACTTTAGTCATGAATAGTTTGGCAGTGAATGGTGCCTTTCAAAAAGGCCCTAAGTTTTCAGGAGTCTCCAATCCTACAGACATTCAACCTGAAGCCCTGAATGTTGATACCACACGATTCCAGTGTCACATCTAAAGAATGTAGTAAAATTTCCCCTGAAAGACATGCTTACACTCCATTCTGCTACCCTTTGAAATAGCTCAACATATTCAGAGAGCTGAAAATAGGTGTTCTCAGCGAATTGTTAAGCCTGAGTGGGATATGGAGAGAACACACAGGCAGACAAAGGAGCTCTGGAGTAAAACAGCTGTGTGACTTTCTGAGTAATCACATTTGTGGATGGACAGAATCAGCTGAGTCTCACACATTGCTTCATATGTGTGTGCACAGAATATAATGCCAGTTCTGATTTTAATAATGCCATATCTTACAGATCACTAACAAGAAGGTTTGAGTACCTCCCTTTGTCTGTTGGTGCCACAGTTGAAAGAAACCACCTCTCACCACTAAACAGCGCCTGGGAACAGGCTGGGGTCACAAGTCCAAGCAGGCTTACTAAAAAGAGTGCCTTGCACTGAATTAGCAATAGCACTTCCTCAACTTTTCGTTGGAGATCTGCCATTAACATGCAGATCAGATTTACCCTGTTTAGTACAGGAGACCTGCCAAGTCCTCAGTCTAAGTAGGTAAGGAAAAGTTGCCTCTATTGTGGTTCCTTCTAACAGATACTGGACATCATTACCAGCCAAGCAGTTTCCACTTAAGAGATTAATGCCAATCATGAATTTATTACCTTCCAGGAGAACACTCAACAATGAGAATACTGCTAAGTGATATTTTGATGTTATCATATTGAAATATATAGTATTTTAAGTACACTGTATTTTATAAAATACCCAGTATTTTAGGAGGAACTTCCATTTCCAACACCAACTAAGAGAACAAAATCTTTTCATTGCCAGAGGTACTATCATTACTGCCAAGGCACTAAAACTCACAAAAAACTTTACATCTCTCCACAAACAACCACGGCCTGACATGTGCAACAGGTAGGGAGGTTGTGCGATTGCCTTCTGTTTCTACTTTCTGATGAACAACGAGTATAGGGCTTCTTCAGCCAGTGACTGTGCATAAGTGGAAAAGAGGGGAAAGAAAAGACAAAAAGGTCAGCTACACAGCTCAGTAACACTGGAAACTTGCCTCAGACTCCTATGGAGTTCAATGAACCACTGCCTTTAACCTTTCAGTCTATTCACTTGCAACTGGTCAAGCTAGCTATTTAACAAGTGAAAATTTACAGTCCTCAGCCTTCCAATTCTGACAGAACTACAAATACTGTAGAAATTCACTCAGATTCAAATCTGAAAATAACTTCTGGGAAAAAGCCTAGCACTTAAAATACCACACAGTTGACTGATCACACAATTTCCCAATCTTATAAAGACTTTCACTTCAGCATAGCAACCTAAGATTGCAAAATAACAACCCCTTGTACCATTAAAAATGTTATGACAGAATTCTCTTCCTTACAGTTACAAAACCTGGAGATGAACACAAGGAGACAGTGGGAACACATTTTCAAGTGGAAAAGGAAACAAGAAGGAACTTCTCAAGGAAAATAGCGTTCATGTTCTAGACAGGCCTTTACTTCTTCTAAGATTAATCCAGAAGTCAACACTACTGTTTATATTCTCCTGAAATCTTACATCTTCTGAAAATAGAACCTTCTTCCACTGATGGGACTTCAGCAGATGCCAGTTTTCCGGAAGCACATTATAAAAGTAAAAATACTTATTTAAGGTGCCTAAACTCCCAGCACTCACATTTGTTGGGAATAGCACAGTTTCTGTGTATGCTGAAAGCCCCTGCAGGTCCTGGGAGAGGGCTGGCCTAAGAACTGAAATATGACTCCTTTACACAGAAGAATAAGCAAACTATTTTTTGTTCAGTTATTTATACAGTACCGTTTTTCAAGCACTCCTCCTGCCCTTCCTAGGACCACACTGAAACTACTAAATCTGACTTTGTCATCCTTGTAAATCCAGTTGAGTAAATAAGTCATTTTCTGTAAACTTGTGGTCTCAGCCTCCTTGTTAGTTTATTGCAAAATTAAAGGGAGCTCAGCACAAAACTATCAATCAGTAACCAGCAAAGGTATGAGGTCTTCTGGAATGTACCAAGAGGCAAAAAAACCCCACTCCCTCAAGAAATGGCTGTTTGTTAAAAGAAAGGAGCAGAATCCCCCATTTCCCACGCATCAGTATGCAGGCAAACTCTTATTAAAGGCTTCCTATTGAGCTGGGAAAGCAAGCACAAGGACACTTACAACAATCCTAAATTACTCCGCCCTTATTAGCTCATGTGTTTTGTGGTTTTCATTGCATTCAAGCAGTGTCACCAGAGAGCACCAAGTACAAGTGACAATCAGGGGGGCTGGAATGCTGACTCAGCATGCTGGAGGAGGAGGAGGAATTAAAAAAGTTTTACTGATCCCCAGGCTTTCTTCATACGGGTCCCTGAGAAGGCACCTCTCCTTTTCCCTGAAGCACGGAGCTTTTAATGAGGCATCCAAGCAGTCAGTAATGGGTCAAAACAATGGTGACTATTGTTGAGGCACTGGCAAAAGGAAAGTGCACCAAGCAACACCACAAAGCCTGATGAGGCAGGCAGCAATCCTGAAAACAGAAAAAGAGAACAGTGAGAAAACTAGGGTGAAGCAGCATGCTTCAAACAGCTGTGAGAACCGCAGCCTTCTCCTTGGAAACCTGTTACAGCTCCTCGAGACTGGCATCAGTTTGCTCAAGAAAGAACCCAAAATTACTACCATCTGTCATAGAAACAGGGTATTTGTGATCTTCATCTAAGCTATGCACTGAATTTTTTTTTCTTCAACTCCTGTTTCTTCATGGAGACTTTCTTCAGCATCAGTTGCCATTTACCACAAAAGTTGACCTCAGCAGGCCTTGCACCTCATGTTTATAGGGAAGAAAACTTCCTTAAAAACTGAGCATTTTCAGTGAAATCAGGGAGTTACAGGGCGAAAAAAGGTAAGTCTGAACTGCAATACAGAGAGCTCCTAAACAAAACAGTTTTAAGGAGAGAGTTTCAAGTGCCCACAGCTACCAGGCACTCAAAGCTGGCTACTGCGGCAGCGCTCTGCAGGGGCTCACCTCACAGAAGTGAGGCCTTCTCAGGTGAAAAGCCCCTGCACAATCAAGACTTCTCTGGGCACCAGGACCAAACCAAACGTATTTATGTCACAACTATTACCATGACAGAATACTAAATATACACACACACATCTTCATTGTTAGAAAATGTAAACTATTTTGGCTCATACAACCAACATAAAGATGAGAAAACTCCACAGTTTATCATCTCTAATGCAAGCAAATCACCACATCACACAGTACTCATCCCAGGAGGTGTCCCATGCTCCCAACCTGAGCAGCATCTCAGTTTTCTGCAGGGAAGAATGAAGATCATGTCAAGGACTCTACAGAGCCCAGCCACCACAAGCAAAAAGCCTCCTAAGACATTAAATTCCCTTGTTCAAAGTCAAACACCACTTCTGGTGTTTAATCAAGGCCTAACTAAGAAAGATACTCAAGAAGTCATTTCACATGTTGTACTAAAACGGCTGAAGCTAACGAAGAAAACATGAAGCTCCTTCACTGTAGGTGTGAGCAACAGACAAGTGCTCACATTTAACAACTGCACCTAATCCAAATTAGTTGAAAGAAAAAGTACCCGTTACAGCCATCTTGCTTCTACATGGCAGAGGCGTAGGCTGTAACAGTTATGCTCATGTTAGAGGGAAGTAGATGACACACAAAGGCATAGCAGCTACCCTGACTGAAGGCAAAGAAGAGGCCCTGTGCCAGGAGCTGTCAGAATTCACATCTCAACCAATGTCACCAGAATTTGGTACAATTCCCTGAATGTTTACACACAAACCACTGGAAACCTATTGAGAAACACTTCCTAATCCTATAAGCAATAAGCACTGGCCTTGCTCCAGAGGAATTTCAGCTGTACCTATTTTCATCACATCCAGAAAACAAAAAGAGAAGTGGGAGCAATTAAACAGTCTAACAGCACAGGAACAAGAACACAAGAATGCAATAACTTTCGGGGGGCACACAGGCACCATTTAAATATTAGAGAGCTGTTGCTCAGGACACATTGCTGCTAGCAGCAACCTTACTAGAGCTCCTAGGACAGGACTTCCAGCTCCTGCTTTGCCACAGTATCTCCACACAAGCTTCTCCTCTTTCCTCCCTCAGTGAGGCAATTCATGGCAGCGGAGGTCATTTTATAGACACTGGATTTATTTGGTATAAAAAGGAGTCGGAAGAAACCACGGAATCTGTCAGAGACTGACTATTTACATCCAATTTATTCTACTTTGCATAGGAAAAGTACAAAGTTATGCAATTCTATTCCATAAGCCTTCTGGAGAAGTAAAGCATCTATTCACATCTCTGCCAACTGCTTAAAAATAATCACAACGAATTAATAAAACTTCCACCAGAAGAAAAAAAAAAAAGAAGAAAGAAAACAAAACAAAAGCATGCTGTTCTCAGGCAGCTACACGTCTTCAAGTTGAAATAGCTACCACCCAGCAATAGCCTGAGGTCTTTAGCCTTTCCTCCTCTGTGAACGAGGAACTCAGCCAACACAAACGTAGCCTTCAAAATCCACGCAGCAGCTCCCTTGTGCTGTGCTGCTCGGCAAGAAAGGTTTGTGTGCCTGGAAGGCCTTTGCATCCAGCAGCCTGCACAGACCTGTTTTGCAGTGACATGGGTAAGACAGCTTCCCAGAGGGATTGCCACCCGCCTTCGTGCCCTGCCAGTTGCTCGGAGCACTGGGTTTGTTTCCAGCAGACCTTCCCTCTCCTCCACCCTCCCCTCGAGCCTCTGCATAATGATGGCTTCTTGAATTGAGCTTACTCCTGTGTGTGGCTAGCAATGTTCCACGGTAAGAGACTGGTCTGATGCTGGCTGAGCCAACACGGAGTACCTCGCAGGAAATCCCTGTGATCCACAGGCAACTTTTGCAGCCAAAACCTGCTGCATTCTCAAAGTGGCAAACCCCACTGTTAAAAAAGAAGTTTTCTGATGAATGCAAAATTGTCTTTAAAAGAATAAATAAAGTAAAATTATGAATTCACAGTTCACTCTTAGCAACAGGGCTTTTAGTTGCGTTAATTTGTTTGGTTTTGAAGATGAGGGAGAAACTGGGTTATCTGGAACCTCAGCAAAGCAGTACAGAACTTCAGTTCTGCTCCAGCATGCTCCAGGCTGAGAAGAGAGCTGAGTACATCTCCTACTCTTTAATAGGATTACAAGGAAGTCAAAATTTATGCTTACCTTTTTCTCAATGAAAACCTACTTTCATTTATTGGTACTCATTGACTTCTAGTCAGCATATCAAAAAGCAGACTGAAGGCTCCTTCCTTTCGCACGCCAAGTTCAGACCTTCTGTCATGCACCTAACCTGCCCTGTATAAACACTTCAAATTCTATGACATTAAATCTCACTACCTTCTGATGGAATGAATGTATTATTACATCTATTGTAGAGACATGCTAAGACACCAAGAAAACTGAAGAAAGGTACCACAAATCTTTACTACCACTCCTAAACCCTGATGAAAAGAACCAGGCTGGGAGGGCTGAGCACTCTAGGATACCTCAGAACAATCTAATATCTATCCAACAAATCCAATATTTATAATTCTATATTTGGTGTTTATTTTAGTTTTTCTGCACCTGTCTAGATTTTTTATTTTTTTTTCCTAGTAACTAAATAGGAATATGAACTAAACTAATGAAATACAAAAGCCTGTTCAAGGCTCATGGACTATTTCAAGCTGATAATTAGCATACCAGCATTTCTATTTCATTTTGATGTTTTGACAAGCCAATCAGAAAAACTCTTTATCGTAATATACACATGCAAGTCTGGAGAGGTATAGCATATAATGCACAACTCAATCTCAGTATCATTAATTCCATTAATTCTTCAGATTCCTTCCAATTAATTCCTTTAAGCCTTCAAGGCAGCGGGTCACAGGATACTTGCTGGGTCTTGGATGCAAACTGGAACAGCTCAATGGGCTACTGTAATTTACAGCATCGCTGAACAGTTTTTAAAACACTCCCCTAGTTCCACCTTATCCCACATCATGACCCTATGCCAACATTTTTAGAGGGAGGGCAGTGTTAGTTCAGACTGCCTCATGGAAGCAGCAGAAAGCAGTTTTAGGATGTGCTAGAAATCTCATCAATGCTTCGGTGTTCAGTTCCTCTGCAAACCATATTTCCTTGCCTGCCCTGCAGCACTGGAGCCTTTTTGTTTACTTTTTAGGCAGCAAGAGAGGACTACAGGAATATTTGCTCCCCCTTGTCTATTCATTTAACCTCTACAGGAGGGTAACTACCAACACCACCACCAGACGGCATCACATGGCTTATGCTGTTTTATTCGCAACATACTCTATCAGCATCATAAAAGCGAAGCAAATAATTCCTAGCCCACAGTGATGTTAGAGATCACAGCATGCTTTACACAATGCTTGTTGGAGAAATTGTCTTTTTTTGCTATGCTATGGTAGCTGCTGCTTTTCACTGAACGCATTTCAGACACAGGATTTTCATACTTACCTATAATGGTAACCATACTTACCTATCCTTAAATAATCATGTAGCTTAATTTCAGCATATGTAACAGTCAGTAGATTTTGAATACAGCGTAATAGGGACTTTGGATATATACCTCCATCATCCAGTTTGCTCAAGGAAATCTAACAGGTCTGAGAGTAGTAGGGGAGTAGGGGAGTAACTGATACTGCACAGAAGGCCGGATAATCAAACCACTATACCAATAATTTTTACAAAACGAAGAGAAAGGCTATTGGGAAAGCAGGAACAAACTAGGCACCGACGGCATTATTCAGTGGAACTAAGGTCCATTTAGAGAACACCATGCCTCTGGTGATTTCAAAGTATTCTCATGAACAAAATTCAGTTACTATCCTCTATAGCTGCAATGGCTGTAAAAGTAGAGCAGAAATCATCCCATGAAACAAACAGCCAGCTGCTGAAACAAACAGCCCCTGAAGTCACCATCAATTTTACTTCCCTGTGACCCAGGCCTCAGATGATGCATGAAAGAAGAAGTGAGAAGACACAGCTGTGAATTATATGTACTACGTCCTATAGGTATACATTCACATTACATTTTAGACATTTTCATATACTGCATTTGCACCCTTTTAAGTCTAACCTGCAATTTAGCCAACAATCAATTTCTAGCAGAAATATTTATATTTCAAAATCATCAGTAGCTTCACCCTTCCTTAAAATGCATTTTTTCCCCCTATTATGCAAAGGAAAATTGCTTGGCTGTATTTTGTCTGTCTCCTAAACCTGCAAAGTTAGATGGTAAGAGCTTTAAACTTAAACATCTTTCCACTTATACTGTCCAATACATGTTTATAAACTAAGATATCTGAAGGAATCTTTTCTTTAAAAAACGCCACAAACCCACAAAAGAAAACAGAAAACCAAAACACCACACAAAAACAAACCCCCAAAAAAAGCGATCCGTACAAAATGCAGGATTAAGCCTTGCTGCTCAGTAGTTAGATTACCCTAAGTGCTTCTTCCACAAAAGCACATTACAAAATTTGTCAGTCCATGTATAAGTCCACCATAAAACAGAAAAAAACCCTACATGTATGTTCACAACTGTTTTCCAAGCATGTCTGATGTGATTTTACCCAGAAGACAGAAGAGTGCTGGTGACATAAATCAGCCAAGTTTCATCCTTTGAGCATTTTTTGGGGAAAAAAAATAATATTGTGGGTCAAGATATCCTGGAATTTCAGCGGCACTGTATTGTCTCAGCCCCTGTATCCTATTTCTTCTAAATCCTTTCACTAGGAAATAAAGTTAGTCAGTACTTCCCCAATAAACTTGGCATTTATGTCACATTTTAAAATGATAAATTTCTATTTGCCTACCTAACTCGCTTAAATTGGAGCGTACTTTCCTTGGATATATGAATCATTAGAACCTCTTTGAAAGTTAGGACTCAAGATGGAAAATGAACTCGGAAAAATGCAAGGAGTCATTTTTGCACTGAGACCACAGCATGACACATCCTCCTTTGGCTTTTCCTAACACAGAAAAATAGTATTTGAGATTGTCAAAGCAAAATCATGGACCCACGAAAATATATTCTAAGTAATTTCTCACCTCTTGGTGAGAAAGGTCAAGGTCACTGCTGAAATATGTGCACAAGACAGCACTGTAGAAGCATGTTATCTCTTTTGTGTTGCAGGGAGAATTAGACCAGGAGGGTTGTTTTGGCAAACCCTTTCCCAGTACTAAACCAGATCAAACTAACAGGCTGATAGCAGTGAAATCCCTACAAAAGCAAATAAATTCAAACCAAAAAGTTTAAAATTTGGTACCAATTTGTTTCAGAAGTTGATGATCACTAAGAATAACTCCCAGTTCCACTGGAAATGACATCGGGTCTGCCAGCATTACTGTTCTGGGTTGGTTTATGTAAATACATATATTAAAATAAAAAAGAAGTAGCAGTTATTTATTCAGCTGTTTAGGTACACCATTATATTACAACTTTTACTAGAACTATAGAAATGTTGAGAATTGATATCAGGTGAATAAAAAAAGCCTGTGGCATCTTTCATTGATTTTAAACTCGAGGAAAACCTTGCAAATGGTAAAAGAATTCAGATATTTCACAATTAGAAAGCATCTGCTGTTAAAGAATTAAACTTAACAGAGCTAAATAATTTTTGCACTGCATTCACATTAACCCAAGTGAAGAGAGCTGGGTCAAATATTGATATTAGCTGCATATCCTAAAAACTACATAGGCAAAAGAAAGAAACAGTTTATGTCTTTTGGACAATCAACTGAAATTCTGTAGCAGCTCTAGATTAATTGTTCACTGCAGCTAGCATTTTTTTTACAACATCTCTTACAGTTGCTATTAAAATTCACAGGATCATGCATTTTCCTTGGAGTTTATCATAGCTGTTTCATCCAAAATCTTTCTCAAGAAACCACAACCAAGTATCCACTGTGGAGTTCAGTATTAAATTGCAAAGATAGTAATGTTAGGAATGAATTTAATTAATTTATTGTAGAGAAAACTGAAGAGGAACAGATTATGCTTTAGTCAAGAGGAGATATGCACCAGTAAACTTCCTGCAGGCCCATGGTGAGAATAGCTACTTCCAGTGAGGAGTGAGATACATGGGCAAACAAACGGGAAACCAGGTCTAGTTTAGAAAAATGTTTCTGGATAGGACTGAGGTGTGTGAACAAACATTATGAGAAATCAGGAATGAAAAAGCAGTAAGCTGGTTCAGGTAAGGCTGGAAATGCATCTTCAGATCTAGGAATGTGGCAAGAGGATAGGAGCTGTTGGATACTACATGCCGGGATTGATGTGCTGCAGGTAGAACAGTGGCCCAGAAGACTTTCTCAGGGAAGTATAGGATGTAATTGCAAGATTCCTCTAACAAAGATAAAAAAAAAACAGAGCAAGATGCTTGGACTTCAAAGCAAGGTGCAGTAGCAGAGCAGAGTGTGTGACACATTCAAGATAATTGCCCAATTATATCTGAAACTTGGTAAAAACTCGTATTTAGATGGATGCCAATTTGCAAAATGCCCTGTGTCGTGTGGAGATGTATAGCTTCTGCAGGAGGAATGGCAGTTATGACATATAACCCTTTAGTTATGTTGTCTGCCTCCTGCAATCATCAAATCATGTATCAACTAGAAATATATTTTCAGCAGTAGTGCTATTAATTCAAAAAAATTCTTTTGCCATTGGCTGCTCCTTCAGTCTAATTAAGGATATCTGATGGGGGCTTGTTTTATAGTAAGTTCCTCTTTGAAAATGGTACTCTTTCTTTATAATCCTTATCTGCTGTACCACGCCCTAAAATGCCATGTAGGAAATGAATATCATGTAATGGATGGCTTATACTTCAGCTGCCTGTTAGGCTTGTCTCTTCGTCCTCCTCCAGAACATTAGATATCCACTTCAGTGTGGAAAGCATCCCGAGAAGCCAAGTTCTTATTTTAAATTTTATTACTATTACCCAGTTTTTATTCCAGGCTGAGCAAGATTTAATGCAGGTCTGCTTTTATTGACCCTAAAGGAGTCACACCAAAATGAAACATGATTATGTACTTATCTCTTTCCACTTTCATCCTTTTGTCCCTAAATACATTTGCAGAGAAACACCCAGCTCAGAGCTTTCCTTTTGCCATTAACTCTTCACCTCAATTCATTCTCAAGAGAGAACAGGAGGGAGCAGAAGTCCAGTCTCACGTGTTCTAATCCTGGTTCTGACACTAAGTAGCTGCAACTACTTACTGGTAAAATAAATTCTTTGTGCCCTTTTTCCAAAGCAGGCACAATGCCTACCCCTAGGAGTGTTGTGGGATTCAGTATTTTGCTTTCTGAATGCTTTGAACTCACTGAATTAAGAGTATTAAAACCACCAAGTGTTCTCAGAGTCTTCCAACAGCACAGCTGGGCAATTTCTAGATACAATTTAACAGTAATAGTTGACCACTATTCATTCTATGTATGGGCTTGTAGCTGTTGCAGAAACACTCTTAAAATTTCCCTGCAGAAAACCCACGGCCTTTTTCGTTTTTTTTTAAACTCCCTCCCTTTGCCTGAGTGGGTAATGGACTGCCAGCATCATTGGTTAGCACAAGATTGGGAAGTGTAAACCTGAAAAATGACTCACGGCTCAAGTTTTGCGATGGTGTAGAACATTCTGTGAAGTATTAGCACTGCATTTAAACCACAAGGAAATGCACGGTTAAATGTCAGTTTATTATTTAAATGTGAGCTGGGACTTTGTCCTAATGAACACCTTTCGGTCTCTGGAGCTTACTGAGAGTGGTTTAAAGAGCTATTTTATAGAGCAGGGAGTGTTGAACAGTTCCAGAGCAGTGAAGACAACAAAATAACGGCAATGCAGCATAGCTTTACATCAGGCCTCTACTAATTTATTTTCTGAACTGGGTAACTCGATTTTTCTTGTGTCAGTACAAGGCTATTAACAGGTATTCTTCAGGGTGATACAAGACCAACAGACACAGACTTCAAGCTACTATTAAAATATGAAGCTCCATGAGGAGCTGGATACATTGGTGTAGGCAGCATGAAAAAATACTCCATGCTTCTGCAGAAGCACAGGATAAGAGAAACACAGACCAAACATAAGGGCAGGTGAGCACTGAAATAAGAAACTCCATCTCAGATGTAAAACCTGGCCTTTTCACCAGGCTGGAGGAAACATCAGAGATTACCCAGATTTCAATCCAAGCACCATCTCAACAGTTCTTTAGGCTTCTGAGCAAGAAAGGAATTGTTACTGAGGGAAACTGTGGCCTGCAATGGCTTCACCAATAGCTAAGCACGCACTGCAGCACTGCACTTTCAAACAGAAAGAGGCAGGAGTAACTACAGAGAAAGTATGATTTACAGATAATGAATACAAAACTTCTGGGTAGGAATGCAAACCACCAGAATACCAACAGCAAATACAAATGGGCACATATAGAACATGGCAGTCCATAGATAGTACTAAACCACAAGTTTTTGTGCAGCATGTATCTGACAGTCTGTGGGGACAGCACCAGATTCAGGTCATAAAAAGACAATCTAGATACAGATCGCTGCCAATTCCACCTTGCTGGTGGGCAGCATTACTTTTTTGCGGACCAGAAGACGAGAAAGAAACCTTAGGCAAACGAGCAAGGCCAAGCAATGTCCATTCTTCTTTGAACTCGTAGCACTTTGAGGATATAAAGAAAGAGTTAAAGATTGTACAGGACTATATCCTTATTTGCTTTCTGTTTTGTGCCATAAGTATTCAAATTCTCTCCAGCCTTGAAGATTAAAATTTCTTCTTAAGCTATGATAATGCTGAAATCACTACAGTAACAAGAGTGCATGAAAAACCACAGACAAGCACTACTGTCATTGAAATGAAACCTTTGAGAACCTGTAACACAAAGTAGGAAAAAGTTATCTAATGATGATGGGTCTGTTTGCACTACAAATCCAATTACCAAGAAATCTAGCCATAACACAGTTCAATTTTGAAGCCTGTGGCCATAATTTAATATATACACACATACACACAGTATGTTCAGGCTCAGTGCTCTCTACCCCAGATCTGGATTATGTCAGAAGGCTTGTCCAGCCACGTTGCTTCAGATCGTTCCCTTCTCACCTCCTCTGTCCCAGGGTCAAGCCAGAACTCAGAAAACCTGCCTTGCAGTACGACAGTTTAGGCTGGATAAGGGCAGTACAACTCAGCTTCATGCTAGCACAACTGTTCCTTCCATCTTCTCCCTCAAACCAGGAGCATGACATTCAGACACAGGCAGAAGTATGCAACAGAGTTATGTTTGTCCATTAGTGGAAATGTTTTGCTAACCCTGCCACTTGGCCTTCCTGGACAGCTGGTTTCCTTGCCTGCCTCTAAAACTGGCAGTGCAAAGTACTAACTGAAGCAGGAATTACCTTCAGACTGAATAAGTACTAAATAGTAATAACATCCTTCTGTCTTTCAGTAATGAAAGATAGTATGTTACTTACTAGTATGTTGTTATTGCATCAACTCCCGATGCTATGCTTAGGGGACAGTTTATATTTCCATAATAAAATCCATTTTCTATAGGTTTATAACTCAGCTTACCTTTCACAAGGTGGCTGCCTGGCATATGAATTTCAGTTCAAGTCCTATTGTGTCTAAGGAAGTTGTCAATGCTCTATCCATGGCAGGGTTCAAGGCCAGGCTGGACAGAGCCTTGGGTGACATGGTTTAGTGGGAGGTGTCCCTGCCCATGGCAGGGGGTTGGAACTAGATGATCTTAAGGTCCTTTCCAACCCTAACTATTCTATGATTCTATAATTCCAATGCAGGATGGTAATAATTAAATGTCATCTGTATATTCATACAAGCAGTTATTCAAGTCATATATATAGATCTGAGATACAAAACACACACAAGCATATTCCTGACAGCTTCTCAAAACAAAAAAGAAAAAATGAAGACGATGAAAAAGTGCCCTTGTATGGTATTTTTTGGAAGATGCTCTCAAAACACTACAGGCAGATCCTGAATCTCAAAAAGGATAGACAGGAATTGTTCCTATTCTAGCATGCATTTTACAGCGCAGAAATAGAAACAGGATTCTGGAAGACCATGCCAGCATTAACGGCCATCAGTATCTGACAGGTCTTTATAAATGGCAATAAGAAGGCAGCAAACTTTAGGAACTGAAGAATGGTTAAAGGGAACAACTGCAGGGATACGCTGTCTGATACTGATGGGGAAATCTTACAGGGAACCAAGCTATGTCATTTCTTAATTATCATGCACCTCCCTCCCTTCTTCAAAATGTCTCACAAAATGGAAGGAGACTCTTATCTGTCTCCTGAAATGCAAGGCAGAAGATGGAAGCACATGACCTCAAAAAGTTGTAGTGGATTAAAGTTTAAAGTGTTAAAGAGTTTGGAAGACCTGCACACATAACCAAACCAGTCCAAAACCTTTATTTCACCATAGCGCGGAAGTACACCTCTTAGCTCTGCCTAGGCTTTCCACTAAGCTTTCTTATTCTATTTGAATGTGGAACTCAAAGATTCAAAGAAAGAGAATTTTCAGAGGAAAGAGTTCAGGGACAGACTGACGTAAATTGTTCAGCATCAAATTTGGGACTATGTGGCTGTGCAGGAAAGGCAGTACTTCAGGAGAGCACCACACTCATTTACCCAGAAGATCAGGCAAAACACAGTATACTCTTATTTAAACCTTCAAAAAGAACTTTTCGAGTATTGCTTTCTCATAATGAAATTAAATAATGATGTCTCTGACTAAAGAATGACTTCTACCCTTTTATGATTTTGTTTATCCATCACTCACTAATAGCCTACAAGGAACTTTCGTAGCTAAGTAATCTCTGAAATAATTCTGCATCAGAGGCAACGTGACAATACTCAGTGTCAATCAGCTTTAAAAAAAGCAACTGCAGACTGGCAAAAAAAACAAGTAGGTACCATTATATTGTATAATGCTATATATTGTATATACCACTACAGTCTACGTCATCTATGTTAGTATTTCACAAAGAGAGGTCAGTTCTGATTCACCTTTTTTTTGGTCATAACTACAGATGAAGGAACACTGAGAGGCAATTCATACAACCCAAGTGGGTAATAACAAGGGTGCTAATACCATAGAAATACCTTACAGACACCTTGAAATTTTGGTGGCACAGGTCTACCTTATCACTTTCAGCTGCCCAAGGAAAACAGTGGATATGGGGCTGAACAGGGAGGAAGCAATATCACCAAAGGCAAACAATGGAGCTACAAATCATCCTTAATAGACAAAAAGTATGAATATGTGCTATACAGTATATAAACAGCAAATCTGGCACATCTAGGACATTGGGCATGCACTACAAAGTCTAGCATACACAGTGCCTATTTATTTGGAAGTTAGGAAGCTAAGACACTAAGCCATCCTGCATGCCCCAATTTCATGCTGTCCTTCACAGTTAACAGGTTTCAAGTCGGAAAAAGAGGTCATGTTGGGGTAAACGCAGATAAATCAGAGCCCTACAGAAATTCTGCTCATCTCCACTCCCAACTGCATTTCATCTACCACAGACTGGACATTGAAGACACTGAAACAAGCTGATAGGCAAAACCAGAAAGTTATTCTTTTTCACATGTATTCATGTATCTTCAGATCAAAACAAGTTTAAGTTAAACACTGCCAGGATAACCATTGATCAAGGCACAGTAATGAATGCTCCAAGAGCTATATTCCAAAAAGGATGTATTTGTCTTCCTTCCCTTCCCCTCCTCCCAGTTAACATCACCGTTTTGGCGTGCATACATGCTGCCACTGTCATTGCCCTTATGGACTTTTGTTTCCCATCGATCATTCTTTTGACTACATGCACTTTCAGAAACATTATTGGAACAAAGATAAACATTTCAGAACATACAATCAGGAATGGAAGCATTCTTTTAACACAGGTTTAATTACAACTGGTCAGTAAATTATTTGTACATTACTGTAAACAATAACCAGACGGAGTACCTCCCTTCAGAAACATCAGGACAGTCGTTCAGTTTTGAACGAGAAGGTTACAATGCTTGCTAAAATCAGCAGACAACTATAAAGAAAGTGTCTAACAACAAACTTCCATAAAATTTCTTCCCAGTTCATTTGAGATGTTAAAAAGTGTCAGGCCCAGAAACAGTTAACAGCACATTATTCACAGGTATTTGTGGAAAAGGAACATCAGAAGGAAGAGAGAGAAAACCAAAGATCAATCTGAAAAAGTATTCCTACTCAAGGCAGCACTTAAGCATGTACTCAATTTTAAGTATATACTTAAAACACCAATTAAAATATGTTTAAGTGCTTTCTTGAGTTAAGGCCAAAGAATTCAGTCAGATGCTAATGGAAAAAAAATTGGCAGTATTCACAGTGTTCTACTTAATATTGCAATGCAAAAGGTTATTAAAAGATAAAATGCTGTACGAAGCAGAGGCTGCATGTTCGTCAAAGTGTAAATTGCAACTAGCTTGGCTACTGCACTGCCAAACTGCAGTCAGAAAAATTAATACTTCAAGAGGAAAAAGAAATTGTGGCTGAACTGGACAGGTTGAAATAACAGAAACAAGGTGTTTTCAAGCAAGTTTCAAACTAGCAAGTACTTTAAATATGCACATTTAAAAAAAAAAAAATAAATGTACCATACCAATATAAAGAGCTTAAAGGAAATGGTGTCAAACTAGCGGATGTAGTAACAGAAGAGGATTTAGTCAAACTAGATATGCTGCAGAAAGGTTATTGAACAAAAATCAGTATCTGGTGACAGGAGGAACTAGGTTTTGGGTAGATTAAAGTAATGTTACACAGAGAGCACAGCAAAGAAAGTACCACATATTGTTGAATCTTCATGAATATAAACCCAAGCCATTAGAATATGACGAGGTCACATGTAAAGCTATATTTCTCTTTCACACTTCAGGAGAAGGACAATGAGCATACAAATTTGAGACTGTCCTGGGTTCAGCAGTAGCACTCATTTTTCTCCTTCTTAGTAGCTGGTGCAGTGCTGTGTTTTTGACTTTCGGCCTGGGAACAGCGCTGATAACACCGACATTTGCAGTTGCTGCTCAGTAATGTTTACTCTGACCAAGGACTTTCTGAGCCTCATGCTCTGCCAGGGAGGAGGGGAAGCCGGGAGGAAGCAGAGACAGAACACCTGACCCAAACTGACCAAAGAGGTATTCCATACCACAGCACTTCATGCCCACTGTATAAACTGGGGGCAGTTACCCAGAAGGGTTAGATCACTGCTGGGTCAGGCTGGGTATCAGTCGGTGAGTGGTGAGCGGTTGTATTCTCTTCCCTTATCATTATTATTATTGGTGGTAGCAGCAGTGGTTTGTGTTACACCTTAGTTACTGGACTGTTCTTATCTCAACCCGTGGGAGTTACATTCTTTTGATTCTCCACCCCATCCCTCCAGGAGGCAGGGGGGAGGAAGGGGGAGAGTGAGCGAGGGCTGCATGGCTGATTTGCCGACTGGGCTTAAACCATGACAGAGACTAATAAAACCAATACTACTACTAATAGTAGAAGTATTAATATGGGGTTTTTTTAATTGCTTCATTTACAAACTGTAATCAAGGGGCAGCACTTAGCATTTCTTAAATACCTAGCATATTTAGGAAATATCATAAGTGCATAACTATCTGGCACTACTGCCCATGATTTGAAAACTTCAGAGGCTAGCCTAGTACTCCTAAGTTCAGGAAAGAGAGGTGAAGTTTAAAGCATTTCAGCTCAAATGTAAATTTAAAAGCCTTAAGTTTTTACAAAAGGCCTACATCTCAGAAATCACAGAGTGAAAGATTCAAATGTGATCTTCAATAGACAACTAGATCTTAGAAGATGAACAGACTAATGCAGCTGATGGAGAGGAAAATAGATCACAGCAGTCAACATGTAAGAATCAAATCTAGAGAGCTAGGATGGGATTGGAAAAGGAAATAAACAAAGACAAACCCAAACAAATTCCTGAAGCATGTCTAAAGCAAGTAAACAAAGAATCTGCTGGGAAGGAAAAAGAGAAAGGGCATAAGAACCACTTGGAGAAACAATGATTGCATTAAAGAAGTTCTCAATGAAAAAAAAAAAAAGTTACACAAACATCTGATCCAACAGCTATTTTCAAGTAACAGAGACAAAGCATTGCCAGGAACCAGAGGGTCAAAAAGATACTGAAGTGGCAAGTTAAACAAAAATGCATCAACAGGATTGCCTGGAATACACCTACAATTTCTGGCAACGCTCACATTCAAGCGGATGAACTCGTTAAAAAAACCCTGTAAACCAGCTGCATAACAACACACAAACACACCCAAGCTCCTCTTCTCACTCAATACAGGCACCATATTTTTGCTCATCCATACCATTACTGTTTTTCATGGTGCAAAAAACCCAATCTCTAATATGCATTGGTATAAAACACCCATCTGCAACTCCCCTGTTCTCAGGCCTTACTAGAACTCCAAAAACTCACCATGTGATCCACCAAACGTACAATGTGATGAGCAATCGCAGGCACAGCTACAGGTTGCACAGAGAAGAGATTCAGAGCAGCCCTGCAGAGAAGGACTTGGGGGTGTTGGTCGATGAGAAAATGAACATGAGCCAGCTTCAGTGTGCGCTCGCAGCCCAGAAAGCCAACCGTATCGTGGGCTGCATCAAAAGGAGCGTGACCAGCAGGTCAAGGCAGGTGATCCTGCCCCTCTACTCTGCCCTTGTGAGACCTCACTTGGAGCATTGTGTGCAGTTCTGCTGTCCTCAACATAAAAAGGACATGGAACTGTTGGAACAAGTCCAGAGGAGGGCCATGAGGACAATCAGGGAACTGGAGCACCTCCTGTATGAAGATAGGCTGAGAAAGTTGGGGCTGTTCAGCCTGGAGAAGAGAAGGCTGCGTGGAGACCTCATAGCAGCCTTCCAGTATCTGAAGGGGGCCTATAGGGATGCTGGGGAGGGACTCTTCATGAGGGACTGTAGTGAGAGGACAAGGGGTAACGGGTTCAAACTTAAACAGGGGAAGTTTAGATTGGATATGGGGAAGAAATTCTTTACTGTAAGGGTGGTGAGGCACTGGAATGTGTTGCCCAGGGAAGTTGTGAATGCTCCATCGCTGGCGGTGTTCAAGGCTGGGTTGGACATAGCCTTGGATGGCATGGTTTAGTGTGAGGTGTCCCTGCCCATGGCAGGAGGGTTGGAACTCGATGATCTTAAGGTCCTTTCCAACCCTCACTATTCTATGATTCAGGCCTACATATCAGAACCCAAGGATCTGGGAGGGAAGTTCTACTCCATGATTTGCGAACATCATACATTTAAATACATGCACTGTATTCTAAAGATTTCATATAAGTTTGAGATGGCTGTATTAATCTTTGAGGTTTTGCCATTTGTGTATGTAGGCCACTTTCTGCCACTGCAGATAACACCAAATGCAATCTGAATAGGAAGTCATTTTTTCCATAAAACCATTTTAGACACATTTCAAAAATAAGAAAACATACAACTGGCACACTGCTGTTCCTGTGTTCCCTTGGGGACATCTTTATAGGAATTCATTATGGAAAAAGAACCCCACAACTCTAATCTTTATCATTTCTGGTTTCTTCTCTAGACAGAACCACCACTGTATGAGACTGTAGTTTCACATAGGTTTTAAGTAGTGTAAGACAACACTGAAATGAAAAACAGCTACCCTGCTTCTCCTGTCTCTCATGTTCATCTCTGAACTGCTGCCTGCTCCAAGCAGAAAACTGTGTGTATGTGTCATAAACCAAACTGGACTGAAGAACTGATGCAGTTCCCTGGTCTGGACGGACAGATGACTCCTTTCTGCAGCCACACTGTGTTATGTGTATGTGCAATCTTTGCAGAACTACAGGATAAAAGAGTCTGCCGTAATGCAGTGGTCATGTCAGGACCAAAACTAAGAGGATACTATCCCACCACTGCTATGATCTTAGACCTTCTTTAAAGAAGAAGGAAAAAAAAAAGAAGTAATTGCCCTTATGTTAGGCTTTTTTCCACTGCTGCAATGAGGGAAAAGACCATTACATTACACCCTTGGTTCGGGTCCTGGTAGTTTTCAAAATCTTAGATCAGCCAGCCATGACTTAAGAACTGGCTATAGCCCAATGCATACCTCAAACTATCATACTGTTTGAGAAAGGTGAAGGAAGCCATGACCTAATAGGTTGTCTATTTGTTCTATTTAGTTTAAATGGTATTGTTTGGAGCTGTTCATGATTTTCAACGCTGCAACTTTTCCCAGAGAGATGCAGAGGAGACAGCCAAGGAGTTCCTAAAGAGACCATGAGACATCAGATGCAGTACACAGCTGTACTCTCCCCATTCCCCAGCCCACAAGATACAGTCATTAGTCTTTGACTGTTGAAGAATCCTGGTCAAGTAATTTCCCAGGGAGCTTATGTTTAAAAAGATGGCAGCAAAACTGCTCTTCAGAACAATAGATTTCATGGCAGTATGTTTACACAAATGCTCTTCCCTGAAAGGAAAGGATTATATGTACACAGTATTTACAGAGATATACTTCCTCAAAAATACCATTTGCTACACTTCAGCTGATGACTAACACACGTGCCTGCTCTGCACCAGCAAGGCACCATGTGCAAACTCTTCAGAACCCTTCTTAATGAGCATTTAACTGCTCTACAGAAGTTAAAAACAATCACATTAAAAACTAAAGAAAACCTTGTCGCATGTGTTTGGGAATTGCCTGTTACATTAACATTGCCTGCTAAGACAACTATCTAGAGGAGCAATTGGTTACTTCTCACAGATGCGTCTGTTTTACTAAGTTCATTGAAAAAAGTTAAGCATACCAAGAGATCAACTTCCAGCGAAGTCATTCTGCCACCTGCTGTTGCTTTATGGATATACTAGATATTTTAATGCAAATCTTTTCAATTAAAAAAGAATCCTAATAATAAAAGGGGATCCTTACAAGAGAAAAGATCTTATTATTAATTATAAATCAGTAATATATTACAAACTTTTTCTCCTGTTGACTTCTCAAGTGTGTGACCCAAAAGTTGCTTATCACCAAGTTGGAGGGGGCCAGGGGTGAGGAGGAGAGCCTGGTGCAAGGGAAAAGCCTGGTGTTTAAAAAAAATGAAATAAAAAATTACAAAACCTCATAAAACAAAGTACTTCCATGAAACTTCTAAAATTCACACAGGTAAAACTGTCTAAAAGCCTTTCAGTCCAAAAAAATTGTGATCCCAAACACTGCTGGATTACAGTATCAAAACAATTAAACAGGTTAAAAGAAATACTGAACCAGTTTGCATTCACTGAGTGGGGGAAAGAGAAAATACAAGAGGCATTGAAAAGGTGACTCCTTTCACACTTTCAGTTCTAGCAGTAATACAGTTCAGGATTTAGCAAATTTGACAAAGTCCTTTTCCAACAAGATGAGAACAATAAGGTGGCCAACCCAGCCCTGCTGCTGCAATCCATGCCAGTGGGCAGCACCCACCACTGACAACAGTGACAAGTGCCACCCCCCACACCTCAAGCCACACACAACTACCTTCTCATGGACTGGCTACGTCATATATTGTCCCTTTGTTGCTCATCACTTTACACACTCTTAAATGCTTGTTTCCAGCATGGGCAGGTGGCAGTAGTATCAGAACTGTTTAGAGAAAAGACTGAAAAAGAATGAGGCACCCAGTAAAACTGCACAGGGAAGTTGCAGGCAGGAGAGTGACACTGAAAGCTGATCCACTCACTTGAAAAATGCTTTCAGATTTGTAATTACTGTAATTCATGAGAAATACCATTCTAAATGTCACCCAAACTACAGTACAAAAATAGCTCTTCCAGAAGGAATCCCTCCCTGACTTTGCAAAATGACCATTCACGCAACAGTCTGCTCCACCATCTACCCTGTTCTACAAAGGTTTCCTCATATTAACAGTCCAGGAGAGCCATGTGTGGCCTCCCATCCAAACAGTATTGGACTAAACTTGCTTTGTTCACGAGACCGGAGGGGGATCACAAGACAAGACAGCACAGTTAACCACTCCTTGCATTTAACAGACATACTCTGTCTACTATTTAGAGCACTACTAAAAGCTTGTTCCACCTTGCAAAGTTTGGCAGCTGCCCACTACCATTTAGCATGAATATTCAGTTGTTCCCTCAGGCTCTTCAGCCCTTTGATTTTGATCCTATTGCCTGTTACATATGAGACAGGCCAACACCCCTTTTTTCACTGGGCACATGCATGGAGCATCACACTCTTTCAAAGCCACCTAGCAATTTTTGTTTTCCCCCCTTTGACAAGTACAGAGATTAGTTCTCAAGACAACAGCTCTGCACCCCACTGTCGATGCTTCTCAGGGCAGCGATCCAGCAGCTATTGAGTGAAAGAGCATCCCACCCACTGCAGGGAGTCCCACATTAGCTGTGTCCCTCTGCCAAAGTGGGAAATGGAAGAAGGACTTGTTGGCTGGGTTAGATGAGCTCAGCAGTATTTTAGCCTCTTGCTTCCTTGATTTCTAGTAGATCTGTCTTAGTGCTGAGCCCACTGAGCAGACCTGAAATGTTAATTACTGCTTTTCATTTCAAAATCTAATTCTATTTCTAACTTGCATACCATGGCAAGGAGATTTTGACTAGATCTTAAGGCATTTATATATACCCATCAACTTTGGCCTCCATCTGTATCAAATAATTTATACGTGCTAAGTATTATTAGCCCTGTATTTTGAGGCAGAATAGCAAAAGTGATTAAAAGACAGGCAAAGTCTGTAGCAGAGCTAGAGCCTAATACAGATCTTGGCCTGTCTTTCCTTTGTAATCAATACTAAATAAACCTGCAAAAAAAAGCACATGCATGCATAAAAATCAATTTTTAAATAGGTGCTTTTACTAGATCTGGTTTCAGAGTTCTGTTTTCTGTACTAAAATGGAAGGTCATCCTGTACAAACTCAGTATTTTTTCTGCTCCTGAATTTTGTTATCCTTTGCTGCATGTGTATATGCAGTTGTTACATTAAGAATTTATGCAGATGTTTTAGTTTTTACAGTAAGCTCATTTCCTTGTCTGTGCAATAAATGGAAGCCAACTAACATTTCTTCCAGCCTGTCTTGCTGCATTCTAACATGATGAATTTGGGGTTTTTTTCCCCCCATAAGGTATTTTCCCACAGGAATTCCCGTAAGGAATGTTATTCCTTGCAGTACCCTGTTCATATAATTCTTGGCCCTTTTCAACAAGGCAGATAATTAGATACTTTCCCCCTGAAGCCAGATCATCTATTGATAAAACAAGATGTGCTACCAAAGCCACACCCTATGATTTGATTAATTTGTTCTCTGACCTGTTTTTACGCACACTTGGGACTTCTGTTTTAAAAGGAAACACACCTGGACAGTGTGTAAAAAAAGAAGCCAAGCAGACGACATCTAAGACCTGTATCATGGCTGGACTGCTCGCACGGTCTCCTCCTCCTCCCTCCTGTGATTTAGAATGTTCATTATCTTGCATTTGAAAGTGACAGAAGTTATCCATGACCGACACTTATAAAAGAGAAAAGGCATTTTTGACAGCTCTCATTCAACTGAGTGTTAACAAAAGACTGACAGAAGCAAACTAAAAGGAAATCCAAGCTAACTGTCCCTTTCTGAGTCCAGTAAAATAACCCATAACACAACCACATTCGGAAGAAAATCACGATTCCTCTCCACCTCCCCTTTGATTTGGCCATGCTGGAGATACCAGCTTCTAAGTCCACAAGAAACACTTAATAATTCTTACCGATTAGTTCATTAATTTTTTAGAGATCTTAATGAAGATGGATCTATGCCAATGTCCAGTGCACTCAAATGCAACAAAAAACATATAAATTCTATCGTATAATTTCTTGCATACTGACAGATTACATTATGTCATATCAACTACTGCACACTGACAAGAAATTATTTATACCGCTGCCGAACTCCATGCATCACTGTGACTGAGTTATTAAACTACAATGCAGTGCAATAGATAAGGGGAAAGCAAAAATCCTTCTGAGAAGCCAAATTTGAAGACTTTTACAGAAGAAAAGAGAGGTGTTCTTTCAGAATTCACCTGGAACACCTTGTTCTCCATGCAAAAAACAGTGAGTGCTTCGGGGAGCACAAGATGTTGAAACCATGGGTTTGCATCTCATTGATCAGATACCTTTTCCAGCAATAATCTCTTACTCTAGGATATGGGCTCAGACCTGACTCAGATGGAAGAATGCCTCTAACCAAACTGCCAGCAACAGCTCGTGGAGCACAGGTCTGCTACACACACAGCCACCCTTCCCAAGGGAGCAGTTTCCCATCCATTTACTGGCCAGACGCAACCTTACCTAATTTGTGACTTGTGACAAAAATCACAGCCTGAGGTGGTGGAGCTGTGTAACTTGTACATTATGCATCTTTCATTAATGAAAGAGTAAATGGAGTAACCTATTAATGAATACATCTTGCAGGGGCTGAAAAATGTGAAAACAAACAAACATTTCATAATATATATAAAAAGGCTTTTCAATTAACATCCTGTTTTGAATACATGGCTGATCCACAGCAGCCCCTGGCAACAGTCTGCCAACATCTCAGCCCAGCATGCTCAGACACTTCTGGCAGTGCTTCCATTCCTCTACACATCAACAACAAGCCTATTTATTATCCAGCTTGCCTGATCTATAGCGCAATACAGCCAGAACCTGAAGCTATTTCCTTAAGATTGAATGAGTCAGGACATGAAAATGATTAACCAACATGAAGAAGTTTAAGAGCTGCAAGAAAACTGCTCTAAGTAAAGCCTCTGTAAAGCAATGATTGCAGCATTAGGAAAGTGGAGGCTTTCCATGGTCTGATAGTACTGGGATGCTTTGCTATGTCTCTCTCAACGTTGTGAAGAGAGCGGTAGACAGACAGACAATGGCTACTTGTCTGTGATGCTACACTCAGTCTGAGAGATCTATGGGGTACAGCTGAACTTCTGAAGGCAAATACAATCTTGCTGTGCCTGTGGTCCAAGCAGAATGGACATATTAGTGCAATGCCAAGACCAAGCTAACAGATAGGGCATTTTGTCAGAGGTCAAAGTAGAAGCAAAGCAAATCTATACCTACCTGCGAGCCACTGCTGATACCGACATGGTATCAAGGAAAAAAGCATGTAAATGACACAATTTACTTTTGTTACAATAGAGCGGCACCTTGCACCAGCCTCCACTGCCCAGCTGAAAAGAAATGCAAGCAGATAAGGAAGCTGACTTCCATGCTCTCGGAAGCCGCAAGGTAATTAAAGCAGAGAGTTAGCCAGTATTAGAAAAAAAGGATGTAGGTCATCATTGTAGTGCTCTTCCTTGCAAATCACATGGCAGTATTATATGCAGTAATGAAGTAAGAGAGGCCTGGCAATGAAGTGACAGTAGATTTCAGTTAGTTTCTGTCTCTTAAAATAGAGAGGTGCTAAGGAGCATCACATTATATAAGGGGAAGAGAGAAAGTTTTGAGAACTGGCGTTCAGCTCCCCTACAATGAAACATGGATGAAACAAAGCAACACACTTAGGTACAAGTAAATACAACTCAAGAGTATTTGTCCCTCAATTGAAAAACTTTTCCTTTGCTGCAATAAGTTTGCAGCGGTGAGAGCTCTTACTTGAAATTTCCCTATCTGCTGCATATTTATCTGTTTTGTAATATGCACGTTAATCTTAAAAAATATTTTTATATATATATGCATTTATACTTTATATGAGGAATTCCTTCCATATATCTTTTTAAGTAGAGGTATTGTTTCCAAATGCTGCCGTTGTTATATATAGCCTTAGTCAACGAGAGGTTCACCGCAAAGATTAATTACAGCAGGGACAGGGCAAAAATAATCTTTTCCATGCTACCTTATCACAGAGCGGCTACACTACCTCTGGCCAAGTTCCTTGTCTGTGAACATTAAATCTTAAAGTGCTGAATAAATGATGGCATTTATAACTTTTGCAAAGCTAGTAAGGTCTGAGATCTCCAATGCACTTCACACTAATATGAAAGAACAAGTAGATGACAGTAATTTCTGGGCACCCATCACCTGGCAATAACCAGTGATCCAGTATAGTTTACTATGGTTTGGCTGAGTGAACGGACACTGATAAGATTAGATTCTTAATTTAAACTTAGGAAAATTAAATGCTTTCCTTGCCCTCTTTTTCTTTGCTTCTTCCTTGCATCCTTCACAGTAGCTAAATTGAGCTAACAGTAGCCCTGTTTACTCAACAAATCTCTTTACAATTATGTTTAAAATGGCAAGGGGTCATAATCTCAAACAGATTCAAAATCATACCTCTTACAAACTTTGCAGTCTCCCTTTTTATAGCTCACAAAAGGTGAAGAAACTCAGGCTCAAAAGCAGATTGGGAAAATTCATATAGTGTTTTGGAGTATGGGACCTACCATCCATAATACTGGTCAACGTGGTCACTCCTAAAGAAAGGGCTCATGACCAGTGGGGGAGGTGGGGGGGTGAAAATCAGTAAGAAACCAGTAGTGATGGTTTTACTTAAAACTGGGCCTATATCCTTCTCTTTAACAGCTGACCCTGATGAAAGAGACTCCTTAGAGACTTTAAGGAAGGCTGAATTTATAATGCAAGAGCTCCAGGCAGTTTTCATCACCTCAAATTGCGAAGTGATTTCGATCAGTGCATAGGACCAGGAAGGATGAATTCTGCACTGTTTTATTGTCTCCCATTTCCCTCACAAGCTGTTTACACAGAATCACAGTGGGAAACCTCTCTTCCAAGACAAGCTTAAATTCAGCAAAACACTACCCCATATCCTCCTCCCATTAGTGCTTGGATACACGTACACACATACATGGCTGTATTTGGGAAAGCCTGGTGATATGACTCCCTGTGGTCCCTTTCAGACTTGACCTCTGTGAAGACACACAAGACCCATAGTAGAAGCTACAAGGTGTCCTGCAATGCCTTGCATCTCCTGTTGAGTATCATGCAATCCTTCCAGACACAAAGAAAGCTAGCTTTATTGATCATGATCCTAACAAAGATAACACATACAAGAAGAAACAGCTAGCCAAAAGGCTGATTTCACTTTTTACTGGGGGTTCCTCCCCTCAAATCAATGTAGAGGATTGCTTCCCAGCTTGGGTGGATTCAATGCCGATTCCAGGTTTATCAACTGCAACAGTACTCTCAACTAATTAAAGGTGATTTTTACTGTAACTATTCCTATCAGAAAAAGATGGTCCAATATTTATCTGCATTTTAAACAGCTCCAGGGGACGTCACTCAAGTTCCTTCTATTTTAGAAGCAAAGGTGAGACTTATACAGCAACTATAATTACCAAATGGCCTGTTGGTAAGGTAAGCAAGACCAGCAAAAACTCACCACGTGAATGTGCCACACACCCCGCTTGCCCCTCTGTGGAGGGTTTCAAAACTTTGCTTTGAAGTCCATGATACTCTACATGATAACCAAGACACAGGCATCCCCAGTGTTACAAATTACAAAGCTGCAATATAGGTAAGGAAAAAAGACACGCTATTCTTTGCTGAGGGCCTCTGGACATGTATCTTGGGTCAGTATGATCTTATCCCACACACTGCTCTCATTCTTCCAGCAAACTGAAATCCCTCAGTTAAAATAGTTAAGACAAAATAGTAGAAAATATGATTCTTCAGAAGAAGTTCAGAATTTCCCTTCTTTTCTTTTTTAACTATTTTTGGCAAGTATAAGGAGATCATAAAAGCATACTCAACTCTTCCCTAACAAAAATGAACTGCAAAAATTAGAGTGTTTGAAATAAGTTTATAATACAGGAATTTTGTGATACTTCTGCTTCTCTACATTTTTTAGACGTGAAGCAAAAATACTAACATCTTGCCAGAAAGTATGGTCGAAAAAGACCTGAAGCACAGACTTGGACCATATGTTAAGGCTGACTGAATTCAAAGTGTGAGCCTTCCAGGATCAGGATCCGAGACGACTGAAAAGATCTTAACCAGCATATTGAAGTTTCCAGTTTAGATTTCAGCCTTACAGCAATGGAATATTTCTTTTCACTTGAGGCCAGAAAAGTTGGGTTTTTTATTTTGGGGGTGGTGGTCTTGAGGATTTTTGTTTGCTAGAACTCAGCTTGGGACAAAATTATAATGCAGTGTTCCTTTAGGAAAAATGCTGATTAACTGTAACCAAAACCACTACCATATTTATACAAACTCAGATAAGGACAACAAAATCTCATACCTCAGAATATAAACAATTGCCAAAGTCATCAAGGGAGTATTTCCCCACTCACCACACCACTGCAGGGACAGGGTATGGCAGAGGAGGAGGTAGTGCCTTATTCTGGGCTAAACAGAATGCAGAAGACAGACAGATGGATCTGCTGTAGTAATGTTCCTTAGTCTTTGCCATCTGGCAAGTGATCCGTGGCTCATGTGAAACAAGTGGGTGGCCATGGTCCGGTTTGTACGAGACATGTTTCAGGATCACAGAAAAACAAGACAAAACATTGCCATTGGCACAAACTGCTGCTCATGTTAGTGGCTTTCAACAGGCAAAGGACCAAACAAAACTGAAGACTAAACCTCTCCATCCTATAGAACTGGTCACAGTTTGAGGAAATAAAAGCAAGCTTGTGTAACAGAGGGAAAGTTTACAATGCCGCTGGCTCTGTCATTCTGTTTGGGATACAGAAAGCAGAGATTTCACCCCTAAGTACAACCAGTGACTTTCCCTTCCCCTCTCTGATAATTCACCCTTACATGAATATCAACTTTGGAGCTATGAAAGGGACATGATATTTACAACTCTAATCTCTTTTTCTGGGTAGATATGATCCTAAAGTCTTAATCTGTCATTATTTAAAGTTATTATCTTGGGGGAAATAAAAAGTAAACATTTTTGTCCTACCACAATAGGCTGAACAGAGTGATGGGTAAACAGCTACACACAGGACACAAGCCTGGGCATTGCTGTCAGACTTAAATTTGTTTTAATAACAGCTGTGGAAAGTGAAAGCTCTTTTATAAAACTCCATTTATAGCTGAGCAACAATGTTTTAACAGCGGGTTTTCTACATTACGGAATTATGTTTCAAAGGTTATCCTGCTGAAAAGGAGCCAAGTACTACAGCATTTATGTTGTTTCAAATTTAATACATTGCAGACTTTTTAAGCACAAATACCTTTAAAGGAAACCATATGGTAAAGGCAGACTTGCTTTTCCTTAAAAACCTGGAATGCTTTCATTCTGAACTTCAAGTTAAAAAGGGTTCAGGACTGGATATGTACAACACTCCTTTTATTTCAAAGACGAACACTCATTTAGCATACGGTCATAGTGTGAAACAGCAGCATCAGATATTCTTAATTTGCTGTACCAACTCACTGAACAACTTTAAATCATACTTCAACTGTGACTGAATAACAAGGCAAACCCTAACTGCTGTTTGCTCAAAGAGCAACTACAAAAAGGCAAGCGGGACTGTACTCTGTTTCCAGCATCAAAGAATGAATATTGAAATAATATTTATTTACTTATTTTTAAGGATTTGCTTAGTAGCTTCTAATTTTGAAATGAAGAATTTAAACAAATAATCTTGTGAGTTCTTAATGCTTGCCTTTCACAAACCAAAACTTACACAGGAACACTGTTCAAGTACCCAGACAAAACTACTAATCTGACTGAATCTGTAAGATTAATAAAAGAAAAGCCTTTTTTTCTATAATCTCTTTATTATTTTAATCTCTGATATTATTTGCAGCAACTGTGGAATAAACATTTACAGACCAAAGCTAGGGTTTTCTTTATTGTGCCCCTCCTTTTCCCCGGGTTTCAGGGATACACCTGGGCTTCTCAGGATCCCAGAGGGAGCTTGTAATACCAGCAGAAAAACGGCATTTTCAGACTTGCTGACTACACCTATTTGACACAGAAGGTCATGTGTATCGGAGATCATGAGGTTTTGTGATTATTTTTCAGTATATAACCACGCATTTGAAGTTGTCACAGTAAATGTGTACTGAAGAATTCTAAGTGTGGTAAAGAAGCGGTACATTAGAACAGTTAAATCTACACAGAAAAGTAATGTACAAATACACACTTGACTATGATGAAAAATTAGCAACACAGAGATGCATTAAGGTAAAATGACTGTGGTTTGGTTTGCTATGCTTTCTCTTCTTTTGGCACAGCAGCACACAGCCTTGAATCAACAAGAAACCTCTTTCAACCAATTGATGATAGGTATCACAATGAAGCCTTTCACAGGACATGCTATATTTCTAGGTGCTTAAAACATATTGACATTTTAACAATACATTTTCTTAACCTATGTTAGTCTAGCAATAGCAGATAGCTAGCAAAGCTGATCAAAGCCTGTCTAGGCTTGACCAGCAGCAAGAAGACCCAACTTACTTACATTTACCCTCAGGTCCTTTTTAGAAACACACTTCCCAAAGAAAACCAAGGAATAACAAACAGGTATACATATATAATGATGTATACAACAGGTGTACATCATTAAATGCTAAAGCTGCATCCTCACTGCAATCAGATTGTAGCACAATGCGAGTGACAGAGGCCAGAGGGCACAGTGCTCAGGCTTACTGGGAACACTGGGTACTTAGGCAAGCTGCTGGCTCACCTATGCCCACACACACTGTAACTATGCCTGCAGCAGTATTGTAGACATACCATAAATACTGATCAGGAAATCCATCTGTTAGGCTCACATATTTCAAAAGCAGCAGTTTTTACTTTGAAATTATTAATTTGAAAGGAGAGATTAAAAATACATTGGTAATACATTGATGAGAGATAGTATTTATCAGAACTCAATAAAGAAAAAACAGCATTCACATTTGCATGATACTTTTTCCTACTTATAAAAATAGTTTCTCCAAATCTCATTGTATTAGATTAGAAGATTTCATGGCTGGCTGGTCAATCATGACCCTAAATATTTTTTTAAATAAATAACAAAATTTATAATGGAAAACTCAATTTATTGCAACACATACAGCTTTTCTGTGAAAGAAGGGTAAAGCAAGGTCACTGAACTCCTCTCTGCTGTCTACTCTGTTCTATGAGGCTTGTTCTTCCCTTATATCACATGTGCATAAAAATGAACGACGGGTATTTCTCTACTTTAACAAACCACCCATACTACCAATGGTTGTTCCAAACAGTGTAAGCCCAGGCTAACCATTGTCACCAGCTGGAGAGAACACACTCTCAAAATCAATGTTAATACCTAAAGTTGCTCATATAGTAGTTAACAAAACTGCTTTGGATGAAAACAGTGCCCCAATAGCCTAGAATCAGACTTTTTACTGTTCTCTCCAAGGTCTCAGGACTTATGCCTTATGCATGCAGTAGACCCTACTCTTGCCACACTAGCCCTTACAGGAGTCCAGTATCTAGAACTGTAGATCACCATTATCATTTGCATTACATTAATATCCATAAATTCTATTCACGGATCAAGACCCTGCACTGTACAACCACAGATTAATATACTGACATCACACTAAACACACCTATCCTGCTCCAAAAGACCTTCAGTGAACAATTACGCACATAGCTCCAATGCAATTGTGTCTACTGCATGCAGTGGACATGGAAATAGTCTCTCTTCGCAGCTGGGTCAGACCAATGGTTTATCTACTCCAGTATCCTGTCTCTGATCCTGACAACAGGAGAGCACATTGTATTTTAGGAAGTGTCTAAGCCACTCCTCTTGAACTTCCATAGCAATTACAATCATTAAACTAGGGATGTTAGAGGACATACCTCTAGCTATTCCCTTTAGAATCTGTTTATGGCATGTGTTCATGAATCTGCCTGGTCCCACTTGCATCTCCCAATTTCTGTATGGTATTTTTTCCTGTAAGGTATTTTTTTGTTTTCAACAATGGAAAGAAAAAGCTGATTTAAAATTCTTCTGACAGTTGCTTTGGAAAGTAACAAATGCACACTTCAACCATCAGTAATACAAGTCTTCCTCTATTTGCAGATTTCCAAGCTACTCTTGGGTAAGACACCATTTGTCCAATTCTTGTGTTTAACAGACTTGCATGTAGACACTTCATCTTTAAAACAATAAAGGAGCTACTGATGCCAGATTGAAGGCATTCCTTGTGTGACTGAAGTTTTTACAGAGTTGGATGCCAGGATGAATACAGCAAAGTCAGAAAAGTTGATATGGGACAAGTCAGCCCTAAGGCTCAGGTGCTATATTTTACTGTACTGTATCTTTAGAACTTGCTTAATTCAACAAAATCAGAAATGGATCTACATAGCAAAGTGTCATTATTTCCAGAAGAGAAACCAAAACCCAAAGCACTATGTATCTGTGTAGATACACAGACTTTAATACATAGTGTCCTGTTTCCACATCAGTGACCCAGACTATGGACACCACCTTCTGCAGCAGCAATAAGGGGTCTGTAGTCCTATCAGTCATCTCGGTAAATCCATGGCTCAAACACATTTTTGATATGCACAGCTAATACATGTTCATATTTTCGCATATCTACCTTTTCAAGACAGGCCCATTATTTATCAGCCTTGGAACAACATAAATGCCACCCAGCTTAAGTAATCAGCTATCTATTCCTATATAGGTATAAAACATTACTACCCCCTTGTATAGGGATTAAAATACAGGAATGGTAAAGTTCAGATTCACCTTATCTAAGTAGTTAAGTGAATGGTGTAAGTTTGGGATCTTTCACTTCTCAGGATTCCTTTAGAGTTATGGGAAAACAGATATAAGGGAGCATTATTTCTTGGGGGGCAACAGAAACATCAGGAGCTAATGCACACGTATGTGCTATGCAATGCATGTGAATTTTGACATAAAAAGGATGTGCCACATAGACCTCAAGCTGGCAGGTAAATCAGCCACAGATCAGACAGACTGTGTGTGATACCACGGCCTGAAGAAACAGATTCAGTGTCTTGCTCTAATTTTTAATCAGATCAAAGAAGGGCCCCACAGCATGTTGTTGCTCCAAGACTCATGGAGTTTCTCTATGGCATGAAGTCAAACATTTATTAATTTCACCTATGATAGAAAATTCCCATTGCTTGATAAAGTATTCCAGTGGCTACCAAAGTGGGTTGTATTTGAAATGGCAAACTACAGGTAGAGACCACGTAGTCCCAAAGTAATTTTCTGATTCATCCACTGTCTCTCCTTTGGTCTTGAAAAAGGCATCAGAGACTATAACACAAAAGTACTTGTTAATGTTTACGCTGCTCAAAGCCTCAATGACATTGCTCATTTTCTCACCCACACTAGCAGTACATATTAGTTTCATGAACAAGAGAAGTGCCACAAAATAAATTAAAAACAACTGGAAGATGATTAACTGCTTTGTGACTCCCGCCCAGAAGCTTGAAACTTGAGTAGAATTCATTTTGTTTTCTTTAATGAATACTTCTGCTTTGCTCATGCAGCTAATACAACACATTTCCTCCTGGTCTGACTACTAAAAAGGCAAAGCAGCTAGTACAAGCATCAAAGAGAGGCATTATTGCCTTCTATGGCACCAGCTTATTTTCCAAAGCTATAGGTAAAAGATGACCAGTGAACTTTCTGATCCCTTGGTAGGATGGGCATACAAAGCTTGACATAATGCAATCACTACCCAAAAGGCACTATTTACATGCAAGTGAGGTTTGGAGAGCTGGGACTTAGTCTGTCTCACAACAGCAGGAGAGAAGCACTACAGATCCAGACCACCCTTCATGGGGGCACAGTGCTGCCCCAGCCTCAGTGCTGAAAACATCATCTCAGAACACTTTTTCTTCACCTTCTAGCCCTTTGTAACCATAACTACACAGGCACATATATTATAAATCCACTCTACTTAAAGTTAGTTCATGCTACTTCAAATAATAATGAAGGTGTTCAATCAGTTTCACCTTTGTTTCTGGTACAGCACAGATTTTAGTGAGACATACGATCTCTCAACAACTCCAAATAACACCAAGTTATATAAAAAAAATAATAAATAGTTGTGAACTATTCTACTATTCATTTTACTTGTCCACTTCCTTACAGGTCAAGGCAAATATTAGCGATATCAACTGATCCTGTATTATTCCTGCTGGACAAAAGTAGAAACACTTATTTGAACATCTATGCTTGCACAAAACCCTCAAAAATACAAAACTGGACTCAGATTTAAAATCTCAGCTATTGTCTTGGAAATGTTTTCCTAGGCTAGCACAACAGAAAAATTCAGTGGTCAACAGATCAGACCTTGAATTCCTTTCCTTTTAAAACAATTTAATGCTATCAAGCAAACGAAAGTAGCTTTAACCACAGGATAAACTTCCTAGGAGATTTAATTGGATTAAATCAATTTCTGCATCACCAAAGCCTCAAGACTTGTATCTGCCATTTCTAACAGTGAGGGACTGCAAACGAAGAAAACATCACTTTAACTTCAGGGATAAATAAAACTACAGGCTCCAACACCTCACTGCAAACACCACATGTGCAAAAGCACAGACCTCTGTGTCTGGCCTCTCAGCAAACTCTCAGGCTGAGGGTCCTAAAGCACAAATATCCATGTGCTCCCGATACCACCCTGAGTGAACTACAATTGTGTTCACCATTTTCATGCATCTGACCCAAATCTACTGAAATCCCTTCTGCAGATTAGGTCAGGCTCCCAGTTCCTCTAGCTCATCGATGCTACCTCTGCCACACTTGCTGCAGGAGGATGCCCCAGAAACTCAAACTGGAGAGGAACAGGTTATGAATCTGCAGGTAAAAAAGTCGCAGCCATAACCCTGTGGTGTAGTATTTCAAAACGATTCTGTTGTACCTTGCACACTCGTGCTGCTAGACACTGCTGACCCGGGTAACGAGCAGAGCTGTGCCCAGCTGATGGCTGACCTGAGCAAAAGGCATTTCAGTTGAAATTTAACCTGTGTACACAAGACGTGTCGCACTGTTCGAAAACCAGTGATGTTGCAAGTGTGGGAAAGCCCCATGCCATTGGTTTGTGTGAAAGTCAGTCTGCAGTCCGCAGCCGAGAAACAACAACATTATCTAGCCAACGGCAAAAGGCAGTCATCTATTGCTCAAGTGCTCTCACGGCTGCAGAGCCAAGGACTGGAGTTACACAATCAAGATAACTTTTCTACTCCACCCTTCTGGGCAAATGCCTTCAAGTTTTCATCTGGAATTGAAAAAAAATAATAATTAAAAAATCAATATTTTCTTAGCTACACCCTTGAAGTTTCACTCTGCATTGAACAAGAGAAACTAAACAAGGAAATGTCGATTGCCATTTTCATTGGCATGAGACTGAAGGCTTCAGTCATGCTGCAGGGCACATCCAGCAAAATCAGGAAATCGAAGGCAAATTAAAATAACTATCATTTACAACTTCATCAGCTGCACACAGAGAGGCCTATAGGAATGCCCGCCTGTTTTCCTACCAATAAAGCGCTGTCTTCTCTGCAGTATATTTTCCAGCATATTAACCTCGTCTGGTTTTAAAAGTTCCAAGTATGGTAACTTTTGCCAGCTCCAAGGAAAATTTACCACATCCTTTCACTGGTACTTGGATCTTCAGCCAGCTACAGTCACATGTACAGAACTGAGCCAAAAATTTTTATGCTACTTATGCTTCATCCAGTACAAATTATTTCTAGACCTAATGCCATAAAGCCATTTAAAAACTCCAAGTTTGAAGAGAATATTCAAGGAAAATTTTTTCCATATACAAACATCTTTCTAAGGATATCTAAGTCAGTCTTTATTGACTTCAAATAAAAATGGAAATCAGGAGATAATTAAGGTAGCTCTATGTCTTTATCTCAGAGATTATGAAATCTGCAGACAGACTGACCATTCTCATTGCTTGAGACTATACAGAAAACATAGAGCAAAGCCAGGAACAGAGCCAAACCTGCACTGTACCCTAATCAACCGATTACACTGTGGATTTTCAAGCTCAAAGGTGACAACAAGGTTTCAAAGCTCCATGACCATCCTTTCTTCAGGAGATATCAAGTATGAAGTCAGAACTTTACCTTCTTTAAGAAAGGAACACCATATGGAAAAATCTGAGAACACCATTCTATTAAACTGTATCTGCAGGAAGTGGTAAATAGCTTGAAGACATTTCCGAGGAAGATCAAATGAATCACCGTCAATTTAAGCAACAAAGTAATGCTATAAAGGCATTACACTGGTATTGGTTTCAAGCTTGGAAATACTTCCCAGAACAAGAAGGTTTTCTTGGTGACTTTTTTTTTTATTGTCCTTAGTGGAAACTTCTTGCAGAAAAGAGAGAGAAGGCATAAAAGTACATATGGAATTGAAATGTTTGCCCTTCTCTTTGCTGTCAGCAGTTTAGAAAAACATAAGAATAAAAAAGGCAGCTTTTTCTTTTAGAAGTCCCATCTGTAAAAGGCTTTTGAGTCAACACAACTGTACAGCTGTGCAGCATGAACTGGGTTTTACTCTATAAAAATTACTGTGAATCACCTTTGAAGTCAATTGAGCCAAAATTCTGCTTTTTGTGCATACTTAAAACAGCATTATGCTTTCAGAAACTGAAGTCTTGCTTCTTTTTTTAAAGATTTGCTTACTTCCCCCCTTTTAAAAGGGTTGATGATCCTCCTTCCCACCCAGTAACCAGGGATGTGGTGGAAGTCAGAACATGTCTTCCAGCACAGAACTCGATTTCAAAGTTTTCAGCCTTTACCACAAGTCTTTTAGTTGTGGTAAAGCCACAAGTGTTTTACCAGATCTAGCAATAGTGAAAACAACTCAATGGATATAAATATCATCACACATTTGCAGACACTGGGCAGAACCCACAAATCTTTCTTTCTGGACAGCAGCCAGTGGGAGATTCAGAGCCTGTAAAGCTTTGCAAAAGGAAACAATTCAGCCTCCTATAACAAATGCGCTGTCCCTAAAGAATGGTGTCATGGAAATCAGAGCACATAGGAACAGAATTTTTAAAAACTTACATGCTGCACTGCTAACCAGCTTTCCAAACAACCCCATAAAGGTAATTTTATATTGGGCAGTTATATTAAATGCATAGAATTATAATAAATCCTCTCTTCAAATCTTTAAGTAAAGTAGGTGTGCTTCCCAGAACTTAAATACTACTTCTTGGGAAAAGTGGCTAATTCTTCCCCTCTGGAACCTAGCTGTATCTTGAAACTACTGTTTCTACCAGAAAACCGAATAGCTCAGTAATATGAGGAGGCTCCATAGCTTCTAATACTTGGTGATTCTTGCCTAATATACTCAGTTTCCAAACCCATGGGGTCAGGTGGCCCTTCTAAATACTACCAGGCTGTAAATCCTACACAGAGTCACATATCCAACATCACACCAGTCACAAAACAATTTTACAACTCAAAATTAAATGTCAATTCATGCAAGAGAACACAATCAGGCTTTATTGTTTTCTCAAAGCTGTGCATGTCCTCCTGAACCCATCTACAAGAAAACTTAGTTTTAAGTAATATAGGATATGCTCATGCATATCTGATTTCCACCCTGATACATGCTGGAAAGTTTATCAGTTATCAGTTTAAGAGTTTTCTGACCAAACCAACACTTGTTTAATTCCCATCCAGGAAAAGAAGGGGGGGGGGGGGGGAAGGAATTGATGCTGTTATTTTCGTTGTTAGATGAGAAAGACTAGTATTAAATATTTCTAACACAGTTCCTATTCATGTTGCACCCATACATACCAGTTAAAATTTAACTCATCTATTGCAAACGTTCACTCTGGCACATACATTCACTAAACAAACTGAAGGAGCATTACAGACAAAAAAAGAACAAGCCAAAGTGCCATCCACCCCCTCTAGTTCCATACAGAGCAGTTAGTACAGGACAAGCAAAGACATCAAATCCATTTACTGGCTAGCCATGCTCATTCATTGCTAACATTTGAAGCAGAAGTCTATGACCTGTACAATTCTTCTTTTAAAACACCAGAAGATCCAATTCTACCATCCTGAGGTGTATTTTGTATGCTGAGTAGTTCCATTACATACAAGTTTATGGAGAGTACCCACAATTAGTTTTTACACGTAATAAGACAACATGGAAAGAGCCAAATCAGACTCCAAGTAAGCTAAAAATTAACAGGTGAGGAAGAAATAATTCATCTCCTGTGAAGTATTTAATTGTGCAGGTTTGCAGCAGGCTCAGACCAGTTATCTGGATGAAACTGGACTTCGCCATTTCCTAGTTCAACTTCCATTTTACGCAACAACTTCAAATAACTTCAATAATACATGAATAGCCTATAAATATTGTTGTAACATTCCCTTCCGTAACACAAACACCTGCTTTCTGTCCTGTTCACATTTCCATTCACGCACTGTATATACAAAGACGGTGTTGTGTCACTGAGTGAATGAGACCACTGAAACCAAACCAAACAGTAACCCCCAAAATTCCATAGAGGTTTCTGTTCCCGGTGTAAAGGCAAGGAGTCCTTTCTAGCTAACTCTACACATACATCTTAGTACTGAACTGCAAAATAACAGTTACTCACAAATGATTACCTCCCCCGGTACGAAAACTCTACCACCTTAAGGCAAGCATGGCTGAACAGATGGACTGCATTAAAGAGATCTGCTATTTGAGAAGCAAGACACAGATTTTCACCGAGCAGCCTACTGCAGCCTCTCTCCTTTCAGTGCTCTCTTATTTAACACTCTAAATACACAGTACAATGTTCTTAAGTATTAATCACAATTTTACCTTCAAAAAAGCAGAAGATAAAGCCAGATCTTTTATTTTCACACATAAAGCTCTTATCCTTACTATCTCCTACACTAAATGCTGGGTTTGATTTGCTTATAGAAGAGTTAATGGCAACTTCTTATAATCCACATCACTACGCTTTCATGCAGATTCCCTTTCCATAAATACCCACTCGACACTGCAAATATATTTTGCCACTGGACTGTGTGAAAGGACGTTAGGAGCTCCTGCCCAAGTGCTATCCACAGCCAGCTGGCTGGCTGGCACTGTGGTCCCTCAGGCCCTGCTGAGCAGAAAAGTTCACTTACACAGTGATAACTTCCACCCTGATGTGTTGCCATAGTGAGGGAGAGGACAGTCCCATTACAAGGAATTGTAAGCTCAGGAAAGTTATCTAAAGAAAGCAAAGCTGTTCAAGTAACTTCTTCCCTTTCAGAGACAATGAAACTTCGGTCAGAGTATCACAAACTTCTAGAAGAAAACAAAAAGCTGTAAGCTACTAAGAAGGTACCAGTGAATTCCTTAAGCTCTTCTTCTTTGCTGCCAAACCAGAAAACAAAACTAGTAAACCCCCAAATATACACACTTTGCAAAGTCAAAACAGCCTCACTAGAATTACTGTAATTCACAAGTACCAGCTCTCCTTTCTGCTTCTAAAGGAAAGCAAGTTCTTATTCATAGCCTAATGGGTGACAGTGAGGGAAGGCGTTAACAGCTTTCTCACCAGCAAGTAAGTTTTGTAATTGTGCAATTTATGGTTTTGATCATAAATGCAAGAATACAACTATCAGGAAAGAATTTCTTTGCTTCCAGCATCTCTTTTCCCTCTGAAGTATTTATCTGACTACTGCCAGAAACTGCTGGTTTTGTCAGACTGACTACACAATGGCTTACATTAATTTGAGTTCACAGAATTTGGGTAAGTATGAAAAGCACTGCTCTCAGACATTTCTTGAAGGATCACTTTAATAACTTCCTTTAATTCAAATACATTGTTTGGGTGGTTTCACATAAATGCAGCCTAACATTCTCAACGTAACATTGCACAGAATACTTCAACGCCTTGGTTTTTCTTTTTGTCTGCATCTACCACTCTAAAAAAAGCTTTAGGATTAAAACCACAGTCAAGCCCTGCCTACGTGCCACAGGAGAAAAGCAGCATGGCCACCTGATCAAGATTAGAAAGATTACACACATGAAAGTAGTTAGAGTGGTTAATCTGCTACTGCACCTACAGTAACTGGGTGTAGCTGTGCCTTTTCTAACAATGTCAAGGTTGTACTCATTTAGCCATCCACGACACATGAAAAGACAAACAATTTCTGGGACTGAACCCTACCTCAGTCTATTTAGAGCACGTGGGCTCTCAACAATGATTCAGAGCAGAAGGCTGAGGTCACTCCTCGGCCAGACATGCCAACTTAGGACCAAGATATTTTAACTCCCTATGCGTTAGTTTGGTTTTGTTTTGAAGTAGTGCCTCTGGCAAGCAGAAAGTGGCAACTGATTTACTGTAGCAGAGAATAATTTGATTTCTAACCTTAACAGACCTTGCTCTACCAGAGACAGTCAGAACAAATGCACAGCACAGCTGATACAGCTGGGCCTGGAACAGTTCAGCTTCTAGTGGCTTAAGATATTTTTAATTAGTATTTCAATTAAAGGACATCATTTGCAATTTACTTATTCACAGATATCTCTAAAAATTAACCTGGATTAAAGCAATTTTGGTTTCTACATTTACTCACACAGAAGCATGCAAGATAGCAACTGCAAAGGAAGCTTCTACATTCACCATCCCACCATGTGCTTATTTAACTTAAGATACAGAAGGAGCTGATATGGGAGTGGAAAGCAATGGAAAAGACAATACAATTTGCAATTAATATTAAATCAACATTTCCATTTTATGCATCCTACCCACATCAACCATGTATTGCATATTCAAATATATAAATGAAGTGTTAAGTGTAGGTATTTGATGACATACACTGACTCAGGAATCAGATGCACACAAAATATTAATAGTTATTGCATGGAAAATACTAGAAAACAGCAATACTGACAGGTTATAAGCAGTTCATGAAATTCTGATGCACAACTTTATCCCATTCCTATACTATTAATTTCTACTAAAATCTATAGTTAGAGAAATGAACAGCTCTATTAAACAGAAAATTGAAGCTTTACCCAGTATTGCATTTCTCCTATACTGTCTATTTTTACCTGGTACTGCACTGCTGAACAGCTGCATTTTGCATGTCAGCAATCCTGAGAAAAAAAAGTAAATGCTCTCAAAGCATGCTTTGGTTTCTTCATGATGTAACTGCCTACACACAAACCATTAATAACTTCCAGAGTAATATGTTGAGTCAATCTTTATTTTAGATAAACATCAATCCATAGAAACAGTCATGAAGTAAGGCTGAAGCTGACGCTTGTATTTACAGTCACGAACACCACAGCACAGACTGGGGCAGAAATTAAAAATGCTAGAAACACATGAAAGTCTGAGCAAATGCAGCAGCATTGTATACCAAGACATGGATTTCAGACAATTAACACCAATTCACAATGGAAATGTTACATTTATTGAGTACAGAATTTGGACACAGAGTAATTACAGCACTTAAGGAAACATGATTTTTTACTAAAAAAAAAAAAAAAAAAAAAAAAGGCAACAAACCCAAACCAACAATTAGGTAATTACTTTTCTGATGCATAAGAAGAGTTTTAAGTGAAAATCTGTTTTTCCACCCTAACAGCTGAAATACTTGAATTTCAATTGAAACCAAGATGCTTTGCTACACATTGGCTGTCTTTTCATTTCTGATCTACAAAGTTCAATGCTCACTTTTTGTGTGTCCAGTACCCACAGTTTGAAGTCAAGTGAATGTCCATATTGAATGGGGTTGTAAAATATTAGAGCCTGAGCTGTGCATTACAGATTAAGAGGTGGTTTGTTGGATGCTTTGTGGTTACTCTGTGTCCACATCATCCTGCTTAAACATTCTTAAGCAGAGAGCTTATGTTAAGATTCCCAACTCTTAAGTAAAACTGGGTGTACGGCATTTTGGCTGCCAGAAAATCTTGCTTTGCATATTACCTGCAGAAATGGCACAATACAGTCAAATACACCATTTTTTCACATGCTTTCAACAGTTGAAAGTTTTAACATGAGCTCCCAGCAATTTAGGACCTTTACTGAACACCCCCACTGGCTCAGGCAGTGCTTCCACAGATGCTCCTTCGCACAGCACTGACAACCTGAGCAGCTCACATAGGTACTACTTCTGCAGCACCACATGTCAAGCTTGGGAATAAGCCAAAATTTAAACAAACCCCACCTTTTTACCTTTTCAAACAGGCTTTTTGAGTGTTGGTGTTTCTTGACTCAGTTCACAGGTGGCCTCCAAAAGAGTTGTACCAATGTACACATGCATGTATTGTACTGAGATACGCTGAAGTCAGATCACCTGCTTCCATCTCAAATCAACACCAAGAATGTGAGTCTCCGATTTGATTCAGGATTCATTTCAGGAATTTCAGAAGCAAAATAACCCATTTGCTGGGGAAGATAACATAAACAGTACGAAATAATACTAAGACAAGTACAGAGGCAAAAAAAAAGATAGCTAGGTGGACTAAAATCACATTGATATTATCTTTTCTGCAGTAGAATAATTTAGGTAGATCTATTAATCTTGAAAGATACTGCTACAAATCATCCAGATCCTTTGGCAGTGTCTGAAAAATGTCAGCAATAATGAAATTAAAATAGTATTACGCAAGACATCAATGAGATACCATCTAGAGTAATATGCATTTCAAAACAGGATAGGAGTGTTTGACTTAAGTTTCAGTAAGTCCACTAAGCTCACACAGGAAAATGAAATCTCAGAATAACATCTTTGATAGCAGCATCAACAAGCACACCAAGAATCAATTTCAATTTTCAGGGCACCTTAAATGCTGGACATCTTCTTCCCATCATCCCTACTCAAGTGCTTTCACTTGCTCTTATGAACTCCCCTGCTCCCTGAGCCAGGCCCTCAGCCATTTCAGCCTGCTAACTCGACGGAAATTTAACCACTTGTTTTGTTGCATGGACCTTCTTCTCTGTTAGTGCATATAATGGCTCGGCAGAAGATAAACACTGAAGCTGGTGTAAAGGGAGAAGATTAGCAAACTATCCAGGGATGTTAGGATTTTTTTATTTGCTGGGTATAGTGAACACAGAAACAAAAGCAAGGTATGTCACAGGAGCAAAGTGCTGGGTGAAAAGCTAGTACACCAGCTCACTTTGCTCCTTGAAACTGCAGCCTATGTACACCTGACTTCTGTTGAAACCTGCTGTATGAGAAATTATTGCTGAACATGCAGCAGTAGATAAGAACTTGACTGTATAGGAAAGTCAATCTGCAGTGCTTCAACAAAGATCCAAGCCTGGCTTCTGATACTGTCCCCAAGGCAAAGTAAGCAAAAAAGAAAAAGAGTATTTCTGTGTACACAAGAGCCAGCCATGAGACATTCCACTTAAAAATAAATATTTTTTGCTTTAAATCACAAAGATCAAGCCTCACTCCCAGACCCATAAGTACCCCTCAACAGCTCCTATTTAGTACCTGCTAAGCAGGCATCAATGATTTGCAAAGCACTGGGTGCACACAGGGAAGACATACAAAGCAAGAGGCCAGAGTTAAAAAGTCACCTTGGAAAAGACACTCTTTTCAATAAGGACCAAAATAACTGGGAGCATTCACACATTCAAGATGATGGCTTTCACCATTTTGTGTCGGGGAGCAAAACAGTTAAACAGATAGGCTGTCATTCTTGAGTGATTTGCCCTGACATGTTGGTATTGGTAAGGGCAGATTCCAGTTACCTTTTTGCAGGCTCAAGCACACCTGACACAAAAAGCAGATCAATTCAGGCAGCCCTCCTCACCCTGCTGAGGGCAAGAACGTTATCGGGCTGCAAAACACAATTAGGGGCTTCTCAAGCAGGCTCTTAGTAAGAAATACTACACAAAACCTGTTTACTATGTTTCCACTCCATTACTGTTGCCACTTAGCTCCGCTCTCCCCTACACATGTTTATACACGTTAACTGCCGACGAAATAAAGAAAGAAAACCTTCCCCAGCACCTGAGCCTCACAGTTTAATTCTTCACTTGCTCAGATTCATAAAACCTAATAAAATACAAAAAACAATTTCCTTAGAAGTGAGCAAACAAAGGCTAATAAATGCATGACAAAGAGGCAGCAAACCAGGCTATGGGAGTTAGTCATCGCCAAGGTTAAGTATCTAATTTCTGTTTCACAATACAGGTCTGGCTACCTGTGAACACACCCAGCTGAGCTCGAAGGACCAGACACTGCTGAAAGGAAATGACACAGTGAGAAAAGAATTCAGGAGGCATCCATGAGGTCTCAAACCTCCCAAACCCTTCTTAGCCTGAGGCCAGCCCTACAGAAGGGCAGGTATGAACGTACGTGTCGTTTTGCTCACCCTCTCTCAATCTCATCCATCTTTTTGAGAGCATCTAACTACAAACAGGAAGGTTTCAGGCCCAAATCTAACCCACTCTGCAAAGCATCTGGAATTTCCTAGAAGAGGCTGAGAGAGAAGCAGCAGGGCTGGAGGGATAAAAAAGCTCTTGGATTCTGAAATCACAACCGGGGGGGGGGGGGGGAAGCCCCTCAGGAGCTTTCACTGATGGCAGTGCAGGAGGTGACCATCTTTGACTTCCACTGGGTTTCTGTCAAAGGATTCAACTTCATTCCAAACCAGAAAAAATGCAATGGGTGTTTCAGAGCCTTCCTGGAGCTTGGAGAAGCAGATAGCTCACCCACATACAGGAAAGTCACTAATTATATAGTGAAATCTTAGAGCTGTCAAATTTGCAAGAAAGGCACAGGTCAGCAGAGCAGCGGGGGCCTGATGCATCTGGTCATCTAATAACACCTATGATCTTCAATGACACAGAATCCCTCTCTAGGTCAAATACCCCAAGGACCGTATTTGTGTTCTTATTTCCATATTACAGACTTAAGCTCGCTATCTTTCTAACATTTTTCCAATCACTGTCTGCAGCGCTGCTTCCCAAACCATGGTATGGAAATGAACAGCATTTGGCAACCAGTGCCAGGAACCACCATTAAGAGAAAATGCCAAATTTGTTTCTTTTGTATGGTCTACAAGAAAGTCTGAGAGTTCGCTGTGTTCTTGTGGTAGAAACCACTGCTTTTGGTATTGTTTAGTACTCATTAAAACAAACTATCACAGGAAATGATCAACTGCCAGCACACAAAGTCTGTGGTTAATCTCTGAACATTAACTGCAATGCTATCTTGAAAGCTGCTGACTACAATGCAAACTTCTTTCCTTTACATGCTTTATTGCAATTATATTGCCTATACTACTAACAACATTGCAGCTGGAGTTGCCAGTCCAGCTGGTGAATGATTACTCCTCAGATGAAAAACAAATATTCTCTAATTTACTGTTTCTCAACTGACCACGAATTATGCCTGCAATCTCAGGCACTGTCTGCTATAAAGCAGCAAAGCTCCAGCAGACAGCTCGAGTAAGCCTAAATGCAAGGGTGAAAGTACTGCACACTGTATGAACTCTACCTACTGAAAGGTACTGGAGAAAGAAGTCCACAGCTCAAATCAAAAGCCTGTATCTCTCACAGTGCCAAATTATCCAGTCAGGGAGTGGGATAGAGAGCACTGTAATGCTTAAGTTATATCCCAGTACTTTTCCCTTTATCTCCATAGAAGCAGCTTGTTTGACTGCAAGTTTGTTCAACTGTAAATGTTTTTATTTGGGTGTAGTTTCTAAATTGGCATAAGCTGACTAGATCACACCACAGCCGGTAGGCACAGCTCCATACTTATCCTGCCATTTGTATTACCTGGCCCTCCTTTGTGTCAGCTGTCAGGTAGCTGACCAGTGATGTGGATGACAAATAACACTACTACAAAGAGATATACAGCAAATGGCAGACTGAAAAATCCTCTCCAATAACAGGCTTCAATTCCAAAGATCTGTGAAATCTCTACAAGCGAAGACAGTGATACATTGCCTGTCTTCTGTTAAATCAACTTAATTTGGAAAAGTGCATCAAAATACTGCTCAAGTGGCTGTGATACCTCAAAAATAAGTTCTGAAGACTCTTGTGATTATTACAATTATAGCTTCTACCATTGTGTGCCTGTTAAAAAGCCCAGTGTAAAGACGTGGTAAATAAAAAGCATACAGCACTCACTGATAATAGATCTAGTCCACATTATTCTATTTACAGCTTAACATTTGGATGATGCAGTAAATATGGGGTTGGAACAGATGACCTCAAGCAATCTTTTCCAGCATAAACAATTCTGCACCAAGAGTTTGAAAATGAATGTTGTTTAATGCGAATTCCTCTGCTGGTATGTAGCAATGTTCCATTCAATCCCCAGCAGACAACCTAGGAAAGGGAATATAAACTTGAAATATGCTTGTTCTGGGTTTTAAAAAGAAGCAAGAACCATGAGAAATTAAAACCTGCTGCCTTGCATCATCTAAATTCCAACTTCCAAACAGAACACTAAAGACAGCATGGACAGCTCAGGAACTCAAACAAAAACAGATGCATACCAAAATTTGACATGTAAAGCAGTGACAACTTTCGGCTTTCTTGACTGACTGATGTTCTTCATGACCCTCATTGCCACAGCAACAGGATAACCCATGCCATAGACCACCTAATCTGTGATCTTGCTCCTAGCGATGACCAGCACCTGAACCTTCACAGGAAGGACAGAAAGTTTGCAGCAACCTATGATCTCTTTCACAGTGTTGTATGAACAGACATTGAGTTTGGCAGTCTTAGGTTCAGTACTTTGCAACATGCTGGGTGATGAGAGTTCTGAAAAAGTTACCTTCATTCATTTTTAGGACCCACAGCAGTCAAATGAAGAAATAGGCCACCCCTTCCTTACCCAAAGAACACAACACAATATTCTCATTTAAACCATTCTGCTACAGGCACTCAGTGTAAATCAGGCATTTTGAGCAGCAGTCGCCTCCATTAATTCATTATTTACAAGATCTCACACAGTTTCAGTAATAACCTTTCAGAAGATACTGGTACATATCTTAAGCATTGGTCTTTTCTCCACTTGAGACAATACTTCCCTTCAATCACTGTGATACAGATTTAGTGCTATTTCTGTATGTGTTCCTAAATCTGCCAAACACTCTTTAGACAAAACCTCACCAGATATTTAATCCAGATACAAGAACACTCGTTAGTTCATTTTAGACTAAAAAAATATTATTTTGAGAACTTATGGTGTTGGAAGTCTAAAGCAATCTCATATCAATTATCCAGCTTTATGAAGCACTGAGGCAGTGTTTCTGCCTGTAGTCATGCTCACAACTGCCATTATAATAGCCTGACTGCCAGTAAGCAAGTCATGAATAGCCCCTGCAATAGGGAAGAACGACACACCTGCTCATTTACTACTGTGCACAGAAGTTAATTCAAGTGACAAAACAAGTATGCATCTCAGTCTAACCAGGCCTGTCGCATAATGCTGTGAAAGCAAACTGTCATGCAACAACATGAGCCTTTTATTAAGCTGCCAGAGGTGCATAAACCAGGCTTGCAGACAGGGCACTTTGACCTCTGTCTGACCTAACATAAATTTAAGACAAACATTCCAGTGATAAACATCAAAGACTTTACCGGAGTATGAGGAAGACACCTGCATGAGTCAGGAAAACTCAGATGGAACAGAACAAAGTATTACCTTCACTTGCACTGTGCTTTACAGCAGACCCCTAAAATCACACACACACACACACACACTCGCTTCTCAGGGATGCTGGGGCAGAACGTGGCAGCACAGCCAGCCACAGCTTCGGCTTCCTACATGCTTTGGATTACAGTAGATCTACTTGATTGCTGTTGACTTCTATTTAGTAGTGTACACTGTGTTATTAGAAGAGAACATAGAATGCTTGATTTGAAAAGCAAGTAAGATGTTTTGGATTTTATACTCTGGGAAGCAGCAGAAATTTATTTTGTTGTGCTTTTTAACATACACATTGAATGATGTGGACCACTACTACAGCTATAGTTTCTCTGAGCTTTTCACTTTTATTTTAGAATTATATATATAAAAACCTCATGAACTGCACTATCCCCAAAATAGTGCAGCTACCTAATAAAAATTAGAAATAACCTTCAGAGCCTCACTTAAAACAGATATATCATCTATAGCAGTGCTTGATTAACTTTTAAAAAAACCCAACCACTTGGCTAGAAAAAAAAAGCCAAATATTTGTATATACGCCTATGTTTCATTCTATGTGAAGATTTTCCACAACTAAGTTGAGAGGCTATGTAAGAACATTTAGAGGGTGACATGCAAATCCTTACCTCAGTTACAGATAGCACTTCACTTCCTAAAAGATATATTAATAGTGACCATTTCAGCAGAAGTTGCTAACTGGTCAGGAATTTAGAACTATCATCAGTGGAAATGAAGAGACAGTGCTGTTTCTTTTCTGTACATATCACTGCCATCCCCATGGTTATGAAACCAGCTTTGGCTTCTCACTTGAGGCAAACTTGAAAGTGCCTTTTAGCTCTGAAAGGTACTCTGAAAACCACTGCTCTTCCTCACAGTGCCAGTATGCCAATGTAGAACTTCCTGTTGTAAGACAGTAATTACCTCCACAATATTCACTATAAAATTTTTGTGACCAGAAACAACTTAAGCCTGACCAGACTTTTTCATAAATTCCTACAGATTATATACCTGATATACAAAGGCTATTTCCTACAAGGTAAGAGGAGTACGTACACTCAGCCTTGGCAAAAGGTGATGACTGCAATAGCAACCTCACAACTTTTTACCCATAGCTGGTCTCTATAGCACTAGCTGGGGTAGAAGTGCCAAGGAGCAAGATGAAAATTTTCACCTGCATTTTAAGATCTGTCAGCTCATGTACACACACACACACACACACACACACGCGCACTCTGTAAATGCTGGTGGTACTTTTCAAGTAATTGTTTTACTCGAGAAATTCACTGGAAAGAAAGCTGCCACCCAAACTGCTGGAGGAAGTTGAGAAGCACCCTAACTCAGCAAATAAGTTTACCTTATAGAAATTGCTTAACATACCATGTAATTCATTCAGGTATTGCAGTATTAATCTAACACTTAATCACAGTGTTTATGAAGTTGATCTACCAGTTTTGTTTACTTCATTTGATTTACCTAAGACAAATACATTCGGTGTCTGAGATACTGTATCTGGCACTGGGCAAGGAAATCTAAAGCAGTGTTGCATTTTATTTATTTTTTTTACTGGAAATATGGAACCAGACATAATTCTGACAAAAAGAACATGTGACCTCTGGTAGGTGTTTACCAGTAATAACATTACACTGGCTGGAAGGTACTTAACAGATTTGTAACTACCATATCAGAAACCTGTTCTTAAAAATACTACTGCAAAACCTGTCTCTAGCCACTACTGTCACCTTCATATTGTGCTCAGGAGGCAATCCAGATTGGGAAACACATATCCAAAGCTGCACTCAGACTAAAATGATAGGACCATAAGCTCACTGACTCTCAGGATGTTTGAAGTCTGAATCTTACTCAGAATCTTAAGACTTAATCTTATCTCTCATTTTATACTAACAGATGATGCATGGTCCAATTTTCTTCTGTGCTGAAAGCATACACTGTGTGACAAGAGCATTCAGATCACTCACTACTAAAGTCAGTATCACCACTGCATGAGCTCAGTTGTGTCCTCCGATTAGGCATCATTTGTTCATTATCCCTCTACTGTTTCTGAAGTTACTCATAGTTTTAACAGGTATTCCACTGATCTTTAAGGGAAATGCTATAGGGATGAACACCATCACCCCTTTCCTTTCCTCCCTCCTCTGTAGATCATGCATGTGGACTATACTAGAGGTTCCTTGTATCCTGCCCTAAATCTAGGCTTCTGCACATTACGTTTACTATTATCTATTATTTTTATCACCACAATAACGAGAACTCCTGTTTATGGTCCAGAATACCACTGTGTTAAGTGCTACACAAATATCTGACAAAGCCAGAGTTACCCCAAAAGTGCTTCAATTCTTAAGCAGAAGACAGGAGACCACAAAGAAAGTAGCAGAAACATGGCCAAAACACACCTATCTACAGTTGGACTGTACTACGCAATTAACAGGTGTCATGGCAAAGGAGCTCTTTAGGCAGGAGGTTTTTTCTTGGCAGTCTTTATGATTCACTGCGCAGAAAACATAAATGCAAGATGCAGAAGTGTTCAAAATGATGAGGATTCGTAAAAATCTCTCCAGCAAAAGTACAACTACGCCCAAACAACAAGACCAATGGTTTTGTCCATAGCAGCTAAAGACGGATGGATGACTGAAGATGGAAAAGATAGGGAGCCTTTTGAACTTTTTAAGCCAGAGTTTAGCCTGCAAAATATCAGCAAGAATAGCTGAGACTTCACTCTGGACAAAGAAGATAAGTCTTAAGAAAAGTGGAAGATCTTGACACTGTCTGCATAGAAACAGACACTGAAGAAAGATTATCTAGAGAAGAGAAAGATTCAAGGATCAAGCTATTAGGACTTCTCACAAAGTGCTAGAGAGAGTAAGGAGGAAAATACTCCAAGTGACATGCTAAAAAATCCCAAAGAATGAAGAGGTAAAGGGACACCTACAAGAGACTGGAAATACAGAAGCCCAGATAGGACAATATAAAAAGACAGAATAGGGATAAAAGAATAAAGAATAAAACAAGAATAAAAGACAGGCTAGGGACAATGTAGGACCCCTCTGGAAGCTATCCAGAGAACTGGCTACCCTGCATTTGGAGAAGGTTGAGGTTCTTAATGACTTCTTTGCCTCAGTCTTCACTGGAAAACGCTCTGACCACACCACCCAAGTCTTGGAAGGCAGACGCAGGGACTGTGAGAATGAAGACTTTAGGCCCACTGTGGGAAAGGATCTGGTTCGAGACCATCTTAGGAACCTGAACGTACGCAAGTCCATGGGAGCTGATGAACTCCATCTGCGAGTCCTGAAGGAGCTGGCAAATGAAGTTGCTAAGCTACTGTCCATCACAGTTGAAAAATCATGGCAGTCACGTGAAGTTCCCAACAACTGGAAAAAGGGAAACATAACCCCCATTTTCAAGAAGGGGAAAATGGATGACCCGGGGAACTACAGACCAATCAGCCTCACCATTGTGCCTGGTGAAATCTGGGCGCAAATTCTCCTGGAAGGCATGCTAAGGCACGTGAAAAACAACAAGGTGGTTGGTGATAGCCAGCACGGCTTCACTGAGGGGAAATCCTGCCTGACCAATCTGGTGGCCTTCTAGGATGGGGCTACAGAACTGATGGACAGGGGTAGAGCAGTTGATGTCATCTACCTGGACTTGTGCAAAGCATTCGACACTGTCCCACACAACATCCTTGTCTCTAAGTTGGAGAGACATCAACTTGATAGGCGGACCACTCGGTGGATAAAGAACTGGCTGGATGGCTGCACACAAAGAGTTGTGCTCAATGGCTCAATGTCCAGCTGGAGACCAGGAACGAGTGGTGTCCCTCAGGGATCGCTGTTCCAACCCGTCTTGTTCAACATCTCTGTTGGTGACATGGACAGTGGGATTGAGTGCACCCTCAGTAAGTTTGCTGATGACACCAAGCTGTGTGGTTCAATTGATACGCTGGAGGGAAGGAATGCCATGCAGAGGGACCTTGACATGCTTGTGAGGTGGGCTGATGCCAACCTGATGAAGTTGAACCATGCCAAGTGCAAGGTCCCACACCTGGGTCGGAGCAATCTCAGGCACAGCTCCAGGTTGCGCAGAGAAGAGATTCAGAGCAGCCCTGCAGAGAAGGACTTGGGGGTGTTGCTCGATGAGAAAATGAACATGAGCCAGCTTCAGTGTGCGCTTGCAACCCAGAAAGCCAACTGTATCGTGGGCTGCATGAAAAGGAGCGTGACCAGCAGGTCGAGGCAGGTGATCCTGCCCCTCTACTCTACTCTCGTGAGACCCCACTTGGAGTACTGCATGCAGTTCTGATGTCCTCAACATAAAAAGGACATGGAACTGTTGGAACAAGTCCAGAGGAGGGCCATGAGGACAATCAGGGGACTGGAGCACCTCCCGTACGAAGACAGGATGAAAGTTGGGACTGTTCAGCCTGCAGAAAAAAAGGCTGCGTGGAGACCTCATAGCAGCCTTCCAATATCTGTAGGGGGCCTGTATGGATGCTATGGATGGACTCTTCATGAGGGACTGTAGTGATAGGACAAGGGGTAACGGGTTCAAACTTAAACAGGGGAAGTTTAGATTGGATATGAGGAAGAAATTCTTTCCTGTAAGGGTGGTGAGGCACTGAAATGGGTTGCCCAGGGAAGGTGTGAATGCTCCATTGCTGGCGGTGTTCAAGTCTGGGTTGGACAGAGCCTTGGGTGGCATGGTTTAGTGTGAGGTGTCCCTGCCCATGGCAGGGGGGTTAGAACTAGATGATCTTAAGGTCCTTTCCAACCCTAACTATTCTATGATTCTATTCTATTTCAAAGATTTCAGTTGAAAGCAAGTAACGTATCAGAAGATGGAGATGAAGTACTGAGATTCTGGGAACCACACTTACAGGTAAGAATATGGCAAAGTTGGAAGTGACCTGCACTGGAATAAGGAAAGAAAAACTTCAGGCAGCAATAGGAAAACTGCCAGTTACATATCCACTACCAGAAACTTGAGCTCAAATTCTGCAGAACTGTCCAGTTCTTCATGGATAAACTTCAGCCGAAAGAGACCAGGAAACCAGAAAAGACTGAAAACATGTCCCTCTGTTTCAGGCATCTGTCAAACCACCTTGAACTCTAAACTCCCTGTCTCTTTGATCTAACTTAATTAGGAAAGTCATTAGCTGAGACAAACCTGAAAACCAGTAGCAAATGTGCAACAATTTGATCATATTTTAATATATTTTAAAACACCAATCTTAGCAGTACATCTAAATTTATCTTAATTATCTTCAACAGAAGATATTTCCTGGGCTTCACTTGGATGCCAATACATTAACCAAACGGTACCTGTTTTCTGTTTCTGTAGTCACCTATAGCCTCAGATCTTGTACTGACTACAATTTAAAGGCATAATTTCATTTGAAGCTCCTATAATCCATATGATTTATCCTGATTATAGATAGCAGGAACTACAGAGAGTTGAGCAGAGGTACTTTGCCTTGGGTTATCAGCAAAAAATTAATGATGCTTTAGTACTGAACAGAGAAAACAAAGGAAACCCAGGAAAAATAGCACTATTCCTTGAGATACAGCTCAAGGAAAAATATTTATAATATAAGAAATATTTGTAATTACTAAATTGACATTTATTCATTTTACATTTTACTTGCATTTAGCAAGTAGCATAAGAAAAAACTGTGTGGCATGAAACTGTTTGCATAGTTACAAGCTGAAAAATGTCAGTGAGAACACCTTCATTTAGTCATGTTCCCTGTTGTCTTCAAAATCAGAATTCTTAAAATATTTAGACTGAAGAACGAACACACAATCATAAGAGAATAAACTGACTTCTCTTCTACTTCCCACTTCTCCTTAAGAGCTCTTCACGGAACTCTGTTCTTTTTTTGAAGGAGATGTGAGGCTGTCACTTTCTTACTGAGATTTGGGTGGGTTTTTTTGCACTGGGTGTTAATAAACTGTATTTTGACTTATTTTGACTACTAAATATAAATATTTTGACAACTAAATACCTGCATTTTATTCACAATTCACCAAAAGAAAATTCACATGACCTTATTTGCTGTACTTTCTGGCCCTATCATTTTCTAAAACAATGTTCATTTCAGATAATGTTTAGGAAGCCGAGAGCAATTATCCTACATAAAGGGGACGAAGAGGAATCTGGGATAATTGCTGTCAGTCCTAGTTCCAAATACATTGGCTGGCTGGGAAGTAACTGAAAACCTCAAATTAGAGATCTGTATATTTTACTTGCTATTCTGCCGTGATTTACACAGTCTATTAACTTCTTTCTTAAAAATGTGACTGGAGAAGATAAGGCCTGTACAACTTGTTAGTATCCAAGCAGCAGGACCACAGAGCAAAAAGCAATGCCCAGCAGAATTAAAACAGGAATTTTCTGTTTAGTGAGTATGTTAAACACTAACTGGGAAAAAAAAAAGGTCAAAGATTTCTGAAACGAGAGGTGAAATATAATGCTGGAACTCGAGAGAATAGAAATGTTATACATTTATTAGAAAATATTAACAAAGTATGGTCATGTATAAACACCTGTAAGGAATTGAAACATGGTGTCATTAAGGAAAGAAGTCATTCAGCTTAGAAATTATCCTGCCAGTTCTTCTCATTTAATCTTGAATCTTTGACACCTGACATTTTTCTTGATATTTAAAACCTGTTTGAATTGCAACACCAATAACACAAGGACTGTAATTTTCAGCATTTTTTCCCCTCAAACGCAGAAGTAGAAGATGGAAAGTCTGAAGACCTAAAAACCCACAAAAAGGTGACAATATAAAAAACCCTGAGACTAAAACAGAGGTTTTAATTTTTTTTAAGCAATTATTACTTTTTAATAACTCAGCTTCTGATTGCTTAAGGCTTGCAGTCATGTGATACTTGCAAGTATAGCAAGGACCTAAGAGAAGATTTACAGGGAAGAGCAAAAGAACAGCATTTGTCTTCCCAAGTAACCATCACATGTGATGAAGCCCTGCTTTCCTGGAGATGGCTGAACATCTGCCTGCCCATGGGAAGTGGCAAATGAATTCCTTGGTTTGCTTTGCTTGTGTGCAGCTTGTTTTACCTGTTAAAGGTAATTGTATCTGTCTTATATCAACCCACAAGTTTTCTCACTCTTACATTTCTGATTCTCTCCCCATTCCACTGAGGAGGGGGGGAGCAAGTGAGCGTACGTGTGGTGCTTAGTTGGAGGCTGGGGTTAAACTGACAAAACCCCACAGCAATTTATTATCTTTAAGGAGTACACATTATTGAGTGAGACACAAATAAGGGAAAACATAAACTGCTCAAACTTCAGGCTCACCCCAGTTTATTTTGCCTCTGGATACGCTGTCTGAAAAAACTCCCATTCTTTGTCAGCAGCAGTCCCTCAGCTCCTTACAGAAGGACAAGAGCAAATTTCACAAATTTGGTAGAAGGAGGAGGAAATGAGAAACACACATGCGAAATAGTCTCACAAGACTTCTGCCTTACTTTGGTTCTGCATAGCAAACAAAGGAAAGTCTTTAAAGTTGTATTTTAGAACCAGCTCAGCTCCATCTGAAGTTAGGGGGTGGGGATACCCATGCCCTTAACAGGGAAAACAGACATTTTGTCAGCAATTATGTTTCAGGAAGGTGACAAGGGAGTTATAGTGGAGTTGATGATCTGTCTTTACATCTCTTTACAGTAACCTTTAAAACGTCTGTGCTTTGCAGTAGAAGCACAGGCTGGGAAGATTGCACAGTCCTCCTTCCCTGCTCAGAAAAAGACAGGGAAACAGCACCCTGGCAGAACATAACCCCAGCACACCCACACAACATGCCCCTTCACCACTACAAATTTTACTGAATGAATTTCACTGAAGGAAACAATTTATTTCATTGAGGAAGCTTGAGGAAAACCAAGTCAGGAGAGCTGAGCCAATTTTCACTAGTACCACTGTAACTGCTGTTCACTTGCAGCCATTTTCAAACCCTTCATACTTAAGAGACATGCCTTTGTCACAACTCCTATGTCTCTACAGGAAGAGTTTCAGGGGCTTTAGTAAGTTTTATAGCCATTGGTAACTAATTTCAGCATTACGCAGATGAAGAGACAAGTCTTTCACAGGTATGTAAACAAGCAAAAACGGTAAGGATACAATACCCAGAAAGTCCCAAAAGCTGCCTGAAAAGTGTCTGAACAGAAAAACGAAAACCTTACAAGTAATGAAACTACAGTTCCTAACTACCAGAGTTAAGATAAAGAGAAACCCAAGTACTAACTGATAGTACCCAAGCCAGCTTTTTAAAGTCAAGCTGACCCTTAGGCTTTCTCCTGTACTCCCTTTTCCCCTTCCCCCTCAGCCATTTTTAAGACGACCAGAAGATATAAACTACTTTTCTCTCTCTCTCTTCCACACCATAACACAGACTTAACATTTGTCTCTGATCCAAAACTGAATGTAACAGTGCACCTCAGAACAGCACAGGAGGGAGAGGTCAGCATACTGCAGAATCTACAACAATAAAGAAAAAAACCAGCAATTCATTTTGATGTTTTAATTATGCAAAGAAACACTGCTAGTTGAAACACATGTGGTTTTGTGTTTACTTACAGAATTTCACCATCCTGCTTGTAGTCTACTTAATAGTATTACTCCTGTTTCCAATATTTATAACTTTAAAACCACCTGAACAGCTGGTATCTAAAACAAGTCAAATCTACCAAAAATGGCTTCCCCATCCTCCTTTCCCTGCCTGTAAACATATAATACTTTCTTAATTTCAAAAATTGTTGTGTTTTAAATTCCAACAGGGTAAGGAGGGGAAATGATGCCCTTATAAAGTATGAGAATACCCAGTACTGACAAAAAAGGCCCAGAAGTTAAGAGAATGGATGCCTTCATGTTCTGATTAGTCACAACTGAAACCAGACATTTTAATTAGTCACAACCAGAAACAACTTTTTTAATTCAAACAAGAAGAGGAGGCTCACAGCTCTGCTGTGGAATGTAAAATGTTTTCTTCCAAGATGGTGGGTAGACTCAAGTACCAGATCACTAAATCAGTAGTATTTTGACTTTGTCACAGAGCACTAATCAGCTTTCGTGATTTTGCTGGCTAAATGTTGGTAAACATACTGATAATGTAAATCAGCTTAAGGTATCAGTGGATGCATGATAACACCTTGACTTATACTACCTCAGAGAGGGACATCTGAGTGGAAATCAAGAAAATCACAAGGAACTACAGAAAAAAAATATCCTCAATGCTCCCAATATTCCACAGAAGCGTTCAAGCCCTAGGTACAGTGACTGTATATTTTCCAAATATTTCAGCTGCTTTTAAAAAAATTTTAGCCTACTGTTCCTACTTCCGAAGCCCAGTTCACAGTTATCTTAGCAGATATCAAATCTATGGCAAATTAAGTTTTCAAAGTATGCAGTAACAAAAATTGTCCTATACCACTGTTACCATATAAGAAGTTGGTTTAGGTCCTCATTTAAGCCCAAGGAAAGCATGGCTTAAGGAGATGTCAGCAAAAACATATGAGTTCTATCCTGCCAAAAGTATTTTTAAATGCCAACAGTATTATAGATCGGTATGTCCCTTTTAGAAACACAAAGCAACTGACGGCCACCTCAAGATCTAAGCCAAAGAATACCAAATGTATAACAACGGCTAATGGTCAACTCAGTCAGAAAAAATGTATGAGGAGTTACACTGGTGCTCTCAGAAAGATAACATGTCTCTGTATGTTAGGCTGTTCAATCTTCTCTTCATATTACTGTCTGCTTAAAAACCAAAGTAAAGCCTTATGTTGCAAGGTCAAAGTGGTGGGGCTTTCATAGGTGTGGTACCTGTATTTCTATCAACAGTCATACAAATCACATGAAGGAACGAATGCCCTTTGAATGACAAACCTCTAAGTTGTCTTGGAAGTCATAAACAATCCTATGAAAACAAAACAGTATGCACAGCTTGAAGCTGAGAACGGACGGTTTTAAAAAACAAACCCCTGAATTGTACAGTTCTACATTTCCGCACAACTCTACTAGAAAAAAAAATCAGTTCACTCATTTAATTAGAGGGAAAATACAGCTTGGAAAGAAACTGTGTTCTGCAAATCATGAAAATTACAGTGCTATTTCCCTTGTAACTAGCATACCTTCACTGATTTCTGATGTGAAAGACCATAAAACTGTTAGGTGGTGGAAAGAACTGTAAATTCTGGGTATTTGAAGATTTAAGCAGAACTATTTCTGGTTTTATTAGGCATATCAAAATCATGGCTAAGCCTCAGCAGTAGGCTGGTGCTTTTAGGAAAACTCTAGTTAAATTGGTAAAAGTTTGTATTTCTTGGCACACAGGCACCATCCTAACAAACCTCTTTAAAATCAAGCATCTTGGTGGAGGTTAACATTTACTGTTTACTATTCTTCTGGTTGTTCGGGGTTACCACAAAGGTCCTGTTTTTCCATGACATCAGCTGCATTCCAACAGAAATGTGTGCCCAGGAGTTTCAGCAATGACTATAGTCTCCGAGTACTGAAACTTTGGCCAAAATCCTCTACACCTGCAAACCAGCTGAGTGGGGGAAAAAAAAAAAATGCAGAATTTAATGGGAATTTCCAACTTGTTTCCTAGTAAATAACAAATTATTATTTTTGTTCCTCAAATTTGTTGTTGAAAGTTGTCTGGATCAAACTTTTAAGTATCCGCTAATTGTTGCTCCTCATTCAACTAACTGCCTGACTCAAGACCCCACAGTTCAGTTGTCAGAAGCACAAACACACTCCACCCCAAACCAAATCAAACAGGTCAAAGGAATTTCAAAAAAGGGTGCATAAATCTTCCAAAATTAGCATGTCTTACCTGCTTTACATGTGTCTCAGTTGTTTCTTTTTCTGAAATGCTGATGAAAATATCCCATTCCCATTAAAATACTATGAAAAACCACCTGTTTGTGAAACATACAGATCCTGTAGTCTTGAGTAAAATCCCATGAAGACACAAACCATCTCCAGAGCAGGCATCATATTGTTTGTAGGAAGTAAAGTATGGAGCTACACCCTGAACACGGAGGAAAAACTATAACACTATAGCAGTGGTAGATGTTATCCTCTGTGGACAGCATTAAAGCCTGTAAATGATAGCCATGGAACCATTTAGTGAAGTGTAGCTACCAACAGCAGCAGAGTAGCAGAGGAGTTTTGGACTTCAAGTTCTGCGTATGCTGTAGATCTTATTAATTAGCTGTCTGACCATGGGCAGCCCCTGGACTCCACTCAGAGAGGCTACCCCTGCAGCCTGCCCCAGCTACTAAAACCTTGCCACATAAAACCAACACACCCAGGCAACCCTGTTATACAACCAGCAGTATCTGAAGTGGGTTTATCTGAACCCAAGGCCTAAACCAAGAAACATCATTATGATACCTGACTAAAGAGTACAATAAAAAAGAAAGGGTTCAGACTCAATATAGAAAAATAAAACCCCCAACTTTCCTTTTTTCTTTATTAAGCTTAGAAATCACATTTTCATGAATAACATGCCATCACACTACTAGTACAGGTAACTCCTACTGCAAAGAAAAAAGCCAGTATTAGAGAAAAAATGTGCGAATGTTTGCACTGTAACATGTAACAGTTCCTGACACTACATTACAGGGCTACTTCAAGTTGTTATTAAGAAGCATCACAGAAGAAAAAAAATTCATACAGGTTAACTCAGTAGAGATTTTCAGTATTTTTTACCTCAGGAGTATTATTTTTATCACTCTTCAAAAAGTTTAATAATTCGAGTACCTAAAGGGTGCCTACGAGAAAGCTGGAGAGAGACTTTTCACAAGGGCATGCAATGATAGGACAAAGGGGTACAGTTTTAACTGAAAGAGGTCAGATTTAGATTAGACATTAAGAAAAGGTTCTTTAAGGGTCGCGAGGCACTGGCACAGGTTGCCTGGAGAAGTTGCGACTGCCCCATCCCTGGTAGTGTTCAAGGCCAGGCTGGACTGGCCTTTGAGAAACCTGGTCTAGCAGAAGGTGTCCCTGCGCATGGCAGGGGGGATGGCACTAGGTGATTTTAAAGGTCCTTTCCAGCCCAAACCACTCTATGATTCTATGATTATTATTTTGTCATAATGGGGAAAGAATTTGAAATCAATCAACTCAGCTCTATTTACACAGGAACATCCATACAGTGAGAATTGCTATGCCAAAACCACAGTTTACTGAGTTCTCTTCTTTGCTGGTAGAAGCCTACTACAACTAATAACATGCAAAGCACAGAAAGAAAATCTCAAAAGACCTAGACTGTATTCTCTATAGAGAAGAAGGTTAATTTGAGGAACAAAAAGCCTTACTGACAAAACAATTTGTAATAGAGACTCATTAAAGAATTGTGCCAACAACTGCTACATACTTAATAATTTAAATCATTATTCTCCAGTGAGAAATTACTCTCTCACTGGCAACACATTCACCTGTTATGTTCCTGTGATTTTGGTTTTCAGTCAACGTACGCTCTAAACAAAGAATGTTCTCTATGGTTTTATTTCCTTCAATGTTAAAATGGGTGAAGGACAGAGTAAGCCTATTTTTGTAATGGTTATCAAACAGCTGAGTTTATACAACCTTTATCTGTGCGACCAGGACATGGCAGTTCTGCAACATTACACTTCCAGGAAGGCAAGCAAAAAGGGGAGTACTCAGTCATCTGTACTGACCATACAGGCGCTGAGAACTGTTATATGGAAAACTAGCAAATGTTTTTGTGTAAGTCACTGACTTCCTCGCTACTCCCAAAAGTTCACTTGGTCTTTGTCAATGTTCGTCACTTTGCAGGGTTTTGGAGAGTCAGTAAATTCCCTTTTGAGTTCATTTCCTGTTTTCTTTTGGACTATCATCTTTTAATGCCAGGTGTCTTCACCTTACTAATGTTATTGTCCCTTATCCCTTAGGTAAGATAGCTATGCACTACTTTTGCCCAACTCGGCCAAAACAGCAGCTAAGCCACAGGTCCTACATCTGTATTATGGACTAATGGAGCATCTGTCTGAAAGGACAGAATATACTGACAACCTTTGGACAGCACTAAAGCCCAGAAAGCGATACTATTACAGCCAGATAACTGTCAGTAAGCAAGAGAGGAAGAGACAGGGCTGCATCGGCACTGCCCAGAAGTTTAGAGGAATGTATCAAGTGTGAGATAAATCCTGACTCACAGACATGAACCTGCAAACATCTCTAACAGAACTGGAAGGAAAGCAAGCCAGCTGCGCAAAGGAAGGGTGCAGGATGCCAGGACAGTGCAGACTCCAGTTTGTGCTAAAGGAAACTTACTGGCAAATCCCAACCCACAGTCTCTTCTTCCAATCCAGGGATCTTGCTGTATGGAGTACAACAACAAAGATAAAGGAACAGCATATACATCCACTGGCCAACTTTATACAAAATGAAAATGCCAGACGCGAACTATCAAATCCATGTCTTCAGAGCAGGCTTTTTGAATTCCTCTCTCTCAGTAAGGCGCTTAATGTGAATTACAGTTATGTAGGCCAAATACTTGGGCAAGATCTTAACCCTTAAATATTGAGGCACACATGTTACAATACATATTTCTTAAGAACTACCATCATTACTCTTTCAATCTTTATGCAATTGAGACAAATTTAGGGTTTTTTTTTAAACTCTCTATTAAAAAAAAGATGTTAAAGTCCATGAAGAGTGAAATATGCTAGAGTACTGCTTTGGCTGCATTCATACGCTCTTAATAGACCTTACCTTATGAAATCAGGTAGTGATTGTTTCGTTGTTGGTTTTTAAAAAGAAGTTCAGATTTTACTACTAAAAATTGCCATCATCTTCATTTTATACTCTTGCACATAATTCTGTCTCCAGAACCTTAGGTGGAGCAGCACTTATTTCCTAAAGGAAATACATTCACTCCAACCAAAATACTATGAATGTGGAAACTGTAAATGGTTCCAATTTTGCCAGTTAGCACATCAGACAGAACAACAATTACATTTAAGAGCTATCGTTTTGCATTATGTGCTTAAGGTCTGCCAGACCTGCATTAATAGAAAGTAGGTTGTACTCTAGTCGTTCAGGAAGACATCTTAGGAAGCCAAATGAATTTTTTTCTTCACCTTAATTACTTTAACAACTAAGGATAAGAGCTGCTTTACCTATATAAAACAGAGGGCTTAGAGGCGTCAACAATCTGTTATCTTCTGTCCAACTCCACTGCTGCACTCATTCGTGCTGCTCAAAATAAATTTAATTGAACTCTGCAGGGCAGGTGCCCCTACATGAACTAAAGATAATGAACCACCCTCCACAAAGGTATGCTCCAGATTCCTGCACCACTATGCATAGAGCTTTTCACTGCAGCCATCAAGGATGATGAAAACTATCTGTGGCCATGAATTCCCAGTCAATTTAGGCTTGTGAAAGGAAAGAATACTGGTGATTAAACTTACACCCTTTTGCAAGCCAAAGTATGGGAGACAAATTAAAAAAGCACATCACTGTGCACAGACTTCCATGAACCTCTAGCAGGAACAGAAGTGTTTTCACATTCTGTGTTAAATTCCAGGGATATTTGACCGCAGCTTTTCTCAAGTGCTTGTGAAGCTTTAACCATAGGAGGGATATTTGATGTTAGACATCCCACAGGCTTACGCAGTGCTGCTCTGATCTCTTCAATGGCAGCTTTACTGCCTCCAGCAACTGGCTGCGTAGCAGCAGCAAACAGAATTCACTTTGCTGCTACACTTGCTGTGATGAGAATGTCCTACTGCTTTACACTGTAATGCACACTTCTAACTGTAAACATAACAGCAGTAAAGTCCAGAACATCTGTGTAGTTCCATATAGAAGCCTAATAAGACATTTACAAAGACCAATCACTATTAAATTATTCATTTTACACTTAAGATCTAAAGCTAATATTAATTCTGACACCTTTCATGCTTTTTTAAGTATTTTGTTACATTTAATGGCATTTCTATAACAAAAATGCAAATCCATTTAAAGTCCTGTTGTGTTTCTATCATTTTTCACATACTATAACCTAGGCACAATTCAGTTTTCATAGCCGTACAGTCTCTTCATAAATCCCTAACACTGAAAAACTACTGGAAATCAAACTACTCTTATGATTTCACTTTTATGCTTTCCTCAGCCTCACCTATCCAGAATTAACAAAAAAAGATAAAACAGGAACCAAAATATAGGCATTAGTTTCTCAACATTTAAAGTGTATTTCTGATTTCAGATTTGAACCTTATAACTCTCTTTCAGACATCTAGACCTGTTCATTTGAAAGGGAACCATTTCCCTCATAGTTTGAGGAAACTCAGATTTCTATCCCATTCCAGATCTAACCTAGGCAATTTCAACCTTGTAGATGAAGTAACATCCAATAAGAGTGACTTTGCCTTTTTTGATCCTCTCCTCTCTTTTTCTCTCTTCTTCTCCCCTCCACATTACACACTGGCTGGCTCCAGCCCAGAAATCTTTTTCTTTTTTTTGAGGATGGGGTTAAACAGTCATAAATTCAGAAGAACTTCCAGTATCGCAATAGTTCAGTGCATTATTTCTTTTACAGCCATACAGAATAAAAATATAAAATGAATCAACACAAGTTCAGTATTTATAGAAATCCGTCACTGTACATTACAGTTCTGAAGACTAGAAAGAAAATAAGCACAGTAATGTTATGGGAAAAAGAGGAGGGGAGCCTAGGCCAAACTAAAGCTGAGCTAGTGCCTCTTTGCACAGTTAAGACAGAAGCTGTCAAGTCCAGCTGAACAAACACCTAACAGACAGAAATTCTGAATAGCAGCAGCAGTTAAAAAGCTTATTTTAAAATATAACACATTCATTTCAATCCCCACGGAAAAGGTAATCACCAATTGGCTTGGAACAGCATCAGGACTAGTTCAGCAGAACCATTTCCTTCAATAAACACATGGCTTACCCTCAAAGCAGAGGAGGACAGAACAGCACACAGTTCATTTGCTATTGCTCTGCTCCCTCCACCTTCAAATATTTGTATTTAGGGTAATGCTGACCAGTGGGACACATGTTCCTGTGCCTCAGTAGTGTTGAGGTCAAACTATAGCCTTATCTTGCTCTACTCCCTAAAGAGAAATTAATTATACAGAGGGTGAAAGTAAGAATAGCAACTTTTGTTTCTGCCATGCCTTTCACATCCAATGATCTGAAAACACACACTTTAAGTACATCTGGATTTGAACACAGAAACTCTTCTACAGCTCACAGTAACGGCACACAACAGTCTGGGTAAAAAGTGAAAAAGAGTATATCTGTGTGCAACTTCTTAATCCATCCTATAGTTACGATAACTCAAGGTACAGCCTCTGGCTGTTCTTCCCCATTCAGTTCTGCGCTCCCTGAATGAGACCTTGGGAAAATCCCATTCTTAAGTCTTGTCAGAATTCATAAACCTTGGGGCTGGAGGAATACAAACTTTGAAGTGGTTCAGAGTGATACTAAACAAAGCAGAAATGGGTCACAATACAAATAAAGTAGAATTCTGCAAAATACGGGGAGAAAAAAGTGGATTCAGAACAGTCCTAGCAAAACATTAATTGCTGGTATACGCACACAGTATGTCTTCTTGAAAGTACAACTTCTAAAGTGGACATGGATGGAAGCAGGAAAGGAACATACAAAATAGTAACTGAATCCCAGATATAAAATTACTGAGAGACAAGATCACACACTCAGCTACAATAAGGGCCTGAAAATTTTACCAAAAACTGTCATGTACATGTGCTCTGTACTATAAACAACCATATCAGTTGACAGGGAAAAACTGTTATAATGTTCTGCTATTAAAAGCCAAAACTGTAATATAATACTCCCAAGAGAAGACTTCTGGAAAAGAGAAAGTGAAGCCTGGACATGGCCAGCAGGTAATTATTTATTATGTCAATTTTTCCCTAACTCTTGCAGGGAAAGAAAAAAAGAAAACACTTTGTGAAGGTTCTCTGACAGACAAAATGCTTGCGAATCACCTTCTGAAGCCCAAGTTGTTGCACTGTTGCAGCCAAACATGGGCCTTTTCAGGAGCAACATGTAACAACTCTAAGTATGGTCCTGAATTATATTTTTACCATGTCTTCCAGAAAAATATCCTTATGGTTGGTGGCAAACCCCTTTAGAAATGAAATACATGTTGAATCACATATGGGAAGCAGCGGCTAAAGACAACCAAGAGCAACATCATATTCAAGAGCAGGGGGATCTCCAGACATACTGGTCAGAGCCGTTCTGCAGCCCTGGACTTCAGATCAAAAATTACAAAGGTTAACTCTTTTGTAGATATTCAGTTTCCCAGATTCGTTCAGGTCTCTCGAAGATGTCACATCAGCACAGCCATAATGCTGGGAAGGAGCTGGGTCAAGATTCTCAAGGATTTCAACACTGAACTGAGTCTAAAGTTGTGGTACAAGGTCCAGGAAGTTTCAGATTCCGGATAAAATAGCACATGACAGGCATAAAATCCGTCAGCCTTGAGACAGCAGTTAAATTCAAAGGGGAAGATAACACAGGGCCACAAAATTTAGATTGGATATAAGGAAGAAATTCTTTACTGTAAGGGTGGTGAGGCACTGGAATGGGTTGCCCAGGGAAGCTGTGAATGCTCCATCCCTGGCAGTGTTGAAGGCCAGGTTGGACAGAGCCTTGGGTGACATGGTTTAGTGGGAGGTGTTCCTGCCCATGGCAGGCGGGTTGGAACTAGATGATCTTAAGGTCCTTTCCAACCCTAACTATACTATGATTCTAAAATGAACAGTGGAAAGGGTAGAGCCTTGAAGGACATGAGTACGTAATACAAGAAAGTAGAACCAAAGACAACACCCCAAGCAAAAAAAGTAAAAAAGACAGCGTGAGAGCCTTTCAAACCCACTGATACAAAATACAGCAATTTAAATATGAAAGGAGAATGTTTTTAACAAGTGTTACAAAGGGAGGATGGAGAAAAATTCTTGGAAGACCTCTGCAGCAGGACTCATGCAGATCGTCTGTGCTGCTCATAACAGTAACATTCAACCCAAGTATCTGTTCAATATATTGAAGGAACCCTAAACGCAAAGTTAAGACTGAGTGCTCAATATTCCTCAAACTTCCATTTCCTTGTAGCATAGGTTCTAACAGATTTTTTTTTTTACCAGTTAAGAAATTACCACTGTGCTTTTCATTCCATTGCATCCTTTCTTCCAAGTGAAACAAATCCTGCAAGCTAATCACCACCAGTTGGCTATCCTTTCAGCCTGAGGAAGGACAGCTGGCAAGGACAATGAAGAAAAAGGAAAGGGTAAAAGCAGCAATGAGCAGTTAATATTGCTGAGCCACTGCTTGGCACACAAGTGTGGAAAATAATTTGAATTCTACAAAATACAGTTTTATTTTAATTTTACACTTCAGAACAAACAGTCGAAGAAAAAACTTTGCTATCAAACTACATCGTAACATATAGCATCATCATTAATTTGAGAGAACAAAGTGCACCATGCAATGTATCAAAGGATAAAGCAAGTGGTAATAAAAAAAATTAATCCGTTTATTTCCTACAGGTTGTCAAATCCATCTGTTAAATGGGATGTAAGATATTGTTGTGAATACTCCAAACAACTACAGCAGCAGCTCTGTGCAATCACCAACATTACCTGGCACAGTAATGCTTGTTCTGAGCAACAGGCCGAGGTCATCCCATGAAATCTTTGGTTTGCACCCAAATTCTCCCCAGGTCAGATCATAGTTTAATTTCAGCTGCATAAGCAATAATACTTCTACCAGATACCTAAAAACAAACAAACTGCACCCTTTAAATACTAGTAATTCATAAAAACGCTGCCTGTAATTAAAAATATAACATGGCTTTCAGTACTCTGGATATTCAGGAATTATTTCTACACTGTTTCGATAAACTGAGTTTCCAACAACCGGGAAAAAATCTTCCCCTTTACAAAATGGGCACACTCCAACAGGATACAGAGAAGCAAATCACAGTGGAATCAGTTTTCATTGTTCACAAGTCAGAAGGAGCTCAGGAAGAACAGTTCAGTGTTAGTCAGGACAAAGACAAATCGGCCTTTTTAGGAAAAGGAAAGCAGTTTAACCTCTGTCAGTGGCTGTTACATCTCTACAGCTGATTCAATGGATCAAAGCGCTCTGCATCTGCTTCAGTGCAAACTCTCATGTATTAGACATTTAAGCCAACCCAGGTGACTTTCTGATGAAAAAATTCTTCAGTATAAGAATTGTGACGAATTGGCACAGGTTGCCCAAAAAAGCTGCGGCTGCCACATCCCTGGAACTGTTCAAGGCAGGTTGGATGGGGCTTTGAGTAAGCTGGTCTAGTTGCCCATGGCAGGGAAGTTGGAATCAGATGATCTTTAAGGTTCCTTCCAACATAAACCATTCTATGAATAATCCAAAGGGTATTTATGCCATCTGTTTGCCTTCTTGGTGATAATGACAAGCACTGGGGATAATTTCTTTTACCGTTCCAGCTAAATATGCAGAAATAGTCTGCCTATGACATCAAGATCTCTCAGAAGCAAATATAAAGTAAGGGAAACACTGACTAGAAGTGTTCGCAAGATGAAAGGCTTCTCAGGATGAGATTTGAGTAACAGCAACTTACCAAACCTTTGTGATAATACTTTCAAAAAAGCATAAAAATATAGGAGAGCTAGAGTCCCCTGCAATTCAGCTCCTCAGAAAAGCAGCCAAGTGGAGAACTACTCATGGGCTACATAAAAGAGAAGCAGCCAGGGGGGCTCTGCTGCTGTGAACCACCCCAACAAAGCATTGCTGGACCCCTATCCCAACCATATAAAAATCCAACCTGCAACCATGAAGTGTCTGTGGTATTGAGTTCATCATACTTTATTATCCATCATTGTACAGCGTCCTGAAAGCTTTAAAGTAAAAAGATAACCAAAGATTTCTAGTGCAACCACTCCAGTTTCCCTCCTCAGTACTTTTCAGCAGTGCAAAAAGTTGTGTTGACATTGTGCAATGTTTGCAACTTGAGCAAACCAGAATGCTACGTGAAAAAACCACCTCTTCACCTACTGGGGGGTGGTGGTGTGTATTGGGTTCCCCTGCCACAAAGGCAGTATTATTACAGGCTATGTTAAGCAATGTTCACAGATAGCTGAAGTTGCTTTTCCTTAGTTTTATATCCACTGCTCTCATAATCTTTCAAGATCTAGTAAAACTTCATAGCAAATTTAACAAAGCAACTTGTTTTATCTCATCTGCTACCAAAGCATTCATAATTATTATTTCAACACCTGTGATAATGGGTCTCACACATTTCAAAAAAGATGTTAAAAAATCCAGTGAAAGAAAAACATTACCTTGACTGGATTTTTTTTTAGTTCTTCACTAGCTCTTTGACATACTGCAGCTTAAAGTGGGTTTTTTGAAAAGAATCTTTCCTTTTCATTACTATAATTCATTTGCACCCAAAGAAAAAAATCACTGCTGTCTCTGGGATACTATGTCATCTAGTTTGTAAATATTAGGAGGATAAACCCCTTCACAAATAATTATCTAGGGGCTTCTTTGATGGTTTAAAACAGCAATGAAAAGATAATATACATAAGGTACCAAAACTACTATAGTGGACAGAGAATTTATCTGTATCTATTTCTCTCTTCTGAACCTTTTTTCTTTCTAGCTCTGTCAAACTGGACTCGAATCCCTTTTCCTAAATTAATGCCCTGAAAAAGTACTCTAGTGCTGATTTATTTCCTAGCTTGCTTCAAATGTTCTCTAAATGTTTTCTGGCTTCAACTGTTTAATTAAACCCATCTCCGCTTTTAAACCAAGCAATGGACCATCTCATAAAAAACAGATATTTTCCACAGAACAGTGTCTGTCATGCCAGTTCTGCAGAGAAGGCTGAAATATTCCTCAATTTTGGTCTCAATCCCCATAGAACTGTTTCAAAACCACTCCAGCCCACCACCAGTCTCTGACAAATTAGGAATTTAAAATTGTGTAATTTTGCCAACACCAAATAATCTGCTAGTTATCCACTTCTACTCACTCACCTATAAACATTTTAATTATCTTTTAAACTGAATCAGTGCTGATCCAAAGAATTAAGCTATGCAAAGAGACAGCTCAGACATCATCTTAACTTTCCAATATAGTATTAAAATAACATAAAAACAACAGCAACTTCAGCTATACCCTGATAAAAACTCCAGTGTGACAAGGCCTTTTATGAGTAAAAGCAGCTGCTTTAGTTATATTAGGCTGTTACACATGCGGCTTTGCCATTTTTCCACCTCGTCTACCATGACTACTTAAACCATTTTCTTTTGAGGTGACAGGTCATTCATTGCAAATGCAAAAATATCCCAGTCTTCAGGATTCTAAGAACTTCCATAGAACAAACAGCAGCAGTGTCTTCTCATGTGATAAGAAGAAATGATTGCTTAAGAACTGGCTTCCTGACTGACCTTTTGACTTTTGAAGGTAGAACCTTACACTCCATTTGTTACACGTTAATATCAAAAAGACAGTTTTGGAGGCCTTGGTCTGTGTTCAGACAAAATATAAACCTGAACTGGAACTTAGGTCATCTGAAAAGCAAAATGCAATATCTACATTACATGAGTAAAAGGACTTGACAAGGAACAAGATTGCTTTATGCTCTTATCTAAACATCTATATAAACAAGGAGTCATCCACAATGAGTTTACAGTCTAATTAGAAATGAAACACAATAAGTAATAGTAACAGACAACATGCAGCAAGATGAAAAAGTAGGATAAAATATGTTGCCAAGACTACATGAATAATTCCTTAGACTGTGCATTAAGGATTTTACCTGCAGAAGTGCTGCAGTACCCAATGAGCACACAAAAATATTGCCAGTATTTGTGCTGACTGACTTGACCATCACACGCTTTTCCCAAAGCTCCAGTGAAATCCTGACAAATTTCAAGAAATTCATAAGAAACTATCCTTTTACTCCAGAAAAGCTGTGGAGTAGATTTGTTTAGGTTTAAACAAATTTAAGGCATTTTCCACCTTCTGATTGGGAATCTGTGATATTGCAATTGTTTCTATTAAGCTTCACACATAAGCTGCTTATTTATCTGCTTTGCATCAGAGTACATAGTTTAGTGGCTTAGAAAATAATTCTGCCTTCTTAACAGACCCTGATAATTTCCTTCTTGAGGGCAACAGCTGGAGAATGTTCTGCAACATATTCATTAAAATCCCAACACAACAAGATGTGTTCTTTCAGGTCAGACAGGCTGCTCCTGCTTTTCAGCTAACCTATCATGAAATATCCATAAGCCTTCAAAAGGAGAAACCGAAGTAAATGGCAAAAGGCTTAAAGAAACATAGCACCCATCAACTATTAGTCTGGAGTTTAAGGGCTATGCAAGAACTCCAGTATTAGTTTGTCCCTAACAGACTGTCACAAGACTGGATTCTATACTTGGTAGACTCAGGTTAAGTTGCCAGACTCTTCAGTACAGGCTTTCTTGAGTTTACAGACATTGCACTACTTGATAACAGGGCCATATATGGTTGAAGAATTAAAAAGTGTCCAAGCTATTTAATTTGCAACATCTCACTGACATAAAAGATTTAGGATTTCCAACCCGAATCACTTTTGAAAGTTATATATAGGCCATGCGGTCATAAACCAGAGCACCCAACTACCTTAAGAAATCTGCAGCTATCCCTTTTAGTACTTTTCCACAGCATGTAGGGAGTCCCCCATCCAAGCATGCCCTTTGCCTCCACCCAAACACCCTTAGTCTAGCTGGCGCTAACCTTTCAACTGTAACTATTTTGTTTCACTTCTGAAACCCAACTTTTGTTGAAAGTTTTCCAAACCAGCTACAAAGTTAGATAGGATTCCATTACAATCTGCATAAATGTCTGATGGATATTTTGTTTTGCAGAACAACTGCGGGAGTAGTCTTCGGCTGACTGGGATTGGAACGGAAAAAAAGTAGAACTGAATTTAAGTCTTGTAGCCTTTTTCTAATTCTAAAGCCTATGTTTTCACATGTTTTTATGGAAGCACAAACTTTATCATGCCGGCATGTACACTCTGTACAGAATGCCATGTGTATGCACTTTAGTTCTTCAGTTTGATGAGCACAATCCCCTCCATCGATTTTCTAATCAATAACTCTATCATCTGGGTGGCATTCAAAAGACAATTTATAAAGAAGAACAGGCATGGCATTGCTCCCAGACACAAACCAATGATATTCTCTTGCAGTAAAATAGCTGTTACTGAAATATGTATGCATATAAAGAAAAAAAATTCCCAGTAAAAAATTTATCAACACAAAGCTAAATCTCAGTTTGCTGAAATAAACCAGAATTCAGCATGATGTTGTCTATAAGTTAATTTGTCTTTTAGGCAGGAAATAATGAACATGAAAAAGACAAAGAGGTCAATCACAAATCTAACTCTGAAGATGGGATTGCCCTAATGCTTTGTTTGCTTGAGACTAGAAACGTTGATCAGAAAAACACAGCTACAAGTTATTAAATATGAAACACATGTTACAGAAGAACTCTGGGATTTACACAGAAAAAAAGCCAGCTGTGAGTCCCTTAAGATTAATTGTAGCAATTCAAGGTACAAATTATGGAAAGGGGAAAAAAAAAAAAAAGGCAACAATTTCCTCAAAAATGATGCAAGAGTTCTCAAGAAAAGGGGCTTCATGTACTGTGGAAACAGATTATACTCCGTAAAAAGTGTCCTTGGCTTAATATTTTGTTATTAAACCATGCAAGTTTCAACATTTTTCTGTGTTAGTAGGCATGAGATGAGAGTGCTTAATGAGGCAATGAAAGGGATAACTTAAGCTTTACCACTTTTTTCCCACCCATTAGCACCACTGCTGATGCAACTTGCAACCTCCAGCAAGACAGATGCAGGAGCAGTCATTCAGCTGCCAAGACCCCAGTCATGCTATTAATGTACATGCTGCTGCAGATATTATTGATCAACCTCACTCAAAGTTGCTCAGGTGTCACCCATACACTTCCTACTTACATGGTTCACTTGTTCTGTAACCTGAAAGCACTTGCCTACGCTGTTGCTCCTGGATTTCAACAAGCAGCATTTCTTTTAAAGTCCTGTGCTCACATAATGCAGCAGCACATCAGTAAGATTAACACCTTTCACTGATTCAAGCCTCAATATCCTGCGGTTTTGATGACAAATTACAGGATACCAAGAAGAAACATGAGACGCACATTCATCAGCCATTTTTGCAAAGCTGAGCCATTGTGCTCACTCTCCTTCAGGAGTACTCACTCCCAAGCAAGAGCAGCCCAAAGGAAAGTCATCTTTATTTTCTCTAGAAAACAAATTCTTTTACACTGGAGAGATCAGACAGAAAATTGAGAAACAGCAGTTTGGTACCATCAGCTCACAAGTACTTCAACTCATAACTCTGAAAATAAACATCTCATACTTTCCCCTCAAATACCCAAACCACAACTCTTCATACAATTATCAAAGGGACAGATACTTCAACTGCACCATGTGCAATAATGCAGACTTGAGTGGTAGATTGAGAGGGCATGACCACTGGTTGTTTGGCGGCTTGGCTTTTTTTTGTTGTTCAGTTTTTGAGTTTTCCCCCAATTAAAACACAGATTGATGCTGAGAGATCTCTAAGCAACCTAAATGAAAATTCAGCAAACCAAACCAGAGAACATTAGAAAACTTAGCATCCAAATATTACAGCCTACAGGACACGGCATTAATATCAGCAGCTCCTGAATCAATGGACAACTTTTGAAAAACATTATTTCTATGAAGATCAAATACTTCTAAACAGAAAGAAAAATTCAATTTTAGAACGGAAGCCCAAATTGGCAGTGATTATCAGCTTTCATCTGCAGAGCTTATGCATTCTGTGTTTTTAGAGCCATCAGTTACAGCTCTAACTTTCAGCTTTGCTTATTTTTATTTTATTTTTTTTAAGCACTGTTTCATTCAGGACTCTGTATTAAGGGTATATAAGCATGTGCTTATGTGTCTCAAACAGCAAAGAACTTCATTCATGCCTAAGGAACAGGGTTTCTGGCTTCAGCAATTAATGCCCTAACTGATACTGTCCTTTTAGAAAAATCACAGCCTAGTAAAACTTTTAAAAACTGTTTTCTATATATCAGATATATAACAGGTTTTAATAAGGCATAACAGGGAAGTCACTGAATGTATCCTGAACTTGTCTTAAGGGAACTGATCTCTTTAGTAAACTCTGATCCACCCTACACAAAAGTCTGGCATGAACTAATAGCTGAACTTTTACATATTCAGCACAGCCAAATACACATATATGTGTTTGCGTGTTCAGTCCACTACGTATAACCTTTCCGTCTATTTACTGAGCCTTCTTGTCCTGTTTTATTTATTTAGGCTCCAGAGACACATGGCGAACAATTCACAGAGCAACCAGATAAGGCAACTTCACCAACTCAGCAATGATCGAAAAAATTGCAAAGCTGCTGCTGCTTCTCCAGTCTATTTTTTTAATGGAGTGCAGCTGAAATGCAGCTGGAACACAGCTGTCAGCTTTTATTTCCCAAATCTGCACTAAAATAACAACTACAGCTTGATCATATGATAATTACCTCTGAATTACAGCCCTGGTTTTCAGACATTACACACAATTAGAAATTAGCCAAGAGCCTGAGGATGACAATAAACACAAGGCTGAAAAGCCTGGGGTTTTGGACATATTCCTCTTCAGCATTTGTTAGATCAATGCATTCTTCCATGAGGTAAACATCTCAGGAACAACATCTAATGCCTTGCTCTTCCTCAGTGCTTTCAAAATACTGACCTCAAACAAAACTTTGCAAATACCAGAACACTTCAATGTGAAGTAGGTATCTACAAGAAAAGTGATAACCTGAAGCTGAAGGGAGTCATAAACTTCATTTATGAAAGGTAATGAAGTTCAATTTCTAGGGCTAGTTGTTTTACCTTTGAGGTTTCTCAAGTAACTTATGACCAGAAAGCAGCTAACATCCCTCCCTTCTGCTAACTAATGAATACACTGCCTTAATGCAAAACAAAAAATGTGTTGACATGGAGAAATAAAGGTTTACTTTAGAGTACTTCAAAAAAACCCAACCAACCAAAAAAACCCACCACAACAAACCCAACAAAAAAACAAAGGACATACTGATTTTATACAATCTTACCGCTCAGAAGTACGTATTTATCAATTAGACTCAGAAGATCAAATGAAGTTTCACATAACCCCAACTTCTTTTAGTGAACTGTTTCACAAGAGATTAACTTGGTCAATACATACAAGCTGACTATAGCAAAAGCATATCTGCACCTATCTCAAAAGGAAGAAGTGAGATCTGTAGCTCATTCTGCAATTTGAACTTTTTTTCATGTCCTTCATAATCTTTTCCCTGTAGCCATATATCATCCAGCATTACTTGCTACACCTTTACAACCTATAAACATGAATCTAAGTCTAGAAATGAGAGACAAGGAAAAATATTACACCACAAAACCCCACTCTTCTCTGACCCAGTCTGACCATGAAATCCATTAAACATCCCCAGCAAGTAATTTTTAAATACCTTATCACAAGTAAGCACAGCAGAAATGAGGTGACAATGACAAATTCTACGTATGTTAATGTAAACCACCACTTCATAGGAGAAAATAATTTAGAAAAAATATTCTGAGATGAAACACATTTTTGGCAGATTTAAGATCTGAGCAGAATGAACTTCATATTGATGTGCAAAGGAGAAAAAAAAGTTTGATGACCTTCCAGCAAATGGACTATCGCATTACAGAGTACATTGAGCTAATAGCTATTTAATAGCGTAGGTTTTTTTAAAGAGGATGCCAGCATCCCATTTTACCCAAGACAAGAACAAGCCTCAAAGAAACAGTTTTGCTCATGGTCCCTCAGCCTGTAAATAAAACTTCTGAGGGAGAGTTTAAGCTCAAGGATCTGAGCTACTATGATTTTTGTGTGGCAGTCAGTCACTAATCAAACAAACTAACATGCCGAGGTACCGCTTTTAAAATACCAGAACACATAAAAGATCACTACAATAATCCTGGATGTTCATCCATTAAAATAGGTGAGGTTAAAAGGCCAAAAGAGAATTCAAGAGTTTGGGAGGAACAGGGAGTTGTTTACTAAAAAATGTTTCTTTTTCACAAAAGAAACTCACATATATTAGTATTCTGTGAGTTTCAATGACACCAATGCTAATTTTCACGTTCATTTTTTCTTATTAAAAAGCAAACAAACAAACAAAAAAAAAAACACCAACAAAACCAAACCCAAACATTTCAGGATACCTATGCTTAATTTTGACAATTTCTCTTTAACATTCTTATCCACTGATGTTATTCCATGTCAAAACACTTCTTAAGCATCACACTTGTTCCCACCCAGCATAACATCTGAATTATTAATGCCAGCCTCCAGCCAGCTCTTCTCCAGCAGCTGTGCTGCACTTCATTGTTATGTAACTCTCAAAATCACTTCAAGTTCTCCCTGTGAGAATGGCTGTGAATATGACTGTGAATAACTAATTTTCTCCAGCTTTAGAGGTACAGGCGAGATTTAATACAAGCATGTCAAGCTCTTTCACACCAATCTCCCAAATAAAAAATAAACAAGCAAAACACTAGCTGAACAAAGAGAGATAATTTACAGCACCAGTTTGAACTTACAGTGAAAAACAGACAAAGTCCAGGGGAGAAACTAAGGATACAGGGCAAGCAGATTTTTTTCCAGAATGGAGAAAGTGCCTAAAAGCAATCAGCGCAATAAAACCAAAATTATTACCCTAACACCTTTTGTACATTTTCCAAGAAATACAAAGGCAAAGCCTATTCATGAACATGCACCTGGAATGCAAGGCTCTGACAGAAGAAAAACAGGATTCTGTGTGGGGTTTCTTCATGCAGATATGGGACAAAGTTCTTCAGTGAATCAGTTCATGACTTGGAAACCTCATGAACAAGTATCTCCAGCAAAGTTCTGAAATACGCTCCAAAAGCAGTGTGAGCAAGAGTACACTGACAAACAAACGAGATAATCGAAGTCCCTGAATTTGTTTCCTTTGCTTAGACATAAAATAAATGCAAACTGCAAAACCTTACCCTAGCAAAAGGAGTTTGACATAGTGTAAGAGGAAGTTTAATGTGTGCCTGATGATGAAAAATCCAGCAATTCATATGATCAAAACAAATTCAAAGTGCCTGCTAAAGAGCATATATAAAAAGAAATACATTTATATAGTTTGTTACTAACTTAAAAGGCTGCAAAATGACACAAACTAAGATTACTGACCTAAATTTCTTCAAGGTGTATGCTTTTATGCTCATAGGATTCAGAAGTTTAGATTGCAACAGCAAGTTCTGCTGAAACTAGTCTCCCTCACTCTCCAGTTCTGGACATGGGACAGCAGGGGAGCTGGAAAATACCAAACCATCTGCATTGCCTTCAACACCACAAGTCCACGACTCAAATTAGCACCCAGAACACAAAATGCAGATCTAAAGTGTGAATGTGACCTTTATTTCTCCCAGAGGGACTCATTCTTTAGACCCAAATAAACACTACTGTTCCCTAAGGATAATGGGACAAAGGTAGCAAATGGTCATAACATTGCTTTTTGTGTAAAGAAACAACTTAGACTGAAGGAATACATTTTTGTGAAGAGAGATGGACACTCACTGGCAGTTGTGCAGGCTGACATAAGAATCAGGCCAGCAGAGCAGCCAAAACTCCTCATGAGGGTTGTATGTGTTTTAAGAACATTTCGCAGAGTGCCTATGTGACTTTTCTTTACATCAGGCCAAGTATCTTTGAAAAACACTAAGTCAACCTGCAATCTGCCCAGACTAAGAAGTAGGTGCAGGGAAAGGAAGCCATACTAATGTGCTCCACATATGAACTCTAGGTTTTGATCAAAATGTGGGAAATGTTTCTTCCCTGAAAAAGAATATAAGTGAAATATATACATAATGCTCTAATAATCCAGTACAAACTAAAATACAGTCCTGGGTAGGGCCCCAGAAGTTCCTTTCACATGAGTAATCTCAAACTAGTTACAAAAGATAAGATTAGTGGGCTTTAATTCATTATTTGCTTTCAATGCTCTCTCTCATTTTGTATATATAAATATAAAAACCAACAACTATTTATTAAGCAACAAGTTTAAAAGCAAACAGTTTAACGATCCTTAATGACCACTAGAGACAGCTGGTGCTGCAGGACCACCTCTAGTTCACTCTTTCTAAAGGCATACCTCTTACCTTTTCCCTGGGCTTTTGGATATATTCTTGCAATACATATGTTTTGTGTAACAGCAAGTCTCAAAAAGGTGGACTGAGCCTGAATTTCACATCTCTGGAGGGTCTTGATACCTCTGGTGGCAGCTTTTCCCCGCCTGATGAACATCATGAGACTCTGCTTCTTATCATCATAAAAATAGCAGGTTCCCACTTTTACACAGCTGTTCAATTCATAGGGCAGATCTTGAAATATTTTTGAACACTACTCTGAAGTTTCCTTAAGTTCTGTGTTCTAATTAAATATGTTTTTCTGCAGGCATCAAAAACCATGGCTAGAAGTCAGAGCAATTTTCCTCAACAAACATGCTCAAGAGCTATTGCTTCCCACTGCACAAGGCCAAGGGCCAGACATGCAGTTCCATTACGAGCACCCTACAGAAACATATAAAAACACTAATAAAAATCCATTTGCTTATATGGCAAAGAGAGATGAATGAATTAATACTCTACACAGAAAGTACCGCATTATTAGAGTTTATTCAACCTGCAAGAATTTTATCGAATCTTAAATCACGTCCCCTTCCTTCTTTCCTCCCCACATGCATCAACGGACTCTTGTGTTTTGGTTTGCAAATATTTAAAGTGGTGTGTCAAGTCCTGCTGCAGAAGCCTGATGGTCATGCCATGCTATGAATAACAGACTGAAAGCAGGGAAAACAGTTCCTAAATCAAATTACGACTCTTGGGGATAAACACATTTCCAAATGATGTAATTATAACAATATGTCACACTCTGGTGAAGACCTCATATAACATTAAAATAAAGAATGAGTGGGTAGGAAATATAAGCAAAGGATGACATAATATTGTTCCGTGCCAGTTTCTGCCTGTTTTCAATCAGGCCAGACGTCAGAAAGCGACTTGGGAGGAAGAAAAAAAAAATCTCACTAACAATCAAGGGAATTTCTGTTTAAGCCGGAGGCCTGTGCACCAAGATCACATTTGACCTCGTAATATAAATAAAGTAACCCTAATGAAGTGTGCTCAGAGCCTGGGAAAGACAAGCCCCCCTGCCTACCCCCTCGTACTGAGTCCCAAATAAACACGCCAATATGACTTAAGACATGCTTGTAGAAAAGTTTATTATTTCATTTTCACTCCTCTATATATTCCATGCCAGTAAAAACTGCTGCATCACAAGCTCTTAATTTAGTCCCTTTTAGACACAAGAAGACCTTGGATGGTTGATCCTAAACATGCCTGCACTAAACTCACAAATGAGCTGACAGAAAACACATATCTCAAACTCACTTAAATGCTTTGTGTGCACAAGTGAAATGAGTTGAGTCTGGTTTAGACCTGAATTCTTGGTATGGTAAATCACGTTATCAGCCTACCAAGTGAAGTCACTTGATTCTATCAAAACTGAATAAACTCCATTGTGGCTTTGCTATAATCCCCTTATGAGAATAGTGTGCCTCACTATTTACCCAACTGTTATGTGGGTGGAAACAGGAGACATTCACCTCTGGCAAATACGTGTGTAACTCTTCTCAAGCCAACGCAGTTGCACCTGCTTATACCAGCGATGAAGCTTGTCTCTGATGTCAACAGTGACATTATCTACAGATGAAACAGTTCCTGTTTTGTCTAAAAAATTAAATACTTCAAAATATGTCAAGTCACTTGCAAATCCTACCCATAAAGTCAAGAGGAAAAGCTTTAGAATTACTTCCATAAAACAAATAGCTTTTGGGGCAAGAAATCCTGAAGATATTCACACCTGCCCCACACTCCACTCATGCTAGGAATCCTCCATGACAGCTCTGGATCCTGGCAAGCCATGGTTCTTGCTTAGACAACAGCAGCATCCTTATTGGGAGCCCAGAAAAGCTCAGTGCTGTAGACAACTGTCAGGCAAAAAGTAGGTACCTTTCTGCCTACTTACCAGCATCTTTCCAGGTGCTGCTGAGTGATCAATGAGAATGAAGGAAAATCACTGCTGACTAGGAAAGGAAGAGGAAAAGGGAGGGATAGTGATGACAAACCAACCAAGCACACTTCCTCTCCTAGTCCTCCTCACAGAATCAGCCACTCATACAGTCCTCTTCCCACAAACTCTTTTCTTCATCTCTCTCACTCCTAGCCTCATTTAAAAGTCCTTTTTCTTTCATCTATATGCTTGAAGCTTCTCTCTACTCTGGCTATTCTCATATAAAAAACAAACAAACAAAACAAAACAAAAAAAAACACACACAAAAAAACCTCAAACACAACAATCAAAATCCCAAACCCAAGGAAACCATAAAACCTGTTCACCTCACGCAGTTATCTACTTATGAATTTGGTTTTTTTTTTCACTATAATATTCACTACATATGTTTATTTCCTCTACCTTTCACATATCTGAGTTATTTTTCGTAGTGAGGACTTCAAAACACCTAGTGCATTTAGGGTACCACAACTATATAATTATCTGTTTTAAAGATGACCATAGTTAGAACTATGAAGCAGCCATAAAACCAAGTTTTCCTTGAGTGAAATTCCCTCCTTCCAACCAGTTTATCAAAGGAACACAGTTGGTCCAAAGCTTCTGCTGTCTACTACTAAAGACTGCTGTTCCACCCAAATTTCCAATCATACAAAAATAGAAGCTGCCCTTTAAATGGGACCTGGCAAGAAATACTGAACTTCTGCACTCCCCGACCTTAAAAACACCAAGTAAAAATTGTAGGGACTCATTCACCTGAGCATCGCTGGCTTGTGTTTCTGGGACCTGCTACAGTTCTAATGAACTGGTTGTCCAATGAGCACATGATGCACCAGGTAGCCTGGAAGCCTTGCCCAGCTCATTCTGATTTGATACAGGTTGGGTGAGGAATCTGTTCTCTAGTGCAGGCAGCAAAAAAAAAAAAAAAAAAGGGCACACAGTGAAATGTGCAATTAACATTTCTAGAAATAGATTTATTATTTTTATATGCTAAATTATAGTGCCCACTTTCCCTATTTGAGACACACTGCATCTGCAGAGAAATACAGCCATATCACAACAAGCAATGTACGACTACTAAGGGAGAAAGGTATGCAGCCAAGTTTAATTAGTTGCTGGTATTGCAGCACAGATATTTGGAGATAATCAGTAACATTACTGAAACTCTGCCAAGATGTGTTCATCCTTCCTCCCTCTCCACAGAATACAAATTCACCGAATCCTATGAAATTAAGCATAAGCACAGAAACCAACTCCTTGAAGATTAGTGACTGACTGGGAGGAGCCAATTAACTCCATCTGTTCCTTAATCCTCAGGAAATTTGCTCCAGTCATGTGAATGCTGTTACAAAACTGACAATCAATTTAGATTATAAAATTTATATCTGTTTTTTTTGCACTTCCTACACTGTATCTAGTTAGTACACACAAAAAGTACTGAAACTTTTTTTAGCTGTATTTAATGTCAGCCAAGCACTTGTTTCTTAACAGTGTAAACCAAACAATGCTACCCTTACTTCCATAGTGTTTCTCATGCCAATGCATCCCAAAGCTCTTTGTTTATAAGAAGTTCTACCCTGTACTGTAGGATAGAGTCTCACATTACATCTAATTAAACTGAAGAAGGAATATGAAGAGCTAAAACTTGTACAATGTACCAAGATTTTAAACCTCGCCGATTTTACATAAATATTCCCATGTTTCTTTACTTACTTTTAAACGGTAAAAATTTCACACCTGCCATAGAAGTAAACAGAAACACATCTAAAAATTGTGCTAGTGTGTCTTAAACAGGAGGTATTTAATGTTACCCAACTGCAGCGAATCTCCAAAATCTACAGACTGGTCTATGTGAATTCCTACCATCTAAATTTAAGTACTGATTCCTCCTCCCACTCCCCCATTTTCATTAACATCATTTGCTTTTTTTGTTTGTTTTGCTTTAAGTCCCCACCCCCAAAATTAAATTCAATTAAAGTAACTGGATGACACAAGTCACTCTAACAGTTCATTGAAACTCAGATTTTAAAATGCAGCTCAATATCAAGGTATTTTGTCACTCAAGTCAACCAAAGCTGCTAATTCCTCTGACCTGTAAGGGAATCAAGCCATGTATTATCTACCCAGCATACGTGCCAGTAAAAGGAAGAGCAAGAAGTTTCAGGAATAGAATAAAATTTCTTTTCAATTCCATGAAAGGCATGTGATACAAACTAACTGGTCTTCCTCTCAATAGCCTAAGTAAAATGTTGTATTGCTTCACGCAATACAATCAAAAGATTATTAGTTAAATAATCTTTTAAAAGATACAGGCTTTTGTCTACGTACATCAAACCTACCATGTCAAAACTTATGTTTCCCACTTGAGATTTACATTCCAGAAATCTCCCCTGCAAAGGACACTCACTTCTATCTCACCCCTTCAAATGCTTGTTGAGTAAGATGTCACACTTGGATTAAATCAGTTCTTCTCATTTGTTTGGCAACCAGTCATGCAAGAAACCAAAAACGCTTCCAGTTGATTGAGTTCCCTCAATAGGAGAGCTACCATTTCCTCGCACAACTCCATTTAAGTGGAACAATAACAATATCAGGTTCCCTTCTAACAATAGCTCCAGTGTTATTTGGAGTTGTCAAATATCTCAAGATGAAGACAAACTTCAGCATTCATGGAGATCTTCCAAGACTGTTTTCTTATTCAGAAAAAAATACCCAAGAATAACAACAGTGCTTTTTTCAATTATTGGTATTCCAAAGGATCCTTACAAGCACTCCTACCTTTAGCATTACTACCTTTCTAATACCACACACTTCAGAATTCTGTGTTATCAACAGCATCATTTCACAGTTGAGGATACTGAAACTGAAAGGATAAGTATTCCAGTCAGGTTTAAATAATGATTAAGCTACAAGACCTTGAGAATCTTAGTTTTCAGAGCCTTACTCCTACATAGACTATGCCAGAAGTTAATCCCAGCTTAAACCAAGAATTTTGTCTGATTTCAGCTCTTGATCTGAATACCCTACAATGTCTGCGCAATGCTTGAACCCTACTGATCATCAGCATGTACTCACACACCTGTTACTGTTAATTCTGAAGTAAAGCAGCCTCTCAGTCATTAACAGTACACAGCTGTAACAAGGGCTGGCCACAATGGAGCTTGGTTTCTTCACAGCAGCCCATACCACACTGTGTTTCAGACTGGTGACCAAAACACTGATGCTGACACACCAGTATTTTAGCCACTGCTGGACACTCCTCACACAACATCAAGGCCTTCTATGCTCCTCACTCTGCCACATTTGTTGAGTTTGGAGAGGACACAGCTGGGGCAGCTGACTTGAATTAAACTATCCCGTATCATCACTCTTACCCATAAAATGGGGCTGTGGAGTTTTTTCCAAAGTTCTAACACTGGCTGGGCACCTGTCTGCTGGCAGTGACTGCCCGGGCATCACTGCTGGGGAGGAGGTTGTGGGAGCGTGTTTGTCATAGTGTTCCCCCCTCCACTTAAGCTGTCTATCTTGACCCACACTTTCTTTCTCACTTTTGCCCTTCCAATTCTCCCCCAGTCCCTCTGCAGAAAGAGTGACAGAGCTGCCAGCTGGGATCAATCATAAAATCATAGAATCAACTAGGTTGGAAAACTAAACAATTAGCTTTTAAGTGTACTTTCTCTCCCCAGAAAGAGTATGCAAAAGCTACTACTAATACTACAGGTGTCCTGGTGGACAAGTACCTTTATAAATCATGAAGCAGTACTGTAGTTCTGTAAGTCCCACCTTCAGCCAGAACTGTGCCATGCACAATCCCAATACACAGCTGGGTCTGTACACATGCTCTACAAGAAGCTTCAATCCCTATTCTTTGCCAGCCTCCCACTGGACAGTTTGACCACACAGTCTTTCCCTAGGCTTATCAAGAAGTAACAGAGTCAGTAACAGGGGAACAGCTAGCACAGATTACAGCTTGATAGCTCTACATTGCACACAAAATGGCAGAAGGAACTAGTGCTGCTTACAATGATTTGGTAAATGGCACTAACATCTACATGATCTATCCTAAAGAACAAAAGCTGAAGCTGTGAAGTCTGCAAATAATTCGGGGGAGGACAGAAGAGTCCTGATGTAAGAAAATTAATCAGCTGTCTTTGGGCAAAATATTATTCTGTCATTGAACATGTTCTAACACACAGCAAGTACAAATGAGATTATCTCAAGAATACACACTTCTGCATTATAAATAGGATTACACAGAATCATAGAATGGTTTGGGTTGGAAAGGACCTTAAGAGCATCTAGTTCCAACCCTCCTGCCAATCATCAATTGCGCATTCAAAATACAAAAGCAGTACAAGCTAAAGGCAGAGCTGCTATAGAGATGTCCAATTTATGGCTTCTGCTAGTAACATTTTGAAGCCTAACTTGATAGATGTCCTGGTTTAAGCATTAGACATTATTCTCAGACCAAACCCAAACTATGGCACTGTACCAGCTACTTAGAAGAAAATCAACTTAATCTCAGCTGAAACCGAGAAAATAGACTTGCACTGGACTGAGCACTTCTCTTTTTAACAGTTCCCCTGGTTAGCCCAAATACATTTAAAATGTCTTGCCAGAGGGAGAATCACTTCCAACTGACCAACCAGGGAGAAGGATTCTCAGGGCTCTGTGGGAAAACCTTGGAGTAAAAAGTGCTTACTATGCCTACTACAACTGTTAGTCTCATGAACTCAGTTTTCAATGTAAACCAAAGTATTTCTAGACAGTTCACAGCAAACATTGCCACACACATCTCAGTGTAACAGAATCTGCCAATCCTACAAGCTAAAGACAGTGGCCAAGTGGGAGGCCATATTCCAAGTGCTGAAGTAACCATTTTATGCTGTAGGAAAAATGGAGAGGTGAGACCTCATTAAAATGAACCTGCACTAACAATCCTGTAGACTGTTCTTGAACCTGTAAGTATTTAGCATCATTAGGATTAACCACTTAATGAGAGTAATGCCAATGCCTCCAGAGGCATCAGGACAAGGGCTAAATGTTTGTATATAGGGAAAGACAGAATTTATTTCAGCTCCTCACTCTTCCTTCTCAGCCATAGAAGCAGCTGACAAGAAACAGAAGGCACAGGCTTAGAGGGCAAGGGTGAATTCTAGCTGGCAAGGCCATCAAAGCAGCTATCACCTAGAAAGATTCTGCTGTACAGAAAAGTAGTGACAATCTGGCTGGATTTCACCAGCAGGGCATTATTGCCTCCTGATGCTGAAGGGGAAGCTGAAAGGAGATGAAGTGTATTGTCAGTGAAGTGGGAAGATCATCTCTGAGCATCACAATCACCTTTTGGGTAAAGGCCAAAGATTGCTGCAATATCACACACTGAGGAAACAAACAAAAACTCTAAAAACAGCCCGAGGCAACATAAAGGCAGCTGAAAACCATCCTCCCCATGAATCCTTCTCCTCTTCTGAACTGAACTCATTCTCACTGTAGGATCTGGACTCAGGTGGAAAACTGAGGTACTGCCTTTTGTTAAATTATGATGAGTACTTACATTTCTATGGTTCTTCTAAACCACTGAAAAAGGCAAACAAAAGACTGTTTTATTCTACTTATCCCATAAAGTTCCTCACAACCACAGATATTTCTATTTGACTCTTCACAACTGAAAGCTTTGTGAAAATTTATTAAACAGATTTTTCACTCCTTAACAGTTCAATTAGTAACTACATAAATTGGAATCTCAACAGAGACCATTTGCTACATCAAACTTTTCAGCACTGGATCTATTGTTGAGGTTGGCTATCACAGTAAGAAAAAAAGTCTGTTTCTGCATGTTGTTATTCCTTTCCTTATAAATGCTAAACTAGATGCTTAAATATTACCTCTCTCATGAGAACTTCTGTTGTCTAAACCAAACACATCAGAAAAAAATAAGGTCTGAAACCTTAGCAGTTGTTACACAGCATTGCTCTACTTCCTTCAAACAAGTTAGTGATTTATACTAATATATCAACAGAGGAGGTAGAAAAAATATGCAAACAAACCTGTTAGAAAACAGATCATAGCCTGTATTTAACTCGTGCTGACACCCATTTCTAAAGTCAGACCTAGCCAAGATCTACAAGTGCTTTGTAAGATCAATAGCAAAAAGTTTAGCTCAAAATGACTGAATAACATGACAGGCTGTTTATGCCAGAGTTCACTGCTCTTTACATACCTATATGCTTCACAAATGTCGAAGGAGAAAATATCTCTGTTAGCCAAATTACATGCTTTGAGGTTGAGGAACATCAGCCAAAAGCCAAGTTTTTGAGTAAAGATTAGCAGCATAGCTTTGTGTAAAAGAAAAAAACCCTAAAAACCACACTGGCTCAGATGCAACTCTCCAGACATGTGACTTTCTAATAAAGTATGTTTTCCACACACTGCTAGACAGCAGATGTTTCAAAACAGTTGCTATTTGAAACAAGAAAACAACACTGATGGATGTTTGTTATTTTAAACTCCTACCAGATACCCCAAGCTTTAAAAAAAGCAGCAATGTGTTATTTTTCATATTTAAATAATTTGTTAATCTGGCTGTTTCTCCAGAAACAGGTAACTTATCAACACAGTCCAAAGAATGTAGGAAAAAAAAAGCATAAGAAGCAAACTTCCAGCAATTTACTAACACTGTAAAGCTACCCGAAAAGATTTGTTCCATCAAGAGGCTGTTTGAAGCCTTGTTAATCACTTTATCTGTTAATCTGCAAGAATGAAGTTTTAAGTCTTCAATGCAAGGAAGGAGGCCTGGTAAAAATAGGTAATGGCACCTCCCAGAAGGTGCTAGCCTTCAAACCAGGCCATTACAAAAATGGAGAATTAAACCGAAACACAAGAAAGGCTCAAGAGGGAGCCCCTTTCCTCCCCCCAGCCTAGCAGGAGCAAAGGCTCTAGAAAAGATTGTAATGAGTCATAAAAGATGAGCTGGGAACAGCACTGTTTGTTACATGTTCCAACAGGCATCAAATGTACAACCAACACTGCCATGTACAGAGCACCATTTTATTTGTCTTCACTTCCCAACCAATAAAAAGAGCAAAACAAAGCAGCACTGAAGCACTGAATAAAACAGACACTGGGTAGGAAACTTTGTAAAAGCCAAACCAAGGAATTTCAATAAATATTTCATAAAAATCCCTAACACCAAAAATGTTACAAAGCAGCAAAAAGAGCAAAGAGAATAGTGACACTAACATGGATACCTCCCCCATTTGCCTATTTTTTAACTGGAAACAACAAAAAACCAGCTCCCAATAGTTAAATGGTTCATGACTTTAGTTGCCCCCATGGCTGGTACTGCTGCATATGCAGAGCAGGCAAGGCTCAGTTCCAAGGAAATTAAAGTGGCTCAGAAACTGAAAAAAATTTATATTAGATGAAAGTTCAAGAAGTGCCACCTTGCAAACAGTTTATTGGCATAACTGACAGCAGCAGATGCAGCAACATGAGAACGCTTTCAAAACACAAGAGGAAGAAAAAAATTGGAAACTTTGGGTGAGAAAAAAAGTCTTTTTCCAGATGCAGTACTTCGGATCGAAGGGGTTGGAGACAATAAAACAAATACTCATTTTCCTTCACCCTGGAAGTCCAGAGTTCAAATGAAATACAAACAGAGCTGAAACGGCACTTTGCACTTCTTTTACAACCTTCTTTCTTTAGAGAGGGTAGCAAACTTACACTGTTGTTAAGTAGATAGGTATAATCCCTATTTCACAGCAGAGACATGCTGTGACTTGTCTATATTAAGAAGTAAGTCTAGGACAAAGACAGGAGCAGATTACAGACCTTGGAATTTCTACTCGTAGACTGTCACTACAAGGCTACCTCTACTCACTGCAAATACAACTATTACCTGTGGAATCCCCCCCAAACTGTTGTTCTGAGATGATACCTAAATTTACCTCTAAGCAAAGATTTGAGCAACCATGACAGACTTCACAGGGTGCTTGTTTGTAGGAGATGCATAGGCAGGAAACATGAATAGTCTTATAGAAAGGCTTTAGCAAGCTACAATCTACCGTTTGTCCAACAAAAAAGCAAGGAATAAACATCCCTAACTGGGTGTCAACAGGACAGCCACCACATGAAGAAGAAACACTGCACTGCTGACATGCACGATTAACACTGCATTGCTCATTCCTGTTCTGTAGTAAGTGAACAAACTTGTGACTTGTCTGGGCTTTTTGAAGGAAGCTTTTAATACATGCACAAAGGGTAATTTCATATGCTTATGCTTATAAACACATACATAAACCTTAAATACTCACCCTAAGTTTAAAATGTTAAGTTTAAATACCCCAAAAGATTATTCATCATGCTTTCTTATTTGCATAAATGCTTACTGAGAAGCACATAACTGGAGTACGGAAGTCCTAGATACTTGGACAAACAAGAAAACCAATAATATGGTAATTAAAAAACATGGTCACAGCAGCCAGGCTACAATCCAGTATAACGCAGGCATGGTGCTTCAACTGTGAAGGCAGAGGAATATGTTAAAATCCTGGCTTAACACAGGACAGGACCATTTTTGCAACCTTAAAAGGGAAATACACAACTTCTTGCCTGTCCACGGACAATTAGAAGGTCAGTAAAAAGCAGACTCTCTTGATCCTTTTGTATCTTGCCTTGGAAAAAAAGATAAAGCTAAGCCTGGCACCATGAGCTCAAGTACTTTTCTGACCCACTGCAGATACAATCAACAGCACTGAGAGCACCTGTTATTCAGATCACTGAAGAACAGCAAGCCTCCGAGGCTTCCTGCACTTTTTACTTCCAGTTCAAGAGCTTTAGGATAAATACAAACTACCCAACAGCCTATTTTAAATTATTCTAAGCATATGTATTTTTTTCTGAAAGCATAAAAAGTCCGTGCCTGCAGATGATGAAAGAATTCTGGATCACATAAGGAGACAGACATTGCGTATTTCTTCGATATAGTTACAGCACATGTAGCAGAACTTTGCTATTTCTTCCAGTCTAGGAAGGACTGCTGCATGAATGACTCTGCAAGGGCCAGCATAGCAGCACACACATTGGTTTTGTGCTGCAACATGATAGCCACAGTATCACTGACTGAAATAAATGAATTCATTTCATAGAATGACAGAACACTAGCAAATAAGAAACACAAGCTTTGAAAGAGATAGGTTTCTTCTGTTTAACAACAAGACTTCTTTCAGAAAGCTAAAGTCCTTCACCATACCAGCAGAAAGTCCATTATTCCCACTTGACAGAGTTATTCATTGCTGGTAGGACTGAATTATTTTCTAGTCATTACATTTCTCAGGTAGCCCAACCTCTCTGAATATACTGATTATTTTACAGACTAGCATTTTAAAAACTAGACCAATTTAAAGCAGTCAGATGCAAAGGTGCAATAACAGGAATTCAGCTGAGGCAATAGATCAACTGCTGTCGAAAACAATCCTGGACTTCCTTCTCTTAGGGTTCCCCTTTCCAGCCACACATTCCTGATACTTCCCTTGTATTAGGTCTGATGTTCATGTGATACTTCAATGAGTCAATTCATTTGCAGAAGGCCCATGTACCCAGAAGGAGCCTTCTGGAAGTTGGTAACCTCAATCAACTTACCAAGGGATCAGACGAACATCAGAACAAGGGAGGGAGGGAAAAAGGAAAAGACAAAACAGGACTACTCCCAGCAGCAGCAAAATGCTAATTTGGGTTGACTGCCTCTTCAAATCTGATCTTTAATCTCTTACGAACATCAGAGAGCCAAATGTTACTTTCATAATGAGTTAGTATGATATGAATGTATCTTGTTACCTAAAAGATTCCATCCTGTATCAGAACTCGGCTAGATATTCTTGCAATGGTATTAGTTCTGTCAATGTAAGAGGAAAGCCATGCATTTGCTACCTGCAGTCCTTACTCACGCTAAATAACTTCTTCCTGCAAGTAGTACCAGTGAAGCTGATAGAATTGTTTTCAGAACATGGTATCCTGTTAAGGAAAGGTAGTACAATCTGGTCTCACTACAAAACATAGACTCAACAATCACCTCTCCTTAATACAACTGCTATTTAATCTTTAGGTAATACACAAAATTGTCGAATCATAGTGTCTCCATATAGAGAGTGCACAGAAGGCAGAAAAGCCACTTGGTAATCTGTAGCTATTCTAAGTGACATTTTTCTTGCAGTGTCTGTAACTTCAGTATAATCTATTTTCTCCAGGATAAATTAATTTATTATTATTCTTCACAGTTCATGTTGCCCCATCACTAATTTTGGTTAAAAACACGTTATTTAAATTAATGCCCTGATTTGCTGCATACTTTCATGAACTTTTCCCATGAGAAATTGATTTGCCTTTCTACATTTGCCTTAAGAGCAATGTGATAAGTAATTCTTGCCAAGTAACGTTTATGCTAATGTATGCAGAACATATAACTCTTATTAATTAAATAATAATCAATGTTGCAGTATGATTCAGAAGAGTCTTTCTCATGCTCTTATTTAATTTCATGGAAAGGAAAAAAAACATATACAAAAAGGTGCATTGTTATTCAGAGACAGAACTCGTATGGTTATTCCTAGCAAAATGAGATCAGACTGTGCAAAAATATTATCCTCACAAACACCAACATTATGAAGTTCTCAGTTTTCTTTTATGAAAAATGCCATCTTTATTTTTTTGTGATCCCTGGAACATGAAACCATGAATTCTGCCCTTCCATAAGGACCCAGACTCCCCAATTTCTGAACAGAAGTGTACTCAATCTCCTAAACACACCTCCCCCGAACATTCTAAGAAACTGGATAAAGCTTCACAAGCTAGAAGTCTCTTTCTGAACTCCAAACATCTCCTGTTTCCAGGGTAACTGGATAGAGCATGTCAGCCCTGCTCACTGTATGTGGGTACGGCCAGAGTGCATGCATCAAAACAGACGTCTCAGGATGTGGACAAAAAGCTTTTGTTTTAAGCCTTTAAAAGGTTAATTTCAAATATAAGCAAAGATACTCAAAGATACCTACTGCTTTTCAGCATTGCTACAGACTCCAGCCCACCAGTAAGTTCTGTACAGTCAGTAGCATGCTTTTCACAATGGAATTTCTGAAGCAAGAGCTATAGGCACCCTAATTCATTACATATGAAGCACTTGAGCCCTCCTTAGCTCACAGATTACACGCACACAGTTCCAGAGGGGTACATCATTCTTCACTAGAGACAGCATAAGCAGAAGGTTATCAATACAATCAATACTCCAGAATTAACAGTTTAGATCTGGGTTCATAAGAGGACTTTCAGAGCAACCAGAAGTGGGTACTCTACTGACAAAATACCAGTTCATTCTTTCACCAAGGAATTATGTTACCAATACTGGCAGAAAAAAAAACCAACAAAACAACCAACACACCAAACCTAAAATTTCAGGATGAATGGGACCTTCAGTTTAAACCGAAAAGAACCAACCCCAAAACAAAACCCAAACAACCAAAGAAACTCAACCACTACAAAAAACAACCAACAAAACCCAACAAAATGGATTCAAGTAGGTCCAATGCCTCAAACAAAGCAATCCTTTGTGTTAGGGGAGCATCAAACTACTGTTTATTTAACCTAGAGACTGTTCCTAAAGTAGGACTCAGTTTAACAAAGTCAAAGCTTTCACCTTGTTACAGGAATATACCAGCATTCCTCACACTTTTGCCATAGCCTGCCTTTTTAAATAAGCATTACTTCATCCTGCAAAGCAGCAGCTCTGCTCTTCTTCCGCAACAACCCTGGAACACTGTGCAATGAAGTACGAGCTGCAACAGAGATCTGAAAGTTCAAGCCTGCTGCAAATACATCTTAGATGCAACATCAGGAGCTACAGACTGACTGCGTGCTGATGGCAGGCAATTTGAAGCCAGGTTTCCCAGGTTTCATTTTAGGCAGCTTTTGATTTGCAAGGTGATACCAGGCAAGTCACTTACCATTATTTATTTATAAGTTACATCTAATTATCTAGAGGGCATAATTAGCTCATCTGGAAAGTGACTTGAAATGAAGATGAAAGATACTGCATATTTCTCAACTCTTGTCATCTGTGCAATAAAATACTTATTTCACAACAATTAGATCTAATTGTATTTTTGATAGCTGCTGCCTCATCCCTAGAAATTCCAGCTCTGGAAGTTACAAATAGAAAGACTCATTGGGATACAATGTTAATGAAGTGGTATGTGAAACATCTAAAGATAAGGTTAATATACTAAAGCCCTTTTTGCAATCACTCAACACGTAATGAAACTTTTTTCCCAGTTGGGTTTCCATTCAAATGGAAACTTAAAAGATTTATTTTTAAACTGACTCCCATCCCTATCACAGTATAAGTTTCCAGCTCTGCTTAAGCTTGCCCAAGAAAAATTGGCGTAAGAAACTAAATCTAATCTTAAGAATGGCTAAAATATTTTAGGAAGCTTTAGTAATTATGTCTTACTCCTTAATGTAGAAGCCTTACATTCACTTTCTGAATATTTCCAAAATATTAACAGGACCCTCAGATCAGGCAGGAAGCTTGACCTTAGGACAGGGACTTGACAGAACAGGCTGAAGTAAAATGGAGACGGAGGGCAGGCAGGCTTGAGCGCTATGGGGGTTACACTTTCCATGCTGTAAGTCATGAGGCAGCCTGAAAGAGGGACTTAACAGACAATGAACAGAAGAAAGGCTAACTGAACCAAACTACTCTCTCCAACTGAGCCTTGTGTCCTGTCTCTACAATGGCTGGTACAGAATGTTTCAGCCAGAACTGTAAGAAATTATGCAGGAAACAGCTATGGAGTAATCAATTCAGCATGCAAACCTCCTGTTAAAGAAATGGAGGTTCAGAACACATATCCTGAAACACATATACCCATCTGTTAAGGCTTTCTACATTCTAATCCTGACTATTTTTAACTAAGTATTTTTTTAGCTTCTCTTATATGAACTGGGATTTCAAAACAAGCCCAAATGTCAATGCTTATTTGGACTGTAAGCATTCTGTGGCCAAATCACCTCATCTGGTGCATATGTACTGGACACACGTTAGCCTAATGGGTTCCTGGCTTTAGTCACATTCTACCATCCTATATACACCTGAAGTAAAGAATTCTAAACATAAAACGAAGTATAGTCAACTTTGCATGACTGATTTTTTTAAAGCCAAATAATTTTCAAACACACATTTTAAATAACAACAAACACACTATTGTAAGCAAGAAAACAGCAGAACTTTAAATACTGCATGACCAAGACAAAGTCACATGGTTTACAAGTTCCTTTGGATGAGATCCCATCTCAACACTTCATTCACTTATTCAGACAAAAGCAAAGAAAAATCTTGGTTTGATTTCCTCTGTCCCAAGCTGCTGCTGGTAAACAGATCTGCTGTCAGCTTCCTGGAAGATGATCTCCCACAGAATCTGGGAGGTGCTGCTGTTGAACAGGGAGGTGGCTGCTGCTGCAAACACAACTCTCAAAGCAGCACAGAAATCTGGCTCCATCAGCAAGTGAACAGGGTGAGGCAGGGGAATCTATGATTGGCTCGATCGCACAAATGACTACAGACATGGTCAAACCAGCTAACCCTCTTTGCACCTTTCTTCTCTATACTTGCCCATACTCCTGTTGCTTATGTTTCCCATCATGTTACCCCAGAGAAGAAAAAGGAAATTAGATTTTTTTGTTGTTGTTGGATACAATCCAATTGTTGTATCCAATACATAATTATTCCCTCCTCTGCTAGGCTCTGGGGTCACCCATTCCCTCATTTCAACTACATCCATGTTTTCTTACTAAGTCACATGGTGAGAAGAATACTCCTGCTATTAAAATTGTTGGTTCTATTACAGCTTAATAAAGACAATTTTGACTCAGAACACAGGTTTAGCAAGATGAATAATTGTCCTCATTATTTTTCCTCTTCTTTTGTAACAAAACAAAAATAATAAGAACAGCTTTTATAAAAAACATTGCACACACCTGCCCACTACAGCATAACTGTGTATTATACTGCTGAGCGATGAGCGATCAGTATTTCTTTCAAACACAAGTATTAGGGCGACTGTTCTACAAATTTCTCAGCATATTTGGCAAGAAACAGTTACAGCCAAAGAATATTAAAATTAAATGCGGGAATCTGCATGAGATTTTCTGTACAGAAGGGACACAGTGATGACAAGGGCATTAAAATGAATTTGGAAAGTCTGGTGCACCTCTGGGGTCCTACTTGGTGTGCTTGCCCCCCAACTCCATCAGCTAACTCCATCAGCTACATTCATTTTCTATCCTGTTGTACCACAAGATTCAGCTTCGGTTCACAACTCATCACAACCTCCAAATATCAGAGGCACATCCCACATTTACTGAAGTGATGCAAATTCAATAGCCCCTCACTTTCAAAAGGACAAAAATCACAAACAGGAGAAATAAGGAGTTGAAAATATATCTGACATTGAATAGTGATTATACGTGAGTATTTGAAGTTATGTGCATGAACGAATAGCATGTAAGCCATCGAGCAGAGATGAGGAGAAGGGAGAATCTTCAAAACACTTGGTGCTTCTTAACTGCAGGACCAATGAACACAGCATGTAACTCATGCTTACATCTCACTAGCACAGATAGGTAGTACCAGTGCTACTGTCACGCTAACATGATGCTCAGCCACCTCAACAGTCAGGGAAATAAGGCCATCAGACCATTCCATGTCACTTACTGACACACAAACCTACTAGGAGTATGTACACATTTTCTTCTTCCTCTTTCATGCTGTAGCATATGCCTGAAGGTCACAAACTGATACAGATGTACAAAAAAATCTGGATGCTTTTGTATCTGATACCTGAATACCTACCAAAAAAAAGCATTTTCAAGGAAAGACTTCTGTCTTTGCCATCCTATCTGCCACTTTAGATCTCAGCCAAAGGGCAAAAGTAGAATATGGTATGATGTGCACAATGTATGAGTGAAGTTTAACCCTGCAGTATCAGCAATCTAAATAACACAGGTGATAGTCTGAAAGCAAAGCCTGCTAAAAATTGCTAACATACTTCCACTGACCAAATTGAGAAGACTGTAAGAAAGTACTATGCTAATAAAATTGTTTTAAATAATTAGATCTTATTTCATTGTTTGTAAGTGGTTACCAGCAGCAGAAAAAACACAATGTTTTGTCAAAAAAATATTTTTTTTTACCTGACATCTCACAAAATAACAGGAAGACAGACTTTACGCTTTTAGTTTCCCAGTGGCATCATATACACTGCTGGCTCTGAAAGCATATATGCAGTAACAAGAGTAGAAAAATTATTTAAGAAACAGGAGTAGGACTGGTATAATTCACTTACACAGGTGGGAGCAGGGTGGGCTCAGAAGCAGACTAAATAGCCTGAGCTACAGCACTGCATTTGGGTTCTTAGGCACACAAGACCGTGGAAAAGACCATTGCACCAGATAACCGTGGGTTATGGCTCCTAATAGAAGCAAATGATACAAGGAGTTCGTATATGAACTGGTGCCTGAACAAAAGCACCCAATTACCCTGTGGTGAGCAAGACAGATAGCATCATGTGACCCTGGAGGGGATTCAGGAACAGGACACCGACCCCTGGGACTGGTGCAGTAAGTCTGAAATGAGCACTTAAAGCTATCATAAGTCAATGGATTTGGGATCTTTCCTGGCTTAGCTTTAGCAGCTGAGGCCATCTGAAAGAACTGATGTTCAGGACAAAGCTCACCCAACCACTTCCACTTACAGAGAGGCAAAAAAAAATTGATATATTATCCACAGGAGGGAAGAGGAAAGTTTTGAGTTTTGCTTGTTTTGCTTCCCAGCAATACTCAAGACATGACTATTCTATGATTCTCCCTAACTATTCTATGATTCTGTAGAGCCTTGGGTGGCATGGTTTAGTGGGAGGTGTCCCTGCCCATGGCAGGGGGGTTGGAACTAGATGATCTTAAGGTCCTTTCCAACCCAAACTATTCTATGATTCGATGAATGGGTTGTAATGTTCCTGCATTATTTCTGCATTATTTCTCTCATGACTGTGGCACCCCTTTAGCCTGGGCTGAACACAAGGGAGCCTGTTATTCTTCACTGCTGCAATACCAAACAAACATTCTTCTTTCTGCATTTTTAATCATCGGCTCAAGTGAGAATAAACCAGTTGTATTACAATCGCCAAACGGACACTGAGTAAATAGATACACAATACATTTTTGCTTTTGGTAAATTTAGGAAAACTTTTCAGACAAGTTTTTCCTTCCTTTCTCATACCACAATATAATTATTTTTAATAAAAAACTTCACTGCAACTGTAGAAAAACAGAAAAAGATCACTAAGTGACCGTTCTCACAATAGTCAGACAATTAAAAGGCGCATCACCTGCAAAGCACTTTGCTACACTACTTAATGATGACACAACTAATTCTCATTTCTACAATAAGTGTAAGTTACTTGTCGAGTTAGCTACTACATTTTTGTAACATCAGACAAGTTCATCTTATACTTCATCTCTTCTGCCCAGGGAAAACCCCTATGTTCGTTCCAATCACCTCCCATACAAAGACAGGCTGAGAAAGTTGGGGCTGTTCAGCCTGGAGAAGAGAACACTGCGTGGAGACCTCATAGCAGCCTTCCAGTAACTGAAGGGGGTCTAAAAGGATGCTGGAGAAGGACTCTTCATCAGGGATTGCAGCAATAGGATAAGGGGGAATGGGTTCAAAGTTAAACAGGGGAAGTTCAGATTAGATATGAGGAAGAAGTTCTTTACTATGAGGGTGGTGAGGCACTGGAATGGGGTGCCCAAAGAAGTGGTAAATGCTCCACTCTTGGCAGTGTTCACGGCCAGGCTGGACAGAGTCTTGGGCAACATGGTCTAGTGTAAGGCATCCCTGCCCATGGCAGGGGGGTTGGAACTGGATGATCTTAAGGTTCTTTCCAACCTTAACCAGTCTGTGATTTTATGATTCTATCCCTTCCTATCTGTAACTTGGTACAGTAAACAAGCACAGGTATTCCAGGCTCCTGAACACCAAGAAAGCCTTGGTATTCTTGACAATAGTTGTAGCTCCTCTTTAAACTAATTTCTTCTTGATATCTTTTAAACACTGTTGATTTCCCTCCAAGTTGTACACAAAGTCTCAAGAGTCTGTTATGAGATGGCACTCAGACTTCCACTTATCTCTAAGATGCACCTCTTCTAAAAAACACATTTTCATTTTACCCATGGAGGTCTCAAGCCTCTCCAAGAGATCAGCCTACACAACACTATTTTGCCTGTTTCCAAATGATGACCCACCACTGCTTACTATAATAAACTTTTGTTATTAGGACATAAGTGCATGACCTTGCACTATTTATGATGCTGTTTAATAACATTTTCTACAGAGCCATCATCAAGAACATTCAACTCCTTTAGCACATTTCACTCGTCCTCTGTATGGATATCTGAAAATAAAAGAATTTGCACACTGCTGAATCCTTAACTCACTCCAAGCCAAACATGTAGAGAACTGCATTCTCATGATAAATTTAAACTTTCTGCATTTTAGTCTTTAGGGCATAAGCAGGTGATTATTTTTAAAAAGAAAACAATCATTCACCTAGCATAATCTCCCACATATTTATTAATATATATATTTCAGAGTGCAAAGCCCAAGACAAGCTTGAAATATGCTTGGCATTTTATGTTTCTCAGATTGAAAAAGGCAAGACTCCTAAATTGTTATGTCCCCACTCCCACAAGTACTTATTCAGGTATTTAAGCATGCAAACAGTGCAGGCATTAAAACACCTGCAAAAGTGTTTGCTGGATCTAAGCCTAAAGCAGAAAAATGGGATTAAGGATTCCTGGGGTTTTATTCCTGGCTCTCAATAAGAGTTCCCTTTGCCATATTTTGTGCTAGACTTAGCTATCTCTCTCTCATCTGTAAACAAGGAATATAATCAACCTATAATAGAGGGATATTTTAAAGCTTAATTCAATGGTATTAAAAGTGCTTTGAAAATTTTAGATGAAGGGTATTACATAACAGTAAAAAGGCAATAATGCTATTTTCATTTTGCGAGCAGATTTTCATAGTAAATATTTCTTTCAGCCTCATGCCCTTTATATACTAGAGATCTGTCTCAGCAAGAACCATGTATAGCTTACAGGCTGGGCTAAGGAGATGCTAAAACACTTAGCCAGTGCAGACAGACTTTACTGTATATGAAATATTTTTTCTTTTATCAATCCTATCAACAGATGAGCCAACGTGGAGCAATCTGTAAAATGCTTAAGTTCTCTTTCCTACCTTAATTTGGAAGGCCACATTAGCACCTTCTGGACATTTATAAATATTAAATAATACCTGATGATTTCATTAATAGTCAGAGTTCTGACCAGATTTGTACTCTTCCAAAACTGCTAGAGAAAAGCACCCTGATCTTTACCAAGAAGCATCCAAAGAGTATTCTAACACTCAGTGTCCATATATGCTGTTATACAGCTTTCCAGACAATGACAAGCACAAAATACCTCTTTCTTTAGTTAAGCTTGCCTAACCTCGCAGCAGAAGCAAGCAGGTGAAAGAGCAAAGCCAAATGCATGGCCAGGAAGGTCCACCTCCAACTTATACATATGCACTGACAAGCGGGTGACTTGGGCAACAACTGCTGCCCACATGCAAGAATCAGCATGGGTTGCAAGTACAGCCTTCATACGTGTGGTCCATTCTTCCTCAAGGAAAAGACAGCAGGATACAAAGTGTCCCATGGATCTAGCCCATGAACAACCAGCTGGAACACATAAATGCAAGTGTTTGAAGAAAAAAACCCCACCCCTCAAAATGCCAAAATAATAAGAAAAAGATGACAAAGAAGAGGAAAAAAAAAAAGGCGCCATACCCGAAACAAGTAACAGCTTGCATCAAATCTCTATTTCATCCCAATAAACCTATGGCAACAGAACATGACCGATTTTTTAACCACTGTGAATGAAAACAAGATGCAACAATTTTCTAGACTCACTAACATCAAAGGGACTCTTTTATGGTCTCTTTCTATATTTGATCAATATTCCTACATTAATTGCAAAGGCTCAGTTATTCCACAGTTCCTTTTTTCCTGTAGCATAAAATCAATTCTTCGATTAGAACTCATCATTGTTCTTCCAAAGGTTTTAAAGCCCAAATACTATACTCAGAGTATTTTGCTTGTTTGTTTGCAATAGGTTAAGAACTTTGGGGACCTGCTGAATCTTCTCTTATGCTTAGGGGAACCTACAGTTTTTCTTCGCCCTCTTAAGCTGCTCCCCTACTTTTATCACATTTATAAGAAAAATTATTATTTTTTTTAATCTTCTGTCAAATCTGGCTGAAATTGGCCAGAAGTTGAAAGGCAATTTTGCTCCCATATTCACGAGCACATACACATACATATATGTGATTCCTATGTCTTTGATTGGAACTAGATGATCTTAAGGTCCTTTCCAACCCTAACTATTCTATGATTCTATGATTCCAGGGACATGAGTTAAACTATGAAGTCTAAGTTTGGTGAATGTAACTCTTGGAAAACGAAAAGGTATCAAAAGTAGTGAAAACCCTTCCACCCATTCTGATATTTTTATTTTTCACCTCTAGATACCTGATACACAACTTACACTTCATTTACCATCATCCTGTTCACACTTTTGGTACAAGAGAAGCACACAACACCAGTAAATGGCATACAGCGATCTACTGAAGAACCCCTAGAATCAATTTTCAGCAAGCCAGTCATGAAACCAAACCAATTTTGCAAACAGACCTCTATCTACAGATGTGCTTGGGTTCCCCCATTTCTTATTCTCCTTTTCTGATTGGCTCTCAGTATTGGGAGAAGATTAATTTCCAATTAATTCCAATTTTTAAAATCTTGTGCTCACTGCTAAGCCAGTGTTTTCAAAATGTTCTGTTCTGATAGCACTTGCAAGGCTAAAGAGATTAAATTCAACACTCAGATCACATGCGTGTTTTTAAATATTGACTGGCTGATCTGCAGAAGTATATTTACAGACACTACAGAAAATTAATTCCAGGCTTTTGTTCATGGGAAACATGCCAAAATACTAGTCATGTCCCAAAGCATAAGTCCTCATCAGTTGCAGAGTGCAATTAAACATTTAGAGGACGCTGCCTGCCATTCAGAATGGCTCTCCAAGATCAGCCAGTCATTCTTTACATTCATAGATATGAAAGCACTACTGAACACTGAGAACTTGGCTTTTGTCAAAATTTAAAGAAAAAACACACAATCAAAATAATAGAGCAGTTAATCCCTGGAAGGCCTTGTGATCACATTCCTTGACATGTTTGATAAATATGGAAATAATGAAAACGTTCTGACTTGTTAAACTTGCAGTCTCTTTAATGCATTCCTTGGCCCCAGCATGCACAGACTGCTGACTTGGCACACTAAGAAGACCTTTGCTCACCTTTCTCAATAGACCCATGCTGATAAGTCTGAGTTTCCCCAAGAGCAGAACAAAGTCAGGCTTATTAAAATGTTTACTCAATTCATTAAGTAGAGCAGCACTCTCATGAAAATAGATGTCAGAGCAAGAGAAAAATCTCTACAGGCACATATACACAACCATAGATGATAAAAGAAATTAAACTGGAATTTGAATGACTCTCATTCCTTAAAAATAAATTAGAATAAAATGTCTTTACATTTTACTGAACACCAACCTGTAAAGAATATCCCCTGCTTATGCACACTGATGAAAAATATTGTGTTAACATAAAGAAGCCACCTATATAAAATGAAACTCACTGTTATCATTTTAACCCTACTGTGTAATTCACTAGCCATGGGTTCATATGATAATGAACAAAGCATGTGTCCAGGTAGCTTAGAACATTACATATCATTGATTTTGCATAAACATATTTATCAGGTTTTAGAATATTATAGTATGCATGAGTTCTGCAGAATATTTTACCTTGCCACACCCCATTTACATTTTACATTCAGCACAACAGATTGCTTCAGCTGCAGGAATAAAAGACAGTCATATAAAAGGGGTCAGAGAGAAAACTCCAGTGCCTACGTACTACTGCCTACTAATGATTTTGAAAAAAGAAACAAACAACCAGAGATTAAGGCAAGTTGTACAAACTAAGTTGTTTTCCACAGGAGCTGTCAAGATGGTTGACTGTGTCAGCCTAGCTTTTAGCTGTTCTAGTTGAAAAAACAAACCACATATTTGACAATTACAGATGCTGCGCTTTTGAAAGGTATACGACGCATTCACAGCACTTACAAATGGAAAATTGTTTTTGCGAGACGAAGTAATGCTAGTCAAAAGGATTATGCACAATCTAGTCACATCTCCAGTCAATGTCTGAAAAACAATCTTTTAGAAAACCAAATTTGTACAGCTGTGTTTTCATTAATGAGAAAACCCATTCTGCACACCATCCCAGAACCTAGATTATCTGTCAGTCATTAAAGTCGATATTGTGTGAGTTTACAAATTATAATATAATAGCATACACTCATAATACAAATTATATTTAAACCTGAATTATGTCCTTAGACAAGTGGCAGTGGGGTGTGAAACCAGCCAAACTCTACTTCAACCACCCTGTCAAGATACCCCAAATTTAGCCTGACATTCAGCCTTCCTTTCCCAGAAGTCCAAATTTCTTTCTTATTCAGCACCTTAGAAAAACAAACAAACAAACCAAACCATAAGTATATAACAATTTTTTATCTTAAGTATTAATGCAGTTATGCCAATTAACTACATGCTACTGGCACACAATTTGTACTAAAATGATAATTTATATTAGAAAATATTCACAACAGAAATTAAAGATGATCAAGTACTTTTTTAAATGCTCCACAGTATTCCTGGAAAATCTTTGTTTCTAACTACAAATTTTCAGGGATAACCAAAGCTACAAAACAACAAACAAGCAGGCAAAACATTGAGCCTACAGGACTGCTTACATTTATGAGGGTTTTTTACATGTAAAAGTATGAATAAAAGAGACTGAATAACACACCATAGTTTTGTATTATTAGATTGACAGGAAACCATTTAAAATACATTTGCAATAAGAACAAGATGAAAGGACTTCAAAGTTCAAGTTTATTCTCATTAATAATAGTGTGCATGATGGTCACAATCGCTCCTGTGAAAATGACAAATAGAAGGGTGTCTTCATTATTTTTAACGTAAATGCTTGGTTTGAATTTTGGAACCTTACATACAACAGCAAAGACATAAAAAAGCAAAGTTACAGGAATCTGACTACAGAGAAAATGGAACAGGTCGTTCTATTTTCATTACTGAAGCCAAATTAAAAGCAAGATGAAACAAAGGCAGGCATGCAGATGGCTGTATGCTTAAAAATGTGTGGTTTACCCATAGAAACACTATTTTCTTAGTCACACTAGAGAGATCATCCCTCCTGTGCAAAAACACTACTGTTTAAAAGTAAACAGCAGCAGAAAGAGAAGAAAAAAAAAACCAAACCAGAAAAGAAGGGACAGCAAGATGAGGTAGTAACACAATCATGGAGACAACCTGATGAGCAAAAACATTTGAAGATCCTCAATATAATCTATTCTTGCTTGTCTAAGCACCACAGAAGCAGCAACTCTAAATTTAAAGACCTAAAATCAGAGGTGATTCTTTGTATCTATAATCCAGGCTCTTGGAAACAGACGTAGGCTTCAGAAACACAGCCTGTGCTCACATTTTTATGACAACCACTTACATACAACTATTCCATCCAAATAGACTACTGTTTTCTGGAGAAAAAAAAAAAAAAAGAGACAAGTCAAGTAATCTAAACCAACGTCTTCTTTTCATTAAAATGTACAAAATAATGTAACAAAAATATCTACCTATGAATACTTTCAGGTCTTCCTTTCCATATGAAAATGTCCAGAGAACAAAAAGATAAAAGATATTCATACTTTCAACAATGAAGAAATTCCTACTCTAATTCTGCATCAAGGTGATAGCGTCCAAACAGGTGAGCAGGAACATACATCAAAATTACTCCCCTCTGATTTCAGCCTATTTCCAACTTCTACTGGCTTTCTCATAGCTCTGAGCACCAGCAGTGAGCAGCATTCTTCCAGTTCTTGCCCTTTCTGAGCACTATTACAGTGACAAAATTTTGCACTGTGAACCTATTATGGACACAACACCGCGTTAGCAGTGCCCGACTGTGATCACAATGTCACAAGGAGTCACAGCTTCTAAGGCTTACTTTAGATTGTCAAGAACAACCACCTATTTCAGAAGAAGGAAACTACACCTAGTCCTCCTTTTTTGACAGCTGTTAGTATTACTTATAGAAAGAAAAATCACTAAATCAAATAAACAAAATAAAAATGTGACCCAAGGAAGATTTGCTTTACATTAGTCCCATGTCTTCCTTCGGTATTTTTGTACTTGTTTACACTACATTTTCACCACCATTATTATATGTCAGATCAAATGCTAGGATTACATTAAAAAGATCATACGAGGCTTCAAGTTGCACATTACTTTTTTTTTTTTTTTTTTTTTTGGAGTAAGAGACAATTCAGATGTCTGACATTCCTGAACATGAATTTCTATGTAGACAGGGTCCGGTACAATGAAGGCAACTTAATTAAAGCTACTCAACCTTGCCCTCTCCGTCTCCATATTCCCCAAAAGAATCATCTTTACAGAGTCAAGGAAATAAAAGAGTTCAGATTATATAGTGGAATACATTTCTACTTATTTTCCAACCTCCCAAAGCTATCAATGAAGGTGTCAATGATTGCTGACTGTACCAGACTTGTTTGACAGAACTGTGTAGTATAAGCTTGAGACAGACCCACATGCTGTGAAACAGCTTGTAACGTTAAGAGATCCAACTTTAAAGGCAGATTTATACTCTCTCTCTTCTTTGACTTTAACTCAGAGTGGCAAGAACCCGCTGCAGAGAATTAAAGAAAAAAAAAAAAAAAGGAAAAAGACAAAAGACCACAGCCTGATCTGGTTTATAGATTTTAGAAGAGTCAGCACTGTATTTGCATAATTTTGCATCATTACTGACACAAATTTTAGGACACCCTAAGTAATCACTCAAACATAGACAGCATCAGAAGACAAGCCATACATTTCATGCAAATTCTGGAGAGCAACTACTAGATTGCAAATATTAGATCAAAGCACTACTCATCTACAAACAGAGTAAAAAGTAAAAGGAATGCGCATATTGTGAGGCTTTTTCAACCACAACAAGTAAATCTGCCGGTTCAATTTGAAAGAAGTTCATGGAGCTATTTAAACTTTAAGTTGGTTGCACAGGCACAAGTAAAAGCAGAGTAAACACAAAATTCGCCCTGTATTTGGCAATAGGCAGTATATAAGCCCAATGCAAGTGCGATGCATTCCATGTTACTGGAGGGAAAGAGAATGAGAGCTTTGAATTAACAGAGAAAAATCTTGGTTATTGCTACATTCCTAGAAGTATGTTCTAGATATGGAACCACATGAATCTAATTATGCCATTAACTTAAATACTAACAGAAAGGTATGTGAACAAATCTTCAGAAATGCACACCACATGATTACAAAGGCATTCCTACGTCAACCAGCAGGACATAAATAGATGCAAACACAAACAAAAGCCTCAGAGATGAGAACAAATATTCACCGATTATCAAGTATTTATGGTCTACATCCAAATACAAAACAAGTATACATCCAAGTGAAAAACAGAACTAAAAGAAAATGAAGTAGAAGGAAAATATGAAGCATGGAAGAATAAAGATGTCCAGAAAATTGATTTTGACTGAGCTATACAGACCACCAAAAGAAAAAAATTTGCTATAAGGAAAGAGAAAGCTGTTGCCACGTATTACTATGAAAGAGTTGTTTCTTGAGGACAGATGAGGTGGTTGCAAGAGGACACATTCCCTACAAGGCCTACCTAAATCAGGCAAGAACATTTGTTAAGAATTAAACAAACCCAAGTACACATGGAGGCTCTTAAGTCTTTCTACAACTTGAGAGCCAATTCTGCAAGTGAAACACCCTATCACAGAACAAACCTCCTGAAGGATGAAAAAAAGTATGGAGGACAAAAGCTGAAAGATCTGAACCCTGTAGTGACTTCAGAGTATTAACATTTACCCAGCAAAAGATTCTGGGCTTTCTACACAGGCTTCAAGTTAAAGCACTGAAAGCTCTTCAGATACGAAGTTATGAGACTGAATTGCAATCTGAAGTGTTTACTACAAGAGCTCTCAGACTGACTGAAAAGTACACACATAAATAAAAAAAAAAACCATAGGCTATATATACACCAGTATTTTTTTCTTAATCTTCTGTATAACTTCAAAGCATAAAAAGATCCTAAGCACCATCAACAATGTCCAAAAAACAGTCTACAACAATGTCACCAAAGAAACAAACAGCTCTATCAGGAAGACCACCTCGTGAAGTCAAAGCCTTACCGTTTGGTAGATGACACAAGAGTACAACTGTATGACCCACATTCCTAATAAAGCCATTGGTTGCCTTGGAAAGAGTAACAGTTCAGAAGAAATAACACTTATCTATTGTCAGGGTATAGCAGCTCCATAAACACTAGCAGGATTAAGATCAAGATCAAGTGTAACAGTGGAAAAGAACTTATGAATTATATTTGAAATTATTAACTGGCATTAAGACCATAGTTTAGTTAAAGAAAAAAAACCCCAAAACCAACATAAAAGCTGTGAACTTTGGTAAAGGGTACACTGCAGAGCAAATTGCACATAATTATAAGAAATGGCACCACATTCATATTCCAGGCTACAGAACGGAGTTTAGTAATTAGCTGTAGTATCTCAAGAAGGTATCTGAGAAAATGGGTAATAAAGAAAAAGCAGCTACAAGAAAAACAAACAAACAAAATAGGATAACATGAAAGTTTTAGTATCATCACCTAATTAATGTTTTCCTAGGTAGCAGAATTTCATACCTTAATTTTGTTAACAAGTCAGTCACAAGTAGAGAGGCCTTTTGTTAGTGGACTAACACAAGTTTCAACCTCTCCCAGTTTTGAAAGTTAGGCAAGTTGAAATCTTTCAGTGCCCTAACTGCCTAAATCAACAGTAACATCACCAAAACAAGAGATCCACAGATCATGTCCAAATCACTCAACCCTATTACCTGAGAATCTTAATAGACAGTAAACACAGTAATTATAATGCAATAACCAAGTAATTATAACTCCCTTTGGTGGCCTAGTAACTTCACAGTTGGTTAAGACACACAACACAGAGGTAGAACACAGGTGTACACAGAGGAAAAAAAATGCAACTTCTTCCACTGCTGTGATACAGAACATTAAGTTTTTCTTCCTTTAGAACAAAACATGATCTTCCATCACTTGACATCTTCTCTGGAATAACAAGATGGGGAGGGGGACAAGGAGTGCAACTTACTAGAACACACAAAAAGCCTTTGTGAAAAGTCCAAATGACCTCGTGATGGGGTAGAGCAGAACGGGGAAGGAGAGAGAAAAAGAGGAGTAGATCAATTTCTGAGTTTTCTGCAAAATAGACTGAGTTAAATTAACAGAATCAAAATCAGGTGTTCCAGCAGGTACTTAATAGTGACAGAGAGAAGGCAGCACATCCAGACACCTGCAATCTCAGGTTGACTTTCCTTCATGTAGCTCACATGTCTCTGGTGCAAAGATGCTCAAATCAGTTCAACAACGTAACGCTACCCTATGCCCTCAGAGCGAAAGAACAAGAATACAGATGGTATATGATTCCACTTCCCGTGACACTACACTGATTGGTTTTATTGTGAAGTCTATTTATAAAGCTGATTATGAATTCCTAGCGTACTTTGATTACTGCAAAAGCAGCTGGACTACTTCCTTTCTCTTAGCACTTAACTGTGTTCTTGATTAGTGAGTGGTGTTTGAAAGCTTGTGAAACAAGTACAGGAAGATAAAACAAAAGCAGCGATTTCCTCTTAGACCACTACATTACATTTAACCTGCCAACATAAGACCAGTTAGTCTCTGACCTGCAGCAGCTGGGAGTAGCCAGATTCCAGATGGCCCTAGGAAGCTGCTTTTGTACAGCCCTTGTCTTTTCTGTACCAACCTGACATGGAAAAAAAAAACTGAGCAAGCTGGTTGGGCAGCTCCATGATAGATGACATCTCTAAACACAGAAAATTTCCAGTATCTGTATGATGTGGTCCCACCACTCAGTGTATGAGATCTATCAGATTTATCCCTACAGGCATACCATCACCATTTAATCTTGAATCTACTTCCCCTGCACTAAAATGTACACACAGAGACACTGCACGCCACTGGCATCTCAAGATAACAAACCATTACAAAATACTCTATCACCTTTCCTATCCCAAATCCTCAAATTTCCAAAAAGAATTATTTCAGAAAAAGAGAAGATTCAAGCCAGAAGCGAGCACACAACTGAGTATTTTTATTTACAAACTTGGCAGACTGGTGAAGTTCTGTGCAGGGCTCAGAATGGACTGCAATGTTTCCCCCCCCATTATACTACAAAACAATTCACAGAACAAATCAGGTCTAAAAACTTGAGTCCTTCTCCACAAAATCCCCTTGTCATATATGAAGTAAACGCAGGAGTTAGTGTGACATTGCATTTGGCCTTGGCTAATGCAGATACCAATACATGCAGTGAAGGATATGTAAGGATGAGTCTGAGATAAACCATAATATATAGACAAGTTCAGCAATAAATTTACGTCAACAGCAGCACATTTTACAACATTCTCATGTTACTTCAAAGAATTTTAATGTGAAGGGCCTACATTTTAATATCACTATCACCTGATGAAAATAAGTAGTTTATTAAAGATTTTAACAAACCAACTTGTACTGTAAAAAATATTTTGTCTTAGAAGACAGGCACTCCAATTCTCATAGATATTTAAAAGAAAGCAAAACTCTTGCTTTAAGTACACTGCAAACCTCAGCTTTAAAATTACATTCTGTGACTGCTGACATGCTCTCAGGAAGGATATTTCTTTCATATTGCACAATTATTGACAAAATTAAATGCTTTCGTGTTCTAAACCAGAACAAAGTAAAAATGTAAAAAACCCAGACCCAAACAGAAAACTGTTTTAAGAAGCCTCTCCCCATCCCCACTCCCCAACTGGGGGCTAACAACAGATAATTAAAAAAAAAAAAGCTATTGTGGGATAGCTTTATTTTTAATTTTTAATCTGCACTCTGAAGTAACAAATCACCTGTGACATAATACACAAAGGGAAAAATTCTTGCCAAGGGACAAAGTTTCACAGGGGGCAGCCCTATTTTTGGAGGCAAGAACAGCTGTCCCATGTTTCTCTGGTTTCCAAGGCAAAGTCACAACTTGCATAGTTTTCAGTCTCCATTTCTATTCACCTTATGTCATCTGCCTCCACCTCCTAATTAAGAGAATCACAAACTCTGGGGAATCATGAGCATTTTTTAAAAGCACCTCAGGATTCAAGCACATGAGAATCAAAATGGTGCCAACACCAGGCTTCACAAGCACCACAGAGCAGGCAAACTGAAAAATACAAGACTACTCAGAAGAGATGTTAAGTAGCATACTAGTTTGTTTTGTAGTCCTAAATACAATTTTACCCTATGTGCTGCAGAAAGCAGAAATAGTCATTTAAGCTGCATTTCATTAGCATTTTCATCTAAATCAAGTTCTCCTGCCCCCAGTGTTACAGTGCTTTGTCCATCTTAGATGGTTTTAGTAGAAGCTGCTAATTCTACCAGAAAACCTCATCTTAACAATAACAGCTGCTAGAAAATACCACAAGGTTACACTCAGTGTAACAGGATGCTGCTAAATAAACAGCTCAAACCACCTTCTGTCACAAAGTTTATTACATGCATAAGATTTTCAGAATGGAGAAAGCTTACTTTAATTCCTTTTCTTGGCACTCAAACAAGACACCAGAATTACAGGACTGCTTTATGCCACAAGGCTTCTGCTTAGGAAAATGCGGTCTCAGTGACAGTACGTATTACATCTGTAAGTTATCACAGTTGGGGGTGCCAGCCCCCTTTACTATCTAGCACTTCCTGTTAGAATTCATTTTCAGTCCTGTAAAATATTACTAAACTTGATCTGTTTTAATTTTCCAGGATCAGACTTAAAACAAGGCTATGAAAAACAATTACATGTGTGCAGGATGGCTCTCAACAAGAAATTATTAGTTTTGTTTTCGCTTCATTCTGAAGCTTGTAATCCAAGCCCTCACTTACTGCACACGGTTAAAGTTCTCTTTTGAATACCAAATTACTCTTTAAGACCTACATTCATTGCTTCACAGCTGCTTTGGCTTCAGATTACCTCTGAGATATGGATTAACCCCATTTACAGACAAGGAATGAAGCCACAGAGTTTTGGGTGCTTGCTTTGGGCCAGGCAGGACTTGATAGTTCTGTTTAATATGGCATGCTGTAGCATTTCATTTGTTACAAGAACAGCCTTTACCGAATGTAATTGTAGGAGTGAGCACTTCACTTTTAATCTCACAGAGCAAGCATCCAGAAAATGAGATGTACGATTAAGGACCAGCTGCGAAAAATCTGCTTTATGATTTAGTCATCTTTAAGTATACTTATACGTGTTTATATAACCAAAGGCACATCTGATTCTCCAAGGAAGAATTTGGCTGTCTTGATTAGGTCTTACTCATTTCAGAAAATGAACTTTTGTAACCAATGAGGCAATGATCTTGCAGACAGCCTCCCTCACTGCACACAGACCCATTCCCTGAACAGACTGAGGAAGAGATATAATGTAAAATACACACCAGTGAAATTACAGTATTTCATAATAACAAAACAAAACAATTGAAGTTGCACAGAAAAATTTAATCTCCAATACTCGAATTCTTGATCCTCCATCAAACTACCCTAAATAGCATTTTGATATTTTTAATGCTGTTTCATATTTATTTTCTAATAAGATTATCCATTATTCTGAAGTATGAATAGCTGACTTTCAAGGGAAAAGCTCAATATTCCATAACCAGCAACTGAACATGTCTTTAGTCTAAGGACTCTTTTCATAGTGTAAATATGGTGCTCTCCGTACTGATTTTCTTTAAAAAAAATAAAATCTGTCAATAAATATTTGCACCAGTTACATTATTCCTTGCTTTAAAAAAAAGGAAAAAAAAAAGCCTTTTTGTTATGTAAAATTACTGTCTTGTAACAAAAGAAAGATGTATATACATCTACTGAAAGAGATTAAAACACAAAAAGAAAGGAAATAATGTGTTCCTCGTGAAGCACACTTATTTCTTCTATAATATTGGAGCATGTTGCTTTCTCATACACCAAATAACAGAAATTCCATCTGTAGCTCACAATGAAGAATATTTATATAAAAACTACCTTTGTTTGACATTTACTTCTGCATTTTATTACCTCTGGTCCAGTATAGCCTTACTCTTTATAAATATCGACATAATTAACTAGTAACAAATACTTCAGTAGGTTCTTGAGAATATGGCGCTTTTTTAAGCTTAAATATATATAAATATATATATAAATATATATAAAAATATATATAAGCACACCTTGAGCATTAGAAACTTTATAAAAAAAAATTGTTTCAATTCATACTACTGTACTTGAGAGATTTTTTCCTGCAGGCTGATTTATGAGTCCAGTGGCAAATTCAGCAGCTAACTTCATTCACTTCTGAGCACTGCAAACACTTCGGGGGCCATTAAAGCAGATTAGGAAGCTCCTAGCAGCAATTCAAGAAAGTTTTATGTGTTTGTATTTGAATCAAAAACCAAATAATGACAGATGAGTACAGACATTTATGCACATGTGAAAAGCTGGTCTCATTTTAAACATTATACATTCGACACTATCACTTCATATTGCATTTGGTCTCACTGATAACCTGAGATTCAAATCTTCTGACATTCCCAGCTATTTCATCAATACTGGGCCTGCCGCTAACTCACTGAGAAACTTCTGACATAGTTGTGTATACTCTCCATGCTTTAGTTACTTGCCTGTGGATTGATTTCTTTGATATCAAACAGATTTTCAGAGGAACGTTTATTTGCAGTGTGCTTTGAGACTGCAGGATAAACAGCCTTAAGCTTTTAGACTGTTTAAAGTCTTGCCTGACAAGGTCAGGACTCATTCGCTCTTCCTGTCCAAGTGAGGTGCAAGCACTATTAACCCTAAGTTCCATTAAACTCTGCAAGGAACAAAATTCAGGCTAGAGTGTTCTCTAACTTCCTTGTGCATCTCAGCAGATGATGCAAACAAACTTTTCTGCGGCCACACGAGGATCCAAGAATGTGGTCCTCAAGGGCTAAAAGTATCTCCAGGTGTCTGCATAGATACATATGTTTGTTTACTGATATTCAAGACAACTCAAAATGACTGATAAAACATTCAGCATTTAGAACATCCAGTGTCAAAACTTTGCAAGAAACTCCATTATTCTTGGCAAGAAACTGTGGAAACTGGTAAGAAAATAGTCAGGATACCTCCGTATGTCAGTGAACTGGTATTTTTCACAGAACAGTCTCTCCTGTAAATTTGTCTGCACATAGTTTACTCAACAAAATTTGCAGCTGTTAACAGGTTGTGCTCCTATATGCTACTCCATATACATACACTTCTTAGTCAAGACAGAAGCTGGTTCAGAGTCCAATTGTTTCAATTGGACTCGGTACAAAAAAAGCATAAAAAATGAAGTTAAGCACCAAAAGAAGTACAATTAAATGCAGGTTACAGGAAAACTGCTTTCTTCTGACTTAAGACTCTGTAAGCACAAGTACAGAAGAGGTTGCTCAGCTTTGCTCATACGCACAGCATAGGCAACAGCTGCAGCTCAAGCTTCCTGATCTCAGGAGAAATACACTTCCCCTCATTTAGGACCAACTGACTGGGCTTATGGTGGGTGGAGCACATTTAAGGTACTTCCCTCAGAAGTTAAGGTAATTACTGTAACCTAACTGGAATACACTGCGTAGTCATAGTACACAAAACATCATTCTAAAGGATGTTATTTCAGCAAGTTGCTTCAGATTATTTCAGAGGCTTCACTTTCTGTTACTTCGCATTTCTGGGAACAAACTTGCCTGTGAGACTTCAACTACTTTTCAGGAAAGCCTTTTTGCTTGAGGTCTGAATCATGTGTCCAATTAGTTGCACTTGGTCATTTCAGACTAATTAGATACAGGACAGGTGCATGGGAATGTACTTTGGGTTACTGCTCGCATTCTACATTGCATTCCCCATTTCACATTAACTAGAATGATGAACAATCTGGTGCAAAAAAGATACAAACATCTGGAGTTTACCAGAATCTGGGATTAAAAATGGAAGCTTATATAATCTTTAAAGAAAAACACTTTCAAACCTTTTTCCTTCAAACCCCTGAATACAAAAAAAAAGGCATCTTTAGATCAGCAAAACCTTTAACATTTTTAGCAGGGACTTTAAAAGGTTTTTGATTGACAGTGGCAACACCATCAGCACTAACTATACTGCTGAGAAGTGACACTATCTGTATAGAGAAAAAATTATATTAACTTTTTTTTTTTTAAACAAACGGACAAAAAAAACCCACCCAACAAAACAAAACCCAAAACAGCCCCAAATAACTAACAACGTGCATTTCAGTAGAAAACAGAAGCAGAAGAAAGCCTTGGGCCTTCTAATCAATCAACACAATACAATCAACCTGGGTTTTCACTTCAGAACATGTATTAGCAGGTACAAGGCCCATTATAGATAACCACTAATTTTCTGCAGGCAGGCATAGAATTTGAATGGCTAGATCTTGCTTCCAAGGGGGAGGAAAAGAAGTGAGAGAGCGCATTCAAATTAAGTGAGGCCTAGAAGTATTTGAGGATTTTAATACGCAAGTGCAAAGGAATAGCAAGACAAACAATTCCAAGAAAAAGGGAGCCATATTTACAAAGTCATCCACAGTAAATAGGAAGCAAGTGCGGTGTAACTATTCATTCATAGATCACTCCCCTTGACATTTCCATGACCAGGAATTAAGATACCTTCTGTCACTATTACTGTGCTTTCACATGCGTGTCATTATTTATAACAGACAGCATCCCAATACAAGGAAATCTCAAGTCTTCTTATGACACAACCAAAACAAACCCTCAAGAAGATAAGGACATTTGAATAAGAATCAACTGGAGAGTTTAAAAACCAAGAAGGAAAAAAGAACAAAAGGTTTCAGACTGCTAGCAATTGTTAATCAAACTAGTGCAGAGTGCAGAAACTCTTGAATTAAAATTTGAATCTTGAATTAAGGAAGTTCAGATGAGCTGGGGAGTGTGAAAATTGGCTGCCCTTAAGTCACCCATGCAAATCAAAAGAGATAAGGAACATGAACACTGCCTAGGTGAGAAAAGTCTCCAAGCTTAAACTGTTGATGGACAAGCTTACTCAGATGCAGACAATCCACATACACAACCAGCTACATAGTTTATAACCTATAAAAGAGCCTCAATCCTGTCATCACCACACTGTATTATATTATCAATGAGCCAGGAAAGGAAGTAGTTACAAACCCTACTTAAAATGCATAAGGTCTTCCTTTAAATACAGGCAATGTTTATATAGAGTATTTTCATCACTAAGTCACTTCGACACTTTCTCTTTTTCCCCAGGAAATTTATCAGAAGAAATCTAGAGTAATCAATTTAAATTGTTTATGCAACACTAGTGGTATGGTTTATCTTTAAGCAGGTCTTAAAGAACTTTCAGGAAGCTCAGGACAGAACCATCTATTAACTGAACTTGTGCAGATAAAGTTAAAATACTTTTTATCAGAGAGCTATTGATTTCTCTGATATATCATTTCTCTTCTTTCAACTCTTCTCAACAAAAAAAAATAAATCAGAGGCTTTTGTGTTAAAACATATAGGTTTCTAGACAAACACTCATTCCTTTTCCCTTAACTAAAAATTACCTTCTTAGGCTGGCACACACATAGCAATATCACCATAGAAACGTGAAACTCCTAATTCTGACGTAAGCATTCAGGTAAGCGTCCTAATCTTCAGGGCTTCTACTCTGACCAGTGGGACTTCCTGGTCCATAAAACTCCTGACAACACATTAATTTTAGTACCATAGAGCCACTGTTCTAGGCTGCCAAGTTTGAAAACTTTGAAGATAATTGTGGCTATAGATACACAGCTGTTCAAAGTTGTTAACAGATTGGTTTCCAGAGCAAATCGACAAATAAGTGTCCTCTCTCTTCTCAAGCATTGTCTTTACAGATCAGTTTTGCTTTTCACCCCCCTCCTTACCTTTTGGCTTTTTCTCCTCTCATCCTTCCTGCACAGAAACCCACTGACCAGCACTTGCAGTCATTTATTTACACAAAGACTTTTTTTTTTTTTCAGTTTGTGGTTTCATTATTTTTCCCCAATTCTTTATTGTGGAAAAAGTAACAGTTGCTTCATAGTTCTGGGGAGGAGGGAAGGCCTTTTTTATAGCACTATCACATTAAAGAAATATTTTGCAGAAGTAATTCTCTATTCTTGCCTTGCATGTGCTCATTTAACAAAGAGACTAATTTTAAAATCCATTCCTTGGAAGAAGAAACAAGACTACGTACCTGAGAAAGACAGCTCTTAGACTCCATTTGGTGTCAGTTTAAGCTCACTAAGGTATCCTCAGAGTACACTAAGAGGATGTACCATAATTTGTGCTTGACGATACATCTACAATTTCTTCCATACCCCAGCGCTAAGGGTTTTCAAGCTACTGTTTTAAAATTATGCAAAACTACATGCTACACAATTTCTTTAGAGAAGTGAAGAGATAAACACATTAGATTATATCCATGTACATAATTTTTTTCCCTGCAGACCAAGGATAAAACTCCCAAAATGCCTGCACCTCTCCAAACTCAAGATAAGCTTGCACTCAGCACAGTCTCACCAGTAAAAGACCTTTCCACAAGAATCTTTGATGGGCTACAGCAATTACCTCAATCTCTGATGCTTTTATTTTTTTTAATGTCATTAGCATACGAGAAGAACCACCATTGAGGCAACAGATATTTGTCTCCTACTTACAGCTTCAAAGGACATCAAAAATATGCCGAGTTTATTCCAAGCTATGGAAACAGCAGTTCTGAGAAAATGCTACAACTATCAGACACAAAATGGCCATACCAGTAGGCACTGCAACTGAAAAAATCTTTAAAGCAAAAAGGACAGGCCTTTATGTTAGTTGCAAGTTAAACAGTGATGGAGTACAGTTTAATAAAAAGTGAGCAACCACAAACTTGTCAATACAAAGATGTTAACAGCTGGATCGGTGACAGCTTAACAGTAAAACCCAGGCCTCTGACACCATTCACTTAATTATTTTCTTTATTGTAAATCTTTATACTTTAAAACAGCCTGAACGTGGGGGAGCTCCTGTTTTCCGTCACTTGGCAACTCATAACCTGCAGGGCTGTTTCATTTAGAATAAAATGTTAAAAAAGTGATCAACAGTAAATCACTGCACTGTGCACTTAAAAGTCTCATAAAGTGAAGAGTTGGAAAGCAGAGAGGATTCGTTTAAAACAGGGGAGGAGATGATTTGCTGCTTATGGCACAGGACTGTAAGTTAATACATCTGTGTTCCGTTCCATTTCACATATTAAATGGGAATACCACCATGTGCCTCAGAGAACTGAAGGAAGGTTTTATTCACCAGCATTTGTAAAACATTTTTAGATCCCAAGATAAAATATTCTAGCAAAGCAGAAATTACTGTTAGGGTGATACTCTACCTTGCAAATTATTTTATGGATCAAAACAACAGTACAATAAAATACAGTACTCTACTCCCTTGAAGTAGGGAAAACTGGCTAGAATTTTTTTTATGTTCGTGTTAAAAGTCAGGTGACCAAAAAATAGCACTAGATACACAAATATCAGCATCCTGACTTTCTGAGAACGCACACATTTTATGTCATGCACCAACTCAGCCTCTTAATTCAATATCTGACATTAAATATTTGGATTTTACATTGCCAGTCTTAAAGGCCTTTTAAATTTAATACTGACACTTCCAATTAATGTTTGCAAAAATCAAAACATATCCTTCAGATAGGTGTCCCACTAACACTTCAGACGAAACCTGAAATGCTGAAAGAAACTCAACTTTGCTTCAGCTCATTAACAAGTTTTTCCCTCTTAATATAAGCTGAAAAATATCTGAATGATAGCCACAAAGAAACCAGTCTGAAATTTACCCAAAATATTGTTATGACTCAACACTCAAATAGCAAAACACATTCGTCTTTCTACCTATCAATTCTGGTTTTCAATTAATGCCTTGTCAATCCCTCTTTCAGTCAGTCCTTTGTCAATCCTTTCAGCTTTAGCAGTTGAGTCCCGTCCTGATACTCTTTCTTCAAACTCCCGTACAGATAAAAATTAAAGCTTGACAGTACAGTACTAAAACAAAGAAATGCCTCAGACACCACAGCTCAGTCTGACTGATCTCAGCTCTCATTATTTGCACACACTACTACCAGAGAAGAGAGGTATCCTTCCTAACACCCCAGCAAGGTCATTCAGTTTCAGTATGTGTACTGGGTCTGGCTGCTTACATGCTGCTTGGGCAGCGGTCAGCTGACGAGAGGTGGTGAGTGATAGCCTTTGCATCCCTTCCCCACCCCCACCTCCCTTTTTTCTCCTCCCTTAACTGTCTTCATATTCATTTGATGATGGTTGTTTTGGACAGGTATGTATATGTATTCATGTGGAAGAAAACAGTAGATAGAAAGAAACAGGAAAAGAAACTCCAGAGAGAGTCTGCAACTGCTAGAGAAAGAATTCTTGGGGTTAAGTATTGTCTGACAGTAGCTCTGAAGTATTAGCAGAGAAACTACTTGTCTGTCTGGTTTTGCTGGCACTGAGACAAGAAAAACTTTGTACACCACACAAATAAGCAGGTGAACATCAAAAAAGCCCATGTTTCAGTTTCTCCTCTTGTGTGTATCAATCTGCAAGAATCCATGCTTTTGGCTGAAAAAATAATATTTTTGTCGGTAAATTTAAACTCAATTTGCACACTTATTTTAATTCCCTGCTTTACAAGGATTTAATCTACTATCAGAAAAGGTCCGGCAGTGTTGCCTATCTGTGACCTAGAAATTGCTTCTCAAATTAATAGAAATATGAGCTTTATAGATCATTAGTAAGAATACAAATAATTTGATAAACAACATTTAAATGTGTCAGTATTTGAAATGGAACTTGACAACTAGCCAACACACATAAGAGCAAGATGAATCCTCCTAGAAAAAGCATCTGGAGATACAGTCTGTTGTCCAAAAAATTATCAACAAACTCCTGCAGAGATGTCAAGGGAACTATGAATAGGCACAAAAAAAAAACCCAAACAAAAACTCCAAACCAAACAAAATTACAATTTTTATTTCCAACATCATTTCTACAGTCTTGTTAATGTTAAGTATTTTGTTATCCTAGATACTGTATGCAAAATATCACATTTCAGTGTTGTTTTTAATAAACAGCATTGAAATAAAAAATAAGCGCATTATAACACCTTGCTCTGTGTATCACAATTACTTGCAACATTGAGATTTTTCTGTAGTCCAGAAAACCTAATGACATGCAAATTCAAGATACTACTTATATCCAGACTGAAGCAGATAAACCCAGTAAACTCCAGACCTCACCTCCATCTTAAGAGGCGCACCAAGTCCATCCACCGATCCCTCTTTCCCTCTTCCCTCCCCATTTGGCAGACTAAAGGCCCTCTCTTCTTCTAGTACATATTAAAACTTTGCTCTGTAGTAAGAGCTAACTTACCAGCATTCCCAGATCACCACTAGTATTTTGCTAATAATCTCCCTTCCCTCTATCATGTACTTCTATCTAGCAAGAGCCACTCCAGGAATTCTTCAATTTTAGAAATGACTGATCCAAGCCACCTTCCCCTTCCTGCTTCTTGTGGTTTTCTTATGGAACACTTGGGGAAATACACAGAAGGCAGGGTCCCAAGGGAGAAGATGTGGTTACTCTGCATGAACAGGAATCACAGCCAATTGTGACAGGCCAAAACCCAGTCTTCTAAGACAGTGCCCCAACAAGCTTTCAGATCCATTTTAACAGGCCAGCAACCAAGATATCAGATATACTCAGATTAAGCAGTTTCTTGGGGACCAAATATTTTCCTTCAGAGTCCTTTCCAACTATCTGGCAAACAACAGCCACTATTTTGTGTTACATAAATGGCCAAATATCATATTTAAGAAGCCAAAACATTTCATTTCCTGAGTACAAGGTAGTATTTTAAATACCTCTCATAACTTCCCCCCACACACCCTTTATGAAAAATAAAACTTAAGTCAAACAAGCTACATTTAATTAATGTTAAGGTTTTGAAACAGACTGTCCAGAAAATCTGGAATCCTTAAGAAGAAGCTTCACCCCAAATCACTGTTTTCTTAGTACTTTTTTCCAGTCAAAGGAATTAGAAGATGCCATTAAAAGACAACAAAAACCTACACGTAAGCTTACTAAAGCAATCAACTCTCAACAGTCCACAAAAAACAAGCAGTAGCCAAAAGGACAGAGAGGAATATTACAACTGCAAACTGTACAGTAACATTTAAAAGGGCAAGACCAAAGGTGTTTTTAACAGAGCCAGATACAGACATTCCAATACATTCTGAAGGCTGACTCTAAACATGCAATGCCATTCATCACATCAGGTACTCTCAGGTAAATTTACTGTTGATTTAAAAGATCCTCTAGGCACTATTTTGAATTGTAAGAAACTCAGCACAAAGTCACTCACAAACAGGCAATCTGTTCATGGGAATGCCACGATTTGGTTTTGGAATGAGGTACCCAAAGGATGAGCATATGCCTTGTCTGTTTTTATGACAAGGGAGAGACCATAGGTTTCTACTCCGTGCACAGCTAGGCAGAAGAGAGAGATTACACTTAGGACTGGATACATGGCACCACAATTCAAAGAAATACAGTGACTGAGACACATGTTATTTTCTCCTCCAAGTTACTGTCTGTGTCACACATACCTCTGTGAGAAGCTCTGAGGTAGCTATTACTTCATTTGGAATTGGACAGAAAAGGTCTCAAAAGAATAAACTGAAAGCATTTTCTGGAGGCCCCAGAAAATGCATAATACTCTCCTGGGAGGATGCAAGTTGTTCCAGGCAGTGGTGTTACAGATGTTCAGGATATTGCCACTGTTTGAACTTTGTGTGCCTGCAGGGGAGGAGGGGTATAGGGAGAAGCACCTTAAAAGGAACACATACATGCAACATAGTAGCAAAACATGGCTGTGTCTTAATTCACACTCATGCCACTGCAAACTGCTTCAGAAAGCCTTTGATAAGGTATTATCAGAGCCTTCTCTCCACTCAGTGTACCTGTGACAAGGCAAGACAGATATGTTAATTATTCAGCCACTTATAAGACAAAGAACAGAACACGCCTTCAGCAAGGACATGTGAAACTCCATGTGAATGAAGTTTTGCTTAAGATGAAAAGATTTGTTTCTCAGAAATTCCATTGCTGCATTTGAGACACCAGGAGCTGATCACTAAGGATATATTTTCAAGACGGAACATGCCTAAAGGAGGTCTGTTATCAGAACTTTCCCACTCCTCTTACATGCAGTGACAACAGTGAAAGGTATACTCCCTGATGATAGAAGAAGGGAACACATTGTGGTATGGACTGAAGAAACTAACCATGACTTACAAGGCAGTAAGACTCCAGGCAAATATCCCACCTTACGCTAGTATAAATATATTGAAATTGGACTAATTTCTCAAAGCCATAGAGATCAGAGGGGCATGACAAAGTAGAAGTTGCAGAGAATCTCCTTCAAGGGGAGCCTGTCCCCTAAACTTTCTCCTGGCTTTTACTATGAATAGCATTTTATTCCATGATTTTGTTGGCACTAAATATCTGATAGAATGAGCTCACCTGCTTCTCTTCGGAAATTAGGAGATGCATTAAGCAAGGTTCTTAACACATTTCACGGATTAAGAACTTGCAAACATCTTCCTCTGATGTTAAGTTACCCAATGCAGGAGGGGATCCAAGTGTCTCATCATTTCCTGAATCAGCTTTAGCATTAGTGAGGTAATACTTGAATCCCAGTGAACCTGAAACACTATTTTAGGACAAAGAATGTCTTTCAAGCAGGCTGCTAGCATGAAACGTAATAATCAAGCTGTATTGGACCGAGACAACATACGTCTATATAACCTTTTGCAGGCAGACGACAAGGCTGTGCCCCTAACAAGCACAAGGCTTGTTCTTACCCACAACCCAAGCTGATCACAACATGGCACCAAGTCCAAACTAACAAATGCTCCTAAGTTTCCTAAAACCTAAATGAATCAAAAATTATTCCTAGAATATTTTCTTCTGCCTGAAAACCCAAAGCACAAGAAGTAGAAAATTTTCTTTTCCTACAGCTATATCATGCAGCATTTTTGCCAAATAAACAATTTTTCCCAAGAAAGACCAACAAATATTTAATGTATTAAGCATCAGGTTTTATTTAGATATTTAAATCTAAATCATTTATTTAAAAATGAAACCAGTAAAATGCTTAACTTCAGACTCATATGAAAATAGCCATAGCTTACTTGACATAGTTGTTGAGTTATCTATAAAAACAAGTCTTTTATTAACCTGTTTGTTACAGTTACTCATTTTTCCCTCATTAGATTCTTCACTGATCTCTAAAAAATTAAGTTCTTTCTGGGCTGCTTCTCTATCCTCTAAACAAAGCATATCACTATCTGAGAGAGATTTTTTCTTTATAGCAACTTCCAGAGCAGGAATCTTATACCTTAATTCTACATTGTAAATACTAAACATTTTCCTGAAACGGCAGGCAGATGTCAAGTTCTGCATCTTTTTGGTAATCTCTCTGATTTATATTTAAATATAACAGAGCAGCCAAGATCCAAATAATTCCTGAAAAGAATTTCTCATTTCTGAGATACCTGATACTATAAGAAGACATGATAACCAGGGTTAATAAAGTTCCAAAATCTAATGGATTTCTCAACATTACTAACCCGGAATCTGAAAAGTTTGGATGCCTTTTGATAAAAAGCTTGTGTGTTCTGTTATTAATTTGGCATTGCACAGTGCATCCTCTCACAGAGCATCACCAGAATTTTCAAGCCAATATAAATCTCAAGTAAATTCCCAGCACACTTAAGCAGAACAAATAGCACCATACCTACAAACCGTAATCAGATGATGCTGCACTGGTCTGCACTGGTCTGACAAAAATTTATGGAGTCATTCAAAAACAGACATTTATTTTAAACTCCTTATTCATTATTTCCAGATTTTTATTTTTTTTTGCCTTTTAGTTTCCATTTCAATGGAAAGTGAATGATTCTCTTTTGCTATATATAGTCTTGTGGTTTTGATTAAAAAACCCAATATGGACTATGAACTAGTGTAAGACATCTGCATTGACTTATTAGATACCCTCCAAGTTTAAGAGGAAAACAAACATGAAGAAATATCATTACTTAAAAATTGCTTCTCATATAAATGATTATCTGCTGCCATGTTCTGGGATCTTCTCTTTTTGCAATAGACACAAATTCTAAATCATATTGCATAGAACCAATGCCTCACCAATGAGGCGAGGTGTGTCTGCCTAAGCTATTCCACAACTCAGGCAGACTAGAGATCAACTATCACCATCTTTATATTGACTGCATCCTTTTAACAAGAGGTAATCAGGAAACCAAAATGCATCTCCCTCAGAAAAACAGAAAGATGGAAAGAGCAACAGAATATATTTTAAATCCTTCTGTAACATATGATAGCTTAGTTCTGGGAAAGTGATACCCCAGGCATGTATGGGCCACAAAAGCTGAACATTTTTCTGTTAAACAGCACAAGTTTTAAGTACGCCAAATAAACCAGGCAAGAAGCACAAGACAACTTTTATCATTCCTTCCTTGGAGCCTTTGCTCTTCAGTAAAATTCTGACATCTGTCCTTATTTTTCTAGGAAGTTAACGGATGATCCATCTAAGAAAACAGCATGAAATTTGTGATAATGTCTCCCAGCAGAATCTCTCAACAACTCAAAGGAGACTTGTATTCACCAATAAAGTAAACACTTTTTGTAGAGAATAATCAAAAGCACTACTACTCATTACCTAAGGAAAGTGAATAAAGATTACATCAAAACCCCCAAAACTTCAAGTTACTAATACAACAGAAATCATAACCTGGTCCCATATATATATGTGTGTGTGTGTGTGTGTATGTGTGTGTGTATGCATGTGTGTTTTTTACAGAAAAAAAAAAACAAAACCAATTGCTTAGTATCGTATGCAGCTCATGAATAGAAAATTACATAACTTCTAAAAGTTAAAATGGTGAGAACTCTAAATTGGAATGTATTGCCCAGTGCTCATTTCCAAAATGACAGTTAATTAAAACAGTTTTTCATTTACACATAGGAAGATGTTAAACCACGTGAAGATTTGAGGCCTGTTAAACTCCTCACCTATCTAAAATATAGACATATCATCTATACCCTTCTACTTTTGCCAAACTGGCTACAAGCATAACTCTACAGCTCATTATTTAATACCTGCACTGCTCTGGGACCCTCTGACACTTTCTGCTTTCTGAGCTACAGGCTTAGAGCCAGTCCTGCAAACTTGCTAGAGGGAACATTTCTGGAATAAATCATTTCACATGGCACTACTCCTCACCGAGACAATAAAACACAGCCCCCCGAGGAAATCTGGGAGCTAAGTTCATCCTTACTTATGGTCACGGAGAAAGTGCACATCTGTAAGAGTTTAATATTACATACACTTCATTTACCTGAAGACTTTTTAACAAGGTGGTTTTAAATGCTTCATTTACTGGCGTGTAACATTTTCCTTTTACCAGGTCACTATCATCTTTTTACCTAAATATCTGTTTGAGTTAACTACAAAAGTTCCAGCAAGTACAAGGTTTTATAGCAATGAAAAGGACAACAGTAACTTCTGAAATATTAATTCGACATATTTAGGGTCAGTGAGGCCAAAACCCAAATGTATTCAAGTTTCTGCACCAGCCAAGACAAACAGAAACATTTTATCGCATTTCTTACCAAAGAAGCTGGAAACCTGCTTTTTTAAGAGATACACAGTTATATGTACTTGTTTAATAAGAACAGAGCATTCAACATGCCTGTCATCTATTGAAAGAACAAAACACATTAAGTTTTCCAGCAAACACAAAATTAAGGAAGGAAATTTCTCTGCCAAGACATGGAGAGTTAAGAAGTATCTCCCTCTCAATGGACATGAGGCTGGTAACTATGGAAAAAAATGAGCACCCAAACACCTACATTTACACCACAGTCACAACAGGTTGAATCACAGTGCAGCAGCAGGCCAAAATGCAGTTCTTTTTTCAGTGTAATACTTCAGAAGAGCAAGCATTTTTTATTTCCATACACAGCACTAAGCTGGTTATTAACTGATTTCTTCTGACAGGTTTCTTTAAAGTTTAGGAGTTATACTTAAGACCTGTAGACACTTCCATTTACACACACACACACACACACAAAATGACTGGTTACCAATGCAATTTGAACTCCATCCACACTATACACATTCTCCTTCACCCCTTTCAGCAAGAGGCATATGCCAGGCTTACAGACAAAGGATAACTGTCCAGACAGATACTGCTTGTTGTACTTTATCAAGTGTTTGCTCAACACTCATGCTATGGAACAAGCTTAAAACAAAACAAACAAACAAACAAAAAGACAGAAAACCAAGTACCACCATTACATTCCAAAAAGTGCACAAATGGGCAACACTTTCATTAGAACCATCACTAAAAATCTAACATGCTTATTTTTAGACATATATGGAAATACAGAATATGAAGCTGGTTAGCAGTTAAGATATTAATAGCAAACTCCAAATGCTGTCTTGATCATGTTTATCCAAATCACACTTATTTACATACCCTGTATTTAGCATGCAAATGCCAGAACAGAAACATAATTCATGTTGGTTTCCATGGCACTGCATTCATATGCATTATGTATTCTGAAATAAATAAGACAATCTGTTAGTTTAAAAGGGTCATAAATATTTTAATCCAGAAAATAAAAGAAGGTTATCCTGCATCCATTTCGAGATATTGACATGTTATAGAGTGGTAAAGAAGTATTTCAAAGCAGGGAGGACATCGTGGTGTAGAAATCACATGCTACAACAGAATGGAGCAGGAGTGGGGGGCAAAGCTGGGAGATTTAAAAGAAAAAGAAACACTAGATTTCTAACAGGGCAGAGTGAAAGAACATCAGCCTCTCAGGTCCCCCTAGCACCATCAAAACATTTGTTACCTAAATTTTAATTTTCCTCCTTCGAAAATAAACTCAAAATAAGAAACGCTAGATGCAAACAAATGATGCTGAGAGCCTTGGGGCAAAAGTGAAAAGGTTTTCTTTTGGGGGAAAAAAAAAAAAAGGTTTTTTTTTTTGAAAAACAAAATTCAATAATGGTGAGCAAAACCAAGCCAGTCAGGGTGACCTTGTACTTGCAGCAAACACGTATAAACCTTGTAGTAGCTCCTAACTTTATAGTAATGAATAATAAAGGCCAGAGACATACTAGTTATGTAAAACTGAAGGAGCAATTTAGAACAACAAAAATCTGTACAGGAGTAGTTATTAAAAATTTCCATTAAAAAATACTGACTTAGTTTAAGAACTGGCTGGACGGCCGCACGCTAAGAGTTGTGGTCAATGGCTCAATGTCCAGTTGAAAAACAGTAATGAGCAGTGTCCCCTCAGGGAACGGTGCTGGGACCGGACTTGTTCAACATCTTTGTCAGCAACATGGACAGTGGGACTGAGTGCACCCTCAGCAAGTTTGCTGATGACACCAAGCTGTGTGGTTCGGTTAATAGGCTGGAGGGAAGGAATGCCATCCAGAGGGACCCTGACATGCTTGTGAGGTGGGCTGATGCCAACCTGATGAAGTTGAACCATGCCAAGTGCAAGGTCCTACACCTGGGTTGAGCACTCCCAGGCACAGCTCCAGGTTGGGCAGAGAAGAGATTCAGAGCAGCCCTGCAGAGAAGGACTTGGGGGTGTTGGTTGATGAGAAACTTAACATGAACCAGCTTCAATGTATGCTCACAGCCCAGAAAGCCAACCATGTCCTGGGCAGCACCAAAAGAAGCGTGACCAGCAGGTCGAGGGAGGTGATCCTGCCCCTCTACTCTGCCCTTGTGAGACCTCACTTGGAGTACTGCGAGCAGTTCTGGTGTCCTCAATATAAAGAGGACATGGAACTGTTGGAACAAGTCCAGAGGAGTGTCCAGGAGGATGACTGGGGGCTGGAGTACCTCCCGTATGAAGGTAGGATGAGAACATTGGGGCTGTTCAGCCTGGAGAAAAAAAGGCTGCGTGGAGACCTCATAGCAGCCTTCCAGTATCTGAAGGGGACCTATAGGGATGCTGGGGAGGGACTCTTCACGAGGGATTGTAGTGAGAGGACAAGGCGTAACGGGTTCAAACTTAAACAGGGGAAGTTTAGACTGGATATAAGGAAGAAGTTCTTTACTGTGAGGGTGGTGAGGCACTGGAATGGGTTGCCTAGGGAAGCTGTGAATGCTCCATCGCTGGCAGTGTTCAAGGCCAGGTTGGACAGAGCCTTGGGTGGCATGATTTAGTGGGAGGTGTCCCTGCCTATGGCAGGGGGGGTGGGAACTAGATGATCTTAAGGTCCTTTCTAACCTTAACTATTCTGATTATATGAGTCTATGATAAGATACTGACTTAGAAGCCTCTTTAGCATTGTTGAATTCAAGAGGCTAGATTCTGCCCTCTGCACCTTTCAGCATGCTTGGATTTTGCTTCTTTATCATAGCTTCTTATACAAGAAGTAATTCATATAAAAGTACGGCTAAGTTGGGTGAGCTGCTATAAATATTTGAAAATTTAGTACTTTCTCAAATTGTATCAGTTTCTAACTATGTTAATGTGATTATTCTGAAAAATAAAACTACTGGTATCTTGTGTACAATTTCAGACTTTTACTGGAATACACATTTTTGATGAAATAGTTAAGTAATGACTTAGATGATCTTAATGCATAATAAAGAAATAAAGACTATCTTGACAGCAAATAATACATCAGAGGTGGAAAGACTTTTAACATTTGATGGGAACTTAGAGGAAAGTATACTAGTAAGAAGCAGAAGTCAGGCTTTCACTGCCAAATGGGCCTGTTCATGTAACTCTAGCGCTACTCAACGACATGTCAAGCTGTTCACTTCCATTTATTCCTCCACAGACTGCAAACAGACTACAAACTGGAGAACTGTTGCTGTTCAACTTAATTATAACTGAGACCCCTGCTGCAGCTAGTCTCATTCATTTATCTAACTATGTTTATGGAGGAATTTAATGCATATCATTAATTTTCATTCTGCTGATCTAAACCAAGGCATTCACCAACCTACTTTAGTTCTTATGCCCATGTACATCGAGCACACATAAATCAAAATCAGAGGGAGCTCCTGGTCAACATCCCTACAAATCCTCTGAAATATATTTAACATTGTATGCCATTTTTATCTGTATGAAGCGGGATGATAACAGCCCACTGAGACAGGAACTAGGAGCCAAATTCACAGTTTGTAAAGATAGTTCCGCTTCTCTGATTAAAATTGCAGTAATGGGTTTGCATATTTCCAGCATTTTGCATGGAAGACTTATGAGAAAAATGTTAGTATCATAGAATCATAGAATAGTTCAGGTTGGAAAGGACCTTAAGATCATCTAGTTCCAACCCCACTGCCATGGGCAGGAACACCTCCCACTAAACCATGCCACCCAAGGCTCTGATCCAACCTGGCCTTGAACAAAGCCAGTGACGGAGCATTCGCAGCTTCCCTGGGCAACCCATTCCAGTGCCTCACCACCCTTACAGTAAAGAACTTCCTCTTTATATTCAATCTAAACTTCCCCTGTTTAAGTTTGAACCCGTTACCCCTTGTCCTATCACTACAGTCCCTAATGAAGACCTCCCCAGCATCTCTATAGGCCCCCTTCAGATACTGGAAGGCTGCTATGAGGTCTCCACGCAGCCTTTTTTTCTCCAGGCTGAACAGCCCCAATGTTCTCATCCTACCTTCATTCAGGAGGTGCTCCAGTCCCCTGCTCATCCTCCTGGCCCTCCTCTGGACTTGTTCCAACAGTTCCATGTCCTTTTTATTTTGAGGACACCATAGTAAGATGGTGTATTATACTGATCTGTTTATTCCTAGCTAAAGACTACAGTATAGTTCCTATTAACACCAGTATATCTGTTTCTCTAACACACAGCATGTCAAGCCAATGGTACCTTCAAATAAAAACCAGCCAGACTCTGAAATAAAGGAAATGCCTCTTCAGTACAGGTACATACAACTACTAGTATATAGCATATACTATACAGCATATCACGTCCTACACAGCATACACATGGAAAATGCCCGAGGGATAAGAGTGTTGCAGAGCACCACATAATCATTTTGTAGCTTCAAGTCCTAAACAAGCCCAGCAGGTTCTGTGCAGCCAGTTAAATTCTCCATTGTAGCAGAGGTGTGTGCATAATAAGGCCATGCAAAGTTTTCTTTAAGAGTCATTCTTAAGAGTAAATTCTAGCAAACTAAGTATGTAGTAAAATACTCACACCATCCTTCTGGTCCTCCCATTCTACTTCTTCGGTTGCCTGTGCTGCTTTAAAATTTCTGCAGAAATAAGCTAAAATTAAGAATTAACTTTCGTAATTCTCTACCACCTTACGCGAACTTGAAATATCACTAATCCCACTGAGTCCCTGACACCAAAGAACTACCCCAATCTCCTTCATAAACTATATGCAGTACATACAGTCACAGAAGGATGAAACAGCCATTCACCACAACCATGCTTCAGTGGAGTTTAAAACAAGGTGTCTGAATTGGCAAAACTCAGCACAACCTGTGTCAACCAAAACACTGCCATAACAGAAGGGTTCTCTGTTATACTGTTGTTCTAGCTGACAGGTTGACTTTCTTTTTAAGGGAAGAGAAATATTTCAACAAAAGATTCACAGGCATAACTACAACACTTTCACAGATGGATCAGAAGTAACAAGCATTTGGAGCTTACTTAGAATACTGTCAGGACTTGAATCTAAAGTGCTGAGAGATCAAGACATTTCTTATCTTTATAATCTCAAAATTTATGTGTACCTTCTAACCAGACTACCCACATTAGATTTATGACTTTAAAAATAGCCTGTACTTCAGCATCCATAAAACATACCAATGGCAGTTAAATATATGCTTGTTGCAATAAATAAAAACCTCAAACAGATTACAATCAAGCAAGTATTTCAATGTAAAGTACAACCACTATAACCTAATCTTCAGGGTCAAGTTATCAGGTGGGTGATGCTATTTTAGTAAAGAAAGAGAAATAATTCCCAACAATCAGATGGTAAGCTAAAGGATCTGGCACCAACTACAGCAAAACCATAATATTCTTATTCTTCAGCTTTGCTGCTAAAAGGTACAACATGTACTAAGAATTGAAGAGAAATTACATTGCTCTGTAACTTCACAGCTGGTCACAATACTTAAGCCCTCTCCCCCACCACAAACTCCATTCAGAAGTCATTTTATTTCTGAATAACCTACCTTTATATAAACTGAAGGCCACACATTTGTCTTGCATGAATTTTTTCCACATTCCTACAATTTTAATTTTTTTCTTTAATTCAAAAGAAAATTAACAGCAACCATCTTTGTGGGCTCTCTTAAACAGAGCAATATTCTTAAGAGATTAAATACTGATACTAAGCATCCAAACACACATCATAAATATTAAAGTGACTTGACTTTCTCACATGATGAGCACTTACAACCTTCTTGCAACTTACATGGCTGAGATGCAGTTATGTTAAAAAAAATAAACTCTCTGGACAGGCCACTGTTTTACTCAGTGTTATTCTCTAGGAAATCCATCCTGCTCTTTGAAATTCTCAAATTCGCAACACCCATTAGTCAAACATAGCAAAATACCACTTAAACATTCAGGAAACCACTGATGTTTACTTTGAGGTTCACCTTCAAATCGATACAGAATCCATATACCATTTCTTCTGGTTATCTTTGTTATGAAACATTTTCAGGGTTTAGTCCCCTGTCCATGTTGAAATGATAAATCATCTTCAGCTATACAAAAAATCCCCAACAAAAACTCATTCAGATTCAAACGCCTACAGGGAAAACAGCATCTACTGAAAGCAGCACAACCTTTTGTACATTCCTTTAGGTTTTAATCTTTGGCTGATTCTGCTTTAATATCTGTAAATTCCACATTTTTGACAAGTACATAAACATGCCCCCTTTGCTTCCCACCCCTTTACCTATCCTTTCCAAACCTTCCAGTCAGCCAGTCTTTATGGCATGAATATGAAAGGCTTGGGGCACTTGAAAAAATACTAAAAGATCTACTTTGTATCGGAAAAGGTGGCGGGGGGGGGGGGAGGGAAATAAACTGCCTTTTTGTTATTGTTCTTAAATCTCTCTTCATCATTTGCATTTCAAAACATGAGTATATGATACTTCAAAATGAAAACAGCATTTGCATTGTCTTTCATTCCTTCTCCATTTACTAGCTGATATCTAACTAGATTTACAAGCAAAATGTTGTAATTCCATTAAATGCTACATAGAATGACCTGCAACTCTCTGCCTCAGGTTTCAAATACTTCGACTTTCTGGAACCACAGCTTCAATTGGCAGCAGGACAAAGATGAAAGCAAGTTTGCCATCTGAAGAGCTTTCAGATGAGACTTAAAAAACTTCAGTTTCTTCTACTGACTGGAGAATAATCTCATAGCATTTCTAATAAAGCCAACAGATGTGGCCAAATCATCGGTCCTTTTTGTGCACATTATTTGACTGCTGTCTCATCTTAAGAGATATGATTGCACTATTGTAACTGTACAGTCTGTGTATAAGCTGACCCATACATTTGAAACTAAGATAAATGCATGGAGAAAATCCACTTATTTTGCCATTGAACTTCAAGTTAGTACATATTCATAACCTAATGAAGACAAGCACCTAATGTTCCTCCTTTAATGACACTTAATAAGGTACCCAAGCTAGGCCTGATAAAGCCAGCATGACAGAAATAAGTGAGATATACTTGACACAGCCAGTATTTCTACTGTTGTAGCACAATACAAATCCAGTCAAAGACACTATGCACTTTAAAGGGAAAAAGCAGGAAAAAACTAGTAATTTCCATGAATACTACACTTCTAAAAACTCACATAGACAACCAGTTCCCCACCAAAACACTAGTAATACATATCACCTTACAAAGCAAAAGTGTATTGCAGAACCTAAGCTAATGAATTTTCTTTAACAGCAGAGGACTCATTTCAGAGCGGCCAGACCCAGCAAAAAGAAAGGATAGGAAGGTGTGCTAACAACATGGACTATCAGACAGAACCAGGGCTGGAAATGAGCACAAGGGTTAAAAAAACAAACAAACAAACAACCACCAATCAAAAACCCAACCAAACAAAACTCCAAAACAACTACACCAAACTCCACGGCTTTGCTGAACAGGAGAAGAGAACCACTGAGCAACTCCTGCTTCATCAGATCAACTCTCCCAAAATTTCTGCCAAAGAGGCTCTCCTTTCCACCCCTTCAATCATAAAATTATTAATCTTACATGGGTCTAAACCTCTGTTTAAGGTTTTGCTCCTCTTAATTCCGAATTATCTCCTCCCGTCCCCTCTATCCAGTGCTGTGTCCTCCATTAATTAAACAAGCTTTACACTTAATTTGCATGGAGCTAATAAAAGCTATGGAAGCTAAACTCAGTCATTGGTTCCAAACCAGAATTCTCTAAAAGCTATTGATCTCACATGAAAAGTAACCTACGGGTATGGTTCTGAGCCAGAAACCCTAACCCAGAAAAGGCAGGCTTTGTCTTCAACAGATTTAAAAAAAAAAAAAAATAAACCAATAATTTTGCAAATAAGTCTTCAAAATTCAATCTTACTAAAAATTACCATGTCTTTTTTCTTTAAACTGTTCTTGCCTGTGGAATCCTATACTGCAGGATATTCATGAAGGAAGCTAATAGCTCTCCAAGATTCAACAAAAATAGACAAGTTAATGGGGAAACAGCTTACTCCTTAAATAATGAGTTTACGTTTTATTATTCCCTTCTAATTTACTCCACAATGAATCCAGAAGTGGGAACACAGAGATTTATATATGTCATGCCAATGCACTGATATAATTAATCTTATTTACAGGATTGTGGAGGTTTTGTTCCGCTTTTAATGTTTGGAATATGGAACTGTGCACCTAATAAAAGACCTTACAAAATCAAGCAGTCAAAATGAATTTTGTATTTGTGTCTTCGTGAAAATAATTCATTGTTTAACCATTCTTATTTCACCCAGAAATTAAAGCTTTTGGTGAAGCTCCTTTTTAAGTCCCCACATTCTGCCTGCAAGCCTCTTATTTCATTGTTTTCTTCTAGAAAGCTTTTAAGACAGTCAAAACCACACACAAAGAAAACAGGTCATTCGTGTACTTGAGGTCAAACCTATGGCTGAGTGCAAGATCAAAAATGAAACTGTGAATGGAATTCCTACAGACTACAAAGTATTTTTAGTAATATGCCTAATAAACTCACATTACTACAGGGATGAGTTAACTAAGAGCTGCAGCAATGGATTGGTGAGCAACTCAAAAACAACCCTCTGGATGTTTTTTATTCCTACTGTGATGGAATAGACAACCCTACAAAATATTTACTCCTTTGTGAAGACTGAACCTACTCACCTGAGTATTATCTTTAATTCTTGATTTCAATTTAAAAATAGAGCAAACAATCTGGCGTATTTTATCCCCTTTTTCAGCATTTGCCTAAGGGGATGCATTTCTATGCATTTGAGAAAGGCTGTCCCAGCTGTATTTCATCTAATCAGCTTTTATTCAAAAGATAAGATATGCGGCAAGGCAGAATAGAAACTTCCTGCCCATGAAAAACTAGGAGGACTCCCACTTTTAGTTTCTACCTTTCTAAAGCCTTACCATACTCAATTTTCAGACACTATCACATACGACAAGCTACTCACTACTCACACAGTCAACTGTATTTCAAATTACCAGAGCAAAAAGGAAAATCTTAGCCCAGTGAGATTTAGTTACTTCCCTCCAAGTTCTCCTACAACCTGCAGGACTGAATTTCTTTAAAAGCAGTAGCAAAGCATTACTTGCATTATTATGCAGAGATTATGAGATTCCTTGAGCAAGCAACAGTCTGAAATATTCTGTGACAAACCAACAGCATCTCTGCATGTGGAATGATACAATTTTACACTTATTAACTTTTCAAACACAATTTTATTTGATTTGGAACCACATTCAAAAATTTTACCTGTGTTGAGTGTTGGGAGTCACTACCATAAGAGTAGCTTTGATGTCAATGACAAATCCCAGCTTAAGCAGTTAAGAGTAATCATCATAACTGCTGAAATAAATGCATACATTCCGTTTAGTAGACATCACAAACAACTGTTTAATGGAAAAAACTGCGGTGGCCTAGCATTTGTGAAAAATACAAGAGTATGAAATCTAAAAATGCCAAGCCAGTATGATCACTTGTTTCACTGCTGCTCTTCAAAATCCCAAGGAAAGTTAGTTTTACCACTGAAAAGGTTACAAAGATTCCACTACATTCCAGAAGAATTCACTACACAACCCCTTTCTATTGTTAATTCAAAATTTAACTGACACAACCAGGTAACAAAACTACTTTAAATAAACCCACAAAACTAATGTCAACCTTGCAAATGGCGCTATTAAAGCAAATAGCCAGCTAAAATTCATAGATAAGGCAAAGCACTAGATGAGGTCTCCTCCCATCCACCTACTAGCAATTCTGCTGGCCACAGGGCAACTGTACTGTTGATTCTCAGGGATGTAACAGAACAGGAAACACAAAACAGAACCTTAAAGCTAGCAGGTCTATACACATTGCAGTAGTAAGAAAAAAAGGTAGCTGTATCATTGATCAGGCAAATTATCATGGAAAAATCCATAGCACAGCCCCCTTCACTTGAAAGGAGGGGAAAAATGAAAACAACCAACCACAAAAAACCCGGTCTGGTTGCCAAAAAGAAATCCCAACTACAGCATATATCTATAAGCATTTTTATGCACTGAACTGTATCAGAAGCTCCAAACGTTTTCTGCTTATTTAGAAAATATAAAAGGGCACATGTCTACTCAGAGGTAACAGAAGTTTAATATTCACCTAGCTTAGATTAATTCTAAAATATTCAATTCCTAGAAGCAAAGTTCAAAACTTGGTAATGTCAATATGAAGTTTTATTTTTCCAAAGCAGATAGACCAGGTTCCTATGCCATTTACCATATTTGCCCAGCAGCTTTTTTGGCAGGAAACCTTTTTGGATAAGGCTTCAAAAATCTAAAAATCTTATTTGTTTTATGTTGATATTAATGTTTTTATGACTTTTCTTCAAGAAATCATAGTTGGCCTGATGCCTCTGGCTTAAATTGCTGTTCTCTTTCTAAAGCTGGTAGTTTCTTTCCATCGAGGTGGACCTCCACAACAACCATACTTATTAAAACCTGCTAGAAAAACAAAGAATATTAATCATTAATATGATTACAGTAGGCCAGCATGCTTCAACATCCAAACTGCAGATACAGCATACGTGAAAATACTCTTCTCCTGTATCACAAAAGCAAGATGATGTTGAACTAAGATATAGAACGGATTAACACAGGAAAGGGGAATTCAGACGCCAAGGCAGAAATAAGAAAAAAAATAATATATCAAATAAGAGCTAAAATTAGCTGTTCATCCAGCAAGACAGAGAAGTGTAGGAAGCTTATTCCAGCTGGCAACAGCGACAAAGACAGCTCTTCCAATAAATGAGAAGTTGCGTAGATGAACTGGGGCCGATTCATAGTGAAAGAAGACAATGTACAAAGATGCCTGAGGCAGGTTTCTAAAAGTTACAATGATTCTCAATTACATTCTAAAATGAATGGAAAGTTGGTGAAGGTTTTTGAGAATAAAGTAGACTGGGAGGGGAGAATGGATGAAAAGAGAGGACTGAAGAGATGGAAAGAATCCCAAGAGAAAAGAGGAAACAGGAGTGACAGCCAAAACCTTCCCCAACAAATACAAAACAGAAAGCATAAACAGTATTCTACATCTTCGCTAAAAGCTGAGAAGGAGAGGAATTAAGCAATATACTGCGGCAGGTTGTTGATTCAAATCTTAAAATTTAAATTGAGAGACTAGATCAAAGGAAGACTAATTAAACCAAAAATCAAGTACAGGGTGTGCAATTCCTCTCCTTAATTACTCCAACTGTAAACCCCAGGGCTTCGCTAAGTACTTCACTTTCAAATTTCCAGATTAGCTCATTTCTTCCACAGCTGAGCTGTTCCAAAGGCAGCAGCAAAGGGATGGTTGCCTGGAATTAAAATGAAATGCCTGTGAGTTCCAGCATAGTCTTCATAAGTGGATGTGGGCTTTCTCCAACTGGCAAAGCAAAAAGGTACCTCCTGCTGGGGAGTCTCAATCAAAGAGGAAAAAGCTGGCTTTTTGGAAGGAAAAAAAACATTCACAAAACTGACTAGCTGCTAAAAGGATTTAATTACTCTATAACCTAAAAGGAGCATCCTGAATTAGGGACAGATGCAGAGGACTTGTCCTAATCATGAGATGAAGAGACCATGCTAGTAGGCAGCTATTATAATTTATACCCTCAAAGAAAGTTCCTTACACTTTTCTCTTAGTTTTTAATGTTTCTGTCTAGCACATTTCCATATAACCAGCCAGAAAGAGCTGTACAGAGAGATGCAACTCACTGGCAAATACTCGAAACAAACCAAGGGGTAAGCTCCCTGCAAAGTCAAACTGGTCAAACTCAGTGCCAGGTAACACCTGTTTAACATGCAGTACTTTTTCCCAAATGTAGTAACAATCACATAAATGTTAGCAAAGCATACATATCTCTACCTATTTTACTAACACTGGCTAAACAAAATGAAAGATAGTTACAACTCTGCCCTCTAATAAATACATATCCTTTTTCCCTTCAAACATTTTTATGAACTCTAAAACCTGGAATTGGCGGAGTGGTAAAGCAACATAGGAAGAACATAAATGAAACTAGCTCCTGGGTGCAAGTCTAATATCATCCTCATTAAAGTAAGTATTATAAGAGCATCATCAGAAAGGCCAAAGAATGAATCATGAACTACATCTGACTACACCTTCTTAGCAATGAGTATTAGTTGCTGAATCATAGTGACAGTACTATTGGGGAAGTCTGTATTGCAACTTCAGCTTTCAGGACTGTTAACTCACTGCCAATGCTATTATTGAAAATGTTAAGAATAAACACATGACTGAACAGCACTGTCCAAGGGTACCTCACCAGATGCAGGGTAAGGTAACCACTTTGGAGTACTGCAAATCAAATGTTTACATTTTGATTAGCAGAACTACCAGCATACTCAGCCTTGGTTGTCACTCAGGAAGGAACATAGGATTCAAACTGTTCCAATGATAAGATGATATTGTTAGAAATCCACTTTGTTAGCAGATTTTTATCCTTCACCTCCCATCAGAGGTCACATCACAAATGGTCTGATGGAATAAGCAAGACTAGAAAAGAATAAATGATGAAACTCTATTAGCAAGTATACTGTAAACAGCAGATTACAGAACCAAACACTGGCAACATGTTTAAAGGGAATCTGGCACTATGTATTTATGAGTCAGGCTGATAATGTTCTGCACATTTGTCTTTTTAAAAATTCAATGAACTTAAGGACTCAGAGAAGACCTCCTTTACTGCAAAAGAATTTGTGTGCTTATCCTTTACATTCTTCTAGGAGGATTAACTGAAAGCAAGAGCTTTGAAGCTGCTCTTTGGGTAAAATGAGTCTATTGCTACGAACAGCTAACACCATAACTGAGTTTGGCTTTCTTTCCTATATCATAAAATTAATGACTCAAGTGCCATCTACTGTGTCTGCACTTAAGTGCAGTATTTCTGCAGAAAACAAATGGAAGATAGTGCCAAAAACATCACACAGAAATAACTCATCAATTTTATAACGAATTTGATACCGTACCTTCAAGTATTGTCCTCTATGTAGATTAACACACATGCAATGCTCAGAAGACTAGAGTCACCTTTGAGGTACAGATTCCAACGATCTAAATTCAAGCAGATCTTCATATTTTCACTTAAATTAAAAAAAAAAAGAAAAGAAAACCAACAAAACCAACTGAAAAACAACAAACCAAGCACAGCAAAGAATTAGCCTATTTTTCCTCTCATCTTGATTATGCTCTTATCATAACATCCTGTTTTCTTTCACACGATCAAGGAAATCAGATATAAGAAAAAAAAAAAAAACAAAACAACAAACAACTTACAGCAAACACCAGAGAAAGAGTATTTGCCAAGAGCCACCAGATAACAGTCATGGAAAAAACACTACATTTTGCTACACAGGGGCTTGGAATAGAAAACACACACGGTATCTCAAAAATGCCTGGATTATTAAACCTTGTCTTTAAGTTCATTGCCTAATTAGGGGAGAGTTCCAACACTTCTCTTGAAGGAATACTTATAGAATAACACAAGTAGAATATTATGGGAAAAATACTGCTTGAAGATATTCACATAACACGGCTTTAACTATCTCATACAGTATCTGCAATTTCATGGCATACAGAACTTTACATCAAAATTGCTACACTTCAGCAATCAAAATACTGAAGACTGTCTCCTTGCAATGCTGCATCAAAGTTTGCTGGTGGATTTGGATCAGCCTTCTGTTACATCCTTTTCCATCACATTCTATTAAAGAGGGCTCAGGGAAACTCACCCCCTTTATCTCCCCAAGCCCCTAAGCACTCAAAGATAAGATTTAAGGCTAGAATTACCACCCCATTCATTATTAACTGCAGACTATGGGAGCAGTTTTGCTGGGATATTAAGGGTTGGGGACAGTTTGTAAGGAACAGCAGATCAGCTTCTAACACTTGCTTATTCTGCTGTAAATGCAGACATGTGGGAAGCAAACAAAACAAGGCCAGGGCTACAGAGCCAGCTGTAACCTCCCTCTGCAAACACAGCTCCCTTCATTTGTAATAGATGGAATAAACAAACAGGAAAAGCCTCTCCTCAAATGTGAATGTTGCTCTTTACAAAAGAACTCCCTCTCCAGCTCCACTGGCACATAAAGAGGAATGATACACAATCCTTCAAAAACAAAATAGCCACTCTATCACTATCATCACAGTGAACCACAAACACCAAAGAGTTCAGGTGTCCAACAGAATCCAAACCCAGAGTGCATGATAGGCCATATTCAAGTACCATCCATGTCTCAGCATTCCTTTGCATATAGAATTTTCTAGGTCGAACTCATACACGGTTATCAAGTAACAGGGAGAATTCATCCAGACTAATAAAAAAGCTTGCCTCCTATTTATTGGTTCCAAAATAAACACCACAAGCAGCATGTGTGATTAAATTAAACTTTGTTTCCAAACTAAACACTGTGTCATGCACACAATGCAGGGTTTAAAATACCACAAATATTCTGAAGGGGTCACAACGTACATAAAGGCAAACATAAGACCAATTTACAGCAGGAAATTTGGCAGAAAGGTATAAGGGGGTGGGGTGGTGTCAAGGCTTGCTACTCTGGAGGAAAACTAGTACAATATGGTACACACCTGGTTCTACTTCAGCACTAATTGCCACTGTATCTGAAAGCACACATAGCCAGGAGGAGGTTCCTGTACAAATCTCAAAAGCAAATTATTCTGATGTATTCCAATGTCTGTTTGTAAAAGCACCATGCTATGAATTGGATTTCATGCTTATTGCCAGAGGGTTCACAGCTGGGAATTACATACAGGTCATGTGAAAAATTCTTTCTTTATCATACTTCTGTTCTCAGGCCTTATTCTGCAATGGAGGATAATATTTCAAAATGCTTTCCAACTGCCTCATCTTCAACTGAATTCACCTTACAAAGATACACTATGATGTAACTAAAAGAGAATTGCCAATGCTATGCTGGTTCCCCTTCGCCCATCCTGTGAACTGCACAGCACTTGCTAAAGCTCTTCTCGTTTTTCCACTTTCAGGCTCCTGCACAGTTCCACCAAGGTGGCCTGAGCCTGACATAGGCAATTCTAGGTCTGATTTCACAAGATGCTCTGGCAGCATACACCTTCCATAGCCTGAACAACTTTGATATTCCAGAGCCAATCTTTTCATGATTCTGCCAACATGGCCCAGTTTTGATTTCGAAACCTTTCTTTCTCTTCTAGTTCTGAACTTTTAAGCATAACAGCCAGTTTTCAACCACGAAGACTGGAAAGAACAGAGAATGACAGTGTGCACTTTATATTCAGGGAGAAAACCTATACTCTCACCTCAGTATCTGAGCTTCCCATTTCTGCCAGGCAACAGGCCAAAAGCCAACTCGAACTTTGTAAAGGAAAGGCCCTTTCCCTTTTGGATGATGAAAAGGCACCACCTTGTGGATGCTGCTCTGAGAGAAAGGCTTCACCAACTGGCAGAAACAATTTCAGTACAGCCAATTCCCAGTTCTGTCAACGGAAGCATCATAGTTTGTATAATGAAAAAAGTACCACTAAATAACAAATATCAGTACATGCTTCAGCTAACAAAGCATTCTGAATAACTGGAGTGGTTAATTAGGCTTTGTTATATTTACCTCAAAATACTAAAGTTCTAAAGCTAAACCAACCATGCAAAACCTTAACAAGGAAAGGAATTTAACTTGTAATATGCAACAGCAAGCCTCTCCACTATCCCACCGTGTTATTTTTCCAGCAAGCACTGATTAGACACTTAATGCAAGGATATAAATTAATGTATTTGATTTGCATGTAGAAATAATACCATTTTTCAATAAGCAGTAGCCTAAAAAGCAGTCACAGTCAATTAATCAGCCAGTGTACAAAAAACCAAAGCCACTACCTTTGTGTGAAATAAAATACCCAAAATTGCTATAGGACAGTATACTGGAAATCAGAATAAGAATACTGTACTTAGCTGGCAAACAAACAATATTTGCCACAAATAGACTCCTTCATCCACAGGCCTTTTCCTTAAAGCTTCTTCTTCCTTTGCATGTTAAACGTGGGCCAGTGGAGATACTGGACAACACGGCTGAGAACGTAATCCCTTATCCTGTCACTACGTGTCCTTGTAAAAGGTCCCTCTCCAGATTTATTAAATATGGCAAGAGGAGCTTTCAAAAACATCTCAAGAGTCTAAACAAATACTTGCAAAAATTAAGGAAAATTAAAAAAAAAAAAAAGTAAGGGGGGGGAAGATGCAATTCAAGAAAGCACAAACTCCCACAAGGATAACTAAGTTTAGAAATAAAGATCAGCTAGCAACACAAGTCTTCACCCATGTGTTCTTTACAGAATGATGTAAGGACTCTACTGGAATGCAAGTGAACAAGTCAAGATGTAAGGATATTGCTGTTAGGTGAAAAGTTATTCAGGAAAAAGCCCTGCAAGACCACTTTTCAGCTAGATCAGTTCCCCACTCCAGTTCACAATGTGGCTCCACAAATGCTTCTGTAAGAATAAAAAAGGTAACATGCAATAAGGTATATATTTGTGTGTATGTAAATACATATATTTACACATATATAAAAGTCCACCACACTGCCAAAAGTTACCAGTGACATTTCCCTTTAGACTAGTATTTTATATTTGCAACTAAGTCTGATGAGTACAGACTGCATCTGTCTGAGGTTTTTTTCTCATCAGTATCTCTACAGAATCTAAACTAGATGAGGGAATATTTACAGGCAGAATTATTCTTCTTTACTAGACCAACTGACAGGCAGGTTTTCCTAAGCCCCTCCTCAGGTTTCCAGTGAAAAGCTCTCCCTTCTCCTGACTGTATCAACTGAGCTAATAAAAAACTTTCACAGCACTCCTTCCCTAACAATCTTTCTTCACTTAATCCTTACCTCATCAGTTACAACTCTGAACTAGGAAGGAGATTTACTGAAGCTGAGAAAAAAAGCTGAAGTAATTAAAAGATTCTGAGGTCATAAACTGTGTTGGTACATGGATTATTGAAAATCCTCGGCATTGATAAAAAACCAGAACCCTGTTATTCATTTATAGTTTCTGACAGAAGCACGTGACAATAATTGAGTTTGCATACTTCTAGAGCTCAGGAATGCAACCTACATACAGTTTATCACTGTGTCCTGGGTTCAGCAGTAGCAGTCATTTTTTCTCCTTCTTTGTAGCTGGTGCTACAGCACCATGAATCAGGCACCTTTGTCCGGTACCACAGAAATTTTATTTTCCTGAAGCTTTTCTCTCCACATGCAGCAAAATTGGTGGAACAAATCCAAACTGCATCTTGCCTAAAAAAAGGCCAATGATTTATATGATTTCTTAAACAACAGAATATTAAATGCAGGGTATTCAACTACTAGAAAGTAGTCAATGTTGTCTATCCTTCAGATGAACTGGGGTAACATGCTTTTAATTACCTAGTATTTCTTTGGACATTCTCAGTATCTGAGGAACATTACAGTTACAAAAACCTAAACTTATATGAATATAAATACTGAAATCACACTTTATACAATCAATTACAGTGTCTGCATGATAGGCATGTGCTTTGCGCCTGGCTACAAACTGTTATGTTTTCTACTCAAAACTCCAGGAGGCTCTACAACTGTACTAGGGACAGTTTTGTATTTTTAAGCAGCACCTAGCATTTAGGCTGCAACATAAATTCCAAACAAATTGGTGAAATACACAGAGATACAGTAGTTTACTGTACTCCTGTAACAAATGAAGTTGTGTAAATGGTACCGCTATACAAGCTCTCATTTCTTGGCTATTCATAGATCTCCTCCGTTTAGTATCTCCTTACATCTGGGAGGCTCTATGAAAAAAGCAGCAGCTAGGTCATTGTACCAACAATTCATGAGACATTCATCAGTATGCACCTTACCTCTAGCATCCAGAAAAAGAACTCAACTGCTGTGACCAATAAGAAACAGTAAAGGCTGCACAAATTGTCTTTGAGAGGAGAAACACATCACTATTATTGCTAGTCAGTTATTTCTTCAGAAGGGACTGCAAAGCCAGCTTTAAACAATACTAAAAATCCCACTATTTAAGACCAAACAGAGAAGTAAAAAATAAGTATCAAAATAACCAAATAAAATACAGATATTCTTTCAATCTAACCCTACTGAGGAACACTCCAACATCTGAAAAAAAAACAAGCAAACAAGACATTAAGGCAACTGAAATACAAGCCTAGTAACAGACCAGGCTACTACCACTCTATAATATCTGGTAACAGTTGGCTCTTGGCATAAAAATAACAGTGTTAAGGTTTTGTAAATGAATGGAAACATAACTTGTTGGTAGGTATTTCAGCAGCCACTGTATTAAACTGGTGAGAGGTTTGACATATTAGTGGTCCAGCAAGAGGTGAATGACAGGACTGAACACATGTGGGGCATTTAAGTATGCAAAATGCAATATAGTCCCTGGCACTGGGTTTTGTAATATGACAAGTATTTCATTGCATCCTATCAGCATAAATTATGTTATTCTAGGAGGCAAAACCTTGTAAATATATATAAATATTACTTTATCATTTAGAAATTTTATATTTATGTTAACATATATTATCTGGCACCAAAAATGTGAGAAAAGCAGGCATCTATCATGATTTAGAAATTCTGACCTTTGGAATTTTACAGTACTGGAATTTAAAAAAGCACACACACACACACACACACACACACACACACAGAGGTACTGGACCACACAAATACTTCTCGAAACTTTGCGTCTCCAAGTAACTAGCATGGAACTATTTTGATTAAGCAATAATCTTAACTCTTACTTTCCCCTAACTGTTCAATTTCACGCACAAAGTACATTTTGGGAGTCTGCATACATACTACTTTCTACACTGATAGCTATTTTCCCCACAAACAATATTCATCTTTATCCACATTTTAATGGAGGGAGTCAAAGCAAAACAAAAAGCAAAACACATGCTACATATAGACCCCTTCATCTCAAAACAGACCTCTTTAAGGGCTCTCTCTTCAGATTAATTCACCAACTATGATTTGCACAAAGTTATCTTAAAAATAGGACTACAAAAACACATGATTACAACAACTACATGCAGAACTTCTACAAACGCTATTACTTGAAACTGCTGCAACCAATGTAGTCTGAAAAAAGAAGTAACAGCAAAAGTACCACAGGCCAAATAAGTTAAATCAAGATCGTAGATGTTCACCTAGAACTGAACTTACAGTCTTGAACAATTTATTGAGCTCCCTGTAAAATTTCCTCTTACTAGTAGACAAAAAACAGGAGCTGAAGATAACTACATTCTACAGACTTGTAAAACAGCAGCTGCAAAGAACTTGGCTAATGGTTTAGCCATAGCATGCTGACAGATGGATATGAAACTATTAATAATGAAGGAATGCAAGCATGTTATGAACTGTACCAGCTATTTTATGGATTGCTATACATTTCATTCTGAATTTTAGCATAGGAAGAAATACTGTGGTTTGAAAATCTACTATTCAGCATAGTTTCTGACTCCAGCTATAATTCATTATGCATGGATACATTACAACTCCAAATACAGCATATTATGATGCATTTTAAAACCAGAGCATGTAGACTAAAACCAGGACACTGACCTAATGGTGCACAAAAGCCCTCAGCAATGTAAGGATTAGCTGTATTCAGCCAAGCATTTGCTCACCTTTAGTCAAAGTGCAAAGAGTTGTAATAAAGTTATCTAACAGAATCCTTCCTAGAGCTGTTAAAAGTTTAAAGGATGCTCCAAGCACCAAACACTCACTTTCTTTGCTTGTTCCGAGTAATAACATGGTTAGTATTTTTACTTATACTCATTTTTACTGAAGACACACTTCTACTTTCAAAATCTGCGCTGCTGCCAAAAACCACATACCTCCTCTCCTTTCTATCTATATTAGCATCTGTTCAGCTGCACAACAATTACTTACTTTATTTTTTTTCCTGGGTTACTTTTCAGCTGGTTTACACCCTTGCATCAGCAAGCATGAACCAGTTGCAAACTTTTTACTGAAATGAAATACAAGGCAAGTAGGAAGCAAAAAAGCATGTACTGTCTTCTTGTTGCTGTTTAATCTCTGACACTGGTTGAATACCTCTTGATTTTAGACTAATCAAATTTTCTGTAATGCAGCCTCAACTAACCTGCTACCCATGTGCCACTTGTGATTTGCACAGATCATTTATTCCACCTTCATCTGGTGGCCTCCTTTCGTAGGGACGACTTCAGAATGGGCAGCAGCTTCACCACCCTGCTAGTTCCTCTCTTTTGTGTCTCCCTTAAGCCAACTGAAAATGGAAGCACAGCAGTAAGAATTTCTGCCAACCCCAAAAACAGTATCTCTAGCCAATAACAATTTCTTTCTATCACCAATCTGCTCCTTGAAAATATGACAATGAGGAGCAGGCTTCACAAATTGTTTCAGCAGCATCTGTGTGCTCCATTTTAGGGGTACCATGAAGCAGAGTAAAGCATATCTGTTCTTATACACATTATACTAAGTTCTATGCATATGCTCTGTACCCAGGCCTTCTCAGAAACTTGGTACTCACTGCCCAGGCATGACTGTTTCCATTACACTGCTAGGAAAGACTGTGACACAGTGCAATTTCATGCAACCAGAGAAAGTTATACAAGCCCAGCACATGCCAGCCTTAGCCAGCTGGTTGTATATACCCCCCAGGAAATGTTATAATGGTGTATATTCAGGAAATTTTTCAGGTTAATAACTTTCTCCACAATTTCTGACACAAGCAAACCTTGAATGCTTTATCGGTCAACTCCTCTTCCAAACAAGTTCTTCACTATCAAGCTAGAAAATTATATCAAAAAGGACATACCACTAAAAAGGTGAGCAGCAGGCTTCTGTATTGCTCCTAGAGAACTGAGAGAATTTGATAAAGATATAAGGGAACAGTTCTCTAAGAATGTCATTCTAAACCTCCCTGGGCAGACCTGAGATCTGTCAGAGTAAGACACTAAGAAAATCAGGGAAAATTACATAAGGCAAGGGTCTGAATTAAAAAAGTCATCTTAGTGTTTCCTACCTAGCTTAACTTTTGTAGCATCTTCTCTCATGACTGCTGAAAGACAGGAAAAAAAAAAAAGACTTAACATACATTTGGTCATGCACGTTTCTCTGATAAAAGACACACAGCCCTACACCAAACTTTCAATTATCGAGTTGTAGCTTGCTAGAATTCTTCATAGACTTCACAGGCAAATAATTCCAGTTAGGTACTTTAAAGGTTGCCAACATCTGAAGCCAGTTTGCTTAAACAAATATTCTGAGAAGAAATGTACACAGAGCACAGGTATGTGCCTGCTGCCTTAAGCAGGCTGTCCTTTTCCCTAGGGGGAGCCTTTATGAAGTTACAAAAAGCATCTAAGCAGCAAGCACTTTTAAAGCAATTTTATTCTACAAGAACTAAGCATTTAAGTGGCATGAAAAAAGCAATGTTTAGTTCATGTATTAGAGGAGATTTTGCTAACCAACATGTCATGAAAAATATAACACTGCAGCCTGCGAAGAATCCAGTCAAGACTTCAGATACCACTAAAAAGCAACACATTCTCTACCCCAGGTCAAAAGTACAAAAGATGATAAATGCAAAAAGCAAAGTATGGAAAATACTGGAATCTAAAGACAAATAAAATTCTTTGTATTCTGAGGTGGGCTATGCAGCTCATCCAAATCAGAAAATGCAAAAATGTTAACAGAGTACTGGGAGGGAGAGATACTACCGTCTTAAGGATATTCAGGTGGAGACTCACCAACAACAGCATCTCATTCATTCCTGTCTAATTAAATTTCTGTAGATGACTGCTCAGGTCTATTTAATAAAATTCTAATTTTGTTTACCCAGAATATTACAACAGAAGTACTATACTCTCAAATGAGATGTAGCTATGCATTTCAGTGTGACACAACATGACAGTTTTGATGAGGTTACCAAAATCATGTAGATTCTCACTGGAATCCATATTCAGAATGAGTCTCCTTTCTCCCTCAGTTTGATTATACTGAACTTCTGCCAAATAAATTAAAATGCCTGCTGTTAAAATGATGGGTTTCCTTCTTTAAATAGAAAATTGGGGTGAATAAATCAACCTAGATAGCTCCAACTTCAATGATCGATGATACAAAATGTGCATGTTCTCAATAAAGAAGATGGAATCTTCTTGTGGAAAAATCATGATGAAGTTGCTCAGGAGACCCCTCGTTATAGCTCATAGATTCCAGCTCCAAGCAAAACAGAAGAGGGAAACCAGAGCAAAAACCCCAACTCTTCTAATGCACAAAAGCCTTAATAGTAAAAAAAAAGGGCAGACTGAAAAGCCTGTCCTGTAAGCCTAGATTCTCCTATTTCAAGGCAGCACAGGATCAAACACCTAGCTGCAATGGTTTGTTATTACCATCCAACCACGTCTGGAAGGAGAGGAAATTCTGCAGACTGAAAAAGGCAGGTTCTCTAGTTAACGGCAAGAAGCAGACTGCATCATGAAGCTTCCATAGTATACTTCATGAAAAAGCAGCCCCAGCAGTGCACCTGGTTCCACACAAATGTAATATTCTCACAAAGAAGTCCTATAGACACAAAGAGGGAAGCAATACAATTATCTCTACTACTACCAGTTTCCAAGCAAAGTTTATTTTTGATCTCTGGGCACATTTGTATGTTAACAGACACATGCATTACCCAATCTTAATTTCTTTTTATTTCCATCCCTTTATGCCTCAGAGGGCTGGTACAATATTATTTAGGAGTTAACAATTGCAGAGCAAGTCCTCCTTATTCCCAGAAGCCCTGGGGTCAAGTAACTACAAAGCAAACAAACTACAGAGAATACGGAAATCAAAATAAAATAAATATAAATATATAAAAACACTAAATAGTCTATGCTGAGCACACGAGTAAGATTTTTCCAACAACTTGTATTCTGGGTCAACTCCTCTTTGCATTTCTAACCTGCCTAGAGTCTAGAAACACTTCCAGTTACACAATATGCAGATGTATTTCTGGAGAACCTACAGTTTAAATAAAATCAAAGGGACAAGGAAGCACAAGAAAACATGCGAAAAAGGGACTGAATATTCAAAACAAATTCTTCTCTGCAGAGCCACAAATAGATTATTGGCTTAAAGATGTAGGCAATTTTTCACACAGTCAAAACAGTACACCTTGCCAAACCCTGGATTCCCAATAAATGCCATAAAAGCCCTTCAATACAATTACTGTTGTTTCCTACAGCTCGTTCATGGTAACAACAGGGGAAGAAAAAAGAAAACCAAATACTGTATTTTTATTTTAGCAGCAGAATATCTTATGTAAGTATGTTACTTAAAGTAGAAAAGTACAAAATAGATTATTTTATTGCAAGTTAGATGAAAGCTTATTGGAAAATGACACACAGAAGTTACCAGTGTTTAAAGGTCTCTTAACAAAATGGCATAGCCTGCTTTAAGTCTGGTTCTACCCAATAGTTATACAAAGAATCTGTAACAGAAAGAATGACCATTTTCCTTGCAAAAACAGAAAAACAGGGAGGACCCTGCAAGTATACTAGAATATAAGATTAGAATTCAAAACTACCTTGACAAGTCAGGAAAAATAACACACTAGAAGGAGGAGCAACTAGCTAAGTAACTAAGTCAGCAAATGTAGATCCAGGGTTCTAGTGAATGGCACGTAAATGACATCAGGCTATTGCAAAGCAAGCAGTGTATTATGATGCATAAACAAAAGGATGTCCTGTAACGCATGAGAAGAAATCCTTCTCCATACTTAAAGCCTGGTAGAGACTCATCTGGAATACTGTCCAGTTTTGGGCACCTCATTTTTAAGGTGATGTGAATGAGCTGAAGGGAACCCAAAGAAGTGTAACTAGAATGAGGGCTAGAAAACACAAGAAACTGCTTGTTTGTTTTGGATAAAGTCTTTCAGAAATTCAAGTCAAGGTAGGTATCGGGGAAAGTGTCTGCCCCTCCTTCATAGCAAGCATTGTGCACGATCATACAACAGATCAAAACCAAATCTGGTAATAAAATCTCATTCATCTCAACTCCCTGTCCTATACATTAATACTGGTGCCTTCCTTCTACATAATTTTGTAAGTGCAATTGTGGAGAATGATGGGTTTTGGCAAAGTCACTTGTACTGTAAAATGGAAAAAGCAATGGAGGGAACACTTGAAAAGAAAACGAAAACTGAAATCCACTATCGTGTAACTTTACCTCCTTTTCTATATTTCACCACCACAAGAAAATAGGAAACACTGCTCTACCATTTCTCATTCCTTTTCCTCAGCAATATTAAACATTTTATGAGCACAGACAGTCCAAAAGGAACACTGTGTTGGGCCATAAACTGCAGAAACATATATTCTCCAGACACATATAAAAAAGTACACAGATGGCAGCAGTACTGAAGATAGTTATTACATTTCAACCAGTCATTTTAAACTACAACCAAGTTGTGCCTTCTGAGAATAATTTTTAACAGCCACACGAGAAGACAAAACCATCCAACTTTACCATTGTAACAACACTTAGCAGTTGAATTAAAACCCTTTTATCAAAATTATTTTTCACCCAGTACTGTGGAGCAGAGGGATAATTGAAACATAAACAAGCTGCCAACAAAAAATGGGTTTATGAAGTTTTAGCAAGGGCAAAGAGAGAACTCTGGTTTGTAAGTCCCCTTTCAACATTTTGTTTTCCCAATTAAACAACACCTCAAATTAATTCCAAACCACATTTTACAAACAGCAGTGTTCACATATATGTGAAATTCTGACACTTGTTTTTAAGCAGATTTTTGTCAGAAAACAAAGGGTAACACTCAAATATTTAATTAGAACCAAGCTACAGACTCACTTCTGAATATGAAAATGCTGCTAAGTATAACATGGGAGGAAATCCTAACATGAAATATACTGTTTCACAGGCTATTTTTTTACTCAAATTGATGAAGCACACTGAGCAAAGTTAGATTAATTCCTGTTTGCACCAAAAGAAAACAGAAGTTCTCATGCAGCCAGCACAAGCAAAATTTTCTAATGCTGCTCAGTTCATCATTTAATGAGGACAAAAACACCAACTTGAATTTTGGTTCAAGGGGAGTAAAACATCTTGAAGAGAAGAATTTTTCTTTACTGGAAGGAAGTTTGTTTTGGAAGTAATTTTCCTGATTTAGGAAACAACTACTGTTTTCCATGACTCAAAGTTTGGGCTAGTCAATGTTTCTTCAATTCATACAGAACAAAAAAGCCAACTTCTGCAATATCTATATTCTAAATATTTATGCTTCTGTGGTAACATTCACAGTATGATTAGCATAAGACACTACTATCTTTTCATCCTACTGAGTTCACAGGAGGACACACTTTCTCGAAGAAGCTGTTGAATAATCTGACTAAAATTCGGCAGGTTCAGAAGCACTAGTCTGCATCTTCTAAGCAAAGTCTCAAACCATTTTAGCTTTCATGCTGCTCTCTAAAGAAATACATAGACTTCATGAAAAAAAAGGACCAAAGCTACTCATATGGATGGGGAGACAGAAAGGGAGATGGAGACGAGAATTACATTATTAGGTAATTCTCAGCGTTTTGCAGGAGTTCATTTTGATTACGTATAAGGATCCTTCTATTAGCAGTTGGGAAGGGTACTCAAGTTCACATACAAACACCAAATATGCTTGAAACTTGAGCAACAAGACATTTTACAGAAATATCAGCAGCTCAACAGAAAAGGACCCATACTTTCCACTGAATTCTCACCACTTGAAACTGTTTGAACCACATCTGGCATAAATATGCCTAGTAAATTTCTGGTAACTTAGTTCCAAAATGTTTTCTTCTAATAAGGTTAGCTCCTTATTAAACACATGTTTCAGTGTGGTATAACATATATTTCTCTTTTTAGAAAACTTCAAAATTACACCAGTTCTCTTAAGTTTTGGAAACAAAAAGTTTTTCTTATTCTGGTTTTAAACAACTTGCAAAGATAATTCAATTACTGTTTATGTAACACTGGCATTAAAAATACTTTTTAATGGCAAAGTATAAAAACAAAGTTTGCATTTCAGCAGCTTACAGTCCAGATAAATTCTCAGATAAATTCTCAGATAAAATACAGATAAATTCTCCTGGAAGTCTCATGTATCTCAATGGTTTTGGAAAAGCCAGCAATGCAGTGTTGTTACATACTGTAACAACAATTCAACTACCCATTTTTTTCCAAGCTTTCTACAAATTTATTATCAATTCAAAGGGAACTGGCATTAAAACAACTCTTCTTCAGAAATCTTCCATTTTGGAATTTGTTTAGCTCTCCATACATAGTATTTTCAAATACCAGAACAGCAAAGGTGCAGAGGACCTAACAAGCAACCATCCACGCAGAAACAGAATTAAACAGAAGGATGAGGCCAAATGGGGAATATTTGCTTATAAAGAAAGAGAGAATTAACAGTTTCAATATTTTCTCTTTGCCAACAGAAACACTTCAGTCTTGAAACACTTTACTACAGGAAACCAATATAACACAATTAAACACACTTAAAGACAGACAAAAAGGCACTGCACATGTCAAGTAATTTGCACATATAAATTGATTTTGAGAAGAAAAAAACACATATATATATATATATAAAAGTGTCTTTCCAAAGCAAATTAAAACCTTAGGTCTAAAGCTTGCAGAGCAGAACACATAAGCGAGAAGCACTGAAACAAAAATGTGACAACAGTGTGAAAAGAAAACTGATTATGACAGCTTTAATTGCTGTCATATTATCAACACTGATAAAGTGTATTTCTTGGATTTAAATGAAGCATGTGGCATCTAAAAGGGAAAAAAATATTACCTGTGGAAATTATGTGTTTCTGGACCACTGCTAGCTTACTTAGCATAGCAAATAAAAGCATTAGAGAATAGTTAAATAGGTTTGTCTTTCATGTGCACTATAAATCACAAGTGAGAAAAGAAGTCTCTCCTCCTAAGCTATTTCATAATCTCAGAAAGAACAACTGAAAAAAACCCCAAAACAAACCTATTATACATCTGCTGGTAGTAATGATACCCAACATGCTGATCATAAACAACTTCACAGATTTAAGAACACAACCCAGACAGAAGTATAAAGGACTGCCAGTGTTGTAAATTGATTAGCCTTATGGATTTAGAATGCAAGTTGCATCTTCAGTCTCAATTTGAAATTTAAACGAATGCTTAAAGCAGTTTGGTTTTGCAACTGCCACTTTAGAGTGCTTTTCCACAGACATCTAGCTAGCTTCACACATTTTGTCAAGCAGTAACAACTGTAAGACCAGGTTCTATAAATAACAATTTTTATAATCTAAACAGTTAAATCTCAAGAACAATTCTAGTCATATTAGAGTTTAATTTTAACTAATCACTGAAATGGAGACATCATTAGAGGAAGTCCAGAGGAGGGTCACGAGGATGATCAGGGAGTTGGAGCACCTCCTGTATGAAGACAGACTGAAAAAGTTGGGGCTGTTCAGCCTGGAGAACAGAAGGGTACATGGAGACCCCATAGCAGCCTTCCAGTATCTGAAGGAGGCCTATAAGGATGCTGGAGAGGGATCTTCATTAGGGACTGTAGTGATAAGACAAGGAGTAACGGGTAAACTTAAAACAGGGGAAGTTTAGATTGGATATAAGGAAGAAGTTCTTTACTGCGAGGGTGGTGAGGCACTGGAACGGGCTGCCCAAAGAAGTGGTAAATGCTCCATTGCTGGCAGTGTTCAAGGCCTGGCTGGACAGAGTCTTGGGTGACATGGTCTAGAGTGAGGGATCCCTGCCCATGGCGGGCGGGTTGGAACTAGATGATCTTAAAGTCCTTTCCAACCCTAACCGATTACATGATTCTATGATCATTTGCCTCTCAACCAGCATGAGCACTAAACTATGTTTACTGAATACCACTTTATTATTAATAAAGTTTCCCATGAATAGGAAAGAGGAGAAGAAAGAAAATCTGAAGTTTATTTTGTTTTCTATTCTTTTAGGGCAGATAAGAAAGCCAGGAAACATACAGGACTGATTACTGCTACTTAAATACAAAACCTTGAAGACAGCATCAACATACATTGTAACAGAACACATTCAGATGCAAATATTCTCAAGTACCACAATCTTTAAAAGAGATAAATAATAACTTTTCATATAGCTTTACCTGTTCACTTGATTTAAAATATAAAAGGCTTTTTGTTTGATTTTTAGTCATATTGTTTTTCTCAGTTTCTAGGTAGAGCTTTAGATCTGACTGGTTAGTTTCAACAAAACCTGGCAGAAAAAAAATTGGTTTTGGTCACAGCTGTGTGCAGGGAAAGGGGAAAAAAAGACACTGCTACAATTTTGCACCATGGAGGAAAAAGCTTCAGTGACTGTTCAGTCATCAGTACAGCTGCCAGGTTGCCCATCAAAAGACAAGAAGCCATCCAAAACATGTGCTGCCTCTCGCCCTGGCATCATTTAAAGAGCCTAGGATGGAACTGGGCTTACTGCTAAGTTAGGTGGAAAAAGAGATAAGAAATGGAAACCAGGCATTATATTTCACTTCTTGATAAATAAAACCTTTTACTAATGTGCAAATATAAAGGGAAAAAAAAAAAAGGCTTTGTTTCTTTGTACTTCACAAACAAAAAAATTCAAAACCCATTACATGAAGCAGGTATCTAAATTGCACAACACTCACTTGCTTCATTCAGTAGCTAAGATGGTACTTTCCAATCAGTATGTTTAGTTAATTTTTCTCACCTCAAAATGGATTAAGATTTCATTTACTGAATTATTAAATTCAGTAAAATAAAAATAAAATTAAACATTAAAATTAAAATTAAATAAAAACTAAAAATTAAAATTAAAAAATAAAAATTAAATAAAAATTCTTTACATTTTACACAGAGGATGGCAAGTGTTACTTTCCAATGAGCTTCTATACATTGTTCATGGACACAGTAAGAATGCTTTCTCAACAGGAATGACCCCATCCTCACAACTAACAGCTCTGTTATTCCCATTTCAAAAAACAAAAATAGAAGTGCAGAGAGGTTACTGAACAATGATCATCAGTTTTGAGATAAAGACAGCTTTTGTTCCTGAATACTTCATACTATACAGGGGTATTTAGGAACTTCCTTTGAGTTTTGTAAAAGCTATGAATGCTAATCACTTGTGCTCATCAAGCTCAATAACCTGACACCAGAAACACTCAACTAAGAAGAGCTAGAGACTGCATTAAACTCATTTGAACTCTGGCATTACATGGTAGTACAGGGTTTCCCCAAATTTAATGCCATTTGAACTCATTTCCTTTTTAAGAATTGAGAAAAAAAAACTATTTAAAAATACCTTGTGACAAGCAGCTATTTATGTTTAGTAATGCATTACAATGGTTAATTAGTCCAGTAAGAACACAGCCCTTATATGAAGTCTGAACTTGCTGAATTCTGCTTCCAACCACAGAACTGTGGTATACCTTTGTCAGCTTTTATCAAATACCTCTTCCTCAAGCAGGTACATACTGACTAATGAAGAAACCCTTAACATTTCCTTAGCTAAGCTAAACAAAGTAAGCACCTTCCATCTTAATTACTAAGACTGCTCTCCCCTTCTCCCAGTCATTTTCAGGGCTATTCTCTGGAAGCTGATTTTCTACCACCCTCCCTGGACTGTTAACACCAGATGTACTGCTCCAGTAATGGTTATAGCTAAGGAAATTATACATAACCTCCTTATTTCTGATTCCCTCGCCCAACTACTTTTAAGTTTTTCACTAGACATTTTAGCTACAGCCTAAAAGGATTGACTTCAAGTGCAACACATATCAGTCATCAACTCCAAATCTTTCAGTCTCAGATTGAGTCCCCCTACTAGTTGTTCAACTCAGTATTCAGTGGCACTGATTCAGCCATGAAATAAGCGTTACATTATTTTTCATGTGTCCAGTTCATTAGTGATCTGAATCGCTCTGCAACCTTACTAATATTCTTTTACTCCCAAATTTATATTTATGATTTTCTAGATAAGTAAAAACATCTGAAATAATTCTAACAGTTATTTACAATGAGAGCCTTGAATACTGTGTAACCTTAAGTAGCAGAGATTAATGCAATATATGCACCCGCAATTGCATAACACCCCCATGTTAGGTGTTACATGTGACTCATACACAACCTTGCATAGGGATCCATGTTTGCAAGAACCCAAATGTCTAGCCACAGCCCTCCTAGAATTCTTAACTAACATGAGTTATTACAGTTTATTTTGTGAGGTAAAATTTAACTAATCTTTAAATATGTCAGAACCAACCCACGAGCAATGTCTGTTAGAGATAGCAATAAATGAAAATACGGTTGAATTTCCATTGAATAAATTGATGGAAACTTTTAAATGCTCAGGCTTTATTTTCTTCTTACGTAGAATGAATTAGGATCACAATCTTAGGCTACTTCATATCGTCTAACTGGAGGACTTTTGTGAATATTAACACTGTCCCTCTGACTAAGCAGGGCAGCAACCTGAACTGTCAGAGGCTCCCATCAAGCTCAGCTTCATCATTTTAATGAAGAAGAAGGGGGGAGCAGGGGGTGTCTGAAGGAAAAGAAAATAGAGAAATAGAAAAATAGTATCTTCTCACACAGCTTCTCCCTTTTTTCAAAAGGTTACACAATATTTTCCCAAAATAGGAGTGCACATACTTGCAAACAATTCTCTTGTGTCTTTTTAAAGCACTATTAAGTACTATGGGGTACACTAAGTAGGACACTATCTTTTGTACCTGAACTTTAAAGGCAAGGGGGTTTAATCTTCTCCATCAGAAGTGTTTAGAAAGTACATGGCAGAAGGAAATCCATTCTTCTTAAGTCAGCCAGTTACACATCTCTGATGTGTATGCTTTTGGTATGAGAGCTGCGGTGACCTCAGAAATGCCAGAGGAAAAAGGCCTCACCAGCCTTACTTAAGCTTCTCTCTTCAACTTGAGTGACGAGTAGGTAGCTTACCCATAGTAGAAAATAATTCCAAGAGTTGAGTCTCAATGACATCTTTTGAGTTGATGTGATCCTCTGTGGATCATGTAATGAAGGCACATACATATACTTATGCAGCTTACATCTTCTAAAGCACTTTTCGATCAGTTCTACCGAGTCCCTACATGGATTGTCTCTTCCTTATTTTATGGCAAGTCCACAGACAAGGATCTACTGTGCTGTTACTGCCCTTTCACCATTAATTAGCATACATTATCAGTCACAAAAGTAAGTCAGGCTGCTCATAAGCTTTTTGCTGTATTTTCTACAAACTTAAGTGGAAGAGAAAGAGGCAGAAAAAGATCTTCACCTAGTCAGAGTAAGCACTAGTTAGAGCAAGCATTGCATTAGAAGGGAACCATCAGGGAAAGTAGTATTTAATGGTACAAAATAAAGTAAGATTCAAGGAAAAAAAGAAAGAAAGAAAGAAAACAAAGCACTGGAACACAGCCAGAGACTCTTGTAAACCCTTTTTTGAGGACCTAAAAAGAAAAAAAAAAAAACAACAACAAAAAACCACCAAGCAGAATAGCTACTGTTCCCCCATTCCCTAACTATTTTCCAATTGGTACCTACTTGAAGATTCCTGCTAGAATCTGTTTTCTGGTTTTCATCTTCCTGTCATTATCATTCTTCTACAATTCTATTAATTGATACTGTAAGGCAAAAATTTAAGAAAGAAGGAAGAACTTACTGGCATTGAGAACTCCTCCGCCAAATACTTCAACACTGATGCTCCTCTAGCCAAAAAGTTACTTCTCTCTATCAGATTGCCTTGGAGTTTTGTATCAAATTCCTTTCTGACAACTGAAGCAATAGAGTCAATTATTACGAGTTTAACTTTCTTTGAAATAATTTCTTCTTCCAAAGACATAATCCTGAAAAGAAAAAAAAAAACAAACTAGAAAACCAAACAGCATAAAACCCCCCAGTCATTGATAATACTATTTACATAATAGAGCCATTTTATACCCTGTGTTGTTTAAAAGGGTTTACTTTAATAAGCTGGAAGTCAGCCCCTCTTTTTCCCCCTCACACACAACCTCCACTAACATCTGCATGTGTTAAGAGATTCTGAGGCTCAGTAGGCCACAGAACCAAAACCAGGACCTCTCCAAAAGACAGTTTTGGAAGAACCTCTGGTTAGCAACACTATACAGTACAACCCCTAAATGGCAGACAGCAAGTTAAGTGGACACTGAAAGCACACCTTTTTGCTCACAGTATCTCATTGCCAACACCAGAATCCTTGGTGACTATAGATGCATAAGGTCAAATCTGTTTCCAAAGACAGTATGCCAAACCTAATCCATGATAGTACACTATTAGCTATTCTCTAATAAAGCTGCACTAGAAGAAGTTACACTTACAATAATTCTCCCACTAACATAAAACACATAAGATGATGCTAAAATATAACATAATTCATTCTCATTGCAAAATGTGCACACAAATTAACATAACATAGTAACATGACTGCCAACAACAGCATTCGGGCTGACAACTGTTAAACAATTCCTCTCTCCCACTGCTGGAGGGGTCCCAGTCCCCTGGAAGTAAACTGCTTTTGAGAAGCAAATACCTATTTCAGGAAAACATAACTCCACAATCCAAGACTCAACACGACCTGTCATATGAACACTCCCCTTTAAAGGCTTACAGGGATCAGATCATATAGAAATCGTCTATCCAAAATTAGGAAACATCAACTGGATTAGTCATATGATATGAAATGAGAAGAGCAATGTCAGCCTTTCCATGGCAATTTTACTTTGGAGACTGTGCTATTATCAACATGAAAATGTCTCCAAAAAAATAAATTACTCTTCACAAAACTTTGATATCAAACAAATACTGTTATAAACAATCCAGTCAAAATTGTCTTTTTTTTTTTTTAAACTCTGAAAAAGAATACCTCTTCAGTACACTGCCACAGGTCAGCTCTCGATACAGGTGGATGCTATGGGTCATGCAGAACAGCTTTTCTTCTGAATCAAAATAAGTAGGGAATCTGTTTCCTGCTATCTCAATCAACCTATCCAAAAAATAGAAGACATAACACTGCAAAAGGAACAATGTGGGATAACAAGCATCAAGTAGTCACAAAGCAAACCAAGCACACCTCTGAATGATAAGCAGATACCAAGTAACACTGGAAATCTTTTTCAAAAGAGAAGCATACTTTAGCAGTCAAACTGAAATACTGAAAGTCAGAACACCTATGTCCTCTTCCTAGTGATGCTAAGAGTCAGTGGTACACTGGGGAAAGACATAACATGTCTGCATACGAAGGAACAACCTATCTCACATAGAAGGAACTGCAAAATTTATAGTTACTGAATGCAAAGTTCTTTTGAGTTTTGTACAAGAGGCTCTACTCAATGGCCAAGAGTTCTCCTATTTTAATTATTATATGTAACTATTATTTTCATTTAAGCAGAAGTAATTCAAACCATCTTCCCTTCCACCTTTATCTTGCAGTGAAATCATAAAGTGAACCTTGTGTCACCACAGAAATTTAACAAGCCAACAACAAACAGAAGATCTATTACAAGATCCAGCCAATATGGAAGTGGGACTGCAAAGAACAGAGACTACTTCAACTGCAAGTACTTACACAAGCAGTACATGCATGGAAAGTATGCCTGCAAAAGTGAAAATCTTTTCACAAATAATCTCTCTTTAAAAACAAAACACAAGGTCATTTGTATGGGAGACTTTCACTGAAACTATCTCCATTGTGCCAGTTACATATTTGTAAAAAGGGCTCATAAAATCTTTAAAAAATACATACTTCTTTAGAGCATAGCAAAAAAACAAAACAAAACAAAACAAAAACAAACCCAAAAATCAGCATTGTGTCACAAAGTGACTGAGGCTCAAGCTGCCAGGCAGCTACAACTGAACATCCATCCATTCAGATAGCAAAGGTACAACAGGTACGACTTGATATAATGAAATGACTGAACAGTTTAAGTGGCTGCTTCACTGATACAACTGAATGTGGGGTTCCATGATTAAATGTTCTCCATTAACTTATTAGCAAATTCATGACCCTCCTAAACCATGAATTATAATTGTTAAGCACACTACTATTTATTATGAGAGCAGACTAAGGAAGCATATCCAGTAACTCATGATAACACCAAAAGAAGTCAGAAGAATTTGGATATTTTTATTTGTTGTCAAAATACTTTTATATTCAGAAACTAGGCTTTGAAAAAAAATCTCTCACGCAGATATAAAACTAAACAATTTACTGATGAGACACCAACATTTTCAGTTAAGTGAGATTTTATACATAAAATCGAGGACATTAAATGGTATACATTTCAGAACTGCTGACGGCCCGCTCACTTTTTGGAAGTTGGTGGAAGAGGTTCCACCCCTTTGAATACAAGGCAATTATATCCAGGTCCTTAAATAAATGGTACAAGAATTAAACCTAGAAACTCGTAGTCACAATCTGAGCACTGTATTTTTCCAAAATGAAGATTTTATTTTTAATGACAAAATACTTGTTTGTACTTTAATCAGACATATCCAACTGCCTCTAGCTTGAGAAGAGTGGCATCTAGTGGATGCTACCTGTGGGCACAACTTACTGGTTATTTTGATGTTTTTATTTAGGCACCTTTCATTAAAACCCAAAATGTTAAAGCTATTTTAGAAACACGATTTTAAATCACTTTTATGTGGTTTAAAAATTAGAAACGCTAAGCTTGTATGTTAACATACCTATCCTGAGCAAGCAAATTTGTTACAATAATCTGAATCTCAGTCATTACATAAATTACTACATCTGAACTTGTCCCACAGAACTTCCAGGGACAGAACTTTGTCTTTCCATTTGCACAATTAACCATGCACAGAACACGTTCTCTGAAATTAGGGTAGAGGCCCATGGGGTGGAAAATCCATTTGTTCTCAGCTCTGGTTCACAGAAATTTGTACCTAGTGTTTCTTTTTACAAGCAGGAAGTACGGCTATAGAGAAAAGCAAAGCCAACAAATTATTTTCAGACCTTCTAAATAAGCCTGGTGTGTCTTCAGTTAATAGCTGGCTAGAGTTGAACTGAATTGCTACAAAACTGATGACAACAATTTTAATTTCCAGACTTACTATGGCCATTCACTCTACCTGCCCTACTGCCTGTGTTCTGACAAAGCTGAATGACAGACACTGTCTGCACTGCTACTGCTTTCTCTTACATTCAAGTAAAAAAATATAAATTACAGAAACCAGTGGCATATGTTAGAAGACCAGCCTAAATTCTGACCACTCTGCTCAGCATTTCTATTAGATTGAAATAAACTGTCACGTTAGATAATAAGTAAAAAGACTATGAAAGTTTGTGGGAGCAAAAAGCTCCTGTGCTGAAGTAAGACCTGTCAGGCAGAATGACAGAAGAAAAGTGCCTTTCAGCAAAGGAAATAACATATCCAGCTTTATACAGTATCTTTCTAGAAGCAGAGTAGCATTACAGCCAGTATGACAGCTATGACTTTGCTAGTCTCAGCCCTAAAGAGCAGCAGGGATAAAAACCCTTCTTAGGCTTTCCGTACAGGCTTTTGCATTTTACATAACAATAGTGCCAGCTAAACATCTCTCTCCATCAACCCCTTTAAAATAAGTTGCTATGAAATAAGTATTTGCCCACTTAACCACAGTGTTTAGAACAACAACTAAACCAAAACCTCTTCTACTCACCATCTATTAATAACACAGGATTATAGAACTGTAATAAAATTCAGGTTAGGAAGAGAATTCAGGAGACCTCCATGGTAACATCCTGTTCAAAGTAGTGTCAGCTATGAAGTCAGAAGAAGGTACTTGAGGTCCCTAAGGATGGAAGCAGCACAACCTCTCTGGGCAACCTTTTCTAATTCCTGACTGTTCTTCTGGTAAAAAAGCTGCTCCATATATCAGCATAGAAATTGATTTCAATGTATGCCTGCTGCCCCCCTGCCATGCACCACTGTCCCATCACACTGATGGCCTCCTCATTGGTAGAGGAAGACTGCTGTTAGAACCCTCTCAAAGCCTTCTCACCTCTAGACTGAGCAAGACCTCAGTCTCTCTGCAAAGGGCAAGTGCTCCAATCCCAACCACCTTGATATACCTCTGATGAATTCCCTGCAGTTTGTCATGTCTTTCTCATACTGAAAGTTCAAAACTGGACACAAGTTCTACATAAAATCTAACAGGTACCAAGTAGAAGGGGACAAGCACTTCCCTCACTCTGCTGGTGCTGTTCCTTAGGGTTTGCAACACATTATGTATAGCTATCATTTGCAACTAAGCAATACTAAATATTATTTAATACATAAACATTCTCATCCTTAGTAATACTGTTACCACATGTCCTTTTTATATCCTACTCTACTTTTGGCAGTTTCATTTTCACATTCACCTGTTTTCTATTGGTTAGCATTCACTTTTAAGCAACAAGTTTTAACTCATCCATTGGGTCCTTAACTGTTTATCTGCATTCCCTATCTACATTTCAGGGACCTGAAATAAAAATTAAGTGGTATGTAAGAAGGGAGCACCAGACTTTGCAGAGGCATTGCTTGAACCCTTTTTTTTTATTTTGCTGTATTACAATTAGGGTTAAAGTAATTAAAATTTTTGTGAAATAAAGTTAACAAAAACAGGATTAGAAACCCCACCTTCTCATCCATGATAACTTCAAATAATTAAACAATGCAAATACATTTGCTTTGATACTCTGAATTCATGTCATGCATATAACTACTAAGTCATCTGAAATACATAAATTATTTCAATGAATTTTCTACTGCCCATTTTGCTACACAAAGAGGAAAGTACTGTACTACTCATCCTTTGCTAGATCATTAATAACTTTTGAACTAATTCCAAACAGTGACAAAGGAATACACATCTCAAAAACACTGAACCCCCATGGTTTAGAAAAGTTGGTAACTAAGTAAACTAAATTAGAGCTACCTTTAATGAAATACTGCAGATTTATTTCAACAGTTAACCAGTCACCAACACATGCATTCATCTGTAACACACAGGCAGATACAGCATACAGCATCTTCTGTCCATTCAGCAGTAAGAAGATACTGTTAAGTGTACACATAAGCAGTTTTGGTTGCATGGAAAAAGGAGGAGATACCAGAAGAACCAGAGATGTTACAGAGGGATGGGAACATAGTAATGCATGACCACTAAGGATGTAGGGGAGAGGTTATTGCAGAAGGAAATTAGAAGTGCAGAAGGAAATCAGAAGTGCAGAAGGAAATCAGAAGTGCAGAACAGCAGGGGGCCCCACTCAGCAGAAATAGGATAGAAATCTGAAGGAAAACTGGCTATGTCAGTCCTACTGTTCAGACAAAAACCTCCATTTCCTTTGTATTCAAAGTGTTGGGCCTTTACATCCTCAAAACCTTCCTGGTAACTCCACAAAGCAAACTGCAAAGACAGATTTCAGGTACAGGGCTGTTAAGATCATTTATAAATTAGAGAGTGTGCCAAGCACCTCGTAATACCACAACTGGAATCTGCTTCCTACTTATTATTAATCATACAAATTAGGAAGTTGAGCAAACCATTCTAGTAAATTAACTTTCTCACCTATAGAATAATTGCACAAATCAGATGAATGCTTAATAATTACCATATGTATTTACTTTAAAAATGCTTAACTATTGCTCAGAAAATAACTGAAGGCTCCAAGATAAAAGGTGCTAAAGAAGTTGGAAGCGTGTGTTTCAGAATTTTGCACCTTACCTCTCAGCACTGAATGCAGACTCTGTGTCAATGTATATAACAGCCCCATCTAGTCCTCCCATGCTTACAGGTAGTGTAGCCAGAACACTTGTCATAATACAAAACTGCGTTTTGCCACAACCTGGTGGGCCAGTTATCTGGAAGAAAAAAAGATCAGTAACATAAACAAGACATATAATGTTAATTTTGAATTCTATTTTTAGGTAAGACCCATCAGCCAGAGCACCTTAAAGTTTGCTCTACCAGCTACCAAAGGAGGACACAGCCACAAAGAGAATGCAGCCCACAAAGAGCAACTTGCAGTTACTCTCAGATCTGTGCCCTGCAGTCAAACTCATCACTGAAGAATAAGCAGTTCCTGAGACACAATGTTATGTTTGTGTTCATTTCTTTGACATCCTTTATTATGTAACTCCCATATTTGCGGCTCATATTCCCCACCCCCTTACAGGATGTTCCCCAGAGCCACAACTAGTTCACTTCCACCTCCTTCTCTGTGCTACCTTCTAAGTTAAAGCAGAATTGGAATATTCACAGTTGACATTCAATGGCCTTTAGAGCTGAAAAAGTCCAGAGCTAATGAGTTCACAGCTGTAAGTGACTGCTTAGGAATCATCATTACCTTGGTTACAACCAGGTCTCCCTTGGAAATCACAAGTGTCATCACTTATCTTGTAAAGACTGAATATACAGTATGAACCTTATTTATACGCAAGACAAATTTTATCTGCCCAGGGACTACACTCTGCTATGTAGCATGTGTTCTGTCATTGGCATTAGCTCCCTATTACCATATTTTAAGAATGAACACCATTTAAGGCTCAGACCAGCTCGCCAATTTTAAACTTCCACCTGTGCTGACTGAAAGCTTACTGCGGTTAAGCACATGCAAACACAGCACACTCAACTTCTGTGAAATAGTTCCAGTATGATCTAAAGGATCAAAAGAACACATTGTTTGAAGAGATCCACAGTTTCAGAGAGCAAGATTTTTATACTAGAGATTGCAGCATGCTGTTCTTTACCCTCTGCAGATCTTGCAGAGATTATAAGTGAATGCTGGGCTCTGTGCTCAGATAATCACATGTTCATCACTACTACAGTGGGTCTTTAAATACCATATCACATTGTCACTACTTCTGGGAAGGGAGACAATGATATCTTAAATACTAAGAGGGCTGAAAAATCAGCAAATGCAAACTTGAAGTGACTTTAAAACCAGAGAGTGGTGAGTTCATTCTGATTCTAGCAATAAAAATTCAAGTAATAATGTGCTATAAAAGTAAGCCGCCTCAAGGAAGTTAAACTGCAAAACAGCATACCTCCTCAAAACAGTGCTGCCAAAACAAAGCCTTAAAAACAGAGCTGCTCTCTTAAATTAAAAAAGAAACCTTTCAACAGACACTCAAAATCAAACTGATTTTCGATCCTAAATGCACAATAGTTTAAGTACAAACACCCTTTCACCACAAGATACTACAGTATATTCATAGTTCTGTTTTCAGCAGCAGCAGCATGACTTGGAGCACAGAAAATTTACAGGGAAACAGTGAAGGACTGCATCAGCTACAGTTACACATTAGCTACTGTTAACAGTTGGTTAAAATCCCTTTAATCACTTTTGTCTTTAAAGAAGGTCTGAAAACCAAAGCCATATCAGTCAACCTACTCCAAACTTTAATGCAAGAGAAGCAGTAGATGATTTTTGTTTAGAAGCACACACTGCATTTAACAAATTACAGAACAGGAATCAGTCAATAATAATTTATGCAATTATCTGTCCTTCATCCAGGGGACTTAAATTACAAAATATATTAACAATAGCAGCCACATCTTAGTATTAACCCAGAGCATATATAAAAATTGCAGAGGCAAAACATATCCCTTAGCCTGCGATGGCCAAGCAATCTTACCAGTTGTTTCTAGTTAAAAAGAAGATCTGAAATGAATGAGGGGAGGGCATCAATCCAGTTGTTAAATTAAAATGTTCAGACAACTGTGCAGAGACCTCATGAAACATTTGTAGTTTCAGCCTTGCCCGAGAGATGCATTGGAAACAACATTTATTCAGTGGCTGATGCAGGAGCTAATTCAGAAGAAACGCTGTAAAAATGTCCAAGGATATAAGCATCCTATCAGAGAAAGACTGCGAATTTTACAGTATGAAGTAGAATAAGGAAGCAAGCCAATGAAGTGAGAGAAAATTTTTATTCCCAAAGACAACAGTACTTTATCTTTCAACAGCATTCCTTTAAAGGGCATCAAAATAAGTTTTTTTAAATAATCCACAGTAAACAATGTTAAAGAACTGTCATATTTAATTGTAGTTAATGCTGGTTCAGCAAGTGTTCTGAACACTACAATCTTCATTTAAAATAACAAGCTGAAATTCCTCTACCATAATTTAAACTGAATGTCTGCAAAAAGTCTGCTTAGTTTGTTTTATTCTAAATTTGCTCTGGAAGAGAAAAAAAAGAAAAAAATCAAGTCCACCCAGATAGAAATGTGAAGACTGCAACTGTTCTTCATTTATCTCTGATAATAAAATATACTTTTAGTTTTCATTAAGCTATATATTATTTTCTCTGACACATCTGTAGGGTTTGGACAAAATCACAAGGAGCTAGTTCTTCTTCAGCTACCAGGGGATTAAACGCTTCAATATTCACAACGTCATTAATTTTTCCTCAGAGGAGCTGGCCAAAAGCTAACAGCTGACCACAAAATTTCAGCTATGATTTAATTTCCAACTCAAAACCTAATAGTGGTTTGGGAAAAAAAAAATGGTCTGAGACAGTGTAACACAAATCAAATCCCTTTGGCACTCAAAAAGCAAGCGACTTTGGCTGTAGAAGATACCCCCGCAAGTCTTAACCCTGTGGCTCATGTACTCAAATTCCAAGTTTCCAACCACCCTCGCTGCTGTGCAAAGTAACAGGAAGACAATGATTTAGCCACACCAGTCAGGAAGTGACTGCTGCATGCAACATATTTTTGAAAACAACTTCTTTCAGAATACCTGTCTAATAACAAAAAAGGGTAATCTGCTGGTCAGCTATGCTCCAGTAAGTTGCAAGAGAGCAAATTAAATTATTAAGTTCCAAAAATCACTCAAATCCAAAAAGAATGCAACCTAGAAGTTTTCACAAGCTGCAGTACAGCATCAAAGTAGCAACAGCAGACACTTGACAGCTTTCTACTAAGATTTCATCTAGCAATCATGCTAAAGAACACTTGTAGTGCTGCCAACTACTTCAGATCTCATGACTCTTTCAACCATGCTTTTAAGTATCTCCATAACCAGGCTTTAAATGAGAAACTCAGTTTCTGCAGAGTTAATTGTTCTCTCCTTTACATTTGCTGAGAAACACCCGACACATGCCCTAATCACTTTACACATTTAGCACCTAAAAGGCTGCTAAATAAAAGCAACAAACATTTTTTTTTTTTTAAAGACACCTTTAATCTCTTAAATTAGTCATCTAATTTCTGGAGTCTACCTAGTTCTCTCTATAACACTTCCAATTAAACAGCTATTTGCATCAGTGTTGTCAAACGGGCATGAGGGCACAACCAAGATCAAGCTACCGGTAGAAGGATGCAGAGCCTGCAGTTTTGGGCTCATCCACCAGATGTCTTGTACAGACTTCAACACCTCAGACACTTAGCGAGATCATCTAGTGAAGGTAACCGTGTTAGGCAGGTCCCTGTATTTCTAACCAAAATATGCTAGAATACAAAAAAAATAAAAAAGTTCGGGTTTGTTTTGGGTTTTTTTTTGAGGGGGGCAGAAGAAAATTTACAGTGGAACACCTTTCCTGTCGCAGTGCTTTTCACTTACAGTTAGGTAAAAGTTCAGCCTACCTTTGAATATATTCACTTCCCCAACTACTTTTAAATACATTGATGCATATGGAGTATGACCATTCTTAAAATAGAAGTTACCAACATTTTCTCAGATTTTTTTATCTCTCAAAAGTTTTTTAAAACATTTACATGTTTTAAGGAAACACTGGGGAAAAAAAATTGAGTATTGTGATAATCAACCATGCTGAGAGGTTATTACAAATTACAGAGCTCTGGAAAACTTAGCATTTGCATTTACTTCCGAAAGAGTGGTATTTTATGCCATCTCAGGAAAATTACACTGGACATCCATGTTTTGAGGTCAACTGCTTGCAGAACTTGCTTTCAATTAAAAGAATAAATAAATAAATAAAATAAACTACATCAAACCAAAACCTAGAACTCACAGGTTAGCTGAACTCCAGTAAAACTCCCAGCATGTCAACCACTTTTTTCCTGGATGCCCCCTGGAGCAATGCCATGAACATGGCAACTGGCAAGCTTAAGTCTCTCAGTGCTCCAGAGCCACTCTACCTGGTCTTCAAGCAAGAACAGGTCAGACAGACTGCACTGCTAGCTGAGTGATAGCTATGCTTACGATTAAGAAAAAAAACAAATACTCATGACATTCAGCAGCCTTGTAAGTTAACTGCCTGGCTCTTCCGACTCAAAAGGATCACATCCACCTTTTTTTTTAATTAGGGAAAAAATATTCCAGGATCCTTTAACGCAAACTTCTACACTCTGGCCATCTTAGTCAAAATTGCCAAGCCACAGGAAGGAAGGCAAAATAGACTGGGTTAACCCACAGAAGAGTGACATCCTTGTTTTGGGCACCACTCATGAGCCATTCACAGGCTCAAGGACAAGTCAGCACATGACAAAAAAGGCACATCTCTACTTCTTTCTCCTACCAATGCAGCAGTGGCTCTACATTTCAACTGAAGAAGCACAACTCGGAAGTTTAAGCAGCCTAAACACATGAACAACCATTCTTTGTCCCCACTGAGGAATAGTGGACCAGATGGAAATTTCAGAAAGCCAGGTACCAGCTGCAAGTGAACACCATTTCTTTCCAAACATATGCTATGCTATTTCATCAGTTGACTGCATGAACAATAATCCAAAATAAAAGGAGTCAAACTACAGCTGGTGCAGCCATTGCTTTACGGATAAAAAAGTTTTTAGGCACTAAAACCTAACCTCCTGCTGAAAGACACTATCCTCAACAGCAACACAGTTATAATCTCAGGATCCTACATATCCCACTGCTACGTATAAGAACAGCTTGCTCTTCTTCAATGAAAAGGAATTTAGCCAGTCTTGTCTCCCAGAATTTAAGGACTTGTAGTATTCATTTTAAGATTAAATTCTTCCAATCTGATTTGCTTACAGTAAATTGGTAAAAAACCTAGGCCTAAATAGGAAAATAATAATTGTGACAGATAAATGTAAGTTCATGGATGGTTTCTTAATCATTTTCATGAAGACCTGAATGGTGTATTTTCCTGTACATCTTACAAAAAAAGAAATACTTAGAATCTTTAAAAAGTAATATTCCCCCTTTACCTATGAGTTTACTAGAGCAGAAACTGTTACAGTCTAAACTCTGCATTGCTCAAACACTAATATGCTTTAAGTCACTACACATTCCGTAAGTGTTTTCCGAGAAAAAAACTAACCTAGTTTTGATTATAGGGTGTGGAAAAAAACATTTTCCTCACAGTGAGATTTTTGTGATTTCTCACTTTTACTCCTCTACTGTGGTAATTTGCCACAGTAGACAAAGAAAAGCACTTGGTAGGGACAGCTAATATGTTCATGGCAAAAGATGGTTTCAGCTTATCTAAATTCAGAGCATGAGGCACACAAGACATTCCAAGCGCACAGCTGAGTTCAGAACTTTAAGGCAGCAAATATGGCTCGCTGCATAAAACCAACATCCACTGAGTTATATATTCTGTCTCTACTAAGGACCTACAATGGATGGCAAGAATAACATCAGAATAGGGCACACATTTATTGATACTCACTCCAATATACACATTTCTCCACTTTCATTGGTAGTTTAGCAAATTCCTAAGCCAGATATTATATCTTCTTATTTTCATAATACTCAGTGACTCCTATGAACACCTAACACAAACCCTGTATTTCCAGATTATAGAAACTATGCAAGTTACTATCACTTTCTGCAAGGACACAGAGAAATCCAAGCACTAGAAGATGAAGTCTTCTACTCTTAGAAGCGCATTGGTCTTAAAAGAAAATTCCAAGCAAAAAAGTAGTATTGCGTCCGAAGTCCAGAGAGAGTTATAGATGCATATGCAGTTTGCAGCGTTGCAATGTATGTGCATATAACAGAGCCCTTAATTCCAGTTTTTAACAAAGAACGTGTTATATATTTATTGCATAAATTAGTTATATATTACAGCTCTGTAAAGTCATTCTCATGACTATATGCGTCACACATTTGTCCTGATTGCTTATGGTACCTTCATAAAAACTAATGACTTGGTAAAGTCAGAATAAGTCAGTATTAAAAGGGCAGGCTCCTGATTCAGCACCTTGTGCTCTGACCACAAAACCACTGCAACTCTCCCACTGTAAAATCCAGCCAACAGTTCTCCCAAATTTCCTGCACAGTCTTCTGCTTTTTTAAAGGAAAATAAGGTCACCAAATTTTTTAATTCCTTCATTTTCCCACTTACCTGACATCCTCTGAGGAGTGGGCGGGGGGAAACAGATACCAAAAAAGTACAGCCTCTACCAAACAAAAGGAAAAAGCTCTTCTCCTTGAAAAAATTTGTGTATGTTGTGTGTATAAAGCACCTGTCACAGGACAGGTGTAAGGTGCAACTGCAGGAAAATACATTAAACAAGTTACCTCTGTGAGGGATCCACAGGGCACTCCACCATGCAAGACTTTATCCAAACTGTGCAGCGTGGTAGATAAAAAGGCTGAAGAGGGATTGACAGACTTCCTCAGTTTCATTTCATAAGCCTGCAAGAGGAGGGGGGGAAAGGCAAAAGAAAGCAAATACACAAATCAGAAAATATCTTCTTTTTTTTTTAATGGAAATCATAGAATCACAATCAACTAGGTTGGAAAAGACCTTTAAGACCATCAAGTCCAACCAAATAGCAAACTTCTTGCATTTGCTTTCATCAACCTGGAATGACTTAACACTTGCCAATGAGCAATCTCTTACTATATTCACCTGTATTCCTCCCTTACCTCATCATCCTTCACATTTGTATCCCATTTACAGTTCACAGAGTAAATGTAAAAGTTTATCCTGTCTTCCTCATCACAGTAGTAAATAATAAGCCTTTAATAATGATGTGTTGGTCACTTGCCAGCACTTACAGTTAAACGTTCAGAGTAATGTAGAGATATTCCAGCTGCTCCAGCCAATGAGCCAGCTTCATTTGGAGCTCGGCTCAGATGCCTCTATACAAACGCCCATACCAGGGGGAACAAACAAGAGGAATTAGAGATGTGTGCACATCTATGGGGGTATAATATCACAGAAACATGGTGGGATGGCACGTATGACTGGAGTGTTGGAATGGAAGGTTACAGGCTCTTTAGGAAAGACAGGCCTGGCAGACAGGGAGGGGGAGTTGCTATTTATGTTAGGGATAGGCTGGAGAGTATGGAACTCTGTCTGGGGACAGGTGAGCAGTCAACAGAGAGTTTGTGGGTCAGGGTTAAAAGGAGAACAGTGATGGGAGACACTGTTGTGGGGATCTGTTACAGACCACCTGATCAAGAGCACTCTGTGGATAAAGCACTCTATAGACAGAAACAGTCTCACACTCGCAGGCCCTTGCTCTCATGGGGGACTTCAATCACCCTGATATCTGTTGGAGGGACGGTACGGCCCAGCACAAGCAATCCAGGAGATTCCTTGATTGTGTGGAAGACAACTTCCTTCTACAAGTAATAGAGGAGCTGACAAGGAGAGGTGCCATGCTTGACCTTGTCCTCACCAACACGGAAGGGCTGGTTGGAAATGTGACACTCCAGAGGAGCCCTGATTGCAGCAATCATGAGAGGAGCCCTGACTGCAGCAATCATGAGATGGTTGAATTCGAGATCCTCAGGACAGTGAGAAGAGCGTGCAGCAAGCTCACTGCCCTGGACTTCAAGAGAGCAGACTTTGGCCTCTTCAGGAACTTGCTCAGTAAGATTCCATGGGACATAGCCCTAGAGGGCAGGGGGGCCCAAGACTGTTGGTTGATATTCAAGGATCACCTGCTGCAAGCCCAGGAGCAAGACATCCCTACTAGAAGGAAGTGCTGCAGGAGGGCCAGGAGACCTCCTTGGATGCATAAGGAGCTGCTGAGGAAAATTTGAAGGAAAAAAGAAGCTTATAAAAGGTGGAAACAAGGACAGGCAGCTTGGGAAGAATACAGGGATGTTGTCTGGGAAGCTAGGAACCAGGTTAGAAAAGCTAAGGCCCACTTAGAATTAAACTTGGCTAGGGATGTTAAGGATAACAGGAAGTGATTCTATAGGTACATTGGAAATAAAAGACAGGCTAGGGACAATGTGGGCCCTCTCCAGAAGCTATCGGGAGAACTGGCTATCCTGCATTTGGAGAAGGCTGAGGTTCTTAATGACTTCTTTGCCTCAGTCTTCACTGGCAAACGCTCTGACCACACCACCCAAGTCTTGGAAGGCAGACGCAGGGACTGTGAGAATGAAGACCTTCGGCCCACTGTGGGAAAGGATCTGGTTCGAGACCATCTTAAGAATCTGAACATACACAAGTCCATGGGACCTGAGGAAATCCATCCACAGGTCCTGAAGGAGCTGGCAAATGAAGTTGCGAAGCCACTGTCCATCACAGTTGAAAAATCATGGCAGTCACGTGAAGTTCCCAACAACTGGAAAAAGGGAAATGTAACTCCCATTTTCAAGAAGGGGAAAAGGGATGACCCGGGGAACTACAGACCAGTCAGCCTCACCTCTGTGCCTGCCAAAATCTTGGAGCAGATTCTCCTGGAAGGCATGCTGAGGCACATGAAAAACAACAAGGTGCTTGGCGACAGCCAGCACGGCTTCACTAAGGGGAAATCCTGCCTGACTAATCTGGTGGCCTTCTAGGATGGGGCTACGGAACTGATGGACAGGGGTAGAGCAGTTGATGTCATCTACCTGGACATATGCAAAGCATTCGACACTGTCCCACACAACATCCTTGTCTCTAAGTTGGAGAGACATCGACTTGATAGGCGGACCACTCGGTGGAGAAAGAACTGGCTGGATGGATGCACACAAAGGGTTGTGGTCAATGGCTGAATGTCCAGCTGGAGACCAGGAACGAGTGGTGTCCCTCAGGGGTCGCTGTTCCAATCGGTCTTGTTCAACATCTTTGTTGGTGACATGGACAGTGGGATTGAGTGCGCCCTCACCAAGTTTGCTGATGACACCAAGCTGTGTGGTTCAATTGATACGCTGGAGGGAAGGAATGCCATCCAGAGGGACCTTGGCACGCTTGTGAGGTGGGCTGATGCCAACCTGATGAAGTTGAACCATGCCAAGTGCAAGGTCCTACACCTGGGTTGAGCACTCCCAGGCACAGCTACAGGTTGGGCAGAGAAGAGATTCAGAGCAGCCCTGCGGAGAAGGACTTGGGGGTGTTGGTCGATGAGAAAATGAACATGAGCCGGCAGTGTGCGCTTGCAGCTCAAAAAGCCAACCGTATCCTGGGCTACATCAAAAGGAGCGTGACCAGCAGGTCGAGGGAGGAGATCCTGCCCCTCTACTCTGCTCTCCTGAGACCTCACTCAGAATATCGTGGGCTGTTCTGGTGTCCTCAACATAAAAAGGACATGGAATTGTTGGAAAAAGTCCAGAGGAGGGCCACGAGGATGAGCAGGGGACTGAAGCACCTCCTGAATGAAGATATGATGAGAAAGTTGGGGCTGTTCAGCCTGCAGAAAAAAAGGCTGCGTGGAGACCTCCTAGCAGACTTCCAGTATCTGAAGGGGGCCTATAGGGACACTGGGGAGGGACTCTTTATTAGGGACTGTAGTGAGAGGACAAGGCGTAACGGGTTCAAACTTAAACAGGGGAAGTTCAGGTTAGACAGAGGAAGGAAGTTCTTTACTGTAAGGGTGGTGAGGCACTGGAATGGGTTGCCCAGGGAAGCTGTGAATGCTCCATTGCTGGCGGTGTTCAAGACCAGGTTGGATCAAGCCTTGGGTGGCATGGTTTAGTGGGAGGTGTCCCTGCCCATGGCAGGGGGGTTGGAACTAGATGATCTTAAGGTCCTTTCCAACCCTAACTGTTCTATGATTTTATGATTCTATTATTTCTGTGCTTCTATTCAACAAGTCTATGATTCTGTCAGCTGGCTCTGTATTAACAGTCCTTGACAACTGCTATCTAACAAGCTTCAGTATCTGTCCAGCTTCTCGGCAAAGAAATTTGATTTTATGGTGATGTGTAATTAGCTCTCTCTTAATCCATTCAGTACAAGTCATATTAATTCTGCATATCGCTAACTTTAAAGCGGCATGTTTGTGAATTTAAAGTTTTACAAAGTTACTATGCCAAATACACATCGTAAACTTTGACAGGGTTTTTTTATTTTTTAAGAAAAAACAAACAGGCTGCACTGACACAGGTCAGAACTGTTCATGAACTCTGTTTTAAAAAGATCCCATTTTTGACACGTTTTCATTCAAATTCAAAAGAAAAAAAAATCCTGCCCCTACATTGCACCTAACATCAGTTTCCTTCTTGCACTCAGCCCGGTTAGGCTACCTGTAGCCTAAAACCACACAACAGCTCACATACATGGATGGAAAAAACCTCAAGTAACCTTCAGGATCATTACAGTTCTTGACAACCATTTTATATCTAAAAACAATTTACACTGAAGTTCTTATTTTCTGCTTGTTTTTAAACAATGCTTTCTGTGGGGTGTTTCTGGTTGTGGGTTTTCTGGTTGTTTTTTTTTTGGTAGGGTCCAAACCAGAAGTAATTTTTAGATGCTGGATTGCAAGAGAGAATGACATATTTCCCTATTGCACTCAGAACTGATTCTGCAAGCCTGAGCAATCTCTTGAGGCTATAAAACCTAACGAAAGTCACTGCATCAAACTAAAGTGCCTCAGAGATCTACATTTAAAAATAGAAGTATTATTTTATTATGCAATCAAACTGAGACATTGCAAACCTCTCATGTAAACAGATTAGTGACAATGCTTAGCTGTTTCCCAGAAATTGCATCAAAACCAGATGCAATCAACATGCACATACTTACTGTCTGCATTTTGGGAGCACATGCTCGGCTAACTTTACAAAGAAGCTTCTGCACATCATAGTAGCTCTGTCCCGTCACTTTCATTAGCTCCAAGAAGGAACGACATAAAAAGTCCTGAAAAATGACAGAACAGATCAGAGACCACAACCTAGAAATCAAGATTGAGGACTAAATTGATGTAATATACACAACTAGATGGTAAACCCATGGAATGTATACTATCCTATGTCATACATTATTATGCTATACCTGTCCTAACTTTCTCTGGTATCAGTATGTTAAAATAAATTGCATTTATATTTTAAAGAACATGCAGTCAAAGGACCAAACATTCAAGAGCTGTGTAATAAAATTGCAATAGCACCTTTTTGCCCACAGAAGCCTCTATCTACCTAAAAATAACATTCAAAATACAGCATATCTTCTAGATTGCATTCCTAGGCCTAGATCCTGCATTTGTGACACATACTATTGAAATACATATGGCCTCTTGGCTCTCTTTAGGTGAGCACATTCGTAAGAGCAACTTCAGAACGTACTGCTGAATCAACCCATAACTGACAGTGTAACTTCACGGCACGTTCACACACTAGGTTATACAGTACACATATGCTTTGTGAAGTGTTCACAAATTAATATCGTACCCGACACAAGTAGTAGGTGCACACCCCTGCTAAAATAAAGCAACCTTGGTCTCTTTAGAAGTGAAGGTAGCAAGTACACAGAAGCTTAAATGTTTTAGTTAGACATCTATCATTTTAAAGCTGTATTTTTACAGGGCAGCAAGCCAGATGGAGTGTGCAATGCCCCTGTTTTATAGAAAGTAAAGCTCCCTGTAAATTAAACCTAAACAAAGTAAACAGTACATGCATGAAAACACAGAGAAATAAAAACCAAACCCGGACAAACAAATAACCAACCCCCTGAAACCTCCACCCCCCAAGTATAAAATAACCCCTTCACCTGACAGGTAGTGATCTGATGGCGACTCAGCCTTTCACACAGCTCCTGAGACAACCTTGCTCTTCTGAGTTTCTTAGCAGCCATGACACCCAATCTACAAGGCAAACAAAACAAAACTTTGAAAGATGCTTAGAATATGATTATGTGGACAATTACACCCACTCCTGCTAAAGAACAGGAAAGCTGGCGCACTTGCACGTGTGTATATAAGTGTTCATATAAAAACTAATGTGATACATGTAAGTCTATGCTACATTATATTATCACACTGAAAGCAGTTATGTTAAATTATATCCCCTCATATTTGACCATGTATGAGATGATGTCAGTAGAGTCAGCAATGTTTACAGGACAGGTGGTTTTGGGACATAAGAAAGCTGGAATTTGCTAGGTGGTAAACTGAATAAGAACTCCTCATGCTATACCACACTGGAAAGAAGTAAGGTTCTTTTTGGATGCCTAAACACAAATAATAACTACAGTAAGTACTTGGCCCTATAACATATACTGCTAGAACACAACACTGTTCTGGTGACCCAGGTTTAGTGACAGATCTTAAAAGAACAGGAAGAACCTGGAGAGGTGACAGCAGAAAGACTGAAGGGCTGGAAACATATGTCAGCATGACTCAATATGGTCAAACTAGTCAAACACGTATCATTCTATGTGACAATTTATGAAACAAACACACCTAACAAAGAGTTCTTTATTTTAGCCAACGGTGTAAAGGAAACCAGAAGCCAAAGCTAAGCATCTGAGAAATACAATTTAAATATTATTTTAAAATTGAACAAAAGTACCACTAATCGAAGGCAGCATCAACTGTGGAATATTCACTCACTTAAAACCATAGAATGGTTTGGGTTGGAAAGGACCTTAAGATCATCTAGTTCCAACCGCCCCGCCATGGGCAGGGACACCTTGCTCTAGACCATGTCACCCAAGACTCCATCCAACCTGGCCTTGACCACCACCAAGGTGTTAAATCGTATTTATTGAGAGTCCTGCTTAAAACAATACCTGATTATTTCAGGTAAGCCTTAAGACTATTTTACATAGCAGATAAGATTGCACTGCCACTAGGAATCCCTCTCCCCTTAGCCCTCAGCCATTTGCATTGGTCCCTGTTTTTCCTTATTAATTCCACACTACTGAACAAAACTCCACAGGGACATTATTCAGCTCGGTATGACCTTGAGCACACACTTTCTTAACCTATATGTACGTTCAAGCATATAAGACTGCTTCACATGTATTATTTAGGCAATATTCCTGATATTTAATTAGCCGTACGCTTAGGGAAAATAAAAATGCTTTTAAATAATGCCAAATTGCTACAACTTTTGCAGAAACATAAGCCTCATATCTTCACAAGATGGAAACTTCATTGTGCCCTCACAAAATCCTCTTTAGACAGGAGGAAAATCAAAGTTTGGAGAGTTCTGTGTCCTTTGAGTTGCCAGCTGCATTAACAACAACACAACCTGCACGCTACCTCGCACATGCTGGTGATTCCTGGTTTTGCACATTCGCCACACACCGCTGCGGCACAAGCTCTGTCAGCTGACTGAGGCGATCACAGTGCTCCCCGAGGAGCACTACCCATACCTTCGGCGACCCCGGGACCGGCGGGTAGACAAGGCCACCCGTGAGGGGGTAAAATACATATATATCGGCACGGACTTACACCAAGTGCTGCACGGGAACTTGGCATTAGCACGTCGCCTGGAAGGAGAAAACGAACTTATGACCCCAACCCTTGAAGGCGAGCACCGGCGGACGCCCTCCCACCGCGCAGCTCAGGGGGGGTTCAGGCGCCCGCACGCCCCATCGCTGCGGGACCCGGAGGTGCCTGCGCCGCAGGCACCTGAAGCTCCGCTCCCGCCGCGGCAGCGGGGTCTCCGCGGCGCGAGGCGAGGCAGGGCCGGGCCGGGCCGAGCCGGGAGGAGCACCGCGTACCTCAGACTTTTCAAACGCTCCCGGCGGCGCGCGCGAGAGGGGCGGGGCCACGGGCAAGGCCCTCACTCGCGATTGGCTGCTCTTCCCGCCAATCCCGCCGCACCCGCGAGTGCTGGTGGCGCGCAGGGCATGCCGGGAGCGGTGCCTCCCGGGGGCGAGAGCGGGCGTCGCGTGTGCCCTCCCCCCCCCCGCCCCCCACTGCCTGTGGTGGCCGTCTGCGCGCTGTACCCCAGAAAGTTCTACACGTGAAGCACATGGAGCACCTACCAAACTGGAAAATATTCGGCATGGAGAGTGCTGTGCATACGTTCATTTATAGTAAAGAGTATCGGAATGCTGATTCTTGTCTTCCAGTTCAGGGCTTACAAACATCTGGTCTGCTGTCAGCGAAATGCCTTCTGACTGAAGAAGTGATCACCCTGTAGGGTGAATGTGACAGCATCAGTCAACAAACATGACTGACACGAGTTTGCTAACGTCTGCAGGATGAGTTTTCCAAGTCACTCTGCCTTGTACTAGAAAGCACTGAGTACTGTATGTATGTTGTCTCTGTGATCTCTACAGTTCCAGAAATTAACCTAACTGAAGGAAAAAAATGGACTAATATTACCTGGGACGTTTACTGAAGGCATTAACAACCAGAGGGCTGTAATTTTGTCTGTACTGAAAAAGAAATGCTACACTGAAGCTGTGAAATACAGAACACTTCAGCCACTTTTCCAAATGTAGCAAGGAGCTGACTATCACGAAATGCCCAAGAACCGCAGTACCAAAAAAGGCTCAGTGGAATTAGTGTCTCCTTCATACCCTGAAGTGAGGGAGCTTACATGCCCAGAGGGCTTAAGAAGCTGGACAAGGAGTATGCAGCCCACACAAAAGCAACTTGGAGCTTTACAGGGTAGCTTTGGAGCTTTACGGGATAGCTAGCTGAACAGAGAGAGAAGAGATGAAACGGAGGAAGAGCTCCTCCTAGTGTAGCTGGCCTTTAAAAGTTCACTTGAAAAAAACGTATGGCACAACTGAGGAAATCTGTCTCAGGAAAAGCAAAGGATGTCTGTTGCTGCAGCTTAGTTTCAGTGGAAACAGGTGGGCATGACCATAGTACAACTCTGTCACAGACCAGTACTTCCTGCTTGTTAATGGGGTAGCAATAGCCCTACCTTCCAACCAGAGCTTCAGGAAAAAGTAACATTGGAGGGACTTTTGTCCCTCCCACAAATGAGCTGGGCTTCCTCTTCACCTCCAAGCCAACAGGCTTCCTTCCCATCTCCTACAGAAACAGAATACCTGTATTAAACCAGAGAACTGTTTTGGGATTTTGTCTGTCAAGGAAGGCAAATCATACCAACCCAGTCATGCAGAAGATTTGAGCTCAAAACCAATATTCCCTGGTGCCTCTCCTGCAAGATCTATGCATTCTCAGTGGAGCCATGACTGTTCCACTGTCTGCTTCTCAGATACACAGATATCCCTTTAAACCTACTGACAAATAATCATGCACCATTTTCTACATGTAACTTGAGAAAATTACTGTTATATATCCAGAGGATAATCAGGGAAGTGTTCACATAGGCTTAGGCACCTTCATGTTCACATAGGCTTAGGCACCTTCAGTGTTCGCAAGCAGCAACACAGAAGACAGCTCCACAGCTTCTGTATGTTTGCAGAGGACAGTAGTCACTAGAGAATCAGGGCTCTCTGCAAAGAGCTCTGCTCTGTGACCTCGGTCAAGCCCTGTAATGATAGGGTATCTACTTTCCTTCTCAGTTTTGGGTTTACCTATTTAGGCTGTAAACAGAGTAAGTAGTGCCGGCCCAATAGACTTATGTGTCAGGCATGATGCTGCAGAGAGCTGCTCTGGTCTAAGCTTTTAGCTGCCCCTGGAACTTTAAATAAGAAGAGATTAATAAAGCTAAGAGATGATTATAAGAACTGAGCTTCACCGCATTAATTTAAGAAGGTCCTTTAAACCAGCAACACTGGAGCAGGACTTACAGAAAGGCAAAGCATAACAGCAACAAAGTCTCACAGAAGCAGAGTGCTCTCACATCAGACACACCAATTAGAATAAAAAGGGGAATGGTGATAAGCTTGCTAAGGGGCAAGCCAAAAGGGACAGAGTCTGATTTGAAGGACACAGAATGAAATACTTATCAGTTCTGGTCCAAATATGTATTCAGCAGTTAAGTAATTCTGCAAGCCTCCAGAACTGAAAAGATAATGGCAATTTTTTTCCTTTCTGGAACAGAATCCACAGAACAGTTTCTTCCTCAATCCCAAAGCAGCCTTTTGTGAGCATTTTAGATAACAGTTTCGCATTCTGGAACATTTCAGATCATTCACTTAATTACTAAAACAGCATTAGCTCACTGATACTGACTGCGATCCTCAAGTTTATTACTATTTACCAACCATTAATTCTTGCCTTAAAATTAGCAGTGTTACCCAACCCCTGTGAAAGGAAAGTGTCTCCCCAAAAGAGTTTATGAGAACACAGCAACAACTCTGAGTCACAAGTGTAATCCAGATATTCAGAGCAATTTCCCACCTTATGCTTGCTGACTAATGTCTAATTAGTCAAATATTTTCTTACTCCATTGGGTTATCTACTTGATGTCTACCACATTATTAAAAAACACCCCACAACTGAACACCCATGTGCTTCCAAGACTAGAAAGCAATTATAGACCAGCCCATGCTTTCCTGGGATGAGGATCCCAATGGTTCCTCAATAACAGCCTGCAAACAAACCTCCAATGAATTATTCTGTCTGTTGCTGTCTCCCCAAAGGAGATGCAGATTTACTTCCAACCCTTTGAGGTTCCCCCATGTCAAAAAAAGGCAAATTAAAGGATCTCACAGGGAGAACTGCACCCTGGTTAAAAACGCATTATTTTCCACACTGCACATACCAGCACAGCTTTAGCAAAGCTACTTCACTTGAGACTTTCTCAGCTGCATCTGCTCCAGGGCTGGGTAGAAGGAAGGGAAACCATTTTTCTGTTGTTTCTACAAGCTGCTCAGCACAACCTCACTGTTATCATTCTCTATAACAAACAGATCAAGAAAAACAGATCTGTGAAAAATTAGCTCATCTTCTTTTTCTGACTGATTCTCCTCCTCCCTCAGTCCTCTGAACTGTGGATCAGATAAATGGTTCTCCCCAGGCAATTAACCTTTTTCCTCCGGCTCAGAAAGGATTAAGACAAATTATAATGAATCCTCCTCAGGTATTAGTGAGGACCTGTGTAACCACACAGATTTACAACCAGGAAAAAGCAGCTTTTTTTCCTCAGGACAGGCAGAAGGCATTTCTCTGTTTTCTACCTCTTCACACATGCCACTGTGGATTCAGAATTACCCATCACCCCCAAAACCATTTCAGAAATGCTCAGCGGTAGTGTAGAGGTTTTGAAAGAGAGCATCTGGACCTCCTACCCTTTTTACAGAAAAGCACACTAGGCACCTTTGCTGCTATTACAGGCAGGACAGACCCACCTGCACATTACAGCTTTGGCAAATTCAGCTGCATTTGCTTTCTACGCAAACTACAGCAAACAAAATGAGAGACCTCAGGGATTATTCTACTTTTAGCCTGCACTCATCTAAGGAGATTACCCTCCAAGATCAGCTTCCTACTTCATTTAGCTGTTTCTGGTTAAAGGGACAGCAGGAATCACTCAAGTCTTTGGCCTTGTCGCATTTCCATGTTATGTTTCTGTTAGATGAGAAGGCCATGAACTGATAGAACGGCAGCGTAATAATCGATGTGGAGTTGTTGGTACCAGAGCAGATCTTTACCCATACCTGCTACACCAAATTTTCCCTACATAAAAACCCCTTCACCTCTTCCTGCCTTTTGCCTGTGCCCTACCAGCACCCATTTTTGACTGCCTTGTCTTGAGTTTGTTTACTGAGGTGCTGGGGTTGTCCCAGTACTGATGTCTGCAATCACCAGATCTTGCCACTCCTGCCACAGATTTTCCTGCAGCTTTCCCTGGGATGCTTGCTGAGATAAACCAAGAAATGACAAATATCAGAGCAGTAGGCTTTTAGTAGCATTGCACAAAGCATATAATATCTGAGGTGATCCTTAGGTGCCCACTAGAGCTGTTTGTTGGTAAAGCATGGAAAAACTACCATATACCCTGTTACTCAGAAACTTGAGCTATATTTAGACTTCAGTCCTGAGAAGCACATCTGTTTCACTGTGACCAGTGAATAAAACTCAGTAGTTCAGTGGTTCTCCTTTGATCAGCTTGGCTCTCTGGGGACGTGTGCATCCAGCATGTCACCCTGTGATCCATCACAGCAGCCAGCCTCTATTGAGAAGCCACAATTAAACTAGAAAAATCCAAGCACCTCACAGTAACCAGCAGAGAAAGTGCACTATGTACCCCTTGTCATCACACACAGTCAGACACCATGAAATTAGTACTGATGGTGCCTAGGTTTAGCAGTCATGGTAGGACATCTGTTGCTTCCAGGTACAGCCCTCGCTCCATCTCAGAGTTCTTCAGTGGAGAAAAGAGACAAGGAGAGCCATTGGACTTTACTGGAAGATGAGCCTTTTTGCTTGGACAACACCAGCAGAGAATGGTAGACCCACTGTACAATTGCAGGAAATGGGGGTGCCCCTTGAAAAAAGACAGACTCATTCACGTGCAATGTCAAAAAAACCCAACAAACCCTGATGTGACTATCTTTTGTTCATGTCCCCACCTGAGGAGGCATGTTCCAAACCAGTGAAAGTGCCCATTTTTCAAAAAGAAGTCTTCACTTTATTACGTTACAGATTCATTGCTCTGATAACCCAGCAACTGAACTGAGCCCAATAGCTCTTATTTCAAACAACAAACACACAAACCAGCAAACAAACAAAGCCTGGAACATTTCATTCCATGAATCATTTCAGTCTGGAGCCTTTGGCTCTTGCATGCTTTTCATTCTACTTCTTTTTAAAGTGGTGAATGAGATCCCTATGGCTGGAACCACAAAGGAAACTTGCCTCAGATGTCCTCACCATCCTCCCCAGAAGACGTTGCTGAACTGTTTCCAGAGGTGGCTGAGTGGCATGGAAGGGAGAAGAAAACACCAAACCTGGGCAGAGAAAGCAAAGGATGGTCTCGACTCATGCAGTGTTTGTGCCTTGCATTTTTCTGCCTGGCCATGAAAGAATGAGACATCTTCGTGCCCTGCAAGCAAATGTCACTCACTCTCACACACCACCTACAAGGAACTTCACAGCCTCAAAGAAAGTCATACCAGAGCCCCAGAGCCCCATGTGTTAGTAGTGTTGGCAAACAGATGCAAAAAATCTTAGTGGATAATTATAGAAGAATTTACCCACAGAGGAAAGAAGACATCAAATTTATTCTGTGGTGATTATTTTTTACCTTGAAGCATAGTCCTTCTTACCCATTTTACTGGGATGAGTACACAGCAATAATATATTCAAATATCACCCCAGAACTTCTTTACCACAAACTCAATTACTATAGAGAGTATTCATGCAAGTATATTTGCCATTCACTGTTTGGGCATGATGCCGTAGCTATAATCACATTATCCTCACATTGACTACCCATGACAAATTGATTTCATAGAGTCATAGCTATTTTTTAAATCACCACAGAAGATTATAATAAATGAACTAAGCAGCAAATTAAGCCTGTGCTGAACTGAAGTAAAATAGGACATTTGTACAGTGAGAAGCTGAATGCATGATTAGCCATTTAGTTGAACCAGGGTCCTATTGATTGTCGGACAACTGAATTTTTGTTTCACTAGTCTTTAGCATATAGGTTTGTAAATCTTCAGTAAGCATCACAGTTCAATCCAATCCAATTCAATCCAGTCATTGAAGGCACATTTTCCTAAACCTCAGGAGTTTTCATAGTCAAGAGTCATGAAACGAGCCACTCTCAGCCTTGCAAAACAAAGTGCACCATGAAGAAAGGTGCCTCTGAGCTGACAGAAGATAAAACCATTCTGCATTCATCACTGACTTTCATCATCGGTATGCTGTCATGGCATCAGAGGGGAAAGGTGTTTCCTGGGCTGTGTGACTCCACTGCCTTACTGTAACAAAGGTTTATTTCAACTGGCTCACATTCAGCTTCCACTGGGAGTTGCATGTATCCATCACCTCTCAGCAGGGACTCACCAACTCATATATGAAGGCCAAATGGGTTTTAAAAGCCTCTGATTTGAGCTGGCCTGATTTTAGGGCTTGCAGCTTGAAACACTTTTAGCCCCACGGGGTGCACATCGGCCATACTTTTAACAGGAGCCATCTGAAGAAAATGAGGATAGAGATGCCCCAGACTGATAAAACTTGAGTCACTCTAAATCTGTGGTCACCTTCAAATATCTGGGCTTGAATGATAAGATCAGGAATTTAGACAAGTCCTCGGGGATGGGAAGTGGGCAGATGAGCTTGAGACTCATTTGTCTTAACTGTCAATGTTTTTAAAACAAACACTCTTTAAATATACCACCTGAATTCCTTGTTACACTGATGAGGATCCAGAATAAGGTCAGTGAAATTAATAAAGTTACACAAAACAAGACTAAGAAAATAATCAGGTTTTGGGGTATTAAAAATACGAATCATAAACACACAGGTTTGGCTGTTTCTTTTTCCCTGCCTTTAATCTGACAGAGAAAAAAATGAAGCTGAGAGTATGAATGAATGTCAGATGTGAAGAAAATCTTTGAGCTTTCAATTTCCTATTATAAACCAGAATAGTAAAAAAGCAGCAGAGGTCAGGAATGAGATACAGTGAAAAAAAAAAGCAGTATGCACACTCTTTATTCCAGGCATAATGGTCTCCATCTGCTGTGTTTGAAAAGAGACACTGGGAGAGAAAAGCCAGAAATAGCAGAAGGTTTTGCAGGGCAAGGGAGGGACACTGTTATTTGTACTAGACCTACATACCGTTCAGTTTGAGGTTTTGTAGGTGTAATTCTGAGAGCCTGGGCATCTGCACCTCATGCCGCGGTCTCTTACCTAGACCGCAGAGCGAGGGCACATGCCCTGCTTTGTCATCTGGGAGGAATCAGAAGATGAAGAACAATTCTGGAGCCACCCCAGAAGCCAAGACCTCTGTCTTCATCCCAGAGAGCCCGAGAAGGGCAGATGTTTGGTTTCTGTTGGATTAAGCTTTTGGCTGGAGATTAAGCTTTGTTGTGGGTTAGCTGCTGATCTTAGCTGGATAGCTTTCCTTCGTATCTGCCAAAATGCCTAGAGTAACACATGGGCTCGTTTCATGCAGTCTGTCATCAACCAAAGTCAACACATAACATCAAAACTATGTATTTTAAAAGAAATGGAAAAAGTAGCTTGGGATGGGCATGAATTGCCTCAGTCTCTCCTTCCCACTGCTAACTACCCTTGCTCACCAGTGCCTCAGTTTCTCCTTCTGCCTGTTCAAAACATGGAGAAAAAAGGAAATTGCTGCCACCACTGCAGCCACAAAACTGTGGATATTGAAGGAAGCCAAGAAGAGTAAGACATTGTTCCAAGGCAGGAGGACTGATGAGTAAAATGAAATATATTATCACATTGCTTTTGATTAACTGTGCTCCAGGTATACCCCTCAAACTAATTTTCTCCCAAACCTGAAAAGGTTAGACATAGATCCAAACATCATGGCCAAGCCTGGTGTTTCTATCTGATTTGCCGACTGGGGAAGCTCCGGGAATTACGACTCCCTCTTTCCTCTAGGAGATATGACAGGGATGTCCTCTCCCCCAGTCCTCCAAGGCTGGCTACTGCGGTGCCGCTGATCCCCAGCAAGAGGGTGGGCTAGGTGCCAGGAAAGCACATTCTGACAGGCATTCTGAATGATCCTATGTTCATTGTCAATTCTACTATGTCCCCTGCAAGGGGACTAAAGCACATGGCAGCTATTTGCAGGGTAAAGAGTGAAATCAGGGCTATTTGTGACCTCCATTTAAGGACTCTTTAATATATATTCAGCCTCTCTTGTGGTCACTGTTTTATCCAACCATAGTTTCAACATTCCACCGCACAAATGCTTCCTGACATTTACCATTTCTGGCACCATTAAACTCCATGCATGACAGTGGGGGAGCATGGTGGGTCAGTTTGAGGGCCAGCCACACTGCAAAGATGAACTGATGCCCCCACGTGGCTCTACAGGCTTCGGAGGGTACCTCCTAAGACCATCTCCTTTCCCTTGTGCAGATTGTAGCACTTGAGGTATATCCTCATTTCCTTGGTTAAATTTTGCTCATCCCTTAGGAAAACATTCATGGAAATTCAAAACAGCTTTGTCTGATGTAGGATTTAGTAATAAGTGAATTGTGTGTTCCCCTTGGTTCTCATCCAGTGCTGTTACTTATTTCAGCATCCAATGTATCACTGTGGCTGCGAGCTGGCACCCTGGAGAGCCTGTGTCTGTACTTGAATTTTGCTGATAGCTACTGATATTTTCAGGGCTAGGTTTGAGAGGGGCTGGTGTCAAGGTTTGAATTCCTAAGTCTTGTGGAATTGGAAATTCCCATTCTAGGTGTGCTTGCTTAGCCTTAACCCTTCAATATGCAAAGCAGATAAATTAATGGTCATGCATGATCAGGAGTAGGAGGACGCAGCTTCTTTGTAAAACCTCATTAAAACTTAGATCATCTTTGCCTTGCCAGCGTGTACTGCGGGGACCCTGTGAGAGCCTTTGCATCTTTGGACATAACTGTCTCCCTTGCAAGGTCTTCTGTGCTGGCCAGTCAATGATTGCCTTGCCCAAGCTATCTGCATTTCAAAAACATCATACTGTTACGAAGTGCCCGTTTCTGCCTGCCTTTACAGAGGCAGACAATTTTCCCCCACAGGAATAACCTTCTTACAGCCCAATGACTACATACTGCTCCTCTGCTCAGGCTCAGCCCTGATATCCAGGTTACAAGGTGTTGCAGCACTGGGGGCTATTTGATCAACTGCTATTATTATAATAAAAGCTATCCCTGACAGAGCCGTAGGTAAAATCTCTCTTGGGAGCAGCATTTCCTGCTGACTCCATACAGAAGGCTTGGCAGAACGCCCTGTGCTTTACAGATACACTTTGCTGGCAACAGAAAAGTCCTCCTGCAAGGCCACAGAGCCCTTGACCCTGACTATGCAATCTCCCTGGAGACCTGATGTACACGAAGAAATATAATCTTCTTGAAGCATCTGCTGTCTGCGTTGTGTTAAAATATGACTGGGATGCAACCATCATATCTCCAGCTTACTCACTGCAGAACCCTTTATAAGGCAATAAAAAACCCCAGCCCAATCTGAAAGTAGCTCTTGCACACAAAAGGATCTCTCTATTGCTTTAAGGAGGGTTATTTTACCACGGCTGCAGCCAGAGAGGGTTCTGTGGCATCCAACAGACATTTCACCTGCTTTTGTGTTCTGAGAAAGTAACAGCACACAGCAGATAGGAAACGGAGCCAGGTTTCAGGAGGTCACTGTAACGGCATCGCATGCAAATCCTCTGCCCGCTGGGACCTGCGCGGCTCGTGAGCTGCGCTGGGGAAGCCGGAAAGAGCTTCCCTGCTCCGATGGAGCATTCGCAAAGAGGCCTGGGAGGCCTGTCCTCGCACGTAGATTAGCCTGACAGATCGGCTGTCCCACTGGGGTGGAAGGGACGGAGAGGTGTCTGTTATCACAAGGCGCAGAGAAGAGGGGGTCTGCTGCTTTTTTAACTTCTTTATGCATATTTTCAGCCAGTTGAAGGATTTGGTCTCTGCTCTGAAGACGTAGGTGCTGGGAGCAGGAAAAAGTGAGACCGAATGCAGAACTATCAAAGAAGGAGCACTGCTGTGGCTTGTTGTTTCAGTTATCTGCATTTTTTCCCAACACTCTAAACTCACCTCTTTGACATCTGTCACTGCCCTTGCTCTTGGTCCCTCTTCCTCCACTTCTCCCTTTAATGCTGATGTCCTCATTTCCCCTTCTGTACATATGACCCTTTCACTATGCAGGGATTAGTACCTCACTCATAAATATGTGAAACAGCTACGCAGATGATTTAATTTGCTGGGCTTTTTAGGGCCAGCGAGAGAGACTGTCATGGGGAGAAGGGTATATTCTAGCAGGTCAGCTGAAGAAAACATCTTGTGTACAGGATGAGTAGTGGGAATCAGGCATGTGGAACACCAGCACCAAACTGGCAGGGAGAACTCAGGGCATGAGGACAAAATGTTAAGTCATAAAGGCCAGGCAAATAGGGAAGGTCAGAGATGCTTATGTGTCTACCAGGAAGAACAGACGAGTGGGGAATATGGGAAGCAAAAGGGGAGCAGAAATATGCTCTGGCTATGGGCGTTTTGAGTTGCTGGTAACTCATTTGGGAAGAGATGCCAGAGGAGACAAGAAAAATGCAGGTGTAGGGATATGGTGGCAAGCCAGGAGGGAGGAAGAGGTTCTGAGATGTGAATTGGAGATAGCAGTAGAAGCTGTGTAACTGGATGGGGACACCCAGATAGGGGACACAGCTGACCTGAGCAGGAATTACCATGGAAGAAGAGAAACAACAGAGAGGCTGTGAGAAAGTGACAATGAAGAGCTGGAAATGACAGTGCTGTGGAGTCCCAAAGCAAGAAAAAGTTTTCAAGTGGCAAGGATTAAGTCACCATATCCAAACCAGGAAATTGGGATGAACACCGAAGCCCTAACACACAGTAAGACCTTGCCAGGAGGCAGTTGGTGAGGCAGAGAGGAAGGGCAGGATTGTGGTGATGAAAGATAAAGCAGAGAAATAGTGTTTAATGGACCATATATGGCAGTAGTGAAGGACAGGCTTCCGCTGGCTTTACAGGCAGATATAAGGTCATGGGCAGACTTGCTGGGACACAGTGTAGTGGCAACAGCGCTTTCACCATCAGAGTCATGCTTGGTTCATGGCTGGCTTTTGCCCAGACACCAGTGGCCAGGATAACTGTAGCCTATGCTGGTGTTTGGAGATGCTCATGCTGCTTTCAGCAGTCAAACAGCACAAAGCCCTGCCATAAGCACTCTATGGGAACCATGCTGTGCTCACTGCAAGATCAAAGGGCAACTGTGTCTTAGCATCACATTTATCAACCAAAATACAATTGCTGTGCTAACTCCAACCAGCCCCTGCTGAGGAGCCAGATGACTGTACAGTACTGTTACAAATCAATTTTGCCAGAACATCCCAGCACTTGGCTAATGTGGACACTGTGTGTCATCTGCAAGAGGAGTCCAAAGGAAGAGGCTTCTCATGTGCCACGAGCTGTGCCCCCCTCCACTGGCACCAGTGGCAAATTCAGGTCATCAGCAGGGATTTGCCTTCCAGTGTGACACTGGGGGACAAGGCTGGATGGAAAGGGGCAACAGAGGTGCCTCGTGGACATTTTGGCCAAGCTGTTTTATTAGTGGAAGAGGGCTGGGATGTTTCATCCTTAAAAACTTCAAGAGACTTTTATTTAATGCTTACTATGAGATCATAGCCCTTACAGATCCTGTTGGGGACAGGTTCACATCAGTGCTACAAAAAAAAGACAAGTCCTGGCCTGGAGAATTTGCAACATAACTGAGATTAGAGATGGCAGATAGGCACCAATGGCCAACAGATGGAGCAGCATTAGAACAGAAGAACACCTGGGATCAGCACAGCAGCCTGTGTGGAAGGGAGAAGTTTTGGTTGATGCCTTAGTTGGAGAAAAGGAGTGGATGGGTCTGACTCAGGCTGGGCACACACTGCTCTCATTAGTAGTAAGAGAGTGCACACAGAGGGGAAGACAAACCCTAGCAAAGACGTCAGAAGGTCCCCAGGGTGAAAACTCCCACTGTTTATTGAGCAGGACAGTATGGCCTTAGACATTAATTTGATGTTAAAGCCTTATGTAAAACATGTTTGAAAACAATGGACCGAACTCCCCTCTATAAGCTGAGCTCTCATCATTAAGAGGCCTTAACCCTCTCCCAGATCAAATAGGCCTTCCTGTGTACCAAAGCAAGCAGACAGCTTGCAAGGTCAAGAGCAGCCAGCTCAGATCTGAACCTGCTTCATGTGTATGCCGAGCTTTGTTTTGGATCTTCTCTGGATCTCATATGCTCAGGAAAGTGGCAGTGAATGGGCCTGGACTGCTGTTAGCAGCTCAGCTGGTGGTGGCTCTTCTTTGCCAGTAGAAGTTATGATGCAGTCAGTGGTGCAGCATGGAGGCCGTCAGCTATGATTATGGATCTAAACAAGCACACTCGCAATGTGTATATGCATTTATATGAAGGATCAGTTGAAATTATGTATGATTCCACATACACTGAAACTCAAAGACTGACCAGAGAAGCTTTTTGCTGCTTTTAGCCCTGAAAGCCTATTATGTACCACTGTGGGGGTGTTACAGCAGAGGCACTGAACAATAATTGTGAACTTGCTGCTATACTTGAGCTTGAAGGCAAGCATGTCAAATGTTTTCTGCCTTCCAAAGCACTGACAACTGCAGCTGTTGTGGGCCTTAATGGAAACTACAGCCCGTCAGCAATCAGCATATTTGTGTTCGACTGCTAAAGGTGGGGTGCAGACAAAAGACTTAGGGTACCTGTGATTGCAGCATGGACTTGCAGGGGAGGTAAGACACAGAAAGGGACAGGTTACCAAAGGATCTGATGGAGAAATGGGAGCAATAGGAAGAGCTGTGGTATCAGATGAGCGGTCTGGCAACAGAAACAGCAGCATAGATAAGCTCTTCAGTAACTGCAACAACACGAGCTGATAGAGCAGATGGTCACCTCAGTTTAGCCTCTATCATGGCTTGTTGCCCCTAGCAATATCTACCCAAAAGTATTCTACTGATGGATGTGGGATTATGTAGTAAATAGAGGGATATCAGTCTTATTCCGTACAAGATAAAATCGTGTTGCCTATCAGCTCTGACAGTCCCTTCATGTGCAGGCTTTGACTTGGGCAGACAGAGTGATGTGATGATATACAAAACCATTTCTGGGGTAGATTCAGATGGTGGAAACCAGCTAGTACTTTCTGAAGTCCTCACCTTTCTTGGATCTTTGTTAACTCACTCCTCAAATCTGGAAGTTGGTGAAGGGGTAAAATGTTAAACTCCCATTCCCAGTTCTGAAATGACCTCTGGGAGCTGCCGGGAAATTTTCATCAGCTCCTGATCGATGCTATTTGGGGCTAATCCTGACCTACTTCAAGGCCAGAAGTGAAAATTATTTCACTAGTTTGTGAAAAGCACTTAGAGATCCTTCAGTGAAAACTGCAAAGGGAAGGCAAATACTGTTATTCTCATCCCCAGAATACTAGGTATAGAACCAAACTGAAGTAGCAATACAGATACATTGCAAAGGGGATTAACCACAAAGGAGAGAGAAATTTCTGCACTGGAAAGCGTCCCATGTTTGAAAGGCCAGAGATCTACAGCACTATGCATATCTCAGCTCACATATTTAATAAATATTGTCTCAACTGCATATGTTTACTTATTTTTATTAAAGAGCAAATTGCTTCTATTTCCTTCTTCTTCATGATAGTGTCAAAGCAGGACAGCATGCCACACAACAGTGTAAACAAACAGCATGAAAAAACCCACCAGATACTTAGGGGTCTTTAGCTCCTAAATTGACTAAAGCATAAATACAAACTGACGTCAAGCGTTTGGGATTACCATTTAAAACAAACTATTTTCTGAGATACTGTGAGGCCATTCACATCAGAAAATCCAGTGGCTGCAAAAGGAGAGGTGAGTCGCCCAGACTCCAGTGTAAGGTGTCCAGGAAATGGTCTGCTTCCCTCAGAAAAAAACCTGCCGGTTTGTTTAGACCTACCAGAAGTCCAAATACAGAGAACATGGAAAAGCTGCTTCCAACCTGTCCAGCTCTTGAAGATTTGGGAATGTAGATATCACCACCAGTCCTCTCTCTGCCACCGTTACCAACAGGACTTGTGTCACCCCCTGCACTCATCACAGCCCTTGCATGGTGGAAGCTCATCCTGGCTGTGCACTGGAGCTGCACAGACTCCACGTGCAGTGCCGTCTGCAGTTGCATGACGGCAGGGACCTGCTCCAAGGCTGTGACAAGTCGCCTTCCACATTTGGTCTCTAAAGTCTCAGTTAAGTAGCTGCAACTTTAAACAAGATGTTCTCAAGTAAAATTATAAGTAGTGATGAAGCTTATATGGGATCTCAGTCTTCTCCCTCTTAAGCATGACAAACATTTTCCACTGGAACCCATGGAATTAAGAGCACATTTTATAATGCAAAATGCATTCCTGAGTAGGCAGTTGTACTATGCAGGTCCTGAAGCGGTATAGCCACTTGTGGGACAAGGTATTCTGCTTCTCAGCATGATTAACTTAGCAGGATGGAGCACAGAACTGTATGGCTTTTAGTATCTATAGTGCTAAATAAGCACTAGCTTGCATATGTCTAGGTGCATTTTTCCACTAAGATGTAGGTCAGGAATCTCCTACAGGAAAAGAGGGCTAGAGATTTTAAACATCCCTACTACTTCAGAGTAAGTTTAGGCAATCGTACTTTGGGGCAATCGGACAGCTTTCGCATTGCTGCAGGTAGTAAAGGCCCTGGTAGAAAAGCATAGCTTTGTATTCGAAGTGGTGCCTTTGGACACAAACTAACAAGTACATGCCCAGCCCTCCCTAGCACTTCTGTCAAGACAGCACTTTTTCCCTTGGCATCTGTGCCAGCTGCCCAGGGACCAAAAGCAGAGCAGGTATTGTGGGCACCTCCTCCTTCTGTACCCTCCTTCTTGTTCACGAAGCAGTCAACCAAGTGGCAAACCCTTGATGGAGCAAACCGCTGCCATCCTAGAAGAAACAAGCCATTTCACATGGTGCAAATTCAGTCATGCCTGTGGATGACTTGCCTGTAATAAGCCTGAAGCCCAGAGCATTACCAGCCCTTAAAACCAAAGTTCACCTGCCCAAGTGGAGACTGACCTCTGTCAGCTTAAAAGCTTGAGTGGTGCCGAGGTCCCTGGGCAGCAGCAGAGCTTGTCCATTCCCTGGGGTGGGAGGTGGACGGAAGGGAAGGTCCCTTCCCCAGAGGTGGCTCAGGACACTCTTGAGAGGAGCAAGGGAAGACAGGTACAAGTGGAGGCCGTATGCCAAACAGGCACCACACTCAGGAGGTCTCACCAGCTCTGTGACCTGGCTGTTCAGGGTCAAAGCAGTGGGGCAAGGGGACGCATGGTGGGAACAACTTCTGGTTTAGCAGGGACTGCACCAGAAGAGAGACTTCCTTCTATAACAGGACAGATTGCAGAGGGATTTGGCAGCTGTTACTATCTAGGAAGGAAGGGGAAGAGAGTAGTCTTCTCCTCAGGTGGTTCAGCTGCAGTTTGCAGGCAGAACTGAAGCTAAGAACTTTGGTCTGCAAGCCTCACCCTTGAATACAGGTTGCCCAGAATAAACTAAAATAGAAAACATTTGGTTTCAGTTCACATCTTAGTGGTGGCTCATGTTTTATTCATAGTACAGGAAGGGCAGAAGCTCCCGTGAACAAAGAATTCACTTTTCTTCCTGTGCAGGTTTCAGAAAACCAGTCAGCAGCAGCGCAATGCTATTGAACTGAGGAGGACTCCAGTCACCCACTTCCTAATTCTCACAGCAGTTAAAGCCCTGCAGTCTTTTTTTACATTTCACAGTCACAGGACTAATCAAGCAAAGCTTTGATTGGATTATTCTGCTTTAATTACAAAATGCACTCAGACCGAAGGCATGATAGTACCTGGTACATATGTACACATTTCTCTCAATCATAACACCAAAGACCAAGAATGCAGTCTGGTCCTACTGTATATCAACCATTTCCCTCTAGCAAGATCTTTGGAGTACGAACAGACATCACAGTAATGCTTGAACTGCTTCTTGTGCGCAGGACACCAGACTCTCTACTTCATCATGTACTTTGAGATCCTGCAGGGTGGACCATGCAAGAGATAAGCAAGAGAAGGGATGCAAACTGGAATCTTCGGGTGACTGGAGACCATATCCCACCACCCCCCAGAAAAGAAAAGCAGCGATGGGCCACTCTCCTTGCTGCAGTTCGGACAAGGTAGATAAATCACAAGGGTTTTTTATTGCTGGTGAACTCAAAACAGGCAACTTTAATCTACTGAGGAAGACACACAAACAAACAAATGTCAGGCCTTGTGCGTTTTTTTCTCAATGTAAATGTCTCTACATCTTCAGTCCAGCCCCCAAGCTCTCGCTGAGCTGCCACTGAGACCCTGATAATGTGCTCTGGGCACTTCTGTAAGATGTTGTAAGAAGCATCACATGTATTAAAAAGGGAGATTTTTGCAGAAAAGACAAAGCTCTGATTGCAGCCACGTTGCTCAGAAAGGAGAAGTCTGGCTAATGCTGCTGCATTAGGTACATGGCATTATGTATAATTATCTTATTTACGAATTTGCAGGGTCCCTTTCTGTTTCTGGTGTGCAAGCTGCAAGTAAAGTGCACTTCTGGATGTAAATTACCACTCTATGAGGATGCAGTAGCTGGGTGGTACACATCAGACATTAGTGGAAAGCAGACTACAATCACTGTTACAACAGCACAGGCAATAAGGATTAATGGAGTAAGATATCAGATGCCGCCGGAAAACCTCTCCATAGTTTGAGCATGTAAATATTACATCACTGAGCAAAACCAGAGTAATTTAGGAAGTACCTTCTAAAGACACATGACTGTTACCATGCACCAGGTTAGCTTTGTGGACAGCCACTTCTCCTTCCCCAGCCCTAGCTGCAGCTGGAGTCACCAAACCCTGTTGCCAACTCCTTTTAATCATTTAAAAAGAGTTTTGCAACAGCTAAGGAGAAAGCAGGGATCTCGAGGATGCTTCTACAAAGCTGAGGGTTTCAGATGATGCAGGGGTGGTGTAGGAGGCAGCATGACACCACACTTCAGCTATGCTGTGAGAGGACAACCCAGCTTTATTTAGACACTGCTTAGCGACCATGACAGACCTAGGGCCAAAATGGGGAGATCCTAACTCTCACCTGCACCTTGCACTTCTTGGTCTGGTCCAGCAGAGCTCATCTGCATTGTCCCACGTACAAATCTCATCTCTTTTTTTCCCCATGTACAGTGCCAGGTGACTATTTTGCTGGGTCTACACTCCCAAGACCATCAAAACTCCACCCTGTTCCTCTGATCTTGTAATACTGGCATCACAGCATGGTAAAAAAGCTATTCAGTGTTTGTTCTCTTTTAAATTAATGAACTATAAAAAGGAAACTCTAAATACCCACCTAAGTATTCTGGATGCTTCAGGAGACATTGCATACCCCAGGGCAGATCCAATTAACTCCTTGCCGCCAGAGTTTTTGTATGTCCATTGCCAGCAATGGATGCCATGTGAGAAGGATGGGGTAAGGGGTAAAATAATTGTGCTGTGTGATACAATAAAGGATTAACACCGGCTTCCTAAGAGCAGAACTAACAAACAATTCTCCTCACAGAGGCAGGATTGCTTTTGCCCTCAGGAATGAATACCCCAGGGCAAGGAGCAGGTTCACAGCAGGTCACTCCCTACCAGAGACAGGCACCCACACAGAAATAGCCCAGCCATTTCCAATGCAGGAGTGGAATCCTACAACACAATTGCATTTCAAGCCAAATTGATCCCTGCTGCAGCTCTGTTGACTATGATGAAAGAACACTTCAAATTAATCTGGCCCTGCACGGCAACTACAGCAAACCTTCCCCATAAATCAGTTAGGGGCGAGATACATGGGGCAGCTGGAAGCTCCGTGTTTGTTGCTAATTTCAAAAGCCAGGACTTGCCAGAGCAAGTGAATGAACCTGTGGCTACCACTGTCAAGCATCTTCCCTGCACCACAGCTTTCCCTGTACTCCTTACATGGCCCCAACAGGTTAAATTTCAAACTGTCCCTGGTGCAGGTACAATGGAGCCACCGCACTCCTTCCTGCTCCACCTCCCTGCTGCTGCTCTTGCACCTTAACACCTCACTCAGGCAGATCACGCAGAACTGCTCTTCCGAGAAGGTTTTTTTACTTTTGGGTGGTGTTGTTTTAATAACGTATCAGGCAGCATGGCACAGCTCTTGCTGCCTCCAATCATTGTCATGACTGTACGGCTGTGGTTATTTAAAGCAGAATTTGGGCAGAAAAGTAAATCATTTTGATACACAGAATACTGGCCAGAATTGAGCAGAATACATCTGTCAGTGCTGAAGGAAGGCAAGAGCCAGTGCCAGAGGCCCAAATTCTGGATACCATGCTAGCCACATGAAGGTTTTGACCTTCAAACACAATGGGTTGCAGCCAGACTAAGTCATCGACATCACCAGAAACGAGGGAGTCCCTGGGAAGGAAACAGAAAACCTCTGTGGCCTCTACAGTACAGTCTCTGCAAGGTTTGCACGGTTGAGATGGGAGCTGGAATCTGCAGCAGACTCTCAGGCAAGGTCTGCTTTTGGGGGACAGAGGAGATGGGAAGACTTCTGCTATTTCTTGTGCCTTTTGCCAAGATTCAGATTGCACAGATTACAGTAAAATTCACTTGGCAAAAAGGCCTTTATTAAAAAAAAAAGAAAAAAAAAAGAAAAAATTTCTAGTGAGAAATCAGGACTGAGATTTCAAACAGTACAAGATCTGTATAAATTCAGCAAGATGTCCAGCACCAGATTTTTTCATGGTGCAAGAAAGAACCTGGGGAGAGGCTCCCCTCATGAGGGGAGCACCATCTACCTCCCCAGCAGACTGCCAGTCATAGGTTCTTCTCAAGAACAGATGGATCTTCCTTGTTCCTGCAGCATTTCAGGTCCCACAGGAGGTATTGGTTGCAAGCAAGCACCTGAATATTGCCTAATGGAGTAAGCCAATCACTAACTTAGCTGGCGTGTCCATGCCTATCCACTTAATCGGGGCTTTTTCTTTTTGGATGTATTTCCACCATAGCATTTCTTTTTCTTCTTTCTCCACATAGAAGTGTAAGCAAAAGGACTGCTTTCATCTGTAATAAGTTAAAATCAGAAATTAGCTAACTAACAAGTAACTGATACTGGTCCTTGGAGCCCAAAGAGTAAAATCCATAGAAAATTCATTGGTTCCATTTTTGTCTGGTATATCCCATGCACACCCCCATTAGAAAAATGGGGTTTATGAATCTTATCATACAGCAAGGAGCAGTACGTCAGAGCCAGAGCTCAGAGTCTGTGGCAGAGGTCTAGGCTCTTTCAGATCGCTAAGTGTGGCTCCGAGTCACTGCTCAATCAGTCTTCACATGGCCATTGGCCAAGGCAACAGGGACAGTGGGGGCCCCTGGCTCAGCAGTCTCATCAAACCTCAAGCGCAGGGTGTTTCTGATCACCAGCTGCTCCATGATGAAAGAAGCACAAAACCATGGGATGGCGTACTCCAGGGTGATCAGGCCCATGAAATCAAAATCAAACTGGGAATAGTCCCATGGGCAGGCATTGAACTGGCGCAGGATGAGGCCGGTGGTGAACTCCCAGAGGTATGTCCAAAGTGTGTAAATGAGACAGCGCACTAAAATGTTACACTTGTCTTTGAGATATAGATACATCTTCTCCACAATGAGGATGGAGGTGCCATATATGAAGAGTGCCCAGACACTGGTAACACCTGGGAACTTCCAGTTAAAGTTGACCACAAACTCCCAGGCAGCTGTGAACATCACCTCACAGAAATAGCCGTGAATGGCATAGAGGTACCATCGTGAGAAAGCAGTCAGGGGTTCTGCTGCAGCCATTCTTGTGACACACCCCAGCAGGCACCCTGAAATGAGAAGAGAGAGAGAAAGAGAGAGAGAAAGAGAGAGGGGAGTCAACGAAGATTCACAAGCCCGTATGACGGCACCACGCACGAACTCGTCACGTCCACAAAGGACAAATCTGAGAAAGAAGTTAATTTTAAATTGCTTAATTTTTATCACAGCAGATTTTAAGTCACAGAATCACAGAATGGTTTAGGTTGGAAGAGACCTTAAAGCTCATCCAGCTCCAACCCCCTGCCACAGGCAGGGACACCTCACACTAGACCAGATCGCTCCAAGCCCTGTCTAACCTGGCCTTGAACACTACCAGGGATGGGGCAGCCACACCTTCCCTGGACAACCTGTGCCGTTGCCTCACCACGCTCACAAGGAAGAATTTCTTCCTAATGTCTAATCTAAATCTACCCTCTTTCAGTTTAAAACCATTCCCCTATCATTACAGTGTTCTGTTATTAAATGCCCCTGTAAAAAGTCTCTCTCCAGATTTCCTGTAGGCCCCTTTAGGTATTGGAAGACAACAGCCTTATTGTATTATGCTCTAAGGTCTTCCCTGAGTGTTCTCTTCTCCAGGCTGAACAAGTTCTGGGGAAAGGTGGCACCTTACCAGGCTCCAAGTCTCAGAATGGGCCTGCACAATGTACCCTGCCCTGCCTGAGAAGTGAGATCCAGCTGGTATTGCTCTGGTGATAAGGACAGGACTCGACCTGTACAAGGGCTTTGCCAGGGGTGAGGCTGGCGAAGAACTTACTGGCTGCAAGTCAGTAGAAAAATACAGTCGTCTTGGAACTAGATGATCTTAGGGTCCTTTCTAACCCTAACCATTCCATGGTGTCACAAGGAGCACACATCACCTTTTTGCTCTGCAAGAAAGAGCACTGACCCCTACTTTTCTGATTCTAATATGGAATAGATTAGACTAACACACCAGTGAAAACCTGAGCCTTTCCAGCTGTCACCTACAGTCTTTATATCCAAAATGTTTACTCTAGTAAAAAGCTGAGCTTTGACGTGAGCTACAGAAAGGGAATTGGAGGAGAAAACTTCAGCGGTTTTACACTTTCAGGCACCACACCTTGCACCCATTATTCAACTGAACTGTTATTTCTCCTGTTGAACTCACGCATCATATGGCTCAGATTTGTAAAATCATTTTCTTATGGTGTCAGACTGCCTGATACCAAGTCAAAAAGCACAAGAGAACCATTGAAATCCATTCAGACAGCACAAACGAGGAGAATAAAAAGGAACAGCTGAGCATAGAGCGAGGTGGTTAGTCATGATGTATAGGAAATGAGAACAAACTCTAATTGTCTCCACAGGAAGAAACTTGGGGAAGAGGTTTTGAAAAGGCACAATTTGCTTATCACTGAACTGTTTCAGCACAATTTGTTTTTACACTTCTTGTATAGATTTACAGGTCCTAAGCACTGTTCTGCCATGCTACAGTCACTGTCCCAGTCACTAATTTTAAGCATAACTTTACTGAAGCCTTACAGATTTACACCACAAGGTGAATTTGAACTCCTTCACTCTTAGAAAGTTGCTCTTTCAAGTTGGGTTTCTCTTGAGTCATCATCAGGCACTGTTTAACTTTTTTGCTCTGCACTTGTCAGTTCTGTGGCACAAAGTGCTAGGAAAGGACTACACTAACTTTACGTGCAGACATTTCAATGCCATCTGGAAAGAGACTGCTCCTGCCCTGCCAGTGTGAACAAGTGTCTCTCTGAACAAAGTATTAACATGCAGTATAACTGAAATTCTGATCCAAGGTGAGAGAAATGCTCATAAGGAAAAAAGAACCATAATAATGCACATGCTGATATGCAAACCATCACAGGGGAATACTGATGCTGAAAAGGACAGAGCTGTATCTATGACCTGTTACTCCTCTCTTAAATGGACATCCAAACAATCAAAGTCTTGGCAGTTCATACGGTGTGGGTCCTCAAACAAAGACCCATTTCCTAACAGCACAATTCATTTTACACACGACACTGAACTATTATCAGTTGCTGCAGATCAGGTCAACAGCATACTGTGAGCTTGTAGGTAAAAGACTAAAGGGTTACCAAGAATTCCCTCATATCTTCTAACAGTTCAGTCCCAAGAGACCCTGCATGACAGCAGTGGAGGTACCACATGAGAAATATGTAGGAGTGTATACCCACACTGTCCGCAAGAAGCTGATGTGTAAGGAAGGGCACTACAAACTTTCTCTCTGAGTAACAGTTTCTCAATGTAATGCTACTTGGTCAGTTTGCCAGCACAGCTGATAAGCTTAGAACTTTGACTCCTCATATCATTCCTCCAATCGCACATAATTTCAACAATGTCCTGGTTTCAGCTGGGACAGAGTTAATTTTCTTCCGAGTAACTGGTACAGTGCTGTGTTTGGCTTTAGTATGAGAACAATGGCGATAACACACCAGTGTTTTAGTTATTACTAAAGTAATGCTTACCCTGATCAAGGACTTTTCAGTTTCTCATGCTCTGCCAGTGAGGAAGGGCACAAGAAGTCAGGAGGAAGCAGAGACAGGACACCTGTCCCAAACTACCCAAAGAGGTATTCCATGCCACAGCACATCATGCCCAGTATAGAAACTGGGGGAAATTAGCCAGAAAGGGCTGATTGCTGTTTGGGGATGGACTGGGCACTGGTCAGTGGGTGGTCAGCAACTGTAGTGTGCATCGCTGTTTGTTGGTTGGGCTGTGGTTTTTTTAATTTTCTCTCTCTTTTTGTTATCTCCCTTTTCATTATTATTAGTATTCTATTCTACTTAACTAGTAAGCTGGTTTTATCTCAACCCACAAGTTTTACCTTCTCTCTGATTCTCCTCGCCTTCCCACTGCCAGGGGTGGGGGAGTGGCTGCATGCTACTCAGTTGCTGGCTGGGGTTAAACCACGACAAAGAACAAATCAATAGTTAGAAGTACAGAAGTAAGGGAAAGCGGTAAGAAGGAAATGGGCTGTAGGTATCTTTTGTCAGAATGGGGATATATGGCTGCAGCAGGAAGGGAGAAGTATTTTCTATCTGAGGAGACAGACAGCAGAAGATGAAGAGTCCTTAGAAGTCATACCTATTGCTAGTAAGGCACTGAGGAAATACAGAACGTCACTATCCAGGGAAGAAAAATATTTTAAAGGTTTTACTAAGCTGCTAAGGGATTGTATGGGTTTTTTCTCTTTTCAATAAGCCTTTCTAAGCTTTTCCATTTGTGGCCCTTAGTCCTTGCATTTCCCTCTACAGCTGTACATGAAATGTATTTGAACCGTTAGCTAGGAGCAACCACAGCACACAGTACTTCATAAGCTGTTCCTTGTCATTTGAAAATCAGTTCACAAAGTCAGGTCAAGAAGAAGATCCTTTCCTTCTTATTCAAAGGATCCCCTCAATATCTACTTCCATTATCTTACACCAGCCCACCAAAGCCAAAGACTCACAGAAACATATCCAACAAGCCACGTCCTTTTCTACCCCACACCATTTCCTCTGTGCAATGAAGATTTCCTTTCCCTGGTTCTATACCACATACTTAATTATTATCTTTTTATTTGCTATTTCTTTTTTAAACTTTGCAAAATATCTAGTCATTACACTAGAAGTCTAATAACTGAATCGAGACCACATCGACAACACAAGTTAAGCCACTGCAAAGAACACTGTTGACTTCTTTTGAAACCTGAGCCTTTCACCACAACTGCCAGGTGACCAGCATCAATGTGCTGACACTGTCTCAATATTTGTCTTCTGCTGTCACATGCCCAGTCAGCCCAAACTCTACGGGAACTTCCTTCTGACCATACATACACTGTCTGTTGATTAAGAGCATCCCAAGACAGGGCAGATGCTGAACTGTGGTAGCCCAAAAGTAAAACTTGTCCCACCGTGCTAAGCCCTAAGCAAACCCACAAATCACAGGTCCTCCTGTAAAACATTTTATTCAAAATAATACAAGAAGTACACAGTAAGACATAGAAGGGAATGGAGGATACCGAGGGAGACCGCAACAAGCTACAGCGCATCACTGCACAAGTTGGGGACTGTACAATATAATGGTTACAAGTCACTTGAGCATTTACAAAAATTAAAATTGCAGCTGTTCCCAAGCATCTGATTTCCCAGCCAGACTGAGCTGTCTGGTGCCTGGTAGGCAGTACAGCACAAGAAGGTCCCAAGAGGGAAATGGAGGACAAAAGTATTGTTTTATTGGGCAGCTATTCACGATAAAAGGATCAAGCTGAAAAGTAGTTGCAGGACATTAGTGGGAGAAATATCCAAACACAAAGCCAACACTGGATTCAATAAGAGATGCAGATTTGTGAGAAGCCTCAAGTAGATAATTGAACTTGGTGATGCAAGACTTTTAATGGAGTCACAGTAATACAGACCAAAAAGCTCTGAATGTATGATGTCTATTCAGTCTCCTGAGGAAAACAGAAGACATTCATCACTGAGGCAGTTATAGTGGGATGGGCAGTGGCTTCCTGAAAACCAGAAACTGCCACCTATGCTATTGTGGAGAGAGCAGAGAGCAAACGAGTCATGGAGACTGCATGTGGCCAGCCATGTTTGTACTGAGGCTGCTCACACCGCAGTGTTTCGTGGAAAACAGGGAGCTTCTAAACTCAAAGCTATGGAAATGCTTCCCATCATCAGCAAATTACATTTCAAGTGGCTGAAATAGAAATAGTTCCTCTAAAACACTCTGGCTGGCTTGCTTCTCCCAGGGGTGGTAGGGTACGGCTCCACCAGTCAACATCCTCCTCAGATTCCCTTACGCTCCTTAGCCGTTCCACCTCTTACCATAGCTCTACCACAATGCAGGGCAAAATCATCAACCTGGTCACATCTTGCACAGCCACCATCTAACATCACTGACAGGCTCTGGCACTCACTAGAGCCAGATGCCTGGACACGTTTTTGAGTGACCTCTGTCTGCATCTGGCCAGCAGAGTGGACTTTGTTTAATTTGCCTTCTGCCAAGAGGATGCTATCCTTGAGCACCTTCTTGATGACCACTGTCTGAGCTTACCTCTTATGCTTGCCAGGCTTCTGGGCCCTCCCTGCTCACCCTGCCTGTGCCAACTGCCATGCCATACCCTGTTTGTCCTCTCCTGGTCACCGTGCTCCCAAAGGGAGTGTTCTGTATGTGCAGGGGGTAGTGTCATCACTCCTGGCACTGCTGATTTACAGAACACTGGTGCTGGATTTGGCTCCAAGATATTAGTTCATCAGTGTTTAAAGATTTATAAGTAAAGTCTTAGCAGTATTTATGTGCTGAAGTCATAACTCTGAGGAGACATTCATCCTTCAGGTAACCAAGAGCCTCAATTAACTGCGGCTCAGAAGATAGAATTTTGACCGTACTGAAGTGTGGAATAGTTCCAGCAGATTGATTAATCAAGCCCTGCAACGAAGCTAAAAGCATGCCATAGACCTATGTCTCCAAATACAGACTTGATGTCTATTCTCTACGCTTAGCACTTTCAGGATGGATCTGGAGCCCTGGGATTTTGGTTAGTTCTGAATGTATTAATCATCTGTTTGTGCTGCTTCTCTCTCTGGACTCCATCTCCATCATGATGCTTGTTGTATCCCTTCCTCTGAGTTCCACCCACCCCACCACATATTGCAAGAAACAAAGCACAGCTCATTTCCAATCTGTATTTGCCCCTCATTTTTTTCTCCAGCTCCTTTCCCTGAGAAGGCACATTGTTTCCCTGCCACTCCTCGTTCACTTGCCCAGTTCACTCTGTACCTGCTGGCAGTCTCTGACCCCTGCCTATCTTTCAAATCTGTTCCAGAGAGAACTGGGATACAGTAAAAAAGAATGACGACAAAAGGAGATTAAATGAATCCAATTACGAGACTAAGCCAAAGGGATGGGGAAGTGTAGTTCTTACCGGTAATGCCTGTGTGTGGGCTGCCCAGAAGGCACCATTTCACAATAGGAAGGAGAGAGGTAGGGTTTTCTTGGCAGGGAGCGTAGAGGGGGCTTCGCAGAGGACAGAGAAAACACAGAATCATAGAATGAAGACACAGTTTAAAGAACAGTTTTCTGGCTATTGTGATTTCATTAATGGCAGCAGAAGTGCAGAAAGCTAAGACCTTCCATGCCTGGCCTCGCACATAGCATCATGTTAACTTAAACACACCTTAGCCCACAGTGACCATTCCTTTTAATAAAGGCAGCAGCTCTTTACTTACAGTGACCAAGAGGGGTCATGTATGCTCCTGACAGAAGTTGAAAGCCCTCAAGAGTCAAGCAACCACCATACTTCCAAGACAAATCTGCGAAAAATGACAGAGTCCAAACTTGGCATCTAGAAGTATTATCCCCAAATCTCCCTAGCGCCTCTTTCAGGCAAGGTCATATCCTTCTCCAAGCCTGTCGCTAGACTCCTGTGCCTCACCTGCTGCCCTCTTCTGTCTGGAAAAGCTGCCCCAAGTCCCTAACATCTGCTGATACTCTCAAGCAAGCAAGTGAACAGGAAGGGCCCAAGTGTCCCTGAAATGCCCCCAACACAAAGCAGAAACTTTGAAGCCAGGACCCCAATGCTGGAGCAGGCAGACCTTCCCACTAACACTGCAGAAGAGGGAGCCAGCACTGTGGAAGTTCTGCCTCCAAGGAGATGGCATGTCCAGGGGAGCACAACCTGCCCTGAGAATCTGTATCAGCCTTCCTTCAGTTCTGGGTGCTCAGTTGCTGCATTTACCATTATTTTAACCTAGACAGTAAGTCCAGCCTGACTTCATTCTCTGCAGTGAGAGCAGAATTGAGTTCCTAGAACCCATTTTTTAAAAGCTGCTCCAAGTTTACAGCCCATGACTGCAGGCCTAGGTGTGAGCACTCATAGTTCCCCAGCGAATAACTGCCTGGCTCCTAAGCGCCTGGGAGCTGGACCTCTTAAGTTTCAAACCATGCAATACAAGCATGGTGCCAATCAATATTCATGTCTGTTTTAGAAAGCTGGAGCTTAATATGTCATATTAGATGACTGAAGCAAATCTGACATTCAAAGAACATAATGCACATCATGGCTTACCAGCAAAAGGCAACCCGAAACAGTGATGAATGGAGAGAGAGAGAGAATTTATCCTGAGAACATGCTGAGAGTTCACAAGATTTTGCTGCAGCCAATATCCTTTCCACTGTCACTAGAGAGCCAATAGATATAAAGAAGAGACAACATTAAGGTCAAGACATTGTGTGTCACCCATCTTTCATGGTTTCTAAAGCTGATGGAAATCCAGACAGTTCTTTTTTGAAAAGGTTGGGGTTTTTTTAGTTTTTTTCTTTCTTTTCTTTTAGCAAATGCTCCATCTTCTTTCCAGAGCAAAACGAAAAGCAAACACGCCAGTTTACTCCAACGCTATGATAACAAATTGACTTGCACAACGCAGAGGTCAGTATCCGTAACAGTAACAACTAAATATGCTTAGCCCAGCTCTCTGAACAATCTGCAGAAACAAGCAAGAGCCAGCGTGCAATGGAGGAAAGCCAGGTTTGGGGCAGGGAAAAAAAAAGAACAGAGACAAAAAATCCAAACATATTTCACATTGTAAATGAAGCTTGGCAGAGAAAAATATGATCAAGGCAGTGAAGTCAGAGTATCTAAAATCCTGGCCTGCTAATGCCCGGACACAATCCAAGTCACATCTGTGAATAACAGCAGTGTGTGTAAAAAAAAAGAGAAAAAAATGAATAAAAACAAAACTCAAAAGGAAAACCTTAGAACTATCAACAGATCCAAGGCAGTCTCTCCTCGTTTCCTGCAGGTAACACTCAAAGCACCATTTCAGACAGTGAGCTGCTTCTTTTACTGGAAATTCTTCCTGCATATACACACCTGTAAAGAATGCTTTCCCTCCCCTTGTATTACCCTTCACCAGCACACAAGCCTTCACAAACCCCCAGGATTCAACTGATAGTAGTAACGCTATCTGGATAGTGTAAACACCTGCAGCTAGCAACTACAGTCACTCTTCACCTAGGAGAAAGAGAACCACTGCAGACCATAATGAAACCTAACATCTTGGTCTAAGCCGAGTTAGGTTTAGACCTTGCAAGCAGAAGGCATTGCACAAAGACAGATGAAACAGGAGGGAGTACTCTTTAAAGCACCTTCAGAAACACAGGTCAAAACTGTCAAAAAGTTTTCTGGTCCCTTTCCCCTTTAGGAATTCTCTTGACAGCAGTTCTACAGAAAATCCTTTTCCCTCCTGAAGATACATATTTTCTTTTCCTTCCCAACATTAAACCTCTGCCAAGATGTGAAAGAACCAGGTATGCTATCTGCTGTTCACCAGGCTGATTCATCAAGTTTCTTCCTAACAACTCCCATGGAAAAAACTAGCAGATTGTTAAATTATTCTTTTTCACCAAAGGAATCCTTGTGGAGCCTCCAAGATGGTGGCTACCTCTTCTTCTTAATTTCAAGTTCGCACAGGTCTTCAGAGTTAGAAACATCCTGGAAAGGAAGGGTAGAAGAGGATAAATCTCAACCCTACTGACCATATCTGACAGATCCTCAAGCACACAACTGTGCCTACAACCAGGAAAGGCAGCTTCTCTGAGCAGCTTCCCAGAGTTCATCTGACTGATGCCCATACAGTCTATATGCAAATAAATTAGTGGCAAGTTTTGCGCTCTATTGTTCAGATTTAGTGCAATTCAGAAAAGAAGCAGCAGCCTGTAAGTGCATCACTCAGGTAAACCTGTCTTTGTAGAACAGTCAAATTTTTCTCTCCTGAATAACAAGCCAACAAAAACTTAGGTTTCAGGGCCTAGTTCCTACACAGCAGACATACTCCTCCACTGTGTTGGGTACATCATTGCTATTCACATCTTTGCAAAAGAAGGCTTTCATTTTTAGTGCTGTAGTGCTGTTATTTCCACAAGGTATCAGGAAACTTTGCCTTCAGGTTACAACCACAACCACACCGTCTTTGTGGCTTATGTACACAGGCTTTTGTGTACCATCTCTAGCAGTCACAGCCCCGTAGCAGCACACATCACTGGCTGAAGGCTCCAAATGCAAGAGTCCATCCCAGATGGTAGCACTATAGACAAAATTGAACATCCTACCTTTCAAAAGTATGAGTTTAAGACAGCTGAACTTCTTGCATCTTCAGTTGTGTCAGAATACTTCACTGTAAGACATATATTCCCTTAATATTACTACCAGAAGGAGCAGCTAGGTCTTAGTAAATCAAGGCACCCTGGGTCTGTACAAACACACATGGAAACAGCCTGTGCCTCAAAGATAATACCATGTCATCTTTCTTATTTACTGCTGCAGCAGCAGAACTAGAAACTAGAATCCTATTTATTCTGGTTTTCAGGATTCAAACAGAAAATGTTTCAAAACACACACAGCTCTTGTTTGGTTTTTTTTTCCTCACACATATTTAATTCCCAATGATTGACAAAACATTCTCACAGTCCAAACACGGGCACCAATTGGCCCAGGTCCCTGGTCATTTCAGAAGACAGGTCAGACACCAGTTAACTCTGGATTCTTTTACTTGGCTCTGGAAGCTGCTCATTCCAGAACAGATAACTCATGTTGATTGATGGCACTGGGTTCAGCAGTAGCAGTCATTTTTCTCCTTCTTAGTAGCTGGTGCAGCGCTGTGTTTTTGACTTTCAGTCTAGGAACAGCACTGATAACACCCATGTTTTTAGTTGCTGCTCAGTAATGTTTACTCTGACCAAGGACTTTGAGTCTCATGCTCTGCCAGGGAGGAGGGGAAGCCGGGAGGAAGCAGAGACAGGACACCTGACCCAAACTGACCAAAGAGGTATTCCATACCACAGCATGTCATGCCCACTATATAAACTGGGGGCAGTTACCCGGAAGGGTTAGATCACTGCTCGGGTTGGGCTGGGTATCGGTTGGCGGGTGGTGAGCAGTTGTATTCTCTTCCCTTGTTATTTCCCTTATCATTATTATTATTGGTGGCAGCAGCAGTGGTTTGTGTTATACCTCAGTTACTGGACTGTTCTTATCTCAACCCGTGGGAGTTACATTCTTTCAATTCTCCTCCCCGTCCCTCCGGGAGCAGGAGCAGGAAGTTTGGGAGTGAGCGAGCGGCTGCATGGTTCTGGGTTGGAGGCTGGGCTTAAAACACAACAGTTCTTTTTGGCGCCCAACATGGGGCACGAAGGGTTGAGATAATGAAAGATCTGACCACAGTGTGTCTAATTCTATTTGTGATAAGCATTTATCATTTTGGATTAATATTCACTCGTCACAACGATGATTTATTGACTCCCAAAGTTGCTGCTCTTGATCTCGGAGTTTCAGCATGTCATACCTTACTTACAGCTGGTATTACGCTGTGTTAGTGTTTATTGGCTGGGGGCCTTGGGCTAAGGTTCTTGTTTCACTGTACTTTATGGTAACGACTTGTAATACAATAGACTCATTGATCATGAAACTGATCTGGCTTGCGTTCCCAGTATGGTCACCACCTCTATACCTTGGGAGGTATATAATAGAAGTGTTTAGCAATTACACGTTTTTCCCCTCCTCTGGTGGTCAGCCTATGGGGAAGACATTCCCACACACCCTAGTGACAAGTACAGCAGCTACTCAAACTCTGACTACAACAGATAATGCAGCTACTCCAACTCCAAGCACAGCAGCTACACCAACCCCAGTGACAAGTACAGCAGCTACTCAAACTCTGACTACAACAGATAATGCAGCTACTCCAACTCCAAGCACAGCAGCTACACCAACCCCAGTGACAAGTACAGCAGCTACTCAAACTCTGACTGCAGCAGACAACACAGCTACTCCAACTCCAATCACAGCAGCTACACCAACCCCACTGACAAGTACAGCAGCTACTCAAACTCTGACTACAACAGATAATGCAGCTACTCTAACTCCAAGCACAGCAGCTACACCAACCCCAGTGACAAGTACAGCAGCTACTCAAACTCTGACTGCAGCAGACAGCGCAGCTACTCAAGCTCCAAGCACAGCCGCTACACCAGCCACAGCGACAAGTACAGCAGCGTCATTTGAGAGTTCTGAAGGTTTTGAATGGCCTTTGGGTACCCTTGAGACCTGCCTGCTGATTGTGATGGGGATCACCATGCTGGCACACATAGAGTGTGTTTTATCCACAACCATTTCATCTGATCTCGAAAGTTAAGCAGAGTTGTGTTTGGGTCTTGCCTAGGATTAGATGACAATATAGGAGGATCAAGAGGTTTTCCGAGGCTGGACAGCCATGAGTGTCAGGGTGTGTGGGACAGTATGGGCAAGAACCTAGTCCACTGGGCCCCTCCAGTGCTTTGGAAGCGTCAGAGATGGAATGCAGCTGTATGGGGTCCCCAGTAACAAGTTGCAGAAACTGCTGAAGGGGAGAGTGAATTATTTTGAGCCTGGTGGGCCCATGACACCTCAGGCCATCAGAGCAGAGATGCATCATACAGATGGATTCATGATCACAGGGTGGACTCAGCAATGGACACTATTGCCCAGGTTATTCATGAGTGTGAATGCTGCACACAGCCTCTCCTGCTCTGAAAGACTATTACAAGAGATGGAGCCCAACATCATGGACTGGATGGACTCAGAAGCTTTATAGGGATTAGTCCATGCACTAAGGAATGATATCTCTCTCCCTCTCTCTGTGTGGATGTATATATATATATGTATGTGATAAGAGTAATGGTATATTGAAAATGTGGGATCTGAGCATGACGTGAATGGTATGGAATAAGGGGTGGATACTGTCCTGAGTTCAGCAGTAGCACTCATTTTTCTCCTTCTTAGTAGCTGGTGCAGTGCTGTGTTTTTGACTCTCAGCCTGGGAACAGCACTGATAACACCCATGGTTTCAGTTGCTGCTCAGTAATGTTTACTCTGACCAAGGACTTTCTGAGCCTCATGCTCTGCCAGGGAGGAGGGGAAGCCGGGAGGAAGCAGAGACAGAACACCTGACCCAAACTGACCAAAGAGGTACTCCATACCACAGCACTTCATGCCTACTATATAAACTGGGGGCAGTCACCCAGAAGGGCTAGATCACTGCTCAGGTCAGGCTGGGTATCAGTCGGCAGGTGGTGAGCGGCTATATTCTCTTCCCTTGTTATTTCCCTTATCATTATTATTATTGGTGGTAGCAGCAGTGGTTTGTGTTATACCTTAGTTACTGGACTGTTCTTGTCTCAACCTGTGCGAGTTACATTCTTTTGATTCTCCTCCCCATCCCTCCAGGAGCGGGGGCAGGAAGGCGGGGGACTGAAGGAACGGCTGCTTGGTCCTGGATTGCTGTCTGGGCTTAAACCACGACAATGCACAACATAGAAAGTTCATGTTTTCACTGTCAGAGCTTCTCTTTCATTTAGAAAAGCATGTTTGTCCCTCTGGACAGTCCAGACAGTACTTTTCACCAACTCCAAATGCCCCTTACAAAAGTGTTTGTGGTGGTACAACATGGGCCCCAGGAACATGTGGGGACACAAGTGCAAAGGAGGAGGAGTTTGTGGCCCAGTGGCTCTGTCCAGCTGGGGTTGTGATGAGTATAGTTCTTCTCCAACGCTGGCCTCTAGAAGCAACATGCTCGTGCCAGGGAGAATAAGCTGCTGCAGGCCCAGCCTATGTTTTCAGTAACTTTGATCTTACTACTTTGGGCTTGAAACTGTTTGAAACTGAGTATTAGGTTTGTCTCTGATCTGACCAAAGATGGCCTGAGTATCTGAAACTTATTGCCCCCTTTCACCTGTCCACAATAGCAGTTGACCCAGCAAAATGTTACCTCTCTTTTGAAAACCATGCTGCACTTGATCTTTGTTGAGAAGGGAATACTGAGCTGAACATACTTTACCTAGTTCCCAGAAGAAGCTTATTTGTGAATACTTATGCCAGCCTAGTGACCAAATACTGTGAAACGCAGAACACTCCCAGCTGAAACCCTGGAAGAGATTCTGTTCCCACCCTCAGGCAAGAATGTGTAAGAGGAAGTGGTAAGACCATGGCTTCCCATCCATGAAGTTCAGTTCGTTCTTAACACATCCATAATTAGTTTCTCTTTCTGTCAAGTACCAAGCCTTCACTCACGCTTGTCAACTTGTTAGAAGAAGCTTATTACAGTCTGCACCTGGTCAAAGGACTCAGTTTCCCACAGGCCTGGCAAGCACAACCAGAAAACAACCATGGCCATGCCATCCTCTGCAACAATGGGGGGGGGGGAAGCCTGCCATCCTGGAGTCTCATCCAAAGGCAAACAAGGCCTTTTAATGGAAGGGTTATTCTACTGGCTTCTCCTAGCCTCTACCCATCTGTCATGTAATTGTCCTTTTGTACTTAGAAAGAATGGCCTTGCCCAGGGGGAACAGAGTGTCCCGTCCCATTAATGAATGAAAGAGCTCCCAACCAGGGCAGGTCCTTCCCAGGGTCATACTATTTTCTGGCAGGAACTTTCTGACCAGCTCTTCATTTGTGGTGCCCTTAACTCCTGTTTTCAGCTTTTATTTTGCCATCCCCTGAAGATAAAAGTTTAAAGATACGCTCCGAACAACTGCTTGCTATATTAGGAGACACAGTTGTTAAGTTACGTGGCAAAGAGCTGATCCGAGTTTTCTCCGAATCACTCCTTTTTGTAGTCACTGAGCTCTCACTGACTGAAACACACCTCTGACAGTGACTTATTTCTTTGGGATTCAGCCTCCAGTAATCTGCCTTACTTTATTACTGCACTGTGATACCATTCTAGCAAATTAATTATTTGCATGACCCAGTTTTACTAGCTTTTGAATTTCATATAAATGTCTGACACACACACAAAGGACTAAATTCATTCATGAATTTCAAGTGCTTAAAAAGGTAATTTTATGTACAAGCTTTATCTCTACAGGCATCCATCTACAGTTACTAAACCCTGTGAAAACAGCTAGAGATGGAGACAAAACTGGAGTTTGAGCATTCCTGATGTTTCAATTCCTGCATCTCTTCAGTACCTACTCAGAGGTGCTAAAAGCATGTACAGCACTCATTTATCCACTCTAGTGAAATACCTGAGGTTACACAGGGTAATTTCAGGTCTTATCAAACAAGACTTTATTCTTTATCTTGTTTTCCTTCAGGGCAACAATAGGTGCTTCATGCCTCTGGGCGAAGAGCCAGCTGAACAAAGTGCCAGTTCTAATCTGTGTGCTGGGAACTGAACTGTCTTGTGATAAGACTAGAAAAGAATTCCTCAGTTTTACCTACAACTGTTTGACACTGCTCACACTGGCCACCACAAAAAAAAAAAAGCCCTCTCCAAAACCCCAAGCCCTAAATTCTTTTTGAGCCATCTTTAAAATCTGCTCAACAAACAAGCATCAGATGACCCAGAACAAATGGAACCAGAAAGGCACCATATGTTACCCTGTACCTGCTTATGTAAAATGCTTAGAAGCTGTCATTTTCATGCCCAAATATGCATCTACTCTTGACAATCCCAGAGGAACACATGCCTTTCTAGAGCTTGTCTGTTTCTTTCTAGAGGTACACAAACCTGCAGCATGTAAGGCCTTTTATGACAACCACTTGGTATTAGGCAATAATCTGTTGGTAGGATGAGTAAGAACTTCAGTTTTTATCTTCCACCATAAGTAAAGCAACCTAAATATGTTTCTATTATATAACTAGTCTCGATACATGCAACAACAAACCTGCCACATTACACATACGATAAACAGCACTACATCTATTACTTTGCGTAACACTTCGTAACAATGCCAATGTGTTCAAAATAAACACCTTGACATTTTTCAACCATGCTCTTTGTGCATAGGCTTCTACTAGCTGAGAACCTAGAATACACACCGCAGCTAACCAGCTTACTTCACTGTATCTTAATTGTCTCAGAGTTTCCACAGCGAAAGACATGCAAAGTTAACTGAAATGTTACATATGCAAAGTCAACTTTTAAATGAATGTGCCTCAGCCAAAGCAGTTGTGCATGTGTGGAGCACAGATACAAGTTGTTCTACTAATGCACATCTGTTTCTGAAAAGAACTGGGGTGTGACTTTTGCTAACTCATGCTGATAGTAATTTTCTCAGGTATTTCTTATGCCCAAGTCACTCTTCAGAGTCACCCGCACTTACATACTTTGACAGCACAAGTACAACATATGAAGTTCTGCACCACATTTACAACACTGACAGACCTTCCCCCCTTCTCCAGTGCGGTCTGTGATGATCTGTATATAAGCACAGGGAACATCGTCTAATGCCTGGAAGTGGCCCCCATTCAGCAGCCTTCTGTCACCATCTTCCTATGGTGTGTAAAGAATTCCAAGAGCCTGGCTACCAGCAGGCTCAGGAACTGGGCATCAGAGGATGCTGCCATAAAGCAAACCTCTTTTGCAGAGCTGCATGAAGGCTCAGCAATCAAAAAGTAGGGGACATTGGAGATCCACTCAACACCTCTTACGCTGGAAGTACTAAAACTAAAATATCTAGAATCCAGTAGCACTCTCAGAGCAATTCTAAAAGGCACTGACATTTCTACCACAATGGGTGAAAACAGGAGAAAAGCAAGTAGCAACCAGGACTTGATGGAGAAGCAGTCCTCACCACTTCATTCTTCACTGTCAAACGCTCTGACCACACCACCCAAGTCTTGGAAGGCAGACGCAGGGACTGTGAGAATGAAGACCTTTGGCCCACTGTGGGAAAGGATCTGGTTCAAGACCGTCTTAAGAATCTGAACATACACAAGTCCATGGGACCTGAGGAAATCCATCTGCAGGTCCTGAAGGAGCTGGCAAATGAAGTTGCTAAGCCACTGTCCATCATAGTTGAAAAATCATGGCAGTCAGGTGAAGTTCCCGACGACTGGAAAAAGGGGAAAGTAACCCCCATTTTCAAGAAGGGGAAAAGGGATGAGCCAGGGAACTACAGACCAGTCAGCCTCACCGCTGTGCCTGGCAAAATCTTGGAGCAGATTCTCCTGGAAGGCATGCTGAGGCACATGAAAAACAACAAGGTGCTTGGTGCCAGCCAGCATGGCTTCACTAAGGGGAAATCCTGCCTGACCAATCTGGTGGCCTTCTATGATGGGGCTACGGAACTGATGGACAGGGGTAGAACAGTTGATGTCATCTACCTGGACTTGTGCAAAGCATTCGACACTGTCTCACATGACATCCTTGTCTCTAAGTTGGAGAGACATCGATTTGATAGGCGGACCACTCGGTGGATAAAGTACTGGCTGGATGGATGCACACAAAGGGTTGTGGTCAATGGCTGAATGTCCAGCTGGAGACCAGGAACGAGTGGTGTCCCTCAGGGATCGCTGTTCCAACCCGTCTTGTTCAACATCTTTGTCGGTGACATGGACAGTGGGATTGAGTGCGCCCTCACCAAGTTTGCCAATGACATCAAGCTGTGTGGTTCAGTTGATATGTTGGAGGGAAGGAATGCCATCCAGAGGGACCTTGGCACGCTTGTGAGGTGGGCTGATGCCAACCTGATGAAGTTGAACCATGCCAAGTGCAAGGTCCTACACCTGGGTTGAGCACTCCCAGGCACAGCTCTAGGTTGGGCAGAGAAGAGATTCAGAGCAGCCCTGCAGAGAAGGACTTGGGGGTGTTGGTCGATGAGAAAATGAACATGAGCCGGCAATGCATGCTTGCCATCCAGAAAGCCAACCCTATCCTGGGCTTCATCAAAAGGAACGTGACCAGCAGGTTGAGGGAGGTGATCCTGCCCCTCTACTCTGCTCTCATGAGACCTCACTTGGAGTATTGTGTGCAGTTCTGGTGTCCTCAACATAAAAAGGACATGGAACTGTTGGAACAAGGGCAGAGGAGGGCCACGAGGATGATCAGGTCACTGGAGCACCTCCCGTATGAAGATAGGATGAGAAAGTTGGGACTGTTCAGCCTGCAGAAGAGAAGGCTGCGTGGAGACCTCATAGCAGCCTTCCAATATCTGAAGGGGGCCTATAGGGATGCTGGGGAGGGACTCCTCATGAGGAACCGTAATGATAGAACAAGGGGTAACGGGTTCAAACTTAAACAGGGGAAGTTTAGATTGGATATAAGGAGGAAGTTCTTTTCTGTGAGGGTGGTGAGGCACTGGAATGGGTTGCGCAAAGAAGTAGTAAATGCTCCATCGCTGGCGGTGTTCAAGGCCAGGTTGGACAGAGCCTTGGGTGACATGATTTAGTGTGAGGTGTTCCTGCCCACTGCAGGGGGGTGGAACTAGAGGATCTTAAGGTCCTTTCCAACACTAACTGTTCTGTGATTCTATGTTTCTAAGCAAAAAAGACCTTCCTAAAGTGGATACATGGATGGGGCTCTTGAGCAGCTGTGCTGCCTCACAAAGGAACATGCAAACTGATGTAAGCCTTAGGGTCAACACAGCTTACTATGAGAGGTACAAAGGGCCAAATAGTGCAGCACCCTTACACAGGACTGACAACACCTCTGCTTTATTACCAGGTTTGCCCTGATCTGGGACATGACCTTGGATGAGTCACTCCACTATGCCTCTGGCTGCCATCTGGCTAATTAGACTAAACTATTTGGTGTGAGGGCTGCATGTAACTATAGTTTAGCTTGGCAGGTAGCACAATCGGTTACTGATACTGCCCAAAGCCGTCAAGCAAAAGTGGAATACAGAGAGCAACTGCAGCCAGTCACTTGCAGAAGCACCGTATTCAGATGGAGTCAAAAAGGCTGCACAACGAGGTGGCTCTCACAACCAGGCTCATTTGCTCAGTCATCTATGTCACATGGATTCCCAAGTTTAATAAAGCATTTCTTTCAGGGAGTCTGAAGGTGCATCTCTACACCAGATACAAGCATTTATATTTAACAGCATATTCAATAAGCTTATCTGTACAGCACTTAGGAGTGAGTAATTAAAGGAAATATTACTGCAGTAGTGCTTCTCATTAGCAACCTAATTAGCCTTCTGAAAATAATTAACATTCCTTTCTATAAAGGGAACAGATGACCCATTACATCCATCAGACAAGCAAAACAAATGCTGAAGGTAGGGGAAGATTTGTTCAGGGAAACAAGAAGAGAAACATCCAGCAGTATGAGTAAAAAGGAAGATGCACAAATGCAAGTGACTCATGAAGACTGGACTATACAAGCGGATGTGCGGGACTGGTACATGCCTGTTTGATGGGTACATTCAGCATTCATCACACTGAGCATTTTCCTTTTTCTACCTCTATGACCCACTGATAAGCCATCAGCTGGGATGCTGAAAAATTACATACTCCAACTTGTTTTGAAAGACAGCTTTAACAGCTCTCAAGTTCAACTATTCACAGCCCCAAACAGCTCTCTCTACAGGCAGAAATTCCCCTAAGGTCATACGTTCTGACTATTAAAATGCCCTCAAAATGACCATTAAAATAAAAAATTATTTAATGTCACATGCAGCCCATTTCAGTGGCCCACGGAACAAGGGAGGCGATGGCTATGAAGTATACATGAAGATGTATACATGAAGTATATGTATACATGAAGTATACATCTCCAAGCTTCACAGAATGGAGCTCTAATAAGTTACCATGCCCTGAAACAGTTAGGCTTATGTTTCTTGATCAATGCATGTTTGATATCAGTGTGAGTGAGCAGAGTCACAGGCATCAGTGTAGTGCAATGTATGTGTATGTACAGATGAGAGAAAACAAAGGATACAAGTCAACATATCCAGCAAGAAATCTGGTATTACAACAGTTTGATGCACTGTTTCAGTGCAGAGCAATGGACAAAGGAGAAATAAGCCACAATGGAGATGAGCTTCCCAACATCCACAACCTCAGATAACAGCAAATATATCAAATCATGAGCATGCAGTTGCATTTTCAGCCATTTCCATGTTTGACGTATATTTACATTTCCCTGGCAGGAAAGCCGAATACTCACAGCTTTCAAGAGTGATTGCAGTGAGGGCAAAGCTCAGCCGTGCAAAAGCTTTCACAGCTATATCACTATGGAAACCACAAATCCACAGCCTGCTCATCTACTTCTTTTGCTGATTAAAAAAAACACAATAACATAAGGTAAAGGTTTCTTCCAGTTTATCATCATCTCACTTCTGTCACGACCACAGGAGGACAAACATGTTTTACCTGCTTCAGGACCAACCCCTACTTCCTTGAGATCCTTCTTCATGAAACCTACTCCACCTCTCACCCAGCTGGGGAATCTTCCCACCCCAGGATGCTTCCACCACTTCTTTCAGTGAGGATTCTTCAAACGCGGTCTGGGATTTTAATCTTAGCCTCCAGAGGTTCACTCAGCTTTCAGACTTGGACAACTCCAAAGGCAGCTCAGTGTACAGCAAATCCAGCTAGCTGGCATAATGAGAAGCTGAAAACTGCTCTGGATACAAGTTGTAGTGTGCTGTTTTGACTGAAGTACCATTCACTTTGTTTCCTCAAAGTTCCTTAAGAACATTTGAAGTCCTCTCCAAATGGGGTAGGGCACATTACAAGACAGCTGTAAATGTAAGAGTTAAACTTTTGCTTTAAGAAGCCCATAATTTCTACAGCAGTTTTTAGTTACAGGTAGCTTTTCCCACACTAAAAAGTCTGAATACCTCTCAGTAAAAGCCTAATAGCCAAGAGAAATTCTGGAAGATGCAGAAAGAAAAGAGGGGGAGATGCTCAAAAGTCTGCAATACAGCATGCGTGGTACAGCCTGGGTATGTGAAATGGATGAAGGAATCTTCATACCAACCAGCAGGAGAGAAAAAGAAAAAAGAAGAGAAAAGAAAGTATAGTAAAACCCCTCTGCACCTAAGTATGTGCATTTTATGCTGAGGAACAGCCTCTGAACAATCCTTCAGCAGCACCTTACCAGAGCTTAGAGCAGTTCATGGAAGAATCAGAGGAGAATTAGTCTCTGAAGCTCCAGTGCCTTTCAAATTCAGCCGCCAATTGACAATTGACAACCACTACATAGACAAATGTCCATTAGTAAACAAATTGTGAAAAACATATTTCACAGATGCTCCCAAACAGCCATTTAAATACATTCCTCTCCACAGGGAGAAAAATCCTGTCTTTGCTCAGGGAACTTTTAGGCACTTTGGCTTCTCAGCAAGACAGAGCTAGGAACAAACTGACATAGTACAAGTTCTCTTATAAAACCCAAAGCCATATTGCATTAAAGTTGCAGCCCCACTACCTCCCTTTTGCAAAATAGGCCAGAGTAGTCAGTGCTTCCATCTTGGTCCTAACTCATTGCCTTCACCTCACAGCCAATTCCAGGCTGGCATTACCAGACACAGCCCAGTTTCATTGATGTCACAAGAGTTCCTACCAACACCCCACAGGAAGACCAAAGGTTACTTCTGTGTCCTTTTGAATGTCACAACCACACACAACCTGAGTGGAGTGGTGATCATAGCCCACAGGGTCGTGCCCCCATGGCTTTGGAAGGAGATCTGTCTGCATCTCCAGCAGACAGCATCCTGAACAGCCTGAGTAGATGGAACATACAGGAGGCATTGGAGGAATGAATAATTCACAGTCTTGTTCTGCTGCCAATGGATCTATGTTTTCCTGTGCCCATACAGTGCTCAGTTTTTGTTTTAACAGTAATAGGAGATGTCTGCGCTTCCTTTGATGGTTCTTGAGGGCATGCAATCAGCAGCATTTGCTCTACTCACAGCAATAGTACCATACACCAGAGCATTCGTCAAACACAGCTTTCTTCAGAAGTACTCATAAGTGCATCACTGACAAAATGGCTGGACACATCCCAAGGCTCAGGCATCACCAGCAGCCTTCCCAGGAAGCTGCTGACACTTGCTTTGTCATAACCTTGCAGCACTGGTCTGGACTTTACTGCTCAGTAGATGGCACTTTGACCAACTGAAGCTCTCTATTCAGCTACACAATGGGCAGCAAGATCAGAGCTGGAGCTCGAGGCAGCAGCTGACCCTGCCTATTCACACTGTTAGCACTGCCACAATTAAGTCTACTGCTTTCTTTCAGCAGCTGACTGGGTCTGCTCCCCAGGCTGAGAGGGACAGGGGTCTATCAGAGCAAGAATGTTGTTCCACAAGAGTGGGATAACAGAATACCCTAGCACAGGATCCCTTGGGCACTGCCACAGAGGATGATGAGCCCCCTGTTAGAGGAAAGGCTGAGGGAGGAAAGTGTTACATCAGTTTGAATTTTATATATGTAGCACCTACATATTCAAAGCAAATTCCCAGTTAAAGCAGTGTGCATGACCTACCCATGAAACCTTATCCACAACAGGAAAAACAATACTGTAGCTTGAACCGCTGCAAGCCACATCAGAGCACCTGCACTTAACCTCCTGTGAAGGCACACCATCACACACTGCAGACACACAGAGTGCTCTGAAACCCCTACAGGGTTTGAAGATTGCCATTCAGTTTCCACAGTGTTCAGCCCATCTACTAGGATCAATATAAAGTTCAGCTTTGAGATACGAATCACCCTTTCAATATGATAGCATTTTACATCCACCCTGTGGAAGAGTAACAGACAAGAGACTGGCAAAACAAGCCTAAAAAGACTAGCAGCATAACACACTGGTGAATCAGGCGCAGAGACTGCACTGCTTGTTAGGGCCAGGAATAGATTCCTCATCATCCAACTCACACCTGTGCTCCTGTGCTTTTACCACTGGAGAGAGCAATCCCCTGCTCTTTACCTACTGCTCTGGTTTAGCTCAGTGATACTGCTCCACTGTCCTGATTGTTTTAAATGCCTACGGCTATTTGAGTGTGAGGTTTTAAAGAGACAAAAACACTGGAAAAATTTGGCAATATAAAGCACAACCAATCGGAATGATGTGGCTCAAAGCAGACAGAAATCGAGGGCAGTGTGCAAATCACGATCTTACACTTCCAGAAAGCAACCTGAGGTTTGAACTGATAGAAATAACTTCACATTATTTGCCATCCTTAATACATCCTACAGATCTAAATTTCAAAGGTCCCATCGACAATGCAGTCAGCTCTGTACTCAGAGAACTGCTCTGGTTTTCTGGTTTATGAGTGTACTCCCACCAGTTTTACCCTCCAGCCCTTACCTTTTCCAGGGAGGAATCCTGGAGCTCTCCCGCTTCTTGGTCAGGTCCTGGTTCACAGCATTCACAGGTTGAGCGGGTTGCCTCCAGCAAGTCCAAGCTGTTTCAGACGCCAGCTGTTTTTGGACCAGGTGCGTGTGACCAACAGCTAATACACCAACCAGACAGCCTTCCTAAACCAAAGAAGTACAGTTTAATCTTAATGGAATTCAGTGCAAGAGCAGCTTTAAACACTGAAAGAGCTATGTGCATGGAAAACCTAGCTCGAGCACATTGAGCCCTGGCAGACCTTCCTTCTTCAGAGCACCAGGGGGAACCTGTACCTGCCCCTTGCCCGGAGCAGCTCCTGGCAGCAGCCACTCCTCTGATGAAGCTGAGTGTTTCGACTCACCACTGTCCTCCTGGATCCCAGCCACAGTAAACACACTGAGCAATTTCACTAGAGCCAGCGACCAAAGGTTCCTCACTGCTACTGTCTCAGCCAAGGTCTTGGTTAACCCTTGAAGGGTCTACCAGAAAGTGCTTTATCTCTATTTTCCCAGATATCTCCCAATATGTGAAATAAGTCTATTTGCTGACTCCTTTTCATCCCAATCTTCCCTTTCCTAACTTTGTCTCCCTATATCCCCCACCTCTCTCCTCCTCACTTCTCCCATCACCACACTTTTCTTCTCCTCCCTTCCCCATCCTGGGACAGAGTGTGGCCTTCATGTAAGCAGGCCCTTGCCATTGCCACTGCCACTCCCTGGCCACCCAACCTGTTCCTCTGGGCCCTGGTGCTGCCTCCTCCCACCACTCTGGTGACCTAGCTGCCTTTCATCTCCATCCTGGGTTTGGGCAGCACAGCTGCACGACCCAAGCAAGCAGAGCCCATCAGGCGGGGCTGTACTGCTTCTCCTCAAGCACTGACATTTAGGATGCCACACTCCCAGTCTTCACAGAAGTCATGCCTCAGGGTGCCAGCTCCAACACAAGTATCTAACATCATACTCGAGTCAACCTCACAGATCTCGCACTCCAAGGGTGTGTGTGCACAGCATTTTTATGTATTAACTGCATGTAAAGAAGTTAGAGCGAGGACATTTATGTGTCAGACTGTAACAAATGGGATCTTCACAATATCCTAATGAACATCAGAGGTTTTGAGCACCAAAGACCAACAGGAATTCAAGAGAAACATTCTCCTTAAAAAATATATATAAAACCCCACACAAATTACACTTTCTATTTATAGAATACTGGACAACAAAACCACCCCAATTAAAAATGCAGATTAAATAACTAATCCTCCCCAAACAAAACCTTCCCACCAAGATTAATGGAGTGATGAATAGCATAAAACCACTAATTAAATCGCTGTAACACAGGTATTCTAGAGACACCTTCTGCCTACACACTGAGGCTTGCGTCTACTTTGGAGACTCTCTTATCATGAGAAATAGTTGCTGTTTTAACAGCTAGGTGTTTTTACATCAAATTAGGAAAGAACGTGGTTGTTAGCTAGTTCTGCTATAAATTGTTCTAAAGTCAATGTTTCCAAAAATGATATGCACATATTCTATATTCATTATGTGCATTTTGTCACAGCTGGATATAGGTTTCCACTGAACTATTCATCAGACACATGCAAACAAGATTTTTTAGAAGTGTTTCCCTGGAATCACAAGAACACTGAGAACGCTTTTTACAGTCAAACCTACTTGTCTATAATGTGATTTTTGTAAAAGACTGAGGAACAAAATCATACAAAATAAGCCACTGCAACACACTCTCAACTCCTTCAGCGCAGAAATATGAACATTCCAAAGGGCTTCAAGCCAACTTAACATTAGGACAATGCAGTCCCACTCAGTCAGCCCCTACCCTGGCACCAGTGCTCAGGCCATCCATGGGGCTTCACCAGGAGCCAGACCAAGGAACTCATCAGCCACTGAATGCTACCCCCATGCTATTCTAATGCCTGTTAGTTCTCAGCTGTACCACCTCTCAGTTCTCACCTGTAACACCTCTCAGACCTGGCTCACAGGCCACTGTCCAGCAGGGATAAGCTCCTTCTTCGCCAAAAAGCCCGCATTTCTATGAATGCAAAGTGCCGGGAAAACCACACCTTTAGTTATGCATGTAACTACACTTGAAAGAAAACAGTAATTCAAGAAACTCTTCATTAGCAAGGACCATGTTGTAACACATGTGAGCAGAAAGGCAAAGCTTAAGATTGAACTTTGTCTTCAAAACCTGTAATGTCTGTAGTAGCAAAAAAAACCAAACCAAGCAAGCAAGCAACAGTGGTGTGCCCATTGAATTGCACTGTACAGAAGTAGTTAAAAACTAAAATCCATTAGTAGGCCAGACTCAGGCTTCCCAAAACAGCATTTGCCCATGCTCTGACTCTTCCTCTGACACAGACACCAACATTCCTGGTGTCACCAGGTTGGGGACTGCACATTAGCACAAAGTAGCAGGAGTGCTCATCAAACCAGAATACAAAGAACAAGCAAACAAAATGGAAAGCAAATTCCTGGAAAGTAGTTCCTCGTGCATTCCTTCAACTGTCTATTTCAGTATTTACATTTCATTATTCCCAAAGCGCTCCAAAAAAGAAAGCTCAGATCCATGCAGCCACCCAGTGATAAACTGTCCGACAGAGAAACCAAGTCACAGCGCTGCTCTGAGACTCATCCGGGATTGTCCTGGGAAGAAAGTGCAAACGCGGAAGCAGAAAGTGAGCATCTGTCTCCTCAGAAACCTGCTCTGGCAGGACTTACACGAAGGGTGATGCAGATTTCTCTTTCAACTGAAGTCCCAACACCCCTACTGATGAGGACTTTTGAACCTGCACAAAGACATAGCTGGGATATGAACATCTCTGAACCTAGACTGGTATACAAGAGCACCAAACACGGAAGATTTGGCTGAATTTCCTTCCTTTAAGGACTGAATTACCTCAGAGAGACACGAGGGCATGCACTGCTACACAGTCCCCATCTCCCAAAAAAGGAAATGCCTCTCTTCTGGAACAACGATGGCAAAAAAACTGGAAAAACGCTCTGTAAAGCAACAACTTGCAGTTACCAGAGGAAAACAAGTGATTTCCAAAATTAGGAGCATCCTTTCCCAGATACCTCCAGGTGATAAGGTCCCTTATCTCTACTGAAAACTTCTGGCAAAGCCTTAAGAAGCACATTAGACCTCCAGAGTTTCAGATTTCTTTTAAAAGCCATGCTGCCCCCCCGTAGCTGAAGAGGCTTGGGCAGATGCCTGCACCCACACACACAACTACAGTATCTGCAAATGCTTCTGTGGCTATTTATTGCTAAAAGCAGAAATGTGTTTAGAATAACTGCCAATAGTCTTTAGTTTTTGTTGTTGTTATGCTGCAATCTGTTAAAAAAAAAAGGAAAAAAAGAACCCTGAAACTTGGATTTCAAACAAACAGACGATCAAATTCCCTTGTGCTGCTAGATCTGTCTTACATTATTAGACTCTCACGTACTTTTTCCTCTGTGTACACTCATCCCTGCTTATGTTCCTTCAATTCTGTTTCTGCTAAGGCAATGCTAATGAACCGGCTGGGTTCATGTTCAGGTTTTCATGCATTACCACAGCTTGCAACAGTTTTGGGCCATCAGGCCACTGAGTGTTTTAGGACTTCTCACAGCTTTCTACATACCCCTGCCATCTACCTTCTAACATAAATCTCTCATCATTTTCTTGTTTTTCATGTTCCCAAGGATGAGTTGTAGACTAATTTTCATAAGCTGATGAACCATCAAAGACCCACAGACACATGGGAGGGAATGGTTACTTACTTACATATGCTTCATTATCTTTAAGAGCTCATTTAACATTTTTTTCTGTTGATTTCAGGTTCTGTGAACACTTCCCTAAAACTAGGGTCAAATCTGGCCTCACAATATGGCAGGATAAGCAGGAGGTGAGTTAAAAAGGAGCAACTCTTACAAAACTCCACCTACACTTGCTTTATGAAGAAGTACAGAACACATGTCACATCGAGAAAGCAAACTCACTGGCTTTTTGGTAATTGAGAGCAGGGTACCGTTGCCTAGCAACTTATCTGATTACCATTTTTTCAAGTCTCACATGCACACTTAGATATGTTGCATAATAATGTCTCACTTTTATGCTGCCTGATCCAATGGCAAAAAAAGGGAGGGGGGAGCTTTCAAAATTAATGCCTTTTGTCTCTTTCCTGGCAAAAGAGAAAGTACAAGAGAATAGCTCAAAACCAGGCTGAAACACTCTTATTCCTGAATTTGATTCCTGCCTTTTTCTGGCTTGCTGAATGTGCTTATACAAGCATTTTACTTTATCTACTTGTCTGCAAAATGACACTAATAATACCAGCCTCACTGAGACGCGCTGCAAATTCATTAAGAATAGAGAGATTCTCAGATGAAAGATGCAGCGGAAGTGCTGGTGTTAGCACTTGCAACTTTTTAGTACTCCAAACGTTTCTAAGCCCTGGTCCGAAGAGTAACAAATTTTAATCACTGTCATGACATTGTCTAGTCCTTGTTTCTCAAAAATGTGTCTCAAATCATGAAAACTGCATTTCTCCCATTAGAATGTGACACCCAAAAGAAAAAGCAAAACACAACCTACTCCCACTGCCCCCCCACAAGGTAGCACACCCCAACTTGGAGTACTAAGCATTATTGCAGCTCTTGGAGCTCATATCATAAAAATCGGAGGTGAATCAGCATATGTGCATATGTGACATTTTTAGAAATCGACATGTTCTGCTTATTGATCTCATCTTTGAAAAACTAATTATATTCCAGCTAATCTATAAAAGAATGAAGGCTTTAGTTGCCTCTGTGGTGAGCAGATACACAACACAATGCAAACAATGCAAACACCAAATTGAGGCACTGTTTCCAAAAAGATATAATCATCTAATAGGAGGAGCTGGAGTCTAGAAGTCATTTTATTGCACAACCACAAATTATATGCCAATATAACGTAACCTAATAAACTGCCTACTTTATATATGCACCCAAGTCTTCTGTCGCACAAAATGGGAACAGCTTAAAGCTGCCCAGAGCACTCCTGATCCGATGCTACCCTCTGTCAGCTCAAGCGACTGAAGCTGATTGTTTGGAAACTCAGTATCTCATCTCCATGGTAAAGTATTAAGCAGCAAAGGAAAACCAAAGCCAAGCTCTATACTACTAAGGAATCAAGGAATCATTACTTTACCTTCACAGTGGCTCCTCTCTTCCAAGTAGACAGTTCAAGCATTTTTATAACCTGTGCCCTACATCCTGCAGCTCTTGCACCAGTCCACTTCCAATTAAAAGCTTAATTGTGAGATCTGCCTTGGAAAGAACTGCTGGATCAAAATAAACCAGATCACATGGTCTCTATCATGCCACCAAGGGAAACTATATACACATCTTGAAAACACGAGAAATCACAAAAAGAAGTAACTCTTCCTCTAGAACTTACTGGAAGCATCCCTAACCATAAACCTCCACTGACACAAAATGCATGGGCCAAAGTGTCCCACGGGTTAAGCAAGCCAAACTTTGCAAGGTTGACTAGCAGAAGAGGAAACAGGCAAACATGCCACAATCATCAAGCACCGCAAGCAGCAAGGCACTACTCTAAGTTACCTAGAGTTCCACAAAGACACAGCCCCAAGCAAGACACTCAGCCCAGATTAAGCTGGTGGAGCCAAATAAGTTTGACTATCTTCCGCGCACCTATTCTTGGTGAAAAAGTCAAAACAAAAAAGACTCCTCATCCCCAAAAGGCACATAGCAGTACACACAGCACTATGCCACAGCTTCCCATGCTAAAGAGCTTCATCCTCCAGAAATACTTTATTGTCTCTTCCATGCTTCTGGCAGAGTCAAGGAGAATGAGACAGAAAGGTGCTCCACAGATGCTTTTCACGTAGGCTGCCTTCAGTATACGGCACACCTGAGAGCAGAGATCCAGCACGGAAGGAGTCGAACAGTACCTTCACTACTCTATGCTACTAACACTTATCTAACGATTACCAATGCTTGGATCTTACACCATGAAAGCAAGACAGCACACATTTGTACTAGGGAAGATTCACTCAGTTGTTTAATCCAGCTTTGACAGCAGCCTGCGAAGGCAGGGGAGTTTTGAAATGAGGTTGTGATGAACTCTTGTGCACTGACACTAATAAAAATCCAGAACAAAAGAAATGGCAACATAAAACACCTCTCTCTTTTATGCAATGATTAGACACCTCTGAACTAGTAACTGATAGGTATTCTTACTCAAGATGTCTACAAACAGATCTCTAAAGTAATCTAGCTTTTATTTAGCCTCTAAGGACATTTTAAAGAGCAGCATGCACCTGCAAAGTCTTCTACACTCGTTTCAGCTTGACTGTGAGGTGCAAAGGCTCTGGCTCGCACCAGACATTATTGGGTGTATCATTTACAATCAGGAATGTAGCGCTCTGACTAAACAGAAAGAGCACGTTGTTCCCAATTGGCATAGATGCTGGTAATCTGCTTCTGCGGAGCCAAAGCCCTTGCCCAGTCTGGCTTTCTTTCAGGATTCTTTCTGGTTGCCTGCACAGCCACCTCACCTAGGAGCTCAGAAACCATCCTGCCTCATGTGCCATCACAGAAATGTGAAAAGCAGACCAGTTCATCTCTGTCATACAAGGCAAACCAGCCCTCTGCTCCCCGACCTGGCCTGCACTGAGCCTGCAAGAGCTAAAGGCAAGCAACATGGTCAGCCAATTGAGAATACGAAACCAGAGAATATGAAAATGCATACAGGAAGCAGATCTGAAAAGAAGAAGGGTATCACTTACAAACCCATACCAAGCAAACCACAAGCAGATAATACCTTTCATGTTGGAAAACATTAGCCACCTAAATGATCAATCTTCTTTCAGAAGTAAGGAAAAATACTGTACTTCACCTTTCACAATAGGAAGGTTTTATTTCGAAAGAGAACTCCCACTTGTATTGTTCAGCTCCATGTCTTTCCTCCTGATCCAACCCAGGAACACCTTTGTGGGACGCTGCTTCCCTTGCAACTACACAGGAACACACGTGACAGAAAGAATCACATACAAGTCTGCTTAGGTGCCTTTTCCCCATCCGCAGGACGTGGCTCTGGCATGTGAAAGCTCACCAAAGTATTGCAACTGCCTACAGAGGTGGGCAGGGCTTCCCACAAAAGGAAGGTGAGTAGCGGGAGCAGAGGCTTTGCCTCCTGCTGGCAAACAATTTCTCTAAGTAATTGACCCATTTTCTGCAGAATAATTAGCCCTAGGGAATGAAGCATTGCTGCCCTTTAATTAGTCATGTTGCTACCTCTCTTGTCTTACCATGTTCTGTTTTCAGGCTGCCTGAGCCTGAAAAAAGAAACAAAACAACACAACAACTTAATTTCATTTTCTTAAACATGGCATTTGTTAAACTCAATCCGGAAACAAAGAATCCTAAGGTAGAAATGGCAACAATAAAGTTTCCCATTACTTCTATGATTTCATCATCAGAACAAGCAGGTCTACCTCATGCCACTACTAAGACTCCTAAATGAATCAGGATTCTTTTTTTTTTAGAAGCTTTCTGGGGATACTTTTTCTTCATCTTCCATGAGAAGAAACTTTCCGCTGTCAGAATGTTTAAGAGCAGAAGGGACTCTTTGCCCAAACGCTAGGCAACCTCCTGTACATCACAGTTGATTAAAATTTCATCCTGTTTCTTGCAACAGAGCTCAGTAAAGGATAAGGACAGAAGTCCTTTAGTTTAAGAAGACTAGATCTGCATACCATGAACAAAAAAAGGCACAAAAAATCATGCCAACAGCCAGCATGGTAACTCCAAAACTGGAAAAGGACCGTTCAAATAAGTCTAACATAGATGACCCTTAGTGACTGACCCCATGCTGCAAAGGAAAGAGAAAACCTACAAAGGCTGTGGTAAGTACAATTTTGAAGATACAAACAAGACTTGTTATCAAAGTATGTGATACAGCAAAAAGATGGGTTTTTTATCTCCCCTGGTAAAAGCACAGTCTTCTCTCCTTCTTCCCCACTCCCCCAGACCTTCTCCTTCCTGGCATGCTCAGTCCTCAATTGTGGCTCATTTCTAATGCTTCAGAGGAAGGCAAAAACTAAATTAATCTGGCTAATTACACTATGAGAGTAAACACCCTTCCTGGACACAATGCAGTGACTTGGCACCCCTGAAACATTTAAGCTGGGCACAGTTGACCAAATGGACAGGTACTACCAAGACACCCCAAACCAACTCCTCCTCTCCAGAGCCCATGATGTGAGGGAATAAAGAGACCCTCAAATTACACGGCCAAAGGGATCCCTACATCTTCACTTCTTAGGACCTTCTGCATCTTCTTTCAAGGTTAAATTTGCCTTTCACTGCTCGGCACCATGTCACATTATGACACCATCAGCAGAACTGTGGAGTCCCCACTCTCAGGTATCATTTCCATATGTATGCAGAGATAGAGGTTACTCTCAACCCACATGTCAATAAGCTATCCATAGCTCTTGTTACATTTCTATAAACTGCATAAGAACTTCCCACAAGAATGCCAAGATCTCTACTCCCAACAAAGCAGCTTACTTTCTGCCTCCACCATCACCCCGCAGTAGAGTGGGAACAGCAGTACTGACCAAGGCTACGGACTACAGATGTGCTGCCAGAGCTTCAGCAAGGGGATATTATGCAGTCACAAGCAGTTCTACCTCCACGCCTGCTTGCCCCTCCGTTTCCCTTCATCCAGATGATAACTACTTCCTTTTTCAATATGCCTGTGATCAGAGGATCTCAAAATGTTTCACAGACATTGAATAAGCTGCATGTAACACTTCTGACCATTGTTTAGGAAGCTGCTATACCTCCTAGTTAAACAATTCGGAGTTAACCTTGTGTTTCAATTTGACATCTACTTGTGAAATGTCACCCTCCTGTCCCTCAGTTTCCCCCTCTAAACCAGGGGGAAACCCATGTTCTTCAGTGGGAAACAACACAGAACTATGAAATTTGCAGACATAGGCACAAAGCTCTTCAGGGGAAAATACCTACTTTCAGTTTAAGTGGACTTATCTTTATTTGTCCACAGCAGTGAGCTGTTGTCACCACACACAGAAAAACTGACATCCTTACATGGAAGAGGTCATACCTGCTCACTGGGACCAAATGCTGGAATAGATCTTCAGGATGCGCCGTGGACAGAGCGTCTTACAGACTTCCTACAGAGTCTTACTCAGTGTTGGTCGTAAGTGGCTACATGCATTTACAATTCCATGTCAGTAACTCTTCCTTTTCTGTTTCCTAATAGCGTTATGGTAATTTTTCTTTTCAGGACTTCCTATTTACCACCGAACAGTAGCAAGCCCCATCTCTAACTGATGCAGTACATATAATAATGCATTTGCATTCCTGGGAGCCACAGAATAAAGCTTCTGGGGCTATCTGTTCTTCTTACAAACCCCCAACGCACACAGCTCTGGCAGTCATGGAGCTCTTACCACCTCGCCTGTGAAAAAATTCAGCTCCTTCAGGGAGTGCTTTTTTCCTCAGAATTAAGAAGGAAATGGGACAAACCTGTCAAATAAATGATGTCAGAGAACAAGATGAAGTATTTCATGCGACATGTTTTACTGCTTCTGCTGCGTAATTAGGAGGCTTAACAAGTTTGTGGTTCCCTGGCATTTTTGGACTAAGCGCTGTCTAGGAAGCACCAGTGTAGGGCTCCAGCTCAATCAGAACAGGACGGGCCAGCCTCCCAGCATCCCTGCTTCTAAGCATCACAGAGATGATTTTCAAAACCCTAGCACAAGGAATGGAGTTAGGAAGGAATCAAGCTTTTCCATTTTGCTGGAATTCAGCTATTCCAAACACTTTTCCATGCCAAAACCAAACATCTTAAGACTAATCTAAATTAAAAAAAAAAAAAAAAAAAAAAAAAAGAAAGAAAAAATAGAAAGGAAGGAAAAGAAAACAAAAGAAAAAGAAAGAAAACCTCTTATTTTCAGCTGATCTCAATGCCCGGGTCCCTGACCTCCGGCTTTACGCATCCCAGTAATTCACAAGGTTACAGAAAAGTCACTGAGAGCACAGAGGACCACAGCCAGCCCTCGCCTCCCAGTCCTGCTCTGCAAACGCTGGGCTGCTTCGGATCTCTCCCTCCTTTCCTGGAATAAAGTTTTACTGAAACCAGTACAAAAACAAAGAGGCTTCAAAACACTTCATTTTTGCCAGAAAAGGGGCACTTTCCAGTGAAAAGCAGCTCCAATTTCAACAATTCTCCCACCCTGCTCCCCAGAGCCCCGAGCACCTCCCAGCCGGGCCCGAGGCTCCCGACCGAGACCCCCGCCTGCTCGCCGCGCGGCCCGGCTGCCGGGGACGCCGCTGCCTCGGGCCGCCCTGCCCGGCCCCGCTGCCCAGGAGGGGGCGACACCCTGTGGCCAGGCTCCGGGCCCCGCGGCGCCGCCCCGGGGCCCCCTGCGGGTCCCGCCGTTGGGCGGAGAGGCCAGCGCTCCGCCGCCGGTCTTTGTCTCGCTCGGGCCGGCGCCCGCCCGGCGGGAAGCGCGGCCGCAGCCCGGCAGAGGCGGCACGGCCCTCCTGCCGCCACAAAGCGAAACCAACGGCGCCGGGAGCCAGACCCTGCTTTCCGCCCCGGGCAGCGCATCGCCCGCCGCCGCCCGGCTGCGGGGAGGCCGCCGCGGGCGCCGTGCACCTACCGGCGGGGCGGGCGTGGGGAAGGCGGCGGGCTGCGGGCAGGTGCCGGTGCCGCGGCTCGCCCCCCCCCCCCCAGCCCTCCCGGCCGCTCCGCGGTTCATCGCCTCACCGGTGTCCATTGGTGCCCTGCGGCCGGCGGCGGGAGGTGAAGTGTACCAGTGACACTGGCCCGTAGTATGGATGCGGTTGCAATCTGCACATGCTCGCTTCCGACAGCCGGCCTGCCCCGCCACCTTCCCTTAACTCTTTCCGTACTGCCCCGCACTGCCTCCCCAGCGACAGGGCGGCGGCGGCAGCGGCGCGGCCCCAGCCGGTCTCCCTCCGGGGCACCGGCCCGCACGCTCCCGCGGACCTGCGGCCGGTTCGCCCGGTGCGCAGTCGGGGGGCCCCAGGCGGTGGCTCCCCCGACGCTTGGCGGGACCAGCGCGGGGGGCAGAGAGAGCCTAGACCCGGCGGGGGGAGCCCACGGGAGGGAGCTGCCACCCCGGAGGAGCGGATCGTGCCGGTGCGCAAGTGTTCGGCGGGAGCATTGTTCTCAGAGAGCTCCGCAAAGCCTGCGGTGGTTGCTCCGGCTGGGCACACGCGTGTGTGACAGCGCTTCCCGTTGTTTACACCCTAAAGAAATCCGTAACAAAAAGAACGCAAATACAAACACAAACCCCGAGCTGCTAGGGGATATAACCCCCGTGTGCCTGCTGTTGAATCTGGATGCTGACAGGACATCCCCGCAGTGCAGGAAACGAATGACAATTATCAAAGGAAATATATGTCTGCAGCCTCACTGTTAAAATAGCGAAACATAATCTCTACAATAAATGTTTTTCCACCCAGAATGATCTCTTCAGATTCAGAAAATTACCCGAGGAAAAGGAGTGAGAAAATAAATTTAATGCGCAGGTAGTGAAATCAGTTACAGTCCTTTCTCTTGCTACATTAAGTCTTCAGCAGCATGAGGACACAGGAAGTAAATGCCTTTCTCTAGGATTAGAGATCAGGAGACTGCAATCCTGAACCAGAGTTCATGAGCAAACATATGACCCCTATGTACTGTGGCTTCCCCGTGAAAAAAAAAGGAGGTAAATAGCCCCTCTCGGCAGTAAGCATTAGTCAGCCGATGCCTCTGGAGTGCCTTCAGACAGAAGTGAGGAGATTTTAGATTTTGTTCTTTTGCAGAGACAAAAAGCAGAATACTGCAGGGTGAAATGGTAACTTGAGGTGACGCAGAGTCAGAAATGGCAGTTGATCCTGAGCTCAGGGACCCGTCTTTATGCAGCGCCCTGCCTTTCCTAAGTAGCTACCGACTGGGCTCTTGTCTGGTGTTCCCAAGCCTATGATGCAGTCCACATTTTCTTTCTCACAGGCATTACGCTTCCTGGTCTCTCCTGCCTTCTGCAGTACCAGAAATGATGAGCTAATGTTTTTAGCAGAATAAGGAGCTTTCTGTGACCTCTGTTTAATGACTCAGCATTTCTGATATCAATAATAAATGGTCCAAATGATGAGGCAACATCGGATCTATGCAGGCCCTGAGGCAATTATAATGAAGGATTCTTAGGATGTCTGGCAACAGTGACTCTCTCAAAGGCAGGTATTCTCTTGAGAGGCTGCTCCTTCAGCCCCAAAATCTGCATTGCCAGCCGATGCTGCATACCCAAAAAATGCCATGGCTTTGCCTCGCTCTGTGTACCCCAGCGGCGCCTGGGTGACTGGCTGGCATGCCCGCCAGCGTGCACCTGCGGAGCTGCGTGTACAAACCGCTGTGGCTGCTCCGAGACTGGAGGATGCCACAATGCAGCAAACCAGCCTGTCACCGCGTCACCTGATTGCACAATCTCACTGCCAGAGCGGGAGTACCAGAAAGATGGAGCGTTTTAAAGGGGAAATGGAGAAAAATGCACAGCTAGCCTTACCTCCGCAGCCAAGCTTCACAGGGTAGGACAGTGCTGCGTGTGCTGGTGACCTCAAGCTGGATTAAAAAACCCCAGCTGTTTTATATATACCATGACGGTCAAGAAGAAAAATGCTACGATAGCTAAGGCATTTTTGATGTCCTAAAAAGCACCTTTAAAATACCACGTATGATTAGGCAGCTACAGAGGACAGCAGTATGAATGTAGAGCTTATGTACAATGAAATATCATCCTTTAGAAAGCACTGAGGACTGTGGTAAAGAGAGTAGTTGAGAGAGAGCGTGAGAGAGATCATTTCACAGTATGAGACAGCATGAACATTTCACAGCATGAGAGAATGCCTTACAAAGAGCAGAGGAAAGGTCAAAGTGAAAGGAAGAAGAGCTCTAAGAGATACTCACCTAAGAGAAGGAGAAATCAACAGCCAGAGATTGACTGGGAAAAATAAGCACGTGTAGGGAATACACAAATCTGTACTCTCCTGTCTAGTCACAGAGAGCAGAGGAAGGAGGAGGTGAGGAGAAAGGAGAGTCTCCCAGGATGAGAAGGGAGGAAGAAGGAGACAGTGAGGCAGGGGTGAGGGGAATGAAGACAAACACTGTACTGTGCTGAGGGGACAAGCGGGAGGGAGAAGTGTCAGGGTGAGCACCTGGTGGTGGTGCTGTACACCTGACAGCTTATTCTACTCTCTCCAGCTGCATTAGCTGCTCCAGAAAAGCTGATATTTTTCTGCCCAGCCTTGTTTTTTTCAGCCTGAGCTAGTAATGGAAGAGAAAAAGAACAGTGGAGTTAAGACTACACTATGGGGGAAGTGGGAGTAGGATGAACCTCGTGGACAAAGAAGAGATGTTTTCTAGAAGCCCCTTTTGTCAGCATTCATTCACCAGGAGGATTGAGCTTTCCAAGGCCTGGTGCCAGCAGTGAGCACTGTTCCTTGCAGAACATCCAATCCTGTATTCAGGAATCTGGCTCCAAGATGAAAATAGTTTGCACTGACCTAAGTACGTTCTAGCCCTTCTGCAGCAGCTTGCAAGCAGGCACAGGAGACGTAACTGATCTTATTAATGATCTCATAATCCCATCATGTGTGTGTTGCCTTAATCTGAAATAACACAGATCATATATAACACCTGGTCTCATTCCTCTATATGTGTGTCCAAAGCCAGCTCAGATGTCTCTGCATCATCCTGTCTGGTTCTGGAAGGATTTATTCATTTGAGTGCAGCATCACACCTGACTGCATGGAAACATCTTAGAAAGTAGCATAATCATATTTTCTTGCTATTGTATTCTTGTGTCTGGGCACACTCAAGAGTGCAGTGCAGCAATACCCAAGTTAGTTTCTCACTCACTCATTTTGTGTCTGGCAGAGCCTATTCCCTCAACATAATTTGTGTTTTCTTTATGGCACAATTGTTACACTGAAAAGAGAATGACTTATTTCTTCAGGAACTCTTTAATGTGGTCTCTGGTATCTGAGTGCATCACAAATATTGCTGCCAGTGTAGTCATTCCCAGTGAGGTAAGATCTCACTTTGCAGACTGGGGTTTAAAGATCAGACATATTGCAGTTAAAAGGAATCATAAATCTGAGATTCAGAGCGTCTTTTCCCCCAAGAATTTTGTTTTATATGGCTTCTTATATTTACATGCCAGTTGTTCATGCTCATCCCTTCTGTAAATCCAGCCCCAGTCTAGAAAAAGGAGCACCAGGAAAATCAGAAACCTCCATTAGCCTTACCAGTTTAGTCCAAGTGACTTGTCTGATACTGGTTAGGAACCAGTGAGGAATTGGATCCAGCTTTCCAGAACAGGGTTTAACCACCTGGCTCATTACATCAGTCGGCCTTACTCTAATTTCCTGCCTCACTCTCTACATGCTAATGGGTTCTGCAACAAATGAAATGGTAATCTTACCTTGTAACACTCCCCAGTCTCTATCTAGTCCTGGTTCAGCCTGTCTCCAGCCAGCCAGTGCATTGAAAGAGACACCTATCATGGAAAACTTCAGCACAATTGTTTAAAATCTCTCAGGCTGAAATCAGAGTTTTCCCCTCCTTGGGGAGGTTTGGCTTTTTTTCTCCTGTTTGCCCGAGGAGGTCCTACAGTTGGGAATTGGGAATTTCATCCGCTTGGCTGTATAGGTATACAGAAAAGAGGAGCTGCTCTGTGTTTATTAAATAGATCCCTCACAGATGTACATCTAAAACAGAGGCTTCTCTGTCAGGAAACTGAGGAACAAAAAGCAATCTTGAAGCCTGGAAAGGAAAAAAAAAAAGTAAAAAAGAAGGATTATAATTTTTTTTCCCCAGAGGGGGCTCCCAGTCACTGTGGTGACAAATCCCTGAAGCAGGAAGTGCATTTTGAAGAATAACACAAGTCACGTGCTGCCTCAGATCAGCATGCATCTTCATCCAATAACATGGAAGTTGCTTCCCTTATCTCTTTTTGGTGAGGGCAGAAAAAATACAAGCCATGGATTTTCACTGCCTTCACTCATTCGGTGAGTTTATTGAAGGAAATGTGAATGGAATTTTCAAAATGATTCCTTCAAGCTGGAGGAATCTCCCTGGTCTGATGGGTTCCTCTCTTCTTTCTCTTGTAGCAGGGACTTTTTTTCCTCCCCTGCAGGCTCTATTAAAATACACTTAGGTTATTTTATAGCTTCAGACAGTGACACCATATTCGTTATTCCTGACAAAGTGTGTGATTCACAAAGGGACTGAGGTGGCAGTTAGGTCCATGCAGGTTCTTAATATATCTCTGCCCAAAAGTGAAGCTCTCTTGGCATTTGTTCATGTGCCAGTCTCTGCCATTAAGGTGCTGTCCTTGGAATCAGCCTCAACACTCAAAGGCTGGACAGCAATCCCCAAGGTACCCAAAGCTATTTTTGAAAACTCTAGCCTTTCTCTCTGTGAGTGCTGAAATGATTTTCTTACTCAGAGCATGTTCTTTCCTCTTGGTATAAATTATAATAGTGAAGTTTGCTTTAATATTTAGCTTTGCACTATTTGCTTTTCTTCGAGATATTTTTCTGTAATAGATACCTGCTATACCTTATGGCTTGGTGAGAGCTTGGCTCTGAAACTATACACAGTGGATAGGAAACTTACTCCTTCGAGATGATACTGAAGTGCCATGCAGGAAAGCATCTCTTACTGTCAGTGTAGCCTGTTTAGGAAAGCCCTGTTGTGTGAAAGGGGTGTTCCCATTGAAGGTATCCATGGGAATGACACTTTCACAGACTTTCAAAGCTTTTGAGTATTCTTTGGGATGTTGTTCAGGGGTCATCTCTTTGAACTGATAGATAAATTGCTCAGCGGAGCACTAGTATCCTGTGCTACCTCCTGCAACTTTTGCCTTCATGTGGATTAGATGCCAGACAGGTTCTTCAGAACAAAGCAGCCTGCAACTTCTACAACAAGCAGCAGGCAAGATTTACCAGAGGTATGACTGATGTCTGACTAAGTAAGCCTGTATTTGCTTGAATATTTGATAAAAATAAAAGAAACCTTCACGTTTTCTATTGTGGAGACTCAGGGGAAGAAGAAAAGCAAATTACAGATCCTGGAGGCTTTGGGGACAACTCTGTTTTCTGTCATTTTGCCAGGTTTAACAAAATGCAAACATTTTTCTGGGGAGAGGCAAACCACTATACAAACCAGGACATGTGCAGTTGAACTTGATCCAATGATCTATTTTATGGAGAAGATGTTGCGTTTTGAAAATGTGAGGAGACTGGAGCTCTAGAGACTTGGGTTGTGTTCACAGACATGCTTCCGACCTTCTCAATGCCCTCAAACTCGCCTGGCTTTTTTTTTTCCCCAGCTGTAAAAGAGGGAACCCATTTCCTTTACTAGAATGCTTTGAGACACGCCAGCAAATAGCAGGATAAGCAAAGAGGTGTTACATTAGAAAGGTTTCTAGAATTACAGAAAACCCTTCCCTGACGCATCATGTAACTTTAAGCTAGCTATGAAACTGAGACAGAGAAGACAGAAAGCACATGATTTGCCTAAAATGCTTTCAAATGTCAGTATGAGAGACAGGATAATTATAATAAATAATTCTATTTCATATAGTGTCTCTGGTACACATTATACTGTAAAATATAATTGAGATACTAAATATTTCTGAGCTGTAATTCTTATTTATACAACATGACATGTATGCAAAGTACTCTGCACAGCAGTAAACTGACAAGTGTCTGCTTGGAGTCACAATAAAATTCTGAAATATTAGTCAAGTAGTGATAATAAATGAAGGAGAGGGGGAGAATGGATGAGAGAAATTATGGAAAAGACAAGGGTTACAATATAAGAAGAGAGAAATGAAGAAGGTTGGGAGCAATGGAGAAGAGCAGGGTAGGTAACTTGTATTTATGTAGACAGCTTATCTGACAGATTTAGTCACTTCTCTTGCTGTTTCAGCACTGTTTGTGAACAGCTTTTGTTCATCTCAGATGTTTTTGTTATTCAAAAAGCTCTTGGCCTGTGGAATGTTCTCGAGCAGCTCATTGTGAACATCTGATACACAGAAGCAGAGTCAAATCGTGATTTTTAGCTCTGAATAGCTTTTATATATTCCTTTGACTCATCCACTTTCCACATAATTTCAAATCTCAGAGGAACACTTTTTCAATTTCATTCATACAATTTAATTGCCTTCTTCATTTATCTTTTTTTATATTGTAACCCTTGTCTTTTCTGTCATTTCCCCTCTTGCATTCATTCCCTGAATTTTCCCTGAAGTTGAATTAGTGATGAAATTCTTCAGTTTCTTTCTTAAACTGTTATTTTGAAAGGCTGTGCTCTATCAGTAGCACCCATGCTTTGCCCTAGAGCCATGGAAGCCTCCAAAGTGCTTTGGGATTATATAGGATGAAAGTTCTTACAGGCCCGATTCTTAAAAGCATTTAGCTACCCGATATTCTCAATATCAAATTAACAGCAATTCATGTGTATTTGTTTTGGTGGTACAAACATCAAATATCACTTTGGCAAAGGAGGCTCCCATGTTTAAGCATAAAGATAATGTTAAAAACATTGCCTCCTATGGCAGCGTTGTGGGTTTGTTGTTTGTTTGGGGGTTTTTTACTTTTCTGGGTAAGAACTTATTTTTGGCATCTTCACTTCTGTTCATTTCTTCCAAAAATACTTTGGATGTTTTTATTAATATGATACGCATGTGAGGCCAGGTTACTTACTTACCATAGGCGCATGTCAGCCAAACAAAGAAGTTTCTAGTCAGAGGAACAAAAAAAGCAAAGGAAAAGTCACCCAGCAACTTATATTTCCCATGTATTATGCCAGTCCAACTGGTAAAGTGGCCATCCACTTGAATACCTAAAAAGGGAAAATTGATCGTGGACTTTTACAGTCCTCCAGTTTCTCTCATTAGTCATCTTGACAACCTTAATTCATCTTGTTATCATTAAATAGCAGCACTTAAAGGGCAGAACAGAGGGAAAGCTGCATGTTTAGCTACCGCTTATTGGCATCATCATAATAATTAATAAATATATCTCTCTCCTACAGCACAAAGAGTCTCAGAGATCACTATTGCCTAGAATGACCTCTTTGATATCATAGACCATTAATTTTCATTGACAGATTCCAGTATTAAGTGTTATAACTCATGCTTGACAATTTGTAGTTGGCTGTAAGTCAATAAGAAAAGTGTCTAGTCTTGATATGAAGACATAAGGAGATGAAGAATTCAGTACATTAGCTTGTTCTAGCGGTTAATCATTTTCTATGTCTCATTCTTCACTTGAATTTGTCTGGCTATATAATTCGTGCACTCAGTCCTCAGTAAAACTTAGTCTGCTCAGAGCCCTTTCTTGCTAGTGTTTTATTCCTCCAACAGCACCAATTCATTAATCAAGTCATAAATCAAGTCGTCTCATCTTCAGTAAATCACCCAGCTTGGGCACTGTAAGTCTTCTACAATAAGGCATTTTCTTTAGATCTTGAATAATTACCAAGCTTTTTTTGCACCTTCCCCAGCTTTTCAGCAACCTTTGAAAATAAAAATCCTGCATATGATTAGTCTCATGAGTACCACAAAGGGAAGAAAAGCAGCCTGGCACTTCTACTCACTATTCCTATGTTTGTGCATTCAAGGATTGATTTCACCCTTTCTGCCCCAGTATTTCTCTGGAGTGAAACTGCTCCATACTCTGACAACCCTGATCCATTTCAGAACACCGTTTGCCAGGGTAGAGTTTCTGATTACACATCTCCTAATCTCCTATCTGGTTCCCATGTGCATAACTTTGCATTTGGCTGTAGTAAAAGTCTTTTTACTTGAATGTGTCTGGTCTGCTAGGTGATCCAGCCTGCTCTATATAAAAGCTTTCCCCTCATCACTGCCATTCCACCAGGCTTCCTAATACCGGCCTATTTTATCAGCAGTGAGTTTATGTTTACACCTACAGCAATGATGAAAATGTTGATTAGCACTGAATCTAAAATTCATACTAATATGACTTCCTACTACTGGCTTTTGCAAAAGCACAGGTGACATGGCTTCACTCTGTTCTGATTTATGAAAAAAAGCCAAGGAGAATTCACATCCTGTACATACATTCAGTCCTGTCCAGGGAGGATTCTGTTGATAACCATGTTATCTCTTCATGGAGCCACAGAAGTTAGGGCTAGAAAGTACTTTCAGAGCACCTCTAGTATCTTCCTGCTCATGACAGGGATGCTTCGATTATTCTTGACTTTTTTTTTCCCCAGGATAATTTTGACGCTGAAAAATGCATCCCTAGATTTTCTTATTCTTTGTCAAAGGATTCTCCATCAGTTAATATTTTTTAGCCTGAACTGCTGTTATGGTGCATATCTCTTGAGATTATTGACTTTGCCATTTTTTAATATTGGCATAGGACAGACACTCCTCTGCTCTTCTGATATTTCCCCCTTATTACAGGATTTACGAAATATCAATATCAGCAGGCTAGATTTCAGTTAAATAAGTTCTATTACTATTCCCATGTAAGCTATCCAGGCCTGCTGATTTTAAAATATTTACGCCCAGTACATACTTTACATTCCTCCTAGTCTCTAACAGAGTGGAAAATTTTTCATCAGCCCATGTGATATAAGTGCATCATCCTTCTTCTTTCCAAATGCAGAACAGAAATATTTCTGGAATATTTGTCATTTCTGCAATATTATCATTTCATCTTCTGCATCAAGCAGCAGCATGTACCCTTGTTAAGACTTCTGTTGTTAATATACTCTTAACTGATTTTATTGTCTTAAAGCCTGCCAGCCAATGATTTTCCTGTTGTCTTTTTGTTGTTGTTGTCTATTTTTACATTCTATAACTTCTAATTTATATTGATTGCTGTATATTTCCCATTTTATCCATTTGCCATGTAAGCTTTTTATTTTCTGATTATGCCTTCACTTCATACATTGACCCAGGATGACATTTTAAACAATATTGGTTTATATTATGCTTATGAAATTGAGATTTTTTATTAATCCAGTGACTCTTAAGCATCTTCCAGTTACTGTCCATATTTTTCTGTCTGAGCTTCTCTTCCTCAGTTTTGCTGTGTTTTGTCCTGTTCTGTAATCTGATTCTATGGTCCCTGAGACTCTTCTTCCCCAGCAGTATCTTACACCTTGTTATAGAATCACAGAATCATAGAATAGTTAGGGTTGGAAAGGACCTTAAGATCATCTAGTTCCAACCCCCCTGCCATAGGCAGGGACACCTCCCACTAAACCATGCCACCCAAGGCTATGTCCAACCCGGCCTTGAGCACTGCCAGCAATGGAGCATTCACACCTTCCCTGGGCAACCCATTCCAGTGCCTCACCACCCTTACAGTAAAGAATTTCTTCCTCATATCCAATCTAAACTTCCTCTGTTTCAGTTTGAACCCGTTACCCCTTGTCCTCTCACTACAGTCCCTCATGAAGAGGCCCTCTCCAGCATCCCTATAGGCCCCCTTCAGATACTGGAATGCCGCTAGGAGGTCTCCATTCAGCCTTCTCTTCTCCAGACTGAACAGCCCCAACTTTCTCATCCTATCTTCATACGGGAAGTGCTTCAGTCCTCTGATCATCCTTGTGGCCCTCCTCTGGACTTGTTCCAACAGTTCCATGTCCTTTTTATGTTGAGGACACCAGAACTGCATGCAGTACTCCAAGTGAGGTCTCACAAGAGCAGAATAGAGGGGCAGGATCACCTCCCTCGACCTGCTGGTCATGCTCCTTTTGATGCAGCCCAGGATACGGTTGGCTTTCTGGGCTGCAAGCGCACACTGAAGCCGGCTCATGTTCATTTTCTCATCACCAACACCCCCAAGTCCTTCTCTGCAGGGCTGCTCTGAATCCCTTCTCTGTCCAACCTGTAGCTGTGCCTGGGAGTGCTCAACCCAGGTGTAGGACCTTGCACTTGGCATGGTTAAACTTCATCAGGTTGGCATCAGCCCACCTCACAAGCAGTGCCAAGGTCCCTCTGGATGGCATCCCTTCCCTCCAACTTATCATTATTTAGTACATCAAGCCATTATTTAGTAAAGCACCTGTGGATCTGAGTTACTAATAATTCTGAAATACTCAGTGGTTATCCTTAAGAAAGAGCATATCCTCCTTATGTTGTCTCCTTCTTGCACTCCTCTTTTACTCATTGTCTCATTGGAGACAGACTAAAACAAGATATTTTACTGTATAAATTACTGCATCAGGTTTCAGAATGCTGGTTAAATTGATTTTCTTGTTAACAACAAGTATCTCTTATTTTGTGCTGCTACCTCCACTCTTAGCAGCAGTATATAAACAGCTGAAGAATTCCTCCTTTCTTTAAACTTTGTGACATTGGTTCAGTTTGTCCATAAGGCTGAGTTACACAGCAGTTCCATTAGAAATAGGGTCTTTTGCGTTGTTCATTGAACACAGTCACTGATATTTCACTGTCATCTTACTTTTGTTATGTCACTTTCAGAATACATTACGTATGAATATTTTTCCTATTCAAGTGGATAGCCTCAGGCAAGGAGAAGTTTATCACACAGGACTGAAAACAATACCCGGAAGCCTGGACAAGCAGCTATCTAACCTCATCATCTATTTCAGCTGGCATATACACGCGTATGATGAACATATCAAAGTGATATACAAGGAGGCTACTGCACTTTTTAAAAAGTAGCTTTTACCTTTTCTTCCTTTCCTTTCAGATCTTGTCACTGTCCTGGTAGCTGTTCCACAAGAAAGACATGACCCCAACAGAGGTCAGCTGGTCAGGCGCGGTAAGAGCCAAATGGTTCCAAATCTTTTTGATGACTAAGAAAAGTCACATGAAAAAGGCTGTCTGTCTCTACAGATACACTAAATAAATAACTACATCATCAAATATTCATCTGTATCTTATACAGCAAATCTCCCCATCAGTAGGCATCGCCGCAGCATACACTGCATAGGCATGGCCATGATATTGTCTAAAGACTAAGTTTTCATTTTGGAAAGTTATTAAAGAGAATTTTTGTGAAGAATTTCATGGGACTAAGTAAGAACATAGCCCTGAAGAATGTTTAGTTCATGACTTACCCAGTATGACTTTTTGTCATATTGTGTTCTATAATTATCAGATATTTTACACTCATTACAAATGCAATCTTAAAAATATTCAGCCCAGTGAACTTTAAAACCGTAACTTCTGTGACTTTCTAGTCTAGAAGAGACCAGAAATGATGCTCCAGATACCAAATTATCCCAGGCATCCTGCAAATCTTCCAGCTACAACTAGTATAACTGATGCTGGTAATGAGAAATCAGCCTCAGAAATACAAGCACAAAAATAAATAAAGTGAGAGGAAACTTGAGCAAAGGTCCTGATGCACCTTTCAGCTCCTCATCTGTGAAAGTCATCCGCACAATTAGTTGTGACTCTTCATCTGTGGACTGACCTAGTTCTTAACAGTGCTGCAAACATGGAAGATTGTCCCAATGTCTTGATGTGATATACTTACATCTCCATTCTGTATTAGCTATTCTCTCTCTACAACAATATTGTGATTCTTTGCTTTCCATCTGCTCTAATTCCATATTTACACAGTTATGAGAGGTGGACACTTCTGGATGATTATGCACTACATCCTAAGGAGATGGAACTGCCTCCGCTGGTGATAGATGGAGCCAGATGAATAGTTCGGGCCTGTTTCTTGGCTGCTGGGTAGCTGAAGTCAGCAAAATAATCCCAGGCTGACACTCAAACTAGATGCTTTCTGTTTCATAACACCCTAACTATGAGACAGATCTTGAACTGGTAACATGAGAGTCAGAAAAAAGCCCAAATAAGGCTCTTATGCATAAGTAAATCTCACATCTTTCTTAATTTGACCACTATCACACCTATGCCATCAAATGCTTTCAGAAGGCTTTTTTTTTTTTTCATAGTTGCCTTTGCAGATGTGAACTGAATTCCGTCTTTTATATCTTTCCAAAGGAAAAATGCAAACTAATACAAGGGGAGTTTGAGAGTATAAAAGCTAGTACTGAATTTTGCATCTTCAGAAAAAAAAAAAGACAGAGCTGCTTTTTGATTCAAACCATTTTAAATCTTGTAATGTTAGGCATGCTATTAGGAAGAAATATTTTATCGTAGTTTAACAGAGCCAAAGATGATATCAGCTTATAAAATCCTTTTGGAGTCAGCTACATTTTCTGTAGGCTTTTTTCTTAAGAGATATCCACACTAATACAAGCAATTAAGGGTTCTTTATTAGCCAGTCTCAGGGGTACAGACTTAGCCATCAATTGATGCTCTTCTCGACACCCTAGTAAGAGCAGAGGACAAAGAAATAATACATCGTCCCCAAATAAGCTGCTTCTATAGCATGATCCCAGACATGAACCACCGCTGCTAACTATATTGCTCTGGCTATAAAACATTCACGTGCTCATAATTCTGTGAACATGTAACTGTCACTTACCTACAAACATCACTGCAGCACAAATAAAACTTGGATAAACAAGGAATTTACAAGCCCTGCTTCCTGCTAAAAGGGACTATATTGTTCCTTACTTCTCCCTTAAACTACAACAGGTCCATTACCTTTCTCTCTCTCCCAGTTGGTATATTCCCTGTATTCTCAATGCCCTTGCCCCATGAGCAGATAAAAGAAAAATGATCAAAGTTCATTACCTGGTGGGCACTTAGCAGTAAACACTTTCTAGCAGAGCAACTGGATTAGACTTACTCTAATAACCTTTTTTTATGGCATTTTTGGTATAGCAGAACAACTTCTCCTGGATGTCCCAAGAAGCTATGTTTACACAAGTAACCTTTAGAAATATCCATAACTTATGAGCAAACAACTAGGGAAAAGTCGCAGGTAGATGAGTCCATGTCTTCACCTGCTGGCAACAGTCCTGTAACCTCAGCTGGCAATTCCTAGGTGGAGACATTGCTGGGCAGTTGTTGTGTCCCTTTGCTGTGATCCACGAATACTGACACTGTGACACCCAACTCCTTTCTTTCCAAGAGAGCAAAAAATGGTGATGTCACGTTCCCCAAGGCTGGTGGATAGCTGTATGAAAATTAGGGCAACTGGATATGCCCCAAGGAGCTGTGCACAAGCAAATCGGGCATCCCAGGGGAACTATCTACCTAGTAGCCTGTGTTGATCTCCTCCCACCTGCTGGATGGCAAAGGGAGAGAAAATAATCTGCTGAAAGTTCTTACAGAGTCAGAACAGCTCCTCTGTGACTTTGTCCATGCTGATATCTGGCTATCCAAAGGTAATAATTTGAAAAAAAATACATATTAACAGTCTGAGTGACAAATACAACCTCTGCCACTGATGGGAGCTAATACAGGTTTCTCTGTGATACTGAATAAATTCCAACAATCTTACCTGCAAGCAACCTCCACCACATAGCCCCTAGTCAGACCCCAGTGCTGGCTAAGAACATGGTCTCTCAGCTCCACCATCTGAAGCAGATGTAATAACTTCGCAGAGCTGCCTGTCATCCACAGAGAGCAAGAGGTCAGCGGGTGCACTGATGTATACTTCATACCTACACCCGCCATGCCATTGAGTTTTGAAAGACCAGAACATGCTGGAATTAACAAATTGCAGCCCCTGCCTGCAGGCCTTTGTGGGCACTGGGATCTAAAAAATGAAGCTTTGCTGGATATTACATTTCAGGACCAAGACCAATCCAATTTGCAGTGGCTCCAATATTCACTCAAACTTGCAGCCCTAGGTTTATCTCAGCAAAGCTTTTGAGCAAGAGTTTTTCTTTTTTTCAGGTTGCTCTATACTTATTTACTTACTGTGGTTGGAATGTGTCATGATCATGGAGTTTTTCCTTTAAAACAGGCACCAAGCCCATGTCAGGAAGGGGTTCTTTTGTTCACTTTAAAAGCGATAAAGACCTTTTTTAAAGAATGAGAACACATTGATTGCACAAATTCACAATGTACAGAAAATGATGGAATTCTGTATAACCACAAAATATTAGAACTCAAAGCAAACAGACGTATTTGGGGTCATCATACAGTCATTACTCTGAATAATGTCTAGGAGAGTAGATTTATGGGATGGAAATGAGGTCAAAGTTTCAAGGATAGCAAGTAAAACAGATTGCATAAAGTTTTTGTGAAAGGCTGAAAAGGAAAAAGGGCTTGGTATTGTCACTCTCTGTCTTCAGGCTGCTTCAGATGAGAAACTGTCGAATTGCAGGCCTTTCCTGTAAGGTGAGGAAAACATTTATAGCAGCATAAAAAAAGGACCAAATGCAAAAAACTGTACGTGTGAATGATCATCATTAGCCATTGGCATTTGTGGTGGGCAGAGCTGCATGTGTCATCTTGTTGTTTGTTATTGTAGGGAGGTCCGTGGGTCTCCATGCTTTCTGCAAGTGTTGGGAGCGTTGATGCAAATACAGAAGATGGCTTAGTTGCTGTATTTTATATGCAATCACTGACTCCCCAGTGAGTAAATGATGCACAGTTTTCTCTCTAGCTGAGCGTCAAATTGGAATGAATTATACCACCTGACCACTTACACACAAGTTTTATGTTTATCATGCACCCTTTATGTCGAATTTATGACACTGCTGAATTTTCCAGAACTTCTTACAGCAGTTTTGTGTGCTTACGCTGGGCTATGTTCAGTTAACAGTCTTTAATTTCCTGAGTGTGACTTTTACTCATACAGAGTGGCTCAGGTTTAACATACCGGACTACTTTACACTTTGAAAAGAAAAAAATCGCATTTCACAGAAAGACTCTTGAACTGCGTTGAGCTTCATATGAAGTGTTCCCTTCCTCTGTAGCCCCAGAATAGAAGGAGCTTGGCATTCTGAGAGTGGTACAAAGTGGTATTGTTAAACAGAAGCTAATTAGGACGGGATTTCATGTTGCTAAGAGCTAAGTCTTCGGTATGCAACAGACCCAAAGAGCAAGGGCAAAGTGTAACTATTTAAGGCTGAAGTTTGCTATTTAAAGGAAACCGGCCATCCTTGCCCAAATGTTAGCTGCAGACAGGAAAGTGTTTCTGTACCAATGACAAGATGATGGGCAGTCATGGTTCCACCCAGTCAGTCCAGATTAAATGTGCTCAGGATATAAGCCAAGAGATGATTTTTTCCAACCTGACAGCATCAAAAGCACTATCTGTGATTGATTTTTGGATAATGGAGTAAATAGCTACTGGAAATTCAGGAGAGTTCCCAGAAATTTTGGTCTCTGGGAGGAATGAATATGAGCTTATAGTAGTACCAAAGCTGCTGGATCCAAACCGTGCTGTCTCTTCTGCAGAGGCTGAAAGACATGACCCAGTCACAAACCCAAGTGAGCACAATCCCTTGCAAGCAGGGAGATTTTGCCTGATCCTGGCATAATCCTTCCATGGTGGAAGAGGTCCTGAATCTTCTCTCTTTTTATGCCTACATGCCTACAATTCACAGACTATCTTCATCAGGCTTACTTTAAATATCAATCTAGTCAATCTAAGCCCAGATAGTATCAGATGGGCATTGATTTCAGACAAGAATATAGAAATCTGGAACCAGTATTCTGCATTTCTGTGCGGCTGCAGAGTGCTTTGCAGAAGGAATGTAAAGCTAGCAGTATAGGCTCAAAAGCTGTCCTGGATTTAAAAGCAAAAGCAACCCTTTCTTGTGGTAATGGTGGAATTACTTTTGCTCATTAAAAGAATCAGATTATAATTTTGATCCAGCATAAAAACATTTTGTTAAAGTTCTTCATTTATAAAAGTTTTAATCCAAGGGGGTTTATTTCTGTGATGTCTTCTGAGAAGCTAAATAATTTTTGGGCAAACATAAATGGTGCGTTCTTCCTTGTGAGAAGAAATGAAGGCTGAGAGGAGACAAGTGTCTTGTACAGAAACATGGGGCTTGAGTTTTGACCTGTTGTAAGGGTGGGTCCAGCTTTAACAAAAATTAGAAAATAGTCTTAAGGTTTTTTGTGGGTTTGCACCAAAGAGAAAACTGGTTCTTTGAACTTACACCTGAACTGAACATCCTTTCTTCTGCAACCATTGCCCTAGGAACACCTTCCCCTCCTCTCCTGCACAGTCCCATATGTTGATATGGTAAAACAATCCAATGCCTATTAGGAATATTTGCCCAGGTGTGACAGGATTATATGTTAGATAGGATTACATGGTAGCATGTGCATCCAGTGTCTCAGAGACATGGTTTGGGGCTGACCCTTAGCACCCCTCCAGCAAAGAGCCCACAACAAATCCACAGCCATAAATACTCCATTTCCCCTCAGACTCCTCAGAGTTGTACCACCATCGTGCTCCCTAGGAACAGCCTGGTTGTAGCTCATGTTTGTCTGAGCCAAGGCTTCTACTTATTTCAGGTGGAAAGAAATGTCTATTAGCTGTAATCATCAGAGGGCCTAAATGGTGCAGATGCACAGTTGTGTTCATGTCTGTCCAAGGGCAATGGCTGTCCCACCAGGAGGTTTTTTCCCTGATAAGACAAAACTTGCTAAACTGTAGAGACAAACTGAGACCCACTAAGTATGAGGCCAGTGGCTGAATGCAATGCCAAGGAGGCACAAGGCCTCACCTAGTGTTTCCCTCCCTGTGTAAGCCAGCTCAGGTTGCACTGCATGTGAGGATGCTTTGTTGGATGCAATTCAGTGTTGTGCAGTTGAACCTTTCTGTTTAAAATGAGGCCTCCAAAGAGCTTCATGCTGTGAAATCTGTCTGAAAATATTACCAGGTAAACCTTTGATGCTTGTAGGCATTTGAAAACCAATTTAAAAGAGCGTGAGCAAGCGGTGTTATGTTTTAGCAGAATGGCAGAGGGCTTTATGGGTGCAGGCATTGGCAGCTGAGGCCGCCAGAAGATGTGTCCCACTGACTCTGCACCCAACTGGCCATTGGGAAATGCAGCCCGTTTCCCCATCGGCACATGTACACACAGCAAAGTTAAACCAGACGCAGGCGTCGCCCGTTCTCGGGACACCCGTTTTTGTTGGATTCCCTCGATACATCAACGCCGGGGATAGAACTCCCTCAGGAGGAACCTGCCCGCCGAGCCGCCGCCAGCCACCAGGTGGCGCCAGAGCACAGGCGGCGGGGAGGGGCGCTGCCATTGGCAACTGCGGGGGCAGCGGGTCCGCCACAGGCGGCCCGGGCATCGCGGGCTCAGCGCTTTGGTGCTCCGGCCATAACGACTATCGAACTGGATCATGTTGTGATTTTATATAGCACATTTATTATTATAACATGCTAGACATTAGGCACTTATAATTAGTGTATGTAGGCATGCATTACTGCACATCTGCACATACCTACACATACAGTATCAGTGTGTTTTATAATAACTACAAATGTAAAGACACTTCTGATCAAAATAGAATACTGAAAGGAAAGACTGGATTGAAAAGCCCCAGTTTAAGTATCTGGAGAAGGCCCCTGCTGATGGGACGGCTCTGCCCATGCCCAGCTAGTGGCAGCGCAAGCAGGAGGCGTGCTGAAGTCCCTCCATTGCAGAGTGGGTCACAAAATTACAGACTGGTTTGAGTTGGAAGGAACCTTAAAGATCACCCAGTTCCAACCCCCTGCCATGGGCAGGGACACCTTCCACTAGACTAGCTTGCTCCAAGCCCCATCCAATCTGGCCTTGAACACTGACAGGGATGAGACAGCCACAGTTCTTTGATCAACTTGTGCCAGGGTCTCAGTGTCTCAATACCCTCATAGTGAACAATCTCTTCCTAATATCTAATAAAAATCTACCCTCTTTCAATTTAAACCCATTTCCCCTTGTCCTATCATTACATGCCCTTGTAAAAAGTCCCTCTCCAGATTTTTTGTAGCCCCCCTCTAGGTACTGAAAGGCTGCAATAAAGTCTCTCCTGATCCTTCTCTTCTGCAGGCTGAACAGCCCCAGCTCTTGTGACCTGTCTCCACAGGTGATCAGGTGCTCTGAGCATCTTTGTGGCTCTCCTCTGGACTTGCTCAAGCAGGTCCACAACCCTCTTGCGTTGAGGGCCCTGGAGCTAGACTCAGTACTGCAGGTGGAGTCTCACCAGAGCAGAGTAGAGGGACAGAATCATCTCCCTCGACCTGCTGGCCAGGCTCCTTTTGACGCAGCCCATCTTCCCACACTTCCTCTCCTCCTCCTCCTCCCTCTGGAGAAAAAAATCCCCAGACTATCATTCACGTGCAAATACCCTCCTTCTGCTCCTCAACCAGGGTTTCCAGACTGGCTGGAGAACTTGAGCATCTCAGCCAACTGAGCAGTTGCAGGCTGTGTTCTGAACTCCCACTGTGTGCAATTAACACTGATTAAACAAATAATTAAAAATTACCCATGACATCCTTTGCAGAAGGCCCTAATTCAGTTTTGTGTTGGAGCTGCTCAAGCAGTTTTAGTTAGCTGTCTGTCTATGTGTCCAAGATGTGCTGCATCTTGGCATGGGTTTCTGAGGGAATAGGGGGACTCTGCATCTCTACACCAGCACTGAGGTTACTGGGCAGGGGAGGCAGTCACTGACAGAGGGAGAGGCCAGGCAGTGATCTCATCTTCAGAGGCTCCTTTGCAGGCTCATAGGACTCTGGGCAAGGGAGCACTGCATTAGGAAATGGGTGGGAGCGTCATACCACAGCAGTCAGCGCAATGACATCCAAGTGCCACTGAAATCTACAGACAAGGTGACAGATTTCTCTTGCATGGATTGCTGCCTCAGGCAGTGGATAGAGTGAAAGACAAGTTCTAGATCAACCTCTGAGCCTCCCAGGGAGTGCTTATTGATAGTAAATGACAAAATAAAAAAAAAAATAGGATGTTTCCAAAATTGGCACCTTTTTCTGGTCACCCTGTTGCAGGCGCCCTGAGGCTGGTTTTGAGAGACACCCAACCCTTGTGTTTCCCAGCACCTTCAAAACTGAGCCAAGAATATTTTGCCCAGAGGCAGAGGCACACACAAAATTAGGTGTTCCTTTTCAAGATGCTTGTTGGCAGTGTTTGAAAGCTGTCTTATCCTGTATCAGCTTTACCTCTCCCCTCCTGCAGAATTTTCTGGAAACCTTAAACTGCCTCACAAAAATTATGCAGATAAGAAAAGCCACCCCTCCACCCATTCCGCCATGTCCTTTCATCCTGGCAGCTGTACTGTTTGGCAATTGTTGCTGTGTGCAAGGGGGTGAGTGGGTATCGGGCAGGCACCTCCAAACTGCATGGGGAAGAGTGTGCTAAATAATACTTGATGCTTTTGTAATGAAGAGGGCAGGGTGAGACCTTTAGGGCAGTGGCTGAAGTCTCAGTGACATGATACTGTGATGGCAAGACTGTGAATTTGTTCCTTGCACAAGGAAGTTTCCCTCTATGATCAAGGTGAAAGGTGTGACGTTTGGTCCATATGCTTTCAGACGTGACAGAAGAGAGAGCAGCATGCACATTTTCTCTTTAAGTCATACCTGTGTGTACACTTGCATGCTGGGCCACATAGTGGCACATCCTGGGCTCCTCACCAGTGCTTCCCACTAACCCCATCCAAAGTACTATCAAACACTGCTTGTTTAGGCTGCCTGCTGACATCGTTTGCCAGTGCTGTCCATTAAAATCAATTTGCAATATCATTTGAACCTGCCTATGTCAGCTTGTAATACCTACACTAGCTTGAGTTACTGCTTTGAGCTGCTGCTATCCCTTTGGGAGTGGTACACAAATGCTGCTGCTAACCCTTTGGGAATAATACAGAAATGTTTTTCTTGCCAACTCTGGGCAGGCAAGCCCCAGGACTAACCCCAGAACTCGGTTAACAGTATAAAAGTGGGATTGTCCCGTCCCCCCCAGCCACAGGCACTATCACATCATATTACTTGTCTTCCAAAAGAGATCAGTGCTTTCCTGATGCTTTTGTGGATCCCCATGGAAACCAACAGGAACAGTCATGCCAGGGAAGCTCAGCAACTGCTGCTCTCAAGTACTTTGCATGGGGATCTCATATGCAGAGAGATGGAGCCCTCTCCAAGGCTGCTCACCTGCAGGTGACCCCTCCTGGGAGAAGCAGGCAGAGGGATCTCCATGGGGACTTTTGACATTTCCACCCCCATGTGGGAGTGAAATAATTTCTCCCTTTACACAAAGTGTTGACAAGCCTGAAAGATCCCAGAGCAGAGATCACAGACAACTGGGAGCTGTGTGCCTGGCTCTGGTGTGAGACCAGGAAAGGAGCCAAAATCCTCCACAGCTAACAATGCCTCCCTCCCGCACTACCATGGAGGACAGGCTGCCTGCTGGTTCAAGCAATGGATGTTCTGCAAGTAGGAGTCCTATGGCAGGGATCTGTGCTCTTCTCCACACCCCATCCCTACATCTGGTAGCTGTAGGCATGACTTCCACGCAAGACTGGGAAGGCAGCCAAAACCCTTCCCACAGACTAGCCCCATCTCCTACTAATGTCTTCTCTTCCCCACTCACAGCCAGTACAGGCCACCCTACTTGTGGAGAGGCAGGGATCTTCCATCAGAGTATGGTGTTTTGTGCAGTCTCTCCTGCACTGACCACAGACCTACCCCAGGTGCCTGTGCTGAAGTTCTCAGATCAGCATCCAAACATATGGCAAGCTGAGAACTATATTACTCTTCACTGAATGTATTCATTTAACAATTCTGGAAATAGAATTTCCCCTCAGCTCTGCCATAGGGGTACAGAAGTACATACTACTTCTCCTGGGCTGCCAAAACCTCTTACATCCAAAAACTCATCTCAAACCCACAGCTTTAGTGGGGACCAGGAAGGAGTTCACTACCCATGATCCCTTGTGGTCTGAGGGGTTTTTTTGCTGAGAAGCTGTTTGCAGTGATGGCTGGATGCATAACTATAAACCTCAACAGCAGTAATAAAGGTCTGTGCTATACTGTGGAGCTCCTCTGGTGACCTGCAGCACACACTATTGCCTCCTCAATGCTCACTCCTACTGAACATGTCCCTCAGACAGCTGATGTTTAAGAACTGGGCTGAGATGACCAGTCTGTCCATATAGCTGTCACTGTTGCTGCTTGTCAGAGGGTAGCAGGTTTTTGTTTCTATCATTTGGCTTAAATTCAAGCCAGTAATCTATAATCTGTTCCTTACTCCTGACATGGTTTGGGTTTCTTTCCCTGGTGCAACTTTTTGCACTGTGCTTCCAGAACGAGCTCTGTAAATGGGTATCTCCCTGGCATTTCACAGGAAACCTGGGGAAGCAAAATGACCATATGCTGCTGCCTACTTTGCCCGAGGTATGCTCCTGGAAGGCCAGACCTGCTGCTGCCACTCAAGAAGGGGTCAAGGGATATGCCTTCTTACCTGCAGCAGCAGAACTGTGAGCATCTCTCACATCACTGAGGCTGTAGGAGCAGCAGCCCCAGCTCTCCAGGGCTCTCCCTGATTCCTTCCAATACCTCCTCCCAGCTCCATCCCCCCTCTTTCTATGCCTCCTTTTCCTCTGTGGGAGCAGCCAGACCCCTCATCCTTAGGGCAGCAACATTCAGTTTTCCAAGTGCTGTTGAGCCATCTCTGCATAGTTGTAGCATCTGGGCTTGATACAGTTCACCTGTGAGATTCATTATGTATGGCATCACTTGAACAGCACTTTCGGCTGTAACCTGTGGACTCTGAAAAAGATACAAAGCGTGCTGTGGTATGTGGGAACCCTATGGGCTGCATACCAGCCAATGCCAGACACAGAAAGAACACACAAAACAAATACACTTGCAAGGACTGCTTTCTTCCTCCTTAGCCTGAAGACTCCCATATGCTGTCCTCCTTTCTTCTCCCCTCTGGAACAGGAGTTTAACAGGCACACACAAGCACACTGATAACAACCCCAAATTTACTTTTTAAGATCCAGTTGTCTAATCTATGATGTAGATAAACCTATGAGAATACAAGCATTAGAAAACATTAATTATTGTGAGAGATGTTAAATCTGTGTATATTATAGAAGAGAAAGTAAAGTTTTTTGTCACAGACTAATGATAGCTGATGTCTTCTTAATCTAGCAGAGAAAGACCTAATGCAATTTGGTACATGGAGGCTGAAACTGGAGAAGCACAGAGATGAAACAAGCTGTGAGCTATTCATACTGAGTAGCACTGGATTTACCAGTGGGATGATGCCCTAAGGAAAATGGAAATTCTCCACTGTTTTGCTCTGTGCCATTCAAGGCCCTCTCTGGTGTTATCAGCACTGCTCCCAGGCCCAAAATCAAAAACACAGCGCTGCACCAGCTACCAAGAAGGAGAAAAAACGACTGCTGCTGCTGAACCCATGACAAAAACATATGATCTTACTTAAGTTCTTGGTACACACCAGAGTCTTTATGTCCTTTACATGTGTGAAGTGTGACAAGATTACCATAACACAACCAAAACCAGCTGACAAAGTACTGGAGGGCAATGGTTTCCTGGCCCTCCCACAAGTAACTGGTTTATGCAGAGAGGTGATCCACAGCTGCAAGTCTTACTTTCTGCTGCATGAACTTGCCATTTCTGATTAGAAGAGAACCAAAGCAGGGTTTTGCAGGTCTGTGTCATTTCTGTCAGCACACTGCAAGCCCAGAAGGAACAGAGAAGGGAACTAGGCACAAAGGCTATTTTCAACATCTTCAAGCCTCTAACACAGGTGGAATTCAGAGAACTACAATATGAAGCCTAAGTTCCCTGTGGAGAGAAACAAGCACCTCAAACAAGTGTTTCAAGGGACTGTCTTGGTTTTATGCAAGTTTTTTCCTACATTAGATTGAGCTCTGACATACGGACTTAGTCTGGCTGGTGTCCTTGCCCCTTTGGTAAATTTTCATCGCTGCTGTGACTGGAATGTAATGCTCTCTCCCACCTGCAGAACTATGACAACTTTGCTTGCTAGACAAAGAGTTTCTTCTACTCTTATCTTCTGACACCTTGTTCTCATTTATCTTTTTGTCCTTCTGTTTAGGCATTTTGGATACAGTGCTCTTCACAAAGCAGCCTGTGTTTGTGTTGTGATAACGATATTCTAACAATGCCAAGCTAGTTCTCTTGCATCTGCCAGGGAGTTTGTTTTGTCAATATTTGCTGTTTACAGTAAATTTTATTTTTTGCTGAATGATTTGTCTGCAAATTGTAAAAACCTGACATAAAGTGCTTGAGCAGACATATTAAAGATAACTACCAAGGTAAATCACTTGGGAACTCTGAGATACTACTGGCTGTTCTTGTAACCTTCTCCCTTTATAATCAAAACTGGTTTTCTATTTGCATTATTTAATGAGAGACATATTTATATTTTTATAATAATTTTGTTAAATAATTTAACATACAGCATAAGGAGGCACAGCTCTGTGGAATAATTGCATTAAAGAAATGGTAGCACATGGCTGTGTGAGTGCTGATGTGGTTCTGGGCCTCCAGGGGTTAAAGTAAGGTGTGTGCAGGCAATTCTTGGGGAGGTACTTTGTATAAAGTTCAGTGGCTGAGGAATGTCCTGGCAGTCAAGCTTCATTGCCTGGGAAAAACACAAGGCCAGACTGACATTTTAGTTAGTGACACAATCCTATTGGCTTTGCTGGTGCAAATGAGAGAACTTGACCACTGCCTTTAAAAGAAGAATAAAAATACCTCATAAAATTCAGATTAAGAAATACTACAGTTGTATGCCATGACTGAAAGGAGTCAGGAATAGGTTTGGGAGCATGAAGGGAATAGCTTCTTTTCCCACTTTGGTCAACCTCAGTTCAGGAGGGGATCCTGTAAGGCATGAAGCTGCCTAGATCACTAGGAGTAACGATTAGTACAGGCTCACACACAACACACAATCTGTAGCCAACTGGAGTCCCTTCCACTAGGAACCACTTGAGAAGTCTCTTTAGGTGGCACTGTCCCAGCAACCAGCTCCATTTCTGCCTGTATTCCTGCCTGTCCCTGCTGGGCTGGCCAAATGGGAGAGCACCTTGCCAGATGCCTGTTTCTTTTCAGTTCTTTGCCTGTCTCCACTTGGCTCTCTGGCCATCTCTGCCTAGTGCTATCCTGCTCTCTGCCTGAACCAGCTGTGTAATGTACGCTTTGTCTTTTAGCTAGAAAGGAACAGGCAGTGTCATTTAACCAAATTCCCATGAAACTGGTAATAGATGAGAAATCCAAAGCAAAATAATCTTCAGGGAACTGCAAGGTCCACAGAGTCTTTGGAAAGCTGAATACTTCTTTGAATAACAAGGTATAGATCTCGGCGTTTGCCCTTAACCAGTCCCATGTCCAAATCTTAGCCTTATGTTTTCAGTTATGTTTCTATATTTTAGCCACTTAATCACATCAGTCTTTTTATTTGTGCATAGTAACTGATTTGCTACTTACTGTTTCTCTGCTGAGACACCAGTGAAAGCACACTATCGATGTGAGGAAAGATTTTACAACACAAGTTTATTAAACAGCAGATCTTAGACCAGGCAATATCTGTGAGCCAGATTAACCACACTTAAGATCTTATTTAACCATGCCTAGTGAAGAGTGTTGCTTACAGTACTAGGAGATAATTTTGTTACGTTCTCCTGCCTGCTTCTTCCATAGGTTGTTGAGGGCCTGTTTAATTCAGACTGCTCCGCTATATGTGGGCAGTCTCAACAACAGCTAAAGCACAGTTTCAGAGCATTCATGGATCTCTCATTATCCCTCAAGACATCACCTTTCTGGTGCATCCCTTCCCAACAAGCCACGCTTGCTTTCTTGAGCAGATGAGACCATCTTCCAAGATGGCAAAGCAGGCCATGTGAAGGGCACACATAAATTGGCCATGTCAGCATGACTATTGTTATCCCCAGCGAGGACAGCCTCATAGGGAAATTCTTAAAGTATCTTTGATGGAAGTAACATGCCTGATGATGGAGTAAGTAAGCTAAACCTGGGCCAGAATGAATGTTCTTTTGCTTTGAAACACACTGGTCTGAGGCCCAAAGCCCTGGGGTCCTGCAGCCCCCCTCTGTCTCCAATCCCTTTGGTTCCCATGTGCCCATCCTGGTCTGTTGGATATTAAGAGACAGAGTCCAGGTGCAGCCAGCCCACGGGTGGCAGCGACTGGCCTGGGGCAGAGGGCAGCAGCAGGCAGCACACTCAGTCCCAGCAGCCAGCCTCCCCAGGCAGTGACACTGCCGCTCCGTTTGAGTAACACAGGTAATATATATTATTAAGTAAATTTATATTCATGTAAGAGATTGCTGCACATAAGGTAGCTCAATAAGTGGCATCCCTATCCTCGAATAAAATAAGGTGTGTGCTGGCAGCTATCTTTAGAAATGCTTGAAAACACAGACCAGTTTGTTTGAGCTATCTTGTGCAAGACGGCCTAAGCGCATGCAAGTAGGATGGTGTCCTCTCATCAGGAGAGCCGTCATTACACTAATTTGGTTTTCACGTCCATCATGGCACCAATGCCATGCACCGGGGGCTGCCTAAAGTCAGTGAAGGGTGCTCCATCAGCTGCTCCAGACTGTGGTGGGCAGTGAGGGCAGCGCTGCTGCATGGGAAACGCGGCCGTGCCTCGGGGCATATCGGTTCCGAAGGCTGGGAGATGACTGCAAGGGGGATCTCAGGAGACAAGGGCCCGACACTTGCCCGTGTGAGAGGCCAGAAGCAGCAGCCTAGAGCCGCCAGGAGCTCTACCCAGGGGGACCTCCAACACCGCTCGGCCTTTACCCTGGGGCCCTGGGCAGAGCAAGATGGCTGCCCGGTGCAGAGACAGCAGGAGCGCTCCAGCTGGAGTGGGCAGTTAGCAGGCGCCCCGGAGAGCCCGGCGCGGGATGCCCCGTCAGCACCGACCCGTTCTCCGCACCCCAGCCTCAGCGGAAGCCCCTGCACGTGCAAGGTAAGCGGGGAGGGGGATGGGTCCCGCCGCAGCAGCGGGCGACTTCGGCTCCACTCCCCCCGGGCCGTCCCTCACCCGCCGCGGGGCGCTGCCTGCCCCACCTGCCTCGCCGCCGAGCCCGAAAAGGGGTTAAAAGCCTGGGGCGGGTGATGTCAGTTCCTGCGCTCCTCGGGAGGGCTGGCTCTGATATTTGAGACGGGCTCTCCCTCTCTAAGGAAAACGGAGCGGAGATGGTAAAGTGCTGAATGGGACAGAAGCCGCGCCGGGCACCTGCCTGCTGCACAGTACCGCGCAGCCGCCCGAGGCGAGGGCCGGCACTGCCGCTCTCCCAGCGGCCGCACCGGCTGCAGAACCCCCGGACGCTGCCGGCTGTGCCTGTCACTGCCCCGCTCCGCTGGGACGAGACCCCGCGCCGGCCAAGGTGAGCGCGGGCGGGGAGGCGGCCCGACCCCCCTCCTAGCTGCCGGGGCGACTGCGGGCCCGCGGGTGAGGAGAGGGGGGTGGGCGCTTGAGGGACGGTCTGTGCGGGGATGGCTGTCATAGCCCTTCTCCACTCTTCTCTTTCTTCCAAGTGATGGCAAGTGGCTGACTGGAGCGTTCTGGGGTGATGTTAGTCATCTCTGTTAATCGAGGTTTGCTGCTTCAAATAAATAGGTTTGCCTCCGGGTGTGGGACTTTAGTCACTGAGGCAGCATGGAGGAGGTGGGGGAAGGAACGGGCACATGGGGGGTAAAAAACGCAACCCAAGAGTGAGTCCTGCAGTCTCTTCGGCTCCCCTGATGTGTGGGCAAGCCCTCTGGAGGCAGAACGACAAAACCGGGTACCCTCTTCTTGCCTCCTGGCACTTCTGCTAGTCAAGTCACCTGCACTGATGCAGAGGAATTCTTATTTAATTTCATCCCCCCCCCCCTTCCTGCAGCTTATCACATTATTTTTCCCAGTGTCTTACACATCCCAGGTTGCACTTACAAACTGTAAATGATCGAGTGGCTGAACAATTCCAATGATCTCAGGGTTAAAAAGCTGGGTGTTAAAAGTGGTTGTGAAGTGGAAAATAAGGTGACTGCAAGGAGGGAGTTCATTACTGTATGGTATTTCCACACTGAGTTTTGACCATCACCCGCGCTGCTGACCGTCTTGGTGTTGATGCAGTGGCATGGGAGGAAATCTCTCTCACTTCACATGTTACATTTATTGCACTTGTAGTTATTCCTTTTGTAGTAAGATGGTAGCTGAAAGTTAGATTCAGCTCTCATGTTCGGGCAGGGTTTGGTGCATTTTACTGGCAGTTGCTGAGAACTACACTTCTGTGCTGATTGAATCTCTGTAACAGCCTGGGTAAACTGATTCCTGAGCTGAGGAGAAACTGGCACTTGAAATACAGAAATACTGTTTCATTTGTCTGCATTGTTTGCACTGAATGAACAAAGCTGCAAACATTTTGCTTGCATTTGTGCTGGCACCTGAAAGTCTTCATGTTGATTAATTGCTTTTTATTTTCAGAAGGCTTTTCAGGTGGAAGTATGCAAAGTTTCTGAAGTGTTTTGAATTCTAGTCTGGATCCACCAACATCTGGGACATCAGCTGATTCTGATCTGAAAACTTAAAAAGAAACAAACCCCAATGGTGACTTTCTGGTGTAAACTTTATGTTAATTGAAATAACAACTGGATATAGGGACTCCAACTAAATATGTTCATATTTATTTTGACTATAGCATTTGATGTCAGAAATGTCAGTTGATTTCAACTTCCAGATAGTCAAAACTGGAAGTCTCATGTCTGCATTTAGCAGTTGGTTCAGTCATTTAGCCCCCCTCCTAAGTTCTAAGGACTTTGTAGCTCCCATTATCTTCACTGGAAGTTGGTTGACACTTGAAAAATCAAGCGGTTCTTTAGAAGTGGATCTGTGCATTTAAGAATGAAGTACTGGAAATCTCAGCTTGTTTGAACAAAGTGGCTGCCTCTTATTTTCCAAGTTCCTAAAGTAACAATACTGTACCTGGAAGTGTCTGGTTCTCAACTTCTTTATACGCCAAAGGGGGAAAAAAGATCCAGTTTTGTATAATCGTATAAATATGGCTTATACAACCATATAAATATTTTATCTGATACAAAAGGACCAATTTGGGGTGGGGATCAAATAATTTAGTGGATTAAGATGGTTAAGAATTGCAAAAAAAGGGCATATTGAAATGACAGGTCCCGTAGCAAAGATTTAATCTGTCAAAATAAAGTTGATACTGTAATTCATAAAGTACAGTTGTTCAGAAGAATATGAGGGAGAATAAATGATGCATGTAAGAATAAATGAGAATTTAGAATAAATTTTAAATAGTAAATGAAGTTGTCAGGGGTAAACATGAGCCATTGTGATAAAATATCCTCTCTGAAAAAGGGTGAAGTTTTGCTAGAGAGAGGAAAGGCTATAATTGTAATCTCTGTCCTTCAGAAATCAACTGATGTAATGACACACAGGGAAGTTAATTAGCTTAAGTGGAAAAGCTGGGAATTAATAGAAGAATGATAAGGGAGACAAATTACAAAAAAGAATGTGACAACACTGTGCTGAAGGGTGAGGGAGGATTCTATTATAAGGTAGGTATTTTCAATAGGTAGGTATTTTACAATCAGCCATTGGAATAGTCCACCACTTCCCTGGGGAGATCTTTTAAAGATTTGGATGCATAGGTACTGGGCCATCTAGTCTAGATCATGCTTTGCCGAGAAAAGTTGGACTGGATGATTCCTGAGGCCCTTCCAACCTGATATTCTATGATTTTTCTGGAGAAGTTGACTGACCTGCAGAATTAGTAATGATTAGTATTGACACAAAGTAAAATCGCACCTTTGACATAGTAATAAAGTGGGCACAAGCTGGAAGAACACTAGTTAGGAACAGCAGTGGAGGAAAAGATGTGGATATGCTAGTCAATTTCAGGGTAACCATGGGCCTGTTACGTTTTGCAATGGCCTGTAGTACAGATATTTTTGATCATGTGGAGATCTGGCATACACCTGTGCTTTATTAATTTGTTCCAGTATCTTTGTAATGGGCCCCCTGCACTTCCATGTCTGGCATTTGCAAAGGTAAAGTCTGTGTTGGCTTGTCTGTGAATGTCAACCATAAGTGTAATGTGGTTCTAAGAAAGGCAAATGCAGTCAGGTGAGGTATTCCCTAGGAGAGTGAGAAATATTAAATGCCTTTACACAAGGTTTTGGTGAAGCTGTATCCTGCCTTTCAGATGCAGTTGTGGTCACCCATGTCTATGGATGGGAGTGAAAAAGATAGGACTGAACTTCTCTAAACTGGAACAGATGCAAAGGGAGAGTAGTGAGCTTTTCTGGTGAGACTAAAAGAGCCCCTTATCTCTAGCCTTGCAAAATGAGTTTTTTAAGGAGAAGCTTTTGATATTTATAAATATATCAAGGGATAAATAGGAAGGAGGGGGAAAAACTAGTTAAGCTGAAGGGCAGTAATCTACAAGAATGAACAGATACAAGCTGGTTGTTATTATATTTATGCTGGTAATTAGAAGGCAGCTTATTAGAGGGTGAGGTTCTAGAACAACAGGAATAGTGGGAGCAAAACTGCCTGCATGGTTCTGGGGAAAGGCTGTGTTCATTTATGAAAGGGGTTATGAGATGCATTTATCTACAGCGAGAAGGAACAAGACTTAATAATTCAGGATATCTACTGCAGTCTTAGATTTCCTATTCAGAACAGGGTATTTTAATTCAACCAGAAGTTACGGACTGTCTGAAGAAATTACTTTTGCTCTGACATAAGCTGTGTGGTAAATCAGATTTATTTTAATTTGTGCGATTAGAGTTTATCCCAATTGTTCATGTGTCCTCTTTGGACTTAAACTATGAATAAAGACTAAAGGATCTTTATACCTGTGTGAAAGAGAACAGAATTTGAGTGCTGAATTATGATGTCTGGGAGAGGGTTAGCTATAAGGAAGCTTAGGGTGTTGTAGGATCATGACTTAGTACACTCTTTTGGCTTTGAGAAGGACTGAAAGCACTACCTTAGAGGGAAACCCTACAGTGTTATTGTGAAGTGTGCCTGGTTCAATGCCTGGCAAGGAGCTAGGGCTAGAGTTTAGATCAATGTGCTGGACTAGGCTGTTGTAAAGGTTGGTCCATGTGATTCTGTAAAGCAGTAAGTGTGCTGCTTGTGGAATACTGGTCTTCCTTCCTATCTGTATTTGGCAGTGTATTCGGCATGGACATGAGTGTGCCTTTTCCTTGTTTTATTTAAATCTAACTTCTGACCTGGAATAGTATTTCACACGTCATTGGAAAGGCAGGCAACTTGTTGCCTGGAAGACTTTCTATTACTGAAAAAAGAAACCTGTATATAAAATAACTAGCAGATAGTGTTTGTAGCTAAAGGATATGACACGTCTTCCTTAATTCAGAACAGCAGGGGCATATCTGCTTAGAGTGGCTTGCTATGTTAGGTGTACTTATGCTGCTATGTATGTTATATGAAGGGTAACTTGAATATCAGGTCTCTTAGGCAGAATGTGAGCCAGTTATCCTGGCAAGTGGGTACAACTTGATGGACTAATAACTTCTGTTTTTGTAAACATTTGTTATAGTAGGGTAATACAGCTGGCTGCTGGACTGCAGACATTGGGTTGATATTATATACCTCCTTGTGAGTGTTCACAGATACTGGAATTTGATTAAGGACCCTTACTACCTTCATGTCACATACTTTGTGCTCATAGCAAGTTATCGGAAATGTCTATAAACAATTACAAGTAAGATAATAAAACTTCAGAAACCACAGCTTTTTCTGCTTTATGGAGTTGTGTGTATCTCTTGATGTCTACAAGGACTTCAGTAGACCTGCATGTCTTGTTCAGCCCTGGCTTTTATTCCTGGCTGGGATCTCCATATTTTTTAAGAGAACAATTGTTTAAATAGTGTGGTACTGCTAGTGTTATTGTGGACTGACTGTATCAAGTAGTTAGGGATTGGGAACACTGTTGCTTCATACGTTACATCCTCTTAACACAGTCTATATGAGACAAGGCGCTGGTGCCCCAAGTTAATAATTGGTTTGGTGACCTGAATTACATTTAAGTTTTAGTGACTTGAGAACGTTTAGCCTTATTGGTACAAAGGAGGCAGTAGTAAAAATAGTCCTAGTCTATAGGGAGATGCTGAGCAAGCCTGTAAGGATGATAATAAGGCTGTTTGTGCAATACGCAGCATGATGTAAATTCTCACTTTAAAGAGGAAAACTTATTTGAATGTTTATCTCCTATCCATTAAAAGAGTGAGCTCTGATAGAAGGCAGTATCAGTAACTTGGGATTGTACCATTTCATCTTCTGCTTCCAGAGGAAATGGCCTTTCTTACCAGTCCTGTAAGATGGAACAAGGAATACAAGGCACAAGGAGTGAAAAGTTTGCTTGTCTAAAAAACTACTTCCCCTCACCCCATTTTCTTCTCTAGGATTTTTAGAGCACCTCAGATGACATCCCAAATGGTTGATTAACTTCACAATGGCAGAACTCACAGTGGAGAATGGCAGCTGTATGGACTGGCAAAAGCGATGCCTTGTATTGGAGTCCCAGCTCTTCAAATTCCGCTTGCAGGCAAGCAAGATCCGAGAGCTGCTAGCTGAGAAGGTGAGGCAGTGATGGCTTCTTCTATTTTGCACTGAGTTATAGCATGAAAGCAAAAAAAATCTATAAATGCTGAGCTATCCAATAAAACTGTTACTTGCAGTGAGGATCCCTTCCTTGATTACAGTGTGTCATTGCACTCTGCTTATCACTTGAGATACAGAAATGTGCCTGTCGGTGTGGCGTAAAGTGGCATTAGTGAAAATAAGAATTTGTCCTTGTTTACTGGAATATCATATGTTTGGTCTCTACTGGAAAAGAGTGTACCAGCAAGATTCTGGATATCTAAAGTGACTGAGACAGCTGCAAAGGGGAGTATTTTGGATAAGAACAGTAGGATCAGGACTTGGCTGGAAATGGAGAAGCTTACAGGAGTGCAAATTATTCTGTAATGCTAGAAGACTGGACAGGGGTACTTGTACTGCCATAGTGTTAGAATAACATTGCATATCCAGTCAAAATCCTCTGGGGATGCTGAAAAGCAGGACTGAGATATCAAGGTCTGGATGTTGGAAAATTTCGTGGCATCTCTGGTTTCGTAGGCATCTCCTACTAATCTCTTTCAAGTGTGCTAAGTGAACTCATCTGCAATTCTAGGCGAGAGGACTGCCAAAGATTTGAGAGGGGTTTGTTGGGTAGGTTTGGTGGGGGTTTGTGGTTTTTATTTTGTTGGGGTGTGGTTTGTTTTTTTTTTTTCATGATGTGTATTTTTGGTGGGTTTTTTCTTTACCTTCAATTATTTTTTCAACTTATATTAAAGCTTTTTTATTGACCTCTAATTTGCATAGAATCCAACTTTGTAGGTTGCTGTAGGGTTCCTTCTTTCAAAATTTGGCTTATATTATCGCAGCCAGTCTAAGGTTGCTCAGATAATTACTATTGCGAAGTGAGAACAGTTTCTTTCAGTCTCAGTTTGCTAATGAAGTTGAAATCTTTACAACTGACTGCAGTTTACTCCAAATGCTTTTAATCTGTACCTGATGAAAGGTATGTTCTAAACTTACTTCTGCTCCATTTTGTATTATGTAACTTTCATGTGTGTATTCTTATTGGTTGATTTTGGATGTAAAAACATCCAAACTGTATCTACTTCACAGTGGAGCAATCTTCATCCTTGCTTTCACTGTAATTTTTCCACTAATGCCTTTATACTGCATGAGACATTCATTGCACTATTCATATTTTAAGAAATGATGCAATTCTAAGAACATTCTTCATCTTTTCAAGGTAGTTTCTGAGATGAGCCTTAGTGATTACTTATCTTGGGAAGCACTGAAAGTGGTTGTAAAGTATATTTAGATAAAGGTGCATTCAAAAATTTGTGTATAGATGTGGCACAGCTCTGGTGAAGATGACCAGTACTTATGTATAATACTCTGCTTGTGCTTTATTAACTTCTGCATTGAGAAACTTCCTGACTGCCTCCACATAAAACAAACCCACCTACCAAGCTTTCTTTTTGGAGAACAGACTTGACAGATCTTTTGACTGTCTCTTTAGGCAGGTTTGTGGGTGGTGGTAGAGAGTGAAATTTTCATCTGTTTCAGGGGCCTTCTAAAGGAATGGGCCTGACTGCCGTTAATCCAGCCTTTCATTCAGTCAAAGTGATGTTCCCTTTGGTACGATTAAGGAGCAGCTTGGTTCAGTGATCAGGTTACTCTGTAACTACTTGTTCAGCACTGTCCTGGGCTTACTTGAAGGGTCATAGAGCTAGCAGGTTTGCAGTTCCCTACTCCGAATGTCATGTGGAAAGGGGAGGTCCTTGGGGATTGTGGGGCAGCTCTGGCAGGCTCTCCTGAGGCACCAGAGCACACAACACTCATGCTGAACAATACTGTTGAACTGTCTTGTGCCGCTGGTTCCCAACTGCTGTGCAATGACTTGTTCACCAACCCTTCTTCTTTCCTCCTCAGTCACCACAGGACTCTCCAGCAGTCACAGCAACTGGGACTCTGGCCCACACTGCATCCTTCTCCCTCTCAGGTGGCCAATGATGCTGAACTGAAGGAGATGCATGCTTTCTGCATAGTGCCATCAACTCCAGGGATTTTTATCATAGATTTTATAGCAACTGTTTGGGTTTGGTGGGTTTTTTTTTTCCATTTCTTCTTACAGTTCTAGCTGTGAGAATGAAGATATTTGGACTTATTTGAAAGAGTACTCCATCTGCGAAAAGGTTGAGTAGGCAGGGAAGAAGATTGTGAGAAATGTAAAGTGGGCACGGTTTGAGGCTGTGTTGCCAACCTGTGGTGAGCATTGCCCTGAGATCCTCTGATATTGTTTGCAGCAACAGGAAAACAATAAAATAATAACAATAATAATAATAGTAATAAATAATAAAAAACTCGCTTTGCTACTGAAAGTGAAGAGCAATGTCAGCAGCGGTGTGATACTTGCTCCACCAGCATGGTTGTCTCAGGGGTCTGGAAGCTACTGGTTGAAAGATCTGGAAACCTGATCCACCACATTATTTTAAAGTAGTCTTTATAACTAATTTTATGATTTAAAAGACAGATTTTACTATTTTAACTCACAAAATACCCTAAACACTCATGCCTGGCATTGGTAGCACAATGTGTGCTAACAGTTTAAATACTTCAGATTTTTAAAATCCGCTTAGATTGAATAATCTAGATCAGTGTTCAGAACATGAGGAATTTAAAACCAGTGGTTTAACTGCCAGTGCCCTAATTCACATGGTGTGAACTTCCATGTCAGTAGCCCAGTCTCAGCTACCAAGCAGTGCTGCCCAAGTGGTGCAGAGCCTGACTGCAGGTTGGTGCAGCAGAGGGACCCCATCCCCTGGCCTCCAAGGCAAAGCTCTGCCATCCGACTGGGCCCCTGCAGGGTATGAGATGCCTGGGTCTTGCCTTGTTGCGGACATCAGCGGGGATCCGGTCTCTTTGGAAACAGGCGGTTGTTTCCATTCTGACTTTCTTTTACACACACACAAAGAAAGGGATACTCCTCTGTTGGTGAGCGACATAGCAGGCTGTTGCCTTGGCAGCAAGCTGACCTGGTTAGGAGTGAGCTCTGGAAGGAAACAACGGGAAGAAAATGAGGCTGAGACATGCGGGAACTTTTTTCACTCAGTTTTATTTAGCATATGCTGAGCCATTAGGAGAGGGAAAGCCTCTGTGAATGATTGATAGGAGGATCTTTTGCAGCTTTTAGAAGGACTATCTGGGTAGCTTTTAACCTGCTTCTCTCTTACTTCAATAACAAACAATATTTGGAAAAAGCCTCTTTTGTCTCATGCAAGCATGGCTATACAACTGGGTCTATTTCTCTCCATACAAGCTCCCTGGGCTAATGTTTGGGAGAAGAGTTACTGGAAGCTGGCTTGGTCACTAAGTTTTATGTGACCTGGGTCAAGTTGCTTGGTAGCATTTGTCAAGCCTTTCGAATGAAAGGACCCATGTAAATACCAAGCATCATTATTAATTTGTTGAGGGATTTGAAAGAGCCATGCAACCATGGATGTATTGAATCTGAATGCTCTCCAGTGAGATAGCTGACACCAGGGATGGGTGAAGTAATCATTTTGTGCGTATGAGAAACACAGCAGTTATTTAACAGTTCATAGCAGGACAACCCAAAAATGTAGTACAGGAAGTTAAGAAAAGTGCAAGTTCATTTAGGGCTACGGAGGGAGTCATGGTGACAAAAGTAATTGATTTGACTGGAACTTAGCCAGGTCACCCTGGTTGCACAAGAAATTTCATAACTCTTTAGTGATCAGGAATGGTCCCAACATGCATTCTTCATCCTGGTCAGGGTCCAGGACTGCTAGCAATGCAAAGCAGACTGTCATAACGCTGGGACAACAAGGTGGTTTCCAGTCAGAACAGTGTTGCCTTCTTAAAATAACCTGAGTCTTTCATGGAGATCACCCACGTTGTGGAAAATTAGATTATTAGTCTAAGAGGATAGTCTTTGGGCTCCACTTACCATCTGTCTTTCACCAATGTATTTGGCTGCTACCTGTCTATAGTGATGACTGTCCAGACACTAATAGATAAATGCATGGGTAGATCACTGTTCTAATGGACACAAACTCGTGTCATAACCCAGACCACAGCTGTTGGTGTTAGATTGCTTTGAGTTCAGTCTCTACTAAGACTCGGGAGCTCTCAGGCAGGTTTGACTGGCTGTGCAATATTCTGTGGAATCAGTCTGTTCCTCTGCCAAAGAAACGTCCTTGATATTAAGCTCCATAGACTGTGGTGTCCTTGGTTACTTCACTGAAAAAGCAAACCTGAGAGGTATCATGCTAAATGTGTCACTTTCTGATCTTGGTTTGAATTTGTTATGGCATGGCCTTTTTAGTTATATGACTATTGAGCTGTCTACATATATGTACCTTCCTGATATATTTGTTGATAGGTGTCAGTCTGCTCTTATGATCTTATGTATGAAAAGGAGAGTTGTCTTGTTACCATCTCATAGCAGCCTTCCAGTATCTGAAGGGGGCCTACCAGGATGCCGGGGATGGGCCTGTCATTAGGGACTGTAGTGATAGGATAAGGGGTAATGGGTTCAAAACTTAACAGGGGAAGTTTATATTGACTATAAGGAAAAGTTCTTTACTGTGAGGGTGGTAAGGTACCGGAACAGGCTGCCCAAGGAAGTTGTGAGTGCTCCACCCCTGGCAGTGTTCATGGCCATGTTGGTCAGAGCCTCGAGCAACATGGTTTATTGTGCAGTGTCCCTGCCCATGGCAGGGAGGTTGGAACTAGGTGATTTTAAGGTCCTTTCCAACACTTAACTATTCTATGATTCTGTAATTTGTTTTCTGCTTGCAGCATGATTCTTTCAATCTTCTGAAGCTGGTTAGTGTCACTGGTTTCGTAGTACTGTACTTAAATCCGAGTCCCATTGAAGCAGGGCAAGTGGTAGAAGATGAACCAAGGACACCTTGCAAGTACTGAATGAGATCCTTATTCACTGTTTAAAAAAATAAAACAAAAAGAACTGGGCTCTAGTAGTCAGTTGTTAGAGGAACCCCAGGTGCACCTGCATTTCAGCGAGAATGAAGCGATTCATGTGCATTCAGATAAAATTCTGTTCAATATCCTTTGACTTCAGTAGCATCAGTGCTCCGATAGCGAATCACAGAATTGTCAGTTTGCAAAGCTCTTTAAAATTAAAAGAAGCATAGGAAAACTAAGATCATTGTTTATCTTGTCAGTTATGAACCTGTGGTGTTATGAAGCCAAAGGGAAGTATTCATTGGTTATAATGTGGCATCATAGGAACCTGCAGTGAGCTTTCTAAGATGTATTCATTTTTATTCACCATTGTGAATGAATCCTAGCTGAAATAAACCCAAGAAAGGATGGTATACTGTAGACAGGCTTCTAGAAGGGACCCGTGGTGTGTATATTCCAGAGATGAGGTCAAGACTATTCCTCTGACCCATGTAATGAATGATGAAGCTCACTAAAGAGAAAACAGTTCCGGTAAATTCAAAGTAGGGCAGAAGGCTAGAAAAGGTCAAAGGAATTTCTTGGGTTTTTTTCTTCCCCCTGGTCAAAGCTGTCCATTTAACCCAAAAGATGCCAAAGATCTGTAAACCTGCACAAGAAATGGGAGATTTCTGAGTAACACAGGCGAATTTCCAGGTAACGTTAATTTCTTTCCTTTCTTCCCACCTTTCCCTTCCTCTTCTGGCTCTGAAGATGCAGGAATTGGAACAGAGAGTGATAGAAGCAGAACAAAGAGCTGAGGATGCAGAGAAACAGGTAAGAGATTCTCTTATGGTTGCTTTGGTACAAGCCCAGCAGTAGTTTACTCTAAATTCTCTCCAGTCTAGCATACAGACAGCACTCTGCAGTGGTATGCCCTGCTCGGAAAACGTTGATTTACAGTGGCGAATGGATTTTTCTGGTCTTCTTCACAGTTTTTAAGCTTGAGCTATTAACAGGTGCCTAAATATGTTCAGCCCTGAGTGAAAACCAGCAGCTTGTATCTGCCTCTCAACAGCGTTTAGCCCTGTCATCCATGATGAGCATGCTCAGTTATGGTAAAGCGAGGGGATGTTGGACCTCAGGATTAAAGTGCAGGGATAGAGCTGCCTGGCAGGTCCTCAGAAAGAAAAATCCTTAAGAGTACTGGTAAGGACTTGTTTACAAGTGGAGAAGGTTCTGTGAAAGGGAGTGTCTGCAAAACCTAGCAGTTGTTTTGTACATTTTCATAATTACTGCTCTGGCTTCAGGAGCCTATGGAGAAAGGCAGTAAGAGATGGATACAATGTATATTACTGTAACCATCTAAAAAATAGGTATTTTATCTAAGCTAGCCCTTCTATGCTTCTTGAATAACAGACAAGGGGGGAGAGATAGAGACTTCAGCTTGTGAAACAGGCTATAAAGAATAGCAGACCTTTGGGAAAGTTACAGCCTGCGCTGTAAGGAGTATTATGAAAACAGAAGAGCTGGGAGGGACAGATGTTCTAAGCTCCTGGATCGCTGCAGATCACTGCTGAAGGGAAGGTCTGAGGTGAACCAGCTCTCTTTAGCTGGGCAAGAGCTGTAGGACTGAGCATTGAGTCACAGATTTCAGTGCAGAACTAAAACCCATTCAAGATGGCCAAGAATGGCTGTCAAAGATTACTTCAGTAGTGAGGGACTGAATAGGCAGTGTTATCAGCACAGGGAATCATACTGCCTAGGAATCAAGAACTTGAAGTACCTGGTAAGGTATTCTGTCTGCAGAATGCACTATTCTGTGCCAGTTTTATATTGACATCAAGATTTTTTTCTGACCAGCTTAAATGCAGGAAAGATGCTAGGCACTGTGCTGTCGGTCTCTATGCTAGATCAGCAACTGTCAATCGAGAATAAGAGTTGTTATTGAGAGTGATATCAGTAAGTCCATACCCAACCAGGACAGGCAAAGGTAACATCGTCATTTTGACACCATCATCAGGAAATAAAGATATTGCCACAGACCAATGAAGAAGGTTTCATACTAGCTGATGTCTCAATGGCAGGAGTAGACTATCCATTGTATAATAAGATGCAATGACAAGAGGGAGCAGATGGAGAGCAAGGCAAATTCGGGTCTAAGAATGGGCAAGAAAAGGAGAACTTTGTTTGGAAGGTGTAGGAGCAATGAGGGTTGTTTTCACTCACCTGCCACCAGCAGAAGTGAGGGTTGCCTTCACTAATCTGCCACCAGCAGTTCTGTAGCCATGTGCTGGCAAGTTCTAAAGACTAGCAGCCCTCAAGGTTTGCCTTTCCAGCAGCCTTATCCACATCTGGAGATAAGTGCTCCTAGAGAAATACTTCATTACTGCCTGACAGCCTGAAGAAGTAACAGCATAGGAATAGGACTATTCCCTTCCACTAACAAGTCTATTTGCTGTGAATGAGAAGCAGTTGACAAACGAGAAGGCTCCACATCAAGTGCAAAATGCCTTGTTATCTTTCTCTCCAGGAGTCTGGGGAGTTGGATTTGTTAGTTCAATGGGCTCCCTGTAGCTGACAACCTCAATTAAGGAAATCACATGTTTGCAGTCCCCTCTCTGAGCCTCTAGTACAGAGTCAGCATTTGGGCATCAGACAGAAAGGAGGGGCCATTTCTTTTTACTATAATCACCCTAAACTCCAGTGAAAACACATCCGACTCAGCAGGCTTAGTTTTCTGGCTCAGATGTTGGGCGCCTACCTTTCTGGTTCAGTATGAGGAAAGGGCAGTTTGCTTCTCTGCCTAATGCAGGCAGACAGCAGGACAAAACACAGCTTCTGCAAGTATGAAGTGTAGGCTGCTCAACAAAGCATGAGTAACTCTCTTGCACAGACTGCGAAGCATTCAGATTGTTGCCCGCATTCTGACTGCCTGGTTCTAAACTCACGCCAAATTAATGTTATCTGGAGTTGGTTTCTTTGCTGGTTTAGTCTCTGGGATCTGTTGGAACCAGATATTTTGCTGTTGTCAAATGCTGCAATTAGCAGTTTTGAGTTAAGGTGATGAAATTCCAGTCATCCTTAGAAATGAAGTCTTATAATCCATTGCAATAGGATGAGGTAATGATAAAACAGACTGACATATCAAGAGACACAGGTTTTGAAGAAAGCAGAGGTTTTACAAGATCTGCTAAAAACCCAAAAAGCGTTAGCAGCAGATAGATTTTAATGCGCTGAAACTTTGTCTACAGTGAAGGAGCATTACACTGGTGATTCTACAGCTGAGATGAACAAGCATTGGCAGTAGCAAGAGCTCAAAGATAGGCAAAGCTTCCAAAAAATCCGGCACTGTAACTCCTTAGCAGGTCTTGAGAAAATGCCTCTCAGAAAGCCAAGAGTTGCCGAACTATTTTCTAAGCTGGGAAAAGGAGGAGGAAGGCACTCCGTAGCATACTTCCCTATAAAAATCTTGATCTGAGGCAAATGTCCGGGGTTTTGTGGTGTATACCTTGGTAATGAATGTGGCAAAAAGCTGACCGCTGTATTGCAAAGGAGAAAAATGTGGTGTTCCTTGCCCATATGTCTCTGTAGATTATACTGCCTGTATTTAACTAATATCATGTAAATATTTCACAATCCACAATGTGGTTATCTGTTTATGGTTCAGTTTGCATCTATTACTGCTTCAGCATTTCTAATGAGTGGACAATGTTCTTTTCACAAATATGGCTGTAAACTGTGACCTAAAGGGTTTCTTTTTTTCTTTCTTTCCTAACTCCAAGAATATGAAACCCACAAATGCTCTTAGTTAGGGTCTTACCACTAAATAAGTAGCTCCTTCATTTGAATTTTTCTGGGGTTTTTGTATCTCCCTCTGATTGTCATCACAGGTCAGAGTTATGGAAGAGAAGATACAACTAGCTAACTTGAAGACTGGAGACTCAGACAGCTCTTTGCACAGGAAATACCAGGACCTGATGAGCACAGTACAAGGAAAGGAAGATCAGATCAACAAATTGGAGACACAGCTAGCAAAACAGGTACAGTTGTTTTCTGCAGGGAGACCTGTAGCTTTCATGAGTTGGAGGGACTCTAATGTATGTCTCAAAGGTATGGATTATGTCTCCATTACGTATTAGCCTCTCAGTTGCCTTCAGATCAGCTGTAAAATTATGCCGTGTTCAGTGCAAGATTCTCTCATTCCTTTCTCTTTCTAGACAAAAACATGTTTTCAGCCTCAGTAGCCGTTTTCTCTTCGTTATATCAGGTTGGTGAGTGTCCTTAAGGGACTTCCTTATGTTGGTGTTGAGTCAGTGTTGAGACCCTGACTGGAGTAATGCTGGAGTCTGGTCACAGTATTTATCTGGTTTCCTAGCATATGGATTGTTCTACAAAATCATTATGTAGCCCATCTCTGACTCCATGTATGCTACTTCCTGGGAGGAGATTTTTCCCAGTCTTAAGCAATCCTTTAGTGCAATTCATCTCCTGTCAGATGTCCTCAGTATAAAAGAGCAGCTGGTTTCCAATATAGATAGTTCTTAGTCCCTTCCATTATCAGTTAGTGGAAAGAAGGAGCTACATCTATAGCAGGGCTTGTATTTTGGCTCTAGTAAAAGCCTTGCCCCGTGGTCTCTATAACATGAGGAATGTGGCATTCTTGCGTGTTGTTAAGTGAATTACTTTTAAATGGAAATGGCTTGTTAAGATTATACAGAAAAAAATACTTTGCCATTTGAGTATATTTTACATTTAACTAATTGTCACCTATTTCAAGGGTTAAACAGATTAGTAAGCTGTCTGGACTTCCTCAGACCAAGTGTAGTGTGGAGGTCTTGCATCAAGTCTGTAGTACTCTGGGTTTCATGTCAGTTCCCCAGAGCAGCTTGCTCAGGCAGAATGTAGATGAAGTTTCTGGGTTTTGGAGGAGAAAGAAGGGGTTCAGAAGGAGCTACAATGGAAGCAGCTCTTGCAATCAAATTTGGAAGAAATTCTGATTTACCCAAAAATGCGAGGTATGATTTGATTAAAATCAACAAACACAAGTGTGGAAAATGTTCTGCTGGTAGAAATATTATTTTAGCAGCAAGAGGCAACATGGGAAATGAAAACTGAAGTTTGAAAATTTCAGATAAGAAACAGTCTATCAGGGTCATTGGTTTAGTTTCAGAATGGGATAGGATGGTGGCAGTGCTGGAAGGTCACTAATGGTCCTTGTAGACATCCTATTTATTTTCAGTGGGATGGGGAGAGCTATGGAGTTCAGAGTGTTAAGAAAAGAACACTGAGGTCATGTCTAGACCACACAATAGTATGGGACACAAATCTCTAACTGCTTCTGGACCTTAAAGCACAATAACTGCATCTACAGATGCTGTGCCCAAATGAATTGGTTCTACTTAGAGGTAGGGCTTGTTAAGCTCTGTGACAATGCTGTTGTCATGACATTATTCTACTTTAGGACCCTAAATAAAATGTTGGCATTGTACTTCACTGCATAGCATAGCAATATTCTGAATGTTTTTACCTTTTGGTCTTTGATCTGAGACAAGTCGAGGTCATTAGGGATTCAAAGGCATTACCCATGTGATGAATATTGAGGGGGCTATGATACATACATTATATGTGCCAGTTTATGTCAGACCGTAGTAGGCACATCTAATATTCTGACTTCACCAAAGGCTGGTACCTGATGATTAGGAGTACACAGAGACAGATTCAAGAAGGAAAGTTAAATAAGTCCTCCTTTTGAAGCATCAGATTTGATTACTTTTATTTTATTATGCTCAACTAAAAATGTTACTGCTATCCATAATGTTGTCAAGGTCTACTTTAAAGTCAGCAAACATATTTGAATAAGTGTTTTTAAATGTACATTTGTGGCGAATAGCATATGGCAATTAAGAGTTGTGAAGATGTGGAGAATTTCCTGCTGTCTATTGTGTATTTATATGGTATTCATTAAGTCAACTTACACTCCTCAGTTTGGAAAACTTAAATGTGGGGGATAGGTGGAGGTGGAGCGGAAGCACTGACATTTTTATTGTCGTAATTACTGATACTTGTTTACATCACATTTTTAGCAGGGAAACTATCAACTGCTATAAGAACGTATTACCATTGACCATTTTATTAGAGAAACTAGGGCTGCATGTGCCATACAGAGTATATTTGCCTTCCTTCCCTCCCTCATGGGACTGATTTGTCCTTGTAGTTGTTTAAACCACTTTGTAGACAGACCTTTAAGTGACATTGCTTATGATGAATCCACACAGCAGATGAACAGAAGGCTTCAGGTGGTTGAGGTATCAATCCAGCATCTTTCAAAGGAAATTGCCAGAAAAGGAAAACAGTGCAGCTGAGAAAACACAGCTGCAAAAATTATGTTGTAGCAATATCTGCCAAGCAGATACTCAGGCTGCGGGGGGAATGCTCATTGTGCAAATCAAGAGTATTCCCATAGCACTTTTGTGTGAATTAGAACCTGTTTTAATGAATTTGTAAACATACAACCACTTGCACCATCTCAAAACCTCCTAGCAGTGTCTTAGTGTTTCAAGGTCAAGTTTTGTACCTTTTTTTTTCAATTCTAAGTCTGCTATTTTTATTTTTGGTGGTTTTGTTTTTTATTTCTCAATGAGAACATTGTGTGTGCTAAATACATTGTTGGTATTGGTTTCCATCTCCCCCACCTTTAAATTCTACACACTACACCTGTGCTTGCAGTGACTGAATCCTTTTTGCTTGGGATTATCACAGTGTTCTGTAAATCACTCACAGACACTGCTTAATTCTTAATAACTTCAGCCAACCATATGTCTAAGTGTAGGCTGAGAGAACACTACAGATACTCAACAGCAACATTCCAAAAGTATCTAAAACACTTAGGAAAAGTTGCAGACTGTACTCAAAAGAAACTGTGGCAGGTGGGCAGTCATTACCTCAGCTGGATTTTGCTATTCTACAACAAATTCATTAACCCTCTGGAGTTTACTCCAGGTACCATGTAAGACAACTTAGAGATAAACTTTTTTCAGAGGCCAGCTAAGTATTAATATCCAAGTAGCAGTCTTAATTCTTACATCTGGAATGGGAGCTTCAATATTTAAGTCACTCCTGATGCAGTAACTTACTGAGAACAGTTGTATGCTCCTGATGTATCTAATCTTTTTTTGGCACAGAAACAATTGAGAACTGAGGAAGCCAAAATTGTTCAAGAGAAAGCTGCCAAGATCAAAGAATGGGTAACATTTAAACTGGGAGAGGTGAGTCTTTAGCTTGCTGTGAGGTTTGCCTATGAGTAGGTAGGTTCAGTGGCTGCGCTGCCAGTGGGCTTTTATGTAGGACAGTAGTTTGAGGACAGCCAATCTGCCAGAGAGGCTTTCTGTTTGTTTTGCCCTACACACTCTCACTTGCAGAACTAGGGTAGTCATCCCTCTTACTGAGGGCTATTTACTGCTTTGGGCAAACTATAAATGATAGTGAAGTCACTGATGCCCAAAACCAGTTTCTGAAGATTTACTAGTCATGGGTAGCTTCCACCTAGCTTTCTTCTGCCTCTCCCTTTTTTTCTCTGAGTGTAGTTTCTGTTTCTTTCTGACAAAACAGCTGTGACACAAAAATGTCCTTTGCTCTTCCTTAATTTGCCATCTCTAATGCTGTTTTCCTACTCGCAGCATTTTCTCACGTCTAACCTCTCCCTCCTATCCATATCGTGGACTTATGTGTCCAGCTGGGCCTAATTCAATATGCTCTAGAAAAACAGAGATAGCAGTGGGTCAGCACACAGTTTTAAAGACATGGTAATAGTTTACAACCAGGAGTAGGCCTATCTGGTCTTTTATTCCAAGTTAAAGCCATAGATTTCCTAGTTTGTGCCAGAAAGGGGATTTGTTGGAAGAAGCAGTCTTCGTGGGCACTAATTGTATTATGATGTGACTTTGTAACCTCATAAAGCTACCTGGATAATTCACCAAGCTGCTGTGCTGCTTCTCTTTTCCTATGTGAGGTAATTTGAGGTGCAGCTACATTACTGTCTGGTGCAGCACAAAAGAGGAAACACGAGGGCTGACTTGGTGTAACCTGCAGTGAATCCAGGACTATACATTTCACGCCGTGTCTTTGCTGGCAACGAAGTTCATACCAGGTCCTGATTTTAGGTGCAGACCGTGCACAACTGGACCACTGCCAACTGAAAGATTTTGCACTTCTGTGTTGCAAATGGGTTGCTCTAGACAGCACCATGGACGCAGTTTCAACTTTCATTTTGTAAGGAGAAAAGCCTCTTTGGGTGTACCACTGCTGCATTTAAGAATGTATGCTGAGAGACTTCCAGCAAAGATGTAAGGCAAATTTGCAAAGAATCAGTTGTGCACTAATTGCAAATGTAAATGCACCCTTAATGTTTTGGTGTTTGTTTCTTTTTCTTTGGTCCCCTGGATCCAGGGGATCTCCTTTTACCACATACAGGTTGAGAGGGGGAAAAATGCTCCTCCAGGGGAATAGTTTTTTGATTCTCTTTCATGACAGTTATTTCTGGAACAGGAGTGAATGATAAACAGTAGCAGGCAAAGAAATTTAAAAATGTATTTGAGAAGTGTTAGTAGTATATACAAAAACTGAGAAAGCACAGCAAAGAGTTTAAATGAGTTGTCTAGTGGAGCTGCTGAATAGGATTTCAAGACGGCAGTGTTCAAGGCCAGGTTGGACAGAGCCTTGGGTGACACGGTTTGGTGTGAGGTGTCCCTGCCCATTGCAGGGGGCTTGGAACTTGGTGGTCTTAACATGCTTTCCAACCCTAACTATTGCATGATTCTATGACTGGTGAACTTACCCATCCTCCATTCCTTTTCCTGTTAAGACACTTGAATGTAATGAAGACAAAGATCTGTATAGTGGAACACACACACAGAGTTTTGCATTATTTTTCAATTTTTGTTATTGTTGTTCCATAGCTTGAGCTAGAAAATTACCACCTGAGAAACTGTAATCAGAGGCTGACAGAGCAAATTGAAGCCCTTCAGGATACATTGCAAGGTAAATGTGTTCACCTGGCATTGTAGCCTAGTAACCACCATGGGAGTGGAAATTAGCATTCTTGGGTTGTATTCTTAGCTTTGTGAGAAATCAGTGCTTGTGACAGTGAGTAAGCAGTTGAAGTACTCTGTTCCTTAGTGTGTCCATTTTTAAGATGGGAACATCTCTGCTTACCTGCCTTAAACTCTTGACAGCGATCAGCACAGGTCCCTGTTTTTCAAAGTCTGCTTTTGCCAGTAAAGTAGGCCACTGAGCTTGGGGATTAGAAACACTCTTGAAGTAGATAGCAAAACTCTCCATTAACTTCAGCGGTAGAAGTCCCTGAGGTACTTCACTTTACTTCTGTATACAGATTATCATCATCCCCACAGAACCTTTGCTGGCATGTCAGTTGAGTAACTAAAAACTGAATGGGCCAAGGCAGCAACTGCCTGGTCTTGCCTTTAGAAGCTGTGTTCTCCCATGCTACTGGGTTGTGTTGGAGAAAGCTGCATACGGTGCTTATGCCTTTGTGCTTCTTGTTTGATGAATAGATGGAGAACTTAGGTCTCCAGGGCTTAAAATCAGCACCTTGCATTGCAACACATTTTGGAGAAGAAATTCTCTTAACCATTTCCTTCCTGGTTTGTGGGGCTTTTCATGTGTTTTGAGGTTGGGTCTTTTTTGGTTTTTCTTTTGGGGGGTGCTGTGGTGTTTTGTTTGGTTGATTTTTGGGGGGAGTTGTTCGTTTTTTAAATTAGCTTGTTTGGTGACAGTAAGATGAGCTAGTTTCCAGAACTTCACTGGTCATGCAGGAAGGGGGTATTTCTTTTTGTAGAAGTCTTTCTGGCATTCCTATCACTCCACAGCAAGGGAATAGGGCAAAATTCCTTCCAAATCCCACCACGTTTCTAGCAAAATACCTTGTGACTGGCTTCTTCCTCATCCCCTCTGGCTCTGGATGTTTACAAAAAGAGAATGGCTGGTAAGCTGCGTTAATAATCTGGTATTAAGTGTTCCCTGGATCCCAACTCTCTGGGCAGTAAACAGATCTGGTCTCTCCTCTTATCCCTTGCTAGTCTCACTGTGCCAGGCTGAATTCAGAAGCCCCTGCAGAGAGACAAATCTCTTCTTGCTTGCCGTGCTAATAGTAACAGCTTCCTCTGCTTAATCTCCTGTCACATCTAGGAAGCTGCAAAAATATCAGTAATACTTAAATTGAATAGCCTCTTTTCAGTCTACACTAATGATTTACCTCAGGGCAGGGGAAAATGTGTGCCAGGATTGTGTATGCCAGCACTGTATGTTAGGAATAGCATTGTTAATACTCAGTTACTTGTGGCTCAAATGCTAGGGTCAGGCTCTCATGGTTAACTTTCTCAGCTGTGTTTCAAGAGCAGGTTTTATCCTCTCTGCAATCAACAGTGATTTATTCTGCTGTTTGTCCTTCACTGTTTTACTTTGTGTCTTCAATTTGTTTCTACTTCCTTGTAAATCCCATTAGTGGTTAGGCAATGCCTGTAGAGTGTGACATTCAGGCAGCATTTTCAGCAGTAGCTGTGCAGAGTTACACTTGCCCCTATCTATGCAATTTCCAAAGCATCTTATGGCTTGGTTCTTTTCAGTCAGGCAATTTATAAATGCTAAGGTCAATCAAAATCATAAAGTGAAGTAATATCCTCTGCCAGTCCAAGTTTTACCTGCACTTTCTTATATCCTATAGATGCTATTCAGCAGAACCTGTAGAACTGACGTAGTCTTTAAATCTAGTAATTACAGAAAGGAAGAAAGTAGGAGAATTATAAAGTGTAGGTTCTGAGTAGACCAAAAATAATGGAGGCAATCTAGGATCGTTTTTTTTGTCATCTTCTAATATAGCAACTGAAGGCACAGAGAAAAAATAAAGAAGTTTTTACAGCAAAAACATGTAAGTAACTTATAAAACTTGTTGACAAAAAGCAATGCTTGAGTCATAGCACAAAAGGATAGCAAAAAGCTCTATGGAAATTCTTGAAAAGAGAGTAACCTCACTGTTTGGTGTGATGGTTAAGAAGGTCTCCATATGTATGCTGGAAGCCTCATCTAGCTCCTTTGAATGGGAGGAACCATACCAGCATATTTGATGGCATAAATCACTGTAGGTCTATTGAAATCAAAAGCCACACCAAGCAATGTTCTGGCCACTTAGATGATTTTTTACAAAGTACAGTGTGGATAGGTGTACTTTCTTCTCATTGCTATATTAAGAGAAGAGACATAATCCTGGATAGGTAAGAGTAAAAGCTGCTACAGTGAGTTAGACTGAAAGCTTGCATAGGCCAGCATCCTGTCTCCTGGTTGGTTGTGGACGTTTCATGGAAGAGTGTAGAAATTTTTGCAAGTAAGTCTGTCCTTCTTTCTGTGTACCCTTCTAGCTTCTGCTGTCGGTGTTTTAGGAAGCTCCTAGGCTAGAACTTCTGTCTAAACTGTTATTTGTACCACTGATGAATTACTTTTGCCGGGCCATCTCATTTCCATTCTTATAGTCCTAACCAGGCCTGGGTGCTATTCAGATGCAACTGACGTGATCAACTTACACGAGGAATGTACTTTTAGACAGTAAAGCATTTAAATGCCCTAACCATGTGTTCTCTGTTGTAGATATGACCAGCATTCCTCCCTTTGAGTCTCTTTGGAGCTGTAATCCTCTGAAGCCCAGAGAATCACAGACCTCTCTTGCTGAGAAGATAGACCAGAAAACTGTGCTCCTTACACCTGGTTTCAGACAGATGTGTCAGACAGGACATAGCAAACATGTCCTCTCTACAGCAAATATAGTCCTTACCAATGACACCTTTACTGAGAATGGGGAGGATAAATCTCTGCTTTCTCAGAGCAAGCTGAAGCTCATGTCAGACCCATTAAGCTGGAATCTCTCCACAGAGAAAGATGTATTCACAGCTGTACGTTCTGAACACAGGTTAGGGCGCTGTGATCCCACATCGCTGGGCCCTCCAGATGAGGCCACAAGAATCCTTGAGGCTTTTACTTACCAGTCATCTTTGGAAGGAAGCTGTAGTGCTGTGAGCACCTTGCAACAAGTGGCTTTGGACAGCACACACTTCTCTGACGATCTGAGTGCCAGGTTCCGCTCCCACCGATTGGACTCCTCTTCCTCAGGAGAAATAATGAGCATGCTTGAGGGCCATCTCCAAACCGCTGAGCCACCTCTGGTTGTGTCAACATCAGCTGTTACAGCACATTCCCTCTGTCCAGTGAGAGAATGCAACCTTGGCAGTAGTATGACCTTTCCAAAGGTGCGATCTCCCAGTACACCAAGAGATAGTATCCAACTAGCCAAGAGACATTACAGCCAGCCACAGCCAGGGGCTAATTCTTTCCATCATGTAATGATCTTAGAGGCCAGCACCTTCCAGCCCATCGTAAACTCTCCAGCCTGCCATGGGCAAGTGAAGGAGACAGACATTGATGATGATGACAGGGTACTGGAGAAAATGGAGACAGAACATGGCCCAGTGAGGGAAGAAGCTGGAGTGTGTGAGGAAATGAACCACTTATCTGCAGGGCAAAGAGAAGCTGTGAGTTCTGAGGCTGGCATACTTGACCCAGGAGGCAAACCTCCCACACCACCGCTGCACAGATTCCCATCATGGGTAAGAAATGCAAGGACAACGGTCTGAGAAGCGCTGCTTGTCTTTGAGTCATGCCTAATAGTTAGGCTACAACAGCTCTTGGTCTCAAGCAGTTGTTTCATGTGTACATCAGCCATATTTCTGAACCACCTGGTTTGATAGTTCCAGATCATGGGGCATGCTGGTTGCACTGATAATCGTGGGGTTTTTTTGGTTTTGTTTTTTTTTTCCTCTTTATAAGGGAGTGGAAGGAAAGGGTGGGAAATCTGTGAAAGCAAATAATACAATACACAGGAATAGAAATGAAAGTCAGGAGGTGCTGCATTGTGTTTTATCCTTATGGGTCATCAAAAGTTAATCTGTAGTTCTGTTGTTATGTGTTTAAGACAAGTGAATCATAAATGCAAGCGAATGGAGCAGACCAGATAGTTTCAATGTCAAAGTAAGATGTGAATACTGGAACAGATTAGATTCTAGCATTCCTATTCCAGAGATTGGCTACTATTCCTTTCTCTGATCTAAATTTCCCCTGTAAGGTTCTTCTAGTCCTTTAAGATAAATTTTTCACAGGTGACTCCAGCTCCACACACACCTCCTAAATGTCTAACTTGAGTTTGGCAAGTAAGTTTAATTAGAGAAGTGATGAGCTTTTCTGCTGCAACTGTATTCAGTTTTAATTACAAACAATGTTATACAATGCTAAGTTATCAAAAAGTCGGGTCTTGGACATCTTGTATGAAATGGGTACTCTAAAGTTATTGAGTACTTCAGAGAACCTATGTGAGAACACCCATCAATGTCCCTCCTGGGGAGTTTTGTAGAATGTTTTATTAATATTTATAAGCATTGCAGTATTGTAGTCAGGAACACCACATAAAAAATCCGTTCTTTTGTCTTCAGACCACAGTCACAGAATCATAGAACGGTTTGGGTTGGAAAGGACCTTAAAGATCATCTAGTTCCACCCCCCTGCCATCAAATTAATGTATCCAAGTATATCAATTGCTAAAGCATGAATAGAATATTAAATAGCAACTTAGTAAGAAAGGCCTATTATGTGCCCTGAATAAGAAGTGTCTGGGGAAAATAAAGTATGTAATATTTCATTAGAGACTAAGTCACCATGTATATACAGACAGAAAAAACTAATTCTGTATTGTATTTTTTTTTGGTGTACTTGACTTTGCAGTCTTAGATACTTTCATGTCTATGTATTATGTGTGTTAACTGATGGTGATTGGTTGTATGCTCTAAGGAGCAGCAAGAGGATTCCTAGCTTTGATTTTTATCCATTTTAGACTGGTTGATGTCTTAGTCATAACATTGCATTTAGTTGCAGGTTTGGGTTCACTCTCTGGAATTTTTATCAATTTGTGAAGCACTCAGAGATCCTTTAAACTGAAAGCTCCATATGTTGTTATAACTGAGACATAAGCTTATTAAGATCACTCCAGGCATTTCTTTCATTCCATTGTCAGAGAATAGGAATCCTTTTCAGGTGGTGACTCAATAAATTGTCCTGGTTTAGGGTTATTCTTGGTTCATTTTAATGCATTGTTTAATAAAGTGAAAGGAAACAGCTTTTCCAGGCTGTGATATAATAATTTATTGATAATTACATGTAGGTTTTTAAGTCTGTGGATACAATCTCTGTAGCATTTATAAGACAAACCTGTTGTGATTCAGGGAATCACACACAGATGCATATTTTTACTAATGTCATTCACACATCGTCTGGTGAAATAGAGCAGTCTTTCTTAGAGGGCCCCTCCTTCCTGACCAAAGGTGTGATAGTGATGTGATTCTGTGACATGAGCATTTCTTTTTGCAGGAATCATGGTTTTGTCTGACCATTGGTGTTCATGGTATTATTGTTCCAGGAGAGTCGAATCTATGCTGTTGCCAAGTCTGGCATGAGGTTGTCTGAAGTGGCCACGGTGAATGATACTTCCACCTTCTGTAAGTTCTAGACAAGATCCATCCTTAGAGGGAGTTACAGTGACAGTATGGCACCTAAACTTCTGGCTGTTCAGATTTCTTCATTTCCTTGCCTGTTTTCAAACTAAATTTGATTTTGTGGATAGCCACGATAAAGAAAGGAAGAGATGAGAATACATCTGATCTGTTTGAGCCCCTACATTCAGCGACATCTTCAGGGTTATCTCCTTCATAATTTTTGTTGACACTGTTCTGCCTCTGCATGTCTGTAGCCTGCTTTTAGTCTTGCAATTCATCATCACCCTCCCCGTTACAGCTTTTACCTGTTTCCACATTGTGCACTGGGTTGCCATTGTACTATGGGGAGCACAGGGGGAGCAAGATGTCTTACAGGCTAAATGAAGGGAGCATTGCAGTTGTCCCTGGGAGCTGCATATAATTAATAACGCATCCCCTAGCCTTTCTGAGGCCAGACTGTCCAGGATGGCAGTTCTCCAATATTTGATGTTCCAAAAGGCTACATAAGTTTTCTCACACATACACGTATCTCTCCATTAAAACTTTCTCCTTTTCACCAGCTTGTATTGTATGCTCTCTTGCTCTCTGAATTTTCCCAGTTTCCAATGTCTCATGTTCAGCTTCTGGGCCATTTACCTGTCTCATCTACAGAAATGTCACAGTGCCAGTCTACACTACGCTGAAAGGGGTAAGGAGTTTCCTCACTTTTCCTGTTATGAAAAGCATGGTCCAGGGCTGCTAGTAATTTGAGAAAGAATGGGATGAAGCTGTGCAGTGGAGGAAAGGAAATTAGAGAATGTTAGGAAGTACTGGACACCAAAAGAATGCAGAAGGAGTAGCAGATGATAAATGTATTTAGGAATACAGAACACTGCAGCAAGTTTTGGTCCAGGAAGCTGCTGTGTGCACTATGAGGCAGTAGAAGCTAGGGGTGATAGTGGGTGTAGTCTAAACAATAAAATGAAATGAAAGAGGGCTCTTGAGCACTTATGGGGAAGCCTGGGGCTTGTGGAAGAGCAGGAGGGTGTAACCTGAGGACACCCAAACAGATCAGACTAGACGGTCCAGTTTGGAAGTTCTCAGACTAGAATGGGAGGAAATCAGGAGCCCTTGGACAGTAGCGGGCGAGGCAGTGTGAAAATGAAGGGTGTGTATTGATTGTTTTGTCTCCTTACTGAGCAAGGATTATCCTGGGAAACTCTTCCCTCACACACTGACCATACAGGTCTGTTTTCCAGAAAGCTGTGCAGATCAGCAATGTGCCTTTCTTAGATGAGTCTTCAGGTTCTGATGATGACTGTGGTTCCCATGCCAGCTTCAGGACTTCTACTGCTGGGTCCGAGAACAGGAAAGCTAGCATGCCAGGCAGCCCTCGAGCAGTGAAGAGAGGTAAAGTTGGAATATTGCTACTGAGCAGCATGAACTCTGTCCTCATGTGTAAGATAGGATGTCCTGAAGAGCATCATTAGTGACAGACAAATGCTTAGCCTTGGTGATGCTAATAAGGAGTTCTCCCAGAAAGTGTGCAGGCATCAACAGCTACTCATCAGAAACCTGTCCTCTTAGATGGGTTTTTACTGCTTGTAGTTTTTCATCCAGGCACTTGGTAAACTCAGATTGTGGGAAGGATTCCCATATTCATCACATATCTAGTGAAACCATCTGTACTTTTACTGTGACTTGTCCTTGTAAGCAGGATAGTACTGACACCTTAAAGGAAATGTTTTTTATCTGTATCACTGGCTGATAATTTCATGATCAGAAAGCGAATATTTCCTATCTTTGAGAGGCATCAAGTAATTTGGGTCCTAGCTAGGCCAGTTATTCCTGACTGCAGGGAAGGTTAAACTGGATCCGTGAATGGAATTTTCATTACATTTGGTAGTCAATAAAATAGAATTCCATTTCATCTAGTCTTAACTTCTGTTGTGATGCATTGGCTGTGATGTATCTGCACATTGCCATGTGGTGGAAAATTCACAGAAAGCAAAGCCCTATTGCTGGTCATTGAGAATGAATTTACTTAGAATGAGAGGGGCTTGATGCTTTATAATGGATGTTTTCAAGCTGAAAACAGCATGTCTGTGCTTTAGATAACAAGTCTGTTCATTTATAGATCTATGTGTATACATACATATGTATATGTGTGTAATATATAGTCTCTGTTTATTCAGCAGAAATTTCTTACACTATATACTGTCAGTATCCAAAATTCACTCTCACTACTTGTCTTCCTGGGGAAAAAAATGGTCTCAGAAGTTTGGAAAGTGGGATTTGAATTTCCAAAGTCTGATCTGATTTGTTCTTCCTGAATAAAAATGTCTTAATGGTGAACTCAAAGTTTTCAAATTGTGCAATATTCAGTACATACTGTCTAGCCATTATTCTCATTATTTCCTTAATTTTGAACAGGTGTATCTCTGTCCTCACTGAGCTCTGAAAGTGACTATGCCATTCCTCCTGATGCCTACTCCTTGGATAGTGACTATTCAGAGCCAGAACATAAGCTACAGCGAACATCTTCCTATTCCACTGACGGCGGAATCTGCTCTGTAAGTCTTGCTGCCTCACAGCTGTGCAAGGATGCAAACAGAGCCTTGTTCTTGAAAGAGAAAAAGCGTAACTACAATTATCTCCTGCAAAGTGATGCTCTAACAGGTTGGGCTGTTAGTCCAGCTTATTTGTATTCAAAACACACTATCTGATGCTTCAGAAGAAGGTGCAATTTCTGTTATGTGATTAGATAAAAGTGTAAGCATCAAGGACTCTATTCTTTCCTGATGACTTGTACTGGTTCCCTGTAGTCATATTCTACTTTAATGATGGCCTTCCACTTTTGTGACAAAACAACTTTGAAAATTCAGATGAAAGAGGAGAAAGGATAGAATATTTTGGTCTAGAAAACAAAAAACCAAACAAACCTCAAGCATGGGCAGCATTAAATATTATAGTCTTGAATTTAAGTGATCAAGCAGACAAGGAACAAGAGTCTAATGACTTAGAGCCAGCCTATTTTTATTTGGAAAATCACTGTTATGGCAGGAAGATGAGTTTTCAGTGCCTGAAACAATGAAATGATCTTCAGATACCCTCTTTTCTAAAACACCGCAGTGGGGTATTTGCAGCTACACATATAGTCTAGGACTCTTTCATGTTGAACAGACAGCATTGACCTTGGATGGCTGCTGCTGCCCATCAGGCAGAGTAAAGTGGAAAAGGATGGAGTTGCAGCAAATGTCTGAACTTGATTTCAGCATTCTTTCATTTGTATTTTGAGTAATGCAAGATAACATCCTCTACCCTTTGCTCTCTGCTCTCCAGGAACCCATAGAGAAATCTGGTTACTTGCTGAAAATGGGCAGCCAGGTGAAGATGTGGAAGAGACGATGGTTTGTTCTAAGAAACAGACAAATCATGTACTACAAGTCTCCGGTGAGTCACATTTACTCTCGTGTGGAGACACAGGGAAGGTTGTCTGCAGAAACAGTTCCAGGCAACCACTGGCAGAGTGGACCCAGAATGTCCTGCCAGAGAGGTTTATGTCTGACCCACAGGTTCAACCAGTGGGTCTCTGCTTAGGCAAGGAAGCTTCTTGTGGTGGCAGTTTGCAGGAGGTGGAAGGTTGGTCAGGAGGACAGAAGCTTGATACCTACCAGTTAACTTTGTGCAGACGATGAAAAGTAGAATGCATGCCATAGCCCATCTTTGGTCATGTTTCAGATGAAAATAAATGAAAAATACGTTACAATATGAGGAGGGTGCAGATACATACTCAGTATATGGGTCTCTGAGCAAAACTACAGCTTTCAGAGGGAAGACAGCTGGATTCTTTCATTTTCACCCTCCTACATAGGCATGGAAGTATTAGAGAACAAGGATAAAACTGAAAATAAGCTTTCATGCAAAATGCTGTCTTACACTGATCAATGAACCAGTATTGAGAGAACATGTCTGTACATTCAGACCTTTTCAAATAACTTTTATAACTCACATTTCAAATGAAGTTACATTATTTCAAAAATCCTAGCATTAAATTAGGCATTCAAAATTTGTATATACAATAAAACACATTTCTTGTTGGCCTTCATTATTCTACTGCACTTAGCTACATTACAAAGAATTATATTTAGGGATATTCACCTTCCATACTTTTTTCTTCTGGTCAGAGCAATTTCCTCCAATACCTGCATAAATTACACAGTATTTCTGTGTATGTACACATCTTTGCTTACAAGTCAGGAATATTGAGAATTTATTTTCAACTAATTTATTTTTTCAGCTGTCATATTCTGACGACAAAGATACACCCTAGGGCACAATGCATCTTTATTTGTGATAGTAGGTTTATCCATTAGAATTCACAAGCAAATTATACATACATGATATATACATACACATATATAAAAAATAATTTCGTAAAGATGCAGAATTTAGGCTGTTGGTTGGGAGGGACTGCTGGAAGACCCTAGTCCAACTGATGCGTTGAAGAGGGACTGTCACCAGCTGTAGATCAAGCTACCTGTGGCTTTGTCCAGCTGAATCTTGAAAACTTCCACAGATGGAAATTCAGCCACTGTCTTGGTACCTGTTTGGTGGTGTATTGCCTTCCTAGTGACAAAGGGTTGGTTGTTTTGTTGCTTTTTTTTCTAATGTCCAGTCTGGATTAATAAGATAGTACTTGTCATTACGTTATTATATTGTCTGCTGCTACTGAGAAGACTTTTGCTTCATCATTGCAGTGGGATCACACTGTCTCATATTCAACTCAGCAAGCTGTCCTTTCCAGCTCATTAATGCAGACTCCAACCTGCACATGTATATTATGCTGTATTTAAGTACTGTAAGACCTATCTGATGTTTTTTGAAAAAGTCGTTTGCTTTTCTTTCTTCAGAGTGATGTTATCCGCAAACCACAAGGGCAGATGGAGCTGAATTCCTCGTGCCACATTGTTAGAGGTGAAGGGTCCCAAACGTTCCGGGTAAGCATTGCTTTTTTATCCTGCAGATAACCACACACTCGGTGGCTGGATGAGAGAGCTTTTATTTCAGGCCGAATGGTACTGTATGTACCAATTGATACCGATATTAATTGATATCAACTTCTATCTGGCCCCTGTGTTTCCTGGCACAAGCCAGGTAGTTAATTTAATAAGTAATGGGGAAAGAGCTAAATTGTAACCCAAATAGGGCTTTCTGAAATGGAGAGAATTTCTCCTTTATTTTTGTTTTATTTTACACCATACCACTTTCCTTTTTTGCATTTAGGACTGAGAGCTTGAAATCTGAGGGGGAAAGTGATTCTTGTAACAAATAAAACCAGGTAGCACCTAGGATCTCCTCTTTCTGAATGATTCCTCTCACAAGATCACTAGCCTGACTTTACATGTCTGGAGGATCTGAAGAAGCATCTGAAGTATTGAATTCCTATTAGAATTCAACTTCTGAAGTATTAGAAGTTAGCCCATCACTGGGTTCAGTTTTAAGTCATTTTTGTAGAGGGTTTCATTATAAAGGTCGCATTAAAGTTTCTCTCATTTTCTGACTGAGAGGCTCATAGCCTGACCTGTGATCTACCTTCTGGCCTTATGGAACTGAAGTTGCTAAGGCTTAATACTGTTAAGTACATAGCATCATTCCTCTCAAACTCACAAGCCATGGAAGGCAGAATGCAATATAAAGTGAAGGCAGCCAAAAATAACCATCTATGTAGTCATCTTTAAAATGCAAAATTAGCAGCAATGAGAAACAAGAAAGGATAAGAGACAAAGCCACACTATCCGACAGAAACAGCAAGAGAGCTCATGAGAATTTGATTCATCTGAGTTTCAGTTCTTTCATTTGAGCTTTGAGGGTTAGCACCTCTTTTCCCACCCCCTTCCAAAATCTCCCGAACCACAACAAAAAAAAAAAGAAAAAAAAATAGAAAATCTGTATGGAGCAATGAAACTCAGCAGCTGGAGAAAAGCTACGTAGGTGTGCATATTTGTACTTGCTCATCCCTTTTCCTTCCAGCTCATGACAGAAAAGAGAACCTACTTCCTGACAGCAGACTCTCCTAATATCCTGGAGGAATGGATTCATGTCCTACAGAGTATTCTCCGAGTGCAAGTGACCAGTCCTGTTGGTGTTCCTCATAGTGATGCTAAACCCACTGTGAAAGGTTGGCTCACCAAGGTAAAATACTGTTTATTTGTTCAGTTTAGTTCAGTATTGACAGTGTACTAGCTTCTTGGTTTGCACAGTAAATGTCAGTAAGAAAACAGTATTTTAATACTGGGGGAAAAAGTGGGGAAAGAGAGTGGTAGTAGATTTCTGTATTTCAGAGGCAGGAACATTGGTATAAATTATAAGGAATGGAACAAGGAAGGCTACTGAGAGATACTGACTTTGTCAGATAGTAAGAAATATCAAATATCTGGGTTATGTGTGCTTTTCTTCAACAGAACCCACAGCATGTCCCAGGAAGAAAGAAACAAAAAAACCAACATATGATCAGGAAATGCTGTTAAATGTCACATTTCATTGATCTGGACTTGGTGTTATAGGACAGTTTCAAAGAAATAGGCTTGTATGGTTATAGGTTAGCATTTATTTCCATCATAACAGACTGCATGCACATTAGTACAAAGAAAGTACAATGGCTGAAATTCTTATGCTTTATGCCATTTCCATGCATTAGTTTTGCATAGCAAGTTACTATGAATTTTTAAATATAATTCTAGTCAGCATCTGAAGATGGCTAAAGACAGCCTGCATCTGAAGCTGATTCATCTGCAATAGGAAGCAGTTCCTAGACTACATGTTAACCAGTCACTTCCTGCTGAGATTTAATGATTTGGTTTTATAATCTCAAGAAGGTCATTCTTAATATTGTATTTCAGGATACAGACATGACAGGTTGTGATGAATTGGTAAAATACTTCACAAAATCTTAGATTCATTTCCATAAGCACTTATATCCCATTAAATTATTATCTGCTTTTGGAAGTGGTGCCCTGTATATGTTGAGAGGAGCTCATATTAGCATAGAACAAATAATATATGCAAGGTTTTAAGGGAAAGTTGAATTAAAATTCAAATGCTAAAACATAATTCCAGCAACACTTCTGATGTTAATAACATGTATTTCTTTGTTCTCCTGACAGGTCAAGCATGGTCACTCTAAGCTGGTCTGGTGTGCACTGATTGGAAAAACTTTTTATTACTATCGAAATCATGAAGACAAGGTAATTCCTTTCCCCAAGAAAAGGACTCTGCCAAGTATAATGGGAAGAAAATAGTACCCTATGGGAAAGGCCACCTCTTTATTTTCATATTCTCATTCTGACTTCTAGATGCTCTCCCAAGAAAAATAATAGAAATAGTAACATAGCTTGTAAGTACTTTAGTTGATGAAAGAGATCCTACAGAAATGCAAGATTATATAATTACATTAGTTAAACACTGAATTATAGTTTATTCCTTACATTTTACAGAACTGCTAACATTTTGACCTGGGTTTTCTTTGTCAGTGTTCCTTGTCCATAGTGGGAGATTAGCTCCACTTATCTAACTGCTTCTCCTCCTTACAGTGTCCCCTAGGACATCTGCCTATGCGTGAGTCCAAAGTGGAAGAAGTAGACCGTTCCTGTGACTCTGATGAAGATTATGAAGCCACTGGTGGAGGACTTCTCTCATCCCACTGTACGTTGGTGATTCACCCACAGGACCAGAGTCCCACATACTTACTCATTCGCACCAAACAGGAGAAGGTATAAAAGGCAGTCTGTTTGGAGAGAGAGACTTTTTAGTATCAGTGAACAAATGGGGTGTACAGACTGAACCTCTTTATAGAAAACAAGAATTGACCCGTATTGTTTTCATCTTTATACCTAGAATACCTGGCTGTACCATCTGACTGTAGCAGCTGGTAGCAGTAATGCCACAGTGGGAACATCATATGAACAACTCATTGGAAAACTATTGGATGCAGAGGGAGACCCTAGTAAGTAGAAACCACAAACTCTTTTCCATGGTAGCAAAGCGTAAGGAAAGGTAATTTCAATTCCCAGTTTTAATTCAGCCAAAGGTGAAAGAAGAGGATTCTCAGTAGAACAGCATGTGATCTAGTGTCCTCCCATATTTCCACACTAACGTCTCCAGAGAAGATACAGACATTGTCGTGAAACTAGATAAGTCCATTGTCACATAATGTATCAAAGCAACTGAAATGTCTGTAACATTAATTCAAATTAAAATAAGGAACTGGAGTTTTAATTTTTCCTGTTCTTGTCAGTCCTGATTTTCCATTCCTGGGAATCTTGACCATACAAACAGATGCTCTCTTCTCTAAATATACTCATGCACACAGTTCTTCTCTTCATGCACATTGGCCTTCACATCTGTTCATCTGTTTACACATGTAAGCCCTCACACCTACCCCCATGCTCATCTGCTCCTCATCATCTTTGATACTTGTTCATTCATGTATGTTTATGCAACATGTTCTCAAATGTGTACTAACATACGCATTTGTACTTCATACTCTTTTGCTGTACACTCATATTCCTAGACCTGTATGTGAACCTCGCTTACTGTCGAATAGCGTCTTGCACTAACAAAGATCCCCATTACAGGCAGCTGCTCTGGCAGAGTTTGTGTCTCTTGATTGAATGCAGAGCTGAGCAGTTTCTCACTAGAATCCAGCTGATGAGAAGCTCTGACATAGCAGGATTGAAAATGGCAATACTTCTGATGGCTAATACTGTTGATATACTCCCTGTTCATGGGAGGCTTTGCTGAAGTTAGTGAAGTGGCACCAAAGATAAATGTGGCCTCTCTCAGCACTACTTTCTTGGGTGCTTTGCCATTTCATCAGCGCTCCTTTTCAATGTGGACACTGTTATCTGTCTGATCTTTCTGACCTAACATTTTTTGACCATCTGCTACCTCAGATTCTCCTCTGTGGAAACATCCTATGTTGTGCTACAGTAAAGATGGGTTGCAGACGTCCCTCACCACTCTGCCTTCAGAGGCACTACAGACTGAAGCTCTGAAACTTTTTAAGGTATTTAAACAGACACTGATGGGTTTCAATTATTTTGCTCTGCTGTTGGGACAACAACATTATTTGATCCCGTTGTTTGTCACAACATTTACTGCCACCATTGGTTGCTTTAGACAAGCCTGCTGGGTCATTTAGTTATAATAGGACTGTTAGATACTAGGTGTCATTGATCCTCTGGAGGTTTAACTTTACTTTAGGGAACCTAGGTTTAGAAGCAATATCCCCCACAGGCTTTACACTTCAAAGTTAGCCATATCTTCCCCTTCCATCTCTAATAGTTGGATTGAAGGAAACACAAACAATTTACTAGCAAACTCAGTTGTGTCAGTAAGATCAATGGTGAAGCCATTGGAGATTTGATTTTTGCATTCTTTAAGTGTAAGATCAACAGTAAGACTGGACAGTCTTAGCAAGGTAAAGCACAGATGTGGAAGACAGGAAGCACACTTTCCCTCAAGTCTCTTGCTGACTTGTGTGCTCCTCAGGCTGGGGGAGGTTGAATGAATTTTCTAGTCACCACAACTAAAAGAGAAGGACAGGAATGAAGTACTTATTCTCCTCCCTCCTCTCAAGGTTATTTAGAAGATTTAATTGTAATACATCTGGAGAACCTGGTCTGGAAAGTACCCGAGAAGAATGGCTGTATTCCATTGACTAATTTCCACCCTTTTACAGTCCTGTCAGCTGTTCATCAATGTCCCTGTGGAGGCACCCTCTATTGATTACCACGTGTCCCTCGCCCAGACAGCACTGCAGGTCTGCTTGACACATACTGAGCTGCAGAATGAAATTTACTGTCAGCTTGTTAAACAGACCAGCTGCCGACAACCCCAGAACCACTCAGTCATTCAGGTCAGTTCCCCTTTTGTCACTTCCACTCTGCAAATGCTTTTTATTTAATTCCTTATTTTTAATAATCGGCCATGAGACTAGTTCTCATAAAACTGTGCTAATACTAAAGGTGTGTTGGAGGAAAGAGAATCTCGGCATTGATGTGTGAAGAAAATCATCGCAAATGTAACCTACTTGCGAAATAAATTTTAGTTTGAATTTAACCATTTACCAGTTGCAAATGATCTATTCAGACCATATTCAGAATCAAAATTCATAGCTCGTGTTGGCTAGCTATAATTGTCACATAGTATTAATTTTTATTTTCATTTTAATTAATCAACAGCATGCAAATCATTAATACTACTATTGAGCATGAAATCTGACTTTTTGCACTATAATTATTGGGTAAATCAGTAAGTTGCAGCGTGAATGTATGTATTTGATTATAATATTCCCAACTCAAATGAGAAAATAAAATCTGGCTGAACAATAATGGGTCTAATTTGAATAAAAAATCACTGTTGTATTCTTTGCTATGATCTGCAGTTACAAATAGGGAAAAATATAAAAAGAGCAGTCTGTCCTCTGACCATCACTTCCTTTTGAAGCATTTTGAATCACATGTCAAAAATGGTCACTCCCAAAAGCGTTAGATGCCATCCAACATTTTGGTTGCAGTATTCTGTGAAAGACAACAGGCAAGAAGTACAGAACTAAGAATGATGTCCAGGTTTATGTTCACAGTGCTGGCAGCTCCTGGCTTTGTGTGCTCCTCTATTCCTGCCTCAACATCACTTCCTCTGGTACATCAAACAGCACTTGCAGCGACATGCAGACCCCAGGTAAAGACTGTAAGAGCATTTTTTTCTGCTGAACTGATTGCCTTTTGCATTCGCTGTGGATAAAGATAGAAGCAATTTTGTAACACACACCTGCAACAATGAGTTGAGGTTCCAAATGGCATTGTGCTGTCCCCTTTCAATTATTTGCATTATTTTGACGCTTATATTAAACTAGTTCACAAAACTGAGTGACTTATACTAGCAAAAGAGCTTTCTGCAGCTATAACTAGAGCTATGTAAGGAGGTTTTCTTGCTGATGCAGATACTTTCTTTTAGTAACAGAAAGACCAAAGTAATTACACTCTGTTGCCAGGTTAGTAGGCATACTGACAGAACAGAAGTAAGGCAGAGAACATGGTCAGAAGTAGGAAAAATTCACAAATCTGAAATACATGCTAGTACTGTTTTCTGTTGCCTCTTTGGCATCTAACACTTCTAACACTTTTCTTATAAGAAAACAGTGCAAGATCTACTGTAAGGCAGAAGTTGTTTCATGCTGTGCTCTTTGTTTCCATGGTGATCTGGTCTTCAGCAAGTCTCCCTGTGCCCTTGGCTGGGAGGTCACAGCTGGAGATGTCTAATTGTCTGTTGTAACAATATACTGTTGCTATGACATAGGTAAAAGAGTGGTTTCATTTCAAACAAATATTTCTATGCAAATACCAGTCTCCCTTGGAACTCAGTTGAAAGTCAGGTATTGCAAAGGAAATCTCTGTACTCCTCCTATCAAGTTTTTTTTCTATTTTCTTACATGCTGCCTCACATTTGCTATGTCTTATCAGATGTAAAATTACAAATATCAGGCATTCCTTGATGTTTAGGCCCTCTCTCCACTGGCTAATGCAACATGTTTGGGATCTTTTGGCTAGTACTAGAAACCAGCTCTTAAAACTTGTTCATTACCAGCTCTTCAAGGAGGCCCATTCGCACAAACTCAGCAGTGGAGTTACTCTATTGTTAGGGACTATTAAATTTCATAAGGATGAGCTGGGCTCTGTGAAATTGATTTACTGCATCAGTTTCAAGCATTACTATACTGATGGTCTGCCAGGTTCTTAGCCTCAGAGTACCTTTATGACAAATAAACTTTAAGTAGAAGCAAAGAGGAAATGTATGTATACAATCCAGCTATGAAACAATATTAGGGCTAGGAAAAAAAAAATGCACCAAAACGTACAGAAATAACAGCAAACTGTGCTTATATTCATCAGTTTATATTATATTTAGAGCAGTTGCTAAATAGGACTTAAGTCCTTCTGCCTAGCTTTAGACTTGCGTCTCTTTGGATGGAGCAGGTATGGCTGTTTCTTGACCAGTTAAATAGATAGGCTTCCCCTGTTTCATACAGCAAACAATATACTAGAATGTTTACACTGCATAATACCTGTGGTCTAGATTTTCACTAGATCTTCATTCTAGCTATTGTTTGTCATGAAAGGTGACCTTAGAATATATATCCAGTCTCTAAGAGAGGAAGAAGAGTGGGGTACAGTTCTAGGTTAGAAGACACAAGGCTCAGGAGCATTTGGAAGCCAGACACAACAGCTTCCCATCAAAGTAAGATTCTCAATTTGAAAATTGTGTAAATGCATTACGGGGGAGGTGAGCAATATATAAAATATATAAAAAGCTAGGGCTCCTGACTTCCATATTGCTTGGAGGGATTTAACTGGAGATTTAATCATGTACTGAGCTTCTGAAGGCATCTTGAATGAAATTAATTTCCCCTGCAATGTGATAGCACAGTTATACATTCATATAAATCCTTCAATTTCAGAACTTATTCAGTATATGCATTCTAAACCTTTTTGCAAAAGGTGCAACTGCCTGGCTTTAGAGACACTTATATCCTTTTGGTGCTGTTCAATGGAGCCCTTTTGTCAGTAGACAGTAAACTGATCATATCAGCAACTATCCCTATGCTGTATTGAACTATCAACAAATCGGAGCCTGCTTTGAATCTCTGAGTCTCTTGATTGGAAGATAGGATTAATACATGGAAACTCAGAATTTTTGTAACTTTGTAAGTTGATAAACACAATTTATATAATCCTGTGAGAGCAATGCATTGCAACTTATTAATACTTACCAGGGCTTGACATGACAGTAACTAAATTCTGCCAGCATGATGACGAGTTGGAGGGTAAACTGGTCTTGGTTTAATGGATACTATGATGGCAACAGGGTATAGAAGAGGGATATTCCTATACTATGATCAGTCCATTTAGGAGCAGGGAATGCTCCTGCACTTCCTAGAGAGTCCACTGTCTACCTTAATTTTACAGATCCTTGGAGCTGGGGTTTGGTTTGTAGGTTTTCACTTGAGCTGTTAATCTGTTAAGATGCATGAGGATATCTGCATAGAGATGTATCTTTGCTTAAGCAAAAGCCTGACGGAAGAATGCTTTGTCATGGCATGGGAAATGGAAGAGGACATGGCATCTAAAGCCTGTTTGTGGCTTTTATCCACATCTTAACCTAGGAGTGAAATAGGCAAGTATGCCATCTACTGCCAGAGATCAGTAGACCGCACTGTGCAGACTGGTGAGCGGGAAGCCAAGCCCTCCCGGATGGAGATTGTGTCCATTCTGCTGAGAAATCCCTACCACCACTCACTCCCCTTCAGCATCCCAGTGCACTTCATGAACGGAACCTACCAGGTGAGCCACCACAGCTGCCTTTCTTCTGGGCTCTGCAGGACTGTATCATAACCTGCCTCCTTCATGTGGGTGGCACCATGGTGTTGTATGTATCAGATATTAGGAGAGAGATGCTATTTCTCCTCCTTGCCATTTTAGCCTTTTTTCCTGAGAAAATGAAGGAATTCAGCCTCAGCTCTACAGGTCATAGGAAGAAAAGGTAGCTGGGGAAAAGGGAGAGATGTCACAAGTTTCACAGTATGAGAAAGAATGCAATGTGAGAGAAGACAATATGCAAGTGCTGTCCACTGGAGCTGGCAGTTAATCCTCAGGCACCACTCTGTAGGAAACCAGGCTTCAGTAGTTGTGATATCCATCAGTGTCATGTTTCTTGAAAGCTATCATCAACTGACTGCTCTTTCATTTCAGGTTGTAGGTTTTGATGGTTCTTCAACAGTCGATGAATTCATCCAGCGACTGAACCAGGAGATAGGAATGAGGAAACCATCCCACATGGGATTTTCTCTGTTCACAGATGATCCTTCTGGCAGAAATCTGGAACATTGTCTGCAGGGTAACATGAAGGTAATTTTTTTTTCCCTGTGCTACATCTAGCATACATCTTTGAAGAGCTGCTAAATGGCTAATACATTTTTCTTAATGCAGCAAGAGCAAGTACACTTTGGTATTGTCTGTCTAGATCAGTATTCAGAGATGAGATATTAATTATGCACTTGAGCCACAATAACCCCTTGCAGTGCTACAGGCTTGGGGAAGAGTGGCTGGAGAGCTGCCTGGCAGAAAAAGATCTGGGGGGGTATTGGTTGACAGCTGGCTGAACATGAGCCAACTTGTGCCCAGGCAGCTGAGAAGGCCAACAGCATCCTGGCCTGTATCAAAAAATCTGGCCAGCAGGGCCAGGGCAGTGATCACCCCCCTGTACTTGGCACTGGTGAGGCTGCACCTCAAATACTGTGTTCATTTCTGGGCTCTTCACTACGAGAAATACATTGAGGTGCTGGAGCATATCCAGAAGAGGGCAACAAAGCTGGTGAAGGGTCTACATAGAGCACAAGTCTTATGTGAAACAGTTGGAGGAGCTGAAGTTGTTTAGTCTGAAGAAAAGGAGGCTCAAGGGAGACCTTAGTGCTTTCTTATAACTGCCTGAAAGGAGGTTGTAGTGAGATGGGGGTTGGTCTCTTTTCCCAAGTAACAAGTGATAGGACAAGAAGATATGACCTCAAACTTCAAGAGAGGAGGTTTAGTCTGGATATTAGGAAAAAAATTCTTCAGCGAAAGTGTTGTCAAGCACTGGAACAGGGAAGTGGTTGTGTGTCACCATCCCTGGAGGTATTTAAAAGATGTGTAGATGTGGTGCTTAGGGACATGGTTTAGAGGTGGACTTGGCAGGGCTCAGTTAGCATTTGGACTCATTGATCTTAAAGGTCTTTTCCAAACTAAATGATTCTGTGATTCTGTAATTATATGTCTAGTCTGAGATACTAGTTAAGATGAAGCATATTCTGTTTAGTAGGTGATAAATTAGTCATTTTTTTTAAAGTCAGCTTAGATTTTAGCACAAACACAAGTTTCAATTTGTCTTGACTACAAAATTAAAACATGACTGAGCTAGCTAGCATGGTCAGATATCACAACTAACATCAAATGTAACGCTCCTAATTGATACAAATTTATGTTAGGCTGTGAGTCTCTTGGCATGTCTGTATAATTCCCATATATTGTATGTATATTTATGAAGTATCTCCTTGCTATCTCCAGATAAATAAAGCTTTCATTGTCGATGGGTGTACTTAGGAAAGAAAGCTCTTTACTGATTGAGCCTTCACTTTAAAAAAAGAGAGGAGTAGCTCACATCAAGAGAAAAGGAAAGCAGATAGAAGTATTAACATTTGTCTTTCATATGGGGACTTTTACCCCCACTTTGGATGGATGACTGCCTTAAGTGAGCAGGCTAGCCATGAATGAGACACATCAGATTTTGGAACAAATCTGGGAGAGTGATTTGTCATATGAATGTCATGCTGATAACATTTGTTGGCACATTCAAAGTGACAACTTTGAAGAGTCCCTGATACCTGTAAGGAACATCGTTTTTTACACAGCATAAAATTTCACATTGACCAACAAAGGGAGAAGATACCAGTAACTTTAAATAAGATGGTTGGAAGAGGAAACTACCACAGGGAAGTGCCAAGTGATATATTTCTCTTTCATGGCCTGATATAGATCAGATAATCTGTAGCTTTTCTGGTAGCTGAACGACCGTTTGGAGAGAGGAGATATTAGAGTAAATGAAGGAGTTGAGATGATCAAAGGCATCACTTTTTCAGGATATTAACTGGTTATTATTTACTTGCAAAGGCAACCTCAGTAGCTTCTTAAGAGAGGATTAGGATATCTGATTATGTATTTCATGTGGCTGATTATGTTCACATTCCTTTTATTGAGATGCTATCAAAAGAGAAGTTGGAGCCTTTATTAGGCAACTTGTAAAAGGAACAGAATAATCAGTAGAAGCTGAATGAAACCAAAGAAATCAACCATGCTATTACTAAAAATATGTCTGAGTTACAAAGTTGAAATCTAGGATCAAATGTTCCCAAAGTTTGGACATTCACATCCAAAGGTGTTTGGTTTAGCCATGCATGCAGACAGTTGCTATTCAGAAGATACATTAGTCCTTTAGTTTGGCTCAGGGGGGAACTCTGATGCAAACCTACCAGTCATTCCTGTTAACCATGCTTTGATTCACATCAAGGGGCAACTTCAGAAAGCATGAAATGGATTCTTTTTACATGAAGCATGAACTGGAAGATGTGATCCAACATAGTAGGAAGCTTTCAGGCCATTTGATCAGACCGAAGCTAGTCCAAAGGAAAACACTTTGAAACTCATACAGCTGGGCATAGAGTCTTAGGTGTTTCACTGTGCAGGTCTCCTCCTGGGCTTTGCTACTTGCTAACATAGACATAATCACAGGGTTGCTACAAGACCAGAATTTGCTTACACATGGTTCCCTGCAGATTAGAGCTGGAGTTTTCAATTGGAATGCTTTAATTATTACATGCTGTGTAATAGAAAGAGGAATTGCTTGTCACTTTTGGCTGTTTATACTGATAAAGTCTGTTTGTTTATCTTCTGTGTTCCATAATACCTTTTTCACGTACTTTCCCCTCAAACCTTGACTATAAATTTCACCTCAGTTTATCTCTCCTTTCTCCATATTTAAAGATCTGTGATGTCATTTCTAAATGGGAACAAGCGTTAAAAGAATTGCATCCAGGGAAATATGAAGGCAGCACAAGAATTGTGAAGTTGACCTATAAGAACAGGTACTGTGCTTTGTTGGTTGTCCTCACTACTGCTGTTAATTAAACATTTCTGTACTGCATATATCTCTGTAGATGTCCAGTAACTTATAGTACTGTTAGTGCCAAAACTATTTTAGCTAAGATAGGTTCAAATCCTACATGAGATGTGATGACTTTTTTGTATAGTAGATGTATAAAAGAAAGCATATAGCCTAGAAGTAAAACCAAAAACACTTTGCAATAGCAGAAGAGACTTAAAATGAGTTAACAAGTAGCTGTAGCACAGTAAGATATACCTTGGCACAATTTAATTTGCCTAGATCCTAAAGTGTAATTAAATAATGTGTATTAGGTGAGAGGAGGAAAGACCTAAGGGAAAAGTCACCAGTGAAAACAGATGTGCTGAAACTTGCAATAAAGTGAAGAATCATAAAGATGAAAAAGATATAAGAACAATGCTCTAAATAGCTTGAGCTGTAGAAGAGACATGTAGTAGCAGTGCCCAGACTTTATAAAGAAAGAAATGTTACAAGTTAGATGATGAGAGATGGTAGAGAAGGGAAGTATGAGACAACGATCTAAACTAAAAATTGGAGCAAGTTCATCATTTATAATACAGACATGAATTCTGAATTGTAGTAAATGGAGAGCTGTATATGAGAACAAGAAATGGCTTTCTGCATGTGAATTCTCTTCTCAGGCGAAACAAAGGACCACCCAAAAACCAAAAAGAGATAAAGTTCTGTATTGAACGTATGAAGATCTTGTTGACTGTAACAGTGGAAAGAGATTTCTGTCACCTTTGGTATAATAGAGATGGAAGCAGAAGTGCCTTTGACTCAGAAGGCAGTATTTGTTTCAGGGATGAAACTTTGTGGTATTTTGTTGGACTGGAATGTGCCTAGACTGGACACAAGGATGTTTTAATAAGGTCTTTCCAGGGTTGGGCTGTTCTAACACCAGGGACTCTGATAAGATGTATAAGGTCAATATGGTCCTAATGGTGGTGTTAATCTTAAAGTAAAAATAAACTGACCCACTGGAATGATTATATTGTGTAGTATTGTGGAATATATATGGTGGTATATTGTGGAATATATGTAGTATTGTGAAATATAAAGATGCAGCTTTAAACTTGATACTTGAGTTTGGCGTAGCCTGTAAATAGGCATGCATGAGGTTCTGGGAAGCATTCTGCAAGCTGGTGTCTTCAACCCCCACTAGTCATCTGGCTATACTGGGTCAAAGAATTGCAAGCATGAAGGGAATAAAAACAGTCAGAAGCTTTCACTTACAAGAATGATTCTTCAGTTTTTGAAATAAAGGCTGCTGATTGGGTCATTTTCTTCCTGCTGAAGCAAACCGAATTAAAATAAGAATAGCAGTGGAAGTGGTCAAACCAAAGCTGATAAAAATAACAAGTCTACAAGACCTCTATGTAGAAGTTTATACATGTAAAGCAGAGGTACCTCTGTATTCTGTGATAAGAAAAGAAGACCGTATTTTAAATATTGCCTGCCTGTGCTCGAAGGGGATGGATGGTCACCAATTTACCTGTGTTTAATAAGGCTTCCCTATCTTGAAGTGATTGGCTTACAGAATTCAAATGGCTTCCAAAGAAGCATGTTTGAGTCTCCTTGCCCAGATCTTGTTCATAAGGGAAGCATCTCAGCTTCCAAATCTCTGTTCCAGTACCCCTGAAATACCCAAAGTTTACTTTGGAGAAGGAGGGGGGAAAAAAATCACTCCACTCTTATTTTTTACTCACCTTGATTAAAGTTTCCACCTCTACTTTCAGTTCACAATATCTTTCTATCTTCACAATCCTCTCTATGTTTTAGGCTATATTTTCGCAGCCAGGCGAAAGGTGAGACAGACCGTGAGCGGTTGCTACTGGCCTTCCAAGTCAGCAATGAAATAACCAACGGAAGGTTTCCTGTTAATAAGGAGTTAGCTCTGGAAATGGTGGCTCTGATGGCTCAGGTGAGTATGGTTACGGGCAGAAATCCTCTCTTTTGTCCTCCAGGGACTTCAGTTGTGCACTGAATGTTTTTGACTAAGCAGCAGTCTTTTACATCAAAAATGTTTGTTGTTTTGGGTTCTTTTTACCAAACATAGTCTGAGATGTACCATGCCAAACACATTATACCATCATACGTATGTTGCTAGAACACCCCTTGCTGTAGAGAAATGTGCTATAGGAGTGTCTCTCCTTTCTTTCTGAAGAAAAATATTGAAAAAAACCAGTGAGGCTGGAGTATCCCCAGTACTGCTCCAATTAGTAGTGCCTTAGTAGAGATACGGAAATGGCATCACTACTAGAATTCTATGATAGCAAAAATTTTTCTTGTTATACTGCCAATAGCCTCTTAGAAAGAGCATCATGTAGGATCCTCCGTTAGATCTCCAGGCTTGCATTAGCATTTTATCAGATAAAAAACACAGTATGGGTTGTGGGCATAATAAGCAGGATAATAGTTTCTTACTGAGCTGAAACTGGTTGTGGCATTTCTTAAAACAGTATAAATCGAGATGAAGAAGCTGGGAATGTTGTCCAAACTAGATATACACTGTTGTTCTAGCTGGCCAATTGAAAATAACCCCCAAAAGCTTGGCAGTTATACCAAAGGATCTCCCTACAGTAAGTAGCTGAAACAAGATCTTGTTTCATTGTCTTAGATCAGTAAAGAATTCCCTGGGCAGTCATGTCTCAGTAGTTGCTCTGTTATATACATTTACTATGGTAAATGCTGTAGACAAAATTCCCCAGCCTAATGGTGTCTTTTGGCATGACTAATAAACACAGGAGTTATCAGTATGGGAATTCATGGAATGTTCTACTGCACTACCCTCTCCTGTGCTCCCCACCCCCATAGTTCTGTTGCAGTATAAACTATAATGTTGTCTTAGGTGGAATATGGAGATTTGGATCGACCAGGATCTTCAAGTCCTGGAGGAACGTCACAATTGAAAATGCAGCACCTTCTCCACCAGGTCTTAGATAAATTCTACCCCAAACACTACAAGCAAAACATTACTTCAGAACAGCTCAGGTAAACTGCTGCTTCTTCTGTACTTTGCACTGAAAACAAATTTTATTTGCAAAATTTTGTCTTTAAGAAGTTTGAAAGAGCCCTGTGAAGATTATTTGATGTAGAAACTTAAAGAAAGCCACCAAGTGTCAGGAAAAGGTTCCTTTAAAAGAAAGTAGCAGTTAACTATTATAAAAAGAGCCAAATCACCAACTAATTTTCCCTTAGACAAGAAGTTTAAGCCTTTCACATTCAAATTGGGCATCTCAGTTCCAACAAACTCTATCCTAAGCATAAGATGAATTCTGTTTCTGAATTTTTGTTTTACCCTTCCCCCAAGTGTCAATTGAATCCAGATGCCTAACATTTGCAGCCAGCCATAAAGTCAGCACATACGGGCTGCTTCAGGCCATGCAGTAATTCCGGTAGAACATACTCTGACAGGGCTTTTTGATGTTCTGGCTTGAGAACTCTCACACACAATGCAGAGACCTCAAGTACCCCAGTACATAATTCAGATGCTGCTGTGGATCTCAGCTGTAACTGTTTTAAAGAGAGAGAACGGTCATCTTACAAATCCAAAGCTACTTAGGAATGCAGTGGTAGAACTAACATGATTCCCTCCTTTTGGAAGCAGTTCCATTTGCATGTAGCAAGATAGCTGCCAAACCATCCCTATTGAGCCAAATCAAGAGTGCATTAATATATTGCCATTCCACACAGAGCATACTACAGACAAGTTAGGATGTTAAGGTGAGAGTATAATTGAATGTGAAGACAATCTGGACAGGATTTTACTGTAACAGCTGCCTGAATGTTTGCAGCTACAGTTGTTTAATATATACACCATTGAGCAACCCATATGTGACTGGGATTCCTGGGCATTACAGTATACTAGTAGTAAAATAATGGTGGAAGTAGAGAAAATGCTAAAATAACCTGAGGTTGTACAACCTTCGTAACTGTCAGTGCTAAAAGCCCTGTCCTTAGTGCTGTGCAGAATGGCCTTTTTGGAATAAGAGGTACATTTATTAACTATTATGTTTGACTCACCTTTCCTTGGAAGATATTAGTAAATAATGCTGTCTTGTGTCTTGGCTTCTGTAAGGCAACTGGCTGACAAGTTGGCGACAAAGTGGATGGTGCTGCAGGGATGCTCTCCACCAGAATGCATCCGAATTTACTTGACAGTGGCCCGGAAATGGCCTCTCTTTGGAACCAAAATATTTGCTGCTAAGGTAACTGGAACATGCTTTTTTCTGTTCCTGAGAGTGAACTGAGCAGAGCTGTGTCTGTGATCTCTGTTTACACCAGTTAAAAGTGCTTCTGCTTCCAGAAGGAGAAAAAAATGAACAATACTCTGTTCTGAATGATCAGGTCTGGTACCACATACCAGAAAGAAGGTGCCACTTTAGAAGAAGAAGAGAAATATATTCTAAACACTAGGATTTCCTAGTGTTCAGTAAATAAATACTGAAGGTTCCCTGACTGCATCAATTGATCATTATACAGGGTACTAGCTCTCCTTATAAACCTTGCCAAAGCTTTCTTAGACAGGAATTTCCCTGGTCATCAAGGCTACAGAGGTAGTTTAAAAAATAGTTTTTACATACCACTGGGAGAGTGGAAGGGAAGAGTCCCCCAGAAATCACACCCAGCAGCTGATGCTAGCTAAAAGGGGAATGGGTACTTTCAGTCCTGTTCTCTACTTGACACAGAGAGCTAGTGTGGCTTTCCTTGCCACACTAGAGTCAAGCACTTCTGATGTCCTGTTGCAGAAACTGAGACAAGCATGTATTGGGTAAGCTGCCAGCCCACAGGCCTCAAGCAGGAGAGCAAAGGACAGCTGGAGGGCGTGCTTCTTCCAATAGCTTGTTCCATCCCTCAGCCCATCACAGCCTAGGGATCTGTACCTAATGCCCTTGCCTGAACTGATATTTTAGCACATAGCGCCTCTCTGAGAAATTGTTTTGGCATCAACCACCTTCCCAAACAAGCAGAAACCTCCTCTGTTGAAAGCTTGAGATAAGTCTTGTTCATGGTTACATGTCTCTTGCTTTGAAGTCAAAGCTGCTATTGTTATGGAATAAAATCTAAGTATGAAAGGGACCTTTTGAATAAATATACAAGATGTTTTAAAAAAGACAGTTATTTCCACTGCCAGGAATAAAAGCAGATGATGTTACTTGTCCTTGAGGTTATCACAGAAGAACTGGAATATAGAATAGTTCCACATAGAAGTATCAACATTATGTTGATACTTCTGATGATTGACATATTTTATAAGTTTTCAATAGCTGAACAGCAAAGACTATGGCATTAGCCAAGTTAATAGCACATTCCCAGGGAAGACTGATGTCATTGGCCTATAACACATAATTCATCTTTTAGCAGATAATTGGTGCATATTTGTCAAAATCTGTAAGAAGGAAGACTGCTTTGATGTGATGGTACTGGGTGTACTGGTATTACAGAAACCAACAGGCTTCACTGCCTGCCTGCCTGCCTGATGAAAGCAGTACAAGAATCGGGGCAGAGCAAAACTGCTGTTTTGTTGCTGTATCCTAGCACTTGCTTCAGCTTTAACTACACTGGTGGAATTTAATTAATCTCAAGCCATCATTATCATTGCATCTCTTGTGCCAGTAGTCCCAAAATTCTATGTATATCTGAAAGTTATTCCAGTTTTTGAGAAAAGTCCTCTTAAAAATCAAACCATGTCAAACCAGTAAGCCTATGAGATTCTCTCTCATCTTCACTTTATCATTAAACCCCAAGATTTATGTCAGAAACATATTTGTGTGGCGGTCAAAAAATATCTAAATTCATTTTCTTTCTCTCTAGCCTGTTTTGCCTTCCTCATTAGAAGACTCTCCAGTCTGGATAGCTGTGAACGAAGATGGTATCAGCATACTGGATTATAACACTATGGTATGGGTGAGGAACACTGAAGCAAAAAATAACTTATCTCTCACAGAAAGACAGTCCCCTGAGTCCACTTAAAGTCACTGAAAGTTTGTCTTTAACTTCAAGTGGATCCAGAAGTTAATTTGTAGAAGTCAGAGATGAGGGAAGTCAGTACTATGTTTGAATGCTACATAAACAAAGGAAAATTACAGCTACAGTGCAAGGTAAGGTTTCATGAAACAGCTAACCACCTCATTGATGAGCAGTAAACACACTCAGACATCTTGCAAAATCTCAGTGATATGTGCTTTACTAATACCATCTGAGATATAACAAAGTTTGGACTATTGGTCTGAAGCAGGGAGGCATTGAGCAGGCTAGGAGAAAACTAGAAATGCAGTTCTCACTTGAGCTTCCCCTACCAGGCTATTACCTATAAAGCTCATTATTTACACTGCCTATTGCTGCTGGAGGATCTGGTGTTCTTGCAAGATGTAGCAAATGTTAGTTTAAGGTGGCCATTTTTTCTTTTACAGAACTCTTGCACTCATGACTCTTTCAAACTCTCTGTTGTCTACAGCACTTGAAGATTTCTTACTTGTATTCCTCTGTGCTGACCTTTGGAGGCTGTCGAGATGACTTCATGATTGTAGTCAGTCAAATGAAAGACAGGTGTTCTGGAAAAAACAGCACTGAAAAACTGCTTTTCACAATGGCAATTCCAAAGGTAATTGCAACATGAACAGTACTGTTCTTTCTAGATGGCAGCATCACAGCTGGGCAATTTGTGTAAGCCCTGAGGACTGGTACATGTGGCTGCCACACTAGCTATATGCATTCAATAAGTCCCTGTAAGCTGGAACCTTTAATCAGGAGACTTTTTCTACCTAATTCTTAGACATACTGTCATTTCAAATGGAATAATTGCATGTGAGGACACCATTTGCAAAAGTTATGCAGTCAATAGGTTCTAAAAATCAAAGGGCACTCTTACCTCTAATTGACTTACAGTTAATCATTCTCTGTTTTCCTAGATTGTTGAAGCAACACTTCTTATTGCCAGCTATATTAACTGCTGTTCGACACCTTCACTCCTATCTTCTACACAGCCCTCCCAAAGCAGAACGCCTGCCAACAAGCTCTGGGAGACTGAAAATCGGTGCTTTCTTCCTTCTGTGCCCCGAAACACTAAGGGGCCCACCCTGCTCTGAGGACTCGTTCCAAATTACTTTGGGCCTTTTTTGTTTGTTTGGATTTTTGTTTTGTTTTTTCCCACTGCTGTGTACCAAATAGCAGACTGCTACGATTTTGCTGGTTACACACATTAATTTAATGTGGGCTATGATTCTTTTTGCATAATAATAGACAAAGTTCCTTGGTGTGGGTAGAGAGAGTGTCTTCTTAAAAAAAATACTGAATGAGGGGACTGTGCAGGAGTTTCCTTTCCATGCCACACTCCATCCAAAATACCATGCCTCAGGTAATTTGCCTGCACAGTGCTCCAGTCACTTCCTTGTACCCATTCTTCTTCCACCTCCTGATCTTACTGCTTTGCTTACAAGCACATGATTGTGCGCTTTGATGACTGCCATTTTCAGCTTTCAGAGGACAGAAACTTTCCAACTCCTTGCTCCAGATGTGAAAGGAAGAAAAAAAAGAGAAAGAACAAAGACACTGTTGAGAAGAGGAACTAAACTGACAAGAATAATTATGATGCAAGTCAAGGGTAATTTCAGACCTGACATAGAGATATAAAGTAAGAGTTCAGTGGTACTCAAGAATTTATTTTCAATTTTAAATAAAGGTAGAAACCTACTGGTTTTCCGTGTTGAGGACTCTGACTGACTGGGACTGCAACAGTGTCAGATGATACCCTAGCTCCTATAGGACTGATGCATTTTGGGAGATTGATGCTGTTCTACACAGTAGATGAACATTAGATCTCTGCTGCAATGTGTCACATGCTCCACCGTCAGACAAGCACTTTCAGAGACTTTTTCTGCAATCACTTGCTGTAGATATTTCAGGGTGTGTTTGAAAGTGCACATCATCTCAGACAAAGGAAGACAAGGCAAGCAAATTTTGTACTTTTTCTGTCTTTCAGCAACTGGAACATATCTTTCCAAATCAGCTCTGCTGTTCTGACTTGACAGAAGCTGCTCCTTTCAAACTCCTGCTTCCTTCATGCTACCATAGCAAGGAGGAGGTAGTCAGCAAATGTGTGCTCAAGTATTGTTCTTCTGCCTTTCCTGAAGATTTTTTTTTTTTTAATTCTTCTTGAAAAAAATATATATCTGCCTGGCTTCAGTTCAGCTATTTTGATAAGCATTCTAAAATAACTGCACTTTCAAAAGTACCATGTGCAACTTCATGGTAATTCTGCATTCACGGGCAACTTTCCCAAACTAAACCAGTGTGAATCCAACCATTAGAAAGAATTCAGCAATAGCAAACTAAAGCTATTCACAAATGAACCAACCAACCATACCAGCTTTTTCACTCCCTTGCACCTGCCTTGAAACATCCAACTAATACACACAGCAGGGCTGGTACTTCATGACGTTTTTGTTTCGTGCCTATGGTGGGTGCAAAGCTACAAATTAAAAGAGAAGAGCGTTGGACAGATAAAAGTAATTCTAAACCATCCCTTATCAGCATCTTTGTAACATAAAAAACCACCAAAAACAAACCTGTAAAAAAAAAAAAACCAAACCACCCCATGGTGAGTTGTGGAAACAATATGGCAGGAAAGGATTGCATGAACACAAACTTGGTTTATGCATACTGTCATGTATCCACTTGTTATGAATTTGGGGAGCATCCCTTGAAGATCTGGAAAAGGGTAGAAGCTTTCTGAGCCAAAAACAACGTTGAGAAGGTATTTAGTCTTTTTTTTTTCCTTAGATACTTTTAAGTGACTATATATCCTGATAGACTGTGTACGTATTTCCTTGCTCTCTCACACACACGCACATCAGTTTGAATACAGAGAGCATTATTCCTCCTCCCTCAGTCACCTGTGCCTGACAATCCCTCCTCTACCTGAAGATCTGTTGGCAGCCTGCTGTTTGTATCCCACCAGTAACAAAGCTACATCAACATAAGCTGTGCTGCCATCAGTGCTGGGAATGCTCAAGGCATAAATGTCTCCAGCTCACAGTTCAGAGGCTGTACTTGTCTTACAGCACTAACACTACTGTCCTTAGAGACTTGTACTGGGGCCAACAGGATGTTGAATAAGCAGGAGCTGTCATGAAGCTCAGTATTTTCTGCCATAATGGTACTTTAAATAGATAAGTGTGACATACAGAACTTTTCTTCTTATTTCTTAAAAGTATTCCCAGTACTTGAGTATTTCAGGGACCACCCCACTTGGATGGATGCACATACGACCCTGACTATTCAATGATTCTATGATTTATAGCTCACCTGATTTCAACCAACCAATCCTCTATAGATACCTGTTTTGTATGATTCTTTGGTAGAGAAAACTATTTTTATTTTAACCAATGCTTCTGGCAATGACTATTGCTGCAGCATAGAATGAGATGACAAAAGCCTTTTCCTAATTGCTGTGTGTATGTAAAAGGCTGTCTGGGAGATACTGTAAGATTTCTGTTCTTAATAAAATGCAGTTATCATGAATTCAACTGTATTATTCTCAGAATGAAGAAACTACTTTAAAACCCAAAATAGGCTCAATGTAAACAAAAATGGATGACGATTGTGTTTGGTATCCAGATGCATACCTGGTGGAAACCCACTCTAGTCTTACTCTTGTTTCTCTCTGCTGATGACCTCTTAGCTTTTGTGGATAACTAAAGCGCACTCCCATGGGCACAGAATGGCCACTTCTTCACAAGATGGCTAAAACCTTCAGGCTTCCTCCTGTACACAGCTACTTGGTCATTTCTTCAGTGCACATTCTCAGGACTTCATGGGACTTTTACAGTATAGTCAATGTTCCCAGCACACTTGAGCCCAAGACTCTGACCACTTTGCTTGAGACATAGTCTGTTTTCTAACATGCTCTCCCCATGGCTCAGTGAATCTTCCTGCTGCCGTAGTGCTCATCAAGGGCCTTGACCATTCCTCCTCCCCATGAAGCAGCACAACCTGATCAAACCATGTTCTGAGCCACATGCAGCTCAAGTATACCACATGGCTCTTAGTCAAGGGACCTCTACCATAGTCGTTTACACAGTCACACTCCAAAGGCCTGCTGCCTCTGTTAATGGCTGATTTCTGCCCTTGCTCCAACACCTGTCCTTTGCAGTTCTGCCTGGACTTGCAACCAAACACCGTTTGCATCAGGGTGCAGCTTCACTAACTCGAGAGAGACCTACCAAATTACATTACAGCAGCACTTGGAATTAAAAATCCGGCCAACCCCAACATTCGAAGTATTCATGAGAAATAAAACCATAAAAAATGAAGTCACCTAGACAACATTACCTCAAAGCCAGTGGCACATCCCCAAGCTGCTGCCTTTCATTTGGCCAACCAGGATGCTGCCTGTGCCACGAGCTACCCTGTGTCTTGCAAGCTTCATGGTACCGTGAGAAAAAAATTTAAAATCACTTTCTCTCTCCCATATTGCATGAGGGAACGTTGCACATTTTAATTACAGAGGATGTACACAAGCATATTACAGCACTGTCTGCAAATGAAGCATGGCACCAGACTCCTGCCAACATGCTGGTTTAGCTCTCGTTTTGAAATTTCAATTCTTAGTAAGGAGTCACAGAGAAAAAAAAAAAAAGGGAGGAAAATACCAGCTAAAGATTACAGTAACTTTCAGCTCATCAACAAAGAAGAATTTCCCAACCTTACTCCTGAGAGCACAGACCAATGAAACTTCATTCACATAGGCATTACCATTGTTTTCAACAATGCATTTTCCTCATATTATCAGAGCAATTGATGTGGTGCTTTTAATGCCACTTCTTTTCCATGCCCTGTGTCACCATGCCCCTGCCTCATTCAGCAACGTGTCTACTAATGTACTTAGAGAAGTCCATCTTCTTGCCTTTGACATCCCTCAACAGATTCAAATCCAGTTGGTCTTTGGCTTTCCTAACTGCATCAGTGGGCATGTTGCTGTATTCCTCCAATTATTCCTCCAATTCCTCTGTTATCTGTCCCTGCTTCCACCAGGGAAGAAGCTTCTAAGCTTCTGTATGCCTTCTTTTTGTGTCCTGAGTTTCACCAGGAGCAACTTGTTCATCCTTGCAGGCTTCCTGGAATTTCCATTTGACTTCCTGCTCATGAAGATGTACTGTTCTTGAGCTTAGAAGTGGTGATCCTTGACTATCATTAGCTTTGGTTGACCCCTCTTACCTCCAGAGCCCCATCCCATGGGACTCTTTCAAGAAAATCCCTAAAGAGAGCAAAGTCTGCCCTCCTATGTTTATTTTGTTAAACATAATATAACGCAACAACATATTTTAATTTTCTGTAATTTTTTTTTCCTGAAATTCTCCTGTGGATCAGGAAGCTACTATCCCAGCCCAAACATCAACTTTGGTATTTAGAGTGGTACATGCTGTTTTCAAACAAAGGGTTAAACAGAAACAAACAAAAAAGCCTATTTTTGGCAGTATGGCAAGGGTTACATTATTATTTAAGCATAATTTTCAGAGCCAGAAAAGACTAAACAGTTGACATATATTCTTGCCTCCCTTTGCCTTATTTCCTCATAATTCTTTCCTGGAGAGGCAAGAAAAAAACGCTTCTGTCCGAGTCTAAAAAGTTCTGATTACCTGTCTTCAGAGCAGAGGATTTCAAGGTTCGCTTCTGTGCTGAGCCACCATTTTCTGTAACAAGCTCTGTGAGTCTGTGGGCCTTTAGCCTTAACATCACTGTATTTATGCACCACTCATGTAAATATAAAAAGCCAGAGGGCAGTTTTGTGGTTACTTTTCCACTGTGTTTCTCCAAGTCCCTGCTCCAAGTCTGCTGCCTTGATTTTTTAAATTATTTTCACTATTTTATTCCATTTGATGGTGGAGCAGTCTTCCTCTGCTCCAGGATTTCTTGACAACTTCTGTACACTTCTATCAAGCAGTCCAGACGCGGCTTGGAGCTCTAGAATTTAAGTGAAACAACAAAGAGTCAGGCTCTGAACTGTCTGTAAAAGAGCTGGAAAGCTTTAACTTCCCACTAGTGAGACTCTCGGGCAGAGAAAGGAATGTGGAGATGGCTGACATAAAGCTATCAGAATATGTATATGTATGCATGTGCAAGGAATGCAACAGCAAGATATCTGTAGCTGATTAGCTGTCTCATGTTAAGTCAATGTCAAAGAATAGATTTTCCTTTTACATGTTTGTTGAGAAATAATCTGTCACGCTCCAAGAGGATTTGGTGGAACTGCTGATACAGCAATGCAAAGCCATTCCATAAGCCACACCTGCTCTGTGACTGAAAATGCCTGTCCCTGAAACTGTCAGGTCAAGACAGGCAGCACCATTCTGCAGTTAGCCTGAATCTGTCACCAAACCAGAAATCCTCCCCTTTCACAGCTCACTGCTCACAGTGACAGCATGGAAGAACATCCACACCTCCCAGCCCATCAACCTATGTATTGGGCCATACTCCCTCTAGACCTACCAAACAGCAGATTTCCCATACACCAATCCACCCTCCTAGAAGACCTTCACCCTGAAAAATCTACCTTCAGTACAGGGAATTTAGACACCTGGCCCTTGGCCTCTGCTAGTACTGTCAAAAGGACACTGGAAGGTTAACTGTAAACATCATTTCACACAACCAGCCAATGGCTGTCAAAGTATAATGATTTTCTATCACTTCCAATCTGGACCACACTAAAACCAGCAAGAAGGTGAAAGTTTCCCAGTCCCAGAGTCCCTATAATCCCCTGACTTTTGAGCTCCCAAAACAGCACTACTGTGTAAAGTCCATCAAACACATCTCCTTGCAAGTGTTGCTTAAGAGAACGATAGGTCAGTTCAGCACAGAAGTGCTCCTGGGCTCAGTGACACCGTAAATTGTATTTACTTAAAGGAACTCAGTCAAGGAGACACAATAAAGTTACTAATTACTGCTCCTTTGAAACTAAGTAACATACTAACTTGCACATTGAAGCGAGAATTAACAGTGCAAACTCCCACAGTTCTTCCTGTACCTCTGCTGCTGGTGGAGTCAACTCTACCAATGCCAAAATACTTCCATGAAAAGAAAACTGTTCAGCACTGAGCTATAAAGAAAGGAGAAGCTACATAAATGCCAGGCAGCCCCCCTGAAGCTGGAAAGGAGCATATATAACTAAAACCAGCTTCCTGATTGCAGCTCTCTGGAGTTCATTACTTGCTGCTTTCCAGCAAGTCCATTTTTTTCCCTTGACTAAATGTGAAATAATTTATATTACTGTTAGTAAACATCTTTACAATTGTGGGACTGAGTTAGCAGCAAGTATAAATGGAATGGTCTATTTATATCTGTAAGTATATAGCTGGAGACTAATTGTTATCTAGTCATGAACTGGATGTGGACTACGAAATGACAGCCACCAGCAGCAGGTGAAGTAAGAAGGACAGAGAGGGCTATAAACTTCAGCAGTTCAAGATGTGAGACATCTCTGTGCTGCTTACCACCACCCCAGGAACAGGGCATTGTCGTGTTAGGCATGCACATGCAAAAAGAAAATCCATCCGAAAAATGGGATTCGGAACAGTCAGAACAAGTTAGTAGGATATGAGAAAGGCGAGACAGGGTAATGGTAAATCAAACAAGTTATTATACATTAAGCAAACTGCTTACAGCTTGTACTGTGATCTTTGTCAGTGGGCGAGACAGGGCAGTCATTCTAATGCCAATAAGGTTTTATGACCACTTTTGACATGCTAAGCTGAGAAAATCAACTGCAGCACAGTGCCGTAGTTATGGTGGTAACACTGAGCATAAGACTACACATTGAACTGTGAGCCAAAGACTCCTAGTTCATGCAGGCTTGTGGTTGGGTCCAGTTTGACACAACTCCCTATTCTCCGAATGGAGAGCAGATGCAAAAAATATTCTGGTGTGTAGTTCTATGAAACGTCTAACACCACCCACCATGAAGGCCCAGTCTGGCAGAGGCAACTGTAATCAGCTACCTCTAGTGGAATAAAGATAAGCTTCAACTGGCTTGCACACAGACGACAGATCTGGATTTCTGCACCATTCAGCCAAACTCACCTGAAAGAGTGGCACAACCTCAGACACTCCCTGAGGATCTCCAGGGTCCTGGAGGAGGATGCACAAGTAGTAGATAACTTTTTGCTACAGGACAAACAAGACAAAGTCACTGGAGTTTGAAAACGTTATCAAAGCGCCTGGTGTTATCACAGAAAGATGAGTTTCAACTCCGTGCACTGAAGGCCAATCATCCCAGGCCACAGTCAAGTCTACAGATTTCTATGTACAGCTTTCCTCCCTTCACTCAATAAAAAAAAAAAAAAAAAAGATAATTGTCCCTGTGTTCTTTCCTATTAAATGTTTAACCTGAAAACAACACACACATGCTGGAAGGGTAAGGTTTGCTTTTCTACAGAAGCTTCACAGAAAACCCCAGCGACAGGAAAAATAATCTCCTGTGCTATCTTCTTATCTCCGTCTTGACTACTTGTGGAGCTTGGCACCAGGATTTGTAAAAGCAGTATAACACAAAGAACTAAAATCACTAGCTCAGTGTCAGTGGCATTATATAAGGGATGGATTTCACTTTTTGAGGTTATTTCTTTGGCCTCAGTTCTCTCTTAAGGGTGAGAGAACAGATAAGAGAACCAAAAGAGAAATCTGAAGCAAAGCTTCAGGTCAAAAAAGCTATGGGTAGAAATGTGTTTAACTGTTCTGGTTAATCACACTCATGACAATATACTGGATGTGAGTGTGCTCACAGATACACAAGAAGAAAAACTGTATGATTACCATATGGATCGCTTCATTTATAACCACATCCTTCACACGACCCATCTCAATGAAGGTTGTGCTCTCCTTCCCTGATGCATAGGATGAAGTCACCTGAATGCCAAGTGAGCCGATGACCAACAGGGACTCCTGGTCAATTTTCACAAAGTGCAGGTATATGATCAGGCCAATCAGTGTGATGAAGATAGCAGCAGAAAGCACCATACTATTCTGTAACATAAGCCAAGCAAAGACAGAGCTCTGGTATCACAATTAACTGAACACAGCTTTAGAGGAAGCAATATTGCAATAGTAAATTATAATATTAAAGCTTCAGTGACAAGGTAATTTTACTTAGGTGGAGTCCTTTTATTCACCTGACTGGCTGATATATGTGTAATGAGATTTAAATCAGCCTTCACAGTATGGTCTGAAATAATAGAAAGCTGAAACTGAAAACAGTGACCAAATTCTTGTAAATTTAGTGCAGAAATCTCAAACAAAACCAGCTAGTTACATCCATGACAGTGTATGACACATATGTCTACAGAGATGATGTCAGTGACAGAGAAGTGCTGTAAGATGCTAACTAGTGCTGAGGGTGGAGTCTCAGAGGGTAACAAAAATCTTTTAGAAAAAAACTATTGCCCTAGTGGCTTTCTTCTTATGAACTGCAAGTCTAACCTTGTTTAAACCTCCTCTCTCTTCCTGCTTTAAATACCAATCTGAAGAACATTTGCCTTCTCCTGTTCTTCATCTGAAGACAAACATCTTGTATATGCTCAGTCTTGGGATTGCTGTTACATAAAATAATATAGAAGTGCTGAAACTACAGTCAACAGTGAGTCATTTGAAGATGTGATAATAAATGCTAAAGGTCTGCAACTACAACGTATTTCTGGGACATGTTTTTAGAGAGCTCAAGGCCACGTACCCATAAATCAAAGTTATAACTGATACTTCCTAAAGGACCAGAAGAACTGCATGGCCCTACCACTCAAGCTGGGCCTGTACCACCATGTGAGATAAAGAAGCCATGGCCACATTCAAACACAAGGATAAAGAACTGCTCTGAAAGTCTGTCGTGGGAAAAAAATGGTCATGAATTACAGAGACTGAAATCCACAGAGACAGAGAGGCAGAAAGGAAGGACTCCAATCACTTGCATACAAGCCGCATGAGCATGTGCAAAACCATGCAGGAGGGCAGTGGGTAGTAAGCACTGGCTAGGGTATATGTTCTTGTAACAAATAAAACTTGAGCCTGGCTTCCCTTCCAACCAGAGAAACATGAGCCATCTTTCTGTATCAGAAGCCTGCCAGCTGACTCACACTGCAATCTGCTTTCATTCCTTGGGAAAGATCATTGAAAAAATTGAAGTGCGACAGTCATAGCGCTGGTCACAGTGACCAGCTTCTCTGGTCAAGCTACTGACTTCAATCTGGAGATAACTGGTCTGAGTCTACAAGCTGGTCATTCTCTGCAAGTATGGGTCACAGATCAGGAATCTAAACTAATGCTTTTGGATTTATCAGCAGCTTTTGAAATCTGCACTGCCGTGGTCTTACTGCCCCAGCTGTGAAACATGAGCAAGATGACACTCACAACACAGCGCTCCCTCAGTCACTCAGAAAAATCCCTTTGGCAATTAACAGTCACCTTCTTCAATATATCCTTTATCCCAGATTCCCACAGCTCATCTCTCCAAGTAGGTATCTGGACTCACCAGAATGTGCCAGGCATCACTCAACACCTATACCGACATCTATCCTGTCTGGCAAGAGGCTGCAAGCCAACAGAGGCATTTGAGAAGCCACCAAATTCAACCAGGGTACAGCCTGTGGGCCCTCAGACGCCGGCTGGCACAGCTCTCTTTTTCACATGCTCACCACGATCTACCACTTCGAGGCACAGAGGAGGCCCAGCATACGCACAGATCACCTTTCCACCGGCCTGGCCACCCTCGTTGCCATGAGCAGCTCGGCAAAGGCGAGGCGGCTCCCTTCAGGCAGGCGGGCTCTGGGGACAGGCGCTGCCACCAGTCTTTCGAATGCCCCCGCTACTTCGGCGGGACACGGGCTCAGGGGCGCGGCCTGAGCAGCGGAGCGGTGCGAAGGGCGGCGGGAAGGGGCGCGGCGCTGCCCGACCCGGCGCGGGGGGCTGTCGGTACCTGGCTGAGCACGAAGAGCCCGTAGGCCGCCAGCCAGACGGCGGAGGTGACGGCGCTGAGCGAGCGGAGCTGCAGGCGGGGGCAGCGCACCGCCAGCTCCCGGCAGGAGGCGCTGTGCTGGCGGACCCGCAGTGCCATGGGCCCCCCGTTCGCCGAGCGGTAGCGCCTCTCCTCCATGCCGCCCCACCGGAACCGCCCAGAGCGGCCCGCCTAGCTCGATGGTACGGCGCCGACACACGCTTCCGGCCGCGGGAAGGGACGGCTCTGCGGCGCGGCGGGCGGTTGCCTCCCTTCCACTCCCGCCGCGCGGGCGGAGCTGCCTCTACCGGGCCTCCCGGGCCCGCGGGCCCGGGATTGGCAGTGTTGGAGTCGGCCCGGCCCGGGCGCGGCGCGCAGCTGCTAGCGGTCGGCGGAGTTACCGCAGCCGTGCGGGAGGGGCCGTGGCTGAGGTGGGCTCAGAGTTGCTCTTAGGGCCTGTCTCCCTCCCGGCAAATGGCGCCTCCCCGGCAGCAAGCGCACGTGTAGGCCGGCCCTGCTGTCCCCGGTGCCGTTTCACTTGGCTACAGCTGGGCAAGCGCCTTTCCGTAACCGTGATCGGCATCGGGAGCTTCTGCGGCTTGCTAGTGTTGCTAGTGCACTGCTCGCTTCCTCTGGTTTTTAATAGCGCGTTTAAGTGACGCAGGTTTTAGTGTTGATACGTGTGTCTCCTGCCACAATGAAGAGACGGGTTTTCTTCCCCATTTGCCTTCACCAGCTCCTGTTACATATACCTATCTTTTTGCCTGTACCATCTGTTACTATGAGCTCTTTTGCTTTTAGTTCCGCAGTATTTTCTCCAAGGTTTAAAGCAGTATTTTCATGTTCGTTGCTGTCTTAGTACATAATAAATTAAAGAGTTGGCCTTGTGTACAGAGACTTAATGAGTCTTTGCACTGTGTTTTCATTAATACTTTCCAGTTATTTCTTTGCGTGGATTGCCTGGCAGTCACATAAAGCTGCATAAAGCTGTGATTTACAAACCATCAGACAAACTCCTTTGCCCCTTTTGTTTGTTCTGTGTCTCACATAGTCCTTGAGTGTGACTATTAGCTTTAATTGAAGATACTGTCTTTTCTAGGAGCAGTATGTTCGGAGCACTTGGGTGGATACTGCATGTATAAACCTGTTAACTTGTTCTTGTGAGGACAGTGAAGGAATCTTTAAGGGATGTGAAAAACTGAGGGGCATTGAAGAATTCCTGGTTGGCCCTGAGGAGTTAGTGATAGTTGGCACTAGCAGAGGAGCCATTCGGTATGTCCAGGAGCTCACCGTGACACAAGAGCCAAGGTGAGGAATGGGCTGAAGCTCTGAAAAAGTGAGCTGGCCTGGAGAGAAAAAAGCTATAGCAGATGATGAACTGCAGAAACGGAGAAGAAAGGAGAAAATATTGAAGTTAAAAGGAGGGTAAAGGAATTGTATAGATGGAGTGAAAGCAGAGAGAACCACTAAATGGAAAATGGAGTTACACGGGTTTTAAAAAGAGAAGAAATGTTTGCAGTGATGTAAGGTCTGAAGTAAATGGGAGCTCTGGTACGACGGGCTAGGAGATGGGGAGAGGGAGAAGGGAAAGAGGAATGGCAGTAGGGAGTGGAAGAAGAAAAAGCAATGCAAAGACCTAGAAGGTGAGTGGCAGGAGGGAAAAGAAATGTGAGCTCCTGGAGGAGTGGTCTCCATTAGCAAGACATTACTGAGGTCCAGAGGAGTGGACAGGATGTGGAAATCTTAAGAGGAAACAGCGAAAGCGTGTTTTGGGTTTTTGTGTGTCACTGCCAAGTCCCAGTTTAACCGTGTCTGCACCCTGTCATCTCTCTTCTCATGAACGATGCCAGCCTCTCTTTCAAATGTGTGTGTGTGGTTGGGCATTTGACAGGAGGAGTCAGGTCTTGTCACAGAGTGGGAAGATGGGGGCAATTACGAGTTTTTAAATCACTTCTTTATCTGTAATCCTTCGAGCACCCCGTGGGTAGAAACAATGACAGCTTTCAGAACTTGTGAATCCTCTTGGGCCAGACCAGCCTGAGGTCAGGTGCTATAGAGGTGGCTTTTTAAATGCTTTATCAAGGTTACCCGATGGAGAGCATCTCCGCAGGTTTTATTCAGAAAACCAAGGAGTGGCCAGCCGGGCAGCCCTGCTGGGGTGCTCTTGTGCCTCCACCGACAGTTACAAGTTAGGCCGTTTCAGGCCGGGATGCTGCTAGGTGTCTCACAGCTGCCGAAGGGTGAGCACCGAGAGAAGGGGCAGTCCCTGGGACCCAGCCTGGCCTCTCGGCACGGCGAGGAGAGCCGGCGCCTTCCCTGCCACCGCGGGACTGCGTGGAGGAGTCCCCGGGGGGCCGGGAGCCCGCCGGGAGCGCGGGGAGGCTGCGGGCGGCAGTGGAAAAACCCGGCGCGGCGTGAGGGGAGGGAGGGAGGGAGGGGCGCCGGGGGCGGGGCGAGGCGTTGGCCGTTGCGGAGGCGCCGCTGGGACGCCCCGCACGCTCCCGAGGCGGGCAGCGGCGCGCGGGGCCGCGTGCGCCGCGTGGGGCGGGACACACCTCCGGGCGCGCGCCCTGCCATTGGCCGGGCGCCTCTGGGGTGTGAGGGGCGGGAGGCGGGGCCCGGCCGGGGGCCGCGGCGTGTGGGGCTGGGGCTCGTTAAAAGGAGCGGGGCGGAGGCGCCCGGCATTCCTCGGCGGCTCCGCGGCTTGCCGCTATGGCTCTGTGCCGTAGCTTCGCCCGGCTCCTCTGCAGGCCGGCGGGCGCAGGGCTCCAGCTGACCAAGCAGGCGCACTCCGTGGCGCTGGTGGGAGCCCCGCTTTCCCGGGGGCAGGTGAGCATCGCAGCAGCGGGAGGAGGCGCCGTTCGCAGGCGGTGCCGCAGCCGCTCGGCTCGGCTTTCCGCGGCGGGGCCGGGTACCTGGCTGTGGGCAGCGCTGGCTTAACGCATCCCCTTTGTCTCGCAGAAACGACGGGGAGTGGATCACGGCCCCGCGACTCTCCGCGCCGCGGGGCTGGTGGAGCGGCTGGCTGGGCTCGGTGAGGAGCAGCGGCGGGGGTGGGATGAGGTGTCGCGGGGGCTGCGGGGCTGCCCTGTCTCCCCATGCGCTGGCGGAGCATCCCTTTAGCAGCTCGATTCGGCGAAGCGTGACTCAGCCGCTTGCCGCGAGCTCGGAGGGCGGGCGGGGTGAAGTGATGGAAGCGGTTCCCTGCAATGAATGCCGACACCCCAGGTACCCCTGAGCCGGGGTGCCCGGGGAAGGCGGTGCCTGCCACGCTCTGCGGCACCGGGGGAGCGGGAATTGCGCGTGCGGCTCAGCCGCTCTCGGCGGCTCCCGGACAAAGAGCGGCGCCGTGCCCCGGCGCACCGCCTGCCGCGCTTCCCCGGGTGTGCCATGTACCGCCCGTGCTGGCACACGGAGCGCTCCACTGCGTACGGGGTGTGCGCTGTTGCCGTGTTGGCTTACAAAAAGCTAGAGGAGCGTGAGGCCGTTTAAAATGGGATGTGCCCTTCGTGCGCCCAGTTAAACAGTAGCCTTGACTGTATTCTTCTACTTCACAGATCGTGCATATGTGTTATTTTCCCGTATTCATTACCGGCTACTTAGCTTGTTCCTAAAAATACTTGTATGTTTTCGAGTGATAAAATTCCGAACTTTCTAGAGAAACCCCCAGATTTGGTATGAGATCTGGTCTGAAGTTTTGCTTTGAAAACAGTTGCAAATAGCACTGCGTGAATGGAAAGTTTCTGTTCTTTTCACTGTTAACACTGCAGCTATTAAAGCACATCCGCGTGTCTTTGTATTTCAGCTTTTCACATCTATTCCTTCTACAAGCTGAGACCTGCAGAAAAACTATCACAGAAACAGGACATAAGAGATAGAAACTTGTAAAGCTGAACTCCCTCTTGGAGAGCCTTTAATCTAAAAAGTGTTACTGAAAATTGTGTGATGGGGATGGATTGCAGGGATGGACCACAGGAAGAACTGTTACCTGCTCTGTGTGCGATTAGTGTCAGTGGATGCATGCAAAGATGATTGCCTAATAACCCTCCAGTGAATTTCTTGTGTGTTATGAGAACCCTTTAAGAAAGGAGCTGTTGTTTCTGTGCAGCTCTGTAGGCTTACCCTACGTATCTTATGAGTCACAAGCTGAGAAGTCCCAGTGCGCAATCAAATGAGTAGTCATTCTTTTCCTGTCTTGTTTTGCACAAAGTTAAGATGTATGCCATCCTTGACAATACTTGAATTCCAGTGAGCATGATCTATAACCTCTGCAAACATAGAAGAAGGTGTATGAAAGAGGTCTTACGTACCGGAATAAAAGCAGGTCTGGATGTTACTAAGCTTAGAGTTTATTTAAAACTAATAAGTTGCCAGGCTTGGAAGGATGATATTATTGTAGACAAGACTGTAGGCAGCAGTTTATTTTTATATTTATAATAGAATTTTATACTGGAAGGCCTGGGCTTCTCTTTCTCATAGTTCAGCTTTAATAATTCCCTGATAATAAGAATTATTGGGGGGGGGGGGGAAGCCCAACCCCCCCAAACCCATAAACTCATTTGCATGACCCAAGCTCACTTCAATGGGAACTTTGAGAAGGTAGAAAGAAAGGAGAATACAAGCCCTTTTTGGATTCCGGTAACAAGAAGTTGTGGGGATAGAAATGAAGCAAGCTAAACTAAAAAATAAGTGGAAAATGAGAACCTTTCACTGTTTAGTTGCTTATGGACTGTTTACTCATTACTCATTAATGCATGTGTAGATATTTTCTTGCTGTTGCCTTATAATTTTTAAAGGCTCTGGGATTTCTTCCTCCTTTCAGTTTCCCTTCCACTGGGGTAGGGTTTGCTTTGTTGGGTTTGGTGGGGTTTTTTTGTATGTTGTTTGTTGGGTTTGTTTCTCCAGTCAGTGCTGATGTTTATTGCTACATACATCTCTGCAGCTCTCATATCGACAGATTCAGATGGTACATGGATTGTAACAGGTTCTGTGATGAGAGCCCATCCTGAAACAATGACAGTTGCCAGCACAGACAGAGGAATTGTTTCTCTTGCAGAGGCAGTCTGCTTGAGGGTAGGGTGGTAGATTGAGGAGGATGCTGCCATGTATGTAGCCTTTTGTATTGTGCACATCTGTTGTTCATGGAAACTTAACAAATTATTGTTTTTCTGTGTGGGCTGTTTATTTTTCTTCCCTGGGCTGGCAGAGTAGCTTTGCCTGGAGTACTGTGATAATAGTGCCATTGCTTGGACTCCTGCGGTATACTGGATTGGTAGTAAAACTTCAGCTGCTTGTTTTGTTTTTTATTAACACTATGCATTTTCTTCTCATACACTTAAGGGAATAGAGACAGTATTTTTCTCATTATTACCTTTGATATTCTATTTGTCTGTTATGTTAAGAGAATTAATAATTTTTCGTGGGATCTTGTTGCTTGTTTTCCAGGAGCAGGTAAATAATACTGCAGCAGACCAAGTTTCTCCTTTAGAAAGAAAGAACATTTATCTAAGATGTAGGGTTTCTGCTCTTCCACCTATCTTGGCTACTTCTGAAGCATTTGTGACTGTGGGATGTTTGTGTGAGTGGTTCTTTTTGTTGTTGCATACCCACATTCCCTGCTGGATGATTTTCCTTGCCATTACAAGCTTGGAACCAAGCATGAGGTCAGCTGTTGAGTAATGATTCCCTGTAGAAGAGCGAGGGTGGATTCTAGGCAATCTGAGGAAGTATAGATGGGGGGTAAAGAGGCAGTGTTCCTGTAATCATAGGTTAGGTTGGAAGGGACCTTAAGATCATTTAGTTCCAACCTCCCTCCCATGGCGGGGACACCTCACACTAAACCATGTCACCCAAGGCTCTATCCAACCCAGGCCTTGAACACTACCAGGGATGGAGCATTTACCATGTCTTTGGGCAACCTGTTCCAGTGTCACAGTAAAGAACTCCCTTATATCTCACCTGAACTTCCCCTGTTAAAGTTTTAATCCGTTACCCCTTGTGTATTCAAATTCACTTCAGCTTGCATAAAGTGAAGGTGCTCTGAAGTCTGCTCTAAAGTGTAGCATTCGGGTAGTAAGATAAACGAGTGTTTTAATTGTATGTGTACATGTTAGTTTGAATGTTGAGCAACCACATGGCTTTTCATACGTTTGTATGCCGGCTTTGATGGCTTCCATTGGTAGTGTTCAAGCTACATCAGATAGAGTGAGAACACCAGGCCTTTGTTTCCTCCTTTTTGCACTGCTTTGCATTTTGCTTTCACTGGCTAGTATTTTTTGGAGGGAATTTTGTTGTTTCTTTCACCCTATCTTAATTTCCGTTCTTCCATAGTCTTAGTGAAGTATCCTGAGCTGCTACTCTGCCTTCTATTTTTTTGGAGGGATCCCTCCCTTGAAAGAGATTGACTATAGCTACATGGTATGATAAATTCTTGGCTGCCTAAAGTGATGACTGTCTATGAACTTGTTTATGCTTAGGCTGAAATATGAGGAGGGAGCTCAGAGGCAGATGGTATTGCCAGTAAAGACTTTTATGCGCTTGCTGGAAGCAGAGAGAGAACACTGTTATGCATTGGTAGTAGCTTGAGGTGTACTCAGGAGGAGATTTAATGTAGCAGGAGTCCAGCTCCTAAGGCAAAACCAGATGGTGTGCAGCAGGGATAATTTAAAATATAACTGACTAAGCCTGTGGGGCTTTTTGTTTACCTTGTGATGTTTGTTGTTTGGCTGCTTCTCATAAGGGTAGATGAAAATATTAATACCTTAAAGGACTCTTCCATACTGCGAAAGAAGAAGTGCTACGGGAAAATGGAGACCTGTAATTCCCTGGTATGGGGTGGGAAAGGGTACAAAGCTTGAAGGGCTGTGCATTGTTCTGCCAGTAAAAAGAAATGGGTGCAATATGTGGAGATTCTTAGTCTTTCGGTGGGAAAGGGTGGGGAAGGTTAGTGACAGATGCGCTTGACCTCAACTACAGAAGAGGCAAAGTATGAAGTTCTTTAAAGTGAGAATTTTTTTGACCTCCTCTGTTTGCTTTAGATCAAGCAAAGAATCCTATCAGATGTAAATCACGTGTTGCCTTGTCCTCCTATTTGAAGGAAAGGACTATTATCTGATGCTTTCTATAAGCAGTGGATAGCTGTTGTGTTAATTACCATAGCTCATGGGGTGTCATAGAGCACCTCTGCTGTTGCTAACAATAGAACAACTTTAGTATAAAATTAAATATGAAACTTTAATATAAACTATATAAAGTATAATTGTATAATTATACTCCTTCCTCCCCATTTTCTTTATTTAGAGCTGAATGTGGCTGGGTCCAACTGGGGTTTGGATTATGCTAGAACTGAATGTTTGGATTTGAATTGCTGGCTTGACAAGTTAGCCACATGTCTCTGCAGGCAGCATGCAGAAGCAGAGTTAGACTTCTCAAAGAGAATGAGCATCTTATTACTAGTCTTTTGTTTGACTGGAGGAAAAAGAAGTTCTTCAGTAGCAGGATTCAGGAGGCCAGTGCTGTGACTCTGAAAGGAATAACCTCCACTAGTAGAGGAGTGGAGCTGCCAAATCCCGTACAACTGGAGATACACTCCTGCTTTGCCTAAAACCATTGGACTCGTATGGTTAGTTTCAGTCTTAACAACAAATCATGAAACAGCTTCTCCCACATCTCTTCTTTTTCCACCCAAATCTTTGTGGGTGAAGAGTTTTAAGCAAAAGATAAATAATCTTTCAATTGTACACAAAGGCAAGTGCAATGAAATACTTGTGCTGGGGTTCAGCAGATGTGGACTAGCAGGAGTTATAGCTGCGGTACTGCAAAAATGATTTCCGTCAGTCCATCCAGTAAATGTGTGTAAAGAGTTGCCCTGAAAGCTTTGATTAAACTGTGCCATTCTGCTTGCCCTGTATTTGAATTAAGATAGGGCCTACAGACCATGCTTTGACTAAAGATCCATTCATGTTAAGAACTGAGATCTGTCAGAAATTCAGTATTGGGTTAGAATCCAATAAAGTCTAAATTTACGTAGATAACATCAACATCTGCCTTTTTAGCCTCTTTCCTCACCTTTTCTGCTGTTGATGAAGTTGAAATGGGAAACAAAATATTAAGTAACTGCTGGCATTTTAAGCAGCATGTTGTTTAGTCAAATCTCTGTATTGCTGAGAACTACTGTTCACAGGTTCTTTCTGATCACATCTGCTGTGAATGCTGTCAAAGCTGAGTCTATTAGTTTGCTAGGAACATTGTCAGGAAAAAATCAGTTAGGATATAGGTGTCAGAGCAGCAGCTAGGTCTTCTGCCCTACAAAGCAGAAATGGGAATGCCCCTTTTTCATCTATGCACTCCCCCCACTTTTTTTTCCTTTACCTTTCCCTGAAGCCTTACAGGTAAAAGGCAGCCCCCCTTTTTCCTTTCTTTCCCTTAGACATAAACATGCACAAACACTTCTGTCTAATAGTATCAATAAAACATTCTTATGCAGTACTGTAGCTTATTTCCCGAACTAGAATAAATAACCTCTTTATTTATACAGAGATAAAGATCAAAGAGACACTTGTTTACATCTCAAATGCTGATTAGCCATGATTGGTTAGCTTCAAAGCCCAATGGTTTGACAAAACCCAAAGCATGGTCAAATGGACTGGTCATAATTGGCCTTTGCAGAGAGCCTTTGAAATCATGCCAGTTTGTCAGAATGCATCCAGGGCAGGTGCTGCTCCGCTCTGTGAGGAAAGGCAGTTAGGAGCTCATGCTGATAACCAGGCAAGCTGAATGAGCCCTGCTGAGGGTTTGGAGGAGGGCTGTTGAGGGGAGGCTCCCACTGAAGCTGTTTCTAGGTTGCTTCTTCACAACAGACCTGATCATCTCGCTCTTATTGAACATGGGGAGCTAAATTGCTAGAAGTGAGGGAGTGTGCTCTGACAACAGTTAGGGTTTATCCTTTTGAATGTTGTGCCCTTTGATATTTGCATGATTACAAGTAGCCTCAGATGTTACTGGGAAAATGCTGACAGCATAAGTACACAGTGTTGGAGCATTCTTTGCAGTAGATCAGTTCTGTTGCTCTTCCTTTTCCTGTGCTGATGGAGGACACAATCTGCTTGGTTTTGCTTTGGAATGAAAAACTTTGTGCCAGCCATCAATTTGATGTTTGTTAGGCTTTTTGGTTCTTCTTCTCCCATTTGTGTGCTGCGTATTCCAGGTTGTGTATTATCCATGCAGTTGGCTTTAAGATAAACTTTCGTTTGGAGTTAAATTCACTTGGTGCTTTAGTTGTAATTATTCTTCATATCTGTTTAGTTTAAATCTAAAATATCCAGTTATGCTGATGCAGCTCAGGAAACCTGAATTGAGAATTTATTCCTAATCTTTCAATAAAGGGAGATTAGATTCAAGGACCAAAGAACAGAGTTGGGGGGAGGGCTATTTGTGTTGTATTTGGTTTTATGGTGATGCCCTTCATCCTTAATATTCCTGTATTACAAAACTAGTTTTAATACATGACTTGGCCGGATTTCTGCACCCATTAAATTGTCTCTGGAGTGGAGATAGGTGCTGGTTTTTTTCTGTTTGCAGTTTTTTCACCATGAATGGTGTTGAACAAGAAGAGTTACTGGGGGAAATGGGAGAGGACAAGAGGGGAAAATTTAGGTAACAAGTTGGCTTTTGATCTGCTTTATGGTGCACAGAACCTGTGATCACTTTCTCATTTGAAGCTCATTGTGGACTAACAAGACCAAGCTATGTATGGTAGGTATGCGCTTATGCAAGTATGGTAGAGGATTATATTTGGATGGAAGGTGGAAATTTCTGCTGTAAAACTACCTGGTGAAAAGCAGGAAATGAGGCACGGAAGTAGAAAAATAAATGAGATCTTTCATTTGAACCTGAAGTGAGCTGGCCTGGTGTTAGTTTCTTGCAGCTGATGGGAGGGAGAGAACTTCAGTCAGCTCAGATGTATTCTGCTCTCCCTCTGAAGTGTTACTTATCTGGGTTAAATAATATAATGACTGCTTCTGTAACAATCTAAAATGCAAGGTTGAAGAGAGCTGTTTTGGAATAATGACTTGCTATGGCTGTAAGTGCCTACTTGTGTTCTTGCTATCTGGAACTGTTTCTGGGTTAAGCCTATTTAAAGGGAATTAGAACTTGAGCAGGGTTTGGTGAGTGACAGGACTGCAATAGCTGCACCTTTGTCTCCTCTCTGATGCAAGTCATAGTGCAAATGTTTCCCAACACCTGATACTGACGTTTTTTTGGAGACCTCTTCAGGTCAAGCACAGTGTGTTTCATAAGAGATTAAAGTTATAAATGATTATCAAAGGGAAATGGGGTGGCTGCTCGATTTGGAGTAAGAAAAAGTATTTCTTGTTTCCTTTTACGCAAGGGGCAACTTGAGACTGCAGACTTGGTGTAGCAATTGGAATTGGGTTTGCTTATTGATGCTGAATGAGCTGAAGCTTCTTCAATAGGTACAGATACAGAAACTTTGTCTTAAACCGGACCTTTCAAATTCCGAAAGGCAGTGTGGAAACTACTAAGATGTGAGCTTGCCGGTTAGGTAGTGAAATGTTAGAGCTGGCAGAAACCTTCTGAGGCATCAAATATTTGTATCTAATGGACTTCTTCCACCAGATAGGTATTTAAAGATATTTGGACACTGTGTAATGAACTGTCAAGCAAGGAGGTTAAACTAGTCTGAAGTCTGCCTTTTGTAGTAGGAATCCTGCTAGCCTAATTTTATATTCATGTACAACAAGAATATGCACTTTGCGTAGCTTTTACACGTACACCGGGTAATTCTGGAGGGCTAAAACTCTCTTAAATAGGCTTCAGAATGTGCTGGTCATAATGAATTGAATCGTTTGTTTGCTGTTGTGCAACATTTTGACAGTGTCTTTGAGAAGGGATTACAAAGTCCATAGCGTAAACCAATGAGCTTATACTGAAAAGACGGAGGGTAACAGCTTGTAGCCCTCTGTTTTGTTTACAGGAAAGAATGTTAAGTTTGTCTATAAACATTGTTTGTAATACTCGTGGCTTCCTGAAAAGCCATTCTGTGTGTAGTGATTCACTGGATGGGCTGTAATCTGAGGAAACCATTTGTAGGAGTGATGCTTTAGTGTGATTGGCTTTATGTAACACCTAGTATGAGGTAAGATCCAGTAACTGGGATTTCCAGATTCCTTTGAAAGTTGTTCAGCGGGGTTTGGAAACCTGGAAGAGGAAAGGCTTTATCTTCCCTTTAATCTAGAATTTACTTTTCTTTTGCCTCTCTAGCTCACAAACAGCCAGTGTAAACAGGCAGTACTTTGACATCATTTTTACTTCGTATTCCACATCTGTTTGTTCCCATTCCTCTTTGCTGTCTAGGACAGCTGTTACAATCGTTACAGTAGCATGTCATTGGGCCCTGTCAGCAAATAGACTCTATTTGGAAAGCTGAAATCTCCTACTGTCAGATTGCTGCTCCTGGCTCTAGTGCAGTATGACAGTGAAGGAGGAGGGGAGGGAGGCTTTCCCTGCTACTTGTTGCCCTGATGTTTTCACAGTTAAATGTCCCCAGGCTTAAGAGCTTCCTGCTTTTACAGAAGAAAACCTTCTCTAAATCTGGGTATGAAAACGATTTACTGTAGTCACTGCTGCCTACTGTGGGTACTAAATAAACACTGTATTTTGCTTAAGAAGATAGGAAGTGAATATGACCATTATCATAAACTTGCTAAAGGGCATCTTGCGTCCCAATTATAAGCATTGTTGGGTTGAGCCTGAATCCTATATTAAAAGGTTATTATTTGAAAAGACATTCAGGAAACTTTTCTTAAATATGTTCTTAATTTGTATTTCTACCCCCCCCCCCCCCCAAGTTAGGCTCCTGACTGTGAAAAATGTTGATTTCTTTTACCAAAAATAAGAAAATTCTGGTTCTGGCTGTGCAGGCTTAAGAAAGAACTGCCCTCCATCGTGTGGTCTGCTGATTGAATACCTATGGGACCTCACCCTAACCTGGTCTGGTCAAAAGAAATTGACCTAGGACAGATCCTACTGTACAATCTATTTTCAGGCTAATTTCTTCATTTTCGGCTGACATGTGCCCGCAAGCAGCTCTGATAAAACTCTGTCAGAGCGGTTCACTTGAACCACCGAGGACTGCACTCCTAAACTGGAAGAGATTTGCACCCTCATCATTCACATTAACAGGAAGACTATTGCGTATATGTGCATCTTATATAACTAGATGATGTGTTTGTATTCAGGTTGACACCTTTATCTCTCTCGAGTGCCTTTCAAGGTTCTGTAATAGAAATAGAAGAAACAAGCCTGTTTGTTTTCATCGCTTGAAGTAATGTCCTATTGAGCCTGAGTGTGGATGGATCTGACTTAATGGACTCAGTATTTCTCAGTTTTCGGTGCTGTTGATAATTGACTAATCAATCAACCAGAATATATTTTTAATTGGAATGTAACTTCTGTTAGATCTTGAAAGTTGAGCAGAGGACTTCTTTTGATCATGTTTAACTTCATATTATTTAGTTACTAGCAAAATGTCTGTGGTGCTTAGTCTAGAAGTACTGTATGGTACTGTTTCGTTTAAAAAGAACTTCAGCGCTGGCTAGACCTGATCTGCTGCGCTGAGTGATGGTGGGGATGCTGTGCTTTCTAACCAATGTAAGCTGCCTTCCCTATCTGCCTATGTATTTTTCTAGGTTTTAGAACTTGGACCTACTGTCTCTTAAAAGGCCCGTATATATTCCTTTATGTTAATTTTCTATGCTGATTTTAAAAAGCTGTTTATAACTATTAGTACCTTAAAATAAAGCTACCAAAGAAAGTAAGTGCATGTTGTTTGGTGCAGTAGATTATCTAAATCTTTCACTGCTGGCCAAACAACAGAAAGATCCACGAGATTGCTCCGCACTACAGCATGTCTGTCCATTGGGCAGTTTCTGCCTTGGGCAAAATGATGTAGTTGAGAGGTTTTTCTTTAAATCAAAACTATGTGCAAGCAGGCAGATGAAATGGAAAACTATTTGGGTCTCTGTTAGACTGGTGTCTGAGAAGCTAAATAAAAGCCAAGCAAATATATAAATAATTACTGTAATAACTGAACATAAATTAGTTTTCTTTGCTGTTAGTAAGCACTGAAACAAATATAAATGCTGATTTAATCTCTAATGTCTGGTCAATCCTAATAAATATGCGCACACAAGCACATACTTTTAATCTCTTCAGGATACAGTTTATCTGCATCCTGTGAATTTTCTTGTGTGTACTATTACACGCTATGTTTTCCTTTTTCCTTAAGGTCATTTAATCATAGCTTCCACAACACTAGACACATCTGAAACAAATAAAGAAAAAAGATATTAATATGAAGGTTGGATTAGTGCGTACTTCTGACATTAGCTGTAGCTTACTCAGCCACTGGTTAGCTGGCTGAAAACACTCATATCACCCTGGGAAGCCTGAGCTGTCTGTCTACAAGTACAGTAGAACAGTGGGCCTAAATAAGAGGGAAGCACAAGGAAGCACTTCTTTTTCTCAAGGCTGAGAAAAGAAGCTGCTTCAAGGTTTATGAACTCTATCTGAACAACAACAAGCTTTTGAAGATGACAACAAAAACTGAAGGTCTCTACTGTGTTTAACAAACTTCAGGCTTTTCTATAGAAATAACTAGAGAGAGGGATCTTAATGCAGGAGATGGGAGAGTGCCGTTTGTCCAAATGCAGACAGGATCCCAGAATTCTGGACCCCAGAAGTGTGTGTCTGTCCATCCATGTGTACCGTACCCACACTGTAAGCTGCGTGAACCTGATGTGACTAAAAACACAAATGGCATTTGTATTCAGCAGCTGAGCCAAGTCTTTTTGCCTTTCCCTAACCCCATTTGTAAAGAAAACTTCTTGAATATAAGTGATACTTCTCTAAACATACTTCCTGGAATCTGCCATGTCTGACCTGCCTGAAGCATAACCTTAAGAATCCGAGCTGATTCCTTAAAGAACTATGAAAGGTGTCATGGATGGTTCCCAGTTTTACACTGATCTAAAGGTGAAGCTTCATGATGCAATTTCCTTTCATTGCTTTTCATCCTTTAATGGGTAAAAATACTGTGACGTGCATACGTCGTATAAGGGAGAACAAAACGTAAGTGGCAGTCCTTTCTTCCATTACGTTGTGTAATGTGCTGTCTTGCAATGTGTAAATCACTGAACACTGCTGTCAGATGCAGATTTACTTCCCGCACATGTCAGAGCTATTAGATCAAAGGTATTATTAACTTGAACAGTATCTCCAACAGCTCTTGATACCTATTGAATGATGCAGTGCGTTTGAAGCCTTGCTTCTAAGACTCGGTGTAGCTGTAAATACCTTGGGGTGCTCACAGTCCCCATCAGTGCTTGCAGCAGCAGGTCTGTCCGAAACTGAGAGGCTCCGGCCTCTTGGAAATTTTGGTATCTAAATGTTAAAAAAGTGCATGGTATTGGACAGCCGAGCTAATGTATTCAAAGGATAATCTATAACATGTATGAAAGAGAATTAAGCTTTAAATGCAGCCAGTTAATAAATATGCTCCCTGGTTTCCTCATCTGCGAAGTGACTCCCTTTCAGGGTAAGTGGACAGAAATACATCTTAGGAAAGGCTGAGTTTTAGACCCAGAATGTTGTCAGGCTTCAACAGCCAAGTAAGTTGTAGCTGGCAATGATAGGATCTTAAAGAGGGTTGGGATCAAAGCCTCAGAATTAAAGTGCCTTCTAGAACATCTTGCATTGAGAAAATGGACAGGTTGTCTTACAGAGCACTAGCACATTCTCCATGGTGGTGTCTGGAAGTTCTTCAAGGCAATTTCCATTATTGGTAACTTGGCACTTCTGTGCTTGGATTCTTGTGGGCTTTAAAAATGGAAACTACTGATAGCACTCAGGTAGTTAATAAAATGTGTAGTCCTGGGCATCTATGGGCAACTGAGCTCCTTTAAGGCTGTGTACGATCTGTCTAATTGGGAAGGAAGATGGCAATACAAACTGTACTTTTTCATGTTAAAATTGCCAAGAAATAAATAAAAAAACCCCAAGCTCTTTTTCTATGGTTGTCGTTTCTCAGTTTAGTGATGAGATACAGTACTGTCTTAAGCTTTCTAATCTCTAAAGCTGGAACAGGGCTGTTTGCAAGGACACGCAAATCGTCAAATGAATCCATTGCCTTCCAGTTGTTCCTTCCTACATGGCCAACTGAGTTGCTGAGGGGACCTTATTTTGAACGCTTCCCTAGGCACTGAAGTAACTGACTTTCTTCTTCTGCTGCTGTGTTTCCAGGATGCCAAGTGTATGACTTTGGAGATCTGAATTTCACTCAAGTTCCCAATGACGAACTGTACAACAACCTGATTCTATACCCACGGTCAGTGGGTTTAGCCAGCCAGGTGCTGGCTGATACTGTAAGCAGAGCAGTAGCTGCTGGGCACAGCTGTGTGACTATAGGAGGTGATCACAGGTGAGCTGAACGAGAAACCATCTATGGTGCATGCTGCAGGTTGACTCTTGGAGTGTAAGAATTTAATTAAAAAATAAGGGGACAGCGAGGACAACTTTGGGTCATTTCCTGGCAGTAGTGTAGGGCAGCAGTATTTGGATTTTACTGCTGGGGCTTTAAGGGGGGAACATAGAAGGCACATGCAAAAATCTGACTTACTAAGACAGTAGTGCCCAGTTCCAGACTTCTGCGATCTGCAGATATGCAAATGAACGATGTTTTCCTGTGTGGGAGAGTTTGTGTGATCAGTTCCCTTTAGGAACTGTTGTTTCTTCATTGCTGAATATTTAGTGATGTGTCTCTTTTCAACTCTAAGGATGTCTGTCAGCTCATAGGATGGGTTTGTAATGCCTACACAGAGACCATTTTGTAATAGATCTTACAACAAGTGTCTTTTTGTCTTTTCACTAACCTTTGGTCTGCGAATTGGTTGAAGAAGGTAGAGCATGTAAGAATGAACTGTGCGGGAAGGTGCCATAACTGGAATAAAACATGGGCGAAGAGCAGAACTTAATGAGTGAGCACAATGTATTTTCTAAGAGATCATCTGGAGCTAGAACAGGTGAAGATTAGGGTGTGGGAAGGGTGACAGAGAGAAAATAGCTCTTTCTCATCTGTCAGTACTAGTCCAGTCCCATAGTTACTTGGAGTCTCCTAGAATCATGACAGTGACATGCATTTTACATGGGATGCACCCTTTATTTTCACAAATGTCTGATGTGTTGAAACATGACAACATTGTTGATTTGCATAATCTTGCAAGTCTCTTACTGCAGAGACTTCCCATTGTCCTTGTAGTTGTTCTGAAGGAGAAATGGTGACTAAAGATTTTGCTACTATACTTCCAGCTTGGCACTTGGTTCTGTCAGTGGCCACGCACGACAATGCCCACACCTTGGTGTGATCTGGGTAGATGCGCATGCTGATATCAACACCCCTCTTACAACTCAGTCTGGAAGCCTCCATGGACAACCTCTTTCATTTCTCTTGAGAGAGCTTCAAGATAAAGTAAGTACCTTACTTACACATTTAGCCTACATTGAAATCCTCAGAGCATTTTACCCTTTCTGGTACCAGGCGCTTTCTTACCTGCTGCAAATACAGACCTTGTTTATGCTTGTACAAGCAAAAATACATCTAATTTGTGTCTATTCATCCACATATATGCACACATACACAAATGCACACACACATATGTAGACACAAATATACATACGCACACACACCCCTAGAGACAAGAATGAGGAAAAGGTTTTTCTTTGTGTTAGCACCCCTGTGGGCTGTACAGTAAGCAAGAGTTTACACAAGCTGTATATAGAAGCTGGCTAGGATGCTGTTCCCTTGTAAAAAGTGGAGCTGGTGCTGAAGGTGCACAATGGCAGCAATTCTACCGAGCAAAGAGAGAGACCCTCTCCCTAGCCATGCCTGAGAGCAATGCTAAGCTCACCTCCAGTAACAGCTGGTTCCTGCATACCTTGCACCCTGCTTCTGCTTAGTTTGGCACTTGCATGTTTTGAGTCTTGGGGCCTGACAGGGGCTCTTCATGCATGATCTTGCCTAACTGGCTGCTCTGGTGTTGGCTCCACTGGCAAATACAAATCAGAACGGCTGTACCTGTTTACCTGGTGCTTGTAAAGGGAGTATCTTTGTCTTGGAAGGAGGTCAAATTACCAAAAAAGAGCTGTTTACTGGGGCCCCATGGAATGTACCTGGCCAATTTTGCTACTGTCAAGATGCTAAACACTGGGTTGACTTAAGGCCTACATGTCCTTTTTGGCTGTAACGTATACAGGGACATTGCTGTGGCAGCCGGTGCATTAATAGCCAGGGCCTTTGCAGCTGGAACTTGGATATGACAGTCTGCTTCTACTGAAGCTTAGGCTAGGAAAGTGGGAGCAGGATCAGCAACTGCATGCTGAGACTGGATGCTGGAGCTGCAGAAAACCTGATTCTATTTTATTCTGGCACTTTGCCCTTGTAGTTATTTCTCATAGGTTTCTTTTTCTCTCTGGTAAATTTTGGGAGTGCTGTGTTAATGGAAGTATGCCTCTTCCAAGTAAGACCAAGCATGCTTGTCTTCTTTATGGCTATTGAAGATACCATTGCATCAGTATCTGTTGGCACAGCAAGATTGCTATCATCTGGTAAAGCTTTTCTGTGCTTGTCCTGCAAATTCTTTTGAGTGAATTCTATCCACAAGTTGAGTCATTTGGTGCTTCTACATACTTTCCTCTTTCTAGTAATCCTTATAGAGTCTCTACAAACATGCCAGTATTCCCAAAGTTAGGCAAAATTAATGGGGCTTCTTGACATTAACTCCAGGACACGAGAAGGTTAATATAAAAGGCTACTGTATTTCTAGTTTCTTGCCCATAAGTTAAAGGGTGTGATACTCTTTCTTCTTTTTGGCAACTGTACCCACTTCTGCAGGAGAGAGAAAATCTTGTGGATTTTGGAGCTTACCTAAGGTGAACAGTTTATGCCTTGGTAAGAACAAGACCAAGCCAAGTTCTTTGATAGCTAAGGGAGGAGGAGAAAGGCAGAACAAGATATGCTGCTTTCCTCTTTTGTCAGTAGGACAGAAGCATTGAATCAGCTGTGTATACATTGTTGATTTCTGCTCTGCTGGGTTCTGGTTCTTGAGCAGCATAGCAAAGCAGGATTTTTTTACTGTTCAGGGCTACTAAAAGAACGCTGCGGGCTCTCTGGGGTCATGGGGGTGTAGCCCTCTTGCCAGCAGCCAGTCAACAGTAGTGAAGAAAGAGTAAGATGAGGCTGCACTTAGAGATGAGTTAGTCAGCTGTGGTGCTGTTGAGATCTTGTCTCAAGCCCACCTAAGCCCAAGCTGTCAGAAAGCCTATGCAGAACATCTGACACAAGTATTTGCAACTACACAGCAGGGGTGTACATGTTTAGAGGGTTTTCGTACTCTACTGTATTCCTGTTTAGAGGGAGGACAACTGCCATCTGTCCTGCTGGCATCAGGTGGCTTCTACAATAGTATAAATCTTTAAAACAGCCGTTTGCAGTAGTAGAATGTGCTTTTGACAGTAGGTTCACCCAGCTACCTGTCTGGCTCATGGAGGGAATCTTACTGTGAGAACAGGGGCATGCGGCTTGTCCTCTTGCTCTCATCCAGTAGAGCAGATGTGTTGATAATGGGGCAAAAAATTTTACTATCCTTTCTTGACAGCTTTGCAAGGATTATTTTTAAGTCCTAAGACCAGCAAAAAGGCTACATTAGTCTGCATGCAGAGCTAAGCTTTTTCCCAACACAACAGACAAACCCACCAGCTGCACCTTGGCTCTTGAAGAGGTTTCTATCTTGTCAAAGGGTACATAGCATAGCAGCGTGAGAGGACAACAGAGATTTTGGAGTGATCCCTGTATCTCCTTCCTTGCTTTCACTCATGCTTTTGAAGGGGTTTTTGTGCAAGCCCTCCCCAGCATGACACATGTGCGTGTGTATGCTTCTCTGGGTGGGCTCCTCTAATTCAATCAAACTGTCTCTCTGGGTCAGGAAGGCCAGTTCCAGAGCCACTTAGCTCCCCTGTCTACACCACAGCTCCTCTGAGGACATAGACAGCAGAACAGCCTGCATGATTACATTTTATCTTCCTGGATCACTGCCCTTCTCTGACTGGTACTGCTCTTCCAGCATCTCCAGGATACTTGTTCTTCATTCCCTAGCAAGAGGACATGAGACAGAGATGGTTGTGAAACATAGGTCTCTTGGTGGCACAATCTATTTAGCCTGTTCTTGACCCCATGCCAGGCAGCTCAGGTTAGCTGCTGTAACCTTCTGTGGGATTGCGTGAGATCTGACTTGGGAGCACTGCCTCTTTGCTTGGTTAGTTTTTGAGTCACATCAAGTCCTACCCCTTATTCACTGCAAGACCTACAAACAGCTGTCCTGGCACAGTGTGACAGCAGGAACTCACATGGCAGCAACTGCTTAAATTAGCACAACTGCCAGGGATGCTCCAGGGCTGCTTTAAGTCCCTCAGTTTAGGTTATTGCACCTGTTTTCAGAATCCCTTATGTATACAAGGCTAAGGAGCTTGGTCAATGCTCTATTGAATTCCATAACCGCACAATGGAAACAACATCAATTATGGCTATGAAATAAAATAAAGCATTCGGCCAGGTTGGTGTAGAACAAACCCTGGTGCTGCTGGCACAGTTTCTTCACAGGCTGACAGCTGCTACTTGTTTGTTCAGGTAGCTTCACAGTAGCACTGCTTGGTACTCCTCAAGGCGAGGTGGCACTTCAGGGGGTTTTAAAAATGCTTACAATTAATTTTGCTGTTTTAAAGGGAACTACTGATGAACATAATCCCTTGGCTGGTGTTCCTTAAACCAAGCAATAGTGTCAGGGCTCCTGGAACCATTCAAACTAAACTCAGAAACTGCTGTTAATAACTTACGTGAGAATGCCTGCACTTTTTTCTGATGCCAGTTTGGCTTTGCTATGGGTAACTCCTTTTCTATTGCAACAAAGTAAGAACAGAGCCTACGAGAGGAAGTTAAGGCATTCCATTTTCTTTATTCAAAGATGAAAAGGTAGAATTAAACCCGGCAGGATTAAATCTGCTAAACCATTGATACCGACAATATTTTCAACACTACGCTCAGCTTATGGTATGGGGATAGGCTTTCCAGATACACCTTCATTTCTGAGACCTCAATTATTTTCCCTAGAGGTCTCCAATTCATTTATCCCTCTACTGAATTCGTGACTGCAGAAGAGTTTCAGGTCACTGTCCCAGAGTAGCAAATACTTTAACAATATGTGCTTATTTAATCCCAACATGATTACATATAGCTATGGGTGTGTTAGCCTTTAAAACCAAATCTGAATGTTGTAACTACAATGTAATTAGTAATTAAGTATAAAAGGGAAACAGCCTTCTTGCTGCTTCACAGCTGTGTTGGCTGTAGCCATTTTCAGAGCTGGGAGAGGAAGAAGAAAAATCTGAGTTAATTTAAAGCACTCCTAAAATGAATAGCTAATACTAACTGAAGGATTCCTGTAATTGCATCTCATGACTACTCATTTACCAAAGCTGAAAATGATGACCTCATCATCTTCCATTTGCTGTCCTAGACCTGCTCTCTTCAGCTATAAACTAAAAGCCAGTTATAACATAGCCCAATGTGGAGGCCCAACTTCCTGTCATGCTCTTCCCATTCCCTGTCCCCAATTTCCCACTTTGAATTTGTTCATCTTTAACATTGGTTTTGTAACGAAGTTTGCATGACTTTTTGGTGATTCTCCTAAAAAGACAGAAGCACCTTGATTTTTGTTCTTCCAATTCAGTACAATGTACTGTAAATTACATAGCATTACCATTAAAAGCACTGCACAAGGTATCTACATCTGCGTAACTAGTTCATTACCATTCCCCCTTACATTCACTGCTGCTAATTACCTACTACTTGTGGCTTTGGGCTTTTTATTCCTCTTTAAACTGGAAAATGTAGAAGAGTTAAAATCTTCATTCATTAACATCAACCTAGGGTAAAATGGTACGACAAAGGTAAGGACTGATTAAATTGAGAAGACAACCTCTCAAGTGATGAGGTTTGTCCAGAGAACAGATACTATAGATAAATGCAAAGCATTAAATACAATTTTGTTTTATATGTCATTAAACTAACCTAATACTAAACCTTTGCTTGCAGGTACCACAACTTCCTGGCTTTTCCTGGCTAAAGCCTTGCCTTTCAGCTTCTGATATTGTGTACATTGGTTTGAGGGATGTGGATCCTGCTGAATAGTAAGTTTAGTTAACAGACTTTTGTTCAGGATGAAATCATGAGCTTCTTTCCACATGTGGCTGTTCACAAGGGCTGCTGAGCTTAAGCTTAGGCTAGTAATGATTTTATTATTATTATTTTAACAGCTATATCTTGAAGAACTATGACATCCAGTATTTTTCCATGAGGGATATTGATTGTCTTGGAATTCAGAAAGTTATGGAAAGAACATTTGAACAACTTATGGGCAGGTAACAAACTATTATCGGATTTAACCTATTCTACCATCCATTGTTGAATATCTACTTTCCTGAAAGTAAGGCCTTACTCCTGATATAAGGTGGCCTAACAGAACTGTGACTGTGTCCAGTAAATAGTGAGGTCTTAGCACTGACATTTAGAAAACATTTAAGGTTCTGAGGTTGCTTTTCTTGTTTTATTCTGTCCCAGGAGACAGAGACCAATTCACCTGAGTTTTGACATTGATGCTTTTGATCCCTCACTGGCTCCAGCAACTGGGACTCCTGTTCTAGGTGGATTAACTTACAGAGAAGGCATGTACATCGCAGAGGAAATACACAACACAGGTAGGACTTGATCAGCAGTACTGGACTATGCAAGGACAGGACAAACTCCATACAGCTCATTCATGTTGGTTATGTTTTTCCTGTGTCAGTAGACAGTGAGATAAATGCAGTGATAGCCAGGGTGCCTACAAGGTCAATTCAGCCTTCAGTCAGGGAAGCAGTAATCCTAGGGTTGGGCAGTGCCCCGGGTATTGGAAGCAGCTTAATCATCATCGATTTCACCTTACCAAAAGGAAATAAAATATATAATAAATTTATAACTAATGTAAAAAAATCACTTGGTCATCTTATACAATACTGTCACCTAAATACATGAGGTGAGATGTTAAAGTGGGCATCTGGAATACAAAAATGGATGCACATGATTTTAAACAGTTCAATGCTCCATTCTAGGAATTAAGACTGACAAATCAAGCTTTCAATAAATACGCTGCAGTTGACTCAATATATTAAGTGCTTTCCTTCTTACGCCATGGAGGTTTTATTTCGTGTGCTAAAGTTATTTGTAATAAAGGGGGTGGGGGGGAAGCAACCAGGAAATAAAGCTGCCCAGACAACAGTGAACAGAATCTTGAATAAGGTGGCAAATGAATAGCAGTTAAGACTATGTTATATCCCCTAATTTTGGGACTGTGAGAAATAAAGATTAAAACCCATTCCTAAGTGTATCTAGAACATCAAGCTTGTTTTTCCTGAATGCTAAAAGCATGAATGAGATAGTGACGATGTAAGAAAGAACCAAATTAAACTCACAAACTTGCATTTAAGAATGATAACCTCATCCCTCAGTCAAGCGCCAATTTTACTGCTCTAAGGGGTAGAGTTGGTCACAAGCTTGAATATCAGACTTGCTGCAATGCCTGAAAGGCTGCAAAAGAAACCCTACTACAGATTTTACCCTTTTCCATAGTAACAAAGCTGTAAATCATTCTTGCAGGGATGCTTTCAGCTGTAGACATGGTTGAAGTCAATCCACTGCTTGGAGCTTCTCAAGAGGAAGTGAATGCAACTGCTAGTCTGGCAGTCGACGTGATAGCAACGTGCTTTGGGCAGACAAGGGAAGGAGCACACACCGCTTTTGATGAACTCCCAACACCCAGTTCTCCAGATGAATCTGACAGTGAAGAGCAAGTGAGGATTTAAGAACCCAAAGCGTTGGGTACAGTGGACATTACAGAGGCACTGCTAAGGCACTTGGGTGGATAGATTGTCAACACTTGGCACATACTGTTAACTTCTCAATTTTCAAATAAACTAGCTTTTCCACTGGTTGGTGGCTACTTTATTACATACCAAGATTTATTCATTTAGTTAAGTATATACAAATTGAGACAATAAAATATTTATTACCTTCTTATTAGTCTTACCAGTAGTTCAAGTCTGTCTCTGCTTTTTACTCTCATTTTCTGTCCTTATAATGTCAGTACAGTTTCAGTTGAACAAGCTCATGAGACAGTTCAGTCCTCAGCCAGTCAAAGGGAACAGACAGCCCAGCTGGTTCTTCAATGGAGGAAGAGCTCATCTCAGCCATGAATATTCATCTGCTGCGAAAGAACTTGTAGTAGACCAGCCCGCCTAGGATGGCCAGCTCCAGGATGATGATGATGGACAGCAACAACTTATTAGTGGCTATTCTAGAGTTAGAAAATAAAAATACAGAAATCCAAGATAGCTGATATTCCCTTGGTTATGGAAGCAGATTCTAGATCATTTGATCATCTTGCCTTCGATCAGTATGCTCCCTGGTTCAGCTAAACCACAAAGTGCTATTTGGATAGCTCTTAACAAGCAGGCAGGGATAAACTCAGTAGTTTATTACTCATGTTTTCCCTGGAAATTCTACTTAAGTCTTCTACTTCAACAGTAGCAGTTCTGTTCCTCTTGCCCCCACCCCACATAAACCAGATCATTCTGCTCTGCATGTGCCTACTCATTCACCTAAGCCAAGAGGAAAGCACCAGTTGAACCCCTGTGCTAGAAGCTGCACTGTAGTGCTTTTATTCGGAACTGTGCAGCTGAAGTAAAACAATAAAATCTCAAAATAATGTACTTCTACTATTGAAAATTATACAGTTGTCACAACTTACTTTAGCAATGGGTATGAAGGAAAGAGTGGGGGTTTTGGTGGTATTTCCAATGGGTTGGAACTATCTACTGGAACTACAGCCCAAGAACTGGTTTATGAGGATAATTCAACCATGTAGTTAAGAAACTGTAAATGCACTTAACCAGCCAAGGCTTTAGTCATCAAAATAGTACATGGTCAGGCTCAGTTTCTCATGAGCCAGTTGAGCTACTCTAGGGCATTCCTATGGGCTAAAGAGATTTGCCTGTGTCATCATTCACTCCCTTACTGCTGCAGTGATTTATGGCACAACTTTTTCTAACCTGAGTAATAAGGATCTAAAGTTACCATTAGCAATTCCCTGTAACTTGCTTATGGCCTCACCACAGTTTATCACGTAGATGGTTTAAAAACCCCGTATTATCCCAAACAAGCAGCACAAATTCAGTAGTGTTCCACTATCCGCACTCCTTTATGTAATTGACAGAAAAAAAACAACACAAATGAACATCTGCCTCTGAGCCCACATTCTGTTTGCACACTCCCCACAACCTGCCTGCAGTTCCAACTGACTCTGTTCTCTACTTTTTGCCTGAAAGTGGCAGGCAGCAATGCCACAGCCGAGTGCTGCTCTAAGTCAGCCAGAGAACTCACCTCCTGGACATGGAACGTAGAATCTTGCGGCTCTTGCTCAAGTTCTCACTTGTATTCACCAACTAAGAACAAACAAAAGAAGTTACCTGTCAAACAAGTGCACAGCAACTGTAAATCTGCACCTGGAAGTAGCTGGTGCTGAAATGTTGCCATTAATGGAACCAAAGCTAAGCAGACATTCTCAAAATTCACACAACATTGTTCTCTACCCAAGACAAGCTGGAAGCATTGTCTCCTTTCTCAGGGGTAAATAAGACTTTCATGCGTACTTTCCCTTAGATGCATACAAAGACAGACATACAATTTACAGTCACTTTCCGCCCTTTTAAGTAGGTTCATCTACAAACACCAGGAAGTTGGCTGGAAAGCTGCTTTCATTGGATTTCATTTCATTATTCTAGTTGTTGACATCAGGAGAAAACGATACTGAGGTGCTCTCCCCTGTATGTATCTGGAACCTTCTAAAACACTTTCTAGCAAAGAATGAACCACATCCTTTAAGACCTAGCAGCTATGAGCTCTGAACTGTTAGTAAATAATCCATTTCAGCTTTGTAATGTTCAGAAATGCGCTGTCAGGTATTTCTCAGTCAGCTATTAAGAAGCACATAACTTAGTAAGGTTACAGACAACTAAAAAAGCTGTTGTCTCACAGAGTCTGGATTCATGAGGCATGGCCCCTGGAGGTCTCTGGGTAAGATTTTGCTATGGCCACCATCGTGTTTTGGGCCCTTCTACAGTGATTATTTTCCTTTTATGAGCACAATGCAGAAAGGTGGCAGACAGATTTGGTCTGCAGAAACATCAGTTGGATTACCACTGCTATGGAGGCCTTCGAGAGTGATGACTGGCGCATGGTTCCTGATAGATTAACATTGGGTACAAAGCCCACAGTTTCTCTGCTTACTCTGCTCCTGGTGCGTTCCAGTTGCTCCCGCTGCTCCCCAAGTTCTTCGATTATATCAGTGCCAATCTGATCTGTTTCAGCAGCAATTCGGTGTGAGCGCTCAATGCTCTGACTGGCTCGGTTCAGGCTGTCTGTTCCCTGGAGCAACAGCACTCTCTGTGACTGCAGATTAGTCTGAAAAACAACGTATGTTTAACTTGAGCGCAAAGACATATTAAGAAGACATATTAAGAAGTTAGGATGTGTCTCCTTAGGCCATCCATTTGTGTTAGCTGTATGTGCTTCTGATGTTAACTCAGGTAGTCCAGTTGATTTTGAAAGAATTCTTGTTCATGTTCTAAGATTATGGTAAATCTGGTAAACCTTGAAAAATTGCCTTTGCAACTAATTTTTCCATTGAAAAACATTTACATGAAAATGATATCTTTGTTTTCCAGATGATAACTTTCCTTCCACTCATATCTTAAATTCAGCCTTATTTGTGACTGACTGAGTTGGTTGCCCAGGAGATCATTAAGAGTTCACAGTCAAAAGGATTGGAACAAACAGCATTAACAGATGGACTGCTAAGTAACAAAGATCCTCTGCTCGTGCCAGCAGCCTTAGCTAGAGCATAAGAAATGTTTGCCGACCTCAGGGCCAAAAGGTAGCTCAAAATAAAGCATTTTCTTAAGCTTCAGAAAGTCTAAACTACTGCTCTGCTCTCAGGTTTTAGAGGAACCACAAACCAAGGTACTGCAGAACGAGGCACCAAGGAGAGAACTTCCCTCAAGCCTTCCTTATCTAAGACAGGTGAAAAAGATGCCCACCTTCATGAACTTGCTGTACAGGTCACACCACTCTGACGATAAAAGTCAACTCAGTCTCACTAGCTCAGACATATCTAAGCATACCTGGTGCACAAATAAATTGGTTTATTTCTTGCACTGTAGCAACATATCCATAGGGAAAAAAGTACTACAGTATCGCCTCTTATATGTTCTTGGAATTATTTACACTGAGATTGCTTAAAAGAGAAATCTACCACAGAACCCATACAGTGCATGATTCACATACTTTGCACTTTGCTAGTTTTGGAGACTAAAAGTAGATCAGTTCAACTTTCTTCTGAGTCTGTGGCATCATTTCCCACTATTCTAGGGGGATGATTAAACGAAGCATTTCAGTACACAATATTATGTAAGTTACTAATCGTGTGGCATTCAAGGAGCTCAATTTTGGTTCTACTCCTATCTTTGTTTTAGAACAGAAAATCTCTCCTTTTGAGTTCCAGGTGTTCTTCCTCCTCCCCAAGATATTCATGTTATGTGCAGAGATTTATTCAGGGAGTTATACAAGCCCAGAAACTAAGTAGACTGAAGCAGAAACACTCTAAATGATATATCTGGAATATTATTTTTTAACAAACATAGCAATATTAAGTAAAATTTATATGTAATTCTCACGCTCTGTTCATTTTCTGTGGAGAAGATTCCATATCTCATATCGCCTTGACTTCCAGGGCCCAGTCCCAAATCTGTGCTTCTCATCTCCCTCTGGAACATGGAGAGGTCTCTCCTGTACGCCCGGATTTTGCTCATCATTTGGTTGCGGAATGGCAGAGGAGCAAACTTCAGCTCTTCCTCCATTTCCCGCAGCTTTAACAGAAGAAAATGTGTTCAGTTTTTAAAGCATCAGATCTATTCTTCACAGCAGCGATCCTCAAAACTCACCACCAGGTGAAGGGATTCACATGTTTTTATGTGATTGGGCGAGGGGGATTAACCCCAAAGCCATATATACCCCTCATCTACTATCGAGTACACCAATGTCTCTGCCCAGCTCTGTTCAGCCCACATGGATTTCCTGATACACAATGCTTCAAGTTTAACAAAGAATTAATTGCCAGGCTCAAATGTGTGATTTCTCCCTGAAAGGTCACTCTATAACTTCAGGATTTCCAGTTCTCACTTTCATATAGTTTGTGCATCTATAGAATGGGTATTAGTTTTCTCACTACTACTATGCAGTAGAGATCTATTACTGCACAGGCAGGCATGGCACTAAATTCACACTCAGCCTCTGGCCTGGCAATGGGAGTTGGGATTTGTAAACCCTGGGATTCTGGATGTGTGAATTTTCTCATCACCTTTTAGTGACAGTTAAATCACAAAGTCACAATGGTTAAAGCTGCCCACCAGTACCAGCCCTCACACAGTATGAGCTCAGCATCTTGCACATCACCTACACAGACACCTGCCAATAAAACCCAGTAAGTTAGAGCAATAGAGCGTCACTTTCAGCTGTGACTCAAACATCCAAACACACTAACATGAAAACAAAGCTTAAACCACAATGTCTTGCTTAAAAAGACAAGTCACACGTTGGGTTTTTTTGTGCTGTTCCACGTCTCCTGTGGCCCAGAAAGCCGATATAATAGAGGTTTCAAATATTCAAGGTCCCTGATATTAACTATCAGACTATTTTAGAGAGATCAAATGGGTTTATACCAACATGAAGAAAGACAGAAGGGAGAAAAAAAAAAAAAAGGGCAGCAGATTCCCTACATGACCCCCTCCAATTCTCTACCAATTTTAATTCCACCTCTGTCACTTTCCTTTGTTCAACAAAGGGAAGGTGATATCCAAACTGAGCACTGAAAGAAAGGCATGTAAGAACATTTGTCTATATCTAGTGATAGACACAACTGCCTTGTCAAACACCTATTACATCAATTAATTAAGCATTAAAAAAATACAACATCCGCCTGTCATAATAGGATCCATAAAGAAAGTAAAATCTGGAAGTAGTGTCCTTTGTAAGGCGGCAACATTTCAGGTGGTCAGGAAGGGCAGGAGCCTCAAGTGGTGTTTACCGTTTCATTTGCTTCACGCTGTTTATCATCAAACTCTCGAATGAGTTTTTTCTTCTCCTCTGTAAAGGAAAAAGCAGCATGTCAGTGAAATGACTACAGAGCTCCAACGCAATCCACTGCAGACAAGGAAGCTGCTACAGACAGCTGATTACAGAGATCTTGGGTCAAAATTTACCTCAAACAGGAACAGCCTGTCTTATGACAACTTTCCAGCAGGGAGTGGGGGGAGAAAGCAGAAAACTCTCTTCCAAACACTGGCCACTATCTCTGGTGCAAAAAAGAAGTCATTTTTCAAACCTGAAATATTTTCTCGAGCTGCTACCCTCCAATCTCCACTGGCAGAATTGCAGGTTGAAAAACATGAAAACATCGTTGCAGTAAAAACCCAACTTGAAAATACCCTTCTGTAAATATGTCCTCTGCAAAAAGAAAAAACAATAGTTTTGTACACAGCTCCTCTCTCATCCATGACATGCTGTAGCTCTCCTATTCAGTTAAAATTCTTAAGAAGCCCCAGAATTTGAACTGGGAACCTAAGGCAGAATTAACAATAAGCTATGCTCTCCCGGAGTGCACAGAACTGCTGCAGACTAAGCTACACTGTGACTGTTAGTATATCACACACTAACTGGCGTCAGGAAACGCAGCTTTCACATCTTGGTCTGTTCCTAAAAGCACTCTCCTCAGCTTCTCCCATGATTTGCCACCATGTGCATACATGCCAAAACAATTACTTTTGTAGCTGGGTTGCAAGTGAAATCATGGACCTGAACTGCAGGAAAACAGCCTTCAGAAATCAGTATTTTGTTTCATACAGGTCATTTCACTAACCTGATTTAAGTAGTGCACTCTCAAAACTGCTGCCTCGAACTAACTGAAACCTGGGGCAGGAGTGAAAAAGCAGCATTTTACCTCCTCCGTGTCCCCCAGGTGGCTTAAGAACACAGTGCACTCCCCAGCCAAAGAAACAGTAGCTGACCAAAGTCGAGTGGCAATGGCTTGAGACATTTTTGTCTATATGCCAACAAGAGATCAGGCAATGTGGCTTGAAAGCATTACACTGAGTCTGGCCTAACGGAAACGCCAGAATGTATTGAGCAGTTTAATTCATATCAATACGGATTAAACTGTGACTAAAAGTACATCGAGAGAACTTCTTTAATGCAGTAGAAGTAAAAGGTACCTAAGCCACTATAACATTACCCACATGCTCACCAACATTTAATTGATTTACTTCCATTCAGTTAGAAACAGAAACAACTGAGAAATATGGCTAAATGAATTAACTTAGAGAAAAGTGTATTTGAAACTAATCCTGTTTGAAATGCCTTCTTACAAATTTTGAAGGGAAAAAAAAAAGAATGTTTCTAGAGCTAGGAATTTATTATCTTGTTTATACGGAGCAAAACAGCATTTCCAGATCTCTGCCCCTCAAAGATGTCCCAAGGTCTACAGCAGATTTGGTCTCCTCTCAAGTTTGGGAGAGTGCCAATCACCTTAAAAAAGTATGCAAAGTATCTTTCATCACCTCCTGAAGTCTTCAGGATTAGGTAACTTGAAAAATGAATCCTTCCCCATAAGTACAACCAGCAAACAAAGTAAATCAGGCGAGTGGAACATCTCCACCAGACAGATTCCTGACTTATCTTGAACTATCCTAGAAATACTTTCCAACAATATTACCAGATTCTTGCAACAAGAAATTTAAAGACCAGAATAATAACGTTAAAATGTCACAGCACAGTCTGAAAAGTCAGTTTGGAATTATCTGTCATGTTAGGAAACAAAATATAGATTCTTAGAATCACAGAATGGTTTGGGTTGGTAAGGACGTTAAGACCAACAAGTTCCAATCCCCCTGCCATGGGCAGGGACACCTCCCACTAAACACTGCCACCCAAGGCTCTGTCCAACCCAGCCTCGAACATCACCAGGGATGGAGCATTCACAACTTCCTTGGTGTCGTGGTTTGAGCCCAGCTGGCAACCCACAACCATGCAGCCGTTCGCTCACTCCCCCTCTTCCTACCCCGGCTCCCAGAGGGATGGGGAGGAGAATCGAAAGAATGTAACTCCCACGAATTGAGATAAGAACAGTCCAGTAACTAAGGTATAACACAAACCACTGCTGCTACCACCAGTAATAATAATGGAAATAACAAGGGAAGAGAATACAGCCACTCACCACCCGCTGACTGATACCCAGCCTGAGCTGAGCAGTGATCTAGCCCCTTCAGGTAACTGCCCCAGTTTATATACTGGGCATGATGTGCTCTGGTATGCTTTGGTCAGTTTGGGTCAGGTGTCCTGTCTCTGCTTCCTCCCCGCTTTCCCTCCTCCTGGCAGAGCATGAGGCTCAGAAAAGTCCTTGGTCACAGTACATACCACTTAGCAACAACCAAAACCATCCACGTTATCAGCGCTGTTCCCAGGCTGAAAGTCAAAAACACAGCACTGCATCAGCTACTAAGGAGAAAAATGACTGCTACTGCTGAACCCATGACAGCCTGGGCAACCTGTAACAGTGCCTCACCACCCTCACAGTAAAGAACTTCCTCCTTATATCCAATCTAAACTTCCCCTGTTTAAAGTTTTAACTCATTGTCCTATCACTACAGTCCCTAATGAAGAGTCCCTCCTCAGCATGCTTATAAGCCCCCTTCAGGTACTGGAAGGCCAGCAGGCTCCACGCAGCTCTATGTAGCCTTCTTTTCTCTAGGCTGAACAGCCCCAACTTTCTCAGCCTGTCTTCATACAGGAGGTGCTCCAGCCCCCTGATCATCCTCATGGCATCAGCCCACCTCACAAGCATGTCAAGGTCCCTCTGGATGGCATTCCTTCCCTCCAGCGTATCAACCGAACCACACAGCTTGGTGTCATCAGCAAACTTGCTGAGGGTGCACTCAATACCACTGTCCATGTCACCAACAAAGATGTTGAACAGGACTGGTCCCAACACGGATCCCTGAAGGATACCACTCGTTACTGGTCTCCAGCTGGACACTGAGAGACTACAGCTCTTTTTGTGCAGCCATCCAGCCAGTTCTTTCTCCACCAAGTGGTCCACCTATCAAATTGATGTCTCTCCAACTTAGAGAGAAGGATGTTTTGTGGGACAGTGTCAAACACTTTGCACAAGTCCAGGTAGATGACATCAACTGCTCTACCCCTATCCATCAGTTCCGTAGCCCCACCGTAGAAGGCCACCAAATTGGTCAGGCAGGACTTCCCCTTAGTGAAGCCATGCTGGCTGTCACCAACCACCTTGTTGTTTTTCATGTGCCTTAGCATGCCTTCCAGGGGAATCTGCTCCAAGATTTTGGCAGGCACAGAGGTGAGGCTGACTGGTCTGTAGTTCCCTGGGTCATCCATTTTCCCCTTCTTGAAAATGGGGGCTATATTTCCCTTTTTCCAGTCATCAGGAACTTCACCTGACTGCCATGATTAAATATCTACAAGCATTAAAATATTTAAGCATTAAAATATCTACAAGCATTGCAAAAATTGCTGCCTGTAACTAACCCATTTAAGCCCATTACTCAGAATTCATAGCTCAAGACTTCCCAGCTCCATGGAGACCTGACAAAACTTTCCTTCTCTAAGAAACTGACCACTCTCCACTCTGCAAGGAAACAAGGATTACCTACAAGTAAGGGTATTTCTTCTTTTACGTTTTTTATTCCTGTTGACTGCCTGTGAAAGCTTTCAAAGTTGTCATGTGCAGGTATGAACATCTTTCTTGTACCAAACTTTCTGGACATGCTGATAAGTGGGCTGTGATCCAGAATTTAACTCATTGTTAACTGGAAAGCCAGGTAAGGAATGGAGCATTAAGCTTTTTGAAGCCTGTGTTATCTGCCACAGGCCAGCATACCCTGAACAAGCCATTTCTACGATTTTACACCTAAACACATAAAATTGATCAGTTATGGAAGAATGACAAGACAAGGTGCAGAAGGTGGCTGAGAGCCCCTACTCATTCTTGTGGTACAAGCCCCAGGCTTAGCTACAGTGGCTCACAATAACAGTGTATCATGTTTCTCATATGAAGGAAGCAGATTTGGTGACATTGGTAAAATTCTCCTTGTCAGATGATTTCCCTTTCTGTTTCTCAGAATACTGCCAATATCAAGAACTTAATTGGAAGCACAATGCCAAGTCCTACAGGTAAGTGTTCTGTCAGTGTTTTACCTGCTCCATGGTATAAAGAATACCCATAAAAATCAGGGTTTCCTTCTAATATAACTTTGTGTAGCTTGACAGATAGCATTTTCTAATCTGTCAGTAGGTAGTGCACAAACCAGCCTTTTAAATGGCAATTTAAAATACAAATCTTATCCAGTGAGTCTACAAATGGTTGTGACAATAAAAACTGCTTTTAATTCTGCTGGCGAGATCTTAAAGAAGAGTCCAACAGCGACCAAACAAAGCACTGCAATTTAGGCAGCTCACCTAGAAACAGCATGAAGTGACAACCAAATAACAACTCCTCCTCAGAGCTGAGGTTGAAGCTGAACATCCAGTATGGAGATTAGCCACACAAGAGGAGCAGCTCCAGAGAAGCAAAGCAGCACATCTGCCTCTCTACTTTCCTACTTGGGGCTTTGCACGACCATGCCTAATACTCAAAAGCAAAGCTACCCCACTCTAACATCAACTGAAAAACAACACACAAGGAACCCAGCGCCAGCAAAGCCACCCGCCCCTGCCAAGGAGGTGTCCAAAGACGCACTGAATTCCTCCAACTGCCTTGGCAAACTCCCCCCGCTCCCACATTTCTTACAGGAACTTTACCCTCTTGGTTGTAAACCCGAGTTTATTCATGGGGAAACATCCCAAACGCCCCTGCAGCGGCCTTGACACCAGGCCCCAGCTACTCATGGGCCTGCCCGCGAGGAAGTCCCAGCCAGGGAGCAAAGAGGGGAAGCGCTTCCAGACCCTGCCGCGACCGGACCCCAGCGACACGGAGAGAGACAGAGCGGCCGGGCCGGTCCCCGCGCCACCGCACCCGGTAGAGCGCAGGCCGCCGCACGTCCCCTCTTCCCCCGCCTCACCTGCCGCGCTGCCCCGCAGCCGCTCGGGGACGCCCCGCAGGTCTCCATGCAAGCCCCGGAAGATCTCGTGCAGCCGCTCCAGGTGCTCCGAGGAGCCGGGGCCGCGGCCCGCCATGGCAAACAGCCGCCTCCCCCCCCGCTACCGCAGCCACCACCCGCTGCCCCTTCGCATTGCCGCTCCCTCGCGAGGCACTTCCGCCATCGGCGACAGCGGGGGCCTCCCCATGGGCGCCCCGAACGCCGCCAGAACACAAAACCGCGCGGCGGAGGCGTCGGAAGGTTCACAGCCCGCCGAGGCATCCCCCCCGCGGGAGCCAGGAGCTGCGGCACGGCTGCGGACGACAACGACCGCCAGCGCCAGGGCGAGCCGGGCGCGGTCCAAGCCCGCCGCGAGGAAGGGGCCTCGGGGCGCGCACTGCCTGCTGGGACTTGTAGTCTTCCCTGGGAGTCGGTGGAGCGCCTCCTCCTTCTCATGCTCTCCGGTGACGGTGAGAGCGAGCACGGCTGAGCCCACCGCCGCGTGTTCCCGGCCCTCAATGCGCACTAACGTGTGCATCGCTTCCTGCGTTTTGCTAGGGTTACTGTCACAAACCCCGGCGAGAGGCTATGAAAACCTATGTGGAATGTTTCCCCAGGCTGCCGCCCTCGCTCTTTCTCTTCAAATACTTCTTCACCTATGAACTGGGCAAGCACAGTTAAAGCAGCACTCTCGGGTAGTCCCGAGGGTCCTGTGCTGCCCCGGGGAAAAAAAAAGCACCGGGCTCCCGGCGTAGAATCATAGAATAGTTAGGGTTGGAAAGGACCTGAAGATCATCGAGTTCCAACCCCCCTGCCATGGGCAGGGACATCTCACACTAAACCATGCCACCCAAGGCTCTGTCCAACCCAGACTTGAACACCACCAGCGATGGAGCACTCACAGCTTCCCTGGGCAACCCTTTCAGTGCCTCACCACCCTCAGAGTAAAGAACTTCCTCCTCATATCCAATCTAAACCTGTTTAGCTTTGAACCTGCTACCCCTTGTCCTAGCATCCCTATAGGCCCCCTTCAGATACTGGAAGGCTGCTATGAGGTCTCCACGCAGCCTTCTCTTCTCCAGGCTGAACAGCCCCAACTTTCTCAGCCTGTCCTGTAGAACCGGCCGCCCTCCTCCTCCCGGCGGGGCACACCAGCGGCGCGCCCGGTGCGAGAGGACCCTGGAGCACCTTGCACCGCTGCTTCAAACCGACCGCGCCGGGGCCAAGAGGGGCCGCTGCAGAGGCGCTCGGAGGCGCTGCCTGCTGCTGGCGGGGTGGGCATGAGGGAACAGGGGCGTGGCCGAGGGGACTGGGGCGGGGTCTGGGCTGCCGCCAGCGCCAGCAACGAGGATGGAACGGGCGGCGGGGATGATTCCCTGCTGGGGAGCCGCGCTGGGGGCTGCCGTCTCCGTCCCCGTCCTCTTCCTCGTGGCAGCGCCCTACATCAGGTTTGTTTTACCGAGCGCGGCCCTAGCCCTTCGCGCTTGTGCGGGTAGCCGCGGGCATCGCGCCGCACCGCACGGCGGTCAGGTCTACCTGCGTGTTTGTGTGACGGGAGTACTAACATGGGACTAACGGGGGTCCCGTTTCTGTAGCCCGCTGTGCGGCAGGGCGCTGTTCACGAGGTCCCCAGCTCCAGCGCATCAGTAGCACTAACGCGCTCGCCGCAGGAGCTGGGGCTCGGCTCAGCCCTGCCACCGCCGGCGGCGCCTGCTTGGGCGGCTTCCCGAGCCTCCGAAACTCATGCCGGGGCCTGCCTCGGCTCGCGGGCCCGTCGGGAGCCAGCCTGGGTCCCGGGGAGCCCGGGGGGTGGGGCCCGCCTTCTCCTCACGGCGGCGCGGCGGAGCCCATTGGGCCCAGGCCGCGGAGTCGGTGGTGGCAGCCAATGGGAGCCGTGGCCCCACTTGTCGCCAGGCGGGGCCGGGCCGGGTCACGCCGGTGTTTGTAAAGCGGGGAGGGGGTCGGGGAGCGAGATCCCGGTGGCCTGGGCACGACACAGTCGTGATCGGCCGCTTCAGGTGACGGCGCTTGTGGCTCCCCGGTTAATTCTACCGTTGGGGTGAAACGTGGGGCTCTGGGTGCTCATCACTGACCGAGGTCCCCTGGTCCCCTCGTCGAGGGGGGCTGCCTCCCTCTGTTGCAGGAGGTATGTCGCCGGAGGACAGTGTAAGTCAACGGCTAAGCTGTACGGGAAGGTTGTGGTAATCACAGGAGCCAACACAGGCATCGGGAAGGAGACGGCCAGAGACCTCGCAAGAAGAGGCAAGTCACCAGTTACCAAACAGGCATCCCTGTGCAGCTGATACCCTTGTGCCTGAGCGTTACTAGTGCCTCTTCCAGATCTAAGGGAGGAGCGTTTTGTGCCAACATTGAAGTGAATTGGAGTCCAGAGTTACTTCAGACAAGCCCAAGTGCTGCTCCTCCAGAGATTGTGACTACCAAGGTGCAAGTCCCCTGTTCCTTGGCAGTTTTCATTGCTTGAACTCCAGAAATATTTCTTGTGACATGAAAATGCTCTGCACTGCAGATGCTTTGAGAGGACTGGGGAAGATGCCAGTATCACTGTATTGTGTTTGCGTGAGGCTGGGAAATGCCCTAGGTCCACTGCTGTGTGCTTTAGTTATTCCTGTTTCAGGCTATTTTGGTATACGCGCTTTCTGGGTAACTGGTAAGGAGATTAAACTTCCTGTTCATAATCTGTTTAGAAATTACTCTGGCTGGAATCCAAGTATCTTTTCGTGCTCATGGCTTGGCATCCTGTTACAGGGGCAGATACAATCATATCATACCAGTGTGGTGGTACATGCTTCTGATATGGGAGTGCCTGGGCAGAGGCACTTCAAATGTGCATTTTCATGTTCTGAAAACATCTTTGGGCTGGGTGGAAGCTAATAGTATGGTAGAAAAGGCTTTGTCCCTCCCTGCTGCTCTCTTGACTGATGCCAATGCCCTAAATAAACAACACATTGTTTGTAAGCACTGTGCATAGTCAGCTTATCTTAGCCTCGATCATCCAGTGTGCTCCAGTGATCTCAGCTTCTGTTCCTGTTTTTTTACTCCCGTTGCAGGAGCGAGGGTGATAGTTGCTTGTAGAGACATAAGGAAGGCAGAAGCTGCAGCCAGTGAAATCCGAGCTGAGACAGGGAACCAGGAAGTCATTGTGAAAAAACTGGACTTGGCTGATACAAAATCCATCCGGGAGTTTGCTGAGAAATTTCTAGCAGGTACAGTCTCTAGATCCTTCTTTTCAGTGAGACTATTTTACCAAGGACTGCTGTCTGCTCTTCTAGCAGATGCCAAATCCCTGACCTGTATATCTGTGTACTGTGTTGGGTACCGCAGTTCACAGCAGGGGCATGATAGAGCCTATGAGCTAGTTTGTGGTAGCAGACTTAGCCTTATTTTATTGCAGTGCTGTGGCTGCAAGTCAAGACAGGTGTGAGGTTTTTTGGCTGACTTGTGTCATCCTCTTGTCTGTCTTGGGTCTCTGTTTCCCTGTTTAAGAACGTCTGTTGTTTCTTGCAGAGGAGAAGGAACTCCATATTCTCATTAACAATGCTGGGGTAATGTTATGCCCTTACTCCAGGACTGCTGATGGCTTTGAGATGCACCTGGGAGTCAATCATCTTGGTAAGGCTAGTGGAGTCATGTTTGCATACCAGAGGAAATTCTGCTTTTGCATTTTCTCATCCTCGACCTTCCTTCTTGGGGAAGGATGGAAGGCCAGAATCAGAGTTCTGGAGACTGCAATGCAATGTATCTGCTTATCATGCACCCAGCTTAAGTATCTGTATGTTACCTGGGACATTTGAAACATATGACTGCACCAGCATTTTGAAGCTGAGGAGGAGAACTTAATGGCCCCAGAAGAAGTTTAGCTGTTGATTCAGGGGGGTTGTCTTTTCCCTGGACTTGAAATGAGGGCAGCAGTAAGATATAACACGTAAATAACATGTCGTGAGTACTTTGAAATTCCAGCAGGAGAAACCTTCAGAGAAGGATGACATTTCCTCTCACTCCTAGGTCATTTTCTCTTGACCTTCCTACTGCTAGAGCGTCTGAAGCAGTCTGCCCCAGCACGCATAGTGAACGTGTCCTCACTGGCTCATCATGGCGGCCGAATTCGCTTCCATGATCTCCATGGCGAGAAGTGTTACAACCGCGGCCTCGCCTACTGTCACAGCAAACTGGCCAACGTGCTTTTCACCCGGGAGCTGGCGAAGCGGCTGCAAGGCAAGTCCCAGAGGAGAGTATAGTGTACCTTTGTTCCTTGATAAATGAGTGGTTTAAGCCCAGGACAATGAGTCTTGGAAAAGCCCTGCTCTGTTCATGTGTTAATCCCATGATGGGTGTTCCAGCTTTATATGCCTCAATGCCTCAACTGTGTCACTATCTCTTCATGGGTTTCCTATAACAGTTCTTGGCTTGGCTATGACTCAGGCCGTTACCTCCTTTGGAGCCTGTACAAAACTACTGCTGGTTTGGTTAAGGGGTCAAATGCATCCATCACATCTACCAAGTAGTAACTACACAGGACTTTACTTACTCTCCCTGTATCGATGCCTGGACTCCTCCTTTAGGTTGTCTGCAGGCGGAATCGAGGAATATATTACCTTTTTATTTTAATTTTTTAAAGCAATTTTATACATGCAGATTTGTTCTGGGCTACTTTCTTTTGCCACAGGCACTAAAGTCACAGCAAATGCTCTCCATCCTGGTTCTGTCCATTCTGAGCTTGTCCGGCACTCGTTTGTAATGACATGGCTGTGGAAGATATTCTCATTCTTCTTGAAGACACCTTGGGAAGGAGCTCAGACCAGTATCTACTGTGCAGTAGCAGAGGAGCTAGACTCTGTGACAGGACAGTATTTCAGGTGGGTGCAAGCTGATGGAGTGACATACTTGTGCAAGGCAAACTTGTCTGCTGGGGAAAATGAGACTTCATTAAGGAGAGACTGGGTAAGAGGCTAGCTGATGAGACTGAGGGTGACAAATCATAGAATCATAGAATAGTTAGGGTTAGAAAGGACCTTAAGATCATCCAGTTCCAACCCCCTTGCCATGGGCAGGGACACCTCCCACTAAACCATGTCATCCAGAGCTATGTCCAACCCAGCCTTGAACACCGCCAGTGATGGAGTATTCACAACTTCCCTGGGCAAATACTAGAGCATTACCCCTTCCTGGTCTGTTGCAGTGGATATCATATTGGAAGGAATCCCTGACCATATGCAGCTCTACACAGTAGCAAGTCCTTTAGTGCTGGGAATATCACTGTACTCAAAGTGCAGGAATGGCTGTCACGTGCTCAGAGCTTTAATCCTGATCTGCCTGAGATTTGGGCAAATCACTTTCAGCAGAGCTGTTTAGTTACTGAGGTAACTTGAGTCAATCCTAGGAAACTGCTTTGGTTCTGTCTGCAGTTGTACCCCGAAGAAGGGGCCTGTGCTCCCATGGCACTGGGCAGGCTGGTGGTGCTGCAGAGCTAGGAGGTGAGATTTTCAGGACCGGCATGTGCCAAAATATCTTGATTCTCCAGTGCGACAGACCCACCAGCTGGGAGGAACTCCTGCTGGGACACATGCTCTGTCCTGCAAACTTTCTTATGTAGCTCCCACTACAAACACTGACTTCCTTGACTTACTCCAGGACCCTGCATAGTCATGCATTTTCCCCTCACCAAAACTACTGCCCAGAGCAGTTCCAAGCTATCATCATCGTAGATTTGAAGCCTGCCATTTGAACAGATTTATGTCAGCTTCCCACTGGGTGTACAGCAGTGTAACAGTACTGGTTTTGGGGAAATGAATGTGAAAATTTATCTTTTTTTTTCCCCACATGGATACTGTTGGAGCCTTTATGTTTGCAGAGCTTTTCTCTTGTGATATGTGACCAGATTAGTCTTTGTAATGACTTTGTCTGAGCTGCACTTGGGAGTTTGCATCATCCTAATCAGACTTGAATATATAAACAGATGTCTTAATCTTTCCTGGATGATTGTCTGTCCCGGGATATAAATGGATCATTTATGTGCTGGAATACAGAAAGCTTTGGTGGATTTTAAACTCGTACAAGAAAGGAGTTCTGGGCTTGGTGGGAAATGGATACCTTCAACAGTAATTTACAATTCACACTGGACTATCCTAAAATCCTTTTCCCTTGCCAGGCAATAGAATATAAAGCACAAGTCTAGAAAAGAATTTGCATGGAGTCCACCAGAGTAATTTCAGCAACATCAGAGACTGTACTTGGAGCTCTAAAAAACACTAGGCTGGATACAGAATTTATAAGATGAAATTTCCTCTGTTCTCTTAAACCCCATGTTATTGCAGCATGTAGCATTATAGAGGAGAACAGATGATCACTGTTCCCGACAGAATGCTGTCCGACTACATGAGCTGGAAAGAAAGGAGCCCCATTTCAGAGGATAATGGAAAAGGGGATAACCATGCATGGTTATTGCAGTGTTACTGTTCTGGGGCAGCTTTGCATTTCATGCCACGGCAATATAGTGGGAAAAACAGTTTAGAATGAAGGGCTGTTTGAGTGGGGTGGTTTGTTTTTTTTGTAGTGTCTGCTAGAAGAGGTGCTTCTGAGAAGGCTGGTTCGTGTCTATAGCCCTTCTTGGTGGTATTAATGAGAATGTACACTGAAGAGCATACAGTAGAGCATATACAGGTTTCTTTAAGAGTTGAGACAACAGACAATATATTTGCCTACCAATTCTCGGTGCCATTAGGAAAGACTTTTCCCTAGCCAGTTGGAAAGAAAGCTTTTTCAAGATGGCTTAGCACCAACCTTTGCTCATTTGCTGGACAGCCTCCCACACTTCCTTCAGTTGGTCTTGAAATTAAGCTGACAGAAAGCAACTGCCTTATCTTAACACAGACATTTCAGTGTGCTAACATGGATGGAGACCTTTAACTTAATAAAAATAAAACATGTACCTCTTGCAGTGATTGCCAGCCAGCATACGTATCTCCAGTGGGGTCGGGATGATGAAACAGCAAAGAAGCTCTGGAATGTGAGCTGCGAGCTTCTCGGCATCCACTGGGACTGAGCAGCACAGACCTCAAGTGTGTAGATGGCTGAGGCTGAGTCCAGCCATACTTCTCCTGGGAAAAGCACTGCTGAGAGACCTCAAGGCCAGAACTCCAGTACTTCTGCTGCCCTAATGATGGCTGTATGGACACAATCTAATATGAATTTCTGGAATATTACACTTCAGAACTGAGTTTTCCAAGCAACCAGTCCCCCTTCCTAGCTGGAGAACTAGAGCACTGACACAGGGAGCAACCTTTGCTTGGCATTTCACACACCAGGCAGAGGCTATTGTCCTCTGGCTTTAGAACAGAAACAGAGATTGCAGTCTTAGGTTTAAATTAGCAGGTAGTCTAAAGAATTACCTTTATCCCCCCTCCCAATACTAGTAAATTTACAGGACTCCCAACTTATTATCTGTGAGGTTATTTTCAGTTCCTACTATTTGACCTGTCAGAGTGAAAGTACTTTAGGGCATTAGATTTTCTAGCAATTCCATGCAATACAGATGATCTCAAGCATACAGAAATAGGTGCTGGCTTTTTTGGGCCAAGCATTAGGTAAAGTTTGTAAGTAAGTGGGCTGAACTGTTTTTCTCAGTATTCTCTGTAAGAGGCTGGACCCTAGCCACTGAAGTATCTTGGCCCCAGCTGCACACCGATGGCAGTAAGGTAACAGAGGGTTGGCATATCTTTTGAGACCCAGGTCTCAGTGCAGGTGACTGGGAGATTAAAAGCTGCAGGAATGCTGCAGTTGTGCATAGGCAAGGTATCATACTAAAAAAGGTTAACACCTCTCCTGTGAAGCACGTGAGATGTAAGCAAAGATGGTGTAAAAGTTGTCACAATAAACCCCCCAACTGCACTTTAGATGACTTTAGAACCTATTAAAAAGAGCAGAATGAGTAACATCTCAACTGTGTTAAAAATACTGAGACAACTTCAGCTGAGACTTTAGTTTTATGTGACGGCAAACTACCTAGAGCTGAATAGTTGAAGCAGAGGTCGACTATCTTGCTTAAGGTCAAGTTAGCTACAAGACAGAAAAGTAAGACATGTACAGATATCCTTACATTTGTCTACCCAGCCGTTACTGGCTGTGGCTGGCCAAGGCTGCCAGTCAGGCCCTGCAGTACTGTGTAGCACGCACTTCCAAAAGGCAGCTGTCAATCCATTTAGTAATGGGACTGCTCCCTTGAAACTCTACTGCTACTTTGATGCTAGAGTGTGATGTATCGTCAGAGTGTTTCTGAAAGAGTTAAGCAGTTAGAAAACAAGTGCTGCAGCTGGTAGGAGTATCTTCTGCTTCTAGAAAAAAAACCAAACAACCAACCCAGCTTGGAAGTGTTTGGACTTGCACATGAGCATGTCACTGTGACCAACTGCCAGTTTTGGGGAACAAATGCTAATTTTATGATTAATTCTTTCTGCCTGGATGCCATCTATGCAGAACAGTCCTGTGCTACCTCTGAGCAATAGTAAATAAAACAATTTTCCTTTTACAATAGAAAACTCCATCTTCCTTCAGAAATGTTGAATCAGTTTACATGGTGTTGCTGTTATCTGCACCTGCCTTACTAATGTAGAGAACTCTATTTAGGCAACATTTTAAAGTCTCTCTGTGTTTCTCCCTGACACTCTACTTTCTGTCCTCCCTTTTTAGGCTTAATCTCCAATGTGAAGCTAAATCCACAACTATAGTGTAGCAGTAGAATGCTACCCAGCATTGCAGGCTTGGTGTGTTTTTTCTGCGTCTATGACCTTCAAAGTGGCTTTCAGGAGCAGTAGAAACCACTATAAAAAAAAACAGGCAGAAAGGCTCTAGGCTGAAATATTTTGCCCTTGCAGGTAAATGCTCTTCTCAGAGAAGTCTGACCGTAGATTTCATATAAGGCACATAACTACATGTTTCCAGAGACACACCCCTGCTCTTTTTGACCTTGGGCAAGTCACTTATACTTTCTTCTAAGCTGATCTGTAAAATGGGGGAACTAAAGCTCATTTAGCTGTTTCAAATGGAGGCTTGCAGGGGAGAGTTAGATTAACTTTCAAAGCTCTCTAAAGAGGATTACTGGTTTGTGAGGGTACACATATGGGGCCGAGCTAGCTACTGGGAGGGCTTTTAAAGATGTGGTATTCTGACTGATCTAAATGTTGAGAACACTGAGGCAGAGAAATTTTGCATGACAGAACAATTCTTCCCCTTCAAATTACTCTGCTAAGCACAGCCAAAACAAAATACATATCTAGAAAAGAAATCCACAGGTTATGCTGAGATAAAGCAAACAGCAGATATGTGAACAGTCATAATACTTTATTCTCTTTTTTTCATTGTAAACAAACCTTGGTCATTAATAGAGAAGTTATTATTAAATGGCAGTACTCAATCCCTTTTTGATGATCAAAAATTCAAAGCCCCTTGTTAATTGCACTAGTTGTGACACAAGGCAGTTAGTCAGGATCAAAATTCCAGTTCCGCTGGTAAGAGAAAGATCTCTAGATTCCAAGTTAGGAAAATCAAATTACAACAAACGCTATATAAAGTGCATGAGGTACAGTGCAAAGAGGTCAGGAGGAAAGGCAGGTACAGAACATGGTCTGCATGACAAACCCCACGCTCTGTGCTCTGCAGAGCTGAAGGAATGCTAGCAAAACACTAGGCATTGCAGCAATGCTGATCTGGGTACCACAAACAGTAGAACCTCTGCCTAATTAGAGATTTGGAAATGACTGAAGACATGGACAGTGCCAGGCTTTAGGAATAGCCTAATGACTATAATGTGAAGGAAAGCTAGGTCAGCCTGGTCAAGAAACAAAAGCTTTCATTAGTACTGCTCACTAATGAGATAACACAAATCTGCGGTCAGGAGATTCTGAATGCTAAATGTGGTCACTTCCAACTGCTTTGCTCTGAGGCATTTCTAGCCCTGCTTTAGTGAGCAGAGCACCTCCAAGAGAGGCGTTTGCATCAGTGTGGCACTGGTCATGAAACACTAAAGGAGTACCAGCCACGTCCTTTCTGAACCCATGGAAGTCCGTTCTGTCACTACAGTGAGATTGGGGATAGTGCAAAACTTTATTTGACAGTTATGTACTAAAACTATTTATAGTTATATTACACTTCAGAAAACCTGTTGTTTCTACTTTTGTTAAAAAGTTACAGTTTACTTCCAAAGTGAACTAGTTTTCCTACTTCTTGTGCTGAAGTACATGTAAACAGCAAGTACAAACTCTTGTTGAGTAGCATGTTTTGTTCTGTTTCTTTCAGAAGGTCCTACTACTGTCCACCATTCTCATGTCCCAGTCACAGTTGCAGAGAAGCAGCTACTTTTTTCAGCATCCCTGAACACAGCCATTACACAAAGATTCCTGCTTTTTCATAAAGCTGAGTTAATGTCTCACTTCCAGGGCAAAGCCTGTCAATACAGTCTATACAGTATGTCAAGTTAATAAAAATTCAGTCTGGTGTTCAGTTGTACCTGTCAGTGACAGAGTTTTCTGGTAAGAAACAAATAAATCCCTGTGTGACAGGGATACAGACAGCCTGTTGAATTCTACCACAGCTTGCTTTATATGTATTTTATCCTATACCTGATGAAAAACTGTGGAAGTTTACTGGCAACTGTTTAGTGATAAAGCTGCATTGCAACAATTTATTGGATATTACCATAGCAAAGAAGAGGTACATGATTTTCCAACTATTTTAAAGTATTATTTTCCCTTTGTACTCCTGTTACAGGATATGCCCTTTATAACTTCATTCATCTAATACAGGCTTAAGTACCATATGTATGGCACAAATTAGACAGTGTGACTGGTAAGCAGAAACCTGTCATGGAGAATCACTTCCTACCTTTTCAAGAGAACTAAAGAAACTGGGCACGTTGTACTAGTGGGAGGGGAGAAGAAAGAAAAGGGGAAGAAGAAATAAAAACAAAAAAAGGACTAGCAATGGTTTGTAGAGAGGTTTAAACAAGATCTCAGAATTTCAGTTGCTGTAAAAGCGGATGTCTCCAGTCTCAAAAAAGCTTACAGGAAACCCATAAACACAAGAAGTTTTATACTCCAGGCTACACTGAGTTGGTGAGATTTTACTGTCCTCTCTATTCAGGATTTCTGGATAAAAATAAAAAACATGTAATAAAGTTCAGTGCCTTAAAAAATAAAAAAAAAAAAAAAAGGCCGAAACCCCAACACCACCTCCTCCCTCCCAACCCAGAGAGAGAAGTACACACCTGAATTCTTGCTTGTTCACTTTGAAACTGACCCCTTCCCCCCAGAAAAAGATAGCCAAAAAACACCCTGAGGTAGTGACTGTTTGTCAAAATACAGGACTGGCACTTGTAATTTAGTTCCCTTCCTTCCACAAGAAGCACATTAGCAGCATTCCACTTGCCACCAACACCAGTCAAGAGATCTCCACGTTACCAAGAGACTGCTGAGCCACATGCCTTTAAGTCGTCTTGAAGTCTTGTCTCTCTGTATGGTGGTGAACGTCAATTACTTATAACTTCCTAGTGCCCTGGGGAAGCCGATTTCTTGTTTTGGGCTGGTGTGCCAGGAGCCACTGGGTACAGATGGCCTTCACAATGTCATCTCTGCTGCTCTCAGCTAGCTGTTGCACATGTTGCACTAGCTGCACTGCTCTGGTCTTTTCCTGCCTCACAGAGACAAGGTAGGCAGAACGCAACTTGTTGCACATCACATAGGCCTGGATCTGAAGCAGAAGAGGCAAACAGAACTGGTTAGAAAGCTGTAGTAAACTAACAGCATAAGGTTCAACTAGGATTCACCGGAAATACATAGCTCAAAAGCGTGTTGTACAAGGTAGTAGCAGCTTATTATGAAGTGGAATATGGCATGGATCAGATCCCCATGTAAAAGATGGATAGACAGCTGTATTTTATTGTTGTGGAAACCCCTTTTACTGTATCACCATGTAATTAGCATCAGGGATCCTATTTTGTGCATGTATTACCATAACCTCATAGTGAGTTTGTCAGTTGGAGCAGGCCAGACGACAGTCACAAATCTCAGTATTTTATTCCCAGCTAGGACACAATCTACAAGCCACAAATGCTGAGCCACAGTCTCTCCCTCTATAAACATGCACCTACAACTCACAAATTTATCTGTGACTCTCAGAGTCTGGCTGGTATGAAAGCTAACAAAGAAATGAAGTAGTTGAACCTTTGCTTCCTCTAAGAAAAGAAGCATTTAAGAATTTGAGAAGTTTTATTATTTAACTCTTGATCACAATAGAAATAGTATACTCCTGAAACAGTACGCTGAAATGGTCATCTTGGAGGACATGCTGATCCTCATTAGCTGTCTGCCATTACTAGAAACTTACTTGGCATCCGAGACATTGGATAGCAAACCCACAAACTTTCATCTCAGAACTCTACAATCACAGACACCACAGCCCTGAGGAATTCACTGTGATTTTTACAATCTAAGAAGTGACCTTCAAATCATTGGCTCAAATGAGGATAAGAGAGAAGATGGTAAAAGAGAACATGCAAGCTGCGGACCAAGACTGGGCTGTTCAGCTCTTGCTAAAGGAGCTCCTCTGTTGTACTTTTACTTACCTTGTTTTCATCACTGTCCATATCCTGAATCAGATTATCAAGATCCTGTAATCCAAAGAAGGGAAAAGGTGTTCACATTTAGAGTAATTTGCAAATCTTCAACCCATCAGGCACCAAACCCCTGCATAAAGGAAGGGCAGCTGAGATCACAGCTAGATGGTTACATCGTCCCAACTGCGAGGGCTGCAGATGTCAAAAATGCAGACAAAATCTAATTCCTCCCTTTACCATAGACATGGCGTAACTTGCATGAGGCAAACCACACGCTCCCACCTTTAAACAATGCACGTAGTACAGAGCCAGGAGATAAGGACTCACTAAAAGAGCAGCACTGGATGGTTTCCCTGTAGCCTTTATTGTAGTGTAGCCTCCACTGTACCCATTTTATTTCAAAAGGAAAACAATGCATGAAGAATTACCTCAGCAGGAATGTTCTTGAACTCATTTAGGCAGTTTAGGATAATGTTATCCCCATCGTTTTTTGCTGCAGCTCCAGACTCATTGACACACTTGAGGAGCTGCCGAATCTCACTGTACTTCTGCTGCTTCACCAGCTGCTTGGCCACTCTGCTGTACACTTCTGTAGCCTCCAGCTGGAAGTCCTAGGGGTAGTTGGAACATCAAAGCAACACATTAAATGTTTTCAGCAGGTTTTCGCACAGTGCGTCTGTACAGCTGAGACACTCTCTCTTAAAGACAATATCACCCCATGCTACAAAATATCAAAGCTGTTCTAGGGGCCTCTGATTTGCCAGTCACACTTGCTCAGGGCTGGCTCAGAGGTTTCCTGAAATCAGACTGGTAACACTCAAGTTTTGCTCAAGAACAAGAGCACTGTTCCCACCTCCCTTCCAGGGGAGGCAAAATAATGGTTTGTTTGGGTTTTTTTTACCTCTGACAAAAGATCTTTTCTAGGTCACTCCCCACCTCTCCCTCAGCAAGCTCCCACTATATTCTTCCAGCCCTCCACCAGCAGCCCACCCTCCATGGGCCCTTAGAAACAGAAGGCAACTGACCATCGTACACCTCCCATATGAAGAAAGAGATGATAAAGCTGCAGACTGATCCTGCCATGAATAAGGTAAGAAAATAAAGAAAAAAAAAAAAGAAAGAAGCAGAAGTGATGCCAGGCAGCTGGATGTGCTGCTCCAGTTCTAATCGGGATAGTGGCTGCTGTTGCTGCCAAGAAGTGCTATTTTTCTAAGGCTCTCCATCTCACTACAAACAGGCATTCTGCCTTGTACATCCTGACCCAAAAATGGGAGCAGGACCTGCCATGTCCACAAATACTCTTTCAGTGTGCCACCTCTGTCCAGAAGTGGCCCTGCTATACCCTCTGTCCCAGCTAACTGCAGTGCTTGAAGCAGTACCTTTCAGCAGCTCCTAACATGGATGAGAAACACACAGAAAAGTTTGGAGCCTCATGAGCTGTGCTTACTACTGGGCACCTCAACTTCTACCCAGACAAGAGGAAGGAGAGGACTCCCTAAGAGACTTTCCAGTTAATTAGTTTTGCTGTCAGCCAGGAGAATATAGTACAGAGACAGCCCTGGACTTACTTTATTCACTGTGTCGTTGCATAGTTATCATGAACTGCAGAGAGCTACCAAGTCAGAGCTCTCCATTCACAGCAGTGATTGTGGTTTGCCGGAGTTAAGTCACTGAACAAGGTATACAGCAATGGAAAACATCTATGAAGTTCCACTGTAGGACCCAATTAGTTAGCAAACGTCCCACTGAAAGCAGCATTTTCATTTCCTTACCAAGCTTCCAAATACATGGATATTTAAGACCTGAACTAGTGACTTTTCTCACAAGAAGTTTTTCTTTTGGGGGATTAAACAGACATTATGCAAAAAAAATCTTTTGCTTAAGCAATTTTTGCTTTGCAGGAGTTACATTTATAATAGTAAGTGCTTGTTATATCAAGTTTTTCCATACCTGAAGGACTCTAAATGCAATCCCAAAACCTTCTTCAATGTTCTTGCCTTCCAACATGACCTGAAAAGAGAGGCAGAGACAATTTTGGGGATGCACACTCCTTTTTCATTACATACAGTTACATAATAATGCATTTCCAGATTCTGCCCAAGCCAGAGGACAACAGACAATGCAATACTTCAGAGAACAGCACCACCCAATAAGTAGAGCAAATATAGGGTCTACTGTCACACAGTGATTTCCTGTGGGACACTAGGGAAAGTTACAGATGAAGCTAAGAAGGGTTAGAATAAACAGCAGTATTTGCTTTGCTTCAAAACACAGTAGGTTGCATCATCAAAAGGCATGTTACTGTACGTATTTGGGATCATCTGCCTTGAAAAATTTGAACTTTGAGGAGAGGAGCTCCAAGTTCCCACGTGTCCTCTGCTACTTTGAGGAAAACCATGAATTTTTCATACATGGTAGGTTGCATACATGCACAAGTAACCTACCCATGAAAAAAACAAAAGGCTGCTCCAATGTTTCAATGTGTATATCAAGTTAGTATTACTGACGAAAAATAGAGCTGTGTTTGAAATAGCAGGAAGTACCTTGCAAGCAACATCCATTTTCATGTTATTGTTTCCAAAGAGTGTGGGCAAGGAGGAACCTGTCATTTGAGAGGTTCCTGAGCTCTCACATCGATGCAGGAACTTTGTTACTTCCATCTGCAGATCAACTGTATTGATGTGCCTGGACAGAGGAAAAATGCAGACTTTATTTTGAAATAGAAGTTCACACAAATAATAACTGACACCTTCTCTTTCTTGAACACATTTCAAAATCAGACATCTTCCCAAGGAATTATTATTTTAGTTACTTTTTGATGTTGTCTTTAGTGTAGGCAAGTCTGCATCACTGAGATACCTTCAGATCCGTGCACTTATCACACACCACAAGCTGAAGGTGAGCACTTATTCACAGTATTTCAAAGTAAGCCAGATTAATTTGGATTCCAAGTAAGTATCTACTCCCTCTTTTCCACCTCATCACACACACTTCCCCCACCTTTAAGTTAGTGTCTAGCCTAAAAAAAAAGGAAAGAAACAAGCCCTTAAGAAAAACAGGGTATACAACTCCAAGAGATATCTGGCTAAATTTGCACTTTAAGTTTTGAATACAGGGATTTAGTTATGTCTGGCACCTATAACTTGTGCATAGTTGAATGTAGTGAATTAACCCTGGCAAGCAGCTAAGCACCAAGAGACTGCTTGCAATGTGGAGGGTTTTCTTTTTTTTGTTTTTTGGTTTGTTTTTTTAATTAAAGGAAGGTAGATGATGCCCAGACTGACATTTTTGTAGAAACAACTGCTCATCTCCTGGGTTGCTGGGGGAAAAAGATATCAGGAATCCTATAACTGCAACTACGTAAGTCAGATTTGGGTCAAGCACAGCTAGCATGTGTTGGCTAAATCCAACTTAAACACTAAAACAAAAAATAAACAAAAACAAACAAACAAAAACCAACACCCCCAAATAAAAAAAATCTAATGTCCTAAAAACCCCCAAAAAAGCCCTGAATTCCCCTTTAATATGACTTAGCTTGTTTACTGATACCTGGACACATCTGTAGCAGACATTTTCTTCCGAAAAGTGCATGCCATTTTTTTCCTTCCTGAATTTCTTGAGACCTCCTGCAGATAGACTTTGAGGTGGTCCTTGATCTTTAGAAGCCATGTCTGTTTGCCTCCCAGTTCAGTGTAAGACTTTGCCCCATGAGTGAAAAATCTAATGCAGGTCATGGCAGCACGAACATGATCCTAGAAGGAATATACTGAACACTGAGGTGGACCAAAGTACACCACCTTCACTAATCGTTGTCTGTACTTAAGTGCTCAAACAAAGCAGGCAATGCCCTGTTTTCATTAAAACAGCAGTTAAAGCTACTGCAATGAGCCAGATCCATGACAAACACATAGCAGAGAGGCTTCAGTCAGGCTCAGGCATTCCTACCTGTTTCTTAGGATTCAAAAGTAGCAAAAATACACCTGTCCATCATGCAGATTTACACCAAAGTTAGTAACAAAGTCTGACAGTATCCAACATTTCACTGAAACAGATGGCACCGACCCTCATCTTACCTTCATGAACTGTTGCAGCTCATACAGAATATGGTAGTAGTTCTTTCTCTGCAAGTATTTGCAGGCTGCAATCAAGTAGACTCCCCAGCTCTCCAACCCTGGATCAATGGTTTCCAGCAAGTTCTCCAACATATGCAGTTTTCCACTTTCATAACTTGGAACGAAGATCCCTTCAATGAACACTTCTGATGGGGATTCCTACACATCAGAAACATAGCCTAAAGCAAAGCCACTGGTGGCTTGTTGATTTTCCTTACATAATATAAAGCAGTGATAAGTGACAGAAATCATAAAATTACTAAATAATTTAGTTTGGCAGGTTATTTGGTTTAAACCCCCACTCAAAGAATGGCTTCCAAGTTAGGTCATGCTCCTCTGGGCCTGTCCAGTCAAGTTCTGTGCATGATAATAGCCTCTCTCTGTGTTATGCTTTTACTGTGTCTTACCCTTTTACTGTGCACATCTGAGATAAGCCTGGATCTATCTGCTGTATAATCACCCACTTGGAAGCTGAAAACAGCACAAAGGTCTTCTTTTGCCTTTCTTTCTCCAAGCAGAAAAAAATAGCTCTATCACTCTCCTCAGATATCATGTGCTCCAGGCCCCTAGCCACTTTGGTGGCCTTCCATTAGATTTGCCTCCACTCTGACAATGTCTGGTTTGTACTAGTGAACCCAAAACTGGGCACAGCAGTTCAGATGAAACCTCACAAGTACTGAGCTGATGGAGATATTTACTATGGTCCCACAAATGCAGGCTCACACATTGAGGTTAATATGGAAAGAAGCATGTGTCACAACATGTCTTTAAAATGTTTATGCAGGCCATAATATGGATTTTTTCTTTTTTTAAATCTAAGCATAAGATAAAAGCTACAAAGCCTGTGTGCATAAAATGCTTCCAGACATCCAACTGCAAAATGTTTCATCAGAAGCCTCGTACCTTACTGCTTTAAGGTAACAAATCTTCCTCTCTAGTTTGCACGATCACTACCAGCCTCCTTGTCCAAAAGAAGCATGCTTAATTAACGAGAACCTTGTTGGAAAAATTTCTAGGTTTAATTGTAATGGAACTGTTGTCTCCAGAGATTCTTAAGCCCTTCTATATTACGCAGTTTTCTTAAGGGAGAACTGGAAACCCCTTTTTGGCTTCCTTAGATTCCTGTCCTCTGGGAACATGACTCTCCATTCCCTTATATTCCTAATGGCTACGGAAGTGCAAACATGGGTGTCTGATTCAACAAACAATACCAAGAGATAGAGCCACTGTGACGGAGTCAAGTGTTTAGTGTTATCAGCATATTGGAATTCAAAGTTTTCCTCCTCTTTTTTGAACTGTACAACAATAATCCCAGGTTTTCAGCTTTGCAGAAAAAAAGACCAAGAACTGCTGATGCAGACCTCTATAAAAAAACCCACAATAAACCCCAAAGAAAGCACTTTATCCTCTGTAGAAGCCACTGAGAGATTAAACATAAATGTTCAGATCAAAGATAATTTTTCATGTCACTGAATTCTTGTCAGTCCCTGGATAGTGCATATAAGAACATTCAGGACCTCCAAAAACTCCTGTGCACAGAACCACCCAGAACGCTGCATGATGCTCATTACTGCCTTAGACTGGCCTTCAAACCTTCTTAGCTACTTTTCAAATTTCAATTTAGGTGATGGTAAATCAGATTACTCACCTTATTTAACAAGTGAAGCAGTGCTTCTCTCATACAGTCATGCCTCATGTAAAAGCTTATTACTGCCAGATTAGTGCCGTAACTATGTAAATAGAACAAGCACTCTTGATAGTAGCTGTTGTGCTGAATCTTCCCCTCACACATCATCTCCAGAGACAGGCTTCTCGTTCTCAGTGTTGTTTCAAGTTCCCTCAACGTGGCAAAGTAATCATCATCCTGCCATTAAAGGACAGGATCAATGATAGTTAATGAGTAAAACATTCTTTTCTATTAGATCTTGTCACTTGGCCTCGAAGCATTCTGTTACTGTTGTTTTTAAAATAGGCATTGCTTTAGAAGGGCGAAAATCCAGTAAATTCTTTTTATAAACACTAGATTGGAACTCTGCTACCAATAGAGGTGCTGCGTGTTGCTGTACCTAGCATGGCTAGCTAGCCATGGGACAGACAGGAGGCTTATTTAAACACGATTCCACAATAAAAAGCTACTTCAATAAATAGTTCAAATAGGCTTTTTTATTCTCCTAAAACATATACAACTAAGAGGTCTTTCATTATTATGATTCTGCAGTTACTTAGTACTAAAAGTAATTTTTGGTACCTAATTAGAACTTCCAGACCTAATTCCAAAATACATAATAAACAGTGTTTAAGAACAGTTGGAAAGCATTTGTAATTTCTCCCCTGAATTCCTGCAAAGCTGTCAGAGTTTCAGTACAAAAATGGCATCACCACAGTATCACAACATACTGTTGGAATTGAGTTTATTTTCCTCAAGACTGTAGTAATAAACATAAACCAGTGCAGCTTCTTTCCCCTCCACCAAGCATGATCTGGTTCTCAGCCACCAATTCGCTGTGATGAAACAGCTAAAAAAAATTATCAACAATATTCAATTTGCAATCTGCAGTCATGACAAAAGGAGGACGAAAACATAACACACCTGATATGTATTGTTTTAAGATGTGTATTAAACATCATCACTTGGCTTTGCTGTAGCTCTTCAGAGCAGACAGAACAGAAAGACTCTTACCGCAATGAGTATGGGCTTCACTGTGGACTCCAGGTATTGTATCACATCCTGGACCAGCCTTGAACCATGGTTCAGCTGGTTTAGATCCATAGGTGGTTTTAAACATCGATTAAACTTCTCTCTGGCTGAACTTAAATTTCCAGCTTTCAGGCAAGCCATGCCCCAGGCATGCCATGCTCCACCTGGATCCAACCCAGATTTTGTAGAAACCTAAATTAAAAATTGTTTGTTATTATTGCAAAACAGACCCAGTACAGAAAACAGGAAAACTGGCTTATCACAGTCTATGATTGTGACCTTTAAATTCGTACAGCACATCCCATTAAAAACCCAAACAAAACACAAAAAAACCCCATGCTGATTATTTCTATATTACTGGCACAAAATGACAACTACCAAAACACCCATGATCTCCAAATGTAGAAGTACTTTTTATTGCACAAACTAAAGCAACGATTTATACAGGACATTTCAGTTCAGCATTTTTAAAACTCGGGACATTTTCACATCTGCTTTTCTAAACAGATTTTTATAGAGCAGAATTCATCAGGTTTGTAGTTTAAGAAAAAAAAAAAGCAACAGAAGATGCTTCACAAACTGCCAGCAATTTTTTTTTATTTCAGATAACTCTGCTGATCAGATTTATTCCTGATTTTCTTTAGTGGACAAGCTGCCTTTAAGCACGAACTGTTTGTATCCAAATAGGTCATCTATTCCTACTGCTTATTACCCCTTATAAATCCTAATCCAGTTTGCAGTATCATAATCCTGTGTTTAACAAACTGCAAAGCAATAAAACAGAGGTTTACAAAATCCTAGCAGCAGGAGGAAAACAGAAGACGACAGGAACACAAGATGAACTCCAACAGACAGATTTGCTACCATTGCTGATTTCAAAGCAAACGCTTGGGCAAGGTGCCTTACTTATGTCTCAGCCCTTCTACTGGATGCAAGATTCCTCTATTTAATGACTTCCTTGCAGACACTCCATTCCAATTTTAATTGTCCTGGGAAACAAGGTCCCTACCCTTCCTTTCAGCAGCCTACTCCACAGCAGAAGACTTTTCCTTCTCAGAATTTTTTTCCAGTGCTCATAAAAAAATTTCTTCCTTGTTTAAAAACTTAATCCCATTTTGCAACTCTTTAGATGTTGTCCATTTCACACATCACATCCACTGAACTAAGGAGGGAGAAAAATGAAAACCACTACAGAAGCATTATTAATGCTGACATCCCTCCACTGTCATTACCTCTATAGCTAGTTGATAGTACTCTGCTTCCAGAAGCTGGTTTCTTAATCTTGTTACTGCTGCAGGGAGGAGAATCTGATCCAAAGATGGTATTGGATGGTAGGCAGCAGCAACCAAAATATTCAACACATCCACTTTGCTGATGTAGCTAGGAGAAAACAAAGAGATCAAGTAAATACATACAGTCACTATTATCATACTCTTATAGAACTTTATGTCAAAGACAACACTTAAAGCAGTGGTTCCTAGTCACCAATATAGCAGGTTTCTTTATCCATCACACTATCCTATTCAGACTATTTTTTACCCTTTTTTTTGTTGTTATTGTCATATTCAATAGAGCACTGGCAGACACCGTGTTACCAAATCAAAACAGTACATGTGAAATGTATATATTACACTCACCACCTCAAGCTCTGTAGGATACAACCTGAGGGAAGTGTAAAATGCCCATTCTCAGGAAGCGCAGTTGTATTCAAATATAGATTGAAAGCAGATATAAAATGCCAGAAGTAAAATATTTATCACGGTTTTTGTGAATTACTTTTACCTACTCTGATAATTTTCTCAGCAAATATTGTGTAGTCATATTACTTGAATTTCCATTATTTTAACTCTAACATTATTCTTAAATTATGAACTTCTCTTCTTGTTTAAAACATCCATAGTACAATTACAAAACAAGCCTCCCACCCTCCAACTCTCCAGAAAAAAGGATAATGGTCTCAACAATACCTCAACACACTCTAGTGAACATCTGATAAATCACCTGTCACAGAGAGCTAGGTCCTGGCTCCTTCCAGCCTTTACAAACATCATTTTGGCACTGAAAAGCAATTGTTTCATGATGTCCATAAGCAGACCAGCATCTACTTCAGGGTTAGTGAGCCCTTGGGACAACTTGCAGCAGTGCTCTATCAGCTGGTGGCCACAAACTATGCTGTCACTGTGCAGGCTAAGGATGGCAACACACAAGGAAGAGCTGGGAGCCTGACAATTCAAGAAAACACAGGCAAACATGGGTACTGAGGCAGTTCACAAGGAAAGTGCTTATATTCAACTTTCTCCAGACCTCACCTGTTCATAATAGAATTCACTGCGTACAATTTCATTCTCCTCTTCATTCAGGGAAAAAATCCATTCAAGCTCAGCTGCTTTGGGTATTCGCACCACTGTGGAATAGTCATTATTAAAAGTTTCTACAGCCACCCCCAGGTAGAATCATCGTACAAGAAGCCTGGCTAAAGACACATAATGCAGAGTATTTCTATATTCTTGTAAAACAATCATGCGCAATCCTCTCACTGTGCCATTTTCTGCCAGTATCACATGTCCAGCATACAGATTACAGAAACATTTCCATTCCTCAGCAGGCTGCCAAATTGTACTTAAACTCATTCTTGCTGTTACCAACACCCTGTCACGAAAAACTGGCTCCAGTAATGTATCTTTAAATGATCATCCAACTCTTACTCTACAGGACATCAAGCACAGCAACCTTCCCTCTTTAGCCTTCCCTCAGGCAAGTTATTAAATATTTCTGAGCAGAAAGGAAGTAGAAATTTGAGAGCTGTGGGTTACAGCTAAAAAGGGAAACTGAAGAACTAGCTGTAAAAGAAAATGTTACATTGATTTCACTGCCTGTATCTTCTTTTCAGAATTTGGGTTATTTCTCAACACATGGTCTAGCAGCTTTAAGATGAAAGATTGTAAGAAGATGAGTTAACCCCTTCTGTTTTTTTTTTTTCACATAAAATAGTATTGCAGGCAATTGGAGTTTTGACCAAATGATTCAATAAATTTTATTTCTGTGAAAAGTCTTTTTCTTTCCTCCAAACTAAGGAAATTAGTGTTTTGAAATTAGTAACCCAGAATACAAATCAAATATTGACTGTCATTTGAGTGCAGCTGAGAATCCACAAGCTCCCTGATGCTCGAGTTCATGATTGTGGTTCCTGGCAGAAAAACAATGGCCTATATCACAATGCTAAGAAATTGAGAATAATGCTAATTTGCTACTCTTCCGCTGATCAACTCCTCCTTCTTCTTGGAAAAACTTAAAAAGTCTCAAAATTCACTGTTCTAGATTTCACAGAAGGACTGTCAGAGTCTTGACTAACTCTAAAACTGTAGGGCAAACAACAAAAAATAAATTAAAATGCTGGTTTTAAATTTAACTGGAAACTGGACAACTAGAATAAAGCACACTTGGAAACATGCAACATGCCGGCTTCACAGTGTCATCAGAAAAACTGGAAAAGCAGAATAAAATACTTTCCCTCTTAAATCTCAGGATTTTGATACTGTTCATATTCACTCCTACTGAATGAATCATATGGGCCCAGTGATGCACAGCGATGCTGCAGGCAGAAAGACCTAACCAGAAGCAGCAGCTCAGAAGCTGCATTTCAGCTGTTTCAGTCTTGTAACAAGGGTAGCAGTAAAGCAAACTTCTGTCAACAGCAGAAGAAAAAGCCCCAACTCAAACAGCCCATCATACTTAAAAAGGAACAAGTAAGGAAAAATACTTATTTGCTCTGTAGCACAAATGCATATTTTGCACCATGTTTCACATTACTCTTCCAATAACTATGGAATTTCTGCCAGAATTTTGCAGAATCATCTCAAACACCAGACTGAAAACAAACAGTAAATACTTTCTATGGAAAAATGGAAAAGAAAATGTCAACTAAATTTGATTATTATTCCTGAAGATATTAGATGTGGAAATTGATGCACTTAAGTGAAATTAGTCTATACTCACACAACCAACAAAGGAGATGGAACTCAGGATACCACCAGACTCATGAGACAGGCCTCATCCTATGCTACCCCCAGCCAGCATGGGGTATCAAACCCCGCAGCATACTGCACTGATACTGAGTTGCACTATCATGCTTTGTAAAGAGGATCACTCAGCACAGCTCTGTAGTGGGCTAATTCCTACTCACACCACAGCCTCTCACTGCCTGTTTGCAGTATGCAAAGTGCATTCTCCAACTGTTGTTTTTTAGTTCCCTCCTTTAATCCCCATTCAGCACATTCAATATTGGCTCAGACATTTCTCCTAAATCTCGATTTCCATTCACAGAAGTTTGGAATGCTCAGTTTCAGCCTGCTCATACAAAGAACATTTGTAACTGAGGTTTTTATCACCCTACAGCTGCAATTACATGTATCAACTTCCTATCGCCTATGTTCTATCCCTGGCAGTGTTCAAGGCCAGGTTAGACAGAACCTTGGGCAACATGATCTAGTTTGAGGTGTCCCTGCCCATGGAAGGGGGGTAGGAACTAAATGATCTAATGGTCCTTTCCAACCTGAACCATTCTATGATTCTGTGATTCTATGATCTTTATCTCTGGCTTCCTATCTCTAACTCTGCTGCTCATCAGGTGCTTTGAAAAAAAATTAAATTGAAGTTTAATGTTACCCCACTCCTTACCTTCTACTTGGTCCTGATCTTCTTTTCTACTGTAATAAAATGACAGAAAAAAACATTATGCCTACTCCAGCACACTGAGGAAAACAGTTTTAAAAGAAACATGAATATGACTAGCCTTCTCAGAACACTATCTTGTAAAAATCTAACCTCTGTCCCTCCCTGTCCTGACTCATTGCCCTTCCCCTAACACCTACTATCTGGAAATACCCTGCCTCTGCATTGTTGTATTTCAACTACACTAAGTAACTAGCGCTTAAAACCTTCATTAGGAATAGCGCTGTTGCACACGTCATAAAAAAGCAGACACCAAGAACAAGAGCTTCCCAGTATCAATATTTCAGAACTAAAATTAAGGTTTTGGCATCCAGATCTCTGTCCTTCAGATTTAATTGGTTTTGATATACACACCCATACACTTAAACAATTAAAACATGACAAATGGCATTCAAACTTACTGGTAGGCTCTGCTGACCTAATCTGGCAGAGTAAGCAACCATTCTGACACAAACTGGTTTAACTAGAGGTGACTGATTTTTTCAGAGGTTCCTTCTCAGATCTGCACAGTATTGCTTTTTTTTATAGCAAGCCTGACAGTACTGCCATAGTGGAATACTGCTATCTGCAGGCTTGCTAGGAAAAGAGGAAATGCAGCTGAAAGTGCAGCTGAAACAAGAGTTTTACATTCTGTGACCCAGATAGCAGTATCAGCAGGCTTGACAGGGTCACAGAGAGTAACACTCACTCTTTTTGGCTTCACTTTTCACCAGCTGGCTTAACATGCACACAATGAATTTCAGCTTAAAGCAATCACATAATGAAAATCTGTCATCACAGCTGTCCCTTTTATTAAAGGCAGTTTCAAAGCCTATCTAATAATGAACTTGTATTTGAATCCACAAGGGTTCAAGAAGTCATAATCAAGGGATTATGGAATAACATTAAACACTGATATGTTCAACACAGCTAGTCAGCGTGTGATGTTAACCCAGGAGCCAAGTAAACTGCAAGAAAATTTGTCATGCTGTAGCAGTTTGTGTTGAGTGTGTTTTGCACCAAAGCATTCGATTCTTAGTTTAATGATCAATTGATGCTTAAAGAATTAAAGACTTTGTTGCCTGGCTCTCCAGTGTTCTTTCTAATGTGAAAAGTAAGCTGAGTCATAATGAACATCCCCACATCTATCAAACCTGAAAACGCCAGCAGCTGGAGGCCAAAAAGTTAAAGTAACTTACTAAAGTGATGTTATTATATTTTCCAGATAAACCCAAATGCTTATTTCTCTCTCATTCCATTCATATACTCTGCTGTGCACATGAAATTGAGAAGAACTAGAATGGAAAAACTTACATGCTTGTGTCTTTTACCAAGCCAGGGAGATGTTCTCTGTTGTAGTAGCCATAGCACTGATCGCATACACGAGACAGATTTTCTCTGCAAGCTTCTACTGCCATTTTCTTGGTGGAGCAAGAGCTGCACACCAGCCTGCCACAGCGCCTGCAGTGATGGCGCCTGTTAAACTAGGCAAAACAGGTCATGGATGAGCAACAGAAAGAATTCACTAAAGTCCTCTCCTATGTCTGCCTCCACTCCTGAGTAAATGTACACCCTTTGAATAGAAGAAACAGCAAGCATGATAAGGCTTTTCAGAACTATATAATGGTGGACTCTCACTGTTACATTTCCTTCCCGGAGAAGGCATGGCAAATTAAAAAAAAAAACCCAAAGAATCCAAACCCAAAAGTCAGAGGCAGGTTATTTAAAACACACTCGCTGCTGTCTTCAGCCTTCCATTTTTAAATTGTCCCAGCTTTGACCACTGTGCTAGTTAGGTCATCTCTTGGAAAAGTTAAAAGCCGTAGACTGTCTTTCTGACACCACAGTAATTTCCAAATTAAAAATCAACAGACACTTTGAAAAACAGTACTTTCTAAGCAATAGAAGATAACAAACTGCCAAAACAGCTGCAAAACTTAAAATTAATCTTCTCCCTTACAGCACCAATGCAGTTGCTCAAGTAGTCAATGCATCAACAGGTCTCAGCAAAGTGTAACCAACAACACACATACATTTTCATCAGAATATGAAGCTCACATTATTTCTTGCCTGCACAGTCAATTAGACAGCTTTCTGAAAGATTAATACTGCTATTTTTATACATTTTTTAGATCTTACAGTTTTCTCCTCTCTGATGATCAGATTTCCTATTGTGGCTCTATCACTTCACAGGATTCTGAGGAGCTAACTGCTGCTAGTCTCCTCAACGCACTGAATAGAAACCAAATGGTTAAATATCAAAGGACTGGCAATCTTGTCAGGCCTGCACTGATGAAGACAAACTTTCTGAAGTAGCTAGTGTCTGTTAGGACAGGCTATGAGCAAGTTTTCATATTAAGGTCACATGTCTGCACTTAACTTTTGCTCCTTACCATAGTGAAACGTTCGGTTTTGCAAACCATACATATCGATTCAGTGTCATCAGGTATCCATTGCTGCTTTGGTGGCGGCTTCTCAGGAGGCACAAATTCTTGAGGGCACAAATTCTGCTGCAGAATTCTGTCTCTGGGACTTGCAGATATGGTGACACCTTAAAAAGAGCCAGGTCAATCAAAACACAGAATGAGATTTAAGCTCTTTAATGCACTGTTGAATAGCAGAAAACACTACATATTTACTGAGGCTGTAAGATCTTTTGTCTTACAAGATGATTACCATTACCTTCAACCAGGCATGGTAAAATAACATTGTTTAAGGAATATATATACTTTAAGATAAAACTGTAAGATTATAAACTTACAGCATTTCAATACTGATAAGCAATCATACACACTTACTAAGAGACCTTTACCATAATCATTAGAGAGGTATAAACCAACTTGTCAACATCTGTTCTTTTATCATATGCAGACACTTAGATGAGGAAGAAATAAATACCCCAGTATGTGTGTGTATACACACACACACATATACCCAGTATATGGATACCAAAGAGTGATGAAACATAAAATACAATCTTAAAGATACTCTGTGTTGACGTTCACGAAGACTGGGACATTTTTAATCACAAGAAAAGTCTGGTATGGCTAGCAACAGCATATCCCTCCCTGTTGTGGTCCCCTTTACAATCTAATGTGCAGAAATCACTTGCCAGAGGCAGAAGCTTAAGTCTTTGTCTTTTGGGATCTCCTGACCTTGCCAGTGAAATACTCATTGAATCAAGTTGACGGTATTAGACTGGCTTTTAGTTTATATGCTGTGAGCCAGTTACACTACAGGCTAATTATAAAGTTTAACATGTCATTGCAGCCCTGCACGCCACCTTCTGTGCACACGAATACTAAACTAAAAAAGAAAAAAAAAAATCTGTATTCCATAAAGCTAACTCACGCTCATCTAAGTAAATACTGGATTGCAGAGGAACATTAGAGGACAATACATTCAAGTTTTGTAACAACAGACAAACATTAAGCTCACTATTTAGGAGAAAAACTGATGAGCTACATAGCCCAAACCAAAGACACTGCTGTTGCTTTGTGTAGACAGAGTTCAGGATACAGAAACAGAGAACAGTTCAGATAACCTAAACTGTAGTTCAGGACACCGTTGTGCAGCTTCAGTTCAGGCCACCAGCTGCTGAGAACCAACAGCCTTGGGTGATATGAAGATATCCTTTGCTAGTCATTCCCTGAGAGCACACACTGTGCATCTCTCACAATACATATCCTCCAAAGACTGCATCTCTTGCATTAGATGCTGAATGGAACCTATAGAAGTGGTTGATTTTAAGCCATAAGCATTCTTCAATTGCTTTGGCTTAAATTATTTTGTTTCTATTTATCTGTGTTTGGGGACTGTGAGTGGAGCCTCTCTGACAACACAAGGTCATGTTCCCTCAGGTCACAAGAGGGATCCTAGAAAAAATAAATTCAAAGACCAAAAGAATTATGAAAAAAATACAACACAAATGGGATTTCTATTGTAAAGCCAAAGTTAAGAGCCAGAAATAAAAAAAAGCTACTGAGCAAAGAATAGGAAAACAGGAAGAAGTACCACAATGATGGGCTTCCAGACAAGCTCTGCCTATATACCCAGACTGAGAAGGCAAGACACAGAAAGATTAATCTGCAGCACTGCTAATCCACTGCAGATGCAGTCCACCTTCCTACGGCCTGTTCAGGTTTGGGTTTTTCTGTGCTGTCTGGAACAGAAAGCCTTTGTACTGATTTTTCAGACGTATTGTAGACGCCTACCAAAACTCAAAACAGAGTTGTAAACTTCTTGTTCCCTTTTTTCTTTTAATTGGACCCAAAGCACCCAACTGCAGAGAGCTACTAACCTGCATTAAATGTGACTCAATTTACTACTAAGCAGCAGGACTGCCATACACTGGAGATAAAACAAATAAGAGCAGGTTCAAAGAAAATGGCATCAATGTCTTAACCTTACCAGTAAAGCTGAGAGAAGATAGCTCTGATGATCCCGATTTAGACATTGTTTCAGACTCCAATACCTGACTGGGGCTTTCTTGGATACGTATGAGAGAATCTAGAACAACGGGAAGGGGAGAACGAAAAATGTGGAGAACAATCCTGGCCATACATCTACCTGTTTTTACAAAGATAAGAGGAATCCATTCACAGGAGTATGTAAGAATGACAGAACAAAACAGGACTAGCTATGTAATTACAAATTACTAAGTGTTCATGAAAATTAGCCCACAACAGTTAATGCAAAACTATATATTCAATGACCTAAGACACAGAAAGGGATCCTTATCAAAGCTATGGCCTACTGATAGGCACAGGGATAATAAACCAGAGAATAAGTATCAGATGTGAAAAGCCTTAGTTGATGCAAGATGCTCATTGCAAATATTAAATGTTTCACATCACAATGGAAGGAACATTATTGTAAAACTATATGTCATTTGGCATGAAAAGACAGATAAGTGACACATTTTTGTTAGCAAGAGCTGCGTCTTTAAACCATGAAATGAAGTCAACATTTGGAACTGGCATAAAGCAAGTTGGTACCATATAGGTACGCAGAAATAGATAGGTACACACACCATGCACTTTAATACAGTGAAACAAAAGCACTAGACTCGATCTGCAGCACCCTCTGCTGTTCCAGTTCTAAAACCTTGAGTACACCAAATACACGAAAAATCAGACAACATGGACGAGAAAAGATGGGCAAAGCAGAAAGGTGAACTGGGCTGAGAATGTTAAAAAGAATTACAGGTTTAAAAGCCTTTTATATGATAAAAGGAATAGGACTGTGGTAGGAGGGCAGGTTTTAGAACTCCTTAAGTCATCAGTGACTTTGTGTTAAAAAGGAATGAAATAAAATTGAAGTTTAGAAGAAAAGAGAGCCCGAAAAGGAGCAGAGGAAAGTATGAGAAACTTTTGAATCTGTTGGTCCTTGAGAATATCTATTTACAAGACAGGCAAAGACTTTAAGAACATTTGGGCTTTAAGACTTTAAGAACTTTCTGGGCTAGAGGGAGACTGGAGGCACACATGTGAAAATGTTTTGCCACAGTTGGTGAAATTATTCTGGGTGGAAATTGGCCCTTCCTCCCCAAGTGAAAAACAGCATTCAGACAGGCAGTCACCTGATCTCTTTTCTTTTAATGCAAAAGGGAAGTTGAGAGCTTTTTCTGCATACTTGGAGAGCAAATTGTCAATGTCTTCTACAGTAAAACCAATTTCCTGTCCAGCTAAGAGCTGGTGCAGCATCTGCACAGCGACAGCTAACCAGTCCACCTTCATATTCATGAGAAGCTGTTCCAGCATGATCAGCGGCCTGGAGGACAGGTGGAAGTAGTTAACACGGGAGAGCTCAGGCAGAGTCAGCAGCACCTGAGACACAAGGAAAAAAGCCTATTAAAATTATATACCTTCAAATCTCTGTTTCTGTAAAACTAAAGATAAGAAACTAGCACAGTAGCTTATGAAGAGAATAGAATAACATACAGAGGGCAAAACATGGAGGTGGGACTTCTCAGACCTATTCCTACTTCTGTTACAGAATTACTGAGTCAATTGCAGAAATTACTCAGCTTCCACTTTCCCATTCTATAGAACACCATCTCATTTCAAAGTTGAAGAGTGGAAAGCATTCTGTGACCCTGTGACAAATAGTAAGGTAGAGTACATTCTCTTAATAAAATAATAAAAGTATTATCCCAATCATTATCCTTCCATCACTTGAGGAAACATTAGGAGAAATGCTCCTATTTCTCTTCTCAAAGACAGTTATTACGGACACTTCCCAAATTAAATTATCTGTTCAGAAGTGACAAGTAAGGAAACAGGAAGCTTGACAAAATACTGTTGTGGCACATATAGAGCAAACTGCTATTTGTACTCCTACAGTAAAACAGACATTACCAAAAGCACTGCATTTTATTTACATATAATGCATTTGACTAAGATAATCTACTGGCTAATGAATGCATCTATTCCCAGGCTGAGCACAGAACCTGTACGACTTCTATAAAGGCAATGATCATCCAAAAAGAGGAGTGGTATTGTCTACCTCTAGAAGGCACTTGGGCAAAAACATGCCTTGTAAGGGTCAAAAACCACCATACAGGTGGGCATACATAGGACACCTGGTGTTTCTGACCCAGAGAGTAAGTTGAAGGATGCTTTCTTTTTCACACAGGACAAAGACAGCAACTGTCCCAATAAACGCCACAATTCTATTTTATTCTGCCCCTACCCTCTTTTAGCCTATGCATTCCTCCACTCCCCACAGCTCAAACATAAGACTGCTCTGTTCACATTGGGAGCTACAACCACCTCATAATATAGGAACTGCAAAAATGGACAAGGGGAAGAGAAGTTTTAAGCCATCCCTAAACTTCACTTTGGATCTCAAGACTGAGGATCTTATAAGTGATACGGTGAGAATGCTCTGGTTAAAAGGTACAGACTTTATATATTATGTATTACAAAATTACCTATATAAATATATTTTGCCATAAATCCCACAATGCAGGAATTTTACCTTTGATCCCATATAGAGTGCCTGGATTTCATTACGACGTGCTGTTGTCAGATTTGCATAGAAGTGAGCTGTGAGGTAATCAGCCAGGAAGTGAGAGGCTGCCAAGTTCGGATGCTGGTCAAGGGACTGTTCACTGATGGCAAGGCAAATGCCAGGGTCTTCAATTCTTCGTAAAAGCTATAAAAGCAAACAAAATACAGTGAATCCCTGCTGCATTCCTGGGGAGTAGCCTTTATAACTCTCAGTCCACAAAAAATTATTGCCTCAAGCAAATCAACTTGCACAAGTGTCTTACATATATAAGGATGATTTAGATAATCCATTTATAGACTACTCATTGCCTATTTGCTCCATTAATTAATGAAAATATTTTTTAAATTAAATTAAGCAAAAAATTAAAGAAGGAACGAGTCAGAAGGTGTAGTGATCAGAAGTCTTCCCTTTGCTTCCAGAGTATTTTCAAAGCTATGCCTGAAAGAGCCTACACTTTATTTTATGCTGTTATTAGCAACAGCTCTGTAATTATTAAAACTGGAAGAATTCACACTTTAGTAATTTGGGCACTGAAGCACAACTGACCAATTCCTGTTAATAGTTTCACTTCTGGTTCTTCCGTTTAAGCAGCACAGAAATGCTTCATTATAATTTTTCAAGTATAATGGGCCTTTTACTCCCATGTAAGTGACATTTCTAACAACTAGACTGCCAAACTGGATTTTCACTTAAGTAGAACAGGGGAGAGCTAAGATTCTGAAAGCATATATAAGCAAACAGCATCTCTTAAGGAAGAAACCAAAAAGATCATGAAAACACACAGAAAGAAATCAAAGAAAATGTTTCTTAACTTATCTGACCCATGGATGCAAGTCTGAAAGAGTCTTGCTATTACCTGTGATGCTTTTTCCATGTCTTCTATCCCCAGTAAGTGAAGAAGGTGCTCACGGTGAAGGTTGATCAACTCCTCCCTTGGGACAGGATACAAGTGCCCCCATTCCTCACACAACTCATACTCCTACAAAATTAAAAAAAAAATAAATAAAAATGAAAAAGAGTAAAAATTAAACAATGAAAGGACAAACTCTACCCTGTCTGGTACAGCTGTTTCTCCCAGAGTTTAGCTCAACTTCTCAAGAAATTCTGTAGTTTAGACTACAGAATGTCAATGTAAATAATTACACTGACAAGGGGAAGATGATGATAGTCAAGTTTGTCAGACTTACTGCCTGCATTGAGAATACCTTTTCATCTCACAGTAAAGCCAGCCAGATCTACAGTATAGTACTTATATAATAATCAAGCCTGTATTATGCCAAAAACCATGCTATTAGTATTCAACATTCTAAGAGAAAAGAACAAGTTGTATCTCAGAGTTAAACTTACAGATTATTAACTACATGTAAATCTTGACATTAAACACAGATCAGTGTGTGTTTTTGAAGGACAGAACTGAGCAAAGTGATCCTTCCTCCCGAGGTAATCTCCGTTAATCAATGTTTTCAGATGCTATTTCAATAAATTTATCTATTCAAAATTTAATGCATTCCAATTCAACAAAATTCACAACAGGATGCCTAACCTTTGCCTTCAGAATTATATTCATGACAGACTGTGGGTCATCAGTGCAGGCTTTTTTCAGCTCCTGCCAGTCATTCCACAATGGTTCATTTTGCACATTCAGAATCTGAAAGGAAGTTAGCATTAGGATAGCACAAACTATAAATAGCTTTATCTACAACAATAAAGTCTAAGGGAATGGCTGAGCTGATCACATCAAGAACTGCTTCAAACAAATAAAAAAGTCAAAAAAGGATACCCACATTTATATCTACCCCTTTTCTAGGATGTTGTAATGCGCTTGCACTACAAAAATGACCACACAACTTTCTCACAGGTATGAGTCTACAAAGCACGCTTATAACAGAAGGTTTTTGAAAGACCTAGATGTCCTTGGCTTAAACCATGACACTAGATGGCAATAATTATGGATGAAAAAGTACATGTATACTGCAGGCATTGCTGACACTAACAGACACAACTGAGCTGTCAGTTAGCAGAACCACCACCAGACAGCTCAGCAGGGATTTATGACTCCTTTTTTACTCTGTTTGGCTTTTCAGTCTGTATTGAACTCCCAAGCCAGGTAGTCTGACTGAACTTGGGTATCTCCACTAACCTGAAGTTAGACTTGACTACAATACAAATACACTTACTGGACCACTAGTCTTGTACGCCATGCCTAGGTATATCTGCACCTCTCAAGCTTATAAAAGGATGAATCACCACAGAAAGCTTCCAGAGGCTCCAGCGTTTGTACAGAATGGAAAAAAAAATATTTTTCAAAAAAGCAGCCTCATACAAATGTTTATGCCTACTCATGTTTGCAGACCTGGATGCTAATAAGAGAGTAGAAGAGTTATGAACGATGGGAGCAGAATGTTAGTTGGATATTACAGCACTGAAAACACATGAATTGTTTTGAACTAAACACTTGAAAAGCTATTATAATAAAAAAAGAACCAAGGGCTACAACCTTTTCAAAGGGGAAGCATATTTGCTCCCTGACACCTATTTCATCCCACTGGTTACTTGAAGAATAACTTAGTACCTTCTGATAAACCTGAAGTTCTTTCTTCCTGCTCTGCAGAATGGCTTTCAGTTCATCAGCTATGCCCAAATCAGAAATGCAATAAGCTAGGATTTCCAAACAGGCATCAAGAGGCCATTTGTCCAGACAGTGCAGAGCCAACCTACTTCTCAATGTTGCATTTTTCACTGAGAACAAGTATTGCCAACCATCCTTATCTGTGGAAGAAACAAAGTGCTAGTCTGAAACTCAGTTTCTGTAGTTTGGCAAATAAAAAAAAAAAATCCTCATCCTCACTGCATCACATCACCAAAAGAAACAGTACAGTGCTGAAAAATCTATGCAGGAGTCATTCCAAGCATCAGATTCTCAGGAAGTAACTTAAGTTAGCACGGACATTTACTATCTCTAAACAACAAAGGGCACCTGCATTCACAGGATACATCATCCATGTATGATAATAACACTGCTGTAAGAGATGCTCCACTAACAGTACTATGATTAATGTCTACTTATGCATTCAGCGCTCCACTTAAAAATACCACCACAGATGCACTCCAATTCTCTCGTACTAAATTGGTCAGGATTTGCACATTTGCAAAACTGAAACTACCCCATCAGAGAAAGCAAATTCAGAATTAAGGAAGGGATCTGCTTCTGTCTTTGGATTTGCCCAAGAACCACTACTTTAGTTTCACCTCTTGACCCAGGCTGCATTCTTCATTCAAAAAAAAAAAAAAAAGAAAAAAGCCTGACAATCTTTTTTACCTTCAGCAGTTGCACAGCTCAGCACAGCATCCTTCACACTGACCAGCTCATCCATGTCCTGACTGTACAGATCTAAGACCTTCAGAGCTCTGTCCCAGTTCTTGGCAGCAAGAGCTTGCTTAAAGACTCCCATTAATATCTTAACAGCTGTGGTGGAATGCAATCCTAGGAGAACCAGAGATATGTATGCCTTGCTAGAGAAGATGGTAGGCAAACTGCTACCTTCCTCTTGCTGATTTTGAAGTGGCTCAAACATAGTAAGAAGAAATCGTTCCAATATTGGAAACTCCTTCAACAATGTCTCACACTCTCTGGAAATTTGCTCCAAACCTAAGGGCACCTCCCTTTTTCCCCGAAATTCCATCCAAGATAAACTTGATTTGGGAATTTTCTGTATATTAGATGCACTTAGACATGCCACTGTGGCCATCAGCTTTGACTTGGACTTTAGGAAGTCTAGGGAGGAAGGCAGTGAGTGTGTGCTGGCTCAAGTCATTCACAGGGGACAGGGCCTGAATAGAGATATTCTCAGAGGTCACTGCAGAATTGAGAATAGGTATTTCAACATCTGGCAGGCAGTGGCAGGCACATTGGTGTGCTAAGCTGTTGATGTTTGTCAGAAGAGACTTCGCCTGGCTGTTCTGCCTTGCACTGCACAATGACAGTGGTTCACAGCAACAGCTAACAATAACTTGCTGCACATTCAAGTTCAACTCTTCTTTAGCCAAGAGAGAGGAAACCCTGCAGGATTGAAAACAGAAACAGCTTACCCAGAACACATAAAAGGTACTTTACAATTACATATTTTCATAAATCTTCCAAATGCTTTGTAACAAGACCCCTAATATTCTTCACTAGGGGAAAGTACATATCCTGTGTTTACTGAAGTATGAAAAAAGTGTATAAGCACAATACTGGTAATTCAGAGCTTATGCTGCCATTCTTTTAATGAAAAGGAACCCATTCCTCAAACATTCACTTTCACCTAAATGTACTACACTGAAGTTCACAGTGAGTGCTCATCTTTTTAAGAGCTTCTTCGTCAAATCAGACACTTTCTATGCCAGCCTAATTTTGTAATTTGTGATGGAAATACCTTAGATTATCCAGTTTACTTACTGACTAGGCAAGGGCCATGCACTGCTGTATTCATAAGAGGCTGGTCTATTATATCTATCTAAGCTGTACTGGTCTATTATATTGTATTACACTGCAAATTTGCAAGTCCACTGCTCTGAAATGTCACACATTCAGATAAAAAAAATCCACATAAATGCAGTCTCTCTTCACAGAAGACAGGAGCTGTTAAAAATACAGAGCCATACTATTCATTATTAAAAATCTTCAAGTTGATGGAGAGCCACTGACTAAGCTCCTCCCTGTACCCCAACTCTTGCAGCATTAAGTGATTAGCTGGTGAGACACAGCCAACTATACCAGCTGTGCTAAGCAGTCAAAGAAGAATTTAATCCTGGCTGAGGTCTTAAGTCACCAACACCAAAATAACGCGGAGAAGCATATAATCTTTAAAGTACCAACCTGTCAGGATGAACCTGTTTCTCGAACACAAGCTGGGAGAGCAGCTGAGATGGACTCTGCTGTAACAGTATGAAAGGGTTTGCCACTTTCACTTCTGCAGATGTATCTTAAAAAAGAAAAATCAGAGCTTTTATTATAATACAAACATATTAGCAGAATATACTAAACAAGGCTTATTTTATGAACTATAAATTTTAAGAGCCTGAGTCTGAAACCTCTGACTAAATTCACAGAGGTCCACATTCACATCAGTGATAAAATCCTGAGTGAACTGCAAGGCATTTGTAATTACCACAGGCCTCTTAAACTTGGCACCACTAGGTCACATTTTACTAGCCCTATTACCAAATCAGGTACAGCGGAGACTCTTTGGCCTTTAAGCAAGATCTAGGTTCACAGTTTAGCCAACTCTATTTCAAACTTTTACCAAAACATGTATTTGTGGTGAGAGGCATAAAATATGCAACACTGGTTTCTAAGGAATCTCTGGATGTAGATTAGTGAGTCCATGCTGTGTCAAATCAAAGTGAAAAAAGGCAGAGGAAACTCACAGATATTCAGCTACTTCTACAAAGGGAGTGAAACCCTGGCCAGTATTGCTGAAAAGCTTTTGTATCCACTACTGAGTTATGTCAAGTAGCTCTGAACAGATGCTCAGAAGTCTACCTTTTCCCTTTATCTTCCAGTATAATAAAATTTCCCCAAACTCACTCTGCCCTCAAATACTGTGCGGTTTTTTTTTGGCTATGGCAGTCAAAGAGGACTGAATCATGTCCATACAGAAGTTACAGCTGTTATGGTAGTGACCTGAGCTGAACCAGCATGTCTGATAACAGATCTTTGCCTTTTTCTCTTGGGAAAGTATTCTCTGAAATCAGTACTGTGGTATTTTACATTAGAGCAGCTCAATTAATGCCAAATTTAAAACCTAGACCAGTGTTTTTTCTCCTAGCACACTGAATTTTCTGTTCATCTGAGAGCTTTATGTGCCAATGGTGCCTTTCTTTTCATGGACCACCATCATCTGCTGATTATCTGGAAAAAAAAAAAGTCTGCCTAGTTATCTCTGTATAGCCTTCTACACACTCTCTTCTTATCCCTGTGGAGCAGCAGGGCACTGGTTGCCTCTAACTGAGCTGAAAAGTGCTGATCCACTGGATGCAAGAATCGATCTTGCCTTACAGAGTAGTGATCAGAATTTTTGGAGGTCAAGACTTCATTTTGCCTAACTGAAATACAGAATCTGGGCAGTAGTTAATATTTCTACTCTCATTTTCCTACTGCCATCAGCTATTTTTATCTTGGCTGTGACTGGCCTAGATGTTAAGAAATAAAATTGAAAACAGCGCAATAATCAGTCAAAATGAAAAGATGTGACTATGCACAGGTAGTAGGCATGCCTGGCAAGGAACCATTTTTGTACAATTACTTTCCAGAATCAGGCCAGACTACAGAGTCTTGGTATCTTCACCTAGGCTCAGACCTTCCAGCAGAAATCTCTTACCTAGCTCTGCATTCAGGCTTTGTAATAAAACAGCAGCCAGTCTAGTGATGTAGTCAAAGAAGGCCTTCACAAAGTTTGCCTGCATGTTGTTCTCTGGCGTGATTTGGACAATTTGGGCAAGAGTCCTCAACAGGAGCTGTGACTGATTCCAAACCACGTGCTTCTCCAGCTCCGCAGGTTTCAGAGAGGCCTGCTCCACCAAGGTGCCAAGCAGGCTGCCTTTAGAGTCTGGTTTAAGAGAACAGACACACATCTAAGATTCATGCAAGTATTAAATGCCAAAAAGGAAGAGTGGGAAGAAAATGAAAGAAAAAGGCAAGAGTGAAGATACACCAAATTATCTATAAGCTGTCAGGTTAAAATACACTGTAAGAATTCCTTGTTACGACTGAAGACAGGACAAACAATAGCCTCAACTGTACTCATGAATATTGTCCTTTCACCTCTGTCAAGGCCACAGTTTTAGCTCTGAAAACTAGTGCTCAGAATATAAGAATTACAGATAAAATTCACACTTTGCATTTATGATTTGAAAAAAAATTAGTTATGCATACATCAAAGAGCATTACAACTAGATTTAGAGTTGCTTGGACAGGCAAAAAAAAAAGTTTAGATCCATTTGTCAGTCTTCATGATCACACAAGTAACTCACCCACAGAACGTTCAACATGTGTCAGTGCTTTCAGGATTTGATCTAGATTTTGTGATAAAACTATTTCATTAGTAATACTTTCTTCAGTCAAGACAGGGTAGCAAGCTTGCAGAAGGTTTACAATACTGCATCGAAAATGACTCCCTATTTTCTCATCCGAGACCTCTACAAAGAAAGAGAAAGAAACAGCAACTATAACAAAGACACAAATATTTTTGCACAGAAAAAGCCCTACAGAACCAAAACTGTTTTATAATACAATTAGTTTGCAAAATTCAAAATGTTCCCTTTTATTCAGAATTGAGCTTGGGTCTTTCCCCCCACTCCTTTTTTAAGCTAGAAACTGAAGGTTCAAATTTCCATTGCAACAGAGGACGAGAACTGGATTTAAACACATTTCAGCAGAGTATCGTATCAGCAAAGCATACTACCTGGCTTGGATTGCCCTTGAGATGTGCAGGAATAGTTGAGAATTTTACTTATTTGCTGGAGAACTGCTGGAAAACCCTTTACACCTTCAGAGTACAGTGAAACAAAGTCAGGATGGTGGCCTGGAAAAGTTATAGTGCAAAAGGGGACAAAATAAAAGTTAGGAGTAGAAAAAGGAGAAACTAACATAAAAAGTACATAATGAGATTTAGTTAAGACTCAGGTGTTAGCACAAACAATAGTCACGGATAGGTATTTTCTGCTCCCAGGCCCAAGTTAAGAAACACAAAAATCAAAAGCCTACCCCGAGTTTCAAGGCTGTTGTACAGCCTTCTTTCTGCTGTTTCCAAAAGCTGTTTGCATGTCTTCCAAAGACGACACTGAGTACAAGCCAGGTCAAATGCTGCCATTGCTGAAGGACTGAGGTCTTCCAGGACTTCTCGCAGAGGATCAGTATGCTCCAGCTGGACATTGTTGATCCAGAAGTTTTCTTGGAGAGTAGGGGCAAGACTTCCAGAAGTTGCAAGCAATTTATCAGTAACGTCCGAGATGGAATAAAATACCATACCTACATGCATCAGTAAAACACACAATCACTGATTAAATATGCTGTGGGTCTCAGATCCTGTCATAGATGATTATTCTCTTAATCCTTTCGGAAAATAACTCAATAGGTGGCCTGCATCATGGACCAATTACTGCAGAATGGATAAAACTAACTGGGCATCAAAAGCAAATTTCAGCATTCTTAGTCTTCACAATGCAAAGAACCACCACATACTCTTCTGAAGAACTGCTGCACTCATTATGAAAGTATTCAAATTGCTTTCTCCTATTTTCTACTTCTCCCTCTCCCTCACCTTTTTATGAAAAAAATCTCAAAACCCCCAGTCCTTACCAGCTGCTGCTGCACTCCCAATAGCTTGCAGTGTTGAACGGCCACTGCCAGATTTCTTGATGCCTCCAGTGCCATCTGACTACTTGATTCTCAATGTTGTGCTCCACTCTCGCCATTTCTTGTACCGCCTCTTGGTAGCGCTCCATGAAAACCAATTCACCGTAGCAAGGTGAAGTTTCCAGATTAAACATCAAAGCCACCTTTCAGAAACAGCAATAGATGCAATTGCAGAGCATGTCAACAGAACTTTTCAAAGGTCAAAGAACTTTGGGGTTTTTTAGAAGAGATGAAGGAATAAAATAAAACACACTACTTCAAAGGAAAAAAACCCCCCAGACACAGCAGGCTGAAATGGCTGGGTTTTTTCTAGAGAGTTTTAATTGCCTGAAAAACAGGACCTTAGAGAAATTTTTCAACTATTTTTATAAAGCTCAGCTATTATTTGTTGCAAGGCTAGAGCTGAATTAATCTTTGTAATCCACGTCTTGCAGAATAACCCTTCATGATTTCCATAGACAAAAAAAAAAAACAAAAAACAACCAAACCAAACTATCAAGTTGGGCCTCCAAAGTAAACTATTATAAACAAATTCTAATTCAGAAAGGAATTGAGCAAGAAATTTAAACACAGAATAGACAAGCACAGCTGTGCAAGTTCCTATTATCAAACCAACAACAGAACACAAACCAAACTTGAATTCATCATCAGTGATACTGAAATTCAAAGTAACAAAGCAAAACAAAATTCTTCTTTTAGCCCCGTAAGCAGAGATTAAGGTGGCATGCTTGACGTCAAACAGAACTAATGAGCTGAGCAATAACCTGCTGCTAATGCAATGCTTAAATGATACTAATTGCTCTGATACCACTCTCTAACTCAGCCAGGCCCCTGTTTTTTGCAGAGGACCAAATCACTGGTGTACCTCAATGTAATTTTTTCAGAGCATCAGCCCAAAAGCACCTTAAAGAAAGGTATGCACAGCTCTGAGGGAGCAAAGAACTACGAACCTGTGGACTGTCAACTTCCAGTTTTCCTGCCTGTTTTCAGTACCATAAATTCAGCCTCAAAACATACCTCCTTCAAATAAATTTAATTACCACCGTGGATCTGCTTTGGGTAAGGAATACCTTCCTATGCTCCTGACAAGCTTACCAGTGGCAGTGTCATGGCTTTGATTCACTGACTAAAGTAAGCAGTTCAGATGCTGCTTCCTCATGAGACTTCTTCACATGAGCTCTTTATGATCTTCATTCAGCTGAAACACTAAGCTTGGCCAGCTCTCAAACATTTTCCTACTTTGAGAATCCAGGCTTAAAGAAAGCTTTTTTACGTAACAAGGGAAAAGAAACCACCCCAGTATACTTGGGATCTTGGTTTGGAATATTTTTATTCTTTCACTTTACTTCTGAAGTGACCCTTTCACTTGGAATGCAGATGTTTCAGCCCTATGCTACCTAATACAAAAGAAGCAGGAATTTCATCAGCTATCACATCCACAAACATCAATAGCAAATTACATTTTTAATTGCACAAAATACATGCAACTCCTTTACCTGATGGGCTTCTATGAAATTTCCTCTCAAAACACAAGACACTAACAGTGATTCTGGTGGGGAAAGCATCATAGGAATGAGGGGGTTTCGCTGCTGTGGTCTGACTCTGATTTCCAAATCACTCGAGCCAGACACATTACTGGTACTTCCCTCTGCAAGGCAACAGAATTAATCAGTATACTGTTATGGAAAAAAACATTTCACCAGATAACAGACAAACATCAGACACTTCATATATTTAACATAAAGATATAGGTGCAGAGTTGCAAGAAGTTTTAGGGTAGAGATCAACATAAATACCTTGTTATAAATTCTTGCAATATTTCACTACTTGATCAGAACTTTCAATCTGGATCTCATCCAAATATAATACTGTTTAGCAGCTACATAATGTGTATGCAATGCTAGAGCACTGGTTCAATATGGATGAAGGGAGAAGTCTTAACTACTGGACTTGTTAAATCAATTTAACATGCCTAAGAATGTTTCAGTTTACATGACTGACAGTCTGTTAGCTTTTTTGACTGTTGCTGCTGCAACAGCATTGCATACTGTTTCCTGCAAGCCAAAAATATCTAGAAAAATCTAATTTTCTTATTCCAGGAAAACATATATTAATCTAATAAGAAAAAAAGTCAGCCTAAATATGGGAGCTCTGAGAAGTGAAGAGTTCTAATCCTGTTCTACATAAGCAGCAGTTCACATTAACTAATCAAGCAAATACTTCATCATGTACGTACTTGTACATTGACAAGACAAATACTATTTTGTGGCTTAATACCTGAAGTACTGGTGCTTAGCTCACTACTTGTACTTTCTAATGATGGACTGGAAGTTCCCTCTTTCCCATCTAAAATAGAAACAAATAAAAACCAGTATATTAATTGTTCTTTTTCTAGACAAGGTAATTAAAACTTACTGCAAATAACAGGTCAGGCAACCAGAAGAGCTCTTCAAGAGTGCCTCACAATGAGCCATCACAGATTTCTACAACAAATGCAAAACTTCCTGATTTGAAGAGAATGTCAGGCAGGAAACTGTTAGGGTGGCCCATCAGTGACTTTTGAGATACTTTAAAGCTTCTTATTTTGGAACTTCCCACTCCAAAAACAGACATACCTTTTAAAGGCTAAATTGAAAGAGTGAGGAACCCAGCCTTCTCCTAAGGCTGTCAATTTAAGCCACAGATTCCTGCAGATTCACATCCTAGATGCTACTGTGATAGGGATGAAAATATACCAAACAGTCACTGGATACAATGGAGAGAGGGAAGAATCATCCTGTAGCTGCAAAGTTCTCCCAGCCTCAAATCAGACTATGTATGAAAGAAATTATTTTCAAACTTGAATTTAAAATTAATTATCTTTTAGTTGTGTAGGTGAACTTTAGGAAAACAACCTCAATCTAAATGGAACTTGACTACCGACATTTCAAATCAGTTAGAAAACTAAAGGAAATAAATCTGGTTCTCTACCCCTAGTCATTAAATCTAATTGTATTCAGCTCATGAGCTCAGCAATTTTTGCATGAGCTTAGCAAAATTACGCACATTTCAGAGATGTCTTCTCCAGGTCACTTTTTCAACCCACCTGTCTTGTATCTTTGAGATCTACTTCGTTTCTTAAAGCTGGAGCACCTGATTAAAGAGCAGTATCTCCTGGAAGCTGCAAGGTGATGTTCTGTGAAAAATTTAAGCAAAAACATTACCAAATAGCTGGACAGGCCATCAATAGTTATTTGTCTAATTACAGAACCTATCAGCACATTTACATAGGTAGAGCTATGATGGCAAATTCCAAAGGGAACACAGTTAATCTCAGCTAAGAGCTCTTCTGCAATGAAATTTAAACTAGCACCTTTAAGTAATTTTGATGCAATTCAGTTTTCAATTCCACATCCAACGTTGCTTGGAATGTACTATAATTTCTACACATCCCTGATGAGTACTAGGCTTTTTTCCAACCTAAATGATTCTGTGATTTTAACTATACAGAAAAATAGGTATAGCCCAAGTACATAAGCAGCCAGAAACAGGGTAAAAAGAGTAAGAATTAAAATAGCAAACGAGAGTTTGATTTGTCATTAAGGTTTTGATGAAATAATTGTTTTTTTCAATACATGGTGGTCTGAACCTTGACACAGTCAATAGTTCTGGAAGCCGGCAAGTAATAGGGGTGTCAGCCCTTGAAACAAAAAAATCCAAGAGATATACAGTGTCAATAAAAGCCACCTTTCTCTGAAAGATGTTCACCAAATAATCGTCATCATTGGTCAGAAGTCAGGACTCAAAAGTACAGAATCCCACTAAAAGCTGCTGCTTGTCCAACAGAAATACTGAGGAGGGCTGCCTACTCAAACAGAAGTCCCAACACACCCCTTCCTTTATGGGGGGAGACTTGAGAAATAGTTGAATATAAGCTCGGAAATTTGGAACATTTAAGGTCCATACTGCCCAGTCTTTCTTGGGACACAGACTTTGCATGGTCTGAGATACACAATAAGCACAAACAGAAATCTGATAGCCGTAGGGCTGACAATAAGGAAGAAGGTGGTAAACAGGCTCCTGAGTGTATTGCTCTAGCTACTCCTGAGGAGTGATCTGCATCCCAGAATAATCCAACTTCCTCTTCCTAACATGCTTCCAGACTAGGCTAAATCAACGCTTCGTGAATGAAATGAGTCTATCCAGCTTGCATTGTATCACACACATCACCATGTCCCTTCATATCACTGCACTGTCAATACAACTTGCAACAAAACAGCAAGAGAAAGACAAACTGAAGCAGTGTGTCCACAAAGGGGAGGTAGAAAAGAAAACCCAATCTCTCTGATTAGAGCAGAGATTACTTCTACTGGGGAATGGTGCAAGAACGAGGTAATCTCCAACTAGATCACTCTCCTAATACCTGACAAAATGTGCTCGGGGAATTTCATCCAGACTACTGCATGGGCAGCTGTAGCAATGTCCTGGTTTTAGCTGGGACACAGTTGATTTTCTTCCTAGTAGCTAGTATTGAGTGAGCAGCTGCGTGGTACTTTGTTGCCATCTGAGGTTAAATCACCACACAAAACAGTGTGGCTCTATCAGGAAGTGCAAAATGCAAAGCCTACCTGCACTTCTGTTACTCATCACCACCTTGTACCGCCAGTGAGCTTCAGAAAGATACTTGGAAAACTGCAACACACGGCTTCCAAAGGCATCTCTGGTTACAGAAAGATTCAAGCACTCTACAAGCTCCAGCTCTTCATGAAGTACATTACTAGAGTCCCACGGGAGAGAACTCTGAATTTCTTCCAGATGGTTGAGAAGCAATGTGAGGAAGGCATCCATGGCCACGTCATCCACTAAAAATCCAGTTACACCACTGGTGAAGTGTTTCAGATCCAGGCAACTCAGCCTAGAGGTTTCACAGCTTTGGCCATCTAACATCAAGTCACGAAGATCTTGGGGGTCTGTGTGAACTGCCTGAGCATCCAGCAGATGCCTCTCTGATTTCTTTTCAGCCCCTAATAGGTGCTGTGGACTTTCTGAGGTGGAAGAATGCCGACTAGCACTGCCTTCTACACTCACAGTAGTACTCTTTTTCTCAATATCATCATCTTCTGCATAGTCTTCAGGTAAAAGAGTATCAGTATGGAGATCACTGTAGGAAACAAAAAGCAAGGAGAAGATGTTCTCCAAAACCTCCAGCCGCAGAGGAGCAGGAACACTCCTTAAGAACTGCTGACACTTCGCAAGGTACTGAGGAAATACTGAAGAGCAATCTGTAAAATTGAAAACAAAAATAAGGAATATTTACAACATTTTTCAGCAGTTCCTTCCTTCAACCTCTGCCCTTTAAGAAAATCCTAAGAGAGAGAACTCTCCGAGTGTCTCAGAGCCAATCATTGCTCCACAGATCAAGTAAATACATGGCCTACATTTTAAAATGTAGCGTGCTTCCTCCCTCTTAGGAATGCCAATTATCACCTCATGCAATGATGTGCAAACCCAGATTATACCCATTTTAGTGAGTAAATCTGTTTTAGCTCTGGGAAATCGTACCTGTTACAAAATCATCCCTGCTACTACTATCCTATATCTAATACTGCCACCTTCTTGCACTGTATTTTTAATAGAGTTACCTTGAGTATTTTGGAAGAAGGTGAGGAGCTTATTCATATCTATTATTATTAAAGGTAACGGCACCTCAAAGAAATGCCATTATACTTGTTTGCAAAGCACTCACAGCCCACTGAATAAAAACACCATATGTACACAGGATGCAGTATTATCCCAATAATAATAATTCAGAGTTCAGCAAATGTAAAGCACAAACTACTGAACCTGAGAAAGAAGGCCAATCACCTGCTGGTTCTCCAAAAGTTTCGTCCTCAGGGATATCACCAAGATGGCTGCGTACACAATCTTTGCACTTGGAAAGCTTATGTGAATTCACACAGAGAGCGTAAACAGCATACTTCATGGCACAGAACGCTCGAAAGAGTGCCAGATTGCGTTGCTGACTCAGGGTATTAGGGAATGCTGCCACTGTGGAGGGAAAGGTGGTGAGGGGGTAGCAGGTAGACAAGAAAACAAGTTAAATTTCTTCCTGCAGTTCTCAACTGGATATAGCACAGAATGATCAAATTCTGCTCATGATGAGTCTCATTTGAGGTACATATTAATTTACAGTGATGTATTTACAATACAGGGACAGATCCTGTCTCTTTCCAGCATCTTAGAATTTTGTGTTCTATCACACAGTAGATAAGTAGTGAAGATAGTGTAGACTGGCTCACTGACCACAGTGAGCATAGAGTATCACCACCTCTAAGGACTTCTACTAATAGTCATGGTTGATTCTATGCACAATGGCTGGCCATTGATTAAACAAAAAGTACTGTCCCACAGTTTCCTTCACACATTTATGATAAAGGCAACTTAGGGAAGTACTACACCCCCGCCTTTCCCCCCCCCTTTTTTTTTTTTGAGGAAAGAAGGTGTCACATGCCAGAGACATGATCCCTTTTTAGTACAACAGAACATCAGAGCTGCAAATTACATACAAGTTGCGTGATCATCACCTTCACTCAGAAAGGCAATATAGAGTCATATATTCTGTTATGCTGAGTTTAGATGAATTATCCAACTACTGTACAAAGGTTAAAACCCCCCAACAAACAAGCAAACCAAGCCAAAACAACAAAACCCCAATGTTAAATAAGGTTGCTTGAATCCACTATCCTATACTCGTGTACAAGGGGGAGGTTGTCCCTGTGCCTACTGTCATGCAAGGGAAGCATCAGCCAAGCTGTTCTAAACCCAGCACTGGTTTGATGTACTGATAATGTCCCCACACAAACTCTGGGACTGAACAGTGTTACCTAGAAAGTCTTTCAGCACTGCACTCCACAAGGTGTGAGCTTGATTTCAAAGAAAAGCACCAACCTGAACTGTTCTAAAATCTACAGAGCAGCCAAGACAATAGCCTCAAGAGCACAAACAATTTGAAACCAATTATTCCTCTCACTGCAAATCTAAACGAAGACAGTGGTGGAAACTACTGTGTAGACAGAACTGAGGAAATGAATCTTTTGCAGAACCCACACAGCCACAGAAATGCCACAATTCACCAGCAGCTTTACACTAACACATAGCACTCAAAAAGCTCTCAGTGCCAGTGTCTTAAGAGGCCTTCAGGTATGTGAAGCCAGGGATCAAATAAATGCAGTCCTCTTAAAAAGATAAACAGCTAACTGGAGACATTATAAGATACACACAGGTAATCTAATGCAAGTTTAATACACTTTTGCCTCCCATGTTGAAAGATTTGGATACAGTGAGTCTGTGCCAGTATCCATGTCTAAACCAACCCTTTTCCCTGTACCAATAACGAAGAGATATCCTTCAACTACAAGCACTCTTTTTCCTGTGCCAGAAATATTAATACGTTATTCTTGAATTCTATCCATCACGAAGAAGCTTCTGCCCATCATTTCTTTTGTTAGTGTGGGTGATCAAAGCTAATGTTACACAGACCTGAAGGATGCCTGAACACAACTGTCTACAATACCACTACTTCAGTTTCACTACTGCAGCTGTCAGATATGTCAGAGAAAAGGGGAAGAAGAGGAAGTAGGGGGGGTGAATGGAGAAAAAGGTCTGTTAACACTACCAAGTCAGACAAATCAAAATTTCATGATTCCTTCCCTTAAGATTCAAATTAGATTATTTTAAAGGAGATCCTATTAAACTGTGTTTATAGAATTATCTAAATTTTACAATAACCACTGGACTGAAAATAAAGGGAGGACTTGTTTTCCATCAACTAGTTCCGTAAATTAAAGTGATCTGAAAATAAAAAAGAAACTACCGCTAGAGTTCTTTTGCTACAGTCATGCAGCTCCCAGAAGATATGATGGGACTGCTTCTTCCTGTTTTTGAAAGTTTTGACAGAATATTAGCACAAAACAATTAAAATGTAAGAACTAATTAAAAAAACCCCAACATCAGCAACAACAAAACAATTAATTTCAGAAAGCAGGACAGTGAAACCAAAGATCTATATACAGTATCAATCATTATGTCTTTTAAGCCTATTCAAGACAACTGTCATGATAATTTTAACAACAAAACTTGTAAAACAGGACTGGGAGCCAACATCTTAACAATATGATTACTGGAGGGCGAAAAAACTGCTTTCCTCTGGAATATCTGTGCAAGATCCATCACTGAGAGCTTTCTACACAACTCAGGTTGAAATTACCTGTGTACAAATTCCCATCCATAGAAGGAATAAGGCACAAAAAATTGCAGCTTCTTAGGTTCTAATACATACAGGAAGACTGAGTTTCTGTATCATTATTAAGAGGCTCTACCAGAAAACACCATTAAAATAACAGCTGTACCTGGACATCAGCTGCAATCAAAAGAGTGGTCAAAGGAATCACTTCTAAGTGAACTAACGTGTTTAGTAAACTCAGGTATTCTAGGCACCAAACTGGAACACAGGAAGATAAGAGGAGTGAGGCAACAAGGATGCAAATACAGCCTGCAGGTAAGCCTTACTGATTTTAATATTAAAGTAGATTTGGTAAAATTTAATATTACTATTAATATTAGCTATAAGATATTGTCAATTTCATTTGGCTTTACCCTTTGATTTTAAAATAAGGGCACAGATAGCTAAGGGTATTATAAAGTATATAAGCTACAATGAGCAGCACATATGAGCATGTGCAAAATCTTGTTACCACTTTGAAAAATCTTTCAGAGATCTGCCCTTGTGAGATTAAAGAGATCTCACAATTCCTTCTTGGAAGACAATTTACTCCACAACAGGATTCCAAAATGATGTCTACATGCTCTCTAGTATTCTTCCACAAAACAGCTGATAAGAGACATCATCCTTATTTACAGAAGTAGGACAAAAGAATAGATTCTTCCTGTTGTAAACAATAAGCAGCACATACTTGATGGATCATGCGCTTTTTGTGTTCTCATGACCCTACACATTTACCCTGCATCTGCTGGTCTCTAGCAGGAACCTTCTGAAGAAGCTCAATAACATCATCTTCATTCAGTGCCAGAAGATTAGTGAGATGATGAAGAGAGTACACTGCAGTGTGGCAATCTAGACTGCGCAAGTGTTGCAAAAGAACTTTCCTTGGGATAGTAATACTGCAAGAGAGAGCAAACAAAAAAGTGGCATAAACAGATTTAGGTCACTCAGATATGTTTAAAAATGTATCTCCCACTCTAATTCTGATTCAACTAAACTACTGTGATTAAAAAGAAAAACAAATAGCATTGCCCATGAAGCAATTTCAAGAGCTTGTCATATACAGTCATGAGAAGATGATCAGCCAAGGTCACAGAAATGAACACAGTTTCTATTTGCATGCATAAATTAACTAATAGGCAGATTTGGCAAGACAGTTTGTAAAAAGTCCTACCTGTTTTGCAGTATGCACCATTCAAGAACTTCCACTTGGGCCCACAGCCCATCACAGAAGTCTTTCAGTACTAAATCATTGCACAGATCCTACATGGAAAGACAAATAAAAGAATTCCTTTACAACAAATCCCCTTCACAGCAGAACCAATTTATATGGCATATGGGATGTTCATAAGTCTTCTTTATCCAGATGGTAACTTTCAAGTACAGAAAACTGACAGTTTCATTACAAAGCCAGCAAGGAAGGGCTATTCTGAGGCAGCATCAGAAACAGTCAGCCTCCATGTGACACACATATAGACCACGGAAAGGTGGCTACACCCCTTTTCAAGGTTAGCTTTCAAAATGCAAATTAATGCTTGTTAGTAACAGTGTAAGGCACTAACCTCTAGAACTAATCATGTACTAAACCAGATAATATGCTGGGTAGCAGACAGTTATTCTCCTTTACCATGTGCGTTTCTACCACAGATACCTGCCCATTAAATCCAATCCAAGACTTCCACTTTGCAGAAGCCATTGAATTGATCTTCAGTCTATGACCAATAGATGGTAACTCCCTTAACGCAATCCCAGCCTAGATGTGCCCCAATGACCCAGCAGCACAAGGCTGTCTCCCTACCTCTGTTTTCCATGCCACTTGCCTGCAGGCAGACATCATTGGAGTTAGAATTCTCTCTCTTCTTCAGGGATGAAAACTCCTCCCAAACAAGGCAGGTTTTGCAGTCATTTATCATTCAATTTTGAGAATGGGTATGGGAAATTCAGCTACCCTGCTGCTGAACTCAGGCTAGTTGGGACCAGAGTTAGTCACTCACTATCCAGGGATGACTCACTGGATGAGATGTCCCCCAGCTCTTTTCAAAACCAATCAACAACCATTGTTGTCTTTCTCATGTTAACAGCAAAGGCTGAAAAGCTTATGCAAGATAACCTTTCAGAATCTCTTGGGCAATCATAATCCCTTCAAAGCTGAGGAGTAAGAAGAAAGGCAAGTGTTCAATAATGTTATCTCCACTCAACTGTAACACCTTAGCTTTTTTAATTCCATTTGGACTAAGATTAATATTCTCACTGGAAACTTCCTTGTTTTAAATATTTTTGTATTTGCAAGCAAAAAAAAAGATAATTGCATTATCTGGACTCAGACTTCAATACTGCTACTTGCTCTCTGCTGATTTACCCGAGTTTTGTGAAGAGTCCACAGCAACGCTTTTGCTGATTCCACGCTTTGACAATGTGTCCATCCTAGCAATACCAAGAGGCGACTAAGGGGGTTGAATTCTCTCCTCAATAAGCTGTTCAGGCCTGAGTAGTCTTCTCTCTTCAGTAAAGCTAATGCAGTCACCTACAAACCAAAATTAAGTAGTATTTATCTTTCCAAAATGCAGAGACACATAATGCCTGGCAGGTTATATAAGCCAGCAGCCATTTCAGTACTATTTCACTTCACTAAAATAATGAAGTTCCACATTTAAAATGTCCCTAAACTTGTATTTTCCAAGCCATCATGTTACTCTTCAGTAAAACTGTCACAAGAAAAAAACCCATCATTTCAAATGCTCACTACAGAACCAACTCATACTCCCTCACTACATTATCTTTACATTCTTTGTATTGATCATGTCTCTGTCAAGGGCATTACGTAATACACCTGAATGAACATGTTATTTAGAAGTGGAAATATGTTCAGCCTTAAAAGCTTGCACTTTAACAGCAGTCACCTACCTGTATTCTTTTTCTTCTATCTATGAAAATACATTCAAATAATTTATTTCATATCCGAGTATTTTTCACCAGATTTTCAAGCTCTTTAAAACATAAATTTCACCATGCAAACTAGTCTCACTGGCCCAAGTCTACCAGAATCAGAGTTCAAGGTCATGGGGTAAATCAAGTGTCATATCCAACAGAATAATAAGCAGAACACAGCACTTACCAAAGCCTGAAGATCTAATCTTCAGACTGCATGCAGATAAGCTTTTCTAAAAATCTTACTAAATGTTTTGAGTTCATCACACAGCTAAAATCAGGGGAGTTATCACCAGTTAACCTTCTTGTTCCTACAAGTTATGATCCCTAAAAAACACTATTTGAATACAAAACGTTTCTGTGCACCACCAAGATATGCTCAATACAGGGACCGACTTTAGCCACCACTGATTTTCCCACTTAATTATTTTATGGTCATACCAGAATCTGTTCAAGGAAGTGCTTGCTGCTGCTCAAGCAGTAGAAATAGGCTGTCTTCCAAGAAGTCTCTTTTGGATCTGAGAACAAACTCATCATGGCTCGCTCTGTATCCAGATGCTCAGATAAACCTAAAAACCATCACAACAACATTTCCTTCTAGTACAGAGGGAGGCCTTTGAAAGCAGCATAACTGCCATTAAATTAAACTGAAAAACACTCAACATTTCCTCCAATGTTTACCAGCTGTTACATGTTAATAGTTAAGACTCTCAGATATTATTACTGAGGCAAGCAGAGAAATTTCACAGAAACTAAACAAGTCAGATAGGAAACCAGGAAACTGTACGAACAGTCATTAACATAGCAAGAGCCTACTCAGCACACAGGTGGTTTGCATTAGTTCAGGCCACACTGCCTTTCTTTCTCTAGTTGTATGCTTCTTATTTGTTGCATGACTTGTCACTTATGCTCTGAGACACTATGCTGCTATGCAGGGCCTTAGCAAAGATTCATCCAGCACAGGAATTTCTCAGATCTATGCAAAGTGAGAAGTGATCTGCACCTAGTGAGTGTGAAAATATCCATGCCTCCATTTTTCTTCCCTCGTGTGGAAGCATTAAATGTAGTTATTATCGGAAATGCCAGTCTGCCACACCACAACAGCCTGAACTTCCCTTCAGCAATGCTTGAGTGAAGGGAGGCAAGAGGATACAAACCCCACTGATTTACACCTCATTGTAGGGGGTAGGCAGTTTAGCTTTTCCCTCTTTGCATGCTCACCTACCACTTTCTTTACAAGAGCATGGGCACCACCTGCCACTCAGCTTCAACTGAGATCCTCAAGTAAATACACCTACCAGACATAGGGAGCTAGACAGAAGCTGTGACATTATAGCTGATACAAAACCAACAGTCGGGCTCTGACAAGTGAGCAGGTAATCAAACTGTGTCTTCTTTCCAGCTGGGCTATTAGGCAACTCTATATCTCCTTACGCTTCTAGAAGTTTTGTTTTCCATTATTAAGGGGTTTGAATGTTTGGGGATTACTGAGGTAATTGAACTGTTATTGGCCTGCAATTGAACATCTTCCAACAGAGATGACCTTAAGCTGGAGGTGAACTTATATACTTTATACACATACAAAGAGTCAATTTTTTAGTTACAAGCAACATCTTTAGCAGGAGGAATGCTGAGCAGATTAAAATAAACCACAAGAAAGGGTGGTAAAGGAAGTCCTCACAAAAGAAAGCAGCATAGACTGCAGAAATACAGGGATAGCTCTGGGGTTCCTATGCCAATTCCTTGCTTTAAGTCATTTTACCATCATCTTTTACAAGACTCCACTGTTAAGGCACCTTAAGCAAGAACACTGTCTGACTTCTTTATAACTTGCCTGTTTCATGTCTCAAAGGCTTTGTTAAGCAGAAATTAAAGCAAAAAGACAAACAAACCTTTTTGCACTGACTTTGACACCAGAAATTTTTCTCTTATTTTTTCTATGAGAACACTGCTATACAGGCCTAACACGCCTTGGCTCTGTTTCCTCAGCATACAGCTTAGTAGCTTCTCCTCCCTTAGTGGGCTTCCCTCAGCCCAGCATACATCCAAGAGCTCCAAGAATAGGTGTTGTACTTCATCTGCCTGTTGCTCCACCTCAAAAGTCACTATACTAAGAGCAGCATAGATTGTATCTACTAGTTCGCTTTGATCTAGCTCTGCTGACATCTCAGAACTGCACTGCAGCCTCTGCAGAGATTTCAAGGAGTCATGAAGAAATTCAACAAAGATGTTTTGTAGAGAGCAATATTGCTGGAGAGAGGAGCTCTGCGTGCTTCCTTCCTCCTGAAAGAACTCCATCAGGGCTTTTGCCCTCTGGGGAGCCCGCAGCAAAAGCTTCCGGAGAGCTGAAACAAGATCCAAACTGAATCTGTGAGAACAGCCATCTCTCCTTTTCCCATCTGTGATGTGCTTGTTCTGGGTGCACTCAAATGCTTCAAACAGTTCCTGGTAGGGAAATAATAAAAGAGTAAGCCTTTCAGACTCCATTAAAAATATTAATTAAATTATTTAAAAACTAGGAGAAACAAGAAAGTAAATCAAACTGGAAATATAACTGAGGAAATCCACCTTATCTAATATCTTTCCTAGAAGAATGGATATGTCTGTATACATAACAAAATATAAAGAACTCTATAATATACAGCTACATTATATGGGCCACGGGCTCATAAGCAAGTCACCTTAGATCACGGGCAGCTTCTATAGGCTAAAGCACTACCATATTCTACCTCTTAGCAGTGTTATCAATGTGACTGTATCTTTATAATCTTCATGAATAGTGTCCAGTTCTTACTTCTTTTTTTTTTTTAATCCTACTTTTACAGATTCATACCATCTATCAACTGCCTCATCTTCAACAATGCTAATTTTTCATACTTGGTTAAAACAGATTCAGAAGCAATCTCACAGGCTTCTTTGTTAGGCAACAATCAGTCTTTTTGCTAACAGAAGCAAATCTACAATTCCAAAACCAGGAAGGGGAAAATGAACAACAACAAAAAAAAAAATCCCCTATTAGGTCTCACAGCAAAGGTTGGGAAGGTGAGAGACAACCCGGTTGAACAGCACTTAAAGAGCAGTTGTGGCACTTCTAGAACTATGGCAGTGCTGTTCTTGGCTGAACAGACAACTCCGGGAATATGGAGGGGAGATGTGATTGATGTACACAAAAATTACAAGAAGACAAGTCCACAACATCCTTTTCTTTATTTGCTGGATCAAAACATAGCTTTACCTACTAACATGCCTCTTGACAGTAATTGTGACAAAGATAAGAGACTGCCAAATCTCCTATTTCTGTGCAACACTGTAGACAACGGTGGAATCTTTCATGACCCTAGAGGTTAGAGGTAAACAGACTTCAAGCAGATTTATTTTAATCAATTGTCAAGTTCATCTTGCTTGCTTTCAGCCTGTAACTGTTAATTCTGTATCCTTAAGAGAAGCATTGAACACCCTTCCCTTATTCATATCTGAAAGCTGCAAATAGTGTCTGGATATAAAAAGTTTTCATTTTCAACTTAAAAAAGGCAAACAAAAATTCTTTTAAGAGTTAGAACCTACAAGACTAGAAGCAACATCTGAGGACATTCCACATACCATGTCACATCTAATTCTGTTGTAACCGATGCCAAATTAGGACAGTTCTGCAGTTACTAACTCTCTTGATATTCTGCTCTATACTTGCTTTTGATATTAATCCATCTTTGTGTATTTCCACATACTTCTCAAATAAATCAGCGCATATTAATGAATTACAGAAAAATGGGTCCTTGACCTCAGAGTACACACCGTACCAATTACCACATGATGCCAGTAGTAACACTATAGCACCCAAAAACTTCAGGGAAGGGGGGAAAGGAGTTCATAGAAGGTGAAAATTAAGATCTCAGAAGGAAGAAGAAAATAGACATACTTGTAAAATGTGGTTGCTGACTATGGTTTATTTTGGCTCACAGTAGGTTTTAACTTTACGATTATTAAAGGTGTCTATAGATAAAAGTCTGTGGCAAGTAGCTGCAGTAAGGACTGAAGTACATTAGAAAGATCATACAGAAAAGCTTGTTCCTTGCCTGCCTACAGCCTTCTCTCTAGCCAGAAAAGCACTTGCAGGCACACTGGATTAATTTCAGAAAGGGATTTGAATTACAGTCTCTTTCAGCTGCCTATAAGATTAATAACACATTAGCACCCCAGGCAGTTAAGTTAGCAGGAAGCATTAACTTTGATCCCCAAACCTGATAAAGTTGGACATTCTGTACAAATAATGACACGAAGTAGGGCATACTAAGTAGCTCACCTTTAGGACTTCCTCAGAGACATCTTTCTGTAGTTCTTCCAAAAACAATAAAAATCCAGTTTCTCTCTGAAGAACAACTGGAACAGTTTTCTGAAATAGTGTAAGAGAAATGAAAGACATTAATCAATAAAACTTTTATCTATTTGCATTACCATATAAACCCAATCTATTTTCATTAACATTTTGAACTATCTCTCTGCAGATACCTAGTTCTCAGTTAGAAGATATTCCACAATTAGGTTATGCTCCCACACCAATGGATTCCATTTATCTATACATTTGCCACTTTGTCAGGAATTGCAATGCCATCAATTTGAGGATCTTTCCTCAGAAGGTAAAGAAAAAAATGCAACTCTAAGTAGTGACAAGGGCAAATGAATAAAAAAAAAATATGATCACACATTCAGTGTACCAATTAAAAAAAAAAAAGTTTCTCCTTTACTCATGAAACTTACTGCACCCGTCTGAAAACAGCAATACAAACAGCACATCCCTCACCACCTAAAGCTTATAAAGATCTGTCTGATGCCTGAGCTATTTAATCTTTAGTGTAAGAAAGGTGTTGTGTAAATGCAAAAGCCAATACACTGATGCTTTCCACTTACAGAAATGCTCAGTACTAAAAAGCCATCTTCTGTTACCTAAGCAAAAAAAGAAAAATTCCATTTTTTCTCTCCAGTGTGGAGAAGATTAACTGTTGTTTCTTAACAAGTTTGTTAAAAGGAAAAGCAGTGTGCCTTTCCAGCTACCTTGATTTTGTGAAATGCAGGAAAGCCTATAGCTTAAATAAGCAACTAGGAAGGAATTTTGTCCATGAAGTCAGCTATAATTTGCACTTGAAAGTCAACTAGATATTTCTGTACCTGACTCCTGGCAAGCCATTTTTCCAGCACAAGAAGCCAAAGCCATGCAGTTCTCCATGGGCTAGAATTCTGCTCCCATCTACAAAAGCAATAAGAAAATACACTGGATTATAGAAGGTCATTCCCATTTCTAACATCTGGGAAAACAGTCAGAGGCCATTTGGACTTTTATATTTATGCAGAGAAACCAGAATAGTGGTACTACTTACACATTAACTAAATGATATCTGCTGTGGAACTAACTGCTTTTAGATCTGAAAGACACCAAACACTACTGCCATAGTTAGAATCGTAGAATCATAGAACAGTTAGGGTTGGAAAGGACCTTAAGATCATCTAGTTCCAACCCCCCTGCCATGGGCAGGGACACCTCACACTAAACCATGCCATCCAAGGCTATGTCCAACCCGGCCTTGAGCACCGCCAGCGATGGAGCATTCACAACTTCCCTGGGCAACCTATTCCAGTGCCTCACCACCCTCATAGTAAAGAATTTCTTCCTCATATCCAGTCTAAACTTCCCCTGTTTAAGTTTGAAACCGTCACCCCTTGTCCTCTCACTACAGTCCCTAATGAAGAGTCCCTCCTCAGCATCCCTATAGACCCCCCTTCAGATACTGGAAGGCTGCTATGAGGTCTTAACGCAGCCTTCTCTTCTCCAGGCTGAACAGCTCCAACTTTCTCAGCCCATTTGCTTCAAAACCATGGCATTTATTTCTGGTCTAAAGGTCAGTCTGTGTAGCCTTCTTTGAAAACCAACCACTTGCCAAACACTGATACTTTCTGTACTGTCTCCTTCTACCAGAAAAAAAAGAAACTCAATTTCAGGTGAAAGCAGCACAAGTGCAAGCTCTATGTCCAGACTAAAAGTGAAGTAATATACTAATTAAACAAAGAATACTTCTCATTTTTGTCAACTTTTCATGTGCTCCAGTACTTATACACACATTCTAAAACCTACACATACATATTGGCTAGGGAACATATTCAGTACTGTCAGAGGGACTAGGAAAAGGAAAAAGCACAAGATAGTTTATGGGCCTTTAAAAATCTCAGCACCGCTAACAAAAGCTCTTAGATGGGATAGCCCAACTATCAAAGATAAAAAGACCAAAAATGCTTATGTCTCACATGGCCATTAGCAAATTTATCTAACCATGTGCACACCTTCCTCCAGACTCATTTAATTGCTGGCAGCCTTAACTGTTTTTTAGAACTTTACCAAAATGTTACACAAATGTTAATGAACATACGCTTGGAGAATGGGAATACCAACGTTCCCTGAAGTGCTAGGAAGTCATCCTTCACATGCACCTACCTGAAAAGCAGAGATCAAAACTACCTAGAATTGAGTAAAAGCAATGCCATTTCAAAACAGAGCATGAGAGAAATAAATAATAAAAAAAGCATAATTTGATTTTTTTTAGAGTTTAAGTTTTTAGAAATTGGAAGGTCTTTCAAGAGCTGGAAATGAGAGAACAATTTAAACAACACAAGGCTGATCTTGCTGGTTTCACTTCTAAATTAATTGAAGCTGTCAAATTAATGCAATTTCAGGAGATGTTCCTTCTCCTTCTTATCCTTCAGTAAAATCAAACAAAATCAGTTCTGAAACGTTTACAAATAGTTTAAAGCTTGTAAAAATCACCAAGTCAACTGTATATATAAACACGGCTCATTATCCCAGTGGGCTGGGCAGCCTGCTAAGTGCTTGGGCAATGCTAAAATGTCAATGTTCAGATTACAGCACACCTAGACACATCCAAGATACCTCAGCATTGAAGCAAGTGCTGCTTCCCAGATTCTACCTGTCTCCCACAGTCACCACTAAAGTGCTTGCTCCTCCTCATTTCATGCTTGAGCCTACTGAACCAAAACAGTACCTTACTTACCTTACTCCCATGGGACAAGCTACCAGAGCCTGAAGAATTGCTTCCACCTTCTCGGGGCCATCCCCGTGCCCCTGGCTCAGCTGGGGTACACAGGCCTGCGCAAGCTCCCAGTCTCCATGCCGTACACACTCGCAGAAGAACTCAAACAGCTGCTCCTGAGACACTGCTTCTTCATTTCCAAAAGAGTGCATCTTCCCAGGATGGGCTGGTGACCTGGGGCAGGGCGACATACGCGAGGGTGGGTCGGTAGGTGAGGGCGCGCTGGGACACTAGCCCGATTTCTTCTAGGCACTGACAGCGCGCCCGGGGCAAGGAGAGGCAGAGAGCCAAGGCCATGCCTCAGGGGGATTCCTCCCACCGCGGAGGGGTGAGGTACCAACGAGCACCGCGGGATGACAATGCGGCTGCCGCTCGGTCATGACCGCCCCGGCCGGAGGAGCGCAGCGGCCCGCGGGATGCTCTCCCCGCTCCGCACCGCCGCCCGAACCCCGGGCCGCCTTCCCCGGCAGGCTGGGACTGTCTTCGTGGGCGGCGGTGGCCACTCGCTCGGGGCCGCGCAGTCTGCCGAGCACCCGACTACAGCCTCGCCCTCCTCCGCAGGTTCCGGCTCAGCGGGCCACGGGGCCCGTACTGGCGCGGTCCGCATTACCTGTCGGGCAGGACGCGGCCACCCCGGCGGCGCTGAGCTCTACCGCACCCGCCAGCCCACACCACCCCTCGCCGGCGCCATCTTGGGCACCGCCTCAGCTGACCGCGCCGCCGGGCGGGCACGCGGGCAGACGTCCGCCCATTGGCCGAGCTGCGGCGCAATGTAAATAAACCGCCATCTTGCTTGGGGAGCCGGGCCCCGCCTCAGGAGCCCGGGCAGCCAAGCCCCGCCCCCACCTGACCACGCCCCGGCCTCGGGCCTCTCGTGGCTCTGACTGGCTCCAGCCAGAAGCTGTGCCCCCCCCCGGCGTGGAGTGGGACCGCCCCGCTACGGCGCCGTGCCGTGCGGGGGGGTACGGCTGGGGTGGGGGGTGTGCTTCGTCAGTCAGAGCGGCGGCTGCGTGTCGGGGTGGTGTAGGGAGTTATCGTTTACCCTGTATGTATACTCCACTTTACAGGGGTCTGTATAGGGATGTAAGTTATATGTATTTACTTACATATACATATATATAACATATCCCTATATATATTTTATTATAAATTCCCTATATATATTTACTTACATATATACTATTACTTATATATACACAAATATACTATTACTTTTATTCAAAACATATACTAGTCATATATAATACACTTAATATTCAAAATATAATTATTCATGCATGCATATAATACATTCAAAACATACACTATTACTTATGTAAATGTAAATATATACAGGGAATATACATACGCGTATATGTTGTATGTATTCTGTCCTCTCCTTTGAGAGAGGGCAGAAATGTTATACAAGTAAATAAATTACATGTTGCTTATATGAATTACACATACAAATACAATATGCTATGCACACACACACGTGATTTTAAATTCATAAACGTGCAGGTATAGATACATCTATAGCTGCAGACATGGGCTTGCCAGGCACTCCTGTGCAGGGTGGCGGGGCCCTGCCCACCCTTGCTGCCCCCCAGCCCTCTCACTGTCACCAGCCATGTTATTTGTGAGCTCCTGCAGTAGGACAAGGCACAGAGGACCATGACTCAGCTGCTTGGCTGGGTGGTGTCCAGCCAGTGTTTAACAGAGATAAGCTACCCCCAACATCCTCCCTTTATTCTGGGCTTTTTGTTTGCTTTTGTCCTGACACACAAAACAAAACTCCTTCAGGGACTGCTGCGGCTGGGGCAAGTGTAAGAGGCAGAGCGGTGATGACAGAGGAGAGGTGTCCCAAAGTAAGTGACTGAGTGAGTCCTCAGGGCTCCTGAACGGAAAATATGGGAAGGGGGCTATGTCCGCGTGCACCTACTCAGAGACCCACCAATACACTGTGTAAGATGCTGCAGGAGTTTGTACCATTACCTCCTACAGCACCGTGAGTATTTTTCACCTGTCAACTCAGTATTGGCAGAGAAAGGGCTGTGGGTAGTCATGCCTCTAAACTTACTTCAGCGGTGCTAGATGAGCTTTAAGTGTTGAAACCATATGGTAATTGTGTGTTTGATCTATTCTGATTCCCTGTGCCTTTAATCATAGATTCATAGACTGATAGAATGGTTTGAGTTGGAAGGGACTTTAAAGATCATCTAGTTCCAACCTCTTTGCCAGGGGCAGGTTAATGATGGTTCTTATTATGGTGCAACTCTGCGCAAACAATTCCTCAACGTGCACTTTTGGTTTGGGATATTATTTTGTATCTTGTCTCACGTAGGCAAGGAAGGAACTTCAGTAGGACACAGGACCTGTAGAAGATGAAGTTCACATAGCCTGGGATCTTTTATGCTTATTACCCACTCTGTAATTGCTTTATCCAGTTTAAAGTGTCTCCTTACACTCAAGACTCCTTACTTGCAGAGCTGCACCATCACCTAAGACATCTCAGGTGGTTGACATTTTTCTTTTGCTACAAAGTTCAAAATATGCCTGCCCACTTCTGGAAGGCCAAATGTGCTTTATTAACAGTCAGCAGCAGTGCTGTCATTTTTGAAGGTACTTTTAAATTATTTTCTTCTAGCATTGCCCTTGTAAGGAATTAGATGTTTATTAATATATCTGTGAAGCTTTAAAGGCTGCTAGGTGTTAATATCAAGGTGGAAAAATAAATTAAGATCATCTTAGCAGAAAACATAACTAGTATATTGAAATTAAGAAATGGAGTGTAGGCAAAACATTTTAAATCTTGGATTTGTGTTTGTGGTAAGCAAGGTTGCATTCAATAATGTAAAAATCTAACATTGTTTATATTTTTCAACATTTAAAAATGGGTATGAAATACCCAACTTACACTGGAATAGAAGGCCATTTACTATGAACAGACTTCTGTGGGTTTCCATGCTGATGTAGTGCTTCTCATAGTCAAAATGCTAAACCATGTGTATGTTGTGCAGGCCTTCTAGCAAAAAATGTCTGAATTTTCACCTTGGAACACTGGAATGATAACGCACTTTTTATCTACAATAGGGCCTGCTGTGCATTGCCTTGAAATATTATCAGTGTTAAGCAAATTGCTAATAACGCTTAGTGTTTTATAGCAGCTTCTTTCTAAGTGAATCTGCATAGGGAATGATTACACCCTACAGCGTACTACTCTGGCATTTACATTTTAAAGCCATTTCTGAAACTGAAGTCTCAGATCGTCCCTAACACTTTTTTCCAAGATCTCTCTTTTATTTTTCCGTGTCAACCATTACCTGTATTTATTTCTCCACCAACCATCGAGGCTGTTAGGGAAGGACTTGGAAAGTAAATACAGCTCTAATCTTTGGGTGGAGTTTGCAACTACAGGTCTCTGGATGGAACAAAAGTAGGTCCACCAAGAAGCCATTTTCTGGCTTTGATATAAACGGATGGGGACAGGTATGACTGGGATCATCTGTGAGGACACAGTTGTGTTTCTGTCAACGTGCAGGGGCTCAGCAGCATCTGTGCTGGCTTCATGCTCTTACAGTGGAGAGCAGAGACTAACTGGCCTGGCGTAAAGCCTGCTGGAGTCAAGTTAGCCTGCTGAAATCTGTTAACAAATTTGTGCTGGCAGAGTTAGCTCGCAGAGAACCTGCACTCTGCATCATGCTGCCACAAAGCCTTCGATGCGCCGCATGGAGCGCTGCAACCATATCTATTGTATCATTACAGCATGGCAGCCACCACTGGCTCATCCCAGATGTGCCAACTATCTGGGTCCTGGCACTCCGTGTGGGTCACCACAGCACTTGCAGTACCTGTTCTGGTCTTAGGGAGTGGTATCAGTTGCCTTAAGTCAGTGGTGGCTGTTCCCAGAGCCACCTGAGACATGCTGTCACCTATCAGTCAGGCAGAGCTCCAACAGCGGCCACTCTTTTTACGGACAGCAGTTTTGGTCAGAAACTGCCCAACCAGAGCTGTCTGTCATGTCCTGGCAGCCAATGCCTCATTACCAGTCATTCGTTCACTTATGGCAGCCTTCTTGCTTCACTCAGATACCAGAACTGACAGAATTTATACTGAAAGTGCCAGAAGTACTTTAGGCAAGAAATACTTTTAAATTCTTCTGTACATGTAAAAATAAAATCAAATTATGTGAGGTGACCCAAGCAGCTGTTAAAGCTGGTTTACCCACAGCATCACCTACTGCAGCACACTATCACTATTCCCTGCAGGTGGAGCATTATGTTGGTGAAATTAAAGGTGGCCTGAGACCAGCCATGAAACTCACAGTCATAGGAATGGTGCACTCCAACCCCAAGAGGTAGGTAAAGGGGCTGGTGGGAGGTTCACCCCGTCACACGTTCTCCTACCTGTCTTCCAACTTCAGAAGATTTCTTGAGGGTCTGTGCTCTTTGGAGGAAGAAAATGAAACAGGCTCGTAAGTTATAGCTGTAATTGTCCTGCTCTTAGGCTAAGATTGAAAGAGCAAGCAAGAATTCACTACTCAGCCTTCTGACTGCCCTGTCAGGATTTTCCACTTCTTGCTCTTATCTAATGCAAAACAGAGGGGTACACAAGTGGCATTTCTCCTCCAGGAAGAGGTGCAGTCTTGAGCCTGAGTCTTGGTCATCTGCTGGGGGCTGGAATCACCACCATTTAAAAACTCGAGTTTTTTGGCACAGGAGGTGCAGGTTCATTATGTTTAATGGTTTAATGAGGATGACAGCAACTATGCTTATCATTACACTTTCTTGCAGTTACCGTGATCAACTCCATTGCTTCCGCTGGTAAAGACTTTGCTGTAACCTCTTTCAAGGCACAACTTAGAATTGGCTCATGCACAAATGTTGGTTTGATTTCAGTCACAAGAGAGAGAAAGCAATATCAGAAGTCACTAGCATCCTACTGGAAACGGGAGGAAAAACAAAGACTAGATTGTTCTCATACCTTTCTGCAGCTTCTAAGCCTGTAAAAGTCCTATGCTTCAGCGTGACAAGAAATCAAGGGCTGTCTCTAGTCTTTACTGGCATCTGCTGTGTTTACCATGTCATTGTATCCTTCTGAAAGACCCTGTTGTTTAATTGGTATTTTTTTCAGCTTTTCAGTGACGCTGCTCTGTGATCCAGTGGATGTAAACAAAGATGTTGGGCTGTTATTTACAGTTAACTTTAGTGACAAATCCATCACCCGAAATGCAAGAATTGCTGGGAAGTGGGGAAGAGAAGAGAAGACTATTCCCTACTTCCCATTTACAGCAGGCGACACATTTAAGGTAATTTTTGGGCTACTATGAATACAATCGAGAAAAGGAGGAGAGAAAGGCTGAAGGCTACATATAGGACCCCAAATAGCTAACTATTGACACTGGTGGGTTAAGTGGTCCAGTATGACACAGAGAGCAACACTTCAAGCCCTTCTCTAGTTTTAGAGAGAGAACTCCCTATAAGGAGATTTACAGAATCATCTTAGCACAGGGTAGGTTATTTATTAGGGGCATTTTAGAAAAATGGGTAGACTTTGTGCTTCACTATCCCCGTCACATGGGGTTCTAAGTCCATAATGGTGAAATCAACTGATGCTGATCTCTAACACTCTCCCCTGTCCTTTTCCACTGCAGATGGAGCTCTTATGTGAACATCAGCAAATACGAGTCTTGCTTGATGGACGTCAGCTCTGTGACTTCACTCACCGCATTCAGCCCCTGAACTTGGTGAAAGCTTTGCAGATCTCAGGGGACATCAAACTTACCAAAGTGGCTTGAAAAAAAAATGAGACCACAATATCAAGATGGGGCAGAGGCAAATGTACTTTTTTCTGTCTGAGAAATGTTTTATCTTTTCCCCTGGCTGATTCTGGAGAGTGGGAACTGTATCTTTTTCATTTGCTGATGTGTCTGAAATATATACTTTTTTTTCTCATACACACTCAGCAGTTGCAGAGCTGTAGCTGGTCCTGATTTACTCTCCTGCTAAATCAGAGAGCCTTTCCTGAGATACTCTTTTGGCCTCACAAACTCCAAGATTTATGATGCTATGCAGTATCTCACATCCCCTAACCCCCTGGCATGTCAGCTGGCAGAGCTCAGTTCTCTGAAGTGGGGTGGCTGTTGCCCTATGACTAGAACTGGGCAGTGTGCAGATGGTGGGTCTGAGAAAAGAGAAGCAGGAGATTTTCGTATAAGTGAATAATGGAGCCTGGTGGGCCCCAGCAGGGTTCTCATTATCAGGAGGAATTGGTTTTCCTGGGAACTCAGCTCAATCCACACAAAGCCATCTGTGCTTCCCAGTATAGAGCAATAAATACCTTACCAGCATCCCTGTCTCTTGCAGGTAGCATGAGTTGTAAGTTTTCACAGTCTTCTCTGGACCAGCCCTAGGAAATGGTATCTGTGGCTCAAACTGCATTGCACATTCTTATATCTAATTAAAACTGCATCTTTGCTGGCAAACTCCTTTACCAAGTCTGTTAAATATTTGAATGCATGTGAGTGTTCTGCTGTTATTTCTTTGCTGTCTATTTAGAAAAAAAAGTCCTAAATACATGGCTATTTTAATACATATAGAAGCATATATTATAGCTGCTGTCTTTGGCTCTGTTATGATTGGTTGGTTATAACACATGAAGGAAAAGTTTTTCAATGAACAGGCTTTTTTGTTTTGGCACATAACTTAGAGAACAAAAAATCTGCAAAGAGGTGGTTCTGTGGATAGAGGGCTATCGAATTCCTCTGTGACTTCATGGAAGAAGTATAGCATGCTGTCTTCAGAGTGATTTTGGAGTCCTTGCAGAGTGTGGCTGTCAGATATGGGTACTCAGATAACATGAGGAATTTTATGAAAATAGTATATCAGCAGGCTGGTTGGGTGTTTTAACCATCTTATACATTCCATTATACACCCTGGTGGTGTGCAGAATGTCTCCGTTTCTATATAAATCTAAATTTGCAATGTGTGAAACCATCATTTTCATATATTCAAACTGCCTTCTGAGAAAAATCATGTTTAAAGGGCACAGGAGATTCAGATGCACTGACCTTTTTAAAAAAATGTAATGATACCAAAGTCAAGATTAGTAGACAAACAACGGAAGATTTAATGACTTAAAATAGAAAAAGCAATAGTCATAACTGCTATTGGAGCTCTCAGTCCCAATGGCATTCCATATAAATGGATTTACTGTCATAATCAGGAGGAAAAGTCTCATTTCTATGTCTGGGTGGTTTTATCCCATATCTTCAGCAAAGGCATTTGTCTGGAATAACTGCTGCTGGTCTGATTTCATACTCAGGATCCTGTACTGCTGTGGGCCATTACCAGCACAAGAACAATTTATATACTGGAGAGGAAGATCCTTTGGTCTTTTCCAACCTAACAGAGAACCAAATGGTAGAGCAGACAGATGGACAGACACTTTGTATGTTTTGCATTAGTGATTATCCTAGCAGCTGGATTGTGGCTTAGCACAAGACTCTTGTGTATACCAAGAAAGGCAGCCTTAGACACCAGGACCCTTCATGACTTTGATTCAGTCAGTCTTAACTAATTAAGTTTATAAACCCCTTTATAAAGGGGAAAGGAACAAGGCATTTCTGCTTTAGGATAAAGCACAACTTGAATCTGTCAAATATAGACTGAATACTTGTACAAAAGTAATTATTTTCTTCCACCTTGGAATATTGTATCTCATTGTTTCTTTGTAAAGTCCTGTTTGCCTGTATCCACTTGTTGTCTTTTGTTAGATGGTTAAGTTCTTGGTGGGGAATTATTCTGGATCTACATGACTCCTAGGCACCTAAGGTGCCAGTGTGTCAGGAATTGCTGGGTGCTATGGAGATACAAATAACAAGAATTGACTATATAAGACAAAACAACAGACACAGAAAATGAGAGCAGGAAACTTGGTCACAGAGGTGACTCGTCATTTGGCATGGAGTCCACCTTACTCATGTCAGTGGTTTGATTGCCTCAATCCACTGTGCTCGCTCTGCCTTGGAGCTGGCCTGGATATAATAATGAATGTCATTTTTTGTGATGATTTTGAAGAGATTGCCTTGCACATTGCCCTTCACTCCTGCAGAGAAAAAAATACGGCAGATCAGGAAGCTGCACAGAGAAATGCTTTTTGGTGAATGTGAAGCTTCATAAGGAAGACTTTTAATTTAGTGAATTAGAACATCAGACCTTTCCATTCATTATAGATAGCTCTTGTGTCTTTGATTTCTCTTCTGCAAAATGAAGATACAGTACAGACACCCCTCACATAGACTGTATGGACTACTGTTTACTATGCATCATATATAAAATAGCCACTGTTTAAATGGAGAATCTTGAGTTATACAATGGAGGGATGAACTCCTGGCCAGTTTGTGCGTAGATTAGGTTTGCTTAAGCTCAACTTCGGGTTCCTCTTAGCAACGGGCTCTGTTGTTCTTGCCCCCTTTCCCCTTGCACCTCATATTTTTCGGACCCTGTCTTTTGTCTTTAGAAAGATGTTTCCTAATTAAGATCCACACATTGTGCTTACTGTCATAAAATAAATTGCTTTAACAGCAGAAACTCTTATCTGTGAGGGTAAAGTTCTGGACAAATGCCTAAGCTCAGCATATTTACTAGCAGAACTGGTTTCTGTACTGGCTATCTTCAGGTTTCTCTTACATTTGGATTCTAGCAGATCAAAAAAGAAAAGGCAACAGCATAAGTAGAGAGAACACACAGAAAAGGGAAAGCATGAGGGGATGACTCAAGACTGTGTTAAATGACATCCAAAAAGAAACCGTTTCCTCTTTCTCTGTTAATTCTGGAATATTAATGAGTGGTTTAGGACTGTCTCAAAGGTCATCTGACTGAGAAAAGCCCCTAAGAAGGAGAACACCCAAGATAAGTGGAAATAACCCTAAAAAAGTCACTCCTGGTGTGGACAACTCAGCAGTATGGGGATTTTTTACGATCTGCCTCTTCCCCTGCTTGCAAAAGGGAAGGGAAGGCCAGCCCACATGTGCATACAGACAGCCACACACAAACCCACACCTAAACACTGCATTGCTATGGCATAAATATGTATGTATGAATGTTTAGAGGCTCGTGCTTACCTGCTGGGACTCCATTATCCTCCAGAGCTGAGACAAGACACCCACGAAGAGAAAATCCACCTACTGGCCTGTTTTCTTCCTGCAAAGAAAAAGGAAATGAGGCTTAGTGGGAAAACATCATCATTAGAATAATTTCCAAGAGCACATCAATTAATTTTATGAAGGTGGAGATGCAATACCAATCTTTCAAGGTACAAAACATCCATGTCATAAGAGAAGTCAATTAGGACATGTAATTAAGTGCATTACTATGTTGTTTCAGTCTTAGATGTTTGCCTGATGTATCTGGCAATGGTGGAGATCAATTAAACACATGGGTAGGATAACAATCACATTCCAAACTTATGTGTAGTCATATCAATAACGATCCATATTAAAATACATATTTCTGCTGCTTTTCACTGAGAACATAGGGGAAAAAACATATGGGAAAAATTTGACTGTTTTCACTAGGAGGCTGGTGCCCTTGTCTGATCTTCAGATTCTGCAGGTTGAGTTTATGCCATTACAAGGGGGAGTTGCGGTGCAAAAAAAAAAACCACAAAGAAACAGGCAACAGAGAATGAACCAGCTCCATAAGCTCTTTTCACTCTTACGGTGTTTGTGTTTTCTTTAAAAAGTCACATAAAGCATTTCTACACATGTTCTTTTAGCAACATGTTGGCCTTTGGGACACCCTATACACCTGGGGTGGACGGATCCATATGCCCTTCTGGGTTACTCACATTGATTATTATATCCATTAAGATAAATTCTGCTATTCCCTGAGCAAGTTTAAAACTGAGTAGCTGTAGTGCCTATAGATACTTTGGCATCAAGAAGACCCTCTCCAATGTTGGAATAAAATCACAAAAAATCCCAGTAGCAGTATGACCCTCAAGTGGTGGGATGTCAGCTCAGAAAGATCATAGCCCAAGAAGAATCCCTGCAGGAGCATGGTCCCAGACTGCATGGGTACAGCAGATGACAAATCTCAGGAAGATTTCTAAGGCTACGATTTTCCTGGCTAAGGAAAAGGAATCTCACTGGGGAAAGACAGGAGGGAAGATATAGGGATAGAAAATCCTACAAGAACAATCTCCCAAGGTAAGGTGAGAGAGGTCTTAATCCCCAGGAAATGGATAGAGGAACCCAGAAGGAGATTTGAGTAAGAGAAACATCTACAGCATAATTGTATTTTCATTATAACGTTCAGGTCTGTAAGAGGATTCATGGGGGCAGCAAATCCCCACTCACCTACCTTAGTGGGGTCATAGTAATGCAAAAAAGCAGGATCAGCTCTCAAAACAAATCTCCTCACTTTCCAGTTTTTCCTCTTGTGCCCCTGCAAAACAGAAAAACTGAAGTTATCAAAAGTAAATATCCCCTGAAATGACCATTTCCCTGCAAGCTGTAAGGGACACCTAAATAGGTACTGAAAATAAGAGGTTTTGGAGCAAACAGAGAAAAATCTTTTCTGACATCTTGGTAACCCCCAGTTTCTGCTTAACATCCTTCTTCATACATTGATAATTCCCTCCTCTCTCCCTTCCTTGTGCTAAGAACCAAGAAAACAGAGTGACAGGACCAAGCAATCATATCCCTGATTCCTTCTCTTCATTTCAGATTAAATACATCTGATAATTCAGTTTTCACAACATTAAAATCACAGCTCATGGTACAAAGCTCCAGAGTTGAAATGTGGTCATGTAGGGTTCTCTCTACAGCTGGCTGCGCTATGCTTTGAAACAGCATGACTGATCCTTGTCTTGTTCATAGCAAGGGCTGAAAACCAAGTCTTGCAGCCTAGAGGTGGGATCCTGTAAAGAGGACTTTCCTGTGGCCAAAGAAAACAGGTCTCACTACTACCGGAGCATCCATGTGCACATGAGTGACTGTCCAGAGGTAAATGTCCACTTCATATAAAAGTCAATCTACTCAGCTTTGAAATTTGTCTGTAGCCAGCAGAATTCCACAGCTGTTCACATGACCTGGATGGGACAGGTTTGACCAGAGGAACAGAGCTTCTGCTTGGAAGCACATGTAACGCCTCCGGTAGCGTTTGGACTTTGTGCGGGACTTTTGCTTTTGAGATTATTTTATACCTTTCAGTATAGACTCAATATGTACAGAATATCCAATTAATCCTGCTTGAGCAGCAAGTTCCATAGCTCATTCCTTTACAACTAGACACTTTTCACCACATGAGCTGTGACAGTATTACTGACAGGCAAATTAGCTCTGCTGGCCACAACTCTGCAGCCATGCTTGTATAAGTCACATTTATTCTCTAGGAAGCCCTAAGAGCTGTCATTTTTCTTGTTTCCCAGTGAAGGTTCAAAGATGGTATTTACCTGTTTCACTAAGAATCCCTGCTTCACAATGGTGCCGCTTAATTCAGAGATATTAAATTGTAGCTCTTCCTTGGAACTGATATTTTTCTTACTGCTCTCGGCCTGCGAAATAGGGAAAAGATGGTTCCACTTCTCTGTTGGATCTGAACTCACTTTTAAGTACAAAGTTCTGCATTTTATTTTCTTTGACCTGCTTTTAGCTTATATAAAAGTAAATTCTCTCAGTAAATTCTACACCGCAGCCCTCCTGCTCAGCTTTGTAGCTCCAAGATTTACAAGAAACAAATTACAGCTGTAAAGCCTACACGTGCACTGTGGCCTTGAGTGTTAGCATAACTACAGCCTTTGTTAAATGCAGACACAGCACTGCACTCGAGGGACACACCCCTTTCAGTGCCCAATTATGTAATTTGTAGATCCCTCCATACCCATACAGCTATTTGTCTCCAGCAAAAGTGCAAGTGTTGGTGTTCCTAAAGGCCCAGAGCTGCTCCTTCTGTGTTTGCTTTCACAGCCTGCATATTTTGCCTTTGTCTGCACACTGTGCGTGTCCCCTTTACCACTGCTCAAATCGAGCATGTGATGAAGAGGTGCTTCTGTGGGCAGCTGCCTCGCTTACAAACATGTACAGTGCGGTAGAGTCATCAAGGAACTGCTCAGAGAGGTCGCTGAAGCGTGTGGCCTCAGTGCTGCGTGCTCCCACGGGCTTGATGAAGTTCTCCTCCATCAGCATGGATGCCAAGGTGATGGCCTCGAATCGTGACACAGCAAAGCTGTTGGAGATGAGCCAGTCCACCACGGCGGAACCTGCAGGGAGAAAGGCAGTTCTCATACCAAGACAGCATACTCTTCCAAGGTGAGACAAAGAGCCTACTGCTGCACAGGTCTTCATTTACTGAAACATTTTGGCACTATCACAAAGACTGTCAATGAAGTGCAAGGTTGACCAAAAGTGTGGGGTCCTCTGTGCTTCCATATATCCAAAAAGCATGAGAGAAAGGTGCTGTACCACTACTTTCCATTGGACCACAACTGATTCCACTATGCAGGCAGTAGAGTAGCTCCCTTGTCTCTGCAATGTAGCGTGTTAGATGTGAGGAAGCTCTTTGCCTGCAGTAGGTATACCTGTGAAAGTCTCTTTGTATCTGTTGCCTTGTTGCAAGTTGCGGGTTAGCTTAATTCCAGTACTGCTGTCACACATTCTCTCCACTATGTGGCTGCAAAAGAGAGCAAAAGACAAAGCTAGTAGAATAAAAGAAACAGGCAGAAATTGCCACATACTTCTGTCAGTGCCTGGGATGTCCTCCCAGTTACCAACACAAAGATGGGAAACAGCCTAGGTATACTACAGACTATAGCTATATAGCTATATACAGAAGTTCTGTCCTAAGTATAGTATAGGAAAACTTTATTCTCCCAATAGCAGCACTAAACGAGATGCCTCATGAAGTATCTTTCAATTTAAAGCATTTCAAACTGAGCTATAGTCAACCTCCATTTACCTTTTCAACACAAATCAAATTTGCGTCATCTTTCTATTTCTTAACCAGTTCTCTGTTTCCTCTTGTTTAACATGATGCACCCTAAAAATCCTACTCTGTATTCCAGCTACCAGCTTTGAAAGCTCACCAGCATGGCATGGACAATGTCATCGTTCAGTCTTTCCCTGGTATTACATCTTCTGAGGTAATACATCTCCCCAGTGAGAACCTTTGCAGCTGACTAGGAAGGTCTTCAAGCCAGCAGTGAGATGTCTGTGCAGAAACCAAATAGTCCCAAAAGTAACGGTTGGGAAAAGTACATTCCCATGCTCCGGCAAGAGTATATGCAAACCTAGGGCAGAGCAACCAGGTTTAGAGGCTCCTGGCCGTACAGGAGCGAATCTGTGCACAGAGGAGCTTCCCTTGACCCTCTCCATACATCGGCACGGGTGTTTTGCAAACTACAGCAACAGCAGAAGAAGTAAACCATATACACTTACTGGAGGCTGATATTCTCTAGTAGTTTAAAAGAGTTCTTCATTCTGTGAAGCTCTTGTACCTGTACTGGGTGACCAGCATGAATAGCTCCTGTGATGTCCAAGGCCCAAGAGTCTCGCTCCTCCCTGGAGCAACATTCAAGGAAATAGTCTGTATTGGTTTTTGTCTTTAGCTTGATGAGCAGCTGTGGAGAAAGAAGTGCAAAGCAATAACATCATTTAGCTATTGTCCTCCATGTGCATCAAGTGACACAAGTAGGTCTGATATGCCATCCCACCTGATATGCCATCCCATTCCATCCCAGTGGAGGGCAACTGCTGGCCACAAGGATGGTGGGCGCAACTCTGGCTTTTTTTTTGCTTCCCCCCTCCTCAGATTCCTGTGTTTTCAGTTCCAAGCATAGTTTGCATGCATGGAGCTTGTGGTACTTACAAGAGAACGGACCACCCAGTTGCTGGATTACTTAGGAATGTGCTGTTGACTATGGAGCTTTTCACATCCAGATCTCTAGTTTCTCAACAACTGCGAACTCTCACTAGGCTCTTTCTGCTATGAGAAGTACTGAAATAGCCAGCAACTTCCAGAGTCATTTCCCTTCTGTCCCCACTCAGATGAAGGCTGCATTGCTGCTATCTATGGGTGAGCGGAGCAGCTCAGGAGGAGCTTCCCTTCCGGAACCCTCTTGCTGGAAACTCCACAGCAGCAATGTCCCGTTGGTGAAGGAAAAAGCAGTCTGTCCTGGATGCCTGGGAGCATCCCATAGACACACTAGGGTTTAAGGCAACCACCATACATTAAATATTTCCCTCTCATATAAAATTCCCTTTTTTCCCATCCTCCTCAGATTTTATTGGGCTGTCCATGTCATTCTCTCCACACACTGCTGGGCTGATGCATTTGCATTTATTCTTTCCACTATTGTGTGTGTGTGGGGGGGTTTGTTTTTTTTCTAATGTCTACGACTCAGGTTTGGGCACAGAGAACAGCAAAGACACAATGGGGGAATTCATTGCTTGTCCTGCTTACATTGCTAATGGCAGCTTGCTTTTGGCTGGGCTTAATTCTAGAAACACCCCAGTGATATGGTTGCAATAATCAAAGAAGTCAGAAGGAGAGGAAAAGGCTAGGGAGAAGTTAGAAAGTGAGTGGATACGTTTTTGCACTCCTACCGGTCTGTTCTCATATTCCAGGCACGGACAAGTAATAGTGCAGCCATCTAAAAGGATCCTGCCCTTTGGAGAAGGTTCCTTCTTGCCTCCTTCAATTTTGTAATACAGCAGCTTATCCTGAAGCAGAACAAACCATCTCACTTTCCAGTTACGAACAATGTGTCCCTAGAGGGGAAGAATCACATAGCTAACTTTAACACAAGTATTGAGAAGTTACCATATTTTCCTTTTTTTATGGAGGTGAAAATACCATAAAATAGTAGGAAACTGTGCAAAAAGAAACAAGAAATCATCCTGAATCCTGTTCTCCCTGAAATAAATACACATTTTTAGTAACAAAGCAGCACAGCTCCATCACTATAAAATCGTGGAGCAATAGAAAGATGCTTTGCTCTTTCTCCAGCAAGAACATCTTATTTTCTGGCAAGAGCTGTTTCTTGCAGAAGCTCACATGAATCATCCCAAAGAGCTGTTATTTAGGAGCATGCCTGCCCACTGACTGCACCAGGCCTGAATAGGGTAAATCTGAAACGTTTGAGGGCTTTTGGAGACAAAGTCCTCCCCTCCAGAGACCCTGGGTGGTGTTTGATGTGGTTTGTTTTTTGTCATTGTGATGTGGCTGTAGGTGCCAAGTGGTTTTGAGACCACCTTCCTGGGTGAATTGGCTTTTCCTTATGTCCCCTGTCCCCTCTTACTGCTAATAAGTGGTTTATTTCTATCCTAGCTGCCTCCAGTCTCCAGGGTTAGACCATTCCCTGTGTTACCGTTTCCTGTAAAGAAGACTTGCCTTTCAATGACAAAAGACCGAATGAAGGCTGCTGTCAGATGCCTCCTGGGTTATGTCAGAATACAGACAAAATCCCTTCTTTCACCTCTGCAAACAGCCCCCGGCTCTCTTTAGTCTGCCTGTACAGGAGAGCAAACCCAGAGAGCTGACAGCAACAGGCTCAGTCCTGCCTGGAAGTGTCAGGTCCAGCTTCCTGGGGCGAGAGGCTGACTTGTATTTCTACAGGCTGTGGAGCACTGCAACCAGCAGGAGAAGTGCTGGGTAGAGGAAGCTCAGACCTGAGAGAGGGTGGGCATAGCTAGAAGAAAGGAACATGCAAAATCCAGTTGTGGCAGGAGTCAAAGCTCATTAATTCTCTATGAGTAAAGGGGAAACCCAGCAATTTCCAAGAAAAGGTGGGGTAAAGAGCCCCTAAAATCCAGGGCAGTTTCTGTCTGATGCCTTTTAGTCTATACTAAGTACTATTTATCTAACCTGGAATTGTTCTCCCCTTCACTTTGCGTTCTTCAGTGGTTTGGGTTTTTGTTTTTCACCTGTTGTAAAGTCCCATGGCTATTTTTCCTGAGAGTATGTTCTTTGCTATGGCTCTTTGATTTCCTTTTTGGAGACTTCCTCTTTTTCAGGAGGTTGCCTTACCTTTTTTCCTTTATCTTTACCTGACTTCCACACATTCTCTTTATAATACATTATAATACATAATTCAGACATTTATAATGCATTTAGATAATCTCCTTGCTTCTGCTCTCTTTTTAAGATATCTCTGTTTTCCTTTACCTGATCCCACTCCTTCCTCATTTTTTTCTCAGGATCTCTTGTCCCCTTCTCCCCCAGTTCCCTTTTGTCATCTTCTCTGTGGTCTCCTTCCTATCAAACTGTGTGCCTCAGTGATGTTCTACAGGCTGTGGGCACTTACAGCTCAGTGTGCTGCCAATAACCTGTTGCTTTCACACCCTTGGTGCCTTGGCTTCCCATCTTGAATTCAGTAGTCACTTAAGAGCCACAAAATACAGCCATAGCTCAGAGAAGACACCAGGAGCTGGGACTGCTCTGTCCTCACTGCACAAGGGTTGATGAGGAATAGCTTGCGTTGTGCAGCCCTTCTCTGCGCATAGCATGGCTTCACGTGGCTGGTGGCTGGCCAGCCCTGCCAGAAGGGTTCCTGGTCAGGATTACCTTCATGTTAGCACCAGAAGCACTGCCACGTACTGTAGAAAAGCATTTCCTGAGGCGTGGCAAAGCTTTGAACTAATCACATTTTCGGTGTGCGATCAAGGACCATATTAATCATTGAAACAGGTTCTTGGTACTAAAAGCAACTTGTGCTGCTTGTTAAATTGCCTTCTTGTGTCCCAGCTGTGGCTGAGTTGGTCCTGCAGGGAGAAGCATCGGAAAGTCCGAAACGTGTGACACCATCTTTCAGCTCTTTTCTCCACGCTTTGCCTAAAATTTTCTTACAGTGCAGCTTGAGAGGAGTGGTAAAAAGAAGTTATTTCAAACACACTTCTGTGTTTCCATTGCTCTGATCCCCTTCAAATAGAATAGCCTGTTCTCCATCCCCTCACACAGAATGGGAAACACAGCTCAGCTGGGTCACTAAAGAAGGCACAAACACGTTCCCTCTTCCCATCCTCCCGTGGCCACTTCCACTGCTGCCCCGTAGCCATTTGTTGGCAGTGTTTTATGTGCCCCTTGCAGAGGCACCGACACAATGGCATTCTGATACCTGAGTAATGCTGACGGCAAATTCACTTTCCCCTGAGTAAATACAGGGCCAATACAGGGAAACTCGAAGGCAGTTATAGCACCTGCAGTTTGTGCAGCTCCCCTAGCAGGCACCTGCACAAACAGAAGGATCTCCTTTCCCAGGAGCAGGCGGAAGCCCTTCATACCCAGCGCCCAGTGGCTGCGTTGCCACGAGCCCTGGCTCGATCCAGTTCCCGCTCAGGGGCTGCTTCCACGCTGGAGCAGATCTCCACGGAAGAGGACGGATACACTCACCCGTTTGACGAGGAAGCCCTCCTTCAGCACTCCGGCTGCTTCCTGCATCGTGGCCGGCAGGGAAGAGAGCGGAGCCCCTGCCGAGAGGTGCCCAAGCCCTGGCAGCGTGTCCCTCTGCATGCGATTGAAGCAAGCTCATTTTTCTCTGCTACCCTCCTCCAATGTGACGCAGTCTCCCTTCCCTGTTTTTTTCTCCCTCTCTTCCTACCTATGAGACGCCAGTTAAACAGTGAGCTGGCTCTGAGGCGGCGTTACCTGCCCTCTGGGAAGCGAAACAAAGGAAAGTCTAAAAAGGATCTCGGAACTTCACAGACGTCAGTATAGCAAAACCCACCACTGAGTGAGCTGGCCAGTATAAGTAGCCACATGATGACAAACCACGTATTGCCCGGGAAGGAGAAGCAGAACCATAAAATCCCATGCCTCAAAACCTCAGACTAATCACGTCTGCCACTTAAAATTTCTCATCTTATAAATTTATCTTCATGGCTCCTACAGAACACCTTAAATGTAATACATAGAATATTATGATTACAGGGAGACACTTACAAACCTTAAAATAATTTTTTTTTGCTAGAAATTCATTTTACCAAAGAAGTTCTGTAGCACCTCTCTGCTTCCAGTGACGTCTGGGCACAAAGCCTAAGATTCCCAAGTTAACACCTTAAATCCCTACCTAAACAACTGTTCAGGCTTTTTGTAAAGCAGACTGATCAATGAACACACCACCATGCAGTGACCTCTTGCAACTCCTGGGCACCTCTGAAACAGAGTGCCTTTTGTTTGTCGGAATACGGGTGTAGACATTTATTGCCTTTTTGAAGGCTTTGGCCATGATAAACCTGTTTGACAGATCTAGCAGATCTTGTCCTGATGAAATAAACCAGTATTGGTATTTCAAGGAATCAATACCGACTGTGCAGGAGTAATAGTCTTCATTTTAATGTTAGCATTCCCTGACTTGTATCAAAATCTAGGTGATATGTGTGGGCAGAACTAGCAGCTGTGATAAGAAACACGGTGTAGATGGTAACAAATAAACAAAAGCAGCCGTTGCTATGTAAAAAGTGTTCAGAGTTCAGCAAGAGAAAGTGACTCAAATACCTCTCAGTCTTTGCACACCAGATCTAATTACTGCTTTCATGTGCCAAGCAAAGGAGCAAACCAATAATTTCTTTCCTTTTATATTTTTTATCACTTTTAGTGAGGAAAAACAAAGCACTGAAGAATCCAAACCTGACAATGTGCTGGAGACAACCCAGAGAACAGTCCTGCAGAGACGACGAGAAAGGCAGTGGGTGACTGAACACTACCTGAAGTTCGAGAAATCGACTGCTGCTGAACGAGAAAGCATGCTGGCCCAGACTTCAAAAGCAGCCGCAGCCGTCCCGTCCCGTGTGGAAGTTACCTGTGTAGCTCCCACTGTACTCCCTTCACCACTTCAGAGAAAGCAGGCAGCCACAAGGCAGCCAGCTGCGTGAGTCACATCCCAGTCATGTTTGCTCTTCAGTCCACCTAGTGTAAGTACAGTAATTTTAACAGAACACCTAGAGGAGTAATTTTTTGCTGTAGGTATGTGGTATTTTCAAAGATACAAATTTTCCATTTATATTTTTTATATATTATTGTGGCCTTAAAATAAAGCAGAAAAAGAACTGAGTGTATTTCTTTCCATTTAAAAAATAATCTGTCCTGGTGCAAACACATAAATATAAATAAAAAGCTGAAATCAGAAGCAGAGTCTTGGGAAAAAAACCCACTGCAGTCAGCAGGAAAAAAGAATATTAATTGCAGCTCACAGTGTTCTCTACATCAGAATTTAACTTGAGAAAAAAAGAAGAAAACTCGAGTCTAGGTACACAAGAGGCATTATTGCTACGTGCACTGGACATGCACTCTTTATATAGCCAGCTCCAGGAACACAGTGTTCCCCCCGTTTGGTACTTGAGGTTTGACTTCACATTGTTCAAGCTTGTAACTGCAGGCAATTTATAACAAGGTGGGTGAGGTAATTCCATGCTAGTGAGGACAGGTAGAAGCTTGCAGGGTGCTCGTGCTCAGACAGTGATCTCAGCATCGCACCACAACCAGTCCTCACCCAAGATCCTAGTGAGCTTTTTCTCCAGCACGCAGACCACCCGCAACCCTGCAGATGGATCTTGGGAAAATTACCATTAACAACAAAGAGTTTTATTGTCAAACTGCTGGTGAATGGTGAAGCAAATGCTGCTGTGGCTGCTCATTAAGCAACAGGTTTTGTATCAACTACTTCTTATAATCTAGAGCCTTCACTTTCTTCAATGCCTCAAAGTATTTCTTCAATTCTTTGGATATTTATCATACACCCCACCCCCCCTTCCCCTTGTCTCATTCTGTAGTTAATAATGGCTAACGAACTGCCCCTGTTCTGCTCCCTGAGGCTGAGTAAATACAGATCTTTCAGGGTCATATAGTGAAAAATGAGTCATTAGATCTGGGCTGCCGTTTCCACACGCGCTGGGAAAGCAAGTTCTGGTATTGAAGTCTTCTGGTGGAAAAGGACATGTTTCCATCTGTATAAACTTAGGAGCTCTGTATCAAGTCTTCTGTGGAACTGGAAACTCACTGAAGGGAGTATCTGGTCCATCAGATCCATTTTAGAATGTTTCCCACACATCAGTGCAGTGTTTTAATAAAAGAGCACAGCTGAGTGCTTGACATTTTCTTCCATTCAGTGTCCCCAAAATACTATATATGCTTTAGGATCTTAGGGTTTTAGGGATGGCCTGGAAGAGACAGCTGCAGGCTTCCGGACTGCAGGACAGTATTCACGGTCAGAGGGAAGGGCAGGAGTAGCCAGCTCCAAGTGCGCTATTTCAGCTGGGTGACCTGACACACATGGCTGGTACCTCCAGGTCCAGGGACTCCTCAAGAAGCCACAAACAGCTGATGAAGAGAACCTGCCCACAGGACAACTCCATCCCATGCTCTGCAAAGCCTGTCATGTATCATTGTGGCACATGGGCGATTACATATACTCAGCTTTTTCAAAGCAGTTTCTTAAGATTTTGCCCTCTGGTGTAGGATTAGGGATGAAAAAAGATGAAAAGAAACCACACCAAAATAAGGAATGACAGAATATTTCTAGGTAAAAATGAAAGATGACTAGTGTTCAAACGAATTCTGATGTAACAGCAGGACAGGCAGAAAGGCGGCACTGTCTGAAAACAGTTGTTTAACTGTCTAGACTGGAACAAGAAGCTATCAGAAATTCAATACTGAAGTGCAGATTCTGCTATAAAGAACAACATGCCAGCTCCACTACATCTAAACCACCACCTGGGGGCCAGAATTGGAAAGAGAACAGCAAGGAATTGTCACTGGATTAAAAGCCTGACAAATCACAACAGCTCCAAGACAGCAGGGCACCCCTTTTTCAGTAGCCTTCATCAGGAGCAGACTAAAGGGCTGTGTGTTACCAGACTGTGTGCCTGACCTGAGCTGGTACCCCTGGTTGGTTGGGGCTTTTTTTGCATTAATAAGTCCTTATCAGATGTTATAAGTAAAACTGTTTCCAAGCTGCCAATCTTACAAAATTCATTTGGGATATGAAAACCATGCTGAGATCCTTACAATTAATACATAAGGCCGAGCCCTGTCCACAGTTACACCTCTACCTTTCCCTTCAGTTGACTACATGAGTGCTATTGGACATTTTGGCCTTGCAATTACAACTGAGTAAACAGCACAGTTTCTAACCAACAGCAGGAATATACTACCTTGCTTCAGTAAAGGCATTCAAGCAAAATCCACAGCCCTTATTTTAAGCAACTGGTAAGCAAATGCAGTTCCACACAGACCAAATAGACTGGTTGAGACAGAAGGTATCATCTCAGGAACTTCTAAAGATCCTTAAGTCATGGGCTACAGCAACAGATGCTGCACAGCTGAGGCCCAGCATAAGCTTCACAGGTTCAGTGCTTCCTTACACCTCCTCCAAAGCAGCCACCTTAGACCTCTTCCTTCCACCTACAGCAACCCACAAGAAATATCCACTAAGTTGTCTTGCATCGTTTAAGCTTCTTGGTTAAAATGTGTCCAGGCAACAGGAGAGCCTGATTTTATCTGCCAGGGTAACAAGTGACTGACACGCATTTAACCTCCAGCTGCTTTGTTACCATCCTCACTATTTTGGTCATTTTTTCAGGCACTCAAAACTGATACAGAACCATACTCACCAGCACGCTGAGCTCCAATTAGAAAAGCTCCTGAAACCACTGCTCAGCCAGCTTTCAAAAAAGTTCAGCAAACTTTGTCCTAAATTACTGACAGAAACAACTCCCACCTGGTAACACACCAAAACAGCTGTGTATCATAGCATCTATGGAGATTATCAATCTTCACACCTTGATAGCACTCCAAGGAAATAGCAGGCGTGGCTCATTTTTCAGTGCTTTCCTTTACAGCATTACTTTGGCATAGATATCCCATGGTGACTAAGTTTTTAAACACTTTGTTCTTCAGTCTGAGTATTCACATACTGTGCTTAATGGAATTCAAAACACTTCTAGTGAATGGGCAGAGGTGGAAGAGCTGTTCAAACAGGAAACTGACATCGCAATTTCAAGCCATGACAAGACTGTTGTAAGCAGCTTCCAAAAAAGGCAACACTTTGAGGAAAAAAAACCCATAAAAGTATATTATTTCTTCATTTTGTTGTGACACATCTGGATATTTTCTTACATTCTGTAAAGAATTTAACCTTCTTGGCTTTGCATTACTATCAGAGTTTACATGTAGCCAACCCTAATAATCAAGCATGAATTGTGATGCATATGCCCTTCATGAATGTCTTTTGTGGCAGTGCCATATAACAATGATATTGTTTGTACTGTGGCAGTTTTAAGGATTCCTAGTTAAGGCTCAGAGACTCATTTTCCATGCATTTTAACTTCAGCAGCACAAAATACTAAGAAAAAATGGGATGGGCAATGTGCAACACAATAATAAAAAGAGATATTTACAAATGTGGCAATTGGTTTACAAAAACAACCTCCTTCCACCTGCCCATTCTCACAGACAGGGAAACAGGATTTTAAATTTTGTTTTATACTCCAGCATGGAAAGCACATCTGGTTTCTCTTCTTCAGAGAAGATAAACAGGTTGCTTTTAGAGTGAACAGCCCAGCCCAGTGTAAAGCAGACTTAGGGTGGACAGAGATCAAGGCCATTCAGCAGTGAGCTTACAGGACAGTATAGCTTTCTTTGAAGCATAAGCAAGTTCATTGAAGCTCCTGCTATATTCACCTATAGGAGAAAGGTACAACTTTATGTAATGTTTCATTTATCAGCTATGTTTATTGGAATGGTAACAAGTTATTTTTAAAGTTTTCAAGTTCTCAGTCCTTAACTGCAGATGATAAAGAAAGGAAATGCTCTTTTAAACAAGTCTGCACCAACAAACCTGCAAGAGAAACATTCCGTTCCACTCATTCTTGGCTTGATGTAAAGCAAACAAAAGAAAGCCCTTTGACTGTTACAGGGGAATCACCTGCTGGTCATACCTTTCCGGGCTTTACATTCACACCACTCTAAGCCATGTGACAAAGGAGGGGAAAAAATAATTCTTGGAGTTACATAGCCCAGATTTATTGAATATTTGCTCAAACACATTCTGCATAGAACTGTTCAGCTCACTTGGTTTTGGTGTACCCAGGAAATATCAGTAACAGATGCACTGAGCTGTAGTCACCAGTTAGGAATTGTGATGTATGAAAATGTTAAGCATGGGGTGACAACCTCCTTCTGGCCAGATCTGTGTTTTGAATTTGACTAGGCACCTTCCTTTCAGAAGATTCAATTTCTGCAAGTTGCTGCATCACATGTTAGTTAGAAGAGCCTTTTACATTTTGGTCTTTTTAAAACAGAAAACACTTCAAGTATTTGCACATGAAGTTTTCAATACTGGAAACATTTAGTCCAGAGTGTTTGCAATAGGGTCTCTAATTTGTCATATGGTCTCTCTTCCAAATATTGCAGAACATTTAGTCTTCAGTTTTGGCTTCCATTTCCTCAGCATCATCATCCCCATCCACTTCAGCATTTTCCCTCTCCAGTCTTTCTAACTGCCTTGCAAGCTCAGTCTCATCTGTGTCAGTAACCACCTTAGGCTGAAAAAAACAAAACCAAACCAGAACATATGGTAAACTGTCATAAAGAAAACTTCATATATATTTGCAGACTCTGATTCTACATAAGGAGCAAGAGATAAAATATATATTAAAATCACACAATAAACCCAGGAAAATGAGATATTTTTTTTTTTGCCATTTGTTTAAAGAACGCAAAATTCAGGGGTTTTTAAAACCTTTTTGCTAAAATTTCTTCTAGCAGTACTGGCCTTGCTCTACTTTAAAAATGCTAAAAAATAACACTTTAGAATGAAATGTGTTCTTACCTCCATCTGCACATTAAAGACTCCTCTCTTCTCCTCAATTTTTTCTTTAATTACAGCCATGGCTTGATTCAGAACAGACAGTCCTTCAGTTCTCTCCAGTGTTGTAGTAGTCATCACATAACGAGGAGGGGCTATCAGATTAATCTATCACATTGTATGGATTTTGGGGAGAGGAATTAAAAAGCAAATTCAGTAATAAAACCAGAGAAAAACACCAAAACCAAAGCAACACTTTTCTGAATGTACAATTCACAGAAGAAAAAACGTTTTCCCATTAGAAAAACCCTTTCTAGAAGCCTAAACAACATGGAGTGAATTACCAGGCAAGAAAATGTTGTACAGCCTGCCTCATTTCCAATATCAGCATCAGGTATTTCTACATGTTGCGTTTATTTAGACAAATATTGTTAAGCGGAAAGAATATCCACTTTGTAGATCAGTAAAACAGCCTAGAACAATTTTTCAATTGCAACCAGTAGGTTTTCAAAAAAAGATGACTGAATTAAGGACACTTTTCTTTTTGTTACAAGAAACCAATACAAGAAATAATTTTCAAAGAAGGAAGTTCTTTCAAGTTTTTCTGAAAACACTTACTCAGTAATACAATCAGTATCCTGAAATTGTTGGGGAAGAAGAACTAGGCCTGGGTACAGTAGCCATTCTACCAACAGTCAAACATATGAGAGCTTTCATACGCTTCTTCTTTTCTTACATAATCGTGTACCTGAAAATAAAATCTATTGCTCCCTACCTAAGGCTGCATTAAGGAACAGTGGATATGCAGACTGCAAATACTAGGCTTGAATAAACTGAACTAACGCACTGGCAAGGGGCTTAGACTAGATGATCTCCAGAGGTCCCTTTCAACCTTAATGATTCTGTGAACAGAATAAATACAGCTTCTTGAACTTGGGAAGTCACAGCACAGCCACAGGAACAACTGTCAGCACATAGCTGATAGGAAGTGCACTATGACCTGCTGGAGAAGAATCAAGAAGCAAGTACATGGCTTCTCGGCCTCAGCTATGTTATTGTGACAATGGCAACTGCATGCTACTGGTACCTGAAGGCATTAGAAAACAGCTTTTGATTTCACTGCTAAAACAAACACTTACTTTAATGGGCATATTCTCTGTGGAACAGTTCAATCCTGCTCTCAAAGCTTCTTTTACTGCATCTATGCCTTCATAACCATAACAGGCCACCTCAATATCTAGGACAGACGAATACAAATAATAAAAATACATACATAAAACTAATAATAAAAAGTTACCAAAAGCTACAGAATCTTTAAAGTTTTTTAACGTAAGCTTGGATAAAGCTTTTTAGCATCCACTTTATTCACAATGAGAGCCTCAGTAGCTCCCAAAGCTGAGGAGGGTATTTCACTTTCTTGACTTGTAAGCTGTGGTGAAAAGACTTCATAAATTCTTTAGACATAAAACATTTTACAGTGTGCTTGGAAAAGCCAAGATATGGAATGATATGCCCACCTTCACTTACCTCTCACCCAATAAATATCAGGAATAATAATGTATTTCACGTAGAGAGATGAAGATACAAAACCAATACATACCAGAGAAAATTAAAGATCAGGAAAAATGAACCTTGAAAAAGAGCACATCCACAAATTCACATAATTCTGTCAGCAATTAAAACACAGGCATAGAGTCAGCACTTGAGGAGCACTGGATTTTTAATTTTTTTAAAGGCAGATTAATATATACTTAAAACATTAGTAATTAGTAATGTTGGTTACCTTTTTGCAGATACATTTTGTAGAACATTTTGTAGATGTTTGGAAATTAAAGTACAGACTAATGCTGGCCATATCTGTAATACCCTGATTAGTTTAGAGACAAAGATTAATTTACACATGTAACAATGGTGCAAGACTAGGCTACACAGAGAATACTGTGAAGGCTATTTTCACATGTTCATGGACAAGTGGCTACGACATAAGTTGTAGCCATGCTGACAGGAATCCATCATTCTGTTAGGGGATCAATAAATTTAAGACTTTGAATAGCAAAAAAGAGTTTTGTGGATGCAGTAATAACTATAAAACATCTAAATTCACTGTGTGCCAGTGCAAGATGATAGCTGTATTAGATAACAGGACAACCACTTTGTCTACCAAAGAATCTGCAGTTAAAGGGGGAAAAAAAATAAAAGTCAAACCACCTTGCACTTTGGGACAGAAGACAGATGGACATTTTGCAAGCAATCCTTGATTCAGGTGTCTTAATTCTGAGCAGTTCCACTCAAATAACAGCGTTACAAACCACTATGTGGTTTGGCTTAAAGGTCAACATGTGTTCAATTAACATCTGGAAAGAACTCACCAGCTCGGATTTTGACTGCTTGAGGTGTCAGACGTCTGTTAATATTGTCAATCAATACACGTCTCTCTTCCTCTGTCAGATCTAGGCTATCCAGGATTGCAGGGTCTCTGAGGCAAGCAAAGCGACGTTACAGAAGTCATACTGAAGTGGAATGCAACATAGCATTGACTTTTGGTACTATTTCTATTCTGGAAGCATTGAACAAAGCAGGTAAGTAGTTTACTCAATCTCTTACTGGAAGAAGAGTCCTGAAAGATTAATTTCTTTTTTAATCATGAGGAATGATTTCTGTCTATATACAATACACAGAATGAGACAAATACCTAGTTGCCTTGTATTTATGTTCCCTCCAATGTTAAGATTAACCTCTATCACATGAAAAAGAATTCGTTATGAATCTGAGGTTTTTGAATTGTTTCAGCATTTCATTCAAATACAAGATTTTTGCCATTCTGCAAAACAACCTGCTGGATCACAGACACTTATCTGCTGCCTAAATTCTTGGCTAAAGAAAGGATAAAGGTTTTTTAAATCACAAGCTAATAGTTTAAAATCCAGAGATCACAAGGGGCAAATGCCTCTGCTGCTTACCAACATAAATTAGCAGCTCTTGTTTGGAGAAGTGGTGTCAATTTTCTACTGCTGTATTAATTTTAACCAAAACGTATCTGAAACATAACCATAGAGCTCCTCAAAAAACTCTTCTTGTTTTTCAGAGACAAAAGCTGCAGTTCTCTGAAAAACAATACCAGACCACCTATACTTCCTACTTGCAGGCAAACATGAACTAAAATGGCCCGAAAACCAGAGGCAATACTGGAACTTGGCCTCTGCTGCTAATAAAACATTATCTTTCATGATTTTATATATCAAATATATATAGCAGAAGGGCCAAAAATAAGCAAAGAGAACCTAGAAATATGACAGGTTTTACACATTAAAATATGAACCTGCACAGCAGAAGCGATTTATTGAACATGTAAATTCTGCTTCCTCATTTACAGTCTATACTGTTAAATCTTCGAGTTACTTTTTGAGCATTATATATACAGATTGTGTATAGTAGCATAAGAACAAATAAAAGTTGCAGTCCATTGTCAGAAATCTTAAGGCATTACTGGTGGAAACACGTTTGTGCTCCAACCTGAACAGCAGATGAGCAACAAATGTCATGTGTGTTCAGGAATTTTTTCAAGTTAGAAGCTTAAACAGCCAGTGTAACTACAGTTTTTGTTCCTCTGTTATGCAGGTGTTTAAGTAAGTATTTAACAGTTACAGGATGATCAGGAATTCCTTCTGCAGCAATGTGCCCAGATTTGCCCTTTACCAGTAAATTTGCTATCCTTAGGAAATAATGACTATTGTGTAAAGCAGAACGCATTTAGTCTAAATGAAGGTACGAGTTGCCTCTTTCCCCAAAACACAAGGACAGTTTTAAGCCTGTCAAAATGCTACCAAGTGCCCTGCTTCTTGAAGTCCTGAGAAATCGTAAAATTTTACTACTGCCATCTAGTGTTCAACTCACATTCCTCACTCAGGTTTACGTGCCATAAAAGAGTAAAAGAAAGTGAAAAATGTATTTTTGGATCACCAATTTCACAATAGATTCATATAATAGCAGGTTGAAAGGGACCTCAAGGATCATCTGCTCCAGCCTCTCTTGGCAAACATGACCTAGACTAGATGTCCCAGCACGCTAAGAAACTTTAGAAGGAAACCAAATGTGTTAATTCTGAAAGCAAACTAAAATATCAGACTCCATAAAAAAACCCAAACAAGCCATATACCTCAGTGCATATTCTGTTAGCATGACAATTTCATAATAATAATAATAATGTTCATAATTCCATTTCTAAATTCATGATCCCATTCTTTAAGTTTGGAAGTGTAGACAAGTAACAAGCTAGCTTGTCACATTAAAAAAACCTCTTCCTGTGCAGTGGAAGAGTGACAGTCAGCTTGAGTAGAAATATCTTCAGACACAGCAAGATATTTTTGTTAGTATCTGCTTGGGACTAAGAAAAGCCAAATTCTGACAGACAACCAAGTTCAGTGCTGCTGCTGCTTCTAGAAATGCCACAGGCTCACCTGTTAGCAATCAAAATGGCTCCAGTATTTGTAATCACATTTCTTTTAAGCTTAAAACACATTATTCGCCAATGCCTCAGTGTTTCACCACATCACATCCATTTACTGCTTTTAAAAAACTTGACATGCAAAGTGGCGGACTCAAAGACCAATAAAACCAAGTCAACTTCAAGTCCTCTTTCTCAAGAGCACTGGGAGCTTGAAGAAAGCAGTAAGACAGAAAACCTACACACTAAGCAACTGGAAGACTGATGTCATGATTTACTAGGTCACTTGACCACTACGTTTTACATACTGACTCCAGAAAAAAAAAACCCACAACCAAACAAAAAACCAAACCACAAACACCACCACAAAATCAACCCCCAAAAGCAAAAGCACATTGTGATGGATCTATTCCAAGAACTATTCATCTGCAATTTGAAATAAGCCCCTGGAAGTAGAACAGATGTCCTTACGAGACTGCATGCTTGAATGCGTCATAAGCACCATATCCTGGTCTTTTGTACTTGTCATCAAATACCCAGGCAGTTCTCTGGAACAGACTCTCAAGCTGCTCATCCTTAGTGTATTCTAAGACTTCAGCAACATGGCGAAGGATGCTATAAACCTGGAACACAAAAGGAGTGTTAAAAAAACCCAAAACAAATACCAAAACCAGGCAAAAATTTAGAATAAAAAGTAGCATTTAAATGATAAGACTTCTGCTTGCATGTGTAAGACAGTAGTAAGGGTGACAGCCAATACTTTAAGCTACCTGCATGACTTTTCACTAAAAGATGTCCACTGTGCTAAACCAGTATATACTTTGGATTTCTGATCATTTCAATATATCCCTTTACATCACAAATTTTCAACTAATGTCTTACTTGATCTATTCATTAATGAAGCAGCAGTTTACCAGAGCACTCATGGAGAGATGAACTGGTTAAATACACTTGCATGGGTACACGAAAATGAGAGTATGCCCAACACATGAGAACAATACTTTATTTTCATCTTGTCTTACATCTGTGCATTTTGGTTGCTCAGGAAAGAATACACAGTGCCTGAATATAGCAAAGCAACTTACAGTCTTTGATTTTGTGAATTTGTCTTCACATTTGATTGCCTCCTCTGGAGAAACTCTTCTTTTCGACAAGTCGATATAACCTATTGGGGAAAACCATTTTAAAAGTGTTAAGCATTGTGCAAACTAAGTTTAGGTGCTTCAAGAAAAATGCATTAAAGGACAAACACTCTGGCTCAGGATTTGTCCCTTACCTACATTATCTCTTTATGTTGCTACAGAAAGTAACAAAACGATGCCTTAATTTGATAAAATTATGATCCAAATCAGGATATTAAGTTCAGTGAGCCATCTCTTAGCAAATTTGAAAAGGCCTCCACCTACTTACTCACAAATTACAAGCTCCCGCAAAGATTCAATAAAAGACTACTATATGAATTCCAGATGTGTTTTTCTGTTAATATAAGAACAAGATTAATTTGCAAGAGGAATTATTCTTTCACTAGAGATGCTGGGAAACTTCTTTCACTTCAGATCTATCTAAAAAAAGTTTCTTGTCTGTCTTTGCTCTTTGCTTTTTTTATCCTGTCATCACTTAATCTCAGAGTTAACTGCAGTTTCTGAAGTATTCTAGAAAAGCGTATCACTTAAGAAACATCATACCAACAGGTTTCTAGGAGATGTGCTCAGAGTTTATTATTATTATTTCTTTATATCTGGTTATAGGTTTTAAAGACCTGCATGGAACAGTATTAGCAAAATCCATATAAAATATAATATATTTTATAGAAAAATAGGAAAAATAGAAAAATAGATTTTTACTATTTTTTATTTTATAAAAAATAATTTTTTATAGCAAAATAGAAAAAATCTGAATAGAAAATATATTAAAAAGACCTTTAGAGCAAAATAGAAAATATATTAAAAAGACCTTTAGAGTAAAAGATTCTTACGTTCAGAAGACAGACAATGACAAAGTTGCCTGTGCAATCTCAACTTGTAACCTACACAATTCATGTGGTACAATTACATACATGTCATCTATGCATTTATAGCCAAGATTAAAGACTTGTGAATGAAGAGGATGGACTGTGAACATTAAATGCTCACCACTTAGATTTTCATCTCTATATCAGATAATCCCTCTCTTCAGTTAAGACTTAGAAAATCTACATAGATATTACAAAAAATTCCACTTCACTATGGTTTGTTGACCAAACATTGAGCTACTGAGGACCCACGTAGGCAAATCCTTATTGATACAATTGACCTTCATTAATCCAATTACCAGTGGATATAGAGAAATGGAAGAACGATCAGATGGCACAACGATGATCCATTTTGCTTAAGCACCTTAAAAAACAGAATCTCTCACAAAACAAAAAAAACACCTAAGCTGCCTCATTTATCTGCACTTTTCTCTATGAATTCAATTTTGATAGTGCCCACAATATCCCCAAATACCTTTCTCTTTGTCAACTCTTATGACCACGACACATTCATTCCTCCCAATGCGGATGAGTTTGTTTATGGAACGAATACGTCTTCTGGAAAGCTCACTGAGAAGGATCATGCCCTCAATGTTGTTGTACTCCAGCAGGCTGACGTAGGCTCCCATTTCAGCAATGGACCGAACATTGACCATCACTACATCTTCCACCTCTGGAAATTTATGCTGGTAGAATCTACAGCTTAGTCCTGGCATTCTGGAATTTGAGAAGAAACAAAGATTTTATTTCACAGTACATCACTGCCTTCTCCTACAGAAAAAAAGTAAAAAAGTCAGCAAGGACTGGTAAGGACAGGGAGGAACACTAGCACAAAAAAAATGCGAATTACAATAAGGCTTGTGCAATTCAAACTTCAGGTTTATAATAGAAATTAATCATAGAATGGTTTGGGTTGGAAAGGACCTTAAGATTATGTAGTTCCAAACCCCTGCCATGGGCAGGGATGCCTCACACTAGACCATTATGTCCAAGGCCATCTCCAGCCTGGCTTTGAACACCTGCCAGGGATGGAGCATTTACCACTTCTTTGGGCAACCTGTTCCAATGCCTCACCACCCTTCCTGGTAAGAGGCTTCTCTTCCCCTGTTTAAACCCATTACCCCCTGTCCTATTGCTACAGACCCTGAAGAAGAGTCCCTCTGCCATTTTAACTTCAAAAATATTTCCCTTTCATCACAAGACAGTTGAAGAAACATCCAAGGGGACTCTAATGAAAGATATTAGAAAGAAGTCAGTGAATAACTGCATTAATAAGAGAACACCTAACACAATTATCCAGGTCATAGGATCATAGAATAATTAGGGTTGGAAAGGACATCAAGATCATCCAGTTCCAACCCCCTGACCATAGGCACACCTTGCACTAAACCATGCCACCCAAGGCTCTGTCCAACCTGGCCTTGAACACCCGCCAGCGATGGACCATTCACAACTTCCCTGGGCAACCCATTCCAGTGCCTCACCACCCTTACAGTAAAAAACATCTTCCTTATATCTAACCTAAACTTCCCCTGTTTAAGTTTGAACCCGTCATCCCTTGTCCTATCACTACAGTCCCTAATGAAGAGACCATCCTTATAGGCACCCTGCTGATGCTGGAAGGCTGCTATGACGTCTCTATGCAGCCTTCTTTTCTCCATGCTGAACAGCCCCAACTTTCTCAGCCAGTCTTCATATAGGAGGTGCTCCAGCCCCCTGATCATCCTCATGGCCCTCCTCTGGACTTGTTCCAACAGTTCCATGTCCTTTTTATGTTGAGGACACCAGAACTGCACACAGTGCTCCAAGTGACGTCTCACGTGAGCAGAGTAGAGGGGCAGGATCACCTCCCTTGACCTGCTGGTCACGTTCCTTTTGATGCAGCCCAGGACACGGTTGGTTTCGGGGCTGTAAGCACATCCTGAAGCTGGCTCACGTTCAGTTTCCTGTCAACCCACATCCCTAAGTCCTTCTCCACAGAGCTGCTTTGAATAACTTCCCCACCCAACCTGTAGCTGTGCCAGGGATGGACCCAATCTAGATGCAGGACCTTGCACTTTGCTTTGTTGAACTTCATAAACAATAAATTAACTCATATTTTAATATTACTATGAACATGTGGTAAGATGCTAATTTTTTGCATTGAAAGTAGAGCTTGCTACCCAGGCTCTATTATTGACTTCAACTGTTGTACTACCTACACATAGCATGCTGTAGCACAGAGACTTCAAGTGGTAAAAAGCTGGCACTGCACACCTTGCGTTCATTAAACTCATGAGGCTGAGCAAAATTTTAAATCAGATTTTAACAACAAGCGAACATGGGAGAGAAGAAGCTTGCAGTGCTCCCAGAGGCATTTGTTTGCCATGAGTGCCCCATCCCTGGTAGTGTTCACAGCCAGGCTGGATGGGGTTTGACCATCCTGGTGTAGTGGAATGTGTCCCTGCTCAAGGCAGGGGTTTGGAACTAGGTAATCTTAAGGTTCCTTCCAACCCAAACCATTCTAGGATGCTTTAATAAGACAGCATGCAAGAGGCTGAGAAAATAAAGAGGTAGAGTGAAGCTTCTGTAGTACTGAGAAGGAGCAGACTCTGTACACAAGATGACTTTCTAAATTCAACACAAGATTTTTAGAACAATCCTGCAAGACCAACTCCAGAGGCCACCTGTCAGCAAAGAAGCAAAGGCAATAATCAGAACATAAGACAGACCTGGCCTGAAATGTCTGAAGCACTAAAAAATAAAAAAGCACCCCCCAACATATTGCTAGTCAGGAAGAAAAAAAAAACACACCTGAAAACCAAAACATGATTAATTCATATACATTTTAAAAGTACAAAATAGATGCTTCATAATCACACAGTGATAGGAAGAAATGCTTAAATGGATTTATTTTCCTGATGATGGATCCTCATACTCGTCACTGCTAACCAGGTTAGTTCGACTCCTTTTGTCTGTGCCTAGAAGTTTCCTACAGTTTCCTACTGAAGCAGGAGTCTCAGATGCCAAGTCAAATGTGCCACTCCTTCAGTAGACTTGTTTTATGCACCAGCTTGAAGTTTTATTCTTGCTCTTTACAGCAGTGCTAATGCTTTATAGCTATAAAAGAACTGAAAAAGAGAGTAAGCTGGTAATGCCAAGTGCTACGTACACAATTCAAAAGACTGTGCCCACCCTTATTTCCATTCTTAACTTTCAGAAAAGGGTAATACAGTCTGGTAAAGGATTATAAAAAGTCCTCTAAAGGTTTTATGTAACTTGAAACTGAACAAAGAACTCCTAAGGTTAAAAATAAAAACTTTACTGCTCTGTTTTCTAGTGCACGTCATGCAGTTCAGCTCAATCCTACATGTCTACTTATGAGACACATAATACAGACTGCAAAGCAACAAGCAAGAATGGACAACCACCGTTGCTTACACACAGCATTTTACTCCCCTCTCCACAGACACAGCTTTTTATTCTGCCTTTCTGTGGAAGGCTCTGGGGAGCAACACATGGTGCTCACAGCGCCAGGCTGGAAATCCTCTTTCGAAGACGCCAAAAAGCCCCAGCAGAGGTTTAGATCCCTGCTGCTGCACTGGTTCTCCGCGGAAACTGACGAACATGGAGGAACTTCTGACCAGCGACTCATGCTTCCGGCCGCTGGGACGCCGCTGACACAGGCACTGCCCAGCCACAGCTGCTGGCGGGGCGAGAACAGCCCATGTCTACCACAACAAGAGAGACTGCTACCCCCGCGCCCTCCCGGAGGGCGGTCCCCCCGGCTGGAAAGCTCTCAGCAGCGGCACCGGTCCTAAGCGCTTGGGCCCAGCCCCGAGCCGCGCCGGGTGCCCCTGACACCGCGGAAGGAGGCGAGGCCAAGCGGGATCAGGCGAGGCCAAGCCCGGCTCGGCCCCGGGGCGCGGCGGGAGCGCAGCCACTACCTGGCAACGGCCGAGGGGTCCCGCTCTGCGCTCGCGGCCCGGGGTCACGCGCTGGTCCTGGTCCCGCTCCCGCCTCAGCGTGCACCTGGCCACCGGCACCACCGCCTCACTGCGCAAGCGCCAACCCGCCCCGCTCCCGCGCCTCCGCTCGCGATAGGCCAGCGCGGCTTCCCCCAGCCACCATAGAGTCTCAATGCCGAGGCAGAAGGCCGCCCTGCGCTAGAGCGCCTCCCAAGGACCGGCCGCTGAGAGCTACGCAGGCGAACGGAGTCGAAGACCTCCGGGCGCCGCAAACAGGACCGGGAGCCAATGCGCCTCTTCCTGCCCATCCCCGGGGACACGTGACCGGCAGGCGGCTGGCGGGCGGGGCGAGGGGGGTGCGCAGGCGTCCGGGCGCTCCGTCTGCCGGGGCCCTGCCTCGCGCGGGGGCGGAGCCAGCGGGGCGGCCGTGACAGCGGGGGCGCGCCGCGCCGTGCCGCGCTGCCGCCATGTCGGGCAAGGACCGCATCGAGATCTTCCCCTCCAGGATGTGAGTGTCCGCCGGGAGGGCGGGGTGAGGGCTCCCGCTGCGGTTCCCCGGGCGCAGCCGCGGGAACGGGTCAGCGCCGCGGTGGGACTGCTCGGGGCGGCCCTGTGGGGGCTCCTTGTCCCAGCTGGGGCCCAGCGCTGGGAATCGGCTCGCTGGGTGCGGGTCTGTCCTCGCCGCCCCCGAGGGGGGTCTCCCTCCCTCTGTCCGGGTGTTGTGCAAAGGCCGCAGGTAGGTCTGCTCGGCCAGCCGTCGGAGCGCCATGGCAGGGTGCAGTGGTAGGACGCAAGCAGCTTCCAGTGGTGGTGGTGTGGGGGCTATTTGAAATTGTGCAATTACAAACCCCTTTATTTTTAAAAGAAGAATTTGTATAATATATGTGTAAGGAAAAAATGGTACAAAACGAGCCATAGCTTTTTAATGAGCCATATGCACAACACTGCTGTGCATAAAGTTGGCCATAAAGTGTTAAAAAGGAGGAGGAAGTAAAATGTGTAGTGTGCAGTGAACAGAGAAGTAATTTTCCAGATCCTGACAGCAAACTGTTTGTCATGAAGTCAGATGTCTCCTGACAAGGCTTCAAGGCCACCAAAGTTGGAATGAACACAAACAAGTGAAACTGACCTGCTAAGAAAATTGCTGTTTTAAGGCTATTCAGTTTCTTTTCAGAACCCTCCAGAACAGAAAGACTTTGCCTTAAGGTGACAGGCTGTTTCAAATCTTCTTGCATAAAACTGGGTTGATGCCTGCGTATAGTCTTCATAAAAAGGTGCCTTGCAGGACAGGCATCATTGGATGTAAAATAATAATTATTCCCTCAGGTATGCGCTCAGGACATATGAAATAAGAGTTTGTATGGAAAGATTAACACATTACATGGTAAAGGGTCTGCTTGGAAATTTAGTTCAGAAAGAAATCACATACATATACTCACCTGATCTCACTCCTGCTCTTTTGGTAGTGCTTTTTCCGTTCAGTTTACATGTCCAAGGAGAAAGCAGATCACTTTTAAAAGGTATCTGTCTTTGTGGGATGATATGTCATTGTGGCAAGAACGTGGTGATGTACAAAGGCTTAATATTTCCAAGCTTTGTTTCAGATGAGGTAGTAGACCAATAGTGTGGCTGATATTTTCATAGGAATGTAAGGATGATAAAATAAGGACGGCCTGCCTCTGTAACAGTTATTTTTGTAACTGACAGGACAGAATTTCACAAGATTCTTGTTTTTTGGGTTTTTTTTGTGTGGGATTTTTTTTTTGTTTGTTTGTTTTTTTAATCTTAATGAATTGGCTTGCAGGCATGGGCCTCTTCTGTGCTGGATGTCAGCAATTACAAAAGCTGCTCAGTGTCCTTGACAGAAAACAAGACTTTGTTCATTGCACTGTCAGAGCCTGTGAAATCTTGCTTGGACTAGGAAGTCAGCCAGTCTGGCAGGTGGTGAACAGAGCGAACAAGTTACTTCAAGGTGATGACAGAGACCTGCCTGTTGTGTAGGCAAAGCTGCTTTTTTACTCTTTGACTTTGTGGTGTTTTTTTTTAATGGTAAACCTTTAGAAAGTATTTGTGCTTTTCAGTTATAAGCGTTTGGTAGATACTAATGGAGCTATTCTCATCACATGTTAGTAAATGTGGAAAGTAATGGATTCCACTGTGTAGGTAGAATCTTAATCATATCTACTTTTTCAAGGTCAGAGAGCAAGCTTATAGGGCTTCTCTTCACGTAGAGGTGACTTGAGTATTGTCCTTCATGTGCAGTGGCTGTATGCACAAAGGGATAGCGTAAGTTTGCACAGCTTGTGCCTCTTGTTGTGTAGTTCCTGCTATTCCACTTAACTTTAAGCAAAAAGATTATTCAAATTGAAATACAGTCCATAGCAGAGAGGGAAGCAAGGTTTGGATCCTTCTTCAGATCATAATTCTGTACAAGAAACCTGTAAGTATGCTATTGGAAGTAGAGGATATACAACATTACAGCTAGCTTACTAATGACTTTTTCAACTGATGCTGCTTCTGATGGCCTTAAATAGCTTGTACATCTCCTGTGTGGCACATGAAGCTATTGAATCATTGTGCTTTCTGACTTTCTTTTAGCCAGAATGTACGGCTGCTGTATCATGTTGCACTCTGAAATCAGAACACAGCGTCAATAGCTGTGATCATATAGATGAAGAATTTGCTGTGTTTTCTGATTTTGAGAAGATGACATAGCAGTAAAATTGCTTAAAAGCAGCACCACTGTCACACTGACAGTGGGTAATTCAATTTCTGGTACTTGTAAGTCATCAAAAAATGAGAACTATTCTCCTATTGTGGAAGTGCTGAAAAATGACTTGTCAGTTTTCCATGATCTCTGATGGAGTCATAATTTTCATTGCTGATGGAGATAAACACAACAAAGTCCTGATTTTAGATGGGAGTATAAAATTCTATCCTGAAGTGGCCATCCTGTTTTTACTGCGTTGATATTGCTTGGTTGCTTCATAATTTCACCTATATTCATGTGAGCAAACTTTGCAGAAGTTTTTTCCTAATTGCTTCAGATGATGCAGGACGTTTTTGTTTATTCTTGCATAACAGGGCTCAGACCATCATGAAAGCTCGTTTGAAAGGAGCTCAGACCGGTCGTAATCTCTTGAAGAAAAAATCTGATGCTTTGACACTTCGATTTAGGCAGATTCTGAAGAAAATTATTGAGGTAGGTAAATGAACATTTTCCTCTGTTTATTTGGAACCTGTCTGTTCTGTCACTTGTGCATTCCTGTTCTACTAACAGGAATTTCGTACTCTTTTTTATGCTGTTAATTATTTATCCTGGTAAAGGAACGGTGATTTGCCTTGTATTTTCTGCCTTTTTTTTTAAACAGACTAAGATGCTGATGGGTGAGGTGATGAGAGAAGCTGCCTTTTCACTTGCTGAGGCAAAGTTTACAGCAGGAGATTTCAGGTGAGGATTGCTGATCTTGTATATGTCCAACCCATGGGGAAATTCTTAAATTCACTTTAAAAAGAAACAGGTAGGACAAGATGAACTGAATTCTGTTAGGTAAAGGTGGGAGATGTCACTGCAGGAGAGAGGTAACTTATATGATGAAAATGTGTACTCCATTTGGAAGCTAAACAAAGTAGAAAGAATAACAGAATTTATTTACAAATCTTTGAGGTGTTGCTTTTTGCAGCTTGGAATCTAAAATGTTGGGAAACAAGGATGTATAGCAGGGTATTGAACTATTTATTGTTTTAATTTTTCTTGTGAATTTGAGGGCTGGATGTAATGATGTGTGTTATTTTCTCCCAGTAAGTCATAAAGTAATTTTACTCATTGTTCTAACCTCCTCTTCATTGTCCTCTTGTCTCACTAGGCCTAGCAAGGGCTGTATCTGAGGGGAAACAAATATTTTTCTTCCAGGAGGGTGTTTTTAAATTGTATTTTAATAAATCACAGTTCTAACTGCAGTGTTTGTGTAATTCATTCAAGTGTGTGAAGATCTTGTGGAATAAAGTTGGGGAAGTGTTAATGATTCAACTGATGGTACTACTGGTTAATGGGGAAGAATTAAGTGATCAGACACAGCTGTAATCTGTGTGCTACTAGAGAAGAATCTTCTTGCCCTTCCTCTTGGATATGGTGCTGTTTCCTGTCCTAACCAGTCACAGTGTTTAGCTGTAAACAGTAGTCAGATTCCACCCTGTATGCAAACTGTACTTTAGTAGAAGATCTGGCTGCAGTGACCTGTTCTTGGAAGATCTTAAGATACTTTAGAATTCCTCATGATGAATTGTTGTAGAAGCTTAAGTTTGTTAATATGTTAATAGTCAGTGGATAAACAGACTCATAGATGTTCTGAAAGAACAAGTACATACAAACTCAAAAGAACAAAATGTGGCCTTGGTCTGCATTAAAGCCTTGAAATTCCTTCACTTTTATCAGGGAAGAAGTCTCACAGGTGAATCAGACTCAATGTTATTAAAATATTCTGAAGTAATTTGCCAGAAAACTGGCTAATTTTTAGTTATGTTTTGTATACTTCTCAAAGACATTTCTAAAGTTACGTTTGAACAAACTTTGTGTTTTTTACATTTACAAACATTGCTGGAAATCTATTTCTTTCAAAGCTTCTGCGTTAGCTTCAAAGTCTGTGCAATGAATTGCATAGAGAACTTTGCTGAGGACAATTTCCAGATGTTTACAGCTATTTGATAACTACTTCATCTTGTATGTAGTGATGGCTTAATGAACCATTCTCCTGATTAAGATATGTTTTTTCTTCTTTACAGTACGACTGTGATACAAAATGTGAACAAAGCTCAAGTCAAGATCAGAGCTAAAAAAGACAACGTAGCAGGTGACTTTTCCAGATGATGAGTATTTTATCTCTTAAGGGAATTGTGGGAGGAGGCTGTGAAATATGCAGGAATGTATCCAATCACTGTCTCCTCTTCTTTCTTTCTTATAATCATCTAACAGGGGGAACACCTGTAATCTGCTGGGTTTTTTTCACACACAGGATATAATTTTTTTATTTCCCTCACAAAACTAAATGAATTTTTAAGCTGCAGTCTAATTCCTCAGTCTTCAGACAAAGCATGGTTTCTGTAGAGCTTTAAAGAAAAATAGATCAGGAGATTGAGAATCGAAGAATCAAAAATAAGTTTCAGGAAATGAAATATCAATAATTGAGAAGAGAACAAGAAAGCTAAATCAGGATTGAATGCTTGAAATATTCCTTAAGCATAGGGAATACATTTCTAAAGAGAAACATAAAACTAAACACTGAATAAACTAGAATGCTTCTCTGAATTTTTCGTGTACTGATATCACAGAGGTCTAGGCACAATTATGAAGTTCCATCTTAAGATGTCAGAGCCAGCATGCCTTTATCATTCCAAGCTATATAGGAAGATTTTGGAAAAGATTCTGCCCTTACATAATACATTAGAAGCAAATCAGGTAAAAGCGAGTAATACTTAATAAATCCATAACCCTTTATGTCTCTTAACACACATTCTTGTTCACTTTTGTCAGGTGTAACCCTGCCAGTTTTTGAGCACTACCAGGAAGGAGGAGACAGTAAGTACAAAACAAGTGTTTTCGATCTTACATGTACTTGCAGCTGTTGTATGCTAGCACAAAAATACTTGTCATGTCTTGCTGGTAAGTCATTTTACATCATAGGCATAGGTGTACTTACTTCCTCTTACTTTTACTTTGCTCTGTTCCTGTGACATGGAGGGATTATTAAAGGACTATAGTGGATTTTAATTTCCTAAATGAGTGAGTTTTTCAGGTGAGGAGAAGTCTTGTCTTGAACTATGAGGTTTTGATACGGGTAGGTCGTACTGTAGACATGCACAACAGTGATCTGTAGTAACATAAACCACTATAGAGACAATTCATTAATGGACAAGGGCTGTAGCTTGTCACACTTGCTGAGTTGTCTGTATCACTGTAGTTCATAAGGTACTAATTTTTATCTAGTAAGAAAACATCATAGTAACAATAGTAACAAATATTATTTGATATTTTGATATTTGATTTTTTTCCCCTCAGGCTATGAATTGACTGGCTTGGCCAGAGGTGGAGAACAGCTGGCTAAGCTGAAGAGGAACTATGCCAAAGCTGTAGAGCTGCTTGTTGAACTGGCCTCCTTACAGGTTGGTGGGAGTTAAAAAACGAGAAGGGGATTATTGGTTTCTCACTGTTCCAAAATGGAAGTAGTCTCAGTACTTTGAACTGTACTATACTCCTTTAGACTTAATGCTGTACAAAGAAACTTTTGGGGAGTTGGTATTTGTAACTCCTCATATGTGCAGTATTCAGTGTGCTCCAGACATAAGTAGAAAAACAATCTGTTTCTATCAAAAATTGTATGTAAAGCTACATTACAGACTTGGCTTTGGCTTTCAAGTGCTATTTTGGTTTGTATATAGAATTGATGGAAATGCGGAATTTGTCTTGTTTTCCATCAGACATCCTTCATTACTTTGGATGAAGCCATTAAAATAACAAACAGACGTGTGAATGCAATTGAACATGGTGAGTATTTTTCCTTTTGGGATGTGTAGTATTTTTCTGCCTCTGTGCAAGATGAGGAACAGGGCCATGGAAGTATCTCTTGTTTTGACTGCTTTCTTGTTCATAGGATTTCTAACCAGTTCAAGAACTCTTCAGAAAGCACTAGAATGAAGCATATTGCAAATAAGAACAAAAATGAAAAGCCTGGTAGAATGGACTGGAGTACATATTGATAAATAAATATGCAAATATGAGAAAGTAATCAGGAAGCTGTGTGAACCTATAAAGCAAAGATTTCACAAATGTTGTGGAGTCTCTGCTAGTGACTTACTTGGTCAAGTCTGTTGTATAGAAACAAAAGAAAGGATGCTTTTATGTGTTCAGATGTTCTAAGAGGTAGCATAATAGCTTTTAAAACTGTAGTGATGGTGTCCAGTGAAGAGCTGGTAACTTTTTTGATTGGTTTTGGATGGGATTGCAGACCAGGCATTGAGAGAAAGCTTGGGAATCTCTTCAGATTTGTGTTTGCTAGAGGAAATGGAACAGTCCTAATGCCAATATTTGGTATTTTTCTTTCATCTGAATTCCTTAATTCTTCTTGTTTGTAAACTTGGTTTTTGCAAATTTATTTTTTTTCTTTCAAATTTTTAAGTGCAGCCTATGTACAGTATTGATGTGATTCCTTTTGCTGCAGTATTCAGGTGCCTTGATTATTTCAAGTTCCGTATTTAACATATGACCTGTATACGTACATCTTCGCATGTATGCGATAACTTATTTCAGTACATGAATCTGAACTGTCCTTTTCAGTCCTGTTTTCCACAGACTTGTTCCCTTGATGGTGCAGGCCTTATCTGCAGCTCATCACTCTGCAAATTTAACTGTAGAAGAGGTTTCCTCTGCAGCCTTCGGGATAACTTTGGTAGTGCTGATAACAGCTTTCTCCTTTCAAAAAGTGATTCTTACACACAGCTCACGCAGTTGGGTGTTAAAGCTTTGTTGAATGTCTTACCCCTTCCCTCATGATCGTTGTTACCTTTGAGTATTTGTTTTCACTATGGCTTTTTTAAACTGAGATCATAACTCTGTGAGTAAAAGCACTACATGGAGCAGAAGTGATGGAATAACATAATTTTAATTCAAATTTTGGCCCTTTCATGCAGGAGGTTTTTTTGTGTTTTTTTTTTTTTTCTTTTTTTTTAAAGCACTTCCATGGGGAATAAGGACCTTACAAGCAGTCGGGGATCAATGCTTAGTGATTCCATTGCATTGTTCAAAAGAACATGCTATGGGAGATTGTGTGATGTTCAAAGTCCTAGTTTACTCCTGGGCTTACTGAAGAAAACAATTTCGTGTGCTTGTCCATAATGGAAGAGCATGCTTTTCCATGAAAGACATGTAAATTTCTCCTAGCCAAAAGAATTACTAGATTAATTTTCAACAACCAGCTGTGCACTGCATTAGGTATCTTCCTGGCCAATATAACAGCAGTCAGACAACTTCCTTGTTTGTATTTTTTTAGTGATTATTCCCAGGATCGAGCGTACTCTTTCTTACATCATCACAGAGCTGGATGAACGAGAACGAGAGGAATTCTACAGGTAAATGTCCAAACCAAGACCAGACTGGGCTCGTTCTCAAACAGACCATTTCTCAAAAGGGACTTACGAGAACTACTAACCTGGCAGTAAACACTGTTAAACATGACCTGGTTCTTCCTGCACATTGAGTTTCCATAGCTGGGAACTTGGAGATCCGTGATTACTTGTCTGAAGTTTACAGATGATCCCTACCACCAGGTTGTACGCAGCTGTCTTAGCATTTTTTTTCAGAGGGAATGCTGATAACAGTATACTGAGCTGAGGTCTTCTGCTTTAAGGACACCTCTGCCATAGAGGTCAGTGTTTGCTGCTGCCTGAAGCAAAAATGCCAAACCTGGAATGAATTAAAGGAGAATTAACTTCATTAAAGACAAGCAGAACAGTATAATGCAGTGTTTAAAGTCAAGAATATAATATATAGTTCGGATGAAATTTTTCAATGGCAGCAGCTAGGGATAAAAGCCTTTTGCCGTTTGTTACACGACTTTGGGTTCCTAGGGAACATCTCCAGGCAGCTTTGTCATATGCAAGTTGTATGGCATCTTTGCTGCTAGCCTGTTTTATGAAAACATGTTTGTTTCACAGATAAACCATGTTCCTCTTCACAGGTTGAAGAAGATCCAGGAAAAGAAAAAAGTATTGAAAGAAAAGTCTGAGAAAGAACGGGTGCTGCGAAGGGCTGATGGTGGGGAGTGTGAACCAGCCAATCTCTTAGTAGAAGAGAAGGATGAGGACCTTCTCTTTGAGTAACCCAGCACAGTTGTTGGATATGGAGCAGGGGACCCAGAATCAAGACTGTCCAATTGCAATATAATTCAGGACATGCTGCCTCAATGATACTTGCGTGGCTTCTCAGTTGATGTATAAGTATTGAGCTGAATGGATTGCGGATTTCTCCTGGGAGATTAGAAATCTGGGAACTTAACTGCAGCATAAGATGAAAAGGAGAGATGAGGTTCTTTACTATCAGGAAAGCTGCCTATTGTGTGTTCAACCTGTTTCTTCACTTAGTAGGAATGACTGTACATAGCTGTGTTTTTTGCAGGATGGCTCTGGATTTGTCTGATCAATATTCCTCTTTAATTGTTACTCCCCTTCCTAGCGCATGCTAGGAAAATGTATGTAAGCAGGGAGATGCATGTAATGTACCTTACTGCAGAACTATTAATGTTCATGTTGATTAAAGCAGGTATTGGCGCGCTTAAGTCAAACGTCAGTAAACACAATGCTAGTTTTCTACCCAGTTGACAAAACCCACAGTCCTAACTGACTTGTTGCACGATTGTTACCATTGACCAAAACCCTAAAAATCTTCATTAGAGGTTCTGCCAACTTGTGTACTGTCTGTGCTAGAAACAAGTAAAAATCTTAAGTGTTAACTAGCTGGTGTCTGGCTCAAACTGCTGGAAGATGGTGGTTTTAAAAGCTTGTCATGTTGATTTCAAAATAAAACCTTCACTTTATCCCCTACCCCCAGTTTAGAATTTGTACCTGGCACATCTTTCAGCCTGTGCCCACATTCACTTCTCCTTGGTTATTAAAGTAATAAAGGTTAAGTGGCTCCTTCCTACCAGGGACACACAGAAACTCTTCTCAGCTGTCCAGCTACATGTTGCTCCAGATCTTCATTGCAACCAGGAGTTTGGCAAGCAGAGCAAGGTTGAAGGTCAAGTAGTCCATCCTTGCTGTTTCTTCATGTCCTCAGCTATGCAGTTTGAAGGACTGTTCTCCCAAAGACACTGTTTTGCAGTCAGCAAACTGAACACATGCTATAGGTGTAACACTAGTACATCGGCTCTAGTACTACTAGTACTATTAGTCTCTTCAGGGTAAGCACCTTGTTTTAAACCTGATTCAGCACTTAACTGCAGGTGTGGGGTAAGTGCAAGGAAATTCTGTTAACACCTTCAAAAAGTAATTTTATAGTTGCATGAAGCACAAGGCCGTTTCTCTTTCAAAGCTGAAGGCAGCACAGCTGAATAAAAGTCCATCCTCTGTTTTAAGATGCAGGTGTAGCTTGAAAGAGAAAGACCTGTAGATTTGAGGGCATTTGCTACCTCTACCCCTGGGATGCGTGGTTTTGGAAGAAACAGAGAACATCCTTTAGGGCACTGACAGGTCACAGCCTCTTCCCACATTCAGCAAAATGGCAGAAAGACGACTCCCAAGATCCACAAGAAGTAAAATTGTACAATGATTTATTTTAAATCTAGGAATATTTTACATTTTTACATTAGTGTGCAGTTCATGATGTCTCAAAATACAGAGTGCAGATACATGTATAAAAGTACAGTGTGGTGCTAACCACAGGTCTCAATAAAGTTACCTTAATTATTTAAGGCTTTAAACCCACCCATCCAATTTTTAAAAGTTTCATAAAATTAAATTCAAAATTTCTGTTACACAATTCAGCTACTATTTCTTTTAATTAAATCTGGACTGGTAAAAATGCAGATACCCTCATTTCAGTCTGATACAGCTCACTACAGTGCCTGTGATAAGGTTGGAGAGTTTCACCAGTGAAGTCTGCGTATTCTCTTTTACTCTCACAGAAATTAACACACAGTCTTCATTAAAGAAGGCAGAATCATTTCTTACAGAAGGTAGTTTCTGGTCCAGGCTGGCAGCAGATGGATAGCCAGGTATGTTTCCCAGTGCTGCTCAAGCCTTTCCTTTCAGGAGACAAAGCTAACACTGGTTATAAACTATCATAGCACCTCTCCACATGGATGTCAGCAAGTACTGTGTGCCTTGGGAATTAAGAGAGTAGAGCTGAACTGCAGGCAACATTCTTTAAGTCCACATTCAAAAGCTCATTTGTATAAAACCAGCTTCTGTGTAATTTCAAAAAACTGGGTAGACAAACATTAGTTAAATACATTAATGGCATGATTTAATGTGACTGACACTGCCTGTGAACACAATGCCTAAGGGGTTCAGCAACCATCTGATTGTGACTGCAGAAATTTGTACAGAGTCTATGTAGGTGAGCTAGGTTACCCTTAACATTTTACTGCTTTCCACTTTGTCCAGCTATGAAACTGCCAATACCAAAAAAGCCTAATACATCTACAGTCATCTTTCTTAAAAAAGGGTAAAACTGATCCAATATTTTGTCATCTATGAAACACTGACTATCCAATATACCTGAACATTGTAGTTGTCAAACTATGGGTTAAACCGAGAACATGCCTGCAATGTGAGGCAAAAGCCATTACTTTGAATATCCAGCCCTTGGGCCAACAGCTAGCACATCGTTATTTCTGACATTGAATTGAACTAAAGATAAAGGTTTCCAACCCTTTCTCTTTCTGAAGGGTCATTACTTATCCCCACTAATTGCTTAATTGCTTTTCAGCCCTAAATACTAATTAAACCAGCAATAATTTTGCTTTCTAACAAGACATGAATGCACTCTATACTTCCAATTTTCAATAAAAAAATATACTTCAGTAAGTTCGGTAAGTAGGATAGTAACCTGATAATTTCTTTATATCTGCTGTACTTTGAGCTCTCTTTAACTGTGGGTCGGAATTTGTTCCACTAACTTTTGAGGAAAGAATATATGCAAGACAGAATGGAAAAAAATCAACTATATTTTCATCCTTCAACAGTAGACAGGAGTGAACTACACATTGACATAACTCCAGTGTTTTATGCGTAGGAACAAAGAAACACTACAGCTAAAATTAAGAGATATTCACAGTCAAGGTTCTTTGTGCTACCCAAAACCAAAACAGCTGAGATGCTATTCAGTTAGCTTCAGGGATGGAACAGCCCTACTCCAGGTGCACAGACTTAGTAGCTAAACCTTCACAGCTCAGAATCAACTGATGATGCAAAGATGTTCTGATCTGCTTTGCAGAACACACTAGGACACAGACCTTGCATTTTGTTCCCTTGTTTCAAGTTTTTTTGTTTTAACCATTAACAAAATTCCCCTTTTGTGTGACTTCTCAGTCAGTTACCAGTGTTTTACACATACTTTCACTGCAGTATTGAGCAAACGCAGGACAATATGTTGGCTAGTGAATTACAACAGTCATTTATAACACAGTAGCTACATTCAGCTATTTTAATTCCAGTTAGTCATCCGTTAGACCAACAGCCACAAAATGAACCATTTGCAGAGATTAAAAACCCCCACTATCTTCCAATGTTCAGCATATCAGCCTATTTTAGTCAGTATTCTGTTATAAAACATGAGAACACATAAGTTGACTTTTAAGCAGCATGTCTTATAACTATATAAATTTCACAAAAATATAACCTTTGCCTTTCTAAATATCTCTATCTGTTGAAAACAACGGCTCCAATCAGTATGTTTTAAAGATAATTCCTTAAAAATACCACATCTAAAAGAGCAACATAATATTAATCTTTGGACCTAAAATTATTGTGCAGTCAAATCTGATTTACAAAGTCTGACTAAAAAGACACAAGAATTGAAGTATTTACATTATACACATTTGCCAATTACAGTGCTATGAGAAAGTGGAATGTTTGATAACTAAAATATTAAGTAAAGCCTCACAAGGCAGCTCCAGACCAGAGCAGCATCTTTATTCTGTATATTTTTTGAACAGGAGAGATTTCTCATTAACGTTTTTCATGTGTAGATTATTCTTCTGCCCAATGATCTGTAGAATTATGCTCCTGAACTACCATCATGTCCCACAAAGTCATTAAGTTAAGTGTTAAATAACATTCATATTTATAACTATGTGACAGCATGGACTGTATACACACACACACACAGAATCTTTGATTTCATAACAGTGATTCTAGGTAAAAAAGGTGGATTTATGTATAAAAGTAGTTGCTAGAAAATCTCTATCTAAAGCTTTAGAATTTAGTACTGTCAAGGTCTCCATTTCTAGACCACAGGGAAAGAAAACTTGGACAATCCTTAGATCACCTAAACCAGCTCACAAGCTGATTAGCGTATTTTTTCCAGTAATATGCAATTTCACTGGCAAAGGATGCAGCCACTGAGGTCCAGAGCTCACACACGTGTACACTAGAATTGGGCATCCCTACACATGATCTCCTTTGGAAAGATTACTAAGTTGAAGTCCATTTGTCCCTTGGAATTGCCCTCTCATCGTAGCCAGGTAGAGGGCACCCACTGTGGTTCTGTGTCAAGTTTGTTTATTAACCGAAGTAACTCTTGATATGCCTTATCAAGATCAGAATTCACAATTGCTGTATCAAAGTAGTGCCCATTGTTCTGTTCCATCTCCCTCGTCTTCTCTATGATTTCTCTCAGCTCTTCTGGCTGCGATCAGAAATGGAGAATTAGAATACGTGAGCAAGACTCTCCCCCAACGACAGAGTAGGGAAAAGTAACAACTCAGAAAACACTTCTACACAAATTTTCATGGTATTGCTATCAGCTATTGCAAAGTTTACAACAACACTGAACCATGATACATATTTGCATCCAGGCAATACATTACCCTTGCATCAAACAAGGAGAGCAGAACAACGCAGCCATAGAACACGATTCCTGACCAACAGCCACATCAGGAATCCTTTGGAGTTACGCTGGAAAGACTGTTCTTCCTCAGTATGAACTGCATTATATTCAGCTAGTACTTTGAAGATACTATGGTGGCAAAGTGCTCCCACCAACCACTGTAGAGTAGATTTCATTTTAAAAGCTGGAGATAAATATATTTCATTACCCTAGCAATAAGCACTTTGAATCTCACAAGCTGGATAAGGATGTTTTCTGAGCTTCAGACTTTCTGGTTTAACTTGTTGGTTTCAATCCCATTCCACAGAACTATCTCCTCAACTAAATTATCTGAACTGGTTAAGTTGAGATGGCTCTGGCTGAAACATGAAAAGTGATTCCACAGAATCAAGCATTAAAATAACTTAATCTGAAAAGTTTTGGAGTACATTTTCACGTAAATGCTTGTCCAAGTGCATGTAAGTTCTTAAAATAAAAAGAATAATCATTTGCCCCCTAGAATACTCTCAAGGTTTACTTGAGGACAAAGTTGGGGTTTCCACAGTTTTAAAATAAAGGGTTGTATTTTTTGTACCCAAATGCAGAGACCCCAACCTGAGACACTGTGCCCCAGGATTACTGAATTAGCAATGGATTCCCATGCCTCATACCTGTCATTTCATCAGGAAAAAGCATCAGTAAGCCCTTCCCTTAGTATGGTCTGTCTACTAACCCGCAGCAACGGACTTCACTTACACTGCCTCCCCACGTATTTTCAGTACCACTACCATCTCCCAGTTCCAAAGAAAGAGTATAAGAATATATCAAAACCACCTGTAAACAAAAAAACGACATGATTTCAGAAATGTACACATATTACCTTTGGGTTTTTCCCTTCTTTGGCCAATAAAGCACGTAATCTCTCTTGTGAAGGTGGTGCAACAAATATAATGTATGGCTTCAAGTCAGAATTACGTAGTGTCTTCAGTGACTGCAGAAATAGAATTTATTAAATATTTAACAGTTCTATCTATGAAAAGGTCATTTAATGATACATTATTCACATGCTATAATTGATAATATACTCTTCAAACACAATGACAATTGTACAGTATATTAACAGCAGTATAATTAAGCATAACAATATTACCATCACCATTTGAGTTCATTTACCATTTCCTATAAAACTGGTATTCCAAAATTTTTCAGCTTCATGGAACCTAAACATTAACTTTTGTTCATGACTATTCTTCATAACTAAACTGAAGGAACATATCTTTTGGTATCCAAAGAAAAAAGTCACCTATACTGAAGTATGTTTCCTTACAATGCTAAGGAATGGTACCAGCTTTGAATAGAGAGGAATCTTTAATTACTACAGTTCAGTATTTTCTGTTTTGAAAATTAAAATACAAGGTAGCAGATACACTATTACTGTATGCTTAGCATATTTTTTTCACAGGTTGCATTCATATTAAGGGACAGTAAAAAAAGAACCCAACTGTAGTTTGATTTTTTCAAAAGGTTCCTTTTATATGCCTTAGGACAAACAACTTGCCTCTGAGATAGAGTTTTGTAACTGCACAATCAGATCCATTTTCAAAAGGTGTTCTGAAATACATGCGCTGCAACACCTATAAGCTATGCTGGTAAAGTATCACACGGTCCCAACTGGTGACGGCTAATTATAGCTTCAGTACTAGCAGACCTTACTGGTGTGTCTAAGTTTTAGGTCTTCTTTTGCAGCATCTGCAACAGTAGTAGACCTTATACATACTGTATGCAGTAGAAAATGGGCAGCGTTCCAGGATTTTGCCTCTTCCCATGTTTGACTAAATTTCCAAGTTGAGGTCTGCATACATAGTTTCTCTCTTCTTTCTCCATAGTCAACAGGTCATAGCTAAAGAGCTTTTCAATATTGCTGATGTGATGTACATTAATCCGCTGCATTATGGAACTGCATAAACATTCCCCAAATGCAGTTTCCAAGTATAATCCCAAGTAACTTACTCTCCATCTTCAAAAACCTCTGAGCTCACAGAATAACTGGAAGACTGAGACACACAAGTCCTATTTTAAATAATTTTTCAATTCAGATAGCTCTCACCAGCTTTCAGTACCTGGACACCAAGGTCCCTATTACCTTTAGCAAAGAGAAGATAATGCATTTGTTTTCAAACAAGGAACAAGAAGACTGTATTCATAACACACCAAATAGAGTCAACTTAACACCACTGAAGGAAATTTTGGAATAGAAGTGAAAATGCACCTTGAGAAGACACTAATTTCATATAAATTAAACACAGCTCTCTAGATTCTCACAGTAGCTTCTACAGTTAAAATACAACAGGCATCAGCTTTGCCATACCTGCGTATGAAGATTTAAAAGGCATATCTTGCCAGAATTGATGACTTGCCGCACGGAGTCTATGCTAGTACCATAGAGGTTCTTTTCAAACTCTCCATATTCAATGAACTTCCCTGCAGCTATGTCACTTTCAAATGCCTGTCGCGAAATGAAATGGTAATCCCTGCCAGCTGCTTCAGTCTCTCTCCTGCTCCGAGTAGTATCTACAAATAAGAGTGACAAAAAAGAAATCAGGGATACACCTGCACAATTGGAGAAATAAGTGTTTCTCTTAGGAGACATACTGCTAACAAAAAAAAAAGCGCACATTAAATATCCAAGAAATGAAAGTATTATTTTCTACAACAAATATCTCTGGACAGATTAAGTTGCCAAAGGCTAAACCCACATTTACAGGTCTTGTTTACATTATCTAGTGGGAAAAAACAGACAACTAGGAAAGGAAGAGTGCAGTTGCATTCCAAATATGAAAACAGATATAAGTTGCTTTTAACAAGTTACATTGCTGAGATGTTTGCAAACCTAATTTAGGGTACATTAGACATTAAAAATATAAAATTCGCTGAAGTGTAAGTCATTTGGGAAGGCACTAAAACCACCTAAATTTAAATTTACGCAGGAGATGTGGGTTCAAAGTTCTTTGACCAATGCAGCAGTTTCTTTGTTAAACTTCTGTAATTCACTCAAATTTTATTCAAATTGAAATATACACATATCTTATAATGCCTCCGTAACACTATGCTGGGACACTGGATGCACTGACTTACCAAAGCTACTTTTTGCCACACAAGATACAACTTTATTATTTGTCCCTGAGCTGCTCAAACCCCCAGACCCCAGTTACTATTTTCAACACAAGAGGATGCGCCTGTAGACAATGTTTAGAATAAGCAATCATATCTGCCCATCAAACTTACGTGGAACCGCGGAGGCAAAGCGATCCACTTCATTATTCATAAGTCTCTGCCGCAATTCATTCTGGCCGCAGTTCTGTGGGCCAATCAGAACAATAGGCCGCTTCCTATTTGCTGGTTGATGATACAGTGACATTTCCTCATAGGTCAAAATTTCCTCATTGTCATAATCTTGAGAGAGAAACAATAAAAGAGTCATAACATACTTTACTGATAATTGCATGTATTGCCTGTTATGTAGTATCAACTTTCAGGCAGCTCCTGACACTCTGCCAAGCATCTGTGAGTCCCCAGAGCAACAGAACCCCAAAAGATCATCACTTGCCCAGTAAGATGAGGCTTTCCCTCCGCTCCCTTTCTTGAGAAAGAAAATGTGTTTCCATTTACTACTGACATAAATAGTAGCATAAACTTGGGAAACAACTTTCTTGCCGAGGAGTAAGTTTCTACTACAAGAATAACACTTTATGCCCAACAACAACAAAAATCATCATCCCAATCCCAAAGTACTGTTATAAGAATATAGTAAAAGCAGCCTGCAAACTCTTCGTGGAAGTTTCCACTTCCTAAACTAAATTATGCAGAGTGAAATGATATTACAAAAACATAATAAAATGGTTGATCAGTGTAAAATTATGAGTGCTTCCATGCCTAAAAAGCATGGAAGTTTTTTGTTCCTTTCATCTAGTCTTTATGAAAGACTAAATGACCTTAGAACACCTGCCACCTCTTACATCTTTCACTAAATGCTATTACAAACCCGCACAGAACATAATCAGTCAGTATTTCTAACATATCCTGAAATTCAGCATTCTTTCCACAAGGCTATTCGTAGAATCTTTTATAGTTGCTTTTAAGTACGAACACTGCACAAAAGATGTTACTTACCATCATTTTTATTTGCATTGTATAAAACTTTTTTCCGTTTCTTTTTGTTTTTCTTCGCACACCAGAGTTTTCCTAACCAAAACAAAAATCGTCACAATCCAATGCCTGTACAGTACAAAGCTTCCTACCCCACCATCTGGACCTTTAAAGTGAAGTTTTGAAAAGGCATTACATTCTTTGGTTCATTACAGCAGTTCGGTGTGTATTAAGCAAATGTTACATACCCAGGACTTCAAATGAGTCATGGCAGATAAAATTCTTTAAGAAAAACAGGGGCTTTCCAAATTCCCCTGCATCATCCTGATTACATCACACATACTTACGAAAAATATGTGATTTATACAACAAAGCGCTAAATTCAGACCTGTATTTACATGATGAATTTCAAAGAATCATCCCACTTGTATTACAAAAAATGAAAGAATTTTCCACAAATCCACAATGACAATGTCCCAGATATCACTAATTAACACCTCCGGACTTATTAATATTTTTCTTTAGAAAGCATATATCCAACCTGATTTTTCTGGCTCCTTGTCTTCTTCTATGGTTTGCTTCATAGCTTCTCTTTGCTGCTGAAAACTTTTTCCTTAACACATTAAAAGTACAAAAGCCGTTAACATTTAGAAACCATTTCCATGCTTTTTTGTAATGACTTGTTCATTTTTCCTAAGCTTTTACATAAGAGAAATTTAAAAAGAAATTACAATTTAAAAAGAAACTAAAATTGCTGTGAAGCTTGTTTATTGCTATGAAAATATATTAACACAGACTTGCAGAATATTAGTACCATTCTGGCCAGTTTTACCTGAAAATCTAAACCGCTGGAAAGACTACGTTTCACACTATGAGGACATGGTCTAATTATTTTTGTATGTGTTCTATTTATACTAAGTCTTTGAACTTCAGCTTGAAAAAGATTAGCCTGTATTTAAATCTGTGTTCCTCTCAGCTTACTTGTCATAAAGTAACAGTGTGATATTCTATAGAATTTGAAAAGTCTTTCGCTCACGGTGTTTAACAGATTAGCAAATCTTCAATGGACTATAATGCTGTACATATTTCCATGCAAAAACAATATAATGACTTCAGTGTCTGAAAACCCAATTACTCAAAGGCCCCAAGAGCTAGAAAGGAACCATGATTGTCACACGTAACTGAAGCTCTTTAAGTGAAAACATGCAGAAAAGTTATGACAAAAAAAAAAAAACCACAACCCCATACATTTTTCAAACAGACTACATTATCTATCAAGAAATCTAACAGCTGCTCTTATCTCCAGAGAACAAGGCAGGCTAAAATCACACGTTTCTGCCGTAGCCAGCAGGGGGAACTCTGAACCCACAGAGTCCCCAAGGTAGTAAAGGAAGAAGCAAGCTCTTGAAAGGTGAACTGCAAAGGAAGCGCTAGCTTTACTCTGCATTTAGCATCTATACATAGAGATGCCGTAAAAGGTCAACCTTCAACCTTTTAAGTAAGTGAATTACATAACCAACAGAAGGCTCTGTTGCAAAAGGCTCAGTCACAGATATTTAAGGGTATGCAAGTCTCTGAAAACCAGAATGTTGCTCCCGTGGCTATGGGAACAACTGGCTGTCAAACTTTTTCTAGAGATTTATTTACCAGGGATAAGGCCTGCCAATGGCTGGTTATCTTCATCACCATCTCTGTAAGCCTGCCACCAATTTGGATCTTCTTGGCTGATCACATGGAGGATATCTCCTTTCTGAAAAGATAGTCCTAACTCTCGGCAAGGGACGTAGGGGTCATCAGAGGGATCATAGTCAAAATGTGCTTTCACGTGTATCTGTGAGAGACCAAATGTAAAAAAAGAAAAAAACCACCATCCTGTGACTTCTGAAGAATTACACTGCATCTTCCTGTGATGCAGTACAGCCCTGACATACAAAAACTCCAATATTCTATAAAACAGAAACTTCATCTGAGGCACATGAGATACTGGAATGGAATCATTACCTGGGTTAGTAATGGAAAAGACACAGCTGTGCTAGGTTGGAGGTGAAGGCCTGAATTTAACTCATATCAATTCTAAGTCTGTACAATTTTCTCACCATTTTAGGATGTGAAACCCACTGATCTAAGTTCTCTGCATTCAAGAAGCATGAGAGGTATTTTGATTTGTTTAAATATCTAATAAATACACAGACTGAAACCCTTCTGGGCTTTAGGTGAAGTTTCACTTGTAAAATATTTTATTTTGTCACCAACTATTAATATTTTTGTTTTGCTGTGATATAAATGGCTATGTTTTTTCTTCAAACTGTTAACGCTGTCTCAAGCAAAGTATGTTAGCTAAAAAGATAAAGAACAAAGTTTACAGTATACAAACTTTCCCTCCCAAAGCATATTTGCAAGTTCCATCAACAACCCTTTTTTATACACACAAAAACAGAGAAATTGAGAATTTTTAAATAGAATTTCAGAAGCACAGACAGTTTTACTTTTATAATTTCTTACTATTTTAGAAACTGAGTAAATATCATATTAACAGTTTCACCTTACAATCTGTCGTGGTTTAAGCCCAGCTGGTGACTGAGTATCATGCAGTCGCTCATCCCGTCCACCCTCTTTTTCCTCCCCTGGCTCCCAGAAGGATGGGGAGAGGAATCGAAAGAATGTAACTCCCATGGGTTGAGATAAGAACAGTCCAGTAACTAAGGTATAACACAAACCACTACTGCTACCACCAATAATAATAACGATAAGGGTAATTAATAACGAGGGAAGAGAATACAACTGCTCACCACCCACCGACCGATACCCAGCCTGACCTGAGCAGTGATTTAGCCCTTTGGGTAACTGCCCCCAGTTTATATAATAGGCATGACATGCTGTGGTATGGAATACCCCTTTGGTAAGTTTGGGTCAGGTGTCCTGTCTCTGCTTCCTCCTGGCTTCCCCCTCTCCCTGGCAGAGCATGAGACTCAGAAAGTCCCTGGTCAGAGTAAACATTACTGAGCAGCAACTGAAAACATGGGTGTTATCAGTGCTGTTCCCAAGCTGAAAGTCAAAAACACAGCACTGCACCAGCTACTAAGAAGGAGAAAAATGACTGCTGCTGCTGAACCCAGGACCATCAATCACTTTCAACACTTAATTCAAGTATTAGTCTGGTAACAATTAAACCAATTTAAACAACTGATTTTGGTTTTGTTCCACAATGTAAATTACTTAGTGAAGAACTTTCTCCACATTACTGGTTAAACAAGGTATCATCAAGCTCAAGAACTTATGTAGAGCTACTTACAACTGTCTCCTTTGCAGGTGGTGGCTTGCTCTGCTGACTGGGAATCAATACAAAGGTCAGAGTACCATGCATGTCAGCCTGAGACAAAAAAATAAACAACAAAACTCTTCATATACAGTATCAAAATATGGCTTAGGGTTAAGAATTAATAATATATTTTAGTGAATGCTTCAAAAATTCCCATAAAAGGTAGATCCTAACAGCATATCATCTACCCCTTAACTGGTTTAAAAGACAAAAGTACAGATAGAGATGAAGTGAATCAATGACAGGCTAAAAGGCCAAATGCAGATATTCAGATTTTCGAAGCCTAGCATTCTTGTTAATACATAAACTATTTATATTTTAAATGGAGCGGCTGCAATTCTGTCACGCAGTGAATTAGGAGAAATGGAGAATAATATTCTCTTGTTTTGTGCAAAAATACCAACAAGTGAGACCTGTGTTGTGGAAAAAAAAATTAATTTAAAAGATTACTGTTTTTCTAAAATGGCTGAAGCGGAACAGTGTTTTCAAATCTAAAAGTTTCTACTATGATTTTACACTGTTAATGGAACGTTATTTAAAAATTTAACACACTCAAATCCTGCATCTGTAAAATACTCTGCATTTACTAATTCCTCATTAATTTCTTGTCTGCGGTTTTGACTAGCTGCTTTTGAACTGATTTATATTTTTGTCATGAATGATAAAAGCATAATAAAGAGAAAAATGTCTATGTTGGTAAACTGCTAAACAAAAGGGGTCTTATCAGGAGGGAAAGAAGTCTAGACATGTCAAGATCCCCACTGATACAATTCATGGTGGGTTAAGTCTGGCCACAACTAAGCATCCACCAGCTCGTTACTCAATTCCTCTTCCCCAGCAGGATGGCGGAGAGAACTAGAAGACTCAAGGCAAGAACAACCTCATGGGTCAAGGTAAAGACAGTTTAATAAGTGAAGGCAAAAAACCCCAACGCAACAAGTGATGCAATAGCAGTCACCACCCAGTTTTTATTGCTCAGCACCATATTATATGTCAGAATATATCATTGTGGTCAATCCAGGTCAGCTGTCCCAGCTGTCCCAGTTGGTCCCCTCCACCAACCTCTTGCTCATCCCCAGCCTACCTGAATACAGGGGATAGAGGGAGAATCAGACAATGCCTTGACATTGTGTGAACATTGCACACAAATAACTAAGAACATTGGTGAGTTATCAACACTGTTTCAGTCCAAAGCCAGCCTAAACCACAGCAACATATAAACTGCTATGAAAAAAATCACCTCCATCCCAGTCAGATATGACCACAATCGCACAGCCACATGTTTATTAATTACAGACTCAATCAGAGACAAAGAGGAAAAATCATGGCTTTTCAGAGTTAAACGAAGTTTTTCTTAGAAATCATTAAAAGCAAGACTCCACATGACAGCTTGACTTTTCCACCCCTGTAGGCTTCATTTCTGCACGTAACTGCCATCATTCTTCTTACTATCATACTACGCATCAGAAAGAAAACTTGAAATGGCCCTTCACATATAAACACTAGCTATCAGAATTAAAATACTTTTAAAAATTGCTAAATGTGAGTACAAATGACAAGCAGATCCAGCAGGCTTCAGTCTTACGAAAGCAGTATTTTTTCCAGGGAAAACAAGAAGCATACAACTCACCAACAAGTCAAAAACTTCATTAACATCTTTTCCACGGATCTCAATGCCATTAATCTCCAGAACTTCATCCCCTTCATGTAACAGCCCACTCTTCTCTGCGGCACCTCCTTTCACTATTCGACTAATGATAACAGAATCCATTTCATTGCGAACAGTAGCGCCCTGTGTAGTGGCAACACATTCCGAATTTATTACACATATGAAACTCAAAGCCATCTATTGTATATATTCCAAGCCAGGGGAGTAAAGAAACAGTGTTGAAAGTAAATTCAAGTAAAAGCTCAGACACATACAAACGAAAGCTCCAACTAAAAACAACACCACTTTATTTCTTCAAGCTGCACTAGAGATTAAAGAGTTGAATTACTCCACAGCATAAGAGTCATGATTTTTAAAAAACGTATTCCTAAGTAAACACTTATTTGAAAAATGCAAAACAGAAGATGAGTTGCTTAAAAACCTCAAACAACAACAACAACAAAAAAACTCAAAAGCAAAAAAACCCCAAAGCCATGACAAAAAAAACCCCAAACCAAAAACCAACCATGGCTATCACAAATGCATAAGCTAAAGTTTGAGACAGTGACTTCTGTCAAGGGGTCCCTTCCAAACCCAAGCTGACAGAAGTTTACAAGTTGACAGATTTTAAATGGCAGCATGGCTACTGTTGTATGAAGATACACACAAGTTTACCATCTGTTGACTGTTTCTCATTTTGGAGGGAGGGGGAGTGTTTAGAAGTTACTCATCACCTCCACGTTCAAATTCCAAAGCTTCCATAGCAATCTGCAAAGGACAAAAAAGCTTATTACCTCCATTACATATAACAGAGTGAGTACCAGTACTTACCAAAGGAATATCCCGAGCTTTCTCAATGCGAACTATTTTAACTGTCTCCCCTCCATACACACCAGCATTCTCATAAATTTTTTCATCTGTCACAGGGTCTGGTTGCATTTCTTGTTCTGCAACCTTATCATGAGCCAGTAAAAGTGCCTAGTGTTAAACAAAATCAGAGCACTTAGAGAAAATTTCACACCTCATACAAAATTAAAAATTCAAACTTAATACAAAATAGTAGAGTTTAATGAAATTCTGCAATTTGAATAGTCTTTGCAGGTCACAGAACATTGCAAATGGACTCAAACAAGAAAAAAAACAATCTATCACATTTATGTAGTAACTAATGCTTTCCAAAACTTTCCTTTCGAATTGGAAAAGAATAAAAAATTCCCCAACCAACCAAACAATTGAAAACACAACTATGTACTTACAGATTCTCCTTAAAAAAAGCAGACACTGGTTTACTCTGTGTGTGAATTAGGATACAGACATAAGAAGTTACTGCAGTGAAAACTACTCATGGATTTACATCATCACCACAGGACAAAACTCCCTTTTTACACACCCTATGCTAAGCATGGAACAGTTGTCAAAAACCCCTAGAAATAAGCAAGACAGCTCATGTGTTGCTCTGATCTTACTGATCTACTGCTACATCATTTATGTGCAAATTACCCTGTTATACATGATAATGTAGCAAGGGATGAATACATTCATGCACTATGCTTGATTAGAAGTTTCCATTACTTGCTGGGAACTGGAAGCTTCTCCTCTTTGTATTGAGATCTGCACAGCTGAAGAATAAAAATCCATCCTTGCGCAGTTAGTACAAGACATTTGCAAAACCAAAATGTTAAACTGAAAACCACATAAAGAAATACTTCCATTAGATTAGAAGTTTCATTTTGTTTTACCTGCACATGAGGGGCATTCAGCAAAGCATTAAGCTCCTGACCATCCTTATGGTGACTGGGTTTCAAAACACTCTGTACCTAAAAAGAAATCAAGTAATAAAGCTCTTAATCTTCCCAATGATTTACCAATCCTTCCTCCCCTACTCAAGCACAAACCCAAATGCAATTATTCTTTTCAGTCAAAGTAAAGTATATCCATGTAGTAGTTACACTGGCTGACTAAACTTAATCTGGTACACATTACAGCAACATGTGATGAGACCATGGGATAACTGCAGCACATTCTGCCTCAGTAATTATCAACCGAATCTAAACTGGTATCCAGCGCATCACATGTATTTGCCAATACCAGAAACTCGCAATAAGCTCAGCAAGCACAAAAAGATGCACACAAAAAAATAAACTCTAGTAAGGAACACAACAGTGAAAACCATCATGATGAAGTCTATTAAGTGAATATGCTGTGTCTTTTAAATGGACTAATTTCTCATTAATGTGTTTATACTTCCTTTTCCTTAAAAGCAAGTGGCTTATTTTTACCCAAGCTATTTCCATCAACAGGAAGACCAAAGATTCCAAGACAGATTTTGCAATGCATCCTGGAGTCCCTGCCTCAAAGTGTACAAGTCAAAACTTTTTTTCCCAGAAAACCAGGGCTTTTTTTTCCCCAGAAAACCAGGTTTCTTTGGCTTGTTCCAAAATAATCCCCATTAACAGAAGGGCAGTTTTTGCTCAAGCAGCCTCAGCTGTCAAAAAAGGTTTGCTTTCTCATACAGTTACCGAACATCCCTTGCCATCATCTCTTGCAAGTACACTGATACGCTTATAGAGAAACCCAGGAGCAGAGAAGCCCCTCTTAGCTAAAGGTGAACCTGAAGAAGATTCTTTCCACAGTCCTTATCCTTCTGGTCTAATCTGACCAAAGGCACACAAATCCAAAGGCACAGATGAATCCAGAGACATCAAGAGTAAATTATACATACCAAAGCAGCAGCTTCCAGTGGTATGGAAAAGAATTTTTCCATGACCTTTTTACTCTAAAGGATGAGATAATGTGACATCAAAGAATCAAGAAAACACATGTTCCAAAGTGAAAATAATAAAGTTTTTTTGTGTGTGTTCTAAAAATACCTAAAGGTCTGAAGAGCCTCTATCTTAGAAAGAATTATCTACAGAAATGCTAACAACTCTTGGATGCTACCAGGTAGCAGTAATGAAAGCCATAAAGATAATTTTAAATCCTAGCAGAAGCCACTAAGTTCACTGTTCCTATGGAGCAAGACCCTTATGCTGCCAAGCAAACAGTGTCACAAGAACAAGTTCCTGTGCTTGCTAATAGACCTGGCACAATCTCCAAAAGCCTTCCTTTTGACATCCCTAGAACATCCCTACTGGTGTACAAATCTAGTATAGCTTACAAAAGTCAAAGAAGCAGCCAGATTTACTTATTTCTTTAAAACTGATTTCTTAGCCACAGAGAACAGAAAGAATTCAGCTTCTTAGAGGCCCAATTTTCAGTCATACCTCTGAATTGGTCAGGAAGCTACTATCCCTGGCTTAGCCTAAGTTTCGCCATGGAGCAGACAGAGCACCGTAAAGGATACATTTCACTAACAAATATTCCTGTGTTGAAAGAAGAGATCTTCTATGCAAAAGACTCTCATAAAGCTTTATTTACAGTCTCTAATTTTAAAGTGACTTTCCTTTCTTGAAGAAGCTACAAGATTTTAAATCCTTATTTATTCCAGCTGAATGACCCTTCTACATGAAAGCCTATTTAGAAAGCAACTTAGAAGTCCTGCAAGCAAGACACTTCGAATGCAAGGTCAAATACTGGGGATTCGATAGAGGAAAAGAAAGCAACCAGGCCCAACCAGTCATTCTGTGTACAGTGAATATTGTTTAATCAAGTTGAATTTCTGCTTTCAGTAATTTGATTATTCAAAACTTTAATCACATCCTCCCTCCCCTAAGAGAAAGATGCATTTATTATTTGTTTATTTAATGAAGCTCTAGGAAAGCATCAGGTTGCTATATTCACCACTTACTACACCAGCATTGCTGCATGTCAGACTCCTTTGTAACTTGTTAATGAATTCCACAGTTTTATCAGACGAAGAAATTTGAATACAGGCTGTCAATCCAGAAGTGACACACTACGGGTAGCATAGCAATCCATACTAAATATGTAGCAATAACAGTATTTTCTTAACTCTTCAGCCTAGATCTTATTGTTAATTTTGTTAACTTCAGTTCAAGCAGCTTCCCAAAAGCAACCAATTTGGTTTCACTATACATACCACAATTTGGAGGCACATACTGAAATGATACTAAATACCCAGAATTTAACCACACCTGCAAAATCCTTTGTTGTTTACTCTTAGGTGAGCAGGTCAGTCAGAGGGAATATACATGCACATTCTAGTGTATTTATACCAGAAGTGACAGGCTTCCAGTGCATCCTCTCAAAGTACTGATGTAGTTTAATTGCCTGCACTTACTGAAGTCTGAAACCTTCAGAAACACAGCCTATATAATTTCAGCCTATTAAGTATATTTAATAGCAAGAACATCTTTAAGGTATTTGATACGTGCTTTTACAGGCCAAAAATTACAAACTGTCTTGAATGATGCATCCAATCACAGAATCATAGAATGGTTTGGGTTGGAAAAGACCTTAAGATCATCTAGTTCCAAACCTCCTGCTGCCATGGGCAGGGAAGCCTCACACTAGATCAGATTGCTGAAGGCCCCGTCCAGCCTGGCCTTGAACACTGCCAGGGATGGAGCTTTCAGAACTTCTCTAAGCAACCAGTTCCAGTGCCTCACCACCATTACAGTAAAGAATTTCTTCCTTGTATTTAACCTAAACCTCCCCTGTTTGAGTCTCACAAGGTCAAGATTCAGACCATCGTCCCATAATACTTTCCCCCATCTTGGTCCATTTTAAATGGACTTAAAAATCAATTTAATTACACTTGATGTTTCCCAGCTATTTTTATTTAATACTTGGAGTACACCACATTACATGAAGATTAGCTTTCTAAAATAAATTCCTTAAGCTCAGGTGCTTTATTCCACCTTTTAAAGTCAATTAAAGTTTCTTTTTAAAAGAAAGAATCTTCAGCTGTTGGTGCCTGGTTATCAGACCCCCTGGGAAAAGGTAACTGCACCAGTACACCACTGGTTTTAATAATTTTCTAAGGGAGACTAGAAAATAAAAATGTACCATTCTACTCTCATGACTGTTAATGGTTAAAAAATCCAAAATCAACAAGTTTTCACAACATACTGTTGATAAGACATTACATTTTAAAAAAGTGATTGAAGAGTAAATGAAAACAGATTTTTTAAATTAACTTCATTGCAAATGATAATTCTCCCCAAACACACTTCCAAAACTGTAGTTTAATTAAATATTAATATCGACCTTCTTACAAAAAAACAAAAAATAAATTAAAAAAAATAAAAGAGGATGTCCCACATTGCAATATGAAATTATGTTGCAAACTGTCTTTTCCTGTGAGAGCTACAGAAGCATGCGCTCTGGAACAAGTTCTCTTCCACACCATAAAGCCTCAAAAAAAAAGGTCTGTAGCTTTAAATGAGGACATGCACTCCAAACCAGTTTGAATTAAACACTGTCACTGATGACCTGTGCACTGAAATATGCAGACTATATTACTTGCCATTTAAAATTAATGTTATGCATGTATCTGCTATTTTTCTTTCTTGTAATGCCTTGTGGCTTTTATCATCAAGATATTACCTGTATCTTAAACCCAGGCATTTGCAATTCTTTTTAAAAACACCCTGAAGTAAATAAACAATTAGTAAACTTTTTTTGGGGGAGCTTCTCATGCCTATGTTTAGGGATGGAAAAGAGACATAACCAAAGTACAAGAAAAAACCTGGGCATGCAAGACAGACATTTTGACAGGCTGAAAAAAAAACCCCAACAAATCCAACTTTTCCTAAAGCAGAAATTATTTCTTCCCATACTGCTACCATAACAAATACAGTAACCTTTCCAAAAGGAATAAAGGATCTCAAAAAACCAAGCATAAGCACAAGCATCTTGTATTCAGGATGTACCAGGAAGTACAGAGTGATGTGAATGGAGGTTTCAAAGTGTTCTTCATCAGACATTTCTGTCAGTCAGAAATATTTGTCCTGAACTTCTGGCTTGATTATTTCAGGATTCTATTTAACATACTGAAAAATACAAGTCACTAAAATACATCCAAAGATGACTCACTGAGAAAGCAGATTACATATGAAAATGGGAACAGACATATGCAATAAATTGACTTTTCAGGAATTTCAAGACTGGACAAGACAAGGATAAGAGATGAAGAACCAAAACAAATGTCTCTCTTCTGGGTGATAAGAAAATGAATTTTAGATTAAAGAAATATTATCTTTATGCTTAACCTTCTTCATGGATTGCGAAGAGACATGAAAATGGCTCTACAGCACTCTCTGATTTTAGTGTTTATCAGATCATCTGGAAAAGTAAGAGAGGAATGCATTGGGAAGGTGAGGGGTAGGGAAGATGGGGAGGAATACGAAGATTTGAAAACAGATGTAGATTTTTACTAGGCATATTTTCTTGGAAATTTGTATTAAGCAGCAAATAAAAGTATTTCATATCCATGAAGGGGAAAAAACAGCTTTCTTAAGAAATAGATCTGTAACTTTCTATATTATAAATGAAGATTCAAAAACTCTGGCTTGTATCTGAATGAAATCCCAAGCTAGGCTTGTGTCAAGTGGGTGTTTGGGGAAGTAGTTTACAATCAGAAGTTAGATGAAAAGGTTCCTTCAGGCTCACAAACATCAAAGCAGCCTGCTGAGGATCCTGTAGCACCCTACAGTCTGACAAAAAGCCAGAGGAAAGCTCCTATGTAAAATACTCCCACCTGGTTTTGGCACAGTCTTGCTGACAAACCTAAACAGGAAAATCCTGAGCTGCAATTTAGTCAGCACACTGCACCTCTAGATAATATTTAAGTTACATCCTTCAAGAATCAGTAATTTCTTCTGCAAAAGAAGTGCAAGCTTGCTACAATGCTGTTTTCCTTGACTTACAAGGTTAACGTCTAGAAAAAGGAAGGAAAGTGGAAAGAACTATTGGGGAAAAAAACCCTGCTTCAGGCAGAAAGAAAAACCAGACAAAAAAACCCACCCCCCAAAAAAACAAAAAGAAAAACCAACTTGCTGGCATATTGAAATTGGAGGGATGTACCTTTGAGTAAAGCTATGTACTGGTGCAGGTACTCCAACTGGTGTACCAGAGCCTGTTTTTGAATGGCTAAGTTTGGTTTATGGGGTGCTAAATGCAGGAACATTTACCCAGCCTCCGAATCCGGCTTTGCTGAACACTGCAGTGCTATGCTTGCACTGATACTGGTATTCAAGCTCGAAGTTTAAACTTTAAACATATTAACAAATGTATACCCACATAAGGTGTAGCCACACTTCAATATATACATGCACCTGGCCATAGAAAATGAAGATAAAGTTATTGAGCAAACCCTCAGAGTGTCTTGGCTGCAATCAGCCACATGCAGAAACTCATTCTGTTCACAGCAATGCTGTGAGTTTTCTGTAAATTACTACTAATGCTTATAAAGTAGCACCAAAGAAAGTAGTTGACCTGGCCAAAACTGTAAAAGATTAAAGTTACAAATCTTGCTCAGGTATATTTCTAAATCAATACTTTCATAATTTCTAAAAGACGTATCAGATCTTACAAGAGAGCTGTCATCTGTCAGACAAAATTTAAGTGGAATCTGGGTAGCACAGGAGTAATCTTAACATTGAAAGGAAGTATTAAGGGATCTGTTGCTCACTTTAAAAGCAGTACGCTTGTTTCAAGTATGGTTGTGCTTCCAGAGATGCCTCTCAATTTAAGAATCATGGCTCAGCTCAGTGGAAAGTCAGTAACAGAAAGCTGCAATTCAATTCTTGAATACTTAGAATCAAGAATAGAAAAGGTAATAGAGTTAGATTTTCATAACCACTCCCTTTTCCTTTGCTTAAACATAGTACCTTTTCTGTTGCATATCTATCCACGCTAAAAAGGGAGTTTGTATCCCCAAAATATTGTTCTGGTTACAGTTTGGAAATCTGGAAAAACCAGATACAGCAAACAGTGACTATTATAAACCCTTTCATATTCACCATTCAGTAAGTCAGACAAGCTTGACAGGTATGTATTTCAACAACAGCTATGATTATAGGTTTCATGTCTATCACAGAGAAGCATACTGTACATACCTCTTGTGCTAGTTCTTGTGCATTGGAGATGAGAGGATATGGAGGGCTGGCTTTGTTCATATGCACTGTAACAGCGTTGTGTATCTTAAACGCATTCTGAAAATCAGTATTTTGAACAAGCTGTAAAATGAGAGAGATATCCTCTTGGCTCTGAGGGTCTACCAAAACATGCTGGATATGCTTAAGGGAAGTTAACAGTTCTTCCACTTCTAGGTAGGAAATAACAAAATACAAATAAGATATGAGTTAACAAGATTCATAGTTAAGCAATGTTTATATAAAGATTTTTATAAAAAGGTTTTTCGCTGTTCATGTTTTTAATCAGCAATGACATATGCAAGTTCACTCTGACTTTTAGTAGCAGAATATACCTGAATCAAAATAAGACAACAAAGTTGGTAAAAAGAGACATAAAAAAGCTGATACTGCTTAAATTTAAATTCCTATTGCAGGAGCAGGTCTTCTCTAAAAGAAATCATAAAAGATCCAATAGCTGCAGTTCATGTAGAGCTAAATGTCAAAGATGGACAATTTTGCCACATGAAAATAACTCCTTTTCTAAACTAATCTTAATGATGGAACATTAAGTTATATTCATAGAATCATACAATATGGGGGGGGGAAGGGCCCTTCAGAGGTCATTGAGTCCAAAGTGTTATTCTGATACATTATTCCATGTGTATTTGCCATGGTAGATAACTAAGTATTGCTTAGTTACAGAACGAGTGTTTGATAAGTAAACTACACCCAATTTTTTAACATAAAATTATGCTCAGTCTTGGCACATTAAAATAAAAAGGTACAGATGAAAAAAAAGTCAACTGTCAGAGTTCCTGAAAGTCATCTGCATCAGAAGAAAGTCTGTATCTTTCACCTGCAAGACCATGAGTTCTATTTAGACTATAAAAATTTTAATGAATTTTAATAACCAGTTTCTACGTGCTTGCAGAATACTACACGTGCACCAAGTCACTGAGCTTCAAGAACTACTGATACCTTATGGATGCTTTTTAAAGATTGTCAAATTAACGTGTTCTTGAACCAATCAGAATTTCTGCAAAGTATGTCACTTTCCAGAATCAAGTACTGAGACACTACTTAAAACAAGGAATATGTACTGCACCTATAATGTGAATCAACTCAGGTAAGAAATCCTCAGGCAGATCAAAAAACGAGTGGATGTTTTGAGCCTGAAATAATGTATGCATTCTCACACATTAGCTGACAAAATCTTTTCAGCCACAAGAGGCTGGGTCAGATCTCTTTTGTTTTAATAAATTCAAGTCAGCTAGAATTTTGAATCCTGACAGTTTCAAAAAAAATGAACAACAAAGAAAATCCCACATTTTAAACCTGTGACTTAGATACTGAGGTCAACCTCCCTTACTGGTATCAAAATATCAGCTTGGAGAACTTTTAAGATTCAGGAACCTTCATTTATTCATTATGAGTTAACTAAATGACATTAAAGTAGGAATGCTATCAAGACATCATTTAAGTTGCACTTTTTACATGAAAATTCACAGAGGATTACTAATCACCTATTACTAACCTGGCTATATTCTGTGAGAAATTTCATTTACCTAATTTTAACCTCAAATTCACCAGTACTCTGACCATAATGCTAGACTCAAACTTGAGCACAAGATTAGAACAGTTGATAACTGGGTACATGAAAACTATAATTCCTAATAAATTACACATTTTAAACAAGTTCAATGGTTTTCATTTTGGACAAAGAATACCTATACATGCTTTCAATTCTGAGTTTGCAAGTCAGTCTTCTGTATAATAAAAGGAAACAAACAATACAGAGCTACTACTCTCATTCTGTACTGTCTGCAGGACAATAAACAAACCAAACCCAACTCTTCCAGAACCATTCCACACATGCCAAAAATACCCTACCCACAAAAGGTCAAAGGCTTCTTCCTGTAACCACCAAGGAAGCAAAGTGCACTAGTATAAAAGCTGCATGGAAAGCTCAGATTCCGGCTGTGCAGGATATTCCACAGGTGAAATCCAGTATAGCTCACAACACTAATTAAGGCAGCCAATGTCTCACTAGAGAACTGTATACACAATATACTGCTTATCACACAGAGAGAAATGCCATTTGGAGAGAAGGCTAAAGAACACTCTACAAGCAAGAATATTTGCTAAATAGGACACTGTCAGCCGGCAAAATTCTGATCTAGCACCAGTATGTGCATTACCAAAGCACCTCAGCAACTGATTCTCCCAAGTCAGAGGAAATGCACTATTTCAAGCATTCAATAAAAAGTGTAAACCAGTCAATGTTATTGTAAAGTTCCTACTGATACCTGCCCAGTTTAACACACCAACCCAAAATTCTACCAGTTGTTACTGTTACCAGATTCAAAAAACAGTGAGGCAATAGAGAAGAACCTCACCTCTTCTAACACTTTCTAGGCATAAACTATTTTATTCCATTATTTTTGAATTGTCTATCCACCCTTATATATCAGAGGATTCAAATACATATAACCCATATGTACACACACAATTCTAAAACATATTCCATAAGACAAATACAGACATCTTACTCTGCATAAAAAGATGTCCTATTCCTAGATGCCTCTACATATTCTTGTTTCAGCACTTTACTATTTCCTTCTGTGTCACCCCTTCTTGCAAACTACTACAGTACTCTCTCCTCCCTGTACAATTCCTTTCTATACTGAATCCTTCTTTGTGCTGGATGCAAAAGTCCCATACCAAATTATATGCCTCCCCATGGAGCAAAAAAAAAAAAAAAAAAAAGAAAGATACCCCCCATCAGAATTCTAAAAGAGAAATAATGCTTGAAAGGAGTGAAATGAAACATTCCCCAAAAGCTAGCAATCCATTGCCTAGTCACTTGTTTAATAAACATAACTCACATACACATCTGGCTAGCTCTCTCTAGGTTCCTGCTTCTGAATTCAAAATCAGAGATTAGATTTTGTTGCAAGTTTTTTGTTTTGGTAGTCTTAAAAAAAAATTCAAGCAACAAAGACTCTATCTCTAGACATTTCCTACTGCAAGGGTTGTCTGAAGGAAAAAAGATCAGTAAAAGACTAACATCTGCATTTACTCACAGAAAAAAGTCAGGGTTCTTTGGCAGAACAAGTCCATTTTTTAACCGCAGATCAATTACCAATCAAGTACTTTTTTAAAAAGTCTTCTTTTACAAGTAGTGTTGCAGCGTTTTTTCCATTAGGCTATGAAATGGCTGGAATGCGACCGAGCACTGTGTGATATGCACATTAATCAAAAGACTGCAGGGCAAAAGTATGCAACTGCAGGGGAGGACCCGTGGTCACAGCCTAACATGTTAGATTAGAAAAAGAAAATAGCTGCTGTTTATCACCTCAAACAAAAATTTATGAACAGCAAACTTAAGATATAATTGGATTTATTACATGTCAGCACCAAGATCTTAATTCTCTAGCTTTTTACAGATCCCTAGAGTAACTCTATGTGCTGGTATTAGCACACTAATACTCCACATATTACTTGAATCTCAGGGCTAAATAGCGTTTTATACAAAAATATGTCTGAAATTTTATTTATAACATATTTATAAATAAGTATTAAAAAAAAAAACCAAAGTCCAACCCAAAGCCAAACAAATAGGTACATTTTCCTCTAAAAACCTCATTTCACTGTACCCAGAAAAGGTTCAAAGCATCACTCGTTTAACTAAATTAGCTGAATGGACTGTAGCAAGCAAAAACTTTTCTGCATTTTATAGAAGTAAACTGCTATGAAAAAGTCAGATACTTACATGCACTTGTTCTAGGTGCACATCAAGTTATTTCCATTAAGACAGCTGTCTAAATCATATACTGTTTTAATAACAAACATGCTCTTTAATATTGTTTTGTCCTGTTTTATAAATACAATCCAATCTCCTTAATCTAGTCTGCCTTTTAAGATGAAAAGATTAAGGACTGGGCAAAGATCTACCACATTTAACGCCAGAACTTATGAAACATTTGCAAAACTAAAAATACAGACAATCAGGTCAATATTCTTATTTTAAACATATTTTTAGAAGCTCTACTGATTAACACACACACACACAAACCCAAACCACAAAAAAGCAAAAAGAAAATCACTATCTTAAAAAAGACTGAATAAGGGTAGGTTTCGGACAAAGTCAGGGGCTAGAAAATTTCTCAGAGACCAAAAAGTTGCATATGTAAATTTACAAAAAATCAGGCCTCTCCATTTCAGGTACCCAATAAAAAAGCAGAAGAGATAATGAACTCAAATCCTCTCTATGAACTCACATTATTTTGTGAGTGTGCATGTGTGGATATATGCTCATAAGGCAACATCCCTGTCCCTGACATTAATCAGGGACAGCTTTCAGAATTAAAAAAATAAATAAATTCTTCTCAAATTCAGCATTAGTGTCAGATGTCAGTATGATTAATCACAAAACTGGAAAAAGGATGTCCTTAGAAGTGGAGGAAAATTTTGGAAGAGGCAAAGTTACTGCAGAAGAACTTTGTTAAATTTAAAATTATGACTCAGTTTCTGACAGCACTGATGACTGAACAGAAATCTTTTATGGCTTATGTAAGTTAAGAGATCCACAGCATTTCATTTACGACATATTTTTCATGTTTGCAACTCAACATCACAGTTGAGTATAACCAAAGCACCACTCTTAACGTAAGTTCTTAACTATTATAAATTCTCCTCCCGAATCTTAAATCTACCTGATCCAAATTGTTACTATGATTCTGTCCAGCAAGGAAATAGTAGTAGCATGTTCACATGCCTGTCAATATTATGTCATGAATTCTCTGATTGAAATAGATGCCTATGAAGCCCTAATTCAGCTCCCTGGTGCATATATAGATCTCTCATGATCTAGCCTAATTACATCTCCTAAAACTCTTTGCCTTTCACTTCTTCTATTTGACATCAATATTTGCATCTTCTGTTTTGTGTTCCCTCTAAGAAAAGAACAATCAAGTATCTAACAATGACAGCTATGAAGCAAACAATTTCAGAACCGCTCTCTTTAAAAATGACTAACATTACATTTTCATCAATGTCCAAGTGCTAAGGTAAGCAGATTTTCACTATCAATGCCAATACTTTGAGTGTAAATTATATTAGGTGAAAACTTGATAATGCAAGACAGTCAGAAGAAATCCCCAGAGTGTTTCTTTGAAATATTTAAAGCTTGTGTTTTGATTTTAAATGACAGTGTTTATTAATTGCTTATTCTGGTCTGTGCTTCATCAAACATAATAAAATCGGGTATTACTTGCATGGTTTTCCCCAGCCTAAAGACAATGGAGACATCCACTGAATTCATTAGTTATCTACAGGGTATTTGACTGGTCCCTGAATGAATCCGTTTTGAAAATCTATTTGCTGAAGCATACAGCCTGATACTTGACTAAATAAATAAATAAACCCTCAAACCACCCAAAATCCAAATAATCAGAAGACATCCAAACTGCATATGAATTATATAATTGGGCTTTCAGTGGCTTAAAAGAACATTAGTACTGTATCAACTAATTATTTTCCCTATTAGTCCATTCATTGCATTTTACCTACCTAGTGTCTTCACAGTATAATGAGGACTCTCCAAAACAATTCCTTCTTCTGTGTCAAATATCGGATTATCTATTCCAGTTTTAGGAGGAATTTGTGCCAGTTTTTTTAGCCTCATAGAAGCAGTAAGGTCCAGTTCTTGTTTCTTTCCCTCTTCTTCCCGTCTGCGCCTTATGTCCTCCTGTTGCTGTCGAATTCGCTCAAGTTGAGCGCTTCGCCGCATGGGCATCATCCTAGAGCCCAAATCGCCAGGGCAATCAACCCCCATCTCTCTGTGCTTCTGAGGCTCCTCAGGAGATGCAAGATGTACATTTTTTACTTCAATGTCAGAATCTTCTGTGATATGTCCATTCATATGAGAAGTTGTCATGATTGGTTTGAATTACTCTCTTCAAACAGAAATGCTGTTATCAGGCCAGTTTTCACTATGACGTTCCATAAAATCCATTATAACTTCAAAAATGTTTCCCTTCCATCACAAGACAGTTGAAGAAACATCCAGGAGAACTCTAATGAAAGATATTAGAAAGAAGTTAGTGAATCACTGCATTAATAAGAGAACATCTAAGACAATTCTTCAGGTCATACGATCATAGAATAATTAGGGTTGGAAAGGACCTTAAAATCATCTAGTTCCAACCCCCCTGCCAGGGGCAGGGACACCTTGCACTAAACCATGTCACCCAAAGCGCTGTCCAACCTGGCCTTGAACACCGCCAAGGACAGAGCATTCACAACTTCCCTGGGCAACCCTTTCCAGGGCCTCACCACCCTCACAGTAAAGAACTTCCTCCTAATATCTAATCTAAACTTCCCCTGTTTAAGTTTGAACCCGTTACCCCTTGTCCTATCACTACAGTCCCTCATGAAGAGACCTTTTCCAGCATCCTTATAGGCCCCCTTCAGATGCTGGAAGGCTGCTATGAGATCTCATGCAGCCTTCTCTTCTGCAGGCTGAACAGCCCCAACTTTCTCAGCCTGTCTTCATAAGGGAGGTGCTCCAGCCCCTGATCATCCTCGTGGCCCTCCTCTGCACTTGTTCCTACAGTTTCATGTCCTTCTTATGTTGAGGACACCAGAAATGCACACAGTGCTTCAAGTGATGTCTCAGGAGAGCAGAGTAGAGGGGCAGGATCACCTCCCTCCACCTGCTGGTCATGCTCCTTTTGATGCAGCCCAGGATACGGTTGGCTTTCTGGGATGTGAGCGCACACTGAAGCCGGCTCATGTTCATTTTTTCTTTGACCAGCACCCCTGAGTCCTCCTCCTCAGGGCTGCTCTGAATCTCTTCTCTGCCCAATCTGGAGCTGTGCCTGGGACTGCTCTGACCCAGTTGTAGGACCTTGCACGGTTAAACTTGCATGGTTAAACTTCATCAGGTTGGCATCAGCCCACCTCTCAAGCATGTCAAGGTCCCTCTGGATGGCATTCCTTCCCTCCAGTGTATCAACCAAACCACAGAGCTTGGTGTCATCAGCAAACTTGCTCAGGGCACACTCAATCCCACTGTCCATGTCACCAACAAAAATGTTGAACAAAACCAGTCCCGACACAGATCCCTGAGGGATACCACTCATTACTGGTCTCCAGCTGGACACTGAGCCACTGAGCACAAGTCTTTGCGTGCGGCCATCCAGCCAGTTCTTTATCCACCGAGTGGTCCACCCATCAAATCGATGTCTCTCCAATTTAGAGACAAGGATGTCATGTGAGACAGTGTCGAATGCTTTGCACAAGTCCAGGTAGATGACACTGACTGCTTTGCCCCTGTCCATCAGTTCTGCAACCCCATCACAGAAGGCCACCAGAGTGGTCAGGCAGGATTTCCCCTTAGTGAAGCCATGCTGGCTGTCACCAAGCACCTTGTTGTTTTTCATGTGCCTCAGCATGCCTTCCAGAAGATTTTGCCAGGCACAGAGGTGAAGCGGACTGGTCTGTAGTTCTCCGGCTCATCCATTTTCCCCTTCTTGAAAATGGGATTGTATTTCCCTTCTTCCAGCCATCGGGAACTTCACCTGGCTGCCATGATTTTTCAAATATGATGGACAGTGGCTTAGCAACTTCATTCGCCAGCTCCTTCAGGACCCGTGGATGAATTTCATCAGGTCCCATGGACTTGTGCATGTTCAGGTTCTTAAGACAGCCTCAAACCAGGTCCTCTCCTACAGTGGGCCTAAGGTCTTCAATTCTCACAGTCCCTGCGTCTGCCTTCCAAGACTTGGGTGGTGTGGTCAGGGCGTTTGCCAGTGAAGACTGAGGCAAAGAAGTTGTCAGAAACAAGGTTCTTGAAGGTCCCCAGGCGTCACAACAGTGTAACTTTTCCTCCACATTTACATACTGCTTCTTCCCCTACTAAGAACTACAGAACTCTCATACATTTGTTCCACACACTTAATAAACTTGACATGCCAAGATTAGAAAAGAAGTATTGTTCAAACTAACCTTAAAACCTCTTATATTTCCTTACCAAAGCAGCAGAGATTCTACACTTAATACACACATTTACAAATTAGCTGTTTTCCGAAAGTTCTCACTCAGTTTTAATTTATCCTTTCACTCTTAAAAAGTCCAACACAAACCGTGCTTATGATCCTACAAGTACTAAATAGGAGTAATTTATGTATAAGTAAATTTATAAGTATAATTTATAAGTAAATTTTATAATTTATAAGTAAAATTATGAAAAAGAAGCTCACAAGAAGTTTCATAAGTTAAATGCAAGTAAAGGTATTTGCATTTATTAGTCACAAATTGAGGCATTTTTATGTAGACATCACTTCCCAGGTTCAGAGACAACAAATCAGGCATAGAGTTCTTCCAAGGCTATTCTACAAAGCAGTATGGAGCTGCATTTACACAATTCCAAGTAGGCATAAAGTCCTAGGATAAGGACTGGACAGTTCCGATTAGCCACTACTCTTAGTAATTCCTACAGGTATGTACTAAAGCAGAAAGGATTAAATACAAGAGTAGAAATCCTTGTGTGGGTGGACAGAAGTGTAAATTTGACAGAGAACAATAATTTCCACAGTCAAGTACTGACACTCCACTACACTCCTTACACCTTATTTATTTTTGCATTCTTGATAATTCAGACTCAAGAACTTAAGTGTCCTGATAAAGGTAACAACTCAGCTCTTACTTATATATAACAATGTGTTTTATACCACATTGCCTTTTTATATCAAAGCCAGTGATACATTATCCTCAGTAAGTCCAATTAAAAGGTCATAAATCAATAAATAATTATGCACAGTATTACCAACACTCAATTTTCAAGTTACTTTTTATAATCTACTGAAATACTACAAAATACATTAAAGTTTTATTATACACTTAAACCACCAAGACCAAAAAATACCCCACAACCAGCTTTCTTAAACCAAATGTTTGTGTTTGGAGGAGGAAAGGAAAGATGCTTATGCTGCAATTAAGCTGAAAATTAAATATCAATAGTTCTGTTTTGGAAGGGCACCAACAGAGACTCCTACACAGGTTTCTGCCAGCCTGCAATTCTAAAGAAGTACAGCTTTGCGTTTTCATAAGGAGTAGTATACAGCTACCTACAGCAACAGTGTCCTTTATTTCCTGTCCAGCCACTACTAAGTAGCAGTTATTACCAAAATCCTCAAAGTATGAAATAATAAAGCATTTCAATGGTAGTAAAGATTATCTTTTGCCTTTAAAAGACACTTAATTGCACCGCACTGATACGTGAAAGTTGTTTCAATGCTCAATATTCCCATACTGAGAAAAAGTAAAAATAAAAATCAGGCAACAAAAAAGGCCCATCAAAAGCTGCACAGTAGTGGGGCTACCACTGCAAGTACTACATAATTATTTGGCACCTCTAAAACTTCCAGTTAGTGCCCAACTTTAAAAGAACAGCTTTTCAAATAATAAAATCACATAAAGTTAGCATTCAGACCAGCTTATATAAAGCACCGTATCAACAAATGGTCTTAAGTTCAGAGAATGACATATAACAATTTAGCAAAATGATCCTCAAAGTTTTATTTCCTCTTCTGTAAAGGCAACTTCACTGTACAGAAATATCAGTCCCAAAGAAGGAAGTCTCACTGAGTACAGTAAAACTGCAAAGAGCACTAATTTAACTGAGGGTGGAAGGTAAATCAAATTCTCTCATCCCCATTGTACTGGCCACAGTTTGCCTGAGGACTGAGCCTTCTGAAACTTACATTCATCTTTTTTCAACTCTGACAAGCTGAAAGAAAATTCACATTCCTCAGTCCATAGGGTACAACTAACAGGTGTCAAAACAATTTTGAGGGGATGAATATCCATTTACTCAGCACTAAAGAAGTCAAACGCACTACCTGAGGATATGCAAGGGAAGATAGATACCACTCAATCATGTGCAAGCTAAGTACTGTCTCACTAACGAAGAATCTACACATCAGAAAATTAAGTTGATAGTATTTACTGATCAAAAATATTTAAGGTGGGATTAGCTACATTTCCTGCATCAAATTTAAAAGTACTAGCTACCTAAGACAAAGAGTCAGAAAAAGGGTACAAGAAAAACTCATTATCTATATATAGAATGAGAAAGGTTTAAATCTCTTTAGCAAAAAGTACTATAGACCAGAAAACCAAAATTATGGTCTGAGGTAAACATTAGTAATAGGCAACCATTAGTAACACTGCTTACATTTTCAATATAAGTTCCATGCAAAATTCAAAGAGCATAAGATTTCTTGGAACAGAGTAACCAAGTCATTTAAGCAGCCTAGAGCAGTAGCTGCTCACTTTCAGTATTTAAGATCTAAATCAGTTAAGAAACAAACAAAAGTTACAGAAAACATAGAGCTGTCCTGCAGTCACACTTTAACAACAATATTCAGAAAACCGTAATTTTTCTGTCATATTCAAATCAAAATTTAAGAGTTTTAGGAGAATTTTAAATAGAAAATATTTTGATATCCCAGAAAATAAGGTTTCTCTGAAGCAGCCAATAAAACAGTACAGGCAAAGTAATCACACTCAGATAATACAAAATACAATACAAAATACCACTTATCAGGCAGCCTAAAATTTGACACTACTAAAATACCAAACCAACTCCCCAAAATTCTGCTCCTCTCCCCTCCTTCTCCCCCCCCATCCCCATCCCCAATATAACTAGTTGGTAATCCATAAAAGCATAGGCATACTGCAAGTCTGGAATGCTGGAACAACTCTCTTTGGTTAAAGATCTTCTGATAATAGTTGACCCCCTCCAAACCTAAGCCTACTGTTCTTTCTGCTGTTTCATGTCTGCTTCAGACATCACAAACCCCCACCTTCAGCAGTCTTGGAAAAATGCTACGGCCCAATGCAACACACACCATTCATCATATTGATCTCTAATCATGTCAGGCTTCTAACACTCTTTAACCACTCTGAATACACTAAACAAAGCACATACCCCCAAAGCTCTGTCAAAGAATAAATATACATAAACACAATCATCTTGGTGTGTGAGAGATGCCAGTACAACACACATACGGAGACAGAAACAGAAGTGCTGTAAGGTGGTTTAAGTTTTTACTTGCTTCCTGTGGACTGTGGCTGGTGTGCACAGCAATTCTAATCGCTTTAACAACTGAATTCTGTACAGTAAAATGAAATCTGTTTTGCTTCAGCAACTTCCGAAGAGCAAAAATGACATTTTCTGGAGGCTGAGGATTTGTGGTACATTTCGGTGTTGTTTAAAATTATTTCAGTGCCGGAAGTATGATTAGTCTTGATAGTTTCCTTTTCGGAATTCATTAAGGCTGCAAATTCTGAATGACTGCAAGCGAGTTCAGTGCTCACCTGCAATTGAATTTCATTAGTTTTGGCATAGTTGAAAGCATAAAAGCCCAACCTACATCTGTAATTATATTATAAACACAAGAAATACGTATTTAACATCAGCTGCAGTGCAAGCGATTTATCAGCTGAAAGCCATACAGTATGACAGACATGGTAGATTAAAATATTCATTAACACACTTGGAAGAAGAATTCTAGGTTGCTGAAGTGAATTAAAAAATAGATTAAAATCACTTACAGGATGGTTCCTGGTATCTGAATTACTAACAAAATACGAGCATATAATTATGTTAGAGAACACTAGTATGTATTATTAATGGCTCACATAACTGTGGGTTTTCTCGCAATTTTACTCAATGTTTCATACTTCTAAGCAAGCAAGACCCAAGTCATAAAAACTGCAAAATAAAACACTTTAGTAATTCCCAAAATGGAAGCTCAGTAGAGGAAAAAATTCTCTCATCTTTCTCTGCATCATCTCTCAAGCATCATTTGTTTCTTCAACAGCATTTCAGTGAACCTGCAAGACTGAGAGACTAAGAAGCCAATTGCAGAAAGGAAAACACAACACAAACCATGCTGTACAACATAAAATTCACCACTACTTAATGAAAGTTAAAGACTGGAATTTCTGGTAGAAAATACATCTTCACACGTATCTCCTACGGAGCTTAAGAGTACATGAAATGCCTGGTACAGACTGAAGCAGTCTGATGTCTTTCAAAAGCAAGTAGAAGTTACAAAACCCATGACTACTTGATACTATTGTTCTTAATATAAAAAATTGTGTAATAGAAAAGATAATTCTATTTACACTAGCTTTGCAACACATTCAAGACTGACTTCTGGTATAGTTGGTTTGGTTTTTTTAGTCTACAATATTTTACATGATTTCCTCTAGTCAGATGTTCTAGCACAGTCTTGGTATTGGAAGAGAACTCTTCCTCTAATATCCAGCTGACTCTCATTTCTAGTAATTTCAAACCAGAGCTCATTATAAAATCTGTCAAGCACAGTAACTCAGTTCACACGTATTTCAAAGGGCTTTCAGACATGCCAAGAGGTTTTAACATTCCATGCTCACTTAAACGTGCAAGATATGTGGATAAACAGCAAAAGGGCTAAACCCTCAAAAGTGAAGCAATTTTCATTGTTAGTGCTAAGTTACATCTGCACCAGAGCAATGACAGTGTTAACTTGCAACATTAAAGCACACAGAAACTGATGAAAAATTCAGACGCTAAGGTTAGATTCCAGCTTTATAAACTGTATAAACAAATTGCTCAAATGGCAAACCTGGGAAACTGCAAGTACTTTTTTGAATCTCATTAGTGTTGCATTTAAGAACATTTAATTTATGACACATTTAATTTTATTAGGCTTGCCTATCTGTTAATGGAGTGGCAACAATCAAGAAAGTCACAGCTCAAGAACTGGCCAGTCTACACGATCAACTTGCAAAGACACACCACTGTTACCTACAGAACTGATAGGAACAAAGCGTTCCCCATGAAAAACACGAACCAATGAGAGTACATCACGTCAATCAACAGCAACATCATTTGGATTTCTCCATCAATTTCACCTTTGCAGTAAAAAATATGCAAGATACCTTTGCAAGTTCTGTGCACAAATTATATTTGAGATAATTTCTCAAATGAAATTATCACACAGAGATAATTTCATTGTATATTTGCACATGACAATCAAGAGAGTGGATTTTAACCTGTTTCACTGCAGAAGCATAAATTCCTTTCTAAGGTACATCCAAAGGCTGTTTTATATAAATATTCAGTGTAATAGAACAGATTATTCCTGTTTCAGTCACTGTTGTAACTTTTAGCCACGTAAGACTACCAGACATATTTCTAAAAGAGCCCATGTTAAACCACCCAGTGAGACAGACAATGGAGCTTAAATACACAACTTTTGCTGCTTCAAAATTAGAAGCAGAAATGCAAGACTTGTGTTTGTTATCACTAATCAAAGCTTCATTGCCAAATGTCCACGCTTGCCAGCTGGTCCTCATCTGGCCATGGGACTTAATGCTTATGCCCCTCCAGTTTTTCTGGTGCCAGGGCTCCCCTGGGCAGCAGCTGCACCCCCATTTGCAGGGTTAGCCCTGCATTCCCTTGCTGACCCCAGAGCACTGGAGGTTCCCATGGTCACAGCTCTGCCAGCTCCACAGGACTTACATCATGCGCTAGCCACGCAGTGCTGCTCCTTGGCCCGCTCTGCTGCTCCTCCCCAGGTTTTGAGATCGTGGCAGTCCGTCTTCCAGCCCTGCTAGAAATCGAGACAATTATTCAAATCCAGAGGATCAAAAAAACCTTTTGTGAGTTCTATCAAGCTTGGTCAGCAGACAGCTAAAATCACTCAACACACAGCAACAGTGAGGCCAAGAAAATCTCTGACATACAGCACTTCCACTGTTCTATTTACAGTAGTCATTAGAAAAATCACAGCCTAAATGAGTCAGGTGAGTGAAATCAGTTGAAAAGCTATGTTGGCTACACTACAATAGATTATTTCTGATAATATATTTTAGCTCTTTTAGGTCTAAAGAAATTAGGGCCACTCAGAATAAGCATGATCAAAGCTTTAAGGAACTGAACAGGCTGATTTTTAGAAAAATGAACACTTACATCTTACTTAAATTCTTACCAATCTCTGTGAAAAACACATGCTGCATGCTCTACTAGCAGCAATCTTCCTTGATTAGTATCTCAGTAGTGAGCTCCTTTAATCAGTAAAAATTATAGCACAGGTCAAGCAGAACCACTGCACAAGAAGCTTTCTTTAGTCCTAACAAAACTGACTTTCCACTGCAGTATGTAAATGCTTTTTCTCAGTTACACAAACAGTTAAAATGCTTCCAAAGTTAATCAAAATTGAAAAAAAACAGAAAACAAAAAAAAAAACAAACAACCCAACCTGTTGAAAACACTAAGGATAAAAATTTTTCTTACATGCCACAATTCCCTCAGTTTAAAATACAAACTACCACTTAAACATCATTGCTTAATTCCTGCTTTTTAGACATAATGAAAGAGACACAAGGGGGAATAAAGTTTTAGCTGAGGCGACTACAGATGTACTGCAGAGAGGGAGTGATGACAGAAACAAATCAGAACAGGCTTTCAAGAAGCTTACTGCTGAAAATCACATCTACATAGAAAAAACTAAGACTTCTGCCAAAGTCCTATAAACATATTTTTAAATTCAATAATATAGTATTTAGCTGCTGTTTACATTTTGTCATTTGTATCATCAGTAAAGCTCTGATGTAGTTCTAACACTTTGAGCAACTTCTTGTGTGCACAAGACCCGAATTCTACTTTCAGTGAGGAGCACAGCAGAGGGCAGTGCTCTCTACACCAACCCATGAAAACCTGACAAAAACCAAAACTGAACAAAACAAAAAGAAACGCGATCGGTTTCAAAAAGTAGCTCACCGAAAGAACCGACACTACAGCTCATTAACTGGTCTGACACCCACATTACCCCAAACCAGCATACAGATTTATTACCCTGGCATCCCACCATGGCTCACATTAATAGGCTACAACTATGCATACATCTGAATACCCAGCTCTGATCAAGTCTTTAGTACCAACAATCCCTGTCAGAAAAAATATTTTAAATATGAGTGGAAAATAGGGATGTCTATGGGCTGCAATGAAAATATCAGAGTGAAAAAAAAGAAAACAAAGAATGATCTTAATTTAGCAGTTATTCCAAATGCTTAGAAACCTTCCAGCATAACAAATGAAGAGTAAAGAGATTCTTGGAATTCCAAGGATTGTTAACAGATCTCACAGGGCAGCCAGAAGCATGATAACAAGACAGTCATTTCTTATCACCTATTCACAGACAGTTAAGACTTCGGATTTCATTGTCTTAAAAGTAAACATGTCTGTCCTTGTTTGAAACAGTGGTCATATTCACTATGAAATTGAAAATATGCTGCTATTTTAGTTATAAGTTTCCCCCACCCCCTTCAAATTGTATCCTTTTTGGCTTGGGCTCTTGCATCCTGGTCTCATGTTAATTCCTGTACTTTTTTAGCCTATTATTTTTTATGTCAATGCTTGCCACTGCTTCACTATATAAAACATATTAGTAATAGTAAACATTCATGATTATTAATATATAAATGCCACTTTCACTTCAGAAAGGTGACTGAAGCAAAATTATATTAAAAATCCCAAATTAAACTGAAGATACAATGTTCCAAAATTTACATCTCGTCTGACATTTAAACACAAAATAGCATTAGCTTAGTCCTGTACAACAAGCTGTTAAGCCATATTTACAGCATTCTGGGGAAGGAGAAATTTCTTCCTTCCTTACATTTTAATATTCCAATACTTGCCGAAACACATTTAGAAATACCTTCTAAAGAAAAGGGGAGGAAGAGAGATAGTCCTCACAAACTTTCATCCAAAAATGCTGAAACATTACTTATTTCCATAGTCTTCAGAGAGGCTAGACGTAGGGTCAAAGACAGCCTTTCAAATTTGTATGACTGAGCTATCAGCTTTGCAAGTTCAAAAAGCAAAGTCTCACAACATCACGTAACAAAGATACATATGCCAGCCTTTTTCTGTAGCCTTCTTCCATGGGCTGTCTTTCAACTCTTTTTGCAATATATCTGAATGGGTGACAAAGTAATTATTATTATTATTGTCCTTAACATTTTAACCTGATTAGCTCCACCACTATATTACTTGTAGGTATAGGGAGGGGGGAGGAGAGTAAGGACCTTCTGACATTTTTTCGAACCACAAAAATGAGTTGAAACTTCTGAGGACTGAAATTCTGAAAAATAGAACACAAACCACAAAACTGCATGACTGATAATCTCTGTACTTCACAGAACTCAGTCACTTCGACAACAAACGCACAACCACCACACTTCATTTGAGCTCTTCTCTAGTTATTTAGGAGGGGGGTAGGGCCAGAGGAAGGGGGGAACAACAAACCCAAACTATTTTAGATACTCATGTCTCTGACATCACAAGTTTCTCATTCCTAAACCCTTCTGAGACCGTGGTGACTGTTCTGTACCAGCCATGCAGTGTATGTCAATTTTTTCTACAACACTCATTTCAAGGTTACTACTAAGGTGAGATGTCCTGTTAAAAAAGGACAGAAACCTTGACAGTACTGAAGAAAGAAACCATTCTCAACCAGGATGCAATGGACAGCTATGGCAAATATATCCCTAAAGAAATAACTGGTGACAGTTGGGAGTTTTCAGAGAAGAATTATGCTAAAGCGAATTCATGTCCATGAAATCTGCTGGAATATTTCTCGCTCCTGAGAAATAGAAGACAAGTAGCAATGTCAGAACTCAAGTTTGCAGACTGAAAGAACTGATCAGATTTTGCAAAATGCTCTAGTTTCTTTACAGCGTATCAGCCATGTCACTTAGTATTTGCAGAATATTTCAGTAATTTCTTAAGGGAAATCACAATTTATATGCTTATGCACACCTAACTGCCTACCTACTAGTACAAAACAAAGCTGACTAGACTTTCCTGTGTGCCCTACTTTTGGATTCTTCCAAACAGAGATCCCACAGTTCATAAATGTATGACAAGAACCAGAAAACGAGACTGACTGTCAGTATGATTCCTTGGACTGTTAACAGGACTAGTTTGCTGCTCGCAAAGACTGCAGTCTCATAACTCTCTCTTGGCTGCTCCCTTACCCTCTCCACTTTTGGGTTGTACAGGCAATACCTCCCCTGATAGCTTTTAAACTTGTCAAATCTATCTGCCATTGAGTCACCTTAATTTAGCAAGATTACAGAATGTTACAGAATATTTTTGGTTGTTTGGTTTTGGTCAAAGTGGCACGCTAAACCAGCTGACAATATCTGAAAGTGGAGAGCATTGGCACAAGGAGCAGGAACAAGTGGTTGAGACCTGGAAGGTAAAGAGGTGAGAACCGAGACACGTAGAAACTTGCCTCCAGCAACAGAGTCAACTTCAATGGAAATTTACCTCATGAAACCATATTCTGTGAACTCACCCACTTTCTCTCACCACTCAAAATAAAAAAAAAAAAATTCTCAACAGCTACTGGTTTTGAAAGAGCTTTTCATCTTAAAAAAAAAACAAAACCAAAATGCACAAAAAAAAAAAAAAAAGCCCTAACCCAACAAAACCATACCACAAAAAAGCAACCACACACCTACAACCACTTGCACCTCTTCCTGATGATGTAAATAGGACAGTTAAAATCACAGAATCACAGAATAGTTAAGGCTGGAAAGGACCTTAAGATCATCTAGTTCCAACCCCCCAGCCAGGGGCAGGACACCTCACAATAAACCCAAAAGCTCTGTCCAACCTGTCCTTTAACACTGTCAGCGATGGAGCATTCATAACTTCCCTGAGCAACCCATTCCAGTGCCTCACCACCTTCACAGTAAACAACTTCCTCATATCCAATCTAAACTTCCCGTTTTAACCCATTACCCCTTGTCCTATCACTACAGTCCCTCATGAAGAGTCCCTCCCCAGCACCCTTATAGGCCCCCTGCTGATACTGGAAGGCTGCTATGAGGTCTCCATGCAGCCTTCTCTTCTGCAGGCTGAACAGTCCCAACTTTCTCATCCTGTCTTCATACAGGAGGTGCTCCAGCCCCCTGATCATCCTCGTGGCCCTCCTCTGCACTTGTCCCAACAGTTCCATGTCCTTCTCATGTTGAGGACACCAGAACTGCACACAATACTCCAAGTGAGGTCTCACGAGAGCAGAGTAGAGGGGCAGGATCACCTCCTTCGACCTGCTGGTCACGTTCCTTTTGATGCAGCCCAGGATGCAGTTGGCTTTCTGGGCTGTGAGCACACACTAAAGCTGGCTCATGTTAAGTTTCTCACCAACCAACACCCCCAAGTCCTTCTCCTCAGGGCTGCTTTAAACCTCTTCTCTGCCCAATCTGTAGCTATGCCTTTTTTTGAGAAAAGGTCCTTTTTTTCCTCAAAAGGCATAACTTGAGAAATCATGGGTGTAAAGGACCACAAAATATATGTTTATCTTATTTCCTCTGAAATAAAAATGGTAAATTGAACACCCATGTCCTGAGAGCACTAAAGGAGATCCTACTGAAAAGTCTGAACATCTCTGCACATTCATTACTTGAAGGCACTCAAGCAGCAGCCTCAATATGTTATCTCTGCAAATAGTACATGCACACTACATGAGAATCCATGGGGTTTTCTGGGTGGTGGGGTTTCTTTTTGTTGGTGGTGGTTTTATTTTTTTACACAATGGACAGCAGTAACAGATAAATCTTAATTTCCTGAGTACTTACAGCAGAATGCATAAAACGGGACATTGACTTATCAAACACTAATGGAAATAAAAGTACTACTATCTCAGCCATACATACAACTATACAATGGAATTAACATATGGGTAACCGCCTGGAAATGGTCAAAATCACCCTTACTTTATAGCTTCATGTCGTGGTTTAAGCCCCTCAATAACTCACGCAGTCGCTCTCTCACTCACTCCCCCTCTTTCTTACCCCAGTCCCATGGGGATGGGGAGGAGAATCAAAAGAATGCAACTTCCACAGGTTGAGATATGAACAGTTTAGTAACTAAGGTATAACATAAATCACTACTGCTACCACCAATAATAATACAAGATAAATACAAGGAAAGAGAATACAACTTCTCACCACCCGATATCAAGCCCAACCATGCAGTGCAACCCCACCCTTCCGGGTCTCTGCCCTCTGTTTTTACATCCTGGACGTGACGTGCTGTGGTATGGAATACCTCTTTGGTCAGTTTGGGTCAGGTGTCCTGTCTCTGCTTCCTCCCAGCTTCCCCTCCTCCCTCACAGAGCATGAGGCTCAGAAAGTCCTTGGTCAGACCAAAACATTACCAAGCGGTAACTGAAAACACTCGTGTTACCAGCGCTGTTCCCAGGCTGAAAGTCAAAAACACAGCACTGCACCAGCTACTAAGGAGAAAAATGACTGCTACTGCTGAACCCATGACACTTCACAAAATTTATCAGAATAATCTGTTAAACTTGTGGGAACAATGCCAACCACAACTGAAAAACTGATGGTGATTCCTTGATCATACTGTAAATCAAGACTGCTGAGCAAACTTATACCGTCTAGAAGCTTAAAACACAGGTCATGATGAAAACCTGTAGAAAAATACTTCATGTAAAGTATTACCAAAATTTCACTATAGGATGCGAAAATTCGATTGCTTTGTTTAGTAACCTACATTACTAGACTTCATAATAAAAATGCATAAGAAAGCTTCACAAAGGTTATAAAAACATAACATTAGAGACCTTGTGTGCCTTATAAAAACAGTCTCTCTTGCCTATTAAATATAACTGGACTCTTGGGTGTACTGTTAGCAATCAGTGACACAAATTAAGATAAAGCCCTGACAGGAACATACTCACGTCTTTCTGCAAATTGAACTCAAGAACATACACACTGTGGCTGTAGAGCTCTTTCAGCTTTTTCACAGTTCAACTCTTTTGTCAAATCAAAGAAAGTACATTCAGTTTGGAAACCCTGTTAAAGCAAGTGTTCTTTTTATTAAGAAAACAGTAGAAAATTCTGATAAAATCACTGGAATTTACGACTCCCTTCTATGTGAAGAAAGACCAACCTTTTTCATATACAGTGGTGCAATAATCCTGTCCAGTAAATCGTATCATCACTTGAACTGTTGAACTAAGATATTAAACATCACTATCCGAGTCAGGGAAAAAAACACTGGTAAGCTAAGTGATGCGAGTCCCTCCATAGAACTCTCTCAAATCATACTATGGAACAAAGATTTAATGTCTAGAAAGGTGGAATTCAGCAGAAACCTCTCTTTGCCTAAGATCATGGAGTGAATCTTTTACTAAAAAGAACTTCTAACACAGCATTTGAAGTATTTCCTCTCAATTCTTAAAACTAACCAAGCTGATGACAACTCTTCAAACAGTAGTGTTAAGAACTTTGTTTAAAACCAACCTTTTCTTTCTTCAGTAGCATCTTTAAATCCTTCTTCCCTCCGCTAAATTTCAAAGTTGAAAGCTGAATACTTAAATTTTTGCTTTAATCAAGAAAAAAAAAAATCTCAATCATCATTAATATTCTGTGCCAGTGAAGTGGATAAACAATGAAATGCATATTAACCTCTAATTTACACTTTGCTTAACTAGGATATAATTACTCTTTCAACAACTGACAAAAAAACCCAAAACAACAAAAAAATCACAAAGAAAACAAAAAAAACACCACCCCTCACAAACCACCCTAAACACCAACTCCAACATAAATTTTGTTCTGTCACTAGAACCTTCTAAAGCGTCTGACAACTGAAGTTAGTTCCATAAACTCTTATTACTTACTACTACCCACTGCAATACAGAAAATTGGTAACAGCAAAAGAAAATGGAAATCACAATACAGGAACAGCCAGTTTTCCTAGTTTTCTGTACATGTTCAAAATTTACTAATTTGTCCCACTTTACCTTTTATAACACCTGAAACAAGTTTCTCAACAGAAAAGTAGAAAAAAGATAAAATATCTGGACATCACTTCTACCTCAAATGAGTGTGCACAAAAGTTAAATCGAATTCTAATCAATGCAAGGTAATGAGACTTCTCTTAACCAAAGCCTTCCTTCTGGGGCTGATGTTAGATCTCAGCAATAGAGATATTTTGTAATGGGGAAACAGGAAGAGCGGTAGAACACCTTCAACTGATGAATGCATGCTATCTTCGAATTTTACCACTCAGTGAAGCACACTGGTTAGGTATTACACAAAAGGGCACTAAATACTAAAAATACATTCAAAAAAGTTATTGAACAATACTTAGAAGACTCAATCACACCTCTAACCCCTTAAAAAATACCTAAAGACTAAGTTCTATGTACCAGTGATGCACATTATGTTTATATGCATTACACCAACATAGGTGATAAGTCTCTAATGAAAATATCAGAACACTTTCTTGCCCAAATATTCAGAACTCAGTCATCAGGTACTTCTGAGCCAGAAAGTAAGAAACTGTCCCAGAATAATCCTGAAGACATAAACTATAAACAGCATCATTTCTAGCCACTTTAGGTAGCAGTGTCTTCACTAATCATTGTTTAGTTTCACTCCAAAAGAACCATAATATTGACTCCTTTGGAACAAACTTACTAGAAATTTCAGCTTCATAAGAACACACTGATGCCACCCAACTGAACACAAACTGCTATTAAATTCAAAACCCTAGAGCCAAATTTCCCATCATTAAGCTTATCTAAGAATGTAAGCTGCATATTTGGCAGTTCTGCTTTGGGTTAAAGAATAAAGCCTTCAGTAAATTAGTCTTTAACAAGTTTTACTTTACTAATCTTTTGAATAAAAAAAGAACCATAATACTCTGGGCACAAGTTACTCTTTCTTAAATTCACATTTACATAGCTATAAAAATACAATCTTCTGAGTGGAAGTATTACTTTGCAAATCCTTCAGCAAAATAATAATCCTGACTGCTGCCCCCTTATGCTGAAACCACACAGACAGGCATTTTCTTCTAGAGCTAACAAGTTTTACCTACAAGACTGTATTGGTAACACTCCATGATACTGAAGCATTCCAGAGAATAGTATTACAATTATGAAGTTACCCCAAACTAAACTGATAACTGAACTGTGCCACAAATACTGGCATTCACCAGCAATGACATGACAGGACAGCTTGAAATATTCTCAGCGCTTCTGCCCCAAAACTGGCAGCCTTGCCCTACTGCAAAACCAGGTGTCAAGACTTCACTTGCTGCTCCACAGACCACCACCACAAGTTGTGTACAGTATGAATGCTAATGAGAACGGATCTTTGTTTTCCCTGAGAAATATCACAGGAAAGAATGAGAATGCAGAGGACAAAAAGAGGGAGGAATAAAAGGGGAGAGTCTAAAACCAAATAATATGGAGAGACACTCATAATTTGAGAAACTGGAGTACTTCTTTCATACAAACAAAAATCAAAATAATAGCAAAGTCAAATTACTCTAAATTCCCTGTTTGAATTCAGCATCAAAGGACGTGACTAAGATGACAGAACAGACAGCAAGACCACTAACTGGATATGGGGCTTGGTGCCAATATAAGCACTTCCATACGCTGCTTGGGAAGCTGCCGCTGTCTGTATATGAAGTTTCTCATATCAAAGCGGTCAGCCAAACAGTAACAGTAGAGTGAAAGATGTGGTCCACTGGAAGAGATAAACTCCATTTCCTGTGTGATGGGGTGGAAGTACAGAAAGTGTTTTTTCTCTGATTCAGGCATAGGAAATGTGGTGAAAATTAAACTGAAAAGGTTACGTACATAGCAAATAAACCAATCTAGTCTGGTGCATCTACTTTGTAAGCAACAGGAAAAAGCAGCAAATTTTGTGGACAAAACTCTAAATATCACTGTGAGGCACCAAAGCCATACCAGCAGCAGAACACACATCTTCACTGCAGTCACCCCAAACCATTCAGGTTTATACACGGGGTTTCAGTTGCTAAACTTCCTCCAGACAGTAGCCACACACATCCCTAGGATCTCACAAGCAGCAAGGACTCCAGTTACTGTATGCCCAAATTTGGTCACTGCAAAGATTGAAAATACTTAGCCCTTCTCTTGCCTGGCAATTTGAGAAGATCTGACCAGCTGAAATGGAAAACTAGTTTTCCTAAACATACTTTCTCAAGATTTTCAAGCAGCAAATGCTCACAATGCGTTATAGCAGCACAGCTAAAAAGCTTCAGGATGAAATTATTCACACCATGCACACCTCAACACACATATATCCGTGTTTTGAAACAATCGTGAATTACAGCCTCTACTTCTTGCTACTAGCTTTCCCACTTGTTTTCCCACTTGAGCTTAGGATAAGATTCTGCAAGATGGAGACATCCTTTATTATAAATCCTTTTCCTCACTTATTTTACTGTGGCTTTGGTATGACTAGAGCTTTCCACGAGCCACCTTCGTGGAATAAAACGGTAGAAAAACCCAGGAGAAAGACACCTCCCATTTTCAGTAGTGAAAAGCTCTAATGTGAGGTTATGTGCACATACAGCAGTAACCTCTTTTCATCACCAGAACAATTACAATTTTTGATCAGTTACAGACTTTTAAAAGCAAAACTGTTATCAACTCTTACTGGGTATAGAAGAGGCACTTTATACCTTAAAAAAAAAAAAATCAGAAAAAATGTGCACAAGGAAATTCCACGTGCTCACATATTTAAGTAAAAGAACAAGTAAGATCCAAAACCACTCCAGAACAGTGTTGTGTGATCAGTAACAAACGATTCAGGATCAGAGACGAACCCAAAGGCAATGGAGAAAGAGACCCACACTTGCCCTGCATATCAGATAAAATCCAAGATGGCAGTGATGCTATATGCTTTCTCAATTTCAGAACTTTACAAACCTGGATTAGGATTTTTGGGTCCCACTTACAAATGCGAGCTTCTGGGCTCTGACAAAAATAAGAATTATAGAATGAATTAGAATGCAATCCAATAATATTACCCAGTGCAAACAAAACTACTATTTAAGCAGTATTATCTTGATGTCTACCTAAATCACTGCAGGGTCTAAAGATCAGCAGCATCAATGAGAGACACAACAAAGTCTACACATGAAAAAGAGAAATACACAAAAGGACATGCAGTTAAGGAACAGCTTACAAAAGTTAAATAATGCATTATTAATTTGAACAACAGGACTAGTCAACAAAAATTAGAGAAAAAAATGGTTTGCTTACAAAAATCAACAGCTTACAAAAGTCATTAAGATTTTACAGAGGACAGTGCACAAAAGGATCCAAATAGCTCCATAAACTGAAAAAGACATCCAAATACAAAGGATATCATTTTAGTCAACCCATCACACAGCTATAGCAGCTAAATAGTATCGTTAGGACAGTGCTGCAGGCTTCCTCCATTCCCCAGCTCAAGGGGAGGAGTGCCAGGATCACAGTGTCTCAACAGTTTTTTTCCACCAGCAATTTTTCACAACAGGACTGAGTGAGGACAATCATGAACCCTGACATGACCATAGGTCAACTATGAACAGTCTCCTAGCACAATTTTCAAAGTACCTCTCAGTATAATGCCTGAAACAAAACACATTTTAAATCTGTAACAAAAATACTTTAGTCAATATTTCCAGTGAGATGGAAAAGACTGGGAAACCTTGCATAACAACAAAGCCCACAGCTATGAGTTCAGAAGACTAAAATGAAGTGACACTCAAGTCCTGGGGTCCGGCACAACTGGCAGTGGCCTGAAATTAATAAACCATGCTGAATTTGATTTCTGTGCTATGCTAACCAGACTACCCAAATTCTTAACGGCTTATTAGCTCAGCCACATGCATTTTAATCACAAATAAAGCGAATATGGCTCTCAGACAATAGCTTGCCCCCTCCCCGATACTCCAGCGCATCCCATCCCACAGTATGGGTCTGCAGTGTCCTGGCCACGTGGTAGGCTAGGGTCTGGGCACCAACTTTAAATTCCTTTACTCACTAGGACATGCAACTGTTGTTCCTATGGATACTGCATAGGCTCATTATGAAGCCATTTAATATAGTCCTTCAGGCAAATTTGAATAGACTGAAAATACTATTAATACAGAATTTTAACTGACAATTACACACTGCACCAGTAAAATCAGTTCTGGTAATACTTCAACTTTGTCATAGTAAGAAAGTTCAAAAAGTAAAGCAGATGCTGCAGTCCTGTGTTTTCCATTTATCAGATGTACAAAAGCAGTCTTTGTGGTTTAAGAGTTCTTCTAAGACTAGAGATCAAGAGAGGGTAGCAGATGTATGAAGCAGTATTAGATTTCTAAAAAGCCCAACAGCTTAGCCTAACTTCTACCCAGCAGGTACACTGTGAATAGTACTGGTACCTTACTTGAAAGCAGCTCCTCAGACAACTGCACAGCGGTGTTTCATTAGCAGCTCCACACATTACTTCCTTTTCCACCACTCCTCTGAGCACTCGTTATATGCACTCTTTGTGACGGTAGGAAAAAACCCCAAGGTTCCAAGATTATGCTTTCTAATTCTGCAGAGCGATAACATAGGTTCTGGCCTCCTGAACAAGTGCTGCAATACTGTTCACATGCCAATTACGACGAGCAATCAAGTGGCAACTCTGGTCATTGGGTTTAATCTTAAATGCCAAATCAACTAACTATGTTAATAAGGTAAATCAAAGCAGGTTTACCTGATTTTCTGGGAGTCTTGAGAGGAGTTTCTGAATTTTTATCATTACTTTTTACCATCAGCTACTTGGGAAGGAAAAAAATTCTGGGATGTAGGTTATCTATTGTCCACTATTTTTGTTTTGTCACTGCAGACTGAATTATCACAATGCAATTTAGGTCAGGTTATACCTTAAATCCATTTTAAAATAATGTAGTAGCCATTAGTGATTGCAAGTGGAAACAACAGATTAATCATACAGGAACCCTAATACTTCCAATAATGCATTCAATTTTCCAAGACAAGTCTACAACCTTTGCTTTAAAGCTGCAGAAATCTGTAACTTCTGAAATCAAAGCAACCATTTTATCCTTCTGACATACCTGTTTACCAGAGACACTCTGTTAAAGTAAAATGGTTTTATCCCACTCAATTTAAAGAAAGAATTTGGGAGGAGTTGTAATTCTCTCCGGTCCCCAACGACTGCAAATCATCTTGGCAAGGCAGGCATAGAATTTTGTTTCAGCACTATCAAGGCTACAATGCCTGCAATAAAATTTATTTTTGCAAAGCCGAAATAATACAGCAAAAATAGGAAGGTTTATGTATGCCACAATCAGACTTCATTCAACACTCCAGAAGTTTTGGAACTTGAACCAAAAGCTTCACATGCCCTTTTCCAACTGACCAATCAGCTGGAAGATACTTGTGTATCTGGGATGTATCTTGAACCTGAGGCTCAGCTGACATTCTATATTAGAAAACTATTTACTCATATTTATCTACAGAAGAACATACAACAGAATCAGCATTCATAACCTTTTTGTTCTTGAAGAATTCTACATTTATGAAGAGATCAAACTAATTCCAGAAAGTCAACATTCACAGATTAAAAAAAATATGCTGAGTTCCAAGGGGGGTGGGGAGAGGAGGATAATTAAAAAAAGAAAAAAAAAAAAAAAAAAAAGGAAAAAAAAAAAAGAACAAACCCAAAACAAATCACCTAACAAATTCTGTATTGAAATCAGAATCGATTATTTCAGGTCAATGAGATTTATGAGTATTTTCATGCTCCACAAACTCAAATCATTCTAAGTATGTACCTGTACTCTATTAAGACCAGTTCTGGAATTCTGAATACAAACAAGGGGTATTTATTACAGAACTCTCAATTTTAACAAGCTAAAATCATGAACATACATCTCATGCTTTCTTATTCCTCTAAACTTTAAGCATGCATCATTAACAGCTCCCACACAAAATACTTCAGTCTTACTTTGAGCAATATGTCTTACCATTTTTTAACAATGTCTGTGTTTTACTTTTGGTTCTGCACAACCTGTGGTTGTGTATATTAAACTGATGCAGTGCATTTCTGGATGGCTTTACGCTGTAAGTCTGGAAACCAAAGCCAGTGAAAATTTTATCTGCTAAATAAATTTTTTCAGAATTATAACTGTACGATTTTACTAATACAATGATATATGAATCCTTGATACCTACAGTGGTGTAATTCTCAGCAATAATATGCTTGATTATTTATGGGATTCTCAAAGTACAACTCAGAAGTTAGACATGGAATTTGTTGCAAAGATCATAAAATAAGGCAAATTATTATTTCTCCTCATGTTACTCTTCTCAAATAAGGCTGCATAGGAAGCTGAGTTGAAAAGACAGCAAGCTTAAACTAAAGATGTTGATAAACAAGCTCTAGCAAATCTTGTTGTAGCAGATTAAGTTACTATCCTCAGCTATAGACTATTCTCCCATCAGAAGTCACTGATCCCAAAAGCAGAGTTGGCAGAAGGGAACATGTGCTGATACCTCAGTCACTTCAACATTAAGACTAGCACCTTAATTTGGGTTAGATATTACACTACAAACTGTAAAGACAGAGGAGTAAGCACCCATGAACTATAGCAGAGGAGCTAAGCAGGGGAAGGTAAAAAACAGACATCAACAAATTCGGCAAGATTTCCCAGAGCTGTAATGACAATGTATATTTCTTCTGAAGTAGCTGAATCAGATGTTCCACTTATCACAGATCCACTCAAAAATACAAAACCCTCCCCCAAAAGTTTCAGAAGCACAATATGAACTGTTAAAACAATTAGAAATTAAGGCACTCATTAGTCACCTTAGGTATCTTAAAGGCTGAATACTCAATTTCAAATCAGCTTTAGCAAATCAAGAACTGAAGTTTTGCATGGAATTTTAATCATCACATGAAGTCGCAACTACAGGAGTTACAAGGAGCGCTAACGCACGTAATACCAAGGGAAGAGCATTAAATATCTTCTAGGATTTGACAAGAGTGTGCACTTAAGAGGGAACACAAACTAGCCTACATTTACTACTCAGCCACTTTGGTATGCAGCTGAATTCATTAAATATTTGTGTGGAAAAGACTTCAAAAATATTGATAGGAGGAAAACCTGTATGAAGTTCTCACCAACAGAAGCCAGAAACTGGCTTAGATGACAAAGCATATAAAAATTCAAATCTGCAACTCAAGCTGTTGAATTAAGAACCCCATATATGCAAGTATTTAACACTTTAAAACTACAAAAGTGGTATTTCAGATTTTGTACAACCTATTAAGAAAAGTTCTTGAAATCTGCACCATGCAGCTATCACCCTAATACTTTTCTTTAGGATTAAACACATACAATACTTTATATAATGTTTATAAATTATGAAGTACCACTGATCAGCCATGGTAACCACACTGAAGAGTTCAAAAATCTTGTACGCAATAACCAGGCCTAACTGGTCACTTCTGCAGATTGTTTCCTTCCACTCACCTTTATCTGATATTTTTAGCTTCCAAGATTCCTTTGCTTCTCCGAATATCATACAAATTCCAAGGTCAGCATCATGCAGACACATTTATAACAGAGGGCCCTACCCAGCTTTGCACATTGTCCACTGACCAAAACTAAGCCATAAACACAGAATCCCAAATGAGACCAAATATGACATTTTTGTAGACAGGAGTTCACAGTTATTGCATTATTATGTTGCTGATCTATTTTGATAATCTCTTGAGATTTTCCAGCTCTTCAGTTCCCTCATTTTTTAAAAACAAACCGACCTCCAAAACCCCCCCGGCTTCTTACATGCTTGTAGCCCAGTGCAACAGAGTATCTGCTCAGACAGGCTACCACGTTTTTACAGAACAAATTTCAGGAAGGTGTATAAAACACGGTTTCTGACTGTTTAGGATAACATAGAAACGCCTAAGGAGTCAGACCAACGACCCATCAAGCCCACAACTCTTCCATCTGGCAGTGGCAACCAGAAAAGTTTTTCAGGGATAACTTATGCACCCAGAAGTTTGCTGAAGGACATCAGATAGTACATCCCTACTCAATTATGAACCATTAAACATATCTGTCAATGGGTCAGCTGCCTGCAAATCTGTATAACCCCTTGTTTGAAGATGCCACTATTGGTTGCCTCCATTAATTCCTATGGCAATAAAAGCCAGTAGTTCACCACCCAGAATGTGAAGAAACAGCTTCTTTTATCTGCTTCAAACCTATCATTTGAATCAACTGCATAGTGCATTTGTGAAGTCCAATGCCTCGATGGGTTCCCCCCCAAAATTTCTATCATACCAGCTTCTAACTGAAAGGTTCCAGTCTTGCCAGTCTCTTCTTGAAAGGCTCCATCCCTTCATTTTTTTGTACACCCCCCCCCCTTTTTCTTCTTGTGTTCCGCTGCCTACTCCCTTTAAATGCAGAGACCTGAACTGTAAACAAGAATGAAGACCACAGGGTTTTGCACAGCTGCAATATGATGTCTCCTGTCACATTAATGCCTTTTCTGATACATTCACCATTTTGTTGGCTTTCTGGCTGGCACTCACACTACAGAAAGCAAAGCAAACAGACATTATGGTTAAAGGTAGGTTTCTCAACAGTTCTACAGAAACTGAGAGTCTGGTCCAATTTTATTAAACTTCAGAGACCCACCACACACTTGCTAAAAATTATTTCTTGAGCTCCTGTCACTGAACTACTCTGTTTTACACAGTACTAGATAACCGTCGTCATTGTGTACAATAAAAAGCAATATTCCTGCTTAACTTCACTCTTATTACAGAAAAACTTAGCACTGAAATAGAAGGGGTAACTTTGAGTATATCAAAGCTGTCAAGAGAACACAAGCACCAGAAGATCTGAAGAATCAGGATGATACTGCAACATGAAAGAAATGCTAAGTATAGGCACTGTTTTACAGGCCAATCCAACCTTAAGACACAAGGCAGTAACATAATGGGAAGAGAAAGCAAAAGGTTGTAAGACAACAGAATAGGAATGGTGTGATGCAGCACACAGAACCTTTGTTCCTTTTCCATATTGTCCATCTTTCCTAACTAGAGAGACTGAAGACCAAGAAAGACTTTCATGCTTGAAGGTCTGCAGAAGGAAAGGATGCAAGAAAATGAGCAACAGAAAAGTTACCAAACAAAAAGTAAGTAGTCCATATTAAACCAGGAAAGATCAAAGGAAAACCGATACATCATGACTGTTCAAAACTGATCATATGACTACTTCCTAATAGCAGTAAGCTTACTAGTCTAAACAAGACACTGACAGCAAAAGAGAGGAAAGTTTAACCTAAAAATTACTTCATAAGCAATAAGTCAAAATAACTGCTGCTTCAAAAGATCATGTAATTAGATGCAGAGCCCTCTTTTTCAGTTAAGAAGAAACAGGTCTTCTCTGCACCTCATTCTGACCTCTCCTTACTTGAAAACTGGCAAAAGCTTAAAGTGATGACATACAAAATATGTCAAAACAAATGGTCTTTAACAGCTTTTAGCCTCTTCTGTTATCTTAAAACCATCCTCAAGACTTTTTCTTTTGGGAGGAAGGACAAGTGACATTTACTTTTTGGATTTCTGGCTTTCCTTGGGATGCACTTTAAGTCCTTAATCTTTACATTTGGCTTGATAAGCCAGTGAAGAAAGAAAAATTTAAGTAGGCTAAAAAGTAGAAAAGTGTCTACCCTACTGCAGAATTCTCAGGTTGCCATGTTCCTTCTCTTCTGAAAGAAGCCAAGTAACTTGTCTCTTCATAGTTGTAGCTAGCCCTCGTCACACCAGCTTGAAGCAGGATGCTTTGTCAGGAAGCGGAGGGTAACAAAGTCTAGAGAGGATCATAACACAACTAGATCAATATTCTATGAACAGGCAATAATCAAACTGATAATTCAATGGAAGAAGTCTACAAATCTAATAACTTATGCTCCAACTGATTTTTAGTGCTGTTTATACTCTCAAAAAATAAAGATGTGAAACAGACAAAATCAAAAGCAGTGCTGCTGGGCTCATAAGTCATTTAGTCAGTCAGCCCAACAAGACAATGCTGAGCTGATCAGCTTTTATCTCACTTTAAGACACTGTGCTAATTCCTCCCTGTAAGTAATTAGGTTACTGATTTAGAACACATCTTCATTTGGGGGGGGGGAGGGGAAGAGAAAGAAATGGTAAGAGCTTGCATTATGTTTGCTTTAATTATCTTACAATAACAATCACCACCTTTAAAGACATATATCCAGCTCCATGTCAATGCGCTTCTCTCCTGCAACCGAGAACATCCAATACCTTTCAAACAAAACGTAAATGTCACTGCATAGCGGCACTAAGCAATTCCATCACCACTTGATCCTACAGGAACCGATTCTGCAGAAAGCACGTGATGTCTGCTAATGCTGTATTCTCCCACTAGCCCAGAACCAAGTTCATCTGCGGACATCATATGCCCTTTCAGACATCAGGAAGATATTTGCGCTCTGAAAACAACGATATACATATCTAAGAAATATAGTCAATATAATACAAGCCAATACAATCCAAACCCTCACCTGTTTGAAATCTTAATGCTTAATCTGAAAGCATGAATTTTACCTTCAGAGGTGAGAACATTAGAAAATAGGTCATATCAGAGAAATTAGAAACATGTTCTCTTAGTACATGCAAGTAATTTCTATGGTGCACAACGCAATTTATCTGTATCAGTTTTTCTACAAAAGCAACTTGAATTTTCTTAGCCAAGGTGCACTGCATTAATCCATGATTAAGCAATCTCAAATTTCACCAGCAGTAACTGACAAATCAACACCCATTTGATAAAATGAGACAAACAAGATGACAAGTTCTCAACCATGACACTGCAGGAACACTGCATGATCCAATATTAAGGTCAAGCCTTAGCTTTATGCACAGTGGCACCACACGCTAAAGAAAAAGTTGCCATGATATTTGCTGTGCTGAAGAATTTAACTTAGTACGGCAGCCACCATACAGAATAACATTCTTTCCTCCCTAGATTTCTCCCCTGCCACACTAAAACCAGCTTCTAAGTAAGTTATTAATACAGAAGTAATTACTGAAGCATATTACCTTCATTGACCTTAATCACGAAGATCGTTCCAGTTAAAGAAACACTTAGATTTACAAGGCCAAGTTGGACAGAGCCTTGGGTGACATGGTTTAGTGTGAGGTGTCCCTGCCCGTGGCAGGGGTGCTGGAATGGGATGACCTTAAGGTCCTTTCCAACCCTAACTATTCTATGATTCTACACTTGAATATTCATTTGAGAGACGACTTTGCTCCCTCTGCCACACAAACCAAGATCAAGATTTGCCTCCAGGGAAATGGAGAGGCAATGGGAAACATCAGAAGTGAAGTAATTTTTTTCAAGTCTTTTTACTGAGACAACATACCAGTTACATATGACCTGCCTTCAGCCTTGAACACAGTGAACTTTTAGAGTTCAAGTATTCTTTCAGAAACACCTCATTAAACACAAGTCACTCTATGCCATCACATTGCTAACAACAGCTTATACATATATCACTGTAAATCTTCTACCTGTAGTGTCGAAATGAGAAGTGACTCTTTTAGGCACCAATATATTGTTCTCTGATCTTACAGACCACCACTCAACACCACTAGTACCTAAATGAATACTTTTCCAGCCCCTCCTTCCTGACTTTAAAAATACACACTTATCCTCGGAAACAGACTTGGAACGCATACAACTACCTCCTAGCACCATTACCAGGTCAAAGAGCAGCTGCTGAGGTTGCACTGGCACTTCCCGGTTGTCAAAGGTTTTTAGTTTTGCCTAGTTCAGCTTTCTAGAGAGCTTGAAAATACAACTTCTCACCATGGAAATAGGAAAATTCACACCAAGGACGCAGATAATGGTTGATGCGCATACACAGGTATGTGTTTTAGATGCTAACATACTATTTCTTTACAAAAGGAGTACTTGACCGTCCTATCACTTTCCAGAAATCTAAACTACACCCCACCCCCAACCAAAAAAGAAAACCAAAACCCACATTTGAGAGTCTTTTGAATCATCTGTTATGGCCAAATAATCAAATATGACCTTCCAAGAGTCTCCCCACAAGAAGAATACAAGACAAGAATGAAACTTCAGGTTTGGTTTCTCTCTTACTTTTCTTAAGAAAAATCTTCTTTACGGAATTTGTATCTATTATATCATCTCTTGTTGAGTTAGAACTTTGCAGGAAATAAGTAGTTTATTTTCTATGCTGATCTAGTATATGCAGCCAATTCAGATACTAAGGTTTATGTCTAGCAACCATGAGCTTCACTGTCACATGTATCAACTGTTAAGCCTTTTCTCTAATTCTAGGAAAGGCATTTAAAAAATGAGATATACTAGAGGCAAACCCAAGTATTAAGAACGTTAACATTAAATCACATAAACTATTTCTTACTAATTATTTTTCTTTATAAGACAATTATGGCCAACCAGAACAAAGACCTGTTGCAACAGGCAAATCACTTTAGGAAACACAAGGTACTGAGGTGATCTTTATATAAAAGATAATAATTACAGGTATGTTGAAACAATTATATTTTTATATCTAATTATTTGGCATCTTACAAGAAAGCAGAAATAGATCCACAAGCAATCTAAACACCACGCCACCTACTAGACTCCACAACTCACAGATAAGGAGATAAGCTTCGCTCTGCAACGAAAAGGGCACATATTACTGGGGTTATTCAAATATCTTATACTTAACATGAGTAGGAATCACCCAAGACAGCCAAGAATAAACATTAAGAGAACGATCAGAGATTTAAGTCTACAGAATTTCACACCATGCTAGGGGGAAGGGGGGGAGGGGGATTAAATAAAACCCCTTTCATCTACTCTTTTAATACTTTGCCTTTAAAAGGAGACCTGGGTTCATATCACAAATTCCTACTTGATCATGCTTCTTGTCAGACAGCCCCTGGGATACATACCCCACTCACTTCATTCCCAAATGAATACTGCTCCTCAAGAATAAAACTGACTGGTGTCTGGAAGCACCTCACACCTGAACACCCATGGCCTGGCAGTTCAGGCACTCCCTTCAGGAACTGACAGATGGAGGCATTCAAATTCCCCTAAAGAGTAGAAGGATTTGAACCCAAATCTCAACATACTGGGCAGGTACTCAAACCACTTATGCATCTGTAAAGAAATGCAACATCATATCCTTCTTTTCTGGAATACAAAACAAAAAAAATGCGCAAGATTTCTGTGTTTCCTGCTTCACAGTATAGAAGCATTCCTTACACAATTGTGCACTGTTAATGGTACCTCTGCTAATTTTCTAATTTAACTGATGCTAGCTTTGAGAGTTATGGCATTTTTTTCTTCCCACACAGCTATGTACTAGTACGCAATTAGACAGCCTTGCAGTATAAACCAAGTCTTTGCCAGACATATAAGATTCATCAGCCCTCTTCAAAAAAACCCAAAACAACCCCCCCCCAAAAAAGCCACAAACAAACAAAAAGAAAACAACACATAAACCACAAAACCCCAAAGCTTTCTTTAAAATAGCCTGGTATATAAACTAGTCATAATTTCCTCTTCTTGCTCAGAGTTCTACCTCACACTTCAGTATGAGTTACACTTACAACATTTCATAATATAATTACACTGGGAGTGCAGGAAGGGGGATATGTCCATAAAATACACTTTTTGTCAGAATAGTTGTACTGAAGAAAACTCCAGAGTAAATAACTACAGTAGAAAAAAAAACATTCTGTCAACATGCCTGATTTTAAACCACAGCATAAACTGTTTCCACTGACTGAGTTTTCTATCACAGACACTGCAGCAAACCTTTTCAAACATTTGCCCATTAATAAAAAGAAAACAATAGAGCAGTATTTAATTAATATTTACATGAAGTCTTGAGGTTTTCTGATGACCAAAGCAGTAATTAACACCCCAAATACCGTAATGTCAAGCCACTCTGCAACACTACCTGTCACACTGCAGAAGTACTTCAAAAAAAAAAGCCAGCTGCTAGAACATTTAAGAATTTTAAACATGACATATGAATACAAATCCAAATCCTGTTACCTAAGAAGTAGCAGACTGTCTGAAATAGCCTTCAGCATTCTAATACCCCAACACTGTAAAAGGAGGGCACTTAATCAAAAGTGCAAACTGGAAAAAATACAATTGGTAGCTGAAACAGGTAGTTACAACTGTTAGCATCTGAAGCTAAGATCCAGTCTTTGGGACAGAATCTGTATGTAAAAATGCCACAGGATTTTTAAGACCCCACAACTTCAAACTATAGCAAGAGATTTTAATTAAAAACCAGCAAACGGAAGTGCTATGAAAATATAATTATTTACATGGAAAAACATGTGGACGCATATGAACTTCAAACTACATTAAGTTCTCTGCATCCATAACCCTCGGTATGAATGCGACTCTATACATCATATTTTTACAGCTTCTATGTCACATATTGCTGCGGTAATGAAACATGCCTGACACCCCTCAGTGAGTAGCTCCTGTAGACTCCTAAGGCAGCTAAATCAGCCTAGTAAAGAAACATCCCGATTTACATTTCTAAGTAAGTTCAGATATTTTGAAAGTAAATTTAATAAAAATTAAGTAAAACTATTATCTTTAACATCGCCTTATTCTACATAGCAAAAGCTACCACCCACTGCTATTCCATACACTGGAAGGCAACATGACATACACTGGAAAGATGTAAAATCAGAAAGAACTACTTTTAAAAGTGTTAAGCAATCATGTATTAACATTTAACTCTGTATTAATTTATTCATGGTTAATTAAATTTAACATTCCAGCATGCTGGTTCACAACATCCTACAATATATTTGATGCCTTATTAAACCATCTACAATACTTACCATTGGTTAAGCTTTTAATATGTGAAATACTCAATTTGTTTGGACAACAGCATGTTGGAAAACAGTTCACATGTGTATAAACCAGCCAGACTGTAAAGTGACATCTAGATTTGCAATAACATCTCTAAGATGAAGAAAAAAAGATGTACTACATGTGAAAACTCAGAGGACAGAATAAAACCAAGACTGTAGGATTCAATGCCTAATTAAAGACAATACAGAATTCTCCTAGGTTTGACAAATTCAGGGAAAACACCTCAATCCTCCAAAAAGTCAGAGAAGTCCCTTTAAAGATAGGAAACTGTGCTCTGAAGCAGCAGACACTTTGAAAAAGACCGTAGTCACTGATCATCACTTACCTAAAATACAAGTATTTTGTTCTAGTAAGCGAGTTGTGGAACTAGTTTATGACCAAATAATTCCATCACAGAGGCTTTAAGAATTACATTTTACAAGAAAAAAACCTCACAGCAGTGGCTGATATTTACCCGTTTAAATATATCTCGTTCTGTTTTAGGGATCTGTCCCATGTGAGACATTGAAGAACATTATAATTTTAGACAGATTTTTTTTTTAATATAAATGTTTTCCTAAAAGGCCAAGTACAAGTTGATTTAATTTTCTTGTGCAATCCATCTCACCAGGCTCAAAGTCACGGCGCTCTTTGTTGCTTGCCTGCAGAGCCTCTATCACAACAGGGCTACAAGCGCCTGTCCCTCAGCCAGGGAAGCACCACCACCGCCAAATACCGCCAGCACAGGGTTTCTGAAAGCGAAGCCGTGCCAAGCCAGGGCATACATTAACCACTACAGACTATAAAATACACTGGAAGTTGCTCCTATCCAGCCTACTCTAACTGAACCCTGCAAAGCTTTATAAATGAACACGAAGCGATCTCTTTACAGTGGCACCATTTCCAAACACAGAACTACCAAAAGGTCTGAACTTCAGAGCGGGGAAGCCGCAAGTTTGTCCCCTCATTAAGCCATAAACACACACCCCTACAACCACGCAGGGAAAGCACACAGCCAAGCACGGGAGGGTTTTCTTACAACTCCGGGCCTAGGCTCGCCGCGCCCTCCCGGGGGGCGCCCCGCGGGAGGGCGGCCGCGGGACTGGGTATCAGGAGGCCGCCCAGGCCACTACATTCACCCGCCACGCTCCCGCAGGCACCGGCCCCGGGCGCCCAGCGGCGCAGGCACCTGTAGCCGCAGCAGCCAGGGCCGCCCCTCTCCGGCCGGGGCACAGCCCGGGCCACCGCCCCGCGCGGCGGTGAACGACGCGGTCCCCCGAAAGCCGTCGAGCTGTGGCCCGGCCACACCGGCCCGGCCGGCCCCCAGGCCTTCGCGGGCGCTGTGGCAGTGGGGCAGGCTTCCCGATAAGCCGAAACTGGCGGCTCCGCAGCTGGACCTGTTGCTCGCACGCCGGACGCCAGAACGCTGACAATGCTGACTGCGCTCACCGTCCTGCTCACCGTAGAAACACGCTCCAGCCCAGCCGCCGACTGGAAGTCAGGGTCGTCCGCTCTCTGCAACTCCTCTCCGCCGAAACACCGCGGAGCCAACCGGCCACAGCCCCCGCACAGCTGCGCAGCCGCCGCCAAGCTAACACCAGCACCGCCCGGCCCGGCCCGGCCCGGCCCTGCCCCCCGTGCCCGCTCCAGAGCCGGCCCCCAGGCCCGGCCCGGCCCAGCCGCGCAAGCGCGGAGCCTCCCCACAGCCTCCGCCGAGGCCGCGCCGGCCGCTGACTGGGCAGGGGCGGGACAGGGCGTGCTAAGTGCGCGCCCCCTGCCGGCCTGGGTCGGTGCAGCCTGAACGGTCGTAGCCGCGCTCGTGGTTGGCGGGCTGGGGGTTGCCTCGGCGCTCGCTGAGGGGCTGGGGAGGGCACAGAAGACATGGCACCGCTTCAGTGTCTCCATCCTCCCGCGGCGATGTTCCGTCTTTCTACCACAGTGCTCTCTGAAACCGGGAGAGGCACCACCACGGGAGCCCCAGTGCCCTGGACTGAGGTGGTTTGCCTGCGGGCTGCTCCCTCCTCGCCTGCTTCCTCTTGCCCACTGTGCTGCTGCCTGCTGCAGCGGGAGTGTGTCGTGGTCGCACCATGCCTCTGCAGTCCCTTTCTCCTCCACCCTCCTTGTCAGTCCCTCCATTCTCCTTGTAGTTCTGCTGAAGCCACAACCCAAGACAGAGTGCCTCCGCCAGGCTTCGGCCAGTTGTGGGGAGAAAAATGTTTATACTCTTATCTGAGAGTCCAGTCCACCTTTGGGAGACAGGAGGGAGGCTGAGGCAAGAAGGCGCCCAGAACACAGTGTGTGGAACAATTAGGGAAACAGGACGTTACAAGTAGTTTTACCCGGGTTTTTGTATCCATGGCTGTTTTACAGGAGCAGGGAAACGTATCTTCAGTGCTGCCGTTTAGTTTGCCTTAGAGCTGAAAACGGCATTCCCACCCCTGGTTTTCAGGCTAGCCTGCCTAGATCATTGCCTGAGGCACCAGAAGAAGTGTTCCACATAACAAGGCTAGGAAAAAAGGCTTTCTGAGATCACTAAAAAGTCCTAAAGATATTCCTGCATTTGTCCATTTCTCCTTACTTCAGTTTAACCTTTTATATATATATATATCTGTCATTTAACTTTGTATCATTCTCCATACTGAACTCCAGATAGGCTTTGAACTTCCTCTAATTTTCCCCTATACCATGTTTTTTTGTATCCTTTGTAAAGATAGACACAGTCCAAAACACAACCACCAGATTCCAGGGTTTTCTTTCCTTGCCATGTGGAAAGGCCAGCTGACCTGATACCTGCTGCGCAGCTACCTGCGGAGGAAACGGAAAGCGTTGCGCTTTTTCACACTGTGACTCAAACTCCTTGGGATGTCTGCTTCTTTGCGGTGTTCAGGGCAGCAATGCGTTGTATCTGTGTTTAACCAGTTACTTCTGTTCTGACCAATAGCAAGGGTCTTTGTATTAAGTAAGCAAAACTGCAGCGCTGCAGGGAATACAAATGTTAGGCTGCAGAATTGTTTTCTTGAAAAATAAAAAGGAGGGAAAACATGACGCTTGTAATTCATCTCTGAGCAGCACCATGTATGGTTCTTTTCACCTTAATATGAAAATGGGGAAAATTCACATGAACCCTTTTTTACAAACTGCTCAGGCAAAGAACCTGAGAACCAGAAAAGGGCTTTTTTAAAATATGATACTTGCCTAGAAGATAAAATGGCTGCAAAAAACTAGCTACTTGTTACTTCATCAGTTGGTTGTTGACTGTTATCATCCTCATCCAGACTGATCGCTAGTTTACTGGTTTTTTGGCATCCAAGGTTGGGATCGTCTAACAAAAACCCTGATTACAGTTTCCCTCAGCTGATGGCATTTCTCCTTCCTCTCACAGAAAATCTCATTGCCTCCAGTGTGCATGTTGACCAGTAGCCAGTTTTTAAACCAGGATAAGGGAATTGTATTTAATTGTTGTGCAACTTGTAGAGCAGAGAAGAATTCACATCAGTTTCTGTTTCTCTCCTTTACTCTTTTCTATCTGTAGCTGGTTTTAATCTTTTGCCAGAAAGGGTTTAGCAGAGCAGGTTAAGACTGAGCTTGGGATATCCTTGCATATATCTGCTGAAAGATCTGCTTGTTTCTTTGGTAACCAATCTCCTCCCTTGGGCTTTCACAAACCCTAATATTAGCCATGCCCAGCTGGCAAATCCATTCATAAGAGATTTGAATGAGGTGTGCTTGGCTAATTGTATCCACAGATTAAAATATTCTGTTAGGCAAAGAAACTGTCATACCTGAAAATATCTCACAATAGCTCACAGGATCAGCAGTATTACTTGTGAAGACCCAGACAGCCTTTCTTTTCTAAATCATTATGTTACCAGTTTAAATGGACAGATCTGATAGTTCTTTTTGCTTTGTGGGTGCTATTTGGTGATATGGTGAGGATATAAAAATGGCTGAGAAAATAATTTTGGCTTGAATTCAACAAAATATGAGAATAATAAAAAAAAGATACAGAGAAAAAAGGCAAATGGAAGATTAAGAAGGACAACAGAAAGATGATTGGGAAAACCAAAACTTTTTAGTCTTACTTTGTTTTGTCTTAGCTAATTAATTTTTTTATGTAGTATCCACTAAGAGTTCTTGAAGGAAATGAGAAAATTATTTACCAAAGCACTACAAACCTTACTGTTCCATCTCTTGTTCAAATTTGTCAATTAACATTTTTAAGCAGAAAGGAGCTGAAAAGAAATATCCAAGTGATACCTTTTGTGAGCTTAGATCTTAGAACATTTTCATTTTAAACATGATTTTTCTATTATTTTACTATCAGGGATTATGAGATTATGAGAACATTAAAGCATGCTTGCAGCTACAGAACCAATATATTTAGGCAACTAAATTTATTATTGAAGAGCCTTCTTAAAAAAGATTGATGCATTCATTCCACAGACAAGTATTTTTTAACAAAGAAAATGTTCATCTTTGATAAATTGAATTTGAATTACTGTCAGTGTTTGCCAGAGAGGTGCAGATATAACTTTTGATCAGCCTAAATCTGGCTGATTGTAATAAATTGAAAAGAAAACAAAAATCTGCCTCAAGCTGAGGCATCAGCCTAGCATAGAACAAAATGTTTTCTTTGAAACCATTGCCCTCTGGAGGGGGAATGAAGAATTCCCTTTTATGTCACTGTTTTAACTGAATATATGCTTTACAGCTCATGAGTTGCTCTGTAGACTGACACAAAAAGGTATGGTCTGTCAGAAGAGCCGCAGTGGCCACAGTGCTTATGTCAGTGAAGGCTGGGGAACTAATCCCGATCTGTCTGTCCCATCACTCTCCTCCCCTTTATTTCTAAACTCACTGAAAAACCATTCTACAGCAGATGTACTTTCTCTTCCAACTTCATCTTGGATCCCTTCCAAGCTGGTGTCATCCCTTTATTTGCCAGAACATTTTTTTTTTATGCCATCCCTAAAGAATTCTTGCCTGCTTGATGTCAGACTTTGTTATTTCATCCTCTTTCTTGACCTGTCTGCGGGGTTTGGTTTTTGGGGGTGTTTCCTTGTTTGGTTTAGTTTGGTTTGGGTTTTGTTTTCTGGTTCTTTTTTTTTCTTTTGTGTGTGTGTGTGTGTGTGTGTGTGTGTGGTTTATGTTACTTTATTTTATTTTAAATTATCTTGATTACCCTTTCCTTCTTGATCTTTCATTCTTGCCAGGTTTTTAGAAATCGTGTTCTCTTTATCTCTGCTTTCATGTCTGGCATCTATTTAAATAGACTCTTTTCCTCCTGTCTCTGAGAACTTTACAGGGATTTTTCCCTTGGCCTTTAGGTATTGATAGATTATACCTTGGATAATCACATTTAAATGTCACCTTTAACTAAATATGAAGGAAAGGAAGCTCCTTCGTGCTCACACTTTACCTGTATATTCTCCCTGTGTTGCAGAGGAAGCGACAATATCTCTCACAATGGTCTTTCCAGTTTGATTTATAGCAATCTGATGTCTCCTGATTACAAATCTGGTGATTGTTTTAACCCTAAGTAGGAGACATGCACCAGCAGTATGAAAGAATATAATAGCAGCACTAGTCCACCTGTAGGCTTACTGTGTTTAGTACCTAGTGTTCCAAAGAAGAGTGTAATACACAACAGTCCAGATGCTAAATTGACTATTAAACAAGGGAAAAAACAAGTATCTCTTGGCCTCCACAACCCAGTAACAGAAACCCTGAATTTTGAAATTAATACAGCAGTCCAATTTAATTTCAGCCTTCCTTTAACTAAGACAAGAAATACCAAGGATTCAAATATGGTCATGTTTTTCTCTTTGAAAGCACTAGAACTATTTCTTACTTCCTATCCAATAACAACATTTTGCACTCATGTTCCTCTAAGTGACTAAAACATCTTCCTCACTGTCTTCTAGTATCCTTTGCCACTCCTTAATCCTTCAGATCCAAAATTGCACAACTTCAAGTAAGGTCGCAGTACCTTACAAATAGGGTCATAAAACCAACAGAAGTTCAGCTGTAGAAAAAGATTAATCTCCGTAAGAGAGGTCTCAAGCCTGGGAGTACTACTCATCTCTCAGTGAGAGGTCTTAAATCCAGAAATAGGAATCATTCCCAGAAGATGAGTAACCCAAATTAAACCTGGAAGTGAGGTGGTTAATGTAACAGGTTGGGATGCTATTTCTAATCCAGAAAAATAATGGAAAATAAAAATTATCTTTCTTGCCACTGTTTTCCCTTCCCCTTTTAAGTTATACTCAAATTGTGGTTACCTTATCTGTCTCTTTATATGTTTACTGCTTCTTGTTCTTCCTTCAGTAGTTTCTCCTTGGTTTTGTATGTTACTCTTTTTATGTTAGTATACCTATGTATCTTTTTGATATTGTTGCAGTCATCTGTGTGCCTTCCTTTGCACAACTCTCCATCTTTTGTTTGATCTTGAATACATCTGGAAAGATCTGAAGGACATTTTTCAGTCTTTCTGCAAAAGAAATCCTGCTTTGCTATTTATAAAAATTATTAATTTGTACCATGATGCACTCTGTTCTTCCCTGATTTGCCATTTGCAAGCTGGATGTATCCTAAAGCCCAAAGTCAAGAAAAGTTTATGTTTGGATTTTACTGATAACCTGCTGTGCTGTCAACATACATATACTTTTATTAGTGGGTTTACCTGACAGTTTGATTTCTTTGTTTTAATGTGTAAATACGAGGCAAACCCCAGTTTTTATTGCTACTCTTTTTACTCTTTTCTTATTCTCGGCTTCTTTTCTTATTTTCATACACATGCATAAATAAAAAGAAATAAACCCCTGTAACTCACAGATCTGTGAGAAAATAGGGAAAGAACCAACAAAAAGGACAACAAAAGTTTCAGCAGTTGATACCACCTAAGGAAAAAACTTAGGAGGTAATCCTATAACATCTGTGGATTTAGATTCTCCCCAGATGTGATTGTCTTTCCCAAAAGGCAGCTTAGTAGTGGTAATTATGACAAAACCCTCCTATCTCATAATGCTGCAGTGTAAAGCTTAAGCTTTGTATATTTGTCAACCAAATGTATGACACTACAGTATACTGCACATATTTTATAAGCATGAAATGTAATCTTTCTCTTGAAAGCAAACTAGATGTACAGTAGGATAGCTGTAAGATACAGTAAAACATAAACATAAAAATTCACTTTCTTGTTCCCTTTTTCTGAATCTTCACTGAAATAATCTTGCATGTTGTGCTTTATTTATCAGTCTTGTTCGGTACGGGTTTTCAATTTGTGCATCCCTCTTGTACTTTAATTACTGATACAAATAGATTTGTGGCCATGCTGTACGGTACCTTTAACAACATGGATGTCTGAATGTGACATAAGGCAGAATCACTTTCAGAATCATTCTTAAAATTGTTGTTTGAATGTTCCCCTAGTTTTTGAGCTTGCTTTCAGCAGATAATAAACAGCATCTGGGGCAGTTAACTGCCAGGCAGCATGTCTGTTGTTCCCCAGCATTTAAAGTAATGTTTAAAATCTGCTTTATTCGAATCCATAACTGTGTGAGTTTTATTGGAAATATTCTGAAACTAAGAGACTTTTTTCTTTTCTTTGAGAAACATGCTCAGAAATTCTTCATACGTTATTTCATCGTATGCATAAATCTGGAGTGTCATGGCACTAAGAAAATCGGGTATGGCATCCAGTCCCTTTGCAGAAGTCCATGCTGATCCCCACATAGTATCTCCCCTACAGACATAAGATGCCAATAGATTTCCATTATCACGTTTTGAGTAATGAAGGCATAGCTGCTTGATTTGTGAAAATGAATTATGAAAGATGGCACCAAAATACACTTGTCCTATGTTGCCATAAGCAAAACTGGTATACTTACCTTTCCTAGGAAAATGATAGCAGCTACACAATTATCTGTAAGGAAGAAAGAAGTTATTTTGATACTAACAGAATAATAATTTCCACATAGCTATGTGGAGCTATACAGGTGGTCTTCATTTATGCTTAGACAAAGTGCAATGACAGTTCTATACCATTCTCATGAACCTGCACCTTAACAGACAGTTGCAAAACCTGTTTTGGAATATATATAGGATGAATACAACTCTATTTTGCAATATTTCCTAAAAAGTGCAGTCAAACACATTATGCTTTGTCACTCTACTACTTGCAGGATCTTCAATGGCTGTCATTCTCCCAGCAGTAATTTTTCTTTCAGAGGAGCTGATAGACTGTAGTGGCTCAGTGAGCCACTACATACTGCATACCAGTCAACTGAATCAGCTCAGTGTAAGACTATAAGTATGTAACCCAGCAAGCATCCATGCTGAGTTATTTTTCTTTGCTCTAGGCACAGCAATTAGGAGGCATTTTTTGCTGCATTTGCAATGCAGGCAATTCAGCCTTCTTCCCAATGTTGTAATCTGGGAAACACAATACTCTGAAGTCGCTCATTCTTTGCAGCGGTGGCTGAGAGTATTATAGGCTGGATTCCAGTGAACTGTGGCTAATATTTTCATTTGCATGGTGCAGCCGTCCTCTGTCCCACACACCCTGTCTCTGCAAAGGCTGTCGGTGTGGCCACAGGTTAGGGTACTATGTGTGTAAGAGTGACTTTTTGGCATCACAATATATGCTCAGACTGACCCTGATTTCTTCAGGTAAAGGCCTCTATGTACCTTTCCAGTAAGTGATGAGAAACACAATGTTCAAGAGTTGTAATTATTCTAGTATCACATTGCCACATTAATGACTTCAGAACAACTGCCCTGAGCTTAGCGGGAACCTTTGTCCCATTTACCACAGCATAAAGTCTTCATGGAAATACTTTGTTCTTTCCTCACCTGCCTCATCAGCTTGTCTTCTGTTATGACACGTGCATATAACTGAGCAAATACATTTACTTAACAACAGTTCAGCTCTAAGAATTGAAAAGAATGTGTCTCATTAATGTTGTTTCTCATCTCAAAATCACTCTTCTTGAAATGCGCTTGAATATCCAATCCCTTTGTTTTGATGGATTTTAACTTTTCCCTTAGGACTGGATTATGTCTGATGCCTTATCCTTTGTCAGGTTGTTTGGATACAAACTAAATTTCTGTTTATTAGTGTGTAGTGTAGATAGTGTGCAGTTCTTCTCCAGACATGGTATTTAGCTTATAAGGGAGGTATTCCTAATTAAATATTTAATTTATTGCATTCCATTCTACGTTACTTAGTATGGGCAGTATATCTTGGTATGAAATCAGTCATAGTTATTACTTCTGTGCTAGCAAAACAACAATTTCCAATTAATTCAAACAGGTTTTGAATGCAGCATACTCTATTTAGGATTATTCAAAATCTGTATCATTGATTTCCCAGTGTTACAATTTTAATTTCATCTTCACTTCTAGCGTGCAAGTTTAGTGTGAAGTCACTGATGGTAAGCATCTTCAGCCAGTCTATGTGTAGATGATAGTGAAGAAACTATTACTGATCCTTATTTGCAGTATTATTTGTTTGTTCTTGTAGTGGACAACAGCGCTTCATAAATGGTATATCATTCAAGTACTTACTGCCCTTTCAGCAGAAAATATGCTGTACAACCATTTTCTCAGGGAACACCCAGAAGTTTCTTACTTGTCAGTAATTGCTACTTTGCTCTTTTGTTAAACAGAATCTAGAAACTTGTTTTTCACAATGGAAAATAATGTTGCAATTTCCAGTTATATTGAATGATATTTCACTCTTGTTCATGTTTCAGGCGACATCTAGAATGTGAATTTGCCAGCCTTTCCTAGACTGGAATCTGATTGCACATGGGCTGTTCTCAAAGAGTATTGAGTTGTTTTGTATTCTCAAGGAGCAATAGATTGGAAGTTGTGAATTATGTAATCTCTCTCTGCTCGTTTGGAGGAAAGCACACAGAAAGCATTCATCTCCCATATTTAGCTATGTTTGCACAGAATTTATGCTTCAAAACTTCAGAAATACTGCACATTCTGTAAACTACCCAGGAAAGCCCCAGCAACAGGTAGCAAGAACAGCAGAAGCAGATACTTAGCTTGCTTAGTGCGAAATGCTTTGTAGCGCAGCTAGTACATTCTCAGTATTCCAATAGGATAGCAATGTTTATAGCGTCTGGATAATAATAACAACAGTAACAACAATACCAAATTCTTATACAATGGTTCTCAATAGTTCATTGCATGATGATTTTCAAAGGAGATCTGGCTATCCTCATTCTACAAATGAAGAAGCTGAGGAACAAAAAGTAAAAGTGATTTGCCAACACTGATTTAGAAAATCACTGGCAGAAATAAAACCAGTGTTAATATGATTTTGTGCCCACTACCTGGTATTACTCTGCCACTTATCCCCCTGAAATGTTCTGAAAGTTGCTTGCATAAGAAATTCTCCTGCCCCTATATTAAATTGTAAGCCATAGTCAGAGATTATGAAGTTAATTCAGGTGTCTATTTCTTTGCCTTCTGCTGCAAACTACAAATCTCCCTGAAATAGTCTCAGAAAAATGTAGATTGCACTGCCAGGGATCAAAATTTATTTGTTGTTGCTAGTTGTGAACTAATACAGGGAAATGCAGAGTTCGTATTTCAGTAATAATTAATTGCAATAGTAAGAGGTTATTAATGGAATTGAAGTCTGCAGGGGAATTTTTTCTTCTGTGTGTACATCTTTTCCTTGTTCCAACTGCATTTGATGTCCAGGATGCTTTGCTTTATTTTCTTTCATTTCTTCTTAGTGAAAAATGGCCCAGGTAATACTTGAAGCAGCCTACTTGACTTATTGTCACTCTTTAAATTTTCTGAAAAGAAATATGATGAGCATGAGGAAGACAGCACACAAAAGTGGAGAATGAAAAAGAAGCATGAGGAATCAAAAGAGCAAAGGATGGAGAAGATCAGCATCCATCAAGAACCACAAAGAAAGAACTGATTTGCCAGAGGGAATTGATTTGCCTTTGTAGGGAGTTTATTAGAATTTGTGCTCTGTATTCCAAACTGGCCTTTCCCAGTCTCTCCCATGCTGTTCTTCCTCAGTCACTCCTACAAGACGTCTCATCTACTCACCCTCACAGCACAAATCATCTTTAGTCCTTGCAGAACACTTGAGAGGTGTAAAAAAACCCTGTGCATAGTTGGTATCTGTTGACATGATATTGTCACACTTCTCAGCTGCCTGGTGGTTATGTGAAGATAATTTCTATTCTGGAGACAGACCAGTAGTTGAGAAGAAGACAAGAGAGACTGATGGTCTAAGGAAGCCCATGAAGAGCACACGCTGCATTTGCTTCAATATGGCAAACTTGGGAATTGATAGTAGGATGCAGACTGAGAGAAGCATGATCAGAAAGGAAGGAAAAGAGCAAAAGAGCAGACACACAGTTACACAGGAGGAGGAATAAATCTTTGGAGGAAGGTACCACTTAAAAAGAAGAAGAGGCACAGAGTAGAGTTGAAAGAACATAGTGAGAAAAAGAATAATCTAGAGCTAGAGAAGATGAACAGGAAAGCTGATCAGAGGAAAAGCTGAAAAGTAAATGACTGGGAAAAAGGAACAGTTAGAGAAAGAAGCAAAGATGATAACAGAAAGAAAACAATGGGAAATACAGTCAGATATTTTTTCTTCCCTATAGAAAATACACTGCAAATATATGACTACAAAGTTAATATTAAAAAAAGTGTTTATATAGAGTACAAAATGGGCACTAAACTCTAGGGTGGAAGTGATGGGAATAAACAGGTAGGTCCCTTTCCCTGAATGCAACGAATCTGAATGCTGGATTTGGCAAGACAGGCTTTTTTTCCCCTGAATGATATTATGACTGTGTGCACATAATAGGAAAATATATCAAGCATTTCTGTTCTGATTGCTTCACTATTTCTCCATTATTACAGTTTTCACAATGAAATCACAAGAAACACAATACTATCACTGAAGCCCAAGTAAAATATAATTTAGGTGTTTGGCACTGTATGTATGTCACAGACAATTTAAAAATGCAGGAAATTAATTTGAAATGAAAAGTATAATAATCTAGGACTTTGCACAAATTTGTTATTACCAACTAAATGATATGTCACTATTTGTCTTCCTTTCATGTGGAGTGCTGAAATAAATTATTTGAGCATGCACTAATTTATATCACCTCATAACCCATTGCTCTCTTTCAGAACCTCCAATTCAAAATATGGCTATTAAGAGAAAAAGAGTGAAAAAGAATATAACAATGAGATATTAAAAATTATTAATTTACCAAATGGTATGTAGAGAGAGATGCAACAAGATTTTCAGTCAGATAAATGTGTTTTAGTGGAGACGTGTGCACACAAAGAGAGGATATCATAAACCAAAATACTTTTTCTTCCAGGTCATGGAGATCACTTTAAGATCACCAGCTGGCAATCTGGACAGTGAACTGCATGCAGCCCATCAGCCAGCTACAAAGAGAAGCACACGGGAGAATCATGTTCACAAAAAATGTTGTTGGTTGAACAAGAGCTTGTTCAACTTTTATGACTTAGTAAAATGGAGAAGTATGCAGAGGAAGACCATAACAGCTTTTGTTCAAGGGACTGATTAATTCACATGCATAATGATTATGTGTATAAATGGAAAGCAAGTGGCATTAATAAGCTAAGGGGCTCCAGTTTTTGTCATTCCTTGGCAGGTATAGATAGATAGCAGTGTTTAATCACTGACAAGAAATGGAGACATAAAAAAGGGGAACTGTGAATGTTAAGAAAGACTGTCTTTAGATGCTTACTTGTTATAGCTAGATATTCTGTAGAGATTTTGCAGAAATGCAGGATGTCAGAAAGGATGCTAATGCTAATCACAGTGTGGCATTGTGGAGAGTGCGCTGAAACATGCCCACATTCTGCTTGAAACATGACTCCAGACCTTATGCTACAGGACGCTGCAGATACACTATCTGGAGGTAACTTCATGCTCAGACGTGGGTTTTGGGGAAGCCTTACAGCACACCAGCAGAGGAGATGTGGGCCAACATTATAACTTTGAACTGTCCTAGGCCTGCAGCTTTCTTACCCTTTCCACCATCCTGTATTTTATCTGATTTCGCAGTGAAGTTGCATGGCAGCCATCAGGCAAAGGCTTTTCTAGAAGAAACCTGATGCTCAACCCGGGAAGGCGAGATATGATCACAGCAGGAAAAGAGCAAAGCGTACCTTCTAATAATATGAGAAGTGCTGATTTGTTTGCACATATTCTTATTTGTGGATATAGAAATATTTGTTCTAAGGAACTCCCAGCTCATGAAGTTTCAGCCTCTCTCATCTATAACTGAATTAAGAATAGCAATGGGAAAGCGAGTTTGTATTGGAAAAACCACCATACCTGGAGTCTGTGTTTTCTTCTCCCTTTTTTTCTTTGTTGTGCTCGTCCTAAGAAAAAAAAAAGAACAAAAAAAAAGATAGTTCAGAAAAAAAACCCAAACAAAAACCCACAATGCCATTGCCAAGAAACTCAGGAAAAAGTCTTAGCCTAGTAATATCATTATGTACCAGGATCAGTATTAAATAGGTGCTGTATGATGATACAGTAAGCCTTGTTTTGAAGTGCAGGCACACTAATACATAGAGATACTTCAATGGTATAGACTGCGCTTATATATAACGGCACTGAAGCACTGAACATTCATGCACTTTTACTTGGTTTCTCTCTGCGTGGACCCAGTATGTGGGAAGGTGGGCAGGGGGCTTTCAAAAGCCCCTGAACATCTGAGAAACCGAAGTCTAGATACTTGGATCCCCCATCCTGTAATCTTCAGGTTCCTAATTGATTAAAGCATTAGGAAAATCACAGTAATCCTGAAAAAGTGTTGCAATAATATATTTTCTGAAGACAAAAAATATGACACATTTTACTTTTCAAAGACAGCAGCAGAAATTAAGTATATTAGATTCATTTTCCGAGCATACCTACCTAGTTTTCCTCTTCTCTGAGCTTTTGCTCTTCTTTATATCCCGAGAAAGATTCATGTTCTTTGACTGCATGGTGATTTCCTGCCTTGCTGGTTCCAGGTTGTTGTAGAAGATTTCTCCTTTTTTCCCACTCTCTTCTGTTGGTTCCACTGTATCAGAGAGAGGAACTTGGCTGCAAGAGTTTTGTTTAATGACAACTTCTTCCTCTGCTTTGGGGTTCGGCACATCTTGTGGGTCATCCCTCTTAAAGGAAAAAGGAAAGATTAACAGATATAGGCAAATGACATAAAAAAAAAAATCTGTGCACAGGGCTGATGAGCACAGTTGGAAATTTGTGGTAATTTCCTATAGTCCCTTATATACTGAATATTCTGCTATAGAGGGGTGTCAGACAGACCATCCAGAGGAAATGTGATATATTTATCTAGAAGAGAGACTCCTGTTTCTCCTACATTATCAGTTTGTTGGTGATTATTGGCCTACAGCTTTGCCTAGAGGTGACTATGCAGTGCACCGTGGGAATAACAGGTCCAAAGCTTAACCTCTGAGGTTTGTTTGTGGCTTCACTTCCAAGTTCTCTGCTTCTGATTCATGTCCAGAATAACTTTATCTCTAAAGTATTCTCCTCTTTTTGCTCATATTCAGAAGCTAAGAACAGATCTTTGCTATCTGTTCTGTCCAGATTTTGAGATTGGTCCTTACAAAAATCTTTCTAAGCATTCTGCTTTTAAGTAGATGAGGCAGAGATACTCGTTTCTCACATGCAGACAGTTTTCTAGCTAAACAGAAAGAGAGCAGGGAGGATGTAATAATCCAAACTTAAAAACTATCAGTAGAGAAGTCAATAGTGAGTGACAGCCAACACCTGAAGGTATTGAAACACCAGTGAATGTGCCTGGGAACATGAGACACCTATTCTTCAAAGAAAAATTGAGATTCGAGGTTTGGGACATGACTTTTGTATACTGGATCACTAGTAATATCTGCTGTACATGCAGGAACTGACATTCATATCAGGCCAGCTTGTGTCCAGAAGTTGGAACAAGGGTCTAGTCTGACATTAGGTAAGAGAGAAAGAAGAAAACCTGGAAGAAAGGTGGCTATGCATGAATATTTGAAGCAGGAAAATGTAAATTAAGAAATTTGATAAATCCTACACTTACTTTCTTGCAATCTATGCATTCTTGACATAACCAGTATGGTTAAGTCTGTATGGTTTCAGCAAATCTAATCTGAATATGCTAGTTTTCCCCTAGATTGTTTTCAGTCATCTGTTTACCTCATCACTGATTTTTTCTTGAAAGAATCATCTCTCACAGTTTTCTCCTCTCTCAAAATGGTATTTTCCTAATTCCCTTGTAATTTTTCTGCTGCACATACACAGAGTTGTTCCTTGTCTCTGTACATGCAGCATTAAGCCCTGGCCATGTGATTTTGTTTTTCTCTTCTCACTGTGGACGTGGCTGTGCTTGGCTGAGAGGTGAGCTGGCTTGAATGGAAACTAAAGACTCACTGATACCTATGCTGGCAAAATGTTTGCTTGAAACTTAGGGGAAATAGTGTTAGGTAATGTTGAGTAACATCATTAACCATCTAATTGCATCCTAAGTCTGACGCTTAGGTAACAGGTCCCTTCTGTACTATAGTTGAATTTCTACATGTGATATTCTGTTTAGGACCTGAAGCATTTTTGCTGACCCTCACTGTTCTCCTTGTTTCAATCTTAGCTACAGTGAGCAGCTGCCTTCTGCCTGTCTGCTGTAGCATTTCCCTCAAGAACTTTCTCTTTCTGTCCTTTGAATTGATCAAATGACTTTGCCTTCTTTGCTTAATTAGTTGTCAGTCCCTGCAGGGGTCTCAGCTGTGCTGCCTCTTTCCTTCTCTGCCTTTTTTCAGTGGGCTGTAAAATTCAGTCAAAAAGAACTATTTAAGAACATATCCTCAACTATGAGGGAAAGCTGAACACCAAACAATAAGTAGCATGCTACTGATTCGCAAAAATTTAGGAGGGCTGTGGTGCACCTAGCATCCTCACTCCCATTGCCCTGAAATTCTGCAGGGAGTTTACAAGCCAGCTATTTTGATAAACAGAACTGTAGCTCCTTCAAAGCACTCAAACAATTAGACTTGAGAGATCGTTCAGAATATGAGCACAAGCAATACTTTCTGATTGGTCAGCTTGCAATTTTCATATCTGTTTGCTGAAGACCAACCTTTTCTGATGGGTCATTTGAGCTGGAAACTTTCTTGGGACACATGTCAAAATCCTTGGATTTTACATTTACTTCAGTATTGCTGATGTCTTCAGGGGGTTTCAGGAAAGAGATGAGCTGCAGCCACAGGTGGAATAGGTATTGTTGCTGGTCTGGTGGGGCACAGAGCTCTAGATAATAGGAGCGGCCATTTACTAATTTCAACATGAGATGGTGATTAACTGTGCTGTGGACAGAGAGTTCCACAAACTTCAAGGGGAAGAGCCTATAAAAAAAGGGGGAAACTCATCATTAAACACAAATGGAAATTTCTCTCAAAGAAAATATTGTGTCTGTCACATCTACAGGTAGAGTAAGACTGAAAGGGATAAATCGGACCAGGAATGATCTGTTGAGTGGATTTGGACACTCTTCTTCTAAATGCCCCTAGCTAATTGTGGAAGAAATGCTGGGCAGCAGTGCGCAGAATGGAGGTAAAGGAAGTTGGCATCTCTACAATGTCTTTATTCCACTATCTTATTCCGTTGCAAACCTGTACCCCTAGTCTTCCTGCCATCTTTCAGCTTCTGATATATTTAGAAAGTATTAAGTATTTGTAATCATCAAGCTATCTATACACACGTGGATAGCATTGGTCTAGAATTATGACTGGAGTGGAGCCTGAATATTTGTGCTTAAGAGCTTCTCCTACCTTTATAGTGTTAGTGCTATAACAAAGCCAGTGCAAATATGACGTCTGTTAATAAACTGACCTTTAAAAGAAGGAAAATGCTGTATGGAAATGGGAAACACATTCATATTTCTTACTTATTCTTCAAAGAAATACTTAACCCTTCTCAGTGCTAACTCACCTGGTAAGTGCTAGCTGTTTCATGGGGAATGGGGGCTCTGAGAGTTTCCAGAAGTTTTTCATACTTTCCTGTGGGAACACAGACACTTCACATGCTACCAGCATTGCCTCAGGCATTAGTAAAGTGGGATTGGCAGGACAGATGCCAATGGTCACGCAGCTGGGTTGGTTATGGATGGAAATTGGTTCCCCTCTTTGGTTAACCTGAACAGCAACAAAAAAGTCCCATCAACACTGACATCTGCTGTATGATCTCTCAGAGAATATGCTATCAATACATTTAATGGTGTTTTGGCTTGGGGGCCCTAGAGCTTATGTATCGGATTGGTGAGGATAGAGAAGAAATTTGAATAATGAAACAGGAATGCATGTGAATGAAAATAAAGGAAAAGTTGAAAAATTATAAAGGAGGACTGGAAATCACTGGCTCTTATGTAGTCCAAATAATTTGGTATCTGATTGTTGCGGTCAGAAACCTCTTGAGTACCATTATCTGTTACTGTAAACATGATGGAAGAGGCACTCTGTTCTGATGACTCACTGTCTTTGTCAGCAATACTGTGGTATTAATGAGACCTGGTTATGAATCAGGGTCCTGCTAGGTGCTGTACAAACACAGGAAGGAAAGTAATCCTATGTAATTTATATATAAGACTTGAAATTATAGAAAGAAAAATGAGAAAATACAAGGAGATAAGAATAAGTTGATAAATGTGATCAAATCACATTTGGTGTACCATTGTCAGGATCTGGTTTTGATAGCCAGAGGAAAAGTGTGTCCTGAAAAGAAATCTGCGGGAGGATAGTGCATTAAATTAGTGGATATCCGGTAGAATCTACTCCCATGTGTGAGAGACAGTATGTAAAAATGATCAAAGGCTTTTTTTTCTTCCTTCCATTTTAATGTAAATGAGTCAGCAATAGAGCCGTTTTCTTGTGTTGATTGGTTAGGGCAACTGCTTCCTTGGTAGGAATGAGGTCTGATAAATAAGGAAGGGATAAATCATAAAGTACTTGAAAATGGGGACTCATAACTAATTAATATTCTGCATGTGTATCAACAATGCAAGATTGAATTAATTGAGGCAACACTGAAGGATGTTGCAATTATCACAAAGTGATGTAATGAAACCCTATGAAATCAGAGCTGAGATATATCATGTAAATAGAATTCAGGTATTTTAGACTCACTGTGAATGCAGTATTGTAGGAGTGTAGACTGTTGCCGCATTCTTGCAGGGTTCTTTTGCCAGTGCTTAGGGTAAGTGACAGGCAGGGTAGTGATTTTGCATGCAAGGATACTACAAGATGAAATTGAGGGGGGGAATACCTGGGAGAGGCTAGCTGCCATGTAGGTTTGGTTGAACTGATGTTGATAGCTGAAAACATTAATTAGATAGCATAGAACCAGGAATTTGCTAGAACAGTCCTAGCTGCTGCCAGTCCTAGCTGCTGCTACAGGAAGGAGTGAACTGCTGACAAGGAAGGGTGAAAACATCACTCTGTCTTCCTTCTCTAATTTGCAGCATTGCTGTCGATAGGTTTTTGGACTATTGCCTTGAAAGTATGAGCAGAATGAGTCTCTAGGAGAGGGGAAGCATATGCATGTGTGTGTAGTGGACAGAAAGTAAGAACAGTGAGAACAAATGAATGAGGAATACCTGTTGGGCTGAGAGAGGGAAAAAAAAGGTAATAATTGCAAGCAATTTTACCTTGAGCATGCCAAATAATTTAATTTGAATGACTTTTTACCTGGACAAACTTGCTTTCTAAGATGGGAGCGGAGATAGAAGGAGCATATTCTCCTTGGCTAAGGAGTTTCTGGAGGTCACCCATAATGGATGCCTGACTTGAACTGATGGTCTTTAAATCAAACTTGCTATTCATTTTGCCTCTCTACAAAACAAAAATAAAATTACAAGTTAAAGGGAATAGAGATTAAAAGGCTTAATTGTCACACCCTCCCCCCCAATAATTATGAAAACAAACATAATCCTTTCTAATGGGCTTTATTATACTAGCAAAGAGCAGAACCTCATCCCCTCAAACATACATTTTTAAGAACATGCAATCTCAAGTGCAAAAGGGAACTTAGTAAGGTTTTCTCACAGCTCTTGACTCCTATTTTACTATTTAAAGAAAAAGGGCCAGTGACTCTATAAACACTAGCTTACACATGCTATTCTATACTTCATTATATACTTCTTGTTTACAAATAATTTTGTATATTTTTGTCACTGTTAAGATAACTTTTGCATTTGCAAATAACAGTAGAAACGCTCAAGCTGCTCTCAGTGCTAGATAGTGATGTCTGTATTCACACCTCTGGGGTCACGTTTTTTGCCAGCAGTCAAGAAGAGGGCAGGACTTAAGAGATGTTTTGAAGTAGAAATTCTCCAGCAGCTGACCGGGCTGACTTTAACACAAAAGCTGGAGAATAAGTAACATAATATTGATTGACTCATTGAGGGGAAAAAATAATATTCAAGGCTACTCATTAATTAAATTTTGTACCTCTCCATTAAACAGCTAATTTCTATTAACCTAAGTAGATACGGAAGTCAAATTATTTGTTCAGTAAGTGGCAGAATGTCAAGAACAGAAATACCCTGCTGCCAGGCTTTTTAAAAAAATAGATGTAGTGGACTTCTGCTTCCAATTCTTTTCACTTATATTACTTTTTACCTTATTTTACTTAGATCAATCCATTTCTTACACAGACGAGTATGTCTAAGAAAAGAGAGGGCACTAGTCCCTTCTGCAGAGCTTGATGGAATTTTTCCAGCACTAGAAACCAATGATTGGCAGCAGCATTATGCACAGGTTTGATGATATTGTTTCCCTGCTTGAGTTTCTTTAAGAAGTAATGACATGAAGAGAAGTAGTATGTGAATCTGAGCATGTGAGGCAGCAAGCGTTGCTGTAACCAGCAGGCGGGGTAGTTTGAAGAACTTGACCCCATCACTGCTGACATCATAATACGTCACCTGGTTGAGCTCTCATCAGTCCTAGCAGCAATTTCATTTCATGGTTGCATCAGGGCATAGGGGGTAACAGGTAGCATAGATTCACCTGTAACAGAAGAACATTAAGGGCATGACAACATCAGAAGTTTTTGCACAGGTATTATCCATGCCGCACAGCCTGCTAGGGAACAGCAGCATGGTCTGCTCCATGAGGGATGAGCGGGGAGCCAGGGGTGACCTCATCAGAGGCATTGCCTTGAACAGTCAGGGCACAGTCCTACAGTCCTGAAGAATTCAAAGTGAGTGGGCTGAGCAGGATGGTGGTTATAGGTTCTACTAACAGACACAGACAAGACAAGAAGCAGAACTGGATCTGGAGTCCATCCTGAGGCTCTGTTCCAGGAATCCAGTCAGTAGTAGCCGGAGGCAGGACTGGAGCCAAAACTGTAATAAATGTCTAAGGAAATCCACCCAGGAATCTGGCAAAAGATACACATATAGCCTCTCTCTCATAAGAGTTACATGCCCAAGCCAAGGCTTATGTGTAGCTCCCAGAACCATAAGCAAGGGGTATGGGGTGGACTCACCCATCAGATGAAGTTGGTCAGGGCAGTTAGGGCCTATTAGTGCACTCAGGGCCCTGGCCTGAGTGTTAATGAGCCAATTTAAATTGACACTTTTGGTCATGTGTCTTGCTCTAGTTTGCAAAGTTTATCTTCTCTACATACATTCTTTTACTGGAGTAACCTTTTAGATCACCCAGGTAATATCATAATCAACCTATGATATAAACTCCTCCTTTTCACCTTATGTGATACCACTGCTGCTTCCAACTCAGCCTGGTGTTTGGACAGGTTCAGGCCATGACTGGGCACCAGGCTGGTTGAATCAGAATCAATATTGCAAAATGGGGATTATGTTGCCTGACAGTTTGAAGAATTGTTGTGCAATCTCCTTTGCAGGTACACAGCCTCCTTTGGGTAGGTATACGTACTCCCTTGCTTAAGTAGGACCCACCATAGAACAGCTTCTGGACTGTCCAATAATACTATGCACTGACATAGCAACCTGCAGTAGAAATACTTTCTGTTCTCTTCACTATTCAAGACAACTCTGATCCAGCACAGAAAAAAAAAGGTGCTTTTCTTTCCCAACTTGGTATCAGCTGTGGAATGTACATGGCCAGAGAAGGATAAACAGCATTGCTTTACAAAACCACCACCACCAAGCCCTTTTCAACACTGAATTCCCATTCCATCTCTAGCCAATGGAAATATAATTACAAACACCACCATGAGCGACTGAGCTGGAGGAGACTGACTCCAATGAAGTCACAGCTGTTGCCTAAACTATTGAAGGTGCAAGTCTGTCTACTTACCCCATACACACATACACTAAGCCCTTGCTTGTACTGTGCAGTAAGTGTAGTATGCGGGTACCAGAGGAAAGACAGTCTGAGCTAAGACACACTTAGGAAGCAGTAGAGCCCCAAAGACTATGGTTTTTGTGGGGAATGAGGTAAATCCAATAGCCTCATAGAAGTGAGGCTGCTGCAGCAACATGCCCCCAGGTGCAACCAAAACTAAGGCTGAGCATGGATTCCCTCCCAGGATATACAACAGAAACTCACACACACAACATGTATACAGCACTCTCACAAACACAGCACCAATGGCCTTATCCTGTTCCCCTCTCTGGCTGATCAGGTTGAAGCATCAACATTATAAGGTAAATAAGGTAAAGTATCAATATTATAGCATAGCTGTCAAGCCACCCAAGGTCTTTTCACACAATATAGAATGGATGCTCAGCTGAGGTAATCAATGCAGTCTCTGTTACCAGATTAAACTAAAGGTAGCTAAATTAAAGGAAGACACCCATTTACCATCAAGAACAACTGTGGATGGATTGCTCAAAATTAGTGAAGTGACTTAAAACAGCTGAAGAAATTCAACACAGATAAAAGTAAAATTATGCCTATGAGGAAAAAATTTTCTGAAAGTGTCACTATAATTGTGTTCTTAGGTTGATTACTACCAATTAAGGACGAGACTTTCAGGTTATCTGTATTTTAATATCCTTAAGATGACATTTGTCAGAAGCACTGAAGAACAAGAATTAACTATTAGGAAGGAGAGAACAAAGAGAAGTCATCGTTATGTGGGTACATGGGATGATAGTGACGCCTTTTAATGCATGTGGAGTTCTGGTCTCCTTGTCTCAGACAGAATATAGTAAAATTGAAGAGGGTGCAAAGAGGAACACAAGCATAATCCAATTTATGGACTGCCAGAGACAGAACATGACCACAAAGGGCAGACTACATAAATCTAGACTTAATCTAGATGATTGCTATCTATGGGTGGTACAGTGAGGATGACTTCTCTTTGTCTGCCTCAACGTGAAAGCTAAGTGGCATCAAACAAAACCAGGAGATGGCAGATTCAGGACAAAACAGAGGAGATAGACTGTGAAAATATGGGACACCCTGCCATGAACACTGTGGGTGCTGGGGGACTATCTGGAAGATGGATCATTATCCACTTATCATGCATTTATACTGTGTCTGAGACGTGAACTATCGGCTACTTCTTTGCAAGGGGGAGATTTTTGTAAAAGAAATGTATCTAAAAGAGCAAAGGCCATACCTTGCAGGGAAGTTTGTTGTCTCCTCAGCAGTTTTTGAAGTAGACCCACAGAAGCTGCCTTCTCCTGCTGCTATCAGCCATCGCCAGCATAGGAAGTTGCATCTGCAAACATCTGGGTTGACCTCTCCTGGCCCAGTGTCTGGTCTACATGTTGTTGCATAATTAGGTCCTCCTTAGTGGTCCAGTCAGCACAACATTTAAAACTGATGAAGTCACTGGCGACTTTGCCACAACAGACAAACAGCTGAGTTAGTTAGGAAATGATCTTGACAGACAGGTAATAGTGTGTTGTTTTTGAAAAGCTTTACATTTTTGATGTGCTGGACTCTCATTTGTCCTACCTATAGTTCTGATTTCAGTTTGGTAACGGAATCCTTTCAAACCATCTCGGTCCACAGTAAAATCCACATGAGGAGAATGTCAGATACCCACAAAGTCTACTTTGCATGCTTCCTAGTCAGTCCAATGGGACAGCATTTTTGTGCCAGTGGCTGGTAACATGTCAGTATTGCAATATGACTTCTGGTTTTCTAATGGAAGCAAATGCATCTGGATATGGCTCTCCACCTGGCAGTATTCCATACCTCCAAAAGGATTACATCAAGGTTTTGAGATTTTACCTGCTGCTGTTTCTAAGGTGGTGTTTGCACAGACATACACTTAACTTCTATCTTCTGTCATATTTTTCTTGAAGTTACTTCTACTTTTGAGCGCCTGGTTATCATGATCATGCCAATACATTTGCTTTCCCTGGTATGTTGAGATTATCTGTGGAGTTACTGGTGGTTTTGGTTTTGTTGTGAATTAACTCTGCAAAAATTAAGTTGGCTGCCTGTATTTTTAAACCCAAATTGGGTTCATGCAAATGCAGAAGCCCTTGCATAGCGACTGAGCATGCTGGACATTGCTGTACAACACTGGGATGGAGCAAGTAATCCCTGGCAGACCAGTCCAGCAACTAGAGAGCTACTGTGCATCTGTGCATTGCCTTTTTGAAGGCTTTATATTCCAAGAGCTTTGTCAGCCTGTGTGCAACATGGCACGGACGCAAGTCTTAATCTAATGCTGAACATGAGCCACTAAGCCCTTTCAGAAAACTAGATTATGAGATTGCAACATTTGCAAAACGCACAGACTTTTCCTCCCCATGAATCAGCCAAGAAGTTTCTGCGTTTCAGTGCTGTGTTTAAAGGCAGCATGGCACTCACCCTTCTGAGTGGAGGCAGGGTTATACTTCCTATCAAACAAAAGCCAACTTTGGAAAAAAAAACAACCCAGAAAAAAAGTTAATAAAAGGAAACAGAAGAAACAATGAGGGTTTTTTTTTCAGTCTGAGTAAATAATAGCAATTATGTTACATATACAGCTGCTGACAGTATCATGCTTGAAGGGGTGCAAATGGTGTGTTTTGTCTTTTGAGACTGGCTGGCTTTAGGCAGGTGAAGGCATTGCCAGACTCTTCAGGAGTTACAGAGATCATGTTCTTCATAGTGAGATTAAGGGCCCTAATTGCAACTTACCCAATTGCAACTTGACCCAATACTACTATGGAAAATGATACCTTGTCGGTATTCTACAGATTGCTGCTTTAGCAATCATCGGCTGCTGCAGTGATTCTCCCCACTGAAAATCCTTTGTCTTCATCAGTAGTTGTAACTTTGACCACCTTGTCCCTTTCTAGAAATGCCTCTGCTTTCTTTGACTATGTACATAAATGCCCTTCTCTGTATAACCTGAAGTGCTAAATTTCAGCTCTTTCACGGGAGTAGCACCAGCTGAGTTTAGCTTTAGGAAGGAGACTACCATAGATACAAAGCATTTAAGCAAAGAGTTTATTACGTAGAATTTGTGGAAATTACAAAATAACCTCACAAAAAAAAAAAAATTAGGCTGGACATATATTCCTGAATTTATTTTGGATAAAACCTATTAGAAATGTTCAGAAAGTGTCAGCATAAATGGCAGGCAATTTTCATTCTTTTTTCCTGATACTAAAAACTAGTTTCAATTTTCCACCTAAGGCAAAATAAAATTCTTGGCCAATTTTGTGCTTGAGCATTTCAACATCTACGCTCTTCCCTCTTATTCTTAGTTTCCTGTCGGGTAAGAAGAAGAGTATAAGGATCATTACTGGTCAGTCCAATCTACTGCTTGATAGCCTGAATTGAGCTCTGATGCTCTACCACTCTCCCACTTAGTTCCTCAGGGGAAGTACAAAGCTATATTCAAATACACCAAATAAATGTATCCAAGAAGGAGGCTCTGCCTTTAAAACAACTATTGAACCTGATGGTTAGTGAACATGAACTTCTTGAATTGTGTCTTCTGCATTAATCAGTACTTAGTCTTTTTGCTATCTCACTCTTACTTTGCTTGTCCTTTCTTTGTCAGATACCGGTACCTGGGAACATCTCATGTTGTGATGTAAGAAAACAAAGCTGTGGTATGCTTCTTTTGATTTAATGCATATTTTTCTTATCTAACACAAAACCTCCTGAACAGTTCAGGTGATGGTGCTAGTTTTGAGAAGCTGAGTATTAGAACATTAATAAAGAGCCATAGGAAGTGCTGGATCGTCTTAGTCTGGCATCTGCATTCCAAAATAACAAGTCCCACCATGAAGTCTCAACTCCTAGACAGAGTTCCTGCCCTGCAAGTGCTGGCAGAGGTGTCAGTCTGAAAAGCTTTCCTGAGCATGACTTGAAGCAGGCCTTGAGTGCTGCTACCACATGAAGGTAATGAGATTGACATATGCCATTCCACCACTGACAAGACTTTGAAACAAGGCAACTGGAAAGAAAAAGTAGATCCAGGTACTACACCTGGCACTCATGTGATCAGTGCAGGTATGTGCAGACTGCCAGTGACCTGAATACCATCTTTACTGGGCATGAGGCAAGCAGTACATCTTCTGGACTAAGATGTGAAAGATTGCCTGTAGCACTTGGTGCAGTGTGGCAAGCTGGGGAAGTCAAACACAGAACCTGCAGGGTGATTTCTGTTCCATATTGTCCTTAAGCAGTATCCATGTTGTAATATGTTTTAAGTGCAACCCTTCAGCTCAAGAATCAAAAAGGCTAAAGATTCCATGTTAATTAGTTACCTCTGAAGTCTTACAGATCTGTAGCAACTACCTACAGATCAAAGACATTTCACATTTAGCATATTTTAACATCCAGATAGAATTAATGTTGTAATTAAAGTCTTAAAATTAGTATTTGGAAGAGGCTAGTTTATCCTTCTATTTATCTGATTGAATACAGCTGATTTTTGTACCATTTTTCACATCCAGGGGCACAATCAAGGTTTTGGTACCAGGTAGCCAGGATACAAAAGCTGCTGTAGGATTTTGTAGGTCACTGTAAGATTATCCCAGCCGGATAAATGACAGTTGGAAGGCCCAGTGCTTCTAACCGTGCTTCTAACCATGATCATCCCCACATATACACACAAAGAAAATGACATAAAAAGAAGAAAACTACAAATGTTGGAATATCCGCCTTATCTTCACTCATTGCTGGTATTGCTTCTTGTTAACTAATTTACTATTCCGATTGTGCTAAAGCCTTATCTAGAGAACTAAAAATAGTGAAAATATTCCTTAAAATGTTTCCATTTGCAAGTCTCAAGCCTTGAACCACAATAACCACATACTTGAAGATCCCTTTGTCCTTGATTTTTTTTTTGAAGCTTCCAACCTTCCCTGAAACAGTAAATTGGGAATGTTAAAAAAGTAATTTGAATTTATCTATCTGTATCACAATTATATCCATTTATATTACAACAACCGAGGCAGATTCTTTAGATTTTAGGCTTGATAATTGAGACCTAGTTGTAAAATGATTTATTACACTTCTCCCAGAGTTACCTCTCCAATATATGCTATGGCTTTCAGTATTAATGAAGGCTGGGCTGTGTGCCTCTCTAGGAAAATGCAAAGTTTATTTTCCTGCATAAAACTTTGACCACTGCTCAGAGGCCATTACATAAAAGATAGGGTAGCTAAAGCAGTTTATAGTATCTCTGATTTGGAAAAATATACCTTGATTAACCTCTAGATATTTTACTTGTTACAGCGGTAATGAAGTGTTACAATGCTGAGATACCATTTGAAATACATTTAAACAATGCAGCCCAGTGTTACACACAGCATTGTGCCAACTCTTCTCAGACATATTTGTTTGTGTAATGGTTTTAATGTAAACCAGACCCAAAGTATTTCTGGCTGGGCTTCCTCACATTTTTCTTTTATCTTTGCCTAGCATTTCCAATTGCATACACAGTCTCCCTCAGGTGGCTGTTACTGATGTCCTTTATACATTTCCAGTTTTCATTATATATGCTGCCTGTAATAATTTCTAACTATATAATAACCCTTTGGATCATAATAGGCAGTGTTCTATATTATTTATCAGAGATAAATTAACTCTTCTCTCTTCCTTCTTCTGTGGTTTACGGTATTGGTACAGTCAGCACAGGCATTCATGAATTTAACTTGATACCATCCTGCTGCTACACAGAGAGATCACAAATGTGGACATGTACTCCAGAACACAGAAATAAGATCAGCAAGTTCTGTTACTATTTTTCTGAATGATCAGCCCCTGGAGTATCTTTGAACATGGTGCATGCCCACCACCTGCCTTCAACCTTTGCAATGGCCTGTGCAGGGAGTATTCAGGCTGTTCCACAGCAAATAACGAGTTTGGTTTTAAAACCAGCCACAGGGATGGCCTCTGTGGTTATCACAGAACTACAGCTCTGCTCCACTGTGGCAGCCAGGGCTCAAACCCAGTTTTCTGTGCCCTCCCTGAATAAGCCTCCAAAAAAAACCAAACCCACAGACAAACATCTGGCTTCATGAGTGAAGTTGATGGGATAGCATTTTACCACTGAACTCCAGGAAGCAAGGTGTTGCAGGGCACTGATAGGGTCTTAATCCCAGATGAAATGTGAAATTACCAAAATACATAATCTGTCAAGGGCTGAAAAGTCCCAGTATCTCATGGAAATAACAAAAAAAGAAGGCTCTACCAAATTGCACACAGGGCAGCACAAGGGCTGTTTACAACTGCTGTGCAATTCAGATGGGAAAAAAGAAGTATTCTCCATCTTTGACTAGTCCAGTTGTAATCTCCCCCAAATGCTGCTTCCATTTTGTCCTTTGGGAGCTGAGAGCGCTTACTCTGTATTTTCAGTTGACTCGTGACACTGATTGTACATGAGGGATAAGCCCTAAGTTCCACATACTATTTCCTTCCTGTCCTCTTCCCCACCCCAAATACCCTCTTAAACCACTATTTTCTTGGTCCAAAGAACAAGGCTAAACAGATGAAATTTTAAATAATGATTGAGGATTTTTTTTATTCATTTAAGTTTCAATATCATTACAGAAAATGTTATGGTACAGAGTTGTTTAACATTAGTTTTATTTCTTTGCTCATTTAATTTCCACATGAATGCTGGTAACACTAATATCTGTACAAGATCAGTCTTTGATTTTTTTAGTTTTCAGTTCTGTACATTTTTAAATGTATTGGTTAAAAAGGCTGTCAGCACTTAAGGAAGCAATTTTTTTGTTTGTTGAAATAAAAGGTATCCAGTTACTGCCCAAGAGTACTGAGCTGGGTGGCTTCTGGGACAAGAGAGATCCCTGAATGCGCAGCGAGGTGAGAAAACCTCGGGGCTTCATTGGGTTCCCAGTGTAGCCACTCCGCTTTTGGCACTGTGCACATCAACACGAGATACAAGATAAAGAACAAGCAGAAGCTCTCTGTGAAGCAGTTATGAAGCATACTAATAAGGGAAGTCCAAGTGTTGTCTACGCTAGTATAAATAAGCAGACAGCCTTGTTTTAAGAGCATAAGTAGTTGTATCTTAAAGATGAGAAAAAACACAAGTTCTGCAGGCACCTACTGCTGTCTACTAAAAGCTACCGCTATTAGAACTAGCATTGAACACACAAAGCAATTGCAAGGAAAGGAAAAAGTTGCTTTGATATAATCAGAATAAATTTCTTTGTTAAGATTTGTTTTAAAGTTTTTTTTTAAAAGGTATTTATTTAAATTCCATTTGAAATATAATTCAAGATGTTGACTATACTGATCAACTTTTATCCAAATCAGAAAAACTAGCTGTGCCGTTGCATATTACAGGATACAGTCAATGATATGTGGACATGCATCAAGCTTCGCTCTTGCTGGTGGCATCATAGCCTTCCAATGACCATGACATCCACCACCTCCCCCTTGTGAAGTTCCACATACTGCTCTGTCTTTGGAGGTAGCATCAACAGTCCATTGGCACTGCGCATACTCATCAGACGACTGCTCATCTGATTCCCTACAGGAGAGTGAGAGAAGAATTCCAGTTAAGTTTTCCACTATTTTCAAATGCTGCAACAAACCATGTGAGAAACAAGAGCTGTTCTTATGAAGATGTTCATGGTGATAATTTATTCATACAGCTGGGAACTGTTACAAGGTGGATGGAAACACAGAACTCTGCAGAGAATTAGTCAGCCTTTCTTCACCTTGGCTCTCAAAACCATCATTCCTGGTGCTGACTGCTTTCCCATCTAGCCTTCTGCATTAGCTATACCTTACATCTCATCATAGTAAATGGCTTTTTTGTTGGAATTTCTAATCCTATCAAAATTACTTCATTTTTCAATTTGTATACCTAATATGATTGTAGAAAGACTAAAATCAGCACACTGTAGAATATTTTTAATGCACTGTTACAGAGTAAATAGAACACATTTATTCTCTCTTAATAGTCTCATTTAGCATTACTAGGTTAGCACTAGTAGCTGAAGTAGCTGAAGCCACAAGTGCTGATGGAGAAAACTTTTGATAAGACTAGTGCTGCTCACACAGAACTAGCTGAATCTGGCAGGCGCGAGCAGAATGAAGAAGATAAGGACCAAGGAAACAGCTCCAAGAGAACGAGGTAACTTCAGAAGAAGGCCTGGTAACAAAGAAAACCAGTAAGAAATCAAGAGATGGCCAACCAGAGTTAAGTGATTGGACTTGGGGATCAGATGCCACATGGTATGGGTATAATTGGAGGGCATGATCTGGGGTAGGGTTCCCTCTCCAGAGGCACCCAGCTTGAGCTATAACCTGAGAACTAGCAAGATAGGAACCGGAAACCTTCACTTTGACGTCACATTTTTCAGCGTGATCCTAGTGTTGGACCATAGGTGGCCAGCTGAGTAAATCCATAACATACACCACCTCAAAAGAGCGAGTTTCTCTGGAACACTGAGCTTCACAACATGCCCTGAAGAAAAACAGTATCGTATTGGCAGTACTGACAAAAAAAAGAAAAAGCAATAAAAAGTTGTGTTCTTTAGTTTCTTGGGTTTTAAACCTCCAGACTGATAGAGAAATCATTCCAGACAATCTGTTTGTGTAAAGAAAGAAGTGCACAATAAAACAAGACTTAAACCAAATACAGAGTAACATGTTAAGTAATACCTTGACTTATACTTGGAAATATGTCAGAGGCTGGGTGATCTTGGGAGTCAATGGTAAGAACTTCCTGTGACTAAACAGTAAGATTCATTTCAGCTAATGTTTACCCTGTGAACAATTGTATAGAGTGCTTTGTATTGGACAATTTGGATGCAGCAAAAAGGCAATTAGTTGTTCAAGGACCTCAATCTCTTGAGTAACTGGTAGAGTCAGTCTTCCAGTGCTACATAGCTAATAAAGTATTCAAATATAGTATTTACGTCAACTGCAGCTGAGTATCCCTAGGTGGCAAACATGACTAAGAAAAGCCTTGGTCTGGTTTAAAAGAACATATACAACCTCTGCTATCTGCTATCTCTTCTACTTTTCCAGTTCAGCTAGAATCACACTTTCATCTGCACTGTTCCTACCTAGGCTTCAACTTGTGTTTGATTAGTACATGCACAAGAGCATGAGTAAGCAAATGCGTCTGTGAGTGCAAGTAGCATGGGTGGATGTTTATGAAAAGAAATGTATGCACGTAGCAAGCATACAGGTGTGGGGTGTGTGTGTATAAAGGCAGGTTATTCAGATAATGGAAGTTTTAATGGTTAAGTTGGTAAGTCTTATCATGACTGTATTTTATAATAATGTACATAGAGTCATAGAATTGTAGAATCAACTAGGTTGGAAAAGACCTTTAAGATCAAGTCCAACCGTACCCAAGGACTGCCAAGTCTACCACTAATGAAACCATGTTACTAAGGACCTCATCTACCCATTTTTTGAACATGTATGGATGTGCACAAGTATGTTAGCAGATCAGCCTGAATAAGGAAGGTCATATGAAAAAATGTGTGCAGACACTTGGCTGTTTTTAGACATGTACGTAGGAAGGCAAGGAGCAGTGTGTGTCTGCCAGTCTGTGAGATGGGGCACTAACCTGTACTCTGTGCCCAAGGTAGAGGTTCTTGGTGATGCCAAGTCAGTATGCACCGATGATATTCTGGGCGGGGGTCCAATTTTACATCACATGATAACTGTAGAATAAAAGGATGAAAATGTCACACATTCAGACTGCACTGTCTAAGATAACACAATCATCTGCTCAATTGTTTTTCCTTAAAAATAGTCTACTTAAAGACCTGCATTTTGAGGTCAGATGTAGTCTAGTGCAAGATCAAAAGCTTCCAAAGGCAGAGACTGTAGTATTTAAGGAAAATACAACTGTGATATTATAATATTGTTCCTTTACTGGGAGTTTAAAAATAGTACTTTTCTGGAAAAAAGTTTTTTCATTTCTGGTCGCTGCATTACACTGCATAAAGATGAAATTTTTATTTGCATTCAAAATCCCGCTAGCTCTGACAAAAGGGAAATGGCCATTTTTGAAATGAAAAGACATACAAGGGATGGCTCACAATGGAATTTAATGGAACACATTGGAAAATTCATGCGAAAGTGAGAGTCACTACAAATTGCTCTCTGTTTCAGAATATTGTAGCTGTAAGACAAAGAAAAATCTGGATGCCTGAGGAAGTGTGCAACAAAGACACGGGATAAGCAGCAAGAGAAAACTGCACAGCCATGAACACTAGGAAAACTAGAGAAAGTAATGTGTCCCTTGGTATTTTATTTTAATCAAAAATAGAAGAATCATACATTATAATAATATACCTTGCATCTATATTAAACAGAGTTACAATGCCCATGATTTCTTCTAAAAGTGAAATGAACAGCTTAAGGAACTTATACTGCTTGGGGGGGGTGTGTGGAGTGGGGACTCGTGGGCTACTTGTATAAGTAACTCAAGTACAGAAAGGTTTAAAGTTTGCATTTTCCATTGCTAGTACAGAACTATCCAACTCTTCAGGTATTCCCAGATTACTCTGCATTTTTTACCGCAGGTTAAAACCATTGATCTATTAATTTTTTTTTTACCCAGGAAAAGTGTCCTTTCTGCCTGATCGGCAAACGACTGCTGCTGCCCCTGTGTATCTTGCTCTATTAAATGGTCATCTGACTCTCAGAAATGTTGGGACTGAACATTTGGGACACAGAGATTGAGAATGTGTCTCTGTTTTGTGTGAACTTCCTTCAACTTGCCAGAATTAGTCTAGGGGTCAGATTCCACAAACAAGACAGCCTTGCAGAGCCTGAAGAGCAGTGCTTCAACATCTCGAGAGATTTTTAAATAGAAGACAAACTTCTTACCCTGGCTTTGATGATGGTGGGCCGAGGATCCAGGATACCCTGCATTTTCCTCAGTGCGGGAACAACAAAGAGATTACAGGTGACAACGGCTGAGACAGGGTTGCCTGTAGGACAAAGAACAGTTGGTGGTGACTCCCTCTTGATTTACTCTGTGAAATACTGGAAGTGCTGGAAGTGATCTAATGCAATTGCACTTCTAAAGGACTCTAAAGAGCTTTTCATGCTACATACGGGAAACATTTCATTCAAGACTGGAGTGGCATATGGGGCCCACTGCTTACATGGATAGGTCCTAGCTTATAGGGCTCTTGATTCATGATTAAGGTTTTCAAGACCTATAGAAAAATAATTTTTAATTATCTAATAGAGTGGCAAAATGCTTTAGTACAAATTCTGAGGAGAATTCTACTGATTTATATGTTTTGTATTGGCTTATAAGAGAAGTCTATGACCAACATCTGTCAAACACCACTTGATTGACGCATCTGGACTTTTTAGGTGACAATTCTAAAACAAATACTATGATCAGATGCTCCATTGAGCTCTCCCCTGGAAGAAAAGGTACTGCAGCAACTGAAATAAGGGAAAGAGCACTAGAGATACATCTGAAAACTGCCAGCTTATCAAGAGCAGGATTCCTTGTGTAGTCAGAAATCCACGCAAATCCAGAGCAAGAGGAATAAAAAAATTCTTCCTGATTTAGAGGATAGAGATTTGTAGCCATTTCCCTAAGGAAATGTTTATTCTGAGTGGTATTTCCAAGGAATCACAGCACCAGGTGGTGAAGCGATGCTGCCCTCTTTAGGTTCCACGGTACAGCCACGATTGAATAAAAGAATTCTGCGACATGTTCCTTGGCACTCCCTCGTTTTTGTCTCTGTTTTCAGTATGTCAGAGTGGATGTACTGACTTACACACAGAGAATATTTACTGTGAAGACAGAGGGAGCTGTGGGAAAAAACCACCCCTGCATAGCACCACTTCCAAAACCCAAGGAAATTGTTGGATGGAAGAAAGCATAAGGCCTGTACACTGGCAAATTCTGAGGACAGGAACAAGAAAGAACTCCTCAATATACCCCTGTAAGTCTGTCCCTTCTGGAAATTTCTCAGAAAACCTTACAGGTACCTTCCTTAGGGATGCCACCACCAGACGTAGGTGCTGTGAAATGTTGCTATTTTGTCTCATATCTGTCATATATGCACGACAACAAAAGTAACCCACAAAACATCTTACCTGGGAGTGCAAAGATTATTTTTCTTACGCCATCAATATCCAGAGTTGCAAAAGTTGTTGGCAGGCTATGGAAAAAGAAAGATATTTAACATCTGCACTAGACTTCGTTTGAACATTGTCATGTTATTATTTAAAACATTTGGAAAAGAAAACAAAACCAGGATCTCTCTCAGCGGTTTATTAGCACCTGCTGCTTATTCCATACTGGGGGGGGCGTAATCATCTCTTTGTGATGGCAGAACAATTAGTTTTTCTTGGTATTCAGCTATGAAGTTTTAAGAGGATGTTTTTCCTTGTGAAACAGTCAAGAGCAGATGAACTAGTAATCAAAAACCTAAATCCTGTCTTCATGGTAGAAGCCAATTAACAAAGAAGCAATACTGAAATGCATTACAGAGCTGTATTCATTTTCATATAAGGCTCTCCAAATTCTTTGTAACACTAGTAACTCTAATTTCCCTTACTCCAGTGCCTACAGCAGTATGGAGCAGTATTTCAGAGCAGTGAATGCTAGCTACTCTGCAGATGAACACATTCAGATAAGCAGGCAGAGCTGCAGTCAGGTTAAGACCTATGTCTACCAGTAAAGAGCTCTCCCTCTTTCAGAGCTTCTCCTGTGTTATTTAGTGAGTTGTTATCAGGGTTATTACAAATAGGACAGAAATGTCATGGCTCAAGAATGTGGCTGGCAAAGAAAAGGTACTCATCTGTGAAAAAATGTTTTATATATACCTATGTTAATAGCATCCTTTTAAACAGTAGAAATGATACTTTGTAGGAACAATAGTCAGGCTGAGTTCCTTGGCTTCATCTTGAACTAACAGCAGACAACAGGGGCTGACCAGAAGCAACTCTGGAGATTTGCCACATTTTGATCATTACTACCTAGTTTTGTATCTGCTAGGACTAATCAATATCCTATTTTACCAAGGCAAGTTGGTGTTGGAAGTTTGTGTTTTGAAATGTCTCTAACATAATGGGAACCATGTGCCAGACCTCCAAATCTTATCACCAGTACACAAACTGAGGTACAAAAAATCTAATAGCTAATTCATATTTACTGAAAACTCTGAATTCTCTTATTAGAGTTCAACACCATCATGGGTAAAGTCTTCCAGTATTTTCTCTTGTCAGTGCTGCTAGACCAGATTCAACTTTACATTAGCCCAGCAAGTTTCAGATCAAGTGGAGGAATGGTGAATCTCAGGCATCATGCTGCAGTACTGTAGCGCATCAAAATACAGGCAAACAAAGCAAATTCTGACTTCCCTCTTGGAACTTAATCGAGTGAATTCTTCCCACTATAGTAATCACAATTAATCTCTAAGGCCTTTTAAGACAGAATTAATAAAAACTAAGACACAATATTTGCTACTGCGCTACAGCCAATGAAAATGCGTGTGCGTACATCCTCAGTAAGATTAGATGACCAAATGCTTTGGTAGCAGCAAGAAATAACTTTCTTATGGCATAAAATGGATGTTTGGGGAAAAAAAATTCTTAAAGCTTTTCTGGCTAGTTATTAAAACTTCATTGCGACAAGTCTACAGAGGGATCACCAGAAGAAAGAACTATGTTTGTTTTCAGGTAAGCCAGACCAGAATTTAACGCTTTGAATTCTCTAAATCAGGTTATGCATTCTTGTCAGCAGCAGATCCCACTTTTGCAACTTCCCCATATTGGCTGTAGCATTAAGACAGAAGCAGTGAGTGATTTCCATGCCTTCATCCAGCATGGGAGAAGCTTTCAGCTCACTTGTTCCCTTCACGTAAGGGAGCTGGTGGTAACAGCAGCAGAAGCACCAAACCACATGGGCTGTATGCAGAGACAGTAAAATTTTTGTCTGTTTTCACAGCAAGCACCACTTTCTGTTTTGCTCCCTGGCAACAGTTACAGGCTAGAGAGAATCATTCCTCAAAGCTGCACTTGGCCTTGTGTTACTGGACCATGCCAATAACCCAGCTGGCAAACAAACTGCACTCCATTGTTAGTGAGGCAGAGCAGTAGACATCGTTCTGCTACTGTACTGTGAAAGGGAGCCCTCTATTTTACAGATATGTAGTTTTCATTTTGTCTACTGTCACGGGTTCAGCAGCAGCAGTCATTTTTCTCCTTCTTGGTAGCTGGTGCAGCGCTGTGTTTTTGACTTTCGGCCTGGGAGCAGCGCTGATAACACCAGTGTTTTCAGTTACTGCTTAGAATGTTTTGGTCTGACCAAGGACTTTCTGAGCCTCATGCTCTGCCAGGGAGGAGGGGAAGTCGGGAGGAAGCAGAGACAGGACACCTGACCCAAACTGACCAAAGAGGTTATTCCATACCACAGCACGTCATGCCCAGGATGTAAAAACAGAAGGCAGAGACCCAGAAGGGTGGGGGTGCACTGCTTGGTTGGGCTGGGTGTAGGTGGTGAGCGATTGTATTCTTTCCTTGTATTTGCCTTGTCATTATTATTATTATTGATGGTAGCAGCAGTGATTTGTGTTATACCTTAGTTACTAAACTGTTCTTATCTCAACCTGTGGGAGTTGCATTCTTTCGATTCTCCTCCCCATCCCTCCGGGAGAAGGGGGAAGAAAGAGGGGGAAGTGAGTGAGCAAACTGCGTGGCTGAGAGGCTTAAACCACGACATCTACAAAGCACAATTCCAGACTCATTAATTTGCAGTGCTACAGCAAAGGAAAGCAATGCTGAAACAGTTTTCTGAGGCAAACTAAACACAAAAAGGATTGTGTTTACTTTAAAATTACTATGCTTAATATGCCAGATAAAACTCAGTAAATTAGCTGTTGTTCCATCTCTCTCAAGAAATTGCTTGTTTGTAAGGATATGACTTATGCAAATTTTGAAGTGAAATGAGATGCTTAGTAAGCAAACCAGCAGCTAAATGTCCTTATGTTTCCCAGTTGTTTTATAACAAGGTCAACATCTCAGCTCAGCGACCAGGGTGAAGCGGCAACATTAACAGCATGCTAGTTTCCCCCCAGTCCCCAAGCTTGTTTGCAACAGTTTATCAGAGAAATATCTTTTACTGATAAAAAGTAACCTCTCTGTTCCAGTTAATTTCACCCATAAAGACGCTGAACAATCTGAACAGGACTGATTTTGCTTCTTTTCCCATATATATTTACCATGTGTGGTATATTTGGAAAACTGAAATCTACTGAAGCACTTCTACAGGATATTTGGTCCACTACAGACCCCATCTACACTGCCTAAGTAGAAAGATTTCTTACCCTGGTTTCATAAAAACTCTGCCAAAGTGAATCTGTGCGTGAAGATCAATATCCAGCACCTGTTTAAGATAGTCCTGTTCAAATTCAAAAGAGAAAATCAATTAAGTAACATCAAAGTGGCCTACATCATCTAAGCATTCAAAGCAATTAATTAATATCAAGTGAACATGAAAGACTTTTCATATCCTGAAAACGCTACAGTCCAGTGGGGAATTTCCAGTATTCGAAAAAAGTATTTTCAAAGAGATGTGGTGAAGGACAGACTCAGTTTAGGTGCCAAACCTGACTCCACGAGGACATAGTAATGCATTTACTTAAACATCAGCTGCACCACCAGAATCTTAGAGGACCCCACAAATACCTACTACTAAAACATTCTCTATGTCAAAGATGGAAAAAACCTGTATGGTTCAAAGTTAAGACGTAAAATCATCAAGTTGTTTAATTTTTGCCATGGAAGCTATCTAGCAGTAGATTTAAAAATCTCCTAGTACTTCTGAAATCAATACTGTACTGTAGAAATCATAGTTTTTCAGGATACTGCAATTACTGCAATTTCTTGGGGACACGGTCTAATTCACAGTGGCTGGGGATAACAGTCCTTAGAAAGAAAAAACTGTGGATAGCTTGTGTGTTAAAGTTAAATGATTTTGCATAAATACAATTGATCCAGTTATTAACCCAAATTGAATGACTTGTTTAGTCTTCCTTGAAACTTGCTGTGTTTCAAGATGTAGTATCCTGTCTGTTGTGTCTAGTGAGATTTAAGACAAAGGACATAACAGTCATCTGTGGAGACAGATTATTGTAGCAGTAAATCTGAAGGTCCCTTGCAGTTTTCCCATCTTTCTCTCTCTTTTTTGTCTTTTTCGTGTGTGCTCAAATACTCAGAAAGCAGCAACTTTTTTTCAGCCAGGCATGAATTCTAAATACTTTTTTACTTTCTATTTACTCTCTGGATGTTCACAGTTATTTCATTAAAACTGCTGAAAGCTCAGTATCACAGGGGTAACCATCAGGGGAATATAGAGTCTGTGACTTCATGCTGTTGCCTCATATTCAGACTGGAGAGAAATTAGCTAGAAGGCATGAACACCTGCAAGACCATCCAGCAGTCCAGTCACCTCCAAGTGTCCCTGTCTCTGCACTATGTTGCCGCGTTCCCAATTTAAAGAGAAGCACTTGTCCTTGATTCTTTTTCTAAGACGAGTGAGAACAATAATAGGACTGAAAGTAATTAACACTGGTTTAACTACTTATCAATTTTCATGATGTATCCAACAACATGATTTCTACTCAGAAAAGTGACAAAAACAGCACTCATGTTTGCCATCTCCAAATGACTGTCTTTAGTATCTGATATTATAAAAGGAGAGATGTTTCTTTTACCTGCTAAACTCACAGATTCAGCCTGGGATCAAAAAGTAATCTGAGTTTTCCTTGAGTCATGATTAATAAATGTCCTGCAGGTTCATCTACGCCCCACCAGCATCTGTGAATCCCTATTTTCTTTGATGGTTTTGGCACAGGGATTACCAACAGGAACTCAATCAACAATTCTGTTAATGATTCAAAAGGCAAATATATCAGCTCACTGTGTCTTGTATGTATTGCCTCTGTAGGACTATCAGGCGCAAAATGTGATAAAACTATTTTTGTAACAGATACAGCTTTGGCATATTCAGGAGACAGATCTGCTGAGCAAGAACGAGCTATTTATACACTCAGGTTGCTTTTCTAAGTGCTTTCAAAGTAGCTTTATTCCATCTACTTTTACCTGCTCTAAGAATAAAAAGTCTGTTGCCTTCATGTGCTATTAACCAAATACCTTACTCAACATAATTATATAAATTATTCCTTAAATAAAAACACATTTGCAAATCAAGAAATAGAATCTTCCCTGTCGTACAGTAATAAGAACATAGGGAATGAGGATAGTGCTGGAGACTATTTTCTTGATTAGTTCACATTTAAGTGTTCCAAAAAAAGTAAGATCCCTTTTTAAATAAACATTAATACAAAGGTAGAAGCTCTGATGATAGACTCTGGCTTGACATTCTTACATATATTGTAGGAAGTCATACTTAAATTTAGCATACCTTTTCCCCCATAGATACACCTCCTGATGTAATGATGACATCAGCACGGCTGATACCCTCATTCAGTGCATTCAGTAAATCATCTGGGCTACAGAAAAGAACAGGCAAGTGGATTAGTGGCACGGAACTAGTACGAGCTGTAGTGTAAGCAAGTGTCTGTGTGCATACAGAGATGTATACACACACATGTATTTTAAGAAAGAGATACAGCTCTTGGATAATATAAGATCTTTTCCTTATTAATGCTGCTCTACTCAATAAAGTCTCATTAAGTGAACACCACACTGTTTGACACCTTTCTGTCTAAGAGCTTTGCAACAGGAACATTGGGATACTTTAGACTGGGACTGAAGAGCACTAACATAGGTGTCAAAAAGTATGCAATTTGCACAGCAGGTAGCAATACAAATTATGATTTAGATGAACTGACAGGGCTATATAAAGGGACCTAACCCATCAAAATTACTGGCCACCAAGCAGGCTGCAGTACTACCTGTCTAGCTTATTTGATGTGTGCAAAACTAGGGGTAAGACTCCACTTCAAACTTTCATTAATGAAAAGTGGGAATAAATCCTTTGTCTATCTTCTCCATTAGAGGACTCTGCAGCAAGTGGAACCAGATGATCTATCTTAAGGCCCTTTCCAACCCTAACTGTTCTATGATTCTGTGTGACGTTCCTCCATACGAAAAGTACAACTGCAAAGATGAAGGATAGAAGCTGAGTGTATTTCAGTTTTGGTGTCTTAACTATTTTTTTTTTTTGGGGGGAGGTTGGGTTTTATTTTGTTTTTTTTAGATCTAAACTAGTGAAGAAACTTAATACAGCTTACATAAGACCAAAGGAATTCAAAAGAATTCTCAATTTATTAAATACCTACTTTAACATTTGTGAGCTGACCAGAAGCTGATCAGTTGCTATGACTGTATGTAATGTTCCTTCAACAGTATGTTTTCATTTCAGTGATTCACAAAGTTTTTCATGGAAGGCTGTTCCTTCTTAGAATGCTAGTGATTGTATATTCGCCTGGAATACAGCACCTCAGTTAAATGCCACACTACAATTACAAAATACCATTATTGGTTATCAAGGTTTTGCAGGCTGTAGGTGGCATGTGGGCTGTCCTTTGGGAGCTTTGGCTAGATTTCAATAACAGATAGGATCACTGCAGTTATTTTGGGGTTTGAGCCGAAAACACAAAAATTAGAACTACTAGGCAAGTCCTGGTTGGCCTTTCAGAGACTGACAGAAATGGTGTATTTCAAAAGGTCTCAGAAAGAAAAATCCTTTCTTCTGAGCATCCTGTCTTTGCCCATGGTTTATTGAAATCAAAGCAGCAGTTAGCATTATGTGGTGCTGTGCACACTACAATTTATGTCACACAAGAAAGACTTCACTCCCTCACTGAACAGGCATCTCAAGTGCATACAACCCTGCACACCCCTCACCTCCTCACCAGAGAGCCCTCACATGTCCCCTAACCTGGTCATGCCTTATAGGCAGAAAGACTCAAGGCCCTTTCTCCACCATGTCCAGTGACTGATGCAGCATCTTTTTTGGTATCACAGTGTGGTTATTCTGGAAAACTTTTCCATTTGTGTTTGGTTGCATCCACTGTTTAGGGTCATATTTCTTTGTAAGAGGTAGGCAACAAACTACAGCAAATCTGCCCTAAAGAAGGGCAGATTGCTGGTGCCATAGAGCAGGCTACAATCAATCAGATAGAATTATACCCTACCGTTCTTTTTAGAGGAAACAGTGGCTTCAGGTATTGTGGTATGCCTCCACAACTTTTGTTTAGTGTACTGGGTATCTCTGGTACTCTAAATAGCCTATAATGAATGGCTAAATTCTGTTTTCTTTGGGAGAAAATACAGAACACATGAATTTGAGCAAAACTGTCGTCTTTGTTCTTCAGGAAACAGACATTTTCTCAGCTGCCCCTTCTGAAATTTCAGGATCATTTCATCCAAAATCCAGCACAAGTCTTCACTAATTGTTGAAGGCAAGAGGAAAGGAGCAAGTCTGCTGTTACAAGTCTGAAAGGAGCAAGGCTACTGTCAGTATCTTCTTCAGAACCAACTGTTTCATATTGATTGTCTAATTAATAATCTTTATGTAGTAAGATATTGTTTAAGATTATTATAGAGTTTTTAACAGGAGAAGTCTCTCAAGATCTAAGCATTCCTTAATTCTTGCCAGTGAGGACTGGAGTGCAGACTGGAATGCAATAAGGAATATGTATTCTTTACACAGGTTGACAGAGGTCTTCCTGAAGCTCAATGACAGCCAGACACACTACAATTACTAGGCTAAGACTGCTTTCAGTGTATTTTTCTCATTAGGTTGTGATGCAGTTGAGGACCTTTCTGGAGCTTGCTTCAGGCTGTTTCATTTTATCTTGCTTAATTATTTAAGAGTTACCCATAGGTAGCACGACCACCTGTCTGAGGACATCCTAAGTCTGAATTATGAAGTGTGCTTGGTTTTGGTTGTGGTTTGAGAATAATGGAAAACAGTGAAAAGCAGTCAAGTGTATATTTAACTGTTGTTAAACAGAAGTTCTCCTACTTACATACCAAATATATATATGTGTGCATATATGTAAAATTACTTAACAAAGGAAAAACCAAACAAACCCAAACTAAGCCCAAACTCAGACCAGGTGAGGACTCAATTCACACCTCTGTTTATGAGGGTAGCATAACATTGGAGTAGTTCATCATACATTTTTTTTTTATTACATGTCATGTAAAACGTTGAAATTAATGGAGTTGGTGCATTTCTATTTTTAGCATTTCCAGTTGAATGACCTGCATAACATACCCCCTTTCTTACCATCTGTATTATGCAAGACATTTAAAAATTCTACCACTTGAACTTTATGCAAGCAATAGCACTATCACCTTCAGATAGTTGCAAAATGCACTGAATCCTTCCAAAATCAAAGATGTGATAGAAATTTTATTATAATACGTGGAATCATTATGCTAGCTTGGCTTTTATTCTGATGGAAAGAGACATTTACAGAATTCTCTCTCTTTTCTTTTTAACACATTGGTCACATTGCTTTTTATCACTAAAGTCTGTCTAACTTTCTATCCAACTTGAGTCTGGCAGCTCCATGACTCAGCAATTAACACAAAACACTCCTTACAGGAGTCACCTGCTGTAATCTTCAACACTGCAGTAAACATTTTCCTGGCCTTTAGTTGAATTAATGCAGAGAGTTATCATTCAAATGTCTATTAACACATATTTGATATAATCAGGTCAGAAGATGCTACTTCTTGTTTAATTTGTTGCATAGCAATGAGCAGCTTCTCCTTTGGATTATCATAGAAAAAGAATACAGTGAAGACAATTAACTTATGAAAGAACAGACAAAATAACTCTGGCATCTCAGCATAAGAGAAAAAGATTGTTCAAAAAGGCCCGTGACAAATCACCATGAAGATGAGAAATAACACTCACTGAGCAGGTACAAATCACAAGCTATGTTCTGGCCATTGCCAGGGACAAGATACAGGATTAGCTAGACTAATGGTCTAACTTAGTATGATAAATCCTTTAAAACGTCTTGTGAAAATGGTACTCTTGGATTATTTTCCTTCATGGACAGAACTGTAACAGGTCCTCAAATATAATGGTGAATACCTTAATCAATGTAAAGTAGGTTTTGATGGGAAGTCTCATTTCCAGATGGCAAAACTGTTCTGTTTCATTTGGTGGTTTTCAAAGTCAGAGTGACACTGTGCACAAGAAGGGAGTGCTCTTTTCTAACATGCTGCAATTGATTGCAAAAATTACATTCCCTCTATGTTCCATACCACATCCCAGCATCTTCTGTAAATACAACTAAGAAAAGCTGTTCTAGAACAATTACACACAGTTTACAAAACTATTCACATACGTAAGAAAGCACAAATCCAACCTTTTTATCAACAGTAGAAATCCCCATCTACAGCAGATTGTGTCTGTACAAATATTATATGTATTGTACATATATTTTTGAAACTGCAGACATAATACTTTGCATAAAGAAACATGTACTTTTAAGTATACCTTTATATTATCTGCTAATTTTGTCAGTCTGATGAACAGAGTGTTGACGTCACTACCTCAGTTTCCTGATTCTCTTTATATAGAATGGAGCAGAATGAGCAGCACAATCTGGAAGTTAGTTGAAGGGTCTCTGCTGTATAGTGGCAGGAGGACTGTAGAATCCAATCAGCAGATGCATGACATTGCAGTTGACATGCCACTTGATTTCATTAAGTTGAAGAGAGGGCTTGCAGGATGGCAGTGTAACAGAATAGGAATGCTTTCCGGATTCATGAAAAATTCTGATTATCAAAGCTAGTTTGTGGAAAACTGTTACACAGCACTTGATTACTAAGCTGTCTTTGAACTGAAAAGATATGAATGAGCTTAAAAGCTTGAACAGCGAAATTACACAAGCCTCATTAAAACAGACATCAGCCATGTAGATCTTTTTCTTTATCTCCCTCAAAAGAAAGCACAGTATAGCCAAGAATTCTCAGTGTTTAAAGTGCCATTTTGAAGTACCCTAAATTACAGTGTAATTTTCTCTTTCAAATAGAAATCAACATCTGTTAATTCACTTCTGTTGATCCTATTGTGTGCTTCACTGTCATTAATTATAAATCTGTCAGCCTTTTCAGTGATACAACCCTTAACACCAGCAGTTTGATACATGCAATTAAAATGCTCAGTGTTATAATTTAATTTAGAAAACAAGTAACAACAAATGGTGATCTGCATCACCTACTACTTTGCAGTAAAATGAGTTATCCTTGTAAAAATCGAACTGGAACATTCAGTTAGGACTGACTTATCAAGCCGTTGTCAAAGTATAAAATCCACAGTTCACTACTAATTTCTAGGACCATTTCCACCAAGTTGTTTGCCACGGTAGTCTCATTCATTCAAATTAACCTCAATACCTGACAGTCATTTCCAGTCCTTGCTGTTCGTTGCCATATACAGCTATTACTGTTGGGTGGTTAATAGAAACATTTGTACTGTACTCCAGCTTTTATAAATCCAGGTCTTCTGGAAGCCCATACTTGCAGAATTTGTGCATGCAAACAATCACAACCCCTTAAACCTGAGTGCTTGATGGATATATTGGACACAGATACATAAAGACATGCATGCACTATAATGCACCAGAGGCATGCAGAAGTGTCTACTGTGAATACGAAGGCAGAGCTTGGTAACCTTTCTTGCCTACTGTTTTACTTTATTTGAAAGCATCTCAAGTATATCAGTCATATGCTGAAATAATGACCCCTTCAGACATGATTCCTCACAGACTCAGCAGAGCTACAGGTTCCTGGACGCACAGTGAAAACTGAAGTACTACTACCAGTGATCCTACATCAATCACACACGAAAGACCAAAGGAGACCAGCTGCTCCTCTAAACTACAGTAGTTGACTGCAAACTTCAAAAGTCTATGTGCCGTCGGTAGGTACCCTGAGTTTAGCACCTTCTGGCCATGCCTGCACAAACTGGGAACAGTGGTTTGTGCTAATTTTGCATCTTATGAGGTCTTTTTTCTGCTAAACATATCTCCCAGAAGAGGATATATTACTAAGGTACAAGGACCTGCCAGAAATTCCTCTTGTATGCAAAGATCCCGATCAAGCTTCCAGTTCCACATCAGAAAACAAAAGAAACACCTCCAAAACAACAAAGACTTTACCAAAGCAAAACTTCCATAAAAAAACAAAACCCAAAGATACTGCACTTACTGAACTCAGAGATCCCACCAAGCTCAATGACATTTCCATTTGAGGAAAGATGGGATATGGATTTGATCCTTTATGATTAACTTTAATTTTTCTTCTTGTGCTCATTCAGTTGAGGTGACAGATTTCAAAACGAATAGAGGACTGCAGCTAGGCATAAAGACAAAGCCTGTCACACACTTCTCACCTCATGGCCAACAGGAATATTTTGTATATCAGTAATTTGCAGGACACAGATTAGTGATTAGGTGCTATATTAGGTTTAGCCAGCTAAACCCCATCTTCTGTGGAATGTAATATTGAATGCAATCTAATGAATATATTTCAATGTATTTCAATACATGTATTCGATGAATGAATATTTGAATGTAATAGGAATTCTGTGTTTTGACTAGTCTGGTTTTCTAAGGCAGAAGAAGATCCAATTTTGATGATGTATGTAGGAACATATGGGCACTCTTCTGGAACTGTATTTGTTTCAAAATTCTCCAGTGTATTTCATCATGTTCTCACAATGTTTCTTCCTTCTACCTTCTGTGGTATTTCCCTTTGAACAGATCACTTTGAACAGATGCACTATGTTTTCCCTAAGAATATAGGCCAGCTTGTGAGGAAAGCTGGAATAATTACAGCAGCTTCTGGCTTGTTCAACATGACTATGTAAGTTTTGTCTATCTGATAACAACATAAAAGAATCCGTCCTTACTACATTTTGCTGGTCCATTAACTGCTGCTGCTGCAAATAAGAATGCTATTTTGCAGAGTACTCTTTTTCATGTTACATTTATGAACTCAAAGAGACTTTGATCAGAGGGCTTCAACTCTTGCTGAAGTTACCATGAGATCTGCCTAATGACTTCAGCTTTTTCTGTCTCTGTATCTTGATGACAACGTATTTTACTCCAATGTTTTCATGAACTATTTCAGAAGACTTCCACTCATACATATGACAGAATGACAAGAGAGTAGAAAGGTCAGAAAAAGAGAGAGCCATGGGAGTTCCACAGGAAAAGGTCCTATGTTGCAGAAGCCCTGTGGTTCTGTACTACAGAACATTCGTACACGAAGGAATTTACATTGCTGGTGGTTGAGTCCTGAGCTGCATTCTTGCCTGCTGCTTGTGTACATTCATTTGCAAGCATTTGCTTCCGAATTGTAATTACTATTTTTTTCATCAATGCTGAAAGAACAGGACCTTTGATAGAACAGGACCTTTGATAATTCAGGTGCTGTCGATTATATTAAGCACGGAATGTAAGAAAAGGCCTGAGAACAGCTGGTTGCATTAATTAATAAATTATCCCTGAATACTTTACTGGCTGGAGAAAATGAATCCTATCCCAATACTTTCCAGAAGTCTATCAGTTTTTCTGAGAAGTTGGCTGGCATTTCAGTGGTAAAGATAATAGCTTCTGTTTAGCCTTCCTTCTTATGAAAGAGATGAATCTATACGGATTCACTGAAAAGTTTTCACTTTTGGAGTGAAAAATATTCAATAGTTGTAGCTGGGTTGAAATAATATAACATATATATATGGAACTTATATATATATAACTGATTATAGAACATATATATAACACAACATATGTAAGTTATTATATGTTATATATATAACTTATATAACTTATTATATAACTTCGGTATAATTGAGTGAAGAGTACACCACACAATACAATAATCAATGTCTCAATAATCAGACATTGCTCATCAGTAAAGATGACAGGGCACTGGTGAGTCTGAAGAGTAAACGTGGTTCTGCAGTTAATTCTTTCAGACATAACTGGAAGTAAAATAGTATGAATAATGTAATTAGTGACAATTGCTTATATGTTGCAAACAGTATTACAAAGTCTGACATGTAGCGACATGGTATTTGGTACATTATGGTATAACGGAATTTCTTACATTTTCATTTTGCTTTAACTTCAATTTTAAGAAAAAGTAAATTTAAAATAAATTTAAACTGAATTTAAAGTAAATTCATCCCTTGTGTAAATGGATATAACTGCTACTGAACTACAGTATGGATGTCTCTATGACAGGTACAAATGCAGCCCCTAAAGGCAATGCTTCCAAATGGAGGCTTTCTCTGTAAAGCTCCACCTTTTACAGAATCACAACTTAGTCACCTGGAAAAATGTCTGTTTTCAGAAGAAAAATGAGTTGGAAGCCACATTTCAGAGACAGTATAGGACGGCCTTTTAAAATTCCCTGTCATAGCTATGTCTTAAACCAAATAGTTATCTTTTTTAGAAAACGTCAAATGAAGTATGACATCGATTTTTGATTACTAAAACATAGTACAAATTATCCAAGAAGAGTAAACCACAGTTTATTAGAAATAAGTGAAGAGAAGGAACTGAAAGAGAAACTTACTCTGTCTGAGACCAGCAAGTCAATTTTTTGACAGTTGTCAGCTGACAGAAGGAACTAGATCTTCACTTGTCTCTATGATACTGTACTACACTCCCTCAAGCACAAAGATGGGAGCAGAAGCATTTTGTTACTGCTCATGCTTTGGGTAGCAAGGTTTTATTCTAGGGTCCATTTTTTTTGTTGATGCTTGCCCCAGCACTGATTAGAAGAGCCAAAAGGCTCATTTAATGTGTCCTCTGGATTTAGGCTATTAGCAATGATACATGACTTCTATGGTGTATTCCAAGTTGATCACCTGCTTGGTAGCTTCCAGCTTCTAAGCAATTTCTGATAAAGCAGACAGTCTATATTATATTCTTCACATCCATCTAAAATGTTTTAAAGATGACAGGTTCTCATAAGCTAACTGCAGTTCATTTTTTGGGGATGTGTTGTGTACAGCTTAAGATTCTAATGGGTTGATCTCTTTGGTCAATTTAATGAGGAAAACCTAAATTTATGACAACCTGGCTTCAGCATGAACACCCAATTGCTAAACAATTTTAGAAGGCTAAGGATATAGCAGATTGATCCAATAATGAGTACAGAAACTTGATTTCCTAGTATGTAAAGTAAGCATTAAGCTATAATTCAATCCTCCAACTTTTTGTTATAAAACCAGGCTGATTAACCTCAGTGAGGATCCTCACATGAATGAAGTTTTTGGGTACTAGCCCATCATAGGTTTTTCATTACATTTCAGCCTGTATTTAATTCCTATAAGAATCAGACTATAGAAACTAATTTTTCTGTTTGTTAATGGAGAAAATGACAGGTGGTACACTCTCCCTCTGTTATCACTCCTGCCTCTTTGGCCTGTCTGTGATAGGAGGTAAGTTCTGTAAATTAATCTACATTATTAAGCCATCCTCCTAAATAAGATCTAGCATACAACTGTACATGTATTTTAGAAAAAAAGTGTACTGATAGTTTAGAGATTTCATGAGCATTCCAGTTAGCCTGCTCTAGAGATGATTAGCACGTTAATGGGAAAACAAGTACGCAGGTATGACTGAAGAGTCTTAACTGTGATTTCCCTAGAGCTGTACTCTGCTACTACCTTCAAGCAGGTTTCTTCCTAATTTGCTGCATTTTTAAAGGGAAAAGACTTGATGGATAAAGATATTTGCTGCTACTGGTGAGTAATGTAAACATTCTTGGTATTAACAGAACTTCAATTTTACAAATGTTGTGGAGCCATGTATGTCTACAGTGCACTGGTGCATGAGAACTTAACTGACAAAGCAATGTTATTTAATAAACAGAATAAAAATACCATTTCCTTCTGGCAACAACCTGTAAAATCTGTGCTCCAAGCTCTGTACTGACAGACCTCTAGTCAAGCCTGCCTGTGAGCATGCATGTGTCTCAACTTCCCAAGTGTTTTAAAAACAGTGCTCACCAATCTGGTAGGCCTGTCTCCGCAGTGTTCTGGAAGCTCTGTGTCCCTTCTTCTTTAAAAACATCTGGCTTCCTGAGGGTAAAGGAAGCAGAAGGGGTATAATAAAGAGCTAGGGAAGGAGAGAGGCTCCTGGGGTGAAAGGAATACTCTGCGCCCAGCTGTGTCCCCCTTAGTGGCTCTGAATATTCAAAATCATCATGGGAAATGCTTCCTCTCTGCAAGGCCAGCCAACAGAAGAGACAGGGAGTGCAAGGGAACACTTTCCTGTCATAATTTTGACAGGGTTCTCACAAGGATGAAGTTGTGGATGAATTTAGGCTCAACTGGGCATGCCAACAACGCATAGCTCATCTTTTCTTGCAGAGTCTATGGAGAAACGTCTTTACTCTTGACTTGCAGGCAAAACAAAATGAAGCATTAAACACTGACATTTTGGAAGGAGGACCACAGATAATAATGTGAAAATATGTGCATATGTGCCCTATTGAAACATTTTTACTCACACTTTCTAGCTTCTTATTCTGGAAAGGGTCTCAAGGCATATTAAATGTCACCTTCTTGACTACAAGGGGAATGGGCTTTATTTATCCTCATTTTATATCTCTATAGTCAGTAAAGATGCCACTTCATTTATGAGAAGCTTCAAACTGAGCTACCTTGCCCCAAGAGATAGGATTAGAAAAAATGTCCAAAACTGAGAAAGTTACTGCTATCAGGACCTTATTTAAAATTAGGTTTTGCTATGAATTCCTATTTTATGAAGACAGCATTTCCTTTTACATACACTTCTTCCAAGCTAGTTTCATTGGGAAGAAATAATCATTAAATAGCATCCTTTGTAAAAGAAATATGAAATAAGCTGAAATCTGTCTAGATACTCTTAAATGTAGGACAAATAAATGTAAAATGTAAAACATCTTCATTAGAAACACAGACTTATAAATGTCTCTTAAAATAAAACCCTAAAATAAGATGTTTAAGATTGAAATAGACCAGGTCATGAATTGTCATTGTGCAACTCTTGAGCCCCTCTTTTCAGCAGGCTGGACTGTTAACAATAACAAAGTCAATCTCCCTCCACAGTCCCCAGCACAGGCTCAGTTCATCCTGCACATAGCAGCTGGTGTCTATCATTTAGGTTGGACCAGATGATACTTGATGATGCTTCAACCTTGCATTCTATGATTCGATTCTGTGATAATTTCAAAGATCACTTCTGGGAAACAGATCTTGACTGACTGAGGAATGTGAGGAGAAGACTGGGCCTGCATGCCTGCACTATTCTTACACTGTTACGTGTACACACAGACACTGCTACATGAACTCTAAAATCCTCTTTATTGTCTTGCAAATCCTTGCCTGGTTTCTCCTCATATGTCATCATGGAAATGGTATGTCAGATCAGATGCATACTAATGTTGTTTGGAAGTCATGGAAAAATGTTAAAACTATACAGGTTATAAGTTTAGGTGTCTATATCCTTCTGATAGTTTTCCCAAGATACCTATTTCCTCAAATGGCTTCAGTCCCTCATTTGTTCTTTTACTCACTGTAAGAGAACAAAGACAGTCTTTGTTTCTCAAATAGGGTCACTATGTCAGGAAGTGACATACAAAAGACTTTCAGATTTCATAAGTGATCCCAGATTCTGGTTTACTCATCAGCATTGCAGACAGGAGTCTCAAAGATCAACAACTTTTTCCAGCAAGGTTCTAAGTCTTAAAAGTACTCTGACTCTCACAATATTCCTCTCCCAGAAGACAGACTGAAACTACAGATGTTTCTAAACACAGTGAATTACAGAGATAAGGGAATCAAAAGCATCATATTGAAAATTGCAGAAAGTTTTACATTCATTTGAGCATCACATATTAAAATACCCAAAGCTCTGACTGGCACTCGGTCTTTAAAGATAACTGTTGCTGTGTTATTTCTGCTGATACTGGTCTTCTGAGTTTGTGCTTCTACTACATATTGCCCATTAGTAGAACATGAAAATCAATTTAATTCTCCGAAGTAAGAGTTCAGAGATTATTTGTAAGAAGGAGAAATTATTTTGATTAGTCGATCTGATTTGGTACTTATTAAAATCTGGGACCCTCCCTGATTTTGCTTCTGTTTGAACTGTAGATCACATTGAAATAAATACCCAATCTTGCTTTTAAATGAGTTTCTATCAAAGCATTTAACATGGTTTCTTATAAACTAATTACTTTCAGTGTTTACAGCCTGAAATACTGTAACTAATATCAAGCCATTGCTGCTGAAAGAGAAACTTTATTCAATGTTTATTCGCCATGTGGCTCAGTATTACTGGAATGTAATCAGGTCATTATGTAAGATCTTTGTTGAACTAAACAGTCTGAGCTCTGATACTGTTGGAACATACGGTCCATCTTTTAACCACTTAAATTAATGGCTCTTCTCTGAATTCTTGTTATGTTCTTTTCCTGGGAATACAAAGGTAAGATCAAAAATAACCTTCTAATTCTACAGGAGACTTAGCTCTTTATACATATGCTAGAACTTATACTCAGCAGATTTCTTGCTACTATTCCCAAATCTTCTCCTAAATCTTTACTTTTTAGGGTATAGTTCTCTATCCTGTAAATCTTACTTACATTCTTTAGTCATATTTTATATATATATACATACACATATATGAAGTCATAATTAGCTGTATGAATGATGTACTAATAAAAGTTTTCTAAGTGATTCATACTGCTGAAACAGTGAGCCATCTTCAACATTCACCACTTTTTTGATCTTTCTGTATTTACTGCCTTTATTAGCGTAAGTTATTTCCTTCTAGGGTATTAATAGTAAAATGTCAATCTTGAAAAATTTCTTAGTGACTTGGGAACCCAAATTTCTATATATGGTCTAGACAGAAAGGATGTTGAAAGTAGCTTAAAGTGAATGACATTTTGGCTTCTAGAGGCTCAAGTTCTCTTCTAAACAGAACTTATGTCTCCAAGAATTTTTTTTAAATGTTAACACGTCTCAAGAACAGAGTAGTTTTTATTTCCCTCCAATAAGTATAGCTGCAGATTCCCTCTGTTTTCAAACACAGGAGGATTTTCATAGTATTCTGTCCTCTTTATTATTTGATTTTTAGTGTCATGTTTTACTACTGTGATTCTGTAAATGCTAATTCAGGAAGAAGTTTATGCTTGTGTTGCGGACAATTAGGAGAATGACATTGTTGTGCATTAGCTTTGCACCTGTCACCTCTATGGCATAAAATTTTATTACCTGTCACACTATGTAGTTTCCTACTGGTACGGAAGATCCCCTGGGCCGTGCACTGGCCCCTTTCACGGGTTCTTTTTTCCCCCTCTGTTTTGACTGAAACATTTCTTTGTGTTTTCTGAATATGTGCACTAGATGAGATGACAACCTATCTGAAGTTGGCCCTAATGATTATCAAGCGTTGTGACAGATATTAAACATTTCTGCTTGAAAAGAAGAATATTCTTCTAGACAGGGCACAATGAAATAGAAGACCTCCATGTCTGAATCACCTTCAAACTGTTACCCAGTGTCACTGGATTCATTAGGCTACGATCATACTTTATGACACCATCATTCCTTGAGCAGATCTGGAACTGAATTCACTTTAGCAAAAACGAATATTGTGACATTTGATTTGCAGCCTTTTCTCTGACAAGCCTTTTCTTGCAGTCATTTGTTAAACGATACTACTACTACTAAAAATTCTGTTCACAGTATATTTGATTTTACCCAAGTTGGACATTAAACTGGTGCTCGGAGAGGCTAGGATTCTGTGCCTGCATTCTGTCTATAACTCACTCATATGATAATGCATGTCAAGTTGATATTGCATGAGAAATGTTAGAGTTAGAGCAGTTTCTCTGCTCTTCTCCCTCCACTCCAGATGTTCCATCTGAATGATAATACTAGTAATTACGTGCAACCCACACAAGTACACAAGACTTAAACCTCTTTTTGAATGTAAAACATAAAATTCAAGCGGACTAAATCCTTTAATCAGATTGTAGTATCCCTTCCAAAATATGGAAAGACTATTTGAAAGCCTTTGTTTTAGGGATATCATACAACAATGGTGTCACAATAGCAAGGGTGATTTTTAATGAGTTTACCTGTCACTTAGGAGCTCTATTTTAAGAGCTTAAACAATACTGTCAAACAATATGTGATAAAAGAGACATATATAAATGAGAGACTAATCAATTTTAACGTAGAAAAGCTCTCATATGCTGCTGATTTTATAACTGTTCTGATAAATTTTAAAGCAACTGAGCAGATAAAGATGCAAATTTCCTAAATTTTTCTCCTACAGGGAGAGAGATACTTTTCTTTCTCTCCATTGCGTAATCACAGGCTCATAAATGAAAATGCATCTGGAAGCAGCTAATGTTATACTTGTCTCAGAGAAAAACGATAAAGGAATTAGAAAATAGAGAAAAGAATGCAGAGAAGGGGAAAATGCACTCATGTAAACAAAGGTAAAACTAAAGGAAATTGAATTTGTTACATACGTAATCAAAATTCTTTAGAAAGTTTAACAAAAGAGCCTCTCATAGAAGGAAAACTGTCAGAATGGAAGATGGCTTTTTAAAACGGAGGTCCATGCTATTTTGCTAGGACTAAACTTTAGAGCTTTAAATAAACAGTGGATACAAAGAGCAACACAAATGAAATAATCAGACACAAAAATACCTTGGTAATTAAGTTAATGGTTCTACAGATCAGATCAAAGATGTAACTCTTGTTTTATCAATGGTTTCTAAAGAACCAAATAATTTCATTGACTACAAGCAAAGCAAATTAAATTAGAAGCCTTTCTAACTTGGTCTTGTTATATGAGACAACATTCAAAAGTACACTGGAATACCAGTTCTAACTGGCCAATTGTTTTTGCCATTTTTTGACAAGTTATTCAGCTATTCACACAAAGATGAAAGACACAACAGTGAGAACATCAGAAGGGTTCTTTCTTTTTCTGTTTTTGCATTTGTTGTTTTTGGAATAGTTTTAGAAATGGATCTTCCATTTCTACTCAGAGATGTGGGCTTTTCAAACAGCTTGCTTTTTACGAGCTAAGAACACAAATAGAGAAAATCTTGACTTCTAGCCAGATGTAGCTTCAGCTGTATCACATTTTCCAGGTTTGTTATTTTTTCTTATTGCTTGCTCCTAGGTTTTTAATTGTAGATCTTATTTATGTGTTTTGAACTTGCTGTTTTCATTTTGAATATTGAGTAACATACAATTCATGAGAATGGAAACAAACAAAGGCAATCTCAGAAATCGTTAAAATGCTCGAAAAATAAAGAAGTTGTTGGTTTCAACTGAAAATTCAAATATTGGCTAAAGTGAGACTTGAGTGGCCAGTTCAAAATGTAACTTCATATGATTAGGAAGCAAAGGTATTTTTGAAGTGTTCCTAACTACTCTGCAGACACTCACAGACGTTCCATGTGCTTTCCCATCCTTTCACATTCTCTGTTTTAATGTGTTTACATCTATCACAATTCCAGCCTATGAAGCAGCTGCACGAGCTGTTTTCTTACCTAAACACATGTGAAACATACACTGAACTGAAATATAGGAAAACTTACCTCTAAGTTTGTCTCTGCAAGTACTACTCTAAAACAATTTGAATATTAGCTCTGTAAATATGACTGACAGAATTTCCATGCTTGTTAAAATCTTGACTGGTTACAACAATAATACTGCTCAACTGCACTCCCTATTATCTGCTCTCTCAAACACTTATGGTACACAGAGACATTGCCAGTAAAATGGTGTAAAAATTTACCCAACTTAAAACATATAAGCAAAAAGAAACAGGAAAAAAAAAAGAAAAAGAATATAACACCCAAGTGCAAAATATGGGAACGAAGAAATTCCTTGCAGTGATAGCTTCAAATTAAAAATTACAAATCTTTAATATTGTCTTCTGAGAAGTACTGTTTGCCAGTTATTTTTACCACATCTATTTTTACTACAGGTATTGCAGGCACATAAAATCTTTTTTTCACTCTTTAGGTACATACTATACATAAAAAATAAACTGCACATACATATGAGCACGAACACACACACATAATCTATGGTTTAATTCTAGTAAACCATGTAACAGACACTGAAGGCTTGTTCACCTTTTCTATAAACACACTAAAACACCAAAATTGTATCCTTTGTAAGAGTCTCTTGCATTTGTTCAACATTTGCTTAGTAGCTTTATTACATGATGAAATAATACCATACTTACTATCAAACTAATTTACATAATCAGATGTTTCCTTTGACTGAGACAGAACTGCAGATGTATTCTGTTGTAAAGGGGACTGTGGTTGTTTAGCCTGGAGTAAAGAAGGCTTAGGGGAGATCTTATCACTATCTATAACTACCTGCAGGAGGTGTAAGGAGGGAGGTGTTGGTCTCTTTTCCCAAGTGATATGATGAGTGGAAATGGCTTCAAATTATGTGAGGGGAGTTTAGTTTGGATATTAGGAAATATTTTTGCGCTTTTAGGGCTGTAAAGCATTAGAACAGGCTGCCCAGGGAAGTGGTTGAGTTGCCATCCCTGAAGGTATTTTTAAAGACGCATAGACATGGCACTTAGGGACATGGTTTAGTGGTGGATTTGGCAGTGCTCAGTTAACCATTGAACTCGATGACCTTTAAGTTCTTATCGAACCTAAATGATTGACTCTAAAATTATTTGTTATTTATTACTGAAAGCCTTCAAGATTATTTATCTTCACAGACACTCCATGCCTAGGAGGTCACAGAAAAAATTCCTGAAGGCAATGGAGCACACAGTCATATTTTTGCACAATGACCTTCAACCCTGGTTGACTTTATAGCAAATTTGAGACTAAGTATTTGGTTAGGACGAGGCCATAAAGAATAAACAAGCTTTACATCCTCATGAATAGTCTCATGAGCTTAGACTCTGTTCTCATAAAATCACCACCTGAAACTAGAAACATTCATGGGCAGAAGGTTTTTGATATTTACTGGTATTTGCAATAACAATGGAGTTTTGCCAGGCCAGAGTAGCAATAAGGATGCCTGAATGCAGTCAGTGAAAGTATCCAGGAGGATGTGCTTTTCCTGAGATCGCAACAACCGCTGTAATTGCTGTGCATCACATTTCCTACATGAACACTTCAAATACAACTGCATGTCCTGGAGCCACCATTCAGGTTGGCTCGCTATTGTAAAACCGCTCAGTGGTTGGCCCATTCATGTACTTTCTGTCCAACCAGTGATGTTTTGTATTGAATGCTACACAAGGGAAGACTGCTTTGAAACAAGCTATTCCCTAGCAGTAATCTTGTCTCCCTGCTTGGGAATTTTGTCATCAATGAATGTGGAAAGTGGATGCTGAAATTCACTATTTCTTTTTTTTTTTTTCACTTCTTTCTGATCTGGCCTCACCTTTAACTACCTGTAAGGAATACCCCTTTCCTCAAAGAGGTAGAGGTGAACCTGAACAACTCCCTATCAAACCAAGTCTGTCAATTGGTTTGATACCCAAAAAGAGAAACAAGAAAACTTGTTCAAAGCCTTTGTGGCACAATAAGTTGAGGAAATACATTATGCTGAGGAAGTCAAGGCATGAATGACAGGTACTGCACAGCTTTGAAAAGGACAAAAGACTGAACACTTCAATCACTTATCCTAGAGCTCTCAACAGGAGATGTCACTTTGCTACTACTAGGAAACAAGAAGCAATCACTGTCAGATGAACAGAAAGACTGATCACAGGCACTACTCTGTGACAACCAAAGTAGAGACCATTAAAGGAAAAAAAATATTCACTCTTTCTAATTCTTCGACATATTTCTGGAAATGCTGAGCAACATCCAGCAGTGGGGCCTTTCCCAAAAGACACTTACTCATCATCTGACAAAATTTGATACTCTAAATTAATTTTGTCATGGCAAATAAACCCTGAGAAAAACTTTCCTCCTTTATTGGATCAGAAAAAAGTATAGTTGCTGTAGAAATGTCTCTTTTTGCATTTTTATGTATGGTGCAGGTAATGATAATGAAGCAATAAATACAATTTGCACAGTAATAGATGCTTCAATGAAGAGAAGGCAAAACAAGATAAACACCATTCAATAAAAATTATCAAATTATCCATCTTAATATTAGAATAGACTTATTTACTTCTCTAATGAAAGGGGTAAAACATCTTCTTCAAGACGTGCCCTGTCACAGCCCTGTCACACTTGCAAGAAGTGACATTTTCTCTGTCATTTCTTTTTTCCATGGATGCCATAAAGTGTATCACATGCATATGAAGTGACATCTTTACTAACATGTGGTACTTACTTATCTCCCACAATTCCCAAGTTGATTGTTGGATAACCATGCTCTTGGATTGTCGCTAAGAGAGTTGAACGGTTACTGTCCCGAATCTTTCCTGGCAAGAGGTCATCTTCAGGATTCAGTAGCTATAAAACCAGAAACACTTTCAGTCAGTCTACTTGCAACACTCTGCAGAAGTAAGAATTTTCTTCTTCATATGGGACAGAATATTAGACACCTGTAATAACTTACATGTATGAAAAGTGATTTAGCAAATTCAATTTAATAACATATATGCTTGTTTACTCCAATCCTCCATCTTGCTTAGTTTGTTTCTATTGGTCCAAGCCTGCAAAACTTCCTTTCTTCTTATGTGTACCTGGCCTCTAATCTCAAACATTAGAAATCAAACTACAGACTTTAAGTTTCCATGTTACTCCTTCTATTTAAATGCTTCCAAAGGAACCTCATTGATATTGCTAACCGGATTTAAAGGTATTAAAAGAAATTTTAAAGTTCATTGTTTACTTACCAATAAAAATATTTTAAAATACAATAATCTGTATTGGAATAATAGACTGAAGCTTAAATCTTTGTTCTTATACCAATTACTGAATTGGACTAAAATCTTTCTGTCAAGATAGTATCACAGAAATTGCCTTACATACATCCTACACTGTGGAATTTAAACTACAAAACATACATAAGTAAACATATTTTACATAAAACAGGAATTGTTTTGTAGGACACAGAAAGACAACACAACATTGTCAGGAGGTAAATAATAATAAAAATGCCTATGTGAAAATCACAGCAATAGTATTAGGTAGCAAGGTCAGAATAACTGGAAGTGGAACACGACTAAATTTTGATGCTTTGGCTAGCAGCTCTATTTCTGTGAAGATTTCCATAGGATGTTTAAGAAACCCACCATGTAGGGTCGGAACCAGATGATCTTAAGGTCCCTTCCAACCCTAACTATTCTATGATCCTATGATTTTTTTTAACACAAGATATAAAACAGAGTGCCCACACCAATACTGGATCCTTTAATGACATGCAAGAATCTTCAGTCATACAGAAGATACTATTCAAAAAATCATCACCTGCAATCCTTGTAGCTCTTTGGATTTGTTCGATTAGCAGTATGTTTCCTGCACAACATACCCTATTTATGTTATGAAATCTGGCATGATTCTGTCCCAGCAAGGCTGGCCTCTGGCACCCACAGTACCCAGTAGTCACAAAGTAACCTTCACTGGGGTTGTGGAAGTTGAAAGGACATCGCCAGATTATAAAATTCAACTTATTAAAAGCATCCAAAGTCATTCAAAATTTAACATATTCAAGCTGTATGGAATACAGCTGTTGGGTTTATGTTTCTGTCTGAATTTCAAGAAGCTTGTCTCATAAGACAGTCAAAATTATAGGTCAAACTTCAGGCCGTCTTTAAACTTCAAACTCACTTTATCTCAACCCACAAGTTCTTTTGCTTTTGCTCTTCCTGCTCTCTCTCCGTCCTGCTGCCAGAAGGAATGAGTGAGCATAGCTGCTGGCCAGGGTCAACTCCCACATATATAAAATCCCTAAATGAAGTTAATTCTGAATTTGATTTTTCTGATGTACTTAAAAGAAAGCAATTAGAAAGCTGGTCTGCAGTTCTACCGATTGCAGATTATCTGGATTTCAATATGTGCTACTATTAAAATACTAAGGCATTTGGTAGTACTATTGAGTTTTCACAGACAGGTTATCTGCCATTTGTACTATAGCTACAGAGGAGTGCTGCTCAAAAGAAATTAATCTCCCAGTCATGACTGGCAGTACAAATGACCTCCCTGACTACCCCATGGATCCTCCCTTCCTGGCAGGAGGAAGCAGCTGGCACATGGATGGATACAGGACCAAAAGTTTGGCAAAGACAGTGTGTGAGACTTGTAAGAGACCATCGAGGGAGAAAGCAATGGCACAAGCACAATAGACACAAGCAGCCTATTATAGATTGATCACTCATTAAAATACCTCATGTCAGCACAAGCTGCAGCTCAAAAAGCAAGTCTGTTTGGGAATAGGGTGGAAGCCACTCTCCAAAACACTGTCCCAAGGAACATACAGTAATTCAGACCTTCATCTAAACATACTTTTCTTACCTCATTCCCTGTTGACATAACTGCAACCACCGGAAACTTGTTAACTTCTACTTCAGTTACTCCAACAGTTGCTAAGAGACCAATCTCAGATGGACCCATGTGGGTTCCTTTAGCCAACACACATTCGCCTCTTTTAATGTCATGTCCTATAGGTCTGAGTGCAGAGAAAAATGAAAGAAAAACAGAATGAAATTGAAAGTGTATTTCCTTAATTGGTCCTGCTTAAGGTAAGGAGTGTCCAGGGATGTTCATTAGTCGGATTTTCAAAATGTCAGCACTACTTATGGTATAAATCACCAGCCCTTCAATTCCCTACAGAGATACTTTATGATTTATGAAGTAGCTGTTACAGACCTGATATCTTGGCCTGGTCGAGCCTGCACCAGGATTCGAACCTCTAGTTCTTCAGTACCCTATGAAAACAAGGAGATGAAATACGGTCAGAAGGGTTATTCAAAGAAGATTAATTATCCTTAATTTCTCAGTAGTCTATACAGCTTTGGTACTCATTACACTGAGACTGTATGGTTTAAGCATCATCACTGTTCTCCTGATCCATGTGTCAAGACTGTAATACAATATGTGCTAAAATGGAACTGCTTTCTAAGAAGTTCTCTCTTTGATGAGCTCACCAGCATTGAATATATACTTTTACCTTCCTTTCCTTAATGATCTCTGCACTTATATACCTTCCTTATATTATGTCTTCTGTTTGTCTGTTGATCTGGTATATCAAGCAGATTCTTTCTATTTTTCTCAGCCAACTTGATGCGCTCTAACAATTTCAAAGATGGCATTTCAAAAATACCATTATTCTGACAGGCAATATACCACTACATCTGCAGAAAGACAGGAAGATGCTATACACACTAGCTGTTTCATGATTTTCATCTCAATTCCTGCAGTGGAAACACCTACATGAGAGCTTTGTACAAATCAGAATAAGTCCATAACATTGACCATGTTTTTCATGAGGTTAAACCACAACAGATGGTGACTTTAAAAGTCTGATGTCTACTTCAATATTTATGCTTACTTCTTCAGAATTTCAATGGCTTGTTGGCTCATTCAGTGCAAATAAGTGTCAATAAATGGCACATGACCTATACTGTTAATATTTGATTTATATGCCCTGCAAGCAGGTTGATGGTACATACACTCAGCTTTGACTGCTAGTCTGTCTGTAGCACTAAAACTACAGTTGTTTACACTGGAACAAATTTTGTTTTTACATTATCATGTAGTGCTTCACACTTACAGCACCTCCAAGTTATAAATCAGCCAATAATATTACAAGACAAACAGGTGCATCATTGTCACTTGGGATTTTTACAGGAATGATATTGTTGCTTAGAATACTGGGAGACGTCACTTTTCTTAAAGATGATATGAGCTGCATTTTCTGAGTTCAAACTAAGTGCTTTAAAATAAGGGCCCCAAAGTTAAAGTTAATGAATGTGGTGTTACGTTCAGATTGTGATTCTGTTTACCTACTGTGAAAATGGATAAATTAAACCAGGGAATTAACAAAAACATCAACCCTGAAAAACCTTATTTCTTACTTTATCACATCATTTTCAAAGTATGTTTTAAATGCAAATTCTGTTTCTTTTATACTTGCTCCTCTTGTTTAAGAGAAGAGAGTATTTTTGGCTGCTATTATCTAAAATGGCTGTGCTGCTGCCCAGGATGTCCTTTTAGCTCCCTTATTCACATCTGAAGCTTTAAAGGATGCTTTAGCTTGAGATGAAAATTGGCGTCAACTGTTAGCCTAAGTATTATTTTATTTTTACAACTCTGGGGGTGGTTGGCCAGTCATGGAGATCCAAATTTTCCATATTTTTGATAGATAGGAAGTTTCTAGGGAACCAATAAGATAACATCTGAGTAATTAAGAAGGTCCTATTTAGGACTCCTGGATTAGAGGAAACAATATGTTTTAGGAATTAAGCAATCCCAGGTTTGGAAAGCACAGTGGAAAGCAACTGTGGACGACAACATGGTGATGTGCAGAGGTTATTATTTATGAAACTGATGGATATCCCAGAAAGCTTTAGGAACACAAGAGAGTTAAAGGTGGTTAGCGGTAAGGCTTGGAGGGAGGTACAGCATCTTCCATTTGGTGTGTATCAAACAGTATTCTTCTTTCTGTGTATTAATATACTTTAAACTATGTCTGAGTGGTTTACTTTGACGCTTGCTAACAGCCAGCATCCATACTGATATATTAATGCTCAATCTTGATATAGGATCTAACTATTGTTTTGGTTGAACGCACTGGGCTCCTTTTTCCTACAAGGTGACATAAAAGCTCAAAATGAAAAGGACGTAGACGTGTTTTTGCAAGGATCTTTCTTAAAGATTGTGCATTTGGAAAGCTGACGAAAATTTATCTTCCTGCTTGACAGATGCAATTCCTTTCAGACCTGTGACTTCTACAGTCATTTGGGGAATGATTGGTATGATATTTAAGTACTGCTACTGCAACTAGAGGTCAAGGAGCTCCTTTAAAAAAGTACTCTAAGTCTTTTCAGAAGAACATTTTTAAGATGCTCAAGATTTCATTTTAGTTAAATTCCAGCTCTGAAGGAGTTCTTAAGACTAAAAAGAAAAGTATTCTTAAAATATGTAGCCATCCAGGCACAAAAAAAGACAGAAAAATAACTTAATATTGAAACTATACTAACTACTTATGTACAAGATTAGCAGAGTGGCATTTTCAAGGACAAGTAGAAACTGAAGGGTACTATCTCACACTTGCAAGCAGGAAAAGGAAGCTGAAGGTGGCTGACCATTTGCTGAAAACCTCAGTGTAAGCAAATAACAAAATAATCTGTTCTCACATGCACAGGAGAACACGGACAGAAAAAGTAGGATCCAGGAAGAGAGTCATCCAAAGAAGTGGAAAATATGAGGTTATGATATATGTTGCTCTGCAGCATGACAGTCCTCTCATGATGAGGTGGGCAACGGCCACAGAAAACTTGCTCAGTAAGGCTAATGGAATGATTGACAAGCATTGAAGGCAATAGTATATTTTACATGAAGATACGATCTACGTATACGCATCTGTAAGCTCAAAGCCGGACTGACCCTGTTAGAAAGAAGGCCAGTCTAGACAGCTTGCTGACCTCAGATGTAAAAATCTATGCATTTACAGTAATAAGGCATGAGAAAGGATCATGAAAGTACGTTTCAGTTTTTGCTGTCTTCACCAGCTCTGAACACTAGAATTCATCTGCTTACACCCCAGCTGCAATCGCAATGCCAGCATAGAGCTATGGTGAAGTGGAACAGCTTGTCAGAACAGCAGAAGACCAAAGGCTGATTTGAGCAGAGAACCATGCACACACTTAATTCCAAAACTGAACTTGGAAGCTGTGTCAAAAAGAGACTATCATCTTCTTGCCTTAAAATCTGTCAGATGATGGAAAACATGACAATAGTGTCCTGAAATCACAGCTGGGTAAGGTAATCACTCAGAAGGAATTCTCTGAACATGAAGTCTAAGATGGACTGTTTGGGATGGAGTTGTCTAGCTCTTGTACTTCATCAAAAAAATCCCATTTTACTTCATTAAGACAACTGTGCATACAGAATTAGTATTATAGTACTTATTTTTGCTGTGGTATTTTGCAGCATCTGTAAGATAGAGCGCCAATATGATTTATGGGCATGCTGGAAAATCTGTTCAAACTAAATAGAGTGAAGACTATGTTCTGAGGGAACATGCACCTTATCCATTTGCTGGCTTTCAGAGGTCTTAAATTGATTAATTTTCTCATTTTAAAGGAGCATAGAGGTATATTGAAGAAACTTTAATAAAAATTGGGGGGCACTTACTTCCCCCATTACATAGTAAAGCCCTTATTTTAAACGTATCTGTTTATTGTAAGGTATGCGCACAAGACACATTCTCCAAAATCCACCAAATTCACCTTTGCTGAAATGAGACCAACTCTGATAAAACAGAACCATCTTCATAGCATACCTTAAAATAATCCAAGCCATCCCATGGATTTTACAGACTTAAACCAGTTCACTTTACCACAGATCACATTCCACTTTAATTATATCAGCAGTAAAGATGCAATACAATATTTCAAAGTACAATTCTGGGACCAATATGCATCTTAAGAAAGCGTTCCCCTTTCTTACTTGGTGACTTTAGAGGAACTTTAAAAGTCCTTATCTTGCTGACTTTCAGGGTGATCCTGAAATATACAGAAGATGACTCTACTATTAAATGCAGACTCAGAAGAAAAGAAGGAAATACTTCTGATTGCCATTACTCTGCTGTATATTAAAATGCAATTACTCTAGGCACACACATTGGACTTTAGTTATGGATTTCCAGGAGGCATGTGACCTTCACTCAAATCATGCTCCTAAATACTTTGGTGTCGGCATTCAACAATTGTGATGAGAAATCAACGTCAAGACAGGTAGGTCTGTGGTACTGTTACTACAGCCCGAAAAAGTGAGTACAATTGCCACTAGGAACCGATGATTCCTCAGATTTCTGAGATGAACAAAAGAGCTTTCCCACAGGACCATCATATTTACAGGATTGTATCATGAGCCATTTTCCATTGCACACAAAAGAAAAATGATTTTTAACTTGTGACTCACATCATCTGATTCCCTGATGAGCTCTGTATCTTCCACTTGCACCACCGCATCAGCACCACATGGAATTGGAGCACCGGTTGTCACGCGCATTACCTGACCAGGCATCACAGTCTGAGTCGGCTGAAAAATAAAAAAACCCCAAAATCTCAAATCATTTGAACTTTATGAAAGAAATCTGAAAAACTAAAGTTCTTATTTCTTCTGTGGCTCTGGATATACTGCTAGTGATATCAACAGGTATAAACTTTAAGGTACTTTTAAGATCATTAGGTCATTTCCTTGGATCTGACTTCCTTTATATCATCAGATATTAGGTGGCTTCACATTTCTCCCCTTTGATCACAGGAACAACTTTCATAAGCAGCAATATACTGGTACTCTGGCTCAGAAATATAACAGATGTTGAACTTCTAGAAACTTAAATGAGGAAACCCCAAGTAGTTCGCTGTACATAAATATTTTGCAGAGTACTCTGGTCCCCAGGGTTGAAATTTCTTTGCTTTGGTTTGGTTGCATTTTCATTCTGTTTTGTTTTACCAGCACACTGTATGTAAACCCCCAGCAGCTTGTAAGTAATGCAACCAGCAGCTTCATTTTGAAGCTTATATTGAGACACAGCTAAGCACTAGTTAACACAGAATCATAGAATCATAGAATAGTTAGGGTTGGAAAGGACCTTAAAATCATCTAGTTCCAACCCCCCCCACCATGGGCAGGGACACCTCACATTAAACCGTGCCATCCAAGGCTCTGTCCAGCCTGGCCTTGAACACCACCAGCGATGGAGCATTCACAACTTCCCTGGGCAACCCATTCCAGTGCCTCACCACCCTCACAGTAAAGAATTTCTTCCTCACATCCAATCTAAACTTCCCCTGTTTAAGTTTGAACCCGTTACCCCTTGTCCTATCACTACAATCCCTAATGAAGAGTCCCTCCCCAGCATCCCCATAGGCATCCTTCAGATATTGGAGGGCTGCTCTGAGGTCTCCACGCAGCCTTCTCTTCTCCAGGCTGAACAGCCCCAACTTTCTCAGCCTGTCTTCATATGGGAGGTGCTCCAGTCCCCTCATCATCCTCGTGGCCCTCCTCTGGACTTGTTCCAACAGTTCCATGTCCTTTTTATGTTGAGGACACCAGAACTGCACACAATACTCCACGTGGGGTCTCACAAGAGCAGAGTAGAGGGGCAGGATCACCTCCTTCAACCTGCTGGTCACGCTCCTTCCGATGCAGCCCAGGATACAGTTGGCTTTCTGGGCTGCGAGCGCACACTGCCATCTCATCTATCTTTGTAAGGGTGAGTTTAGCAAAGCTGCAAATTGATAATACTCTGCAATTATGTAAAGTCACAGTACATTACAAAGTTTCAGCAGAAGTAATACAAAGAACAGAAAGATATCAGAACATGATAAGAAAAATGACATGGTTTTAACGAAATTCTCACCAGGCAGCCTATTTTATACACATTTTTCAAAATCCAGAGTAAAATTTAGCCATATTTAATTATAAAAACTCCAGAGATAAATACCTGAAAGAAAATCTTTCTAAAACAGAAGCTGGTATAATGATTGAGATTTCACTGCTGGAATATGCGCTCCCTGCAGCGCTTTAGGAAGCCCAACTTATTTAGGCGTTGCTGTTACTAGTGAACATGTGCTACACACAGATCTACACAGCTGTGATCAGATCAACATATTCTGCACATGTCACATGCATAATTCATGTGCAGATTGACTCTATATTCCATATGCAGCACTGGAGTTTGTCCAGGATTTCTCAGACAGCAATTAGCACATATCTGATAGCAACCCATGGACCTGAAATACTGCCTGCCGTCATTTACTCCGTGACTTGTGACAGGAGGCTGTTAGACATTTGCAAATTCTATATGAGTGACCCACATTGCAGCTGCACAAAGCTGTGACCTCTTTTCCCATTCTACTCCATTTTAGCACTGTCATAATGTCTGAAATATGAGTATTACTTTGAAATGTGTGCATTTCAAAGGCTGGTCACTGGGACAGAAGCCCCAGGGTGAGGCTAGAAATGGTTCATATCTGGTTTGACACAGTATCACAGTGACCGGTGTATCCCAAGAAAGAACCGAGCCTTGAGCTGATTGAATCCTGACCCTTTTCTATGGGTAACAGAAATGTAACATCCTTTGAGAAGAACACAAATAAAATCCTAACTAAAAAAGAGGAAAAAAAAGAGGAAAATTCACACTTGCATATGTCACGGTTGGTGTGCTTTTAGGGGAAGATACATGTTACCCTGAAGTAGGTACCATGCCAGATGACACAAAAATTATGCTTTTTTAAAAAAACGATACTTCTCACCACAGACTATGCAAGGCGTGGATGATGAACAGCTGAAACAGTGCCAATAACTGAAGACACTTCAAGTGAAAATAAGATAATCTTGTCTAGTGTGTTATTTTGATTTTTATGCAAAAAAAATAATGAAAAATTGCAAAAGGCAAATTTTATGCCTTGGATTATAGGAGCTCTTTCGCATATTATTGTAGGTATAGTCTACGGCTACATTACAAAAAGGTAAAATAGTTTTGGACTTACTAACATATTGATGACTTCAGTAACAATTTTCAGAGTATATTGTATAAAAATATTCTCCCATTTAAAATGTACTTTTGGGGCCTCACGAACCACAAAGAATATAAAATGTCGGAAATTCTGCCAGAAATCATTTTCTATGGTGATAAAATGTGCTGTAACTACCCATGCTCTTGGAGTTTACTACTAGACGAGTTAATTTTTTTGAGATGCAATGATGTGAAACATTTAAACAAATTTATGATACAGTCAGAGCTGCTCTTAGAACTCGTTGTGTAGCTCATATATTTAGTTTTCTTTTTTTTTTCCTTTGAGAATTTGATCAGATTAACTTTACGAACAAAAGTCAACCATCAGATTTGTGTGTAAATCTCCAGGGCTGTGTTCTTTTGTGCTAGAGACTATGAAGATAAATAAATGATCTATTCTCAGAAAGCATAATAATATATAACAATTTCAAAGAAGCACTTTTAAAGGCCTCTGAGATCTCACGCTTATCTGGAATAGGGCACTATTGGGGTCTGTCTTTTGCCTTCATCACTGATAATTTATTTAATCTCAGTCTCTGAATAAAAACCAGAACTAATCTACTGAGCACAGCCCCCATCTGACCCTTTCTCTTGCACATATTACACCTCTCCCATGTGCATTCCACTGACCCATGATCCATTCTGTAAAAAGGCCCAAGTTAACAGAATGTTTCCATCCTACATTACAGCTGATTAGTCACAGTGGCTCTTACAAACATCTTAGAAAGTCTTCTGTGAAATGCTACACTCCAGCGACGTAAGTCTTCAGGAAGATAACCACTGCTCCCTGTGGTTGAGTTTTTCACACAGAGGCCATGTGGATGGCTCATGAGTAGTACTCTCAAATGTGCCCTAACCTCCCCATGCAGAACAGTGTCTGAAAGGTTTCCTCAATACAAAATAAAAAGTGGCTGTTAACATAAACACAGCCACCTAGAAATGGAAATCAGAAAATAATATGCAAGTTAAAAATTGATACAGAGATGTGCAACTCGGCTATACAACCTCTCTGCAATTCTGAGTCCTGTTTTTTTCCTCTCTACTTAGCATTTACATAACCTTTTTCCCTACAGGAGGAGCCAAATCTAAACCTATTTTGAACTCCCTGCTGTGAATCATTCTGTTAATTGGTCTGTAACATGAAAAGCAGAATGTTACTGCTGAGAGTGACTGAAGGGTGAAATGAGACCCAGCAGCCTTCCAAGGCTATAAATAATTTCTTGGGAAGGAGATGAACCTGAAGATGTGTTGGCTCAAGAAAAAAACATTGACCAATTATTCAGAGTTCAACAGCCTCATTCTTCTAACTTGCCAATGGTATTTTCAGAATTATGCTCTTCCTGCAAGCCTCCTCCCACCCAGTTTTTGTTCCTTGCCAGAGAGGCTTCCTATTCCTAGTAATCTGAGGGGACAGACTGTCCCTGTAGGGAACCATTTGTGAACTGAATTTTGTAGGAGGGAAGCAAGCTCCCATTTGCCCTTTTATTCTTTGCACAAACCTGCTGAACTCATTAGGATTTGAAACCCCTTAGGCCTGTGGCAGTCTTCTCTCTTAGACACAGCTTCAACAGCCCTGTTTTTCAGCACCACTGTGCTGTTATATTTTCTAACTAGCCAAAGGATAACATTGATGACAGCTGAATAATGATAGGAGTGACAATTCAGCAGGTCACTCTGTTGGTTCTTGGTATTTTATAGTGACCATGAAGAGGGTTGTAGAAATATTTGCCAGTCTTTTGGATTCTGGACTAATGCTTGGAAATGTAGATAGAAGGGCTAAAAATCCAAGGCAGGTAAAAAACCTGCAAAATTCATTACTTTACTTTTTTTAGCATTTAGAGTAATTTTACATATTTTGTATAACATATTAATTAATCTAAGTTCACATGAATATCAGTATTGACAAGATGTGTTGTAGAGCACTAAGGCATCCCTTGAAAAGTAATGAAAAATAGACTATTAATTATTATTCATTACTGAGTAATAAAGGGCAGCCTTGACTGCAGCGATCATGAGATGGTTGAATTCGAGATCCTCAGGACAGTGAGAAGAGCGTGCAGCAAGCTCACTGCTCTGGACTTCAAGAGAGCAGACTTTGGCCTCTTCAGGAACTTGCTCAGTAAGGTTCCATGGGATGTAGCCCTAGAGGGCAGGGGGGCCCAAGGCTGTTGGTTGATATTCAAGGATCACCTGCTGCAAGCTCAGGAGTGTTGCATCCCAACTAGAAGGAAGTGCTGCAGGAGGGCCAGGAGACCTCCTTGGATGCATAAGGAGCTGCTGAGGAAACTCTGAAGAAAAAAGAGGCTTATAAAAGGTGGAAGCAAGGACAGGCAATGAAAAAATGAACATGAGCTGTCAGTGTGCACTTGCAGCCCAGAAAGCCAACTGTATCCTGGGCTGCATCAGAAGGAGTGTGACCAGCAGGTTGAGGGAGGTGATCCTGCCCCTCTACTCTGCTCTCATGAGACCCCACTTGGAGCACTGTGTGCATTTCTGGAGTCCTCAACATAAAAAGGACATGGAACTGTTGGAACAAGTCCAGAGGAGGGCCATGGGGACAATCAGGGGACTGGAGCACCTCCCATATGAAGACAGGATGAAAGTTGGGACTGTTCAGCCTGCAGAAAAAAAGGCTGCGTGGAGACCTCATAGCAGCCTTCCAATATCTAAAGGGGGCCTGTAAGGATGCTGTGGATGAACTCTTCATGAGGGACTGTAGTGATAGGACAAGGGGTAATGGGTACAAAATTAAACAGGGGAAGTTTAGATTAGATATGAGGAAGAAATTCTTTACTGTGAGGGTGGTGAGGCACTGGAATGGGTTGCCCAGGGAAGTTGTGAATGCTCCATCGCTGGTGGTGTTCAAGGCCAGGCTGGACAGAGCCTTGGATGGCATGGTTTAGTGTGAGGTGCCCCTGCCCATGGTGGGGGGGTTGGAACTAGATGATTTTAAGGTCCTTTCCAACCCTAACTATTCTATGATTCTATACCAAAGTTTAATTCATGATGATGGATGGGAACTAGATCAAGAAAATTTTTCACAGTTCTGGGTATCTATTATGATTTGCCAACAAACATCTAATACACAGCTAGAGGCAGTTCAACTCCATTTTTTAAAAAATTAAATAATCCTGCAACTGTTAATACTTCTAAAACCAGAAACAACTTTTAAAATACATCTATTTTACTTGGACTCTTCTGTTTAACAGTCAAAATTGCCACACTGTAAAATCGTCATTAAAACTGACCAATCCTTTGTTTGGCCTGTTATTTATTCCTGTTCTCCATAATTTCATATACAATGTACAGAATTATAAACTGGGACTTGAAAGAGCTGGAGAAGCATTTCGGACTAACTCATGCTCTCCTGAACAGAAGACAGCATGTATAATTGAATTGACAGAATAATAAAAGTGGCTGAACATAACTGATATTTTTTTTTCCATTACCCCAGTATTAATACAGTGATTTAATGAGATGTACTCTTGAATTTGAAATCAAATCACAAATTGTTTTATTCATGAATATTTATATAGCACAGCAGGTCACGAATGGGTGCTGCCCCAACTTGCTCTTAAACTCAATCCACATATGTGCTAAGGTGCACAAACACTCTTCATTTAACAATCAAAAAACCCCAGAGCAATACCACAAACCTGGCTCCTGATAGGCTTCCAAAAGTTTGTTCTGATAATTACCTTTCTTTAAAGGCTTCATACAGAATTCTTACACTTTGTTTTGCAGGGAGCAGTGTGAAGTATGCAAGCATCTTCTGGAAAAAGTAATTAGGATGATGCCCCTTTAAAAATCTGTCAGTAATAAGGGGTTAAATAATGCTTTTCTTTGTGTATGAATTGTAATTCCACTAGAAACCTTATGTTCTCTAACACTGTAGTAGGGCAAAACATTACTGCATACACTCCTATCAGACATGTCGGCGCAATGCTTGGAAGGATTTTGGGATATCCTTGTTAGTTCCTTATGTAACCGTACCACCTCCCTTTCTGAAATCATGTCCCAAGGCACATAGCAGGAGGGTAGGTACAGCTGTGCCCTACTTCATGTCACCTCCCAGAATATTCAGTTACTGGAGCACTAGCAAGGCTTGTAAAAAGTACTAAACAGCATCTTATGAAAGAAAAATACATTAAAAAAAAAAAGAAAAAAGAAATTGTGCTCACCTGCTCACCAGCCTGGGATTCCCCTATGATGAATCGATCTCCTGGGCCATCAGCAGCTGTTAAGATGGACAATGCAAATGGTAAAGGCTGAACCAAACAAATGATGACATTAGAAATAAAGACCAGGAGAACCAAAGAATGATCAAAGACTCAGTTCTTCAGTGTCACCGTGAACATTTCAAATGCAAACAGTTGCAAGCAATTCACATTTTAGGTCCTTTTAAGTTGTGCCTATTATTTCGAAAATTACAGGTTCTATAGTCCTTTTAACTGAATACTTTTGGGCAATAAGAGATCAAGTAAAAGCAGATTAGGAGGTATTATAGTAATAACAAATAATTAAGAGAGCTCATGAGATTATTTTTATAAATATGTCCATTGTGAACAAAACTTTTTCTTTGTGAAACTAACACAGGGGTATAACATATTTTGTAAATACTGATATTTCTAGATTCTATCTCTGCCTTTGGAGGAAATTGCGGACAAGCGCAATGGTTACAGACTGTGCAGATGACCTTACAGGTTTGGCATTTTCTGAAAAGCAATAGGGCTTAAGACAGCGCATCTTGGACTGAAACATTAGAAGTCGTGTGTTGTGCTTCTTTTTGTAACATCAGGAGTTAGCACCGAACTACTTACATTATACCTTTCACTAAAGCCATTCTGAAAATTAAAAGCCTGAGATGATTGATTTAACAAACTGAAAGACTCCAGGGTTTCTAATTTAGCCAAATCTGTACTTTCACAGGGACAACAAAGGTACCATTATTAACAAAGTTCAAACTTCTGTGGGCCTCAAAGCTCTTTCGGAAAGTTGCACCAGTGGTGTTACATGCTTTTTACCGTGGTGTAAAGCATGTATGGAGCACATGGAACTTCCCTGTCCAAGGACAGCAGGCAAGCTTCCAGGAGTGTTCAGACAAACTGGGTTCATGAGATAATATTTAAATACGTCTTTTTATTAATTTTAAATCTGAAACTGTCAAAAGTTGATTTTCCAGAGATGAAGTCTAATCAGTGACTACCTTTACCTTAGTATCTTCTGTTTATTTCAAAAGTCCTGAATATACAGTCAGATAACCTTATCATATTGAGAATTGCCTTCAGAAATCATAGAATCATAGAAGAGTTAGGGTTGGAATGGACCTCTAGATCATCTATTTCCAATCCCCCTGACAAGGGCAGAGATGCCTCACACTAGACCATGTCACCCAAGGCCCTGGCCAGCCTGGCCTTGAACACCACCAGCGACGGAGCATTTACCACTTCTTTGGGCAACCTGTTCCGGTGCCTCAACACCCTCACAGTAAAAGAACTTCTTCATCATATCTAACCTAAACTTGCGCTAAGTCTGAATCTATTATCCCTTGTCCTGTTGCTACAGTCCCTAATGTAAAGTCCCTCTCCAACATGCTTGTAGGCTCCCTTCAGATACTGGAAGGCTGCTATGAGGTCTCCATGCAGCCTTCTCTTTTCCAGGCTGAACAGTCCCAACTTTCTCAGCCTGCCTTCATACAGGAGGTGCTCCAGCCCCCTGATTATCCTCGTGGCCCTCCTCTGGACTTGTTTGAACAGTTCCATGACCTTCTTATGTTGAGGACACCAGACCTGCGCATTCAGTCTATATAATGATTCATCACATTTGTACTCATACTTCAGCTGCAGATGCAGATCCATACATACAACTCTGCAGATAAGGATCTCTGGTACTTAGTCAAGTTTTAACTGAAATTGAAAACCCTACCAAACAGCCTAATCTCTAAGCTTTAGTACAAACCCTAAAATAAGAAAGTGGAGAAGGGCTCTTGAACTACTTGTCCTTGAATAATGCATAAAATACTACTGAATACAGTTGTCAGACCTTCCCTGAAAAAAACATCCTGGGATGATCCAGCAAAAGAAGAGAAAAAAATTCCATAGTAGCTGAATTATTTTAGACCTGCTACTGAATTAGATCTTATTCCCCCATTAATAATGATATGGATAAAAAGTTTATTGGTGATGAGCAAGTGATAGATCTCAAAAGAAGTGGAACAGGTTTTGGGCAGAGAGTTTTATGTGACTGAAGGCTAATCCTTCTTTATGTTTGGTCAAAAATATCCATTAATGTAGTCAATATTATCTCTGCCTACAAGCTTTGTTTCTCGTATCTTGAGATAACAGCTTTACTAGAATAGAATAAAACAGAACAGAACAGAATATTTCTGTTGGAAGAGACCTACAGTAATAATGTAGTTCAACTGCCTGACCAATTCAAGGCTGACCAAAAGTTAAAGCAAATTATTAAGGGCATTGTCCAAATGCATCTTAAACACTGACAGGCTTGAGGCATTGACCACTTCTCTAGGAAGCCTATTCCAGTGTTTGATCACCCTCTCAGTAAAGAAATGCTTCCTAATGTCCAGTCTAAACCTCCCTTTGCACAACTTTGAACCATTACCACACCTCCCACTACTGGATCCCAGGGAGAAGAGATCAGAACCTCCCTCTCCACTTCCCCTCTTCAGGAATCTGTAGAAAGCAATGAGGTCACCCCTCAGTCTCCTTTCCTTGAAGCCGGACAAAATCAAAGTCCTTAGCTGCTCCTCATAGGACATGCCTTCCAGCTCTTCCACCAGCTTTGGTGTCCTCCTCTGGATGCATTCATTACTGCTACTCTATTTGAATCCACCAACAACAAATTAGGGTCTTTTGTGCTGGTTCTGGCAGAAGTTGTTGGAGATGAGGATTGTAATCATTCTGCTTATTCTGTGTCATTCGAATCATTTACTGAGATTATACTTGTGCTTTCCCTTACTTTGTAGCAATCATATTGCAAGACAGCATTTGCCCAATCCCAAAGCCTTTGCCAGTTAGCATTCTACTCAGAGATTCCTCTCTCAGCTTTTCTCAGCTTTATATTACCTGAATTTTTCTCTGGCTACATCTGCTCCCTTACCACTATTACTGGTCATTTTGGTCTACCTGTCTCTCTCAGACATAGATGACAGCTGCAGTTAAACTCATCTTGTAGACCTGGATATTTATTTTGATATCAAATCCATAGGAAAGCTACTGCACTACATCCATTGCCTGGGTTTGCAGACAGTCTATTTCATGGACAGTTGTTTTCCATTGTTTCAGCAGCCAGCAACAAAAAACATATTTTAATGTCCCTAGCAGAAAGTTTGCCATCGTGTCCAAATTTAAACATTGTATTATGATGATTCAACCCCTACCACAATGAAATCAGTAATGGTATAATGTTCAATCATGTATATATTAATTTTCCTCCATAAATATCTGAAGTGAATATACTTAGTCTTACTTTACAAAGGGAATAACTGATGCACAGAGAAGCAAGCTGTTCAAAATCATGCAGCTCCTAGTGGCAAAGAGAGGATGGATTCAGGTCTCCTGGGAAACCACTCACTGCTTGCTCCATAAAGTCACACTGCTACTTTTATTTACATACACCAACAGCAATACTTTTAAAGTACAAATGAGTTCTTCTTTTGAGGTGCCTCTGTAAGGGTACAATATTTCTGTAATTCAGAATTCTCTAATTCAATCATAAAATAATTCATAAATAGAAAGCTGGACCTGTGCCAGTTCAACTGTTAAGAAATTCCTGATCAAACCAAAACCAGACGAACAGAAGAAGAATCTGTCATTCAGAAACACATGTTCTGTTACTCTATTGAATTCTTTATATTTCCAAGAAACTCTCTGGCAACACAGGTGTATGTCCATGAGCACACAACGATGTACATTTATGCATATACATATATATTCGGTTAACAGATCTGAAATAAGCTTTATAATCTTCCTTCAAGACAGTTGCCTTGTACATAATCAGCAATGATCTGAATAAAATCTCAACCAAAATACCCATGCTGGATCCAAAACAGGTGAACTAACATGCTATAAAGTTGCTTTGCAGACACTATACTGTATGTCTACAAAGTGAGAGTTTACCTCTGACAGCGTAGCCATCTTTTACAGATGCTGGAAATGGCGGTAGATTATCTTTTGCGTACACATCTTGTGCAAGGACCCGGCCCATCCCATCTAGAAAAGACAAAAAAAAAGAGGAAAGACCACGCTCCATATCATTATGGCTAGAGAAAGAGAAAAGAAACCTGTGAAAAGCAGTGAGTTCTGATGGATGAAATGTATGTGTACAGGACATGACTAAATCTCGTGGATTTTTGATTTCTGCCTCTACATAAATGAAAAAAGACTGGAGTCTGAAAGTACTGATGGAAGATTTCTTCAGTAAGTCTGTGTTCCTGACTATAGTGAAACTGTCGACGGTAGGTCTGAATGCCAAGTATCCACACCCAGAAGTAACAGCTCTGGATGTCTTTTTCTGTCTCAGGATGAGACAGAAGAAACAAGTATTTGTTTCTTCAAGACAAGATTTTCTTCTGTGATCTCTTAAAAATACCTACTTTCCTGTATTTCAATTAAAAAAGGTATTTTTTTAAAAAACCTTTAAAAATAACATTTCACAAGTTAATTTTGTGTGCAAAAGGTGAGAGGTGATGAACTGAGCCCAGAGGACTCAATATAAACAGTAGTGATGGATAAGTTTCCATAAATTGACAAAGTTTTGCAATACATTAGCTTTGCCCAATTGCTGGGAGCATTTCTGCTAAATGGAGGGTGAGTGCATTTATTTAAGTGTGAGGATTATTTATGTAAATTTACACTGTTATAGTTCTAAATATTTTAACATACACTTTCCCTTCACTTAGCAGCTATGACTGATGAGCTGTAATTTGGCTCAGCCTCCCTGTAGAGACCCATAGGAATTACTTTACCCTCAGTGCACTACTTGTTTACTTTTATGGCACCAGCAAGTGGTTTTTTTTTGTAGTATGCTGTGGAGCAGAGTGGAAAATAAATATCTCATCCCTTCATACAGTGGGTGAGTGAGAAAGAATATTTATTAGATGTGTGATTAGATGGACTAGGAAGGGGCACAAAGGTCAGAATTAATGAGATTTGCTTGATTCCAGTATAGTATGTCTGTTTGGAGAAGGAAGGCTTATTGCTTAATAGAGGCCACAGCTCTTAGGAGTGTGTTGTGGTACAGGAAGGCAATATGCATCTGAAAATATGAAGGAATGAGAGAATGCATGAATATTTCTGCCAGGAGAATTTGGATTGATATGTACCTTATAGATTATGATCTTTCAGACATGCCAAAATAGAAAGACATAAATAAAGTATGTTTCTTGTTTTACAGGTAGGGAACTTGATAAGGTTCTGGATTTGCTGGGAAGGCAAAAGTCCTAACATTGCACACTAAATGGACAACTTGATTTGAAAGTGTTTGGCTCCAGTAAAGTGGAATTATAAATGGAAGTTATATTTTACTTATTACAAAAAGTGACTTAGTAATTAATTATAAGTGCAATAACTATAACATCATTATGCTCACATCCATATATATCATCTTTCAGCATGAGGAGACTTGCTGAAATTTTGAAACAGGTATTGCTATGAAAATGCTGATAGCATCTGTTAAAGCAACTAGAAAAGCATCCTTGTGATGGCTATTAGTATGTCTGTGCATCACTGTGTATCACTGTCAATGATAAACAATATAGAAGTTATTAGAAAGCTCACAAAAGCTCTTACACTTGCACTGAAAAAAAGAATGCACAGACGTTTGAAATTACAGCATAGAAAAGGCAGCTATCAAGGGCATAGTAAAAACATTCCCTGTTCATAGACGCCCAAAAACTCATACAAAAGTGATGCTTCTAATTTTAGCAGGCATGTTATGTCTTCATTATACTTCTTGTCTGCATGCAAAATCACACCAATTAAAGCAAAGTTGAACAGTCTGTTCCTGGCATTCTGCCACACAAGATTTGAAGGGAATAAATGCCCAGCTAGTAGGGGGAATGAATTTTATTAAGGGGAAAAAAATATAAGAATTATTTGCTAAAGCCGAAGGCATTTGAAATGAAGCAAGCCAGCAGCTAAAGGACAATCTGAAGTACCTCTGTACTCTCCTTTATTTGGGCAACTACTGTTTTACCTTATTTTGATTAATTAAAAATAGATGTTTTGAAATACTTCAATGCCATCAAACTGCCCCAAGTGACGCCCATAGCTTTCTGATTCCAGTGCAAAATGGGGAATTACTTTAAAACAACTTTTTAAATTTTGGTATTTTCTAAAGCTTATCTGGTGAAACTGGTACAGCCCTGTGAAGAATTCTGATTTCTCAGGGTATTGGTACAGTGATAAAGCAGTAAGACAGACTGTACTAGAGGTGATGGATTTGCTTCCATTTTGTAAATATTGCCCTGGTAGCACTTCAGTGCGATACAAAAGGTCAATGCTATCAAAATAATCAGCTAGCTCAGAATGAGTAACCAGTGTAAAAAAATGCCCAAACTCTACAGAAGCTCCAGGGCTCCTGGACTAAATCAGTAAAATTGCTCCATTCTGAGGCTTAAACCATGAAGTGTGGATTGCCTCTGCTTTGTACTTTCAGAATCAACTAAAATTCCACCTCTTCTTAATTTTAGAAGAATAATCATTACCATGCTGTCTAAAAAGTTAATCTTGTATACACGTGGAGCAATATTCAGGGAACTGAATTCAGATGGAATGAAAGGTTAATTGGGGGCTTCACATCAGATATCGATGATGGGAAGTGGGAAAAATGCTTCAGATGCCTTTGTTTTATGGCACTTTTGTACAATATTTTAGGACAGTCCATCTTTTTATTTTTTTCTTAATACGGAAGAGGCTAAATGAGCTACACAGGCACTGAGCAATACTCTTACCAACGGGAAGTCATGCTTCAAAAAATATCTTTATTCATCCTCCTCCTTTGTTAGGAAAGAATATATTCGAGAGACTACAGCATGCTTTGACTTAATCAAGAATAAACTCAGGACTCAAGTGGCTACTCATACAGAGTAACATCCAACAGCTTTATTTATGAGGATGAATACTATGTAGCATGTTTAGTAATGCAAATAAATCAGGTTAAAATTAATTAGGTAATTTGTTAATGAAAGAAATCACAATACTAGAACTTTAAACATTTCACTTACAGAGAAACTGAGCTCCTGAAAGATAAATTTAAGGATCCCAATGTTAATTCAAGACACAAAACCATAAAAAATCCAAACATAACACAATAATGCTTTTCTGAGTAGAGCTAGTTGGGATTCAGACATCCAAGACTACATTTTTATTATCTCCTAAAATGACAGGTATATTAACTGAAAAATAAATTAATACATAACTAAAGAAAAGCTCGTTCTTAATTCATAAGATCGTATTTTTCAAATGAACATTTTTTTTTTGCAAACTAACATACACATGCACACACACATTTATACATATATAATGTATTTTCTTATTTGATCATTAATCTCAGATTGGAAAGGGGGTTTAGTGAGAATCTCCCACTGTAAGAGAACAGAGTGAACTATACCAGGGCAACCTGGAGCTAAATTGCATCTACATAAGTCCAGTATTAACCACTGAGGCAAACTGTGGTTTCTATGATTAGCCTTGTTGCATGTAACACAAACTGGAAGAAAATTCACCTGTATATTTAATTACAGCTCCATTACAGATTTATTCAGGGAGCAGCACTGAGGTCAATCAACATTCTCCTGACTTTGAAAGGAGACTTCTGCTCCTACTACTGGCATTATCTAAAGCAGTTTTTCCTTGAGAAGGTAGTGTCTCAGACACCTCAGACATTAACAAAAGAGCAATTACTTAAGAAGGTTGTGAAATAAGGAAATAACCACCCTAATCGTCACGAAGAATCCTACTTAAAATACCTCTGTAATTGATGATTTCTGTTCCAAGCACTGGAGTCATCTCCAGAACTGTGATGAAGGCCTTGTCCATAGATGTCAGTGGGAATGGGGACATGCGGTGTCTTCTTGCTACCTTGGTAATGTCAACAGCACTGTGACCTGCAATGAGAGAGCACTGAATTAATGTGTGCTACAGTGTGTAGATGTACACAGTGATGTTCATTTAAACCACTTTACTGAAATAAATGCGGCACTTTAGGGAAAATTACATCAGTTAGCTACCACCTCTGAGTATCACTGACACATGCTTGTCTCTCTATGTGAGAGATTGGTAATGAATTTATTTTTTGCTGTTAACACAGTAACTGTCTTTCAGAGGTAGAAGTAGAGACAAAAATAAACTGTGTCATGGGTTCACTTCCTGCACACTTCCAGTCCCAAGAAAGGTGCTGGAAAAAATTACTCGAACAATTTCTTTGCATGTATTTAGAAGATAACATGATGGTAAAAGCAGGCACTGTGAATTTGCCAAACACAAATTATTTCTGACCTAATTCCTTTCCTTAACGTAGCAGTCGGCATACTAAGAGAGAAACAGCTGATGAGATATATTTTAAATATATTAAGATTTTTCATACTCTTAAACATGACTTTCTCATAAGCAGACAACGGAGAAATGATCCAAATTAAATTATCGTAAGATAAAAGTGCAACTAGTGGAGAAAGTACATTCCTGAATTTAACAGTAGGGATGTCCTTCTAAGCGTACATTTTCCACTATTACACCTGTAATTTGTTAGCAATGTCACAAAAATAAGGAAAAGGAAAGCATTTGTGAGACACAGTGAAACTTCCCTACCTTTCTCTCCATAGAGAAAGAAACCCTGCTTAGAAGCACTGCAATTCCTGCAAGTCCAGCAGATTCCACACGATACATGTTAAAAACTTTATCCTGACTGTATAAATTAAGACACTATTTTCTTAAAATAAAAGATAGAAAAAATGAAGGAAGATTCTCAGAAAATATGTTTCAGCTGTGAAAGCTGGGGGAATTTTGTGGCAGCAAACAACCTTTATATTATAGCCATTAGGTGCTTTTATGTTTATGTTTTACTGCTACCTAAACCTCACTGTTGGCTACTTCAGAGACTAACATTTCACCTCTTTAACCCGTAAAACATGACTGAATCCAGAGGCTTTGAATACTTTGAGTAGAGCCCAGAGTACTACCTTCAGATTCGGAATGCTGAGCCATGTAATTTGCTTAAGTCAAAGGTTCTGTTAAAATGTACTGACATATGTATTCTTCAACACTTTTTTTTTGACAATGGATAAAATCCCCTTATCTCTGAAAACTTTGTTCCAACACCAAAATTAACACCCATTATTTCTACAAGAGAAACTAAGAAAATACACAGTCAATAATAGAGTCACTTCAGGTTTAACACCAGCATGAATAACCTTAACAAAGAAAGGAAGAGAGATGCAAGTGTAATTAGTAATCCTTCTCTCTCCCTATTTTTTCCTACAAATGGTAACTCCTGTTTTAGAGATATAATATATTTAAACAGACATGAAGACAAACAAATAATATTTTTTTAAATTCTAAAATTACTAAGTGGTATTTTTAAATTACAAGAAAATGACATTAAACAACTCCTCAGACCTTCCCAATTTATCTTTCACTAATGTGAAATGTCAGATGACTCTAAAAATAACTACTTACATTTAGCAGCATTTTGTATGACAAAATAATCCTTTAGCTTTGAAGCACCAAAGTCAATTCATTGCATAATGTAGAAAATGCCTGACAGCCTTCTCTCATCACTAAAACAACTTCCTATTCCTGTTCTTTTATATATATACACACACATATGGTGGATCAAACTTCAGACTAGGAAAGATTCCCATAGAACAAAGGAAAGGAATTGTGCAAATTGAAGAACAGGTAATTTGAATCAAATCTGAATTCTTCACTTTTGCATTTTTTTTTGTTTGGTTTTATATAATATAACATTCAATTTTATGGTCAAGTATGAAAATAAAAATCATATATATTCAACTTGAGAATTTCCATTTTCATTGTCTTTGAGTGTTGATTCTTTTTGCCCATAAGGCTTGCACACACATGATCACTTACAATACATCGCCACAAATAACACAGACCTCCATGTCATTAGATGAATAACTTGGAAGAAAAAATAAAAATCAACTGTAATAGAATCATAGAATCATAGAATAGTTAGGGTTGGAAAGGACCTTAAGATCACCCAGTTCCAACCCGCCCACCATAGGCAGGGATCCCTCACACTAAACCGTGCCACCCAAGGCTCTGTCCAACCTGGCCTTGAACACCACCAGCGACGGAGCATTCACAACTTCCCTGGGCAACACATTCCAGTGCCTCACCACCCTCACAGTAAAGAATTTCTTCCTCATATCCAATCTAAACTTCCCCTGTTTAAGTTTGAACCCGTTACCCCTTGTCCTATCACTACAGCCATAATAAATAGTCCATCCCCCGCATCCCTATAGTCCCCCTTCAGATACTGGAAGGCTGCAATGAGGTCTCCACCAGCCTTCTCTTCTCCAGGCTGAACAGCCCCAACTTTCCATCAATACATGAACACTATGAGCTAATTACACTGTTATTTTCTCTTTGAACTGAATTTCATTGTCTTAAGTCATGAAATTCCTTCTGCAAACACACTTAATGTCCCAGCCATATCCTTCTCATATGATTGCCATTTGGTGTTCTAGGACCCCTCTTAGTTTCTCAATAGAGCTATGAGTTTCAGCACTTACTTGCTCTAAGGATGTTCTCTTTGCTGCTGCACCTGGACTGGACCTGCAGAGAGAGAAGAGAGTCTATGAGCTACAGAAGTTAACAAGAATGCAAAATACAAAGATAAAATGGGCAAGCTCCTGGGATCTAAGACAGAGGCTATACATGTTTTCAGCAATATTCTTACACATTCTGCATAAGATAAGTATATTTAAGCAGAAGGGTAGTAGCTAATGGTCAGAATCTGATATAGCAATTTGATTCCACTCCTTCCCCCCTCCCATAAGAAACAATGGCCTAGGGATGATAGTTGAGTAAAACCAAAGAACATGGTGGTCAAAATTACATGTTAAGCTCCAGTTTTAAACAAAAAAAATCCATATTTTCTTATACAATTGTAATTACAGTAACTCTGAACCTAGGTCCTGTTTCATGATTAGACAAAATACTAACATAATATCATGACCCAATTTAAAATTTTATTATTGCTAATTTCAGATAATATAGAAAAAGTTTAAAATATTCTATTTAGATTGTGTTGATTCTGAAGACATTTAATAAATCTTCTTTGCAATTGTGTAAGTAACTTAATTGTATTGTATTGTATTAACAGCTCCTGGCTGGAGCTGTTAATTGTAATTGTATTAACAGCTCCTGGCTGGAGCCAGGTATATTTCCTCTGTTGTTTTTGTTTTATTAAACTAAATGTGATGTTCAATATGAATTTTACAGTGCAATTCTACTTTAAAAAGTAACTGTGTGAGAATGACAACAGGTTTCTCAACAAATCCTCTTCCCAGATGCTTAGCTGCCACTGTGCTATTCAAGACACACTAGTTTGACTCTAGGGAAATTGGAGGATTCACATTGGTCTAATATTCTAGTAACACTGGATATTTAGAATTCCATCTGTTTACCATGCAGAAATAAAAAAATAATTGTTTTTTTTTAAGAGTGTCAGCCTTGTAAACGCGACACATCTTGAGGTTTATCTATACTGAAGCATCGGCTCTTGTTAATTCTTCTCACGCTTGGAAAGAGAGCACATTGTATGATAACACTGAAGATGCATGTTTGTAGATGAAATAATTTGAACAGGAGTCTATCTTCTGGCAGGACAGCTGACTGAACTGGTAAAATTTGAATAAAAAGGTTTTTGTCTGGACAATACCCCAGCTAAAGTAAAACTAACAGAAGACAATCCTCTCTGAGGGTATGAACAGAATCCTTCCCTTCTGTACTTCATTGGCAAATGTATTGCTAAATTCCAATGAAAGGACTAATAATGTGAAACTGCGGACACAGGGTGAAAGAAGTGCAATAGCACAGGTCATGCTGAGGGTATAATTACCCTGCACAACAGTTGCCTCTGTTGAAGAAGCGAAGGAGTGAATCCAGATTATCTTCCAGACTGGTTTCAATTTGCAGAAAAGTTGCCTAGAAATTCAATTTGTATGATCTAACAACTGATAAAGAATGCTACACAATCAACCCCCAAAAAGCCTTCAGAAAGGAACAACCATTTAAAGCTGAAGCTGACGTCGCTCAACTTCTAAACCTCTTCTGTTCCACAGCAGCTTGCCTCAAATGCATATTCACATAAAAAAATTGGATTCTACAGTGCAACACACTCTACTTATTATAATGGAATAACTTATGGAAAGTAATGTTGCAACTTAGAGTGGGTTATGGTGTCCTTCCCTGAAGAAAATTGTTGTTTAAAAAAAAAAACCAAACAAAAAACCCCAACCCCCTCCCTCCTTCCCACCAAAAACATTATACAAGAAAACTGCAAATAAAATATTAATGATGCCCAAATTTGGCCCAGAGTTGTTTTACCAGATTTCAAAGGCATGACATGATCTCTTTTTGGAAGAAGTCAATATTTGCCTATAATTTACAAAAGGACAATTCTGGACCAAAAAGATGGTATAATGGTAGGAAAGAAAGCACAAGAGAAGAGAAAGCAGCACAGATTGAGAGAGAGAGAAGCAGGATGGACATGGCAAGGCAGAAGATGATGTGTTCAAAAGGAGACATGGGCCTATGTGTATAAGACTGCTATTTAAAATGGAAAAGGCTCTCTTATTTCTCACTGAAAACCATATGAAAAGAGAAAAAACGAGGAATGGGCCTGCTGCAAAATAACCAAGCAATTCAGCAAACTGTGGAATGAAACTCAGTGATATAACACAGTCCTAAAGAAAAAGGAAGAAAACCCAAAAATACAAAACATTTGAAACAATCTACTAAAACAAAGTAAAATATGTGATCCAAAGGACACAGATAAAAGCTACTAGAGAAGGAGGAAAAATGTTAGCAGACAAAGACAGTGCTAAAGAAGTAAAATGGAAGTCAAGAGAGAGTCTTCAACAAAGTGGAGGAACAAAAGGAGCCCAAACCCATAGCGCAAAGCAATGTTTGCGAATGGAAAACAGCTCCTTTGAGCAGTAATAGTTACTCTCGAGTTGTAGCCTCTATTCCTCCTCAGTTCATCTTTAAGCCCTTCCAACCTATAGTGGAGCTAGTGTATGGACAAAAACAAGAGATTTATAATGAACAGAGCAGCTGAGATTTGCAGATCAAATCTTCTAATATAGAAAACGTGCTGACAAAGTTTTGCTCTTACAGTGTCCAAATGACAATGGCAACAAAAGACAGCTGGCTTTACACACAGCCTCTTACAGGTCATTTTTTTTAATTCTGTGCACACAGAGGACTTTAAATATACTTTCTGATTTCTTACACCCAGCCTACAGTTTCCATGTTATCACTCACCTGATGGGTAACATATGCAGTATGAGAAATAATTTGCTTCCCACAAATTTTAAAAGCAGCTGTGGAAGAGGAATCCATAATAAAATAAAAGGCTTGATCAGCTAGACTTGGTCATTTCCCAACCTATGCTCACAGCTGCAGAATACAAACCATGTTTTAACAAAACTAACATCAAAATTAGTTATTACATAATACTTCTGTTTGTTTAATATATGAATTGCACATTGAGATCCTAAATGTTATTTTTAACAAAACTGCAGTAAAATGATTTTGAATAAGACCCACCAGTTTTCTAACATACACAGTTTTAGCAGCAACGGAGCTCTGCATAGACGGGGCCATACGCTTTAAGTGCCTTTTATCATATTCATTATCTGCATGTTTCACTACTTTGTGACATTTACAAAAAATCTGTATTCTTTTCACAGCTACTGTTCAGTAAAGATATCCATATTACATTGCATATAGTACCATGACTGACTGGGGCAAGTGAATAGTAGTATTATTTACTATAATTCTTCTCATTCACAGGTGGTTACATAAATAATAACCTATGTCTGTTTCTTCTTTCAAAAGAAAAGTACAGCCTTATTGTTTGATCATTCTACAGCCTCTTGGCTCACAATGTGTCTTGGCAGATGATACAGTGGGCCACCAGCCAGTATCATTCCCCTGCATAATTCAGGCAGAATGCAACCAAACCCAAAGCATTCAGTTCACATTACTTTGTTTTTTTAAGCAAACTTGACTTTATGTTCCATAAGACATAATTTCATTATGCTGGAATGCAACTTGTAAGCTTTCTCCCATAGCTGTCGTAGTAAATAGAATGTGAAAGATGATACTCAAAAATAAATTAAAGGAATGGTAAAATAAAGAGTCCCGATGACAATTTCTATCTATCAATCACGACTGGTCTCAAAAATTAAATCAATGACTGTGCTGAATTGGATTTATTTATATTTACATGATATGTTTTGCTGCAAATAAAAATCAGTCCACAAAAGGCTTTTTTACAAGAAAAATAGAAAAAGACACAAAGAAAAATTCATGCTACAAGTGAAAAATTCATGTGAAAAATCAAGGGAAAAAGAAAATTGAAAAACCTTTTGACACTTTATCATGATTGTTAGGAATTGTTAGAGAAATTACTTACCTTTTTAAAGTCATAACAAGATTAGCACAGAGTATTAAGTCAGCTCTTCATTATGGGAGGTACAATTAGAAGCCAGTCGTTATAATAAAACAAATTGCTACACAAAGATGAAGAGTTTCCAGCCCAATATGAAAAGCTAACTCTTATGGGAGTACATTTCAACTCAATTTTGCAACATGAAGAACAATGACACCAAAACATGAGTTATCACCAACAGAGAGAGCCAATTTCTCAGGACACAGAGCCCGTAGAAGGCTAACCCATAATCTTTATCATTTATGGGAAAGCACGTTGCTTCACTTTAAGGAAAGCATGCAGAATATGGAACCACCAGCAGAAACCCAAACATTCATACAGACACAGAGGACTAAGGTACAGCAAAGGGAATGAGTTTGTCAAGCTGTAATGAAGGAAGCAGGGTATGCAAAGCATAGCAGCCGTTAACAGTTTAGAACTCTATCCCCCTAACGGTCTCATCAATACTGGGGAAGCCTGTCTATGAGGTATTACACCTACTACAACTTGCCGTTGGTGAAGAAGTGTGTAACTTATATAACCGCTCCTTGAAACTTTAATAGTCTTATGAAGACAATTTATTCTCTGTGATGTGGGAAAGCATGCTGCTGCTTTCTTCTACATGTGATTTATTAGTAATTACATCATCTGAGTTCTGTTCAATGCACCCTGTACACATGCCATTTGAATGGTCTCTTAAATACCTATCTGCTTTAAATAGATTTCAAATCATGTATGATCTGATTTATAAATGTAGGGTTTGCACACCATTGCCTAAAATACCTTTTCCCTGCTAAGAGTGAAACAGAATCTGTAAATAAAACACATAAAATAAAACTAAACCATGAATAACAATGTCTCAAACTGGGGTGATAGCAGTGTAAAAATTTATTTTGGCCTGTTATTCTAAACAATATATGTAAGGTTAAATTAGAAGCGAATTGAAAAACGTAATGAATTACATTGGTTGGTTTCATTAAAAAATTGTTTAAATCTAATCTGAAGAACAGAGAATTGTTTTAATTAATCTAGAACATAAAAATGAAGTTGCTAAAAAAATTTCACAGGAAAAGAGTATCTTGGAATTGCAAACTTCAGAAAACATTCAATGAAGTATTTGATGATTGAATAATGCACTAAGATGCAATCTTCCTATTTCAGGAGTGCGTTCCTAATCAAGCAGCACTTTCACTTTTTTACTCAGCTGAATATGCAAGGTCTTAAGAGTATCCTTTACGGCCACCTGAATTAGGACCGAAGTCAGTTCAAACCTACAGAATGATTTTTTCTTGTTAGACTGAGAACACTTCTGAAAGAGACAGGCAAGTGAGCTCAAGGAATTTGATAGCAGCAGACATTATGCATTAAGACATTTTTATAAGGAGCAGCACGGGTGTTGAGATTCACCTCACCAAAATTTAAATACGAATCATGCAGTATTCTACACATGGAATTACTCATTTGGAGTCAGTGAGAAGAAATAAGCAAAAAATCATTTGAAGCAGAAATAATTTTAGGAGCAGATTTTTACCACTTTTTAAGTGGTATGCTTGGTAGACTGGACACTGAACAAAAGTAATCTTCAAATCTTGAATATGCCTTTATGTCTTCATCCATATACTATTAAGTTCTGTTTTCTGAGTTTTTTTCCTAGTCACCTACACTTTATATAAAGATATCTTTTATTTTGATCACTGTTTCTCAGGAGACTAGGAACACAAATACGGAATTTTATGGTCAGATTATAGTTCATCCTAACTGCTGTTCAAACAGGATGGCGAAAGTGGACTGATGAATACACTGTAGAAACATGAGGCCTGAATTGCTTTTTTTTTACAGGAGCACAATTAGAAAATAATAATAATAATAATAAAAAAAAAAGCTATCCATTATTTGGAAGAAAGGGAAATGAAAAGGCAAAGGGCAGTTTTCTGGGGTAAAATGCTGATTAGTCATCTCTCAATGGAAACTGACCTTGTCCTGAGGATGCAAAATCAAAATGATTATTACTAGCTGAGGATTCAAACAAAATCTTACACGCCAGCTAAACTGCAAGCTGAACACCTCACTGAATAAGGAAACAGGAAGAACTGTTACATAAGGAGACAAAATAGTAATCTGCTATCTGGCCAGAAAGCTAATGGGAAAGCAAACTTGCAACTACAAACTGGCAGCTCAGGCTTGATAGTTGAGAATAAAAGAGGCAAAGAGAAAGGAGGTGGGGTTTATTTGTTCAGAGGATTGTTAATGAAATGCTTACATTTGTATGAGAGAAAAAAAGCTAGCTTTTGTGTTTTTAAGAGCATGAGACAGCATATAGATATGCTGTATGAATAACATTGGAAAGACAGCACATTTCTGTAATATTTTAGTGGCTGTTCAGGGCTTATTCGAGATCATACTGGTTTTGTTCAGAGAAGCAGTATTAATTATAATACCCAAATATGGACAGGACATGCCTCTTGTGTAAACTGAAGCCCATATTAAATTGAGACATGGCCAAATAATTTGTTCACAAATTCCCAACAGGTATTTCTAACTTGGTTTGTAAGACACAAGAAATCTCTACGCATTTGGGAGAATGAGAAGTTCTACTACTTGTAGTATTAGCTGTAAACAAGATCTTTTTTTTTTGCTTGAAAGAAAATCTTGAACATTCTCCAAATGCTCTGAAAATATTCTCCAGTTTGAGAAGCATATAGTTGTAAGTAAAGGCAGAGAGAATAAATTTTCTTCCAAAGTGACACAAAAGAGAGGGATTCCTGTCATCCTCATTTGCCACAGAAATAAGATTTATTTGCCTGTTTTCATACAATCTCACACCCTGGAAATTTGACTGATGAATCACTTAGCCTTATAAGTGTGTCCTAGGTGTCTGAATTATACCTTATCTGAGCAGCATGAGACTCTTTAAATTCCTTGTCCAGTTCAGTTAAACCATCTTTTGAAGTTGCTGTTATTCAGATGGACTGAAAATACATGATAACTAGAAATTCTTGTCCTCAAGCATACCATAAATTACTCTCTAACCACTGATACACACTAACTAGGTTGACATTTTTAAGTTTCATTTCTGTTACAGGTGTTTTACTTTTATATGACATTTCAACTATTTTCACATTTCTGTTTCTTGACCCAGCAACAGCAAATTTCAATGCACCATCAAAACAAAGACACTTCCACAATACTGCAGAAAATTTAAACTATTTTTCCTGAATGGCATGACTCTCACAATCAGAATTTTAAAATAAACTCTTCATTCAAATTTAGTCAAGCAAAATTGTCAAGTTTAAGTGAAACACAACACTCAATAACATTTAGGATGTATCAGATCAATGTTATGTGTCTTATTTTTCCTTTGACATGTAGGCATTAATATTTCACCATTATCTTTAACAGGGCTTCTGCATGAGACAAGATAAAGCTATTTAATTTTCATCTTCCTGTTAAAAAACTTATGTCACATTTTACTTACTAAATATTAGCAAAACTGTCTTCTGAATGGGGATTTAGTTCTTTATAGATTTCTCTGCTGTGTTTGGTTCTACAATATAAAACATCCTAATACATATCAAGGAACTTATTTTTACAAAATCTTTCGTAAAGCAGAGGGATGAGTTGATTTTACAAACAAGAAACTGAGACCCAGAGACATCAAAACTAAATTTAACTTGATGTGCTTACAGCTGGATTATAGAATGCAAAGTCCCTCAGCTGCCATTTATTTCAACTGCATTTGGAGTGCTCAGCATATGGAACATCACTAAATATGTGTCTTAAGTAGGACACGCATAAAGTGAGTACCCCAACAACGGTGCTCCAGTATGAAACATGAAGTTTGCATTAACAGGGAGGCAGAAAATGCAATATATAGTCTTTCTTGGTACCCATTCAGGGCTTTCTGCTACAGCATCATGTTTTCTGTTCCGGCAGACAGCTATGTCTCCTGAGCTGAACAGCCAGATAGCTGTAGTCACCATTCACCCCATCTGCTACAACTGGGAAACAGACTTCAGTTTTCTTAACATCTAGTTTTTGTCAATATTTGAACAAATGTTGGTGGGGAAGGGGCAGAGGCTTCTTTGGAACTTTCAGCTTTTGCTACTTATGTTCCTACCTAGACTGAGGCCTACAGACCTCCATTCCTTTGACCCAAGGTCTGTGGGAGTGAAAAAGCATCTCTCCATTGACCTTGATAGGATTTTTAATCAAACTTGGAATTGCTAACAAAGCCTACAACCTATATTTCATGCTGACAATCTTACCTTTCTGGAAGCTGACAACATAGGTAACATTCCTTGCATTTCTATGTTAAAAGACTATGAATACACGAAAACACCAACAACAAAACCAAAGCAATGATAAGCTTCAAAAGCCACCAATCAACTGACCAGTGAATTTTCAGGCCAAGAAGTCAACAAAAGGCCATCACTCAATTTCTTAGATTTTTAAAGCATCTTTAAATTTCAGCTTTTCCACTGGTGTTTGTCAGCTATTTTGGTTGCAATTTTTGTAGTTAGAATTACAGAATCATAGAAAGGTTTGAGTTGGAAAGGACCTTAAGATCATGAAGTTCCAACCCCTCTTCCATGGGCAGGGACACCTAGCACTAAACCATGTCACCCAAGGATGCGTCCAGTCAGGCCCTGAACACCTCCTGGAATGGAGCATTCACAACTTCCTCAGGCAACCCATTCCAGTGCCTCACCACCCTCACAGTAAAGAACTTCTTCCTTATATCTAATCTAAACTTCCCCTGTGTAAGTTTGAACCCATTACCCCTTGTCCAACCACTACAGTCCCACTACAGTTATTATCATTCTAACGTGAATCGTTAGGCTACTTTTCTAACTATATAAGTAGGAACAAAACATAAGCCTTCCCATATGGTCCAATCAGAATTTCTACACTGGTGTAACTCCAAAGTAGTTGACTCTAGTTAAGCTTAACATTTTTGAGTTAGGAGCATCAAACTTGAAGGGCTTCAAGTAGAACTGCAAAATCTAGTAAACACAGGTAACGATAATCTTATATATGGTGTATATTATAGTTACTGATGCATACAGTATTCAGCCAGAAACACAGGCTTGTACATTTTCAAGTATAAAAATGCATAACGGTCCTTTAAATTAAGATTCAAACTAGGGAGCAAAAACTGTAAGGAAAAAGCTTCAGTATGGGAATCCAGTCCAGTGAACTTACTGCATGAAGAGCTAGGTTTCTGCCTTTGAGTTGAGGCAGAAACACAGACTATATTCCTCTGAGGAGGATCCTTAAAGTGAAATCAGAATCATCATGGATGAATAATGCAATGATTTCAGCTGGTTCATAAGCCACGGAAAGGAGATGGTGAAATCAAGCAAATGCTGCACTGAGAACTACACTGCCAAACCCAAGTTAGAGATTATTTTTGAAAGTGATCAGAAACACAAAAGTAGAAAGAAGATCTGCATTTAGGATTTTGCTTTGATTCTCAAAGGCTCAAAAGCATAAGATTCCTTTAGTTCCATCTTGAATTTGGCAGTCTGGATTGCAGGGTCCAGCACAATGGCAACCACCAGCCTCCCCACAGCAGTTATGTGCCTGAGATCTCAATATTAATTTGGCTGGGCTTCTAGCAGCACTGAACCTTGGCAATTCATAGAAAATAAAGGGATATGAAAAATACTGTGAGTAAGGACATTCTTTCTTCCCTCCAGTTCTTAAATAAAAAACCTTATGGCAATTATGTTTAGCAAAAATACTTGTTTCTGTGTTACAAAACTGCATTTGAAAAACTGCAAACCCAGGAAGGTAACAGGGAGCACTGATGGGAACTCACTGACATTTGAGTTACATGTTACTGACAACACTGTGTCTGCCTAATTTGTTTTCCACACCTTAGAACAGATACTGTCCACTAGAAACAGATGTAAATTATGTCATACATATGGCATTTTACATCAGTGATTACTCCAAAAGCAGTCATAGCAATGTAATAGAAGCTTTGATCTACTTTATTACTTTTTCAGACTCCAGACTAATTTTCTATAACTTCTATTACTGAAGCTGCCTCTGAAGAATTAGATTGCTTTGGGAGCTGAACCTAGTGAGCAGTTGCACTGACTGTTATTTCTAGTGTAACAGGATACAAACTAACACCTGGCTTCTTAAACAAACTGATATAAGTAGTAAGAGCCCCAAAATAAATACTAAGCATTGTACGGTAGTGAGCAGCTTGCTACTAGATTTAAAAAGAAAACAGTGGTTGTCTAGAAAAGAAATCTCACATTTATATCTAATCAAGCCAGTTTGATGCTATATAGTCCAAAGGATGGCACAGCACAGGAAAATGGAAAAAGAACCCCTTGCTTAGATGGATGTAATTATAGAGGAATAATGACAAGACTACTTTGGAAAATGCAGATGTAGATTACATACATGAGTCTAAACTATAACCAATCAAAAGGAAAATTACATTAAATCTGTCTGACTTGATCTAATTTGTTTTACAAATGATTGCACATCTCTACCATAAGGCAGGGTGAAATGTCTCCCTGTTCTATGGAAGAAGGGGAAAAATTCAGGAATTGGCATTTAAAAATGAAACATAAAGACTTGTCTTGAAACAAGAAGCAAAGAAGTTCCAAAATGGGGGAAAGTTTAAAGTTCCAAATGGGGAGGGATCGGAACTATTTCTGAATTACTTGAGTTTTTGGAATATAGAAATGTATATAACATTATCTGAAAAATAACTGCGATTTTGGCATTCAATTTCTTAGTGCTTATGCTTGCTAATAGACACTTTGAATGTTATTTATTTTCTTTCTGATAAATACAGAGCTGGGAAACATTTTACCATCATAAAATTAACAAAAAGTATTACAATTTTGATAAGTAGAATAGATAATACACAAACCAAAGTCTGTAATTTTAAATGAGATGCCATTCAAAATCCCTGTTTTTATCACTCTGCTAAATATTAAATAGTTCTTTGTAAATGGACTTGGTGCTTGAAATGAACTTATTAATAGAGAACAAAAAAAAAAGTGCAAAATGTTAATATGAAGGGATAATTTTATCTGACAGAATTCACTAGATAAGTACCATGTACAGAGAAGCTGTAGGATTAAGTAAAATTTTGCTTCTATTATGGATGTATGAACTAATAATCTAATTTGAGAACAAGCAGTGGGTACACAAAGATAAATTGCATCTGAAGTACAAATATAGTAACATTTCTTAATGATTTTTTAAAATAAATTTGATTGTAAATATCTAAGATGACATTCATTGAAGTTATCCATGTATACCTTGATCAGATTATTGCAACAACCAACTCTCCTTCCTGATGTAGCTTTAAGTTTTGCTATACTCATGAACTGCCATGAATGCCTTTCTTGATATGACATCTGGCAAGAACAGTTCTCTATTCTGGTATGGCAGAGAGAATGCTACAGAAGATATTTTGTGCAGCTACTAATCCCAATAACAAGAATTAAGATACAAATAGCAAAGATTTTTTTTTCTTTTTTACAAATAAGGAATCTAGATCATTGGCTTTTCACAAACTTTTGCACTGCAATGTGCAAGGAGGAAACCACGTTTCTCTCAAAGTAAGAATTTTAATTAATTCAATTTTCTTAGGCCTAAAGAACAGTAGCACTAGAAGCAAAGTAAAATGCAATAGGAAGAATGTAATTCCTTAAATGGCAATTGCCAAGTAGAAAGCTTTTACCTACGGTTCAGGTTTGAAAGAGAAATACCTACAAGTTCTAATTTTACATAAAATCTCATTCGTCTATTTTCAACAGCAAAAAAATCACACAGAAAACCAGGATTAGATTTTACCAATATAGCTGGACAAACAAACCAACTGCCGATACTGAATTCCCTGTACTGTTCCCTCTGCTTCTGTATTATCAGGGAAGATAATACAAGTCTCTGTTGTTTTATTAACAATGCTAAGTATACAATAAAATCCCATCACTCAGTATGCAGCTAATACGTATTGCAAACTATGCACTACTGTACTTAGTAGAAGTCTGATATGAAAGTTTGCAGAGATTTCACAACACAAGGCATCATGTTCTAACCACTTAATGAGGCTAAATAAAACATATGACAAGCTACAGACCTGACTGTTTCCCTCTTTGAAAAACATACTTTTTTTGGTGTTTTAAAAAAGCAGGGTATAACACTGCAGTAAACATTTTGCTGCCACTATACTTTGAACAAGCAGATCAATAGGTTTCCTTCATTACACTTTTACCAAACGCATAATGCATGCAGAAGCGAGCAAGCGAGTGACAGATGCTGGTCTGAGATACAAATGAGGGTAAAAAATGGGGCCATTACACCTAAGTGTAATTTTTAAAATTAGGACACTATGAATCTTCATTGGTCAATCTCCTAGTTTTGCATTTTGTGTGGTATTTTTAAGATACAAGTTGAATTCAGAGGACTTCTAAAAATGAAAGTGAATCCAATCTGATTTAATAATTTCTTAAGTGAAGTACTGCTATTAAAAAAAGAAAATTTTTGTGATAACTGGATACTAAGTCGATTATAGATGTATTATACACGTACTATACTTCACAACTTCTAAGTCAGCATCGTTCCTAATTAATATTTCTACTCTTAGAAAAATAATTTAAGTAGTCCTGCTAACATTTACAAAAATTGCAGGCATGAAGCTAACCGATGTTCATAAAGGAGGGAGAATTTATTGCATATTGTAAAACTCAAAGAGAATATGAATTTGTATTTTACTATTATACCATTTTAGAGCATTACAGCTTTACTTCTCTTGCCACAAGGGAATCACTTTTTAAGGAAGTTCACTTTAATTTAGTTGAATTGAACTAAAGACAGCCCCTCATTCCAAACAAGTGGAATTGTTAAAGTGGTGACTGGGGCTAAGTAGATACATAGTACTACTACCCTATAATATCTGGAGTTCAACAAACCATGCAAACCTTCCTGTAACTAAGGCTAAGTAGAAGTTTTTAACAACTTTCTGTCCACTCCTCTCAAATAGGCATCAGCTGACCACATCCATAGTTGCAACAGTACAACTGATGACAATAAAAAGAAACAGGTGAAAAGTTTTTCCTAATTATTGGACTCTGAGACACAAAAGAGCCTCCACAGGATGTTTTCTATGAAAACAAATCAGGCAATGAATTCTACCTCAAATTCTTCACAATGCAGAATACACAGATACCAAGTTTCTCTTCTGCTGGAAGATCTTTTACTTCTTCAATGAAAGACCTTCTATGTAACAGCAGGAAAAAAATCCCTGATAGTACACTCACTATCTTTTGTTGTATCTTTGTCAGAGGGCATGTTCAGCTGAATTCCCACAGCACTGATTTCATTTCTCTCATCTCTGTGTTCCTGGCATCCTCTGAGGGCCCAAAGATATTTGGTGATGACTCGGACATACAAAATTAAGAAGCTCTGAACTTGGTGCTTAAGAATCAGCTTAAGAAAAATATTTTCTTGGAATAAGAACCACAGAAATAGGTCTAGACACAAGAAACAACACTGAGATCCTATCAAAAAGGGTGGTCATTTCCCCCTACCCCAGATATGAGACATTGTGCAGCAGAACATTACTCCTTTTCTTCCCCTTAATAAAAACTCATGGGGGGCATTTAGACTTGATTTTCTATCATATCTTTCAGAGTTTAGGATGTTGTTCACTCTTAGCAGATCTTCCCATTTGCTAAAATAATAGCAGATGACATTGAGCATTACTAGAAAGAGTCTTTTACAAAGTTAGAAACTACACTACGAATCTTTCATGGACCCCAGAGAATCCCCAATCCCTGGAGATTCAGATGCTACAATTGCCACAGAGATGTTCAGTTTCCATTTATTTGTTCTTTTGGATCTGTCATTGGCTCAAATGGTCTGTTCAAAAATACACAGTGTTATCCTGCCACCAGAGAAGAACACACGCATTTTTTTTTCACACCTTCAGCCTGCAGTTCTGGAGAGGGCAGTCTAGGGCTTGCATTTTATGTTTCATAAGCATGAAATTCTGATCAGCTAGAAAGTTTTTAGCTGCATCTCAAGATCTGGTTCACCAGGCAGCCATGCTGTCCATATTTTATATATGAAGACCTTCCATTTGGACAGAGTATAAAGGACAAATTGCTTGTACAGTCATGCAGCGCCACTCTGATACTTCAGCTAGCAGATTCTTTACAACAAATTGCAAAGCCATCCTCTTGTGGACAGAAGTCACTAAGTTTTCATGCACTTTATACTCCAATTTTCTCCTTCAGCTTTAGTAGAGTCTATCTATTCCAAGATCACTAATTGGCACTACAGCCCGGTAGCTTTGGAGAAGGCAAAATAGATTTTGGAATCTGATCAAGGAGACCCATGCATGTTGACCAGTGACCAGCCACAATGCCTAGGCTTGTATTTCTTTTGAAGATAGTGACTGCTCCAGAATATGAAAAGGACAAATGGCTGAAGTTGCCATCAAAGCAAGAAGAGTCCAATTTCCCTGAAAGTGGCTTATTTACTTCACAAACCGTAAAAGCATGTTCACCATTTTTGCTGATGGGAATTATCACAGTTGGATTCTTTAGAAACAAAGCTGAAATGCCTGTTGATCCAGTGCATTTTCTTAGTTTCATACAGATCATTCAGAAGAAAGGCTGGTTGAATGAGGATGGCCTTTATCTTGCATCTGACACTAAACTTAAGTCCTTGTCGCTGCAATAGCCGAGAAAAAAGGGTCTTTGTATGCATATAAGCATAGTGTTACTTATTTATTCCATATTGGTGTTTTGATGATAACCATGATAGAAACAGAGACTTTCATACAATACAGTAACGAAGTACAATAAATTGCAAAATACGTATCAGGTGCTTTTAAGAACACATACTGAAGTATCTTTAAAATGACCCATCTCCTGGTGGAGTCAGACAGCAACTGTGTATCTATGGCAGAAAAACTGGTAAGCATATTCCTTATTAAAACCTCTTTTATTAGATCTCTTGCCTGTTCATACACTGGAACTAGAAAAAAATTTTCTATTATTAAGGATAAGGAAGTGCGAGGAATGATGGCTTGAGAAGCTGAAGCTTTTGAGAACAAATTAGACACATGTCAGCAAGGTATCGTTTACACACTGATCTTCCTGCTTAGGGACAAAGTGATTGAGTAAGTGAGCTCCTTATGCTTACATTTTTTTATGATGCTCATTGACACAACATTCACATCAGGTCTAGAACTGGGCCCACAGTGTGAGATAGCATTAACTGTCATCTTTTTATGAGATCTTGTCAAGTTTAAGGGATTCTTTTAAAATACAGAATAACTAACTGTATATGCTCAAGAATGATTCAGTACTGGAAAAAACCTTAAGTCCATCTTTTTGATACTCATCCATTAATCAATTATAACATGTTGAAGCCTAATCTTTACACAGTGGGTCATGGATATTAATATGACAGTATTTTATAAACTGTTTTTATCCCATGATGTTGTGAAGTCTAGTTTATCATAACATCTTTTTCCTTTTCTTTCCTATCAAAATTACAATTGAATGTATTTTCCTTTTCAATTCTTGCTAAGATGGTACTATACCTTATTATAGAAGACTATCATGAAGCCAGTATGGAAGAATTTACAACAGTGTATGCTTTTTGGCAGGTAGTGACCCAAGCCAGAGATGTAGGAATTAGAAATGAACTTAAGGTATCATAAGCCCACCTGCATCTAGATAGGTAGCTAGCAATCATAATGTGATGGCCATCTTTACAGTGTTTTTCCAGATTCATTGGCTGAAAATGAATCAGACTAAAACCTGAAGCATTTTGCAGCCTGGACATCTATAAATTTATTATTTTAAAGTAAGAGATAATTAAGGATGCTTTTACCATCTAATTAATGTTATGTAGCATTTGCCTCGCTAGACTATAAATCATGACTGTCCCAGACTGGTACAGTGATTTTAAAACCATGCTGAACATGGTTGCAGATTGATCATGCAAAATCTGCTCCTCCCCAGCTGATTTTTACCCACTTGTGCACAAGTGCAACACAAAGAAGAAAGTAAATAAAAGCAAAAAGTGTGATGGGTGAGCAGGTCGACTGCGTGAGAGAACACGTGCAAAGTATACCTCAGAAACACTATAGGTGGATGAGCACGAAGGGAGCCGAGCCTGGTTGTGCAGTGGGGAAAAGAAGACATTGTTAAAAAAGAAATGGTGGCACAGTAAGGATCTCAGAAGGTTTTCTGTATAGGTGGTTCCAGCACTGAGATGGTAGTAGGGGGTTCATTAAGTTTCCATGACCAGCTATTTCAGAAACTCCAAATTTATGCCTTTTAAGGTGGAAGCTTCTTAAAAGAAAAAAACTGTTTGTAAAATAATTAAAACCAATGAATCTGAAAGCAACCATCAATCCTTCCTCCTTTAAATAGCTAACAACACTATCCTTAAGACAATATGGTACTCTAGAATGAAGCTTTACCATTCTACTTCATTTAAAACTATTAGTTTTATTCTAACTCTGCAAAGGGTACAAGGTGAAAACCTATTAGAAGCCCTGTTCTTCCTTGTATATCTTTATGTTTTTAGATGCTCAGAACTAGGATTTTGATACCAGAATATTTTCTTCAATCTCACTGCCCCAAAAACCAGAATAACTTGCAAAGGTAAATGACTAATGGCCAGATATAGGCCAGCAGAAACCTGCAGAGTATGCCCCTAAGCAATATAAAGAGCTGTGATTCTTGAGGGATACTGTCCACTGTCAAAAGCTTTCAGCACATAGGTAAGTCAATTGGTATCACTACAGTTCTACTGACTGCTTAAGAAACATTTTGTTTGTACAAGACGCTCATTTTACTAGTAAGTAAAATATAATACTTACTACTTAAATAAGCATTAAAAAAGGACTCTCCAGTTATTTATGGGATATCTTTTCCTAACAAATCTAACCTAAAAATCCTTTCTTTGGTTGAAAAAATTTCATGTTTCAATTACAAACACTAGTCTGAGTTTTGGTGGTTTTGCTTTCTTTTCCTCCTTAACTTTTGTTAGATTAATAGATCTGATGACAACTGGATGTGAAGAAAGACTAAAAGCAGCTGAATAAACTAAATTTAAGAAGACTTGTTTCTTATAAATGCATTAAAAATCTCTTGTTTTTTTGTTTTTTTTTCTAAGGAAAAAATGAATTATCAGAAGCCCCAGAAAAACTTCCCTAGACTTCAACAAAATTAGTATCCGTACAGCAGTTTGGATACATTCGTGGTAAAGATGAGCCCAGCAAGAATTTCCACGTAAATTATTAGTGACTTCTTGCTGACATAGGTATTTTGATGGACTGGGCAGAGAACACAGTACTCATAAAAAGTCTCTCATGAATATTCTTCAGTCTCAAATGTGTATTTCATAATTCTTCATTGAAATATAAAATATCACATCCAGAAAAACTCTGTAGTCACATTTGTGTTCATTTATGCCTCTATTATATACTTCTATGCAGCTGTTCTTTCTTCACTGGAATTTTTTAGTACTCTGAAAATATTTTTGCTCTTTTCTGGCACTGTGTATCTTGTCTGCTCTTCCAGACAGCATTACTAAGGAAATCAGAATCACTTCAAAACATCTTAAAAGTTCACACGCACTCAGCACTTTCTTTTCCTGACAAAATGTTTTCTTATAGGGAGATGATTTGCAGAAAGATTAAGTCAAAAACAGAAGATTCCTTCAGACAAATAGAAACACAGAAGACAGTTTTAAGAAATCAAGTATTATTCTTAAACAGTCCATTTTGTTTTTTAAAAAAGGGGGTGAATGGGGAAAAAAAGGAAAAAAAGAGAGAACCCCTTATGACAGAGCAAAACCTGCTTCTAGCAACATTGCTTTAAAACCTTTCTAAGAAAGAAAAGTGCGTGGCTTTGCTCAGAACAGGGGTTCATCTAAAATTTTGGGTGAATCTCTAACCAAGATTCTCATAAACAATGTCCAACCATTGTTCCCATGGTTTGTCTTGCAACAGCACGGAAAAAGAAGAACCATTAGCTTCAGGTCTGCTGGTGAGGATCCAAAGAATGCAGCAACAAGAAACATCACGGCAGCAGTTTTTTAAGTATCAGGAACTAGATAAACAGAAACAACTATGAGGACATTTGGAATAGCATTCTGCAAAGCTTTGAAGAACTTGGTTCATCTTGTCTACTCCTCATGCTAACTTACAAGGGGTATGTTAGACACTTGTGTACTACTTTAGTCTTCTCTTAGACAACTGCTGCAAGCAGAATGCTGTTACTTTGCTTGTCAAATTACCCTGTGATCTAATTATTCATATTTTCATTAATATCTAGGCTAAACTTACTATTTAACTTCAGTCTTACTCCTATTAGTACTTAATCACTTTAAATAATTTTTTTGATAGTTTCAGTTGTATAGAAGCAAATTATAAAGTTCAATAACATACCTGTATATTTTATTTCTCTCTATACTTATACGCACAGGATTAAGATTTTCCTTAATCTTTTAATCTCACTCACTCTTATTTCTTTTTTTCTTATTCACACATGCATAGACTCTCAATTTACCTATGACATTGTCTCATAATCAGGAAATTAAAGGTATGCTCAAGTGTTCCAGTCTCAATCTAATGCTCTTGAAGAAAGGATTATGCTTATACGACACTTCTGCACATAGTGACTGCTGTTTGATGTTGAATAGGATCACACAATGAGACTGTTTAATCTGCTGCACACTTCGTTTCCTGATCATTTCTATGTCACTGTTTTCTTGCATCTGCCCAATTTCAGCATTTTGTAAGTGTACAGCTTCTGTGTTATCAATAACACATTTAAAAATTTTTAAAATTAAATGTCAATACTTTTCCAAATTCCTTTGATGATTCTGCCTCTATTTAATCTGCATCTGCCATCTACTCTGCTTTCAATTTATTATCATATATGAACTCCAGTGATTATTTTTTCCAGTATGAGAGAGGGGGCAGTTCTCCTTCTTTTGCATGCTACCTGACAAACCCTATACACTACATTAGGCTGAGCTAATGTTCTAACATTTGAGATGTTGGGCTCTTCCCCCCTAAACTTTCAAGTTAAGGGGCCATGTTGTCAGTCACAGAAATACCCCGCTGTGAGAATGATTTTAAAAGAGCAATGCCTATTTACACCAACTGAGAATCTGGCTCAAAGTCTGCAAGGGCAGTCTGCTGTTTGTTAGTCTGAGGGCCTTACAGCCTTGACTTAGCTCTTTAATAATGGAATATTAAGACCAGGAATAAAAGCACCAGAAATGTAATCCTTCAAGGCAGGTACTTAAAGTAAAAGAGAACACTGCATGCAGGAGACTGTAGACAGGGAGACAGAGCTCTGTATCAAAAATTATAATGACAGTTTCATTAATCATCATCTACGGACAGTATTTGGCCTCTGCTATGTATTCTGTAATCCAATATGTAACCCAAATTCTTGAACAAACGCCGAGTTTGGGTTTGGAACCATGCGCTTGGATTTGGAACCATGCTGGTCAAAAATCACACAAAAATTGTTAGGCATGTTATGTGGGAACTCTGTGCAGAATTTCGACACTTTTTTTTTTCCTGATGGGCTTAATATTTTTCTGCAGCATTTATGGTGGCATTTAGAATTCTTAGCCTGCACAATTACGGAAAAAAAAACCAAACCCCAAAATCTTCAACTCACAGACTGAAGCAGTGCTGTTCTTTGAATTTCAGCTGAACGCCACTTATAGAAAGGTATCAATTTTAGCTGCTATTGTGAGTTCTAAAAATATAAACCAGTCAGCTGTATCACTATTGATCATCTCAGTAGCTACTGCATTTATTTGCTACTGCTACATTAATTTAAACAGTAAGGGAATGCTCTCAGCAAGGGAATGTCCAAGTGACAGAAGACTAATTTTTCTAAACACTTGCCTCTGGGAGAGGTCAAAGGATTACACCATGAAAAAACTGGAATAGCTGAAGGAAGGTGAATGAAGTTCTCAAGAAGAAATGGAAAAACAAATCTCAGCTCAGGATAACTGCCTAATTAACTCAAATTTCATGCATGTTTTCAGGGCAGGTTTTTTTTGATTTGGTTTGGTTTTAAATATCTGGCACACTTTCTAAACTTCTGTTGGAATCTGGGATATTCTGCAGAATTCCAATGTTTCCTATCTATTTTCAATGGCTCTTAAATTAATCTGAAAAGTATGTCTGCAGTTCCTTCTGGAACAAAGGTTCCACCTTAATAATATACACAATTGTGCAATTTAATTTTCACCTATGGAGCTGGCCATCAGATACCACATGCTCCCCCTCCCACACCATTCAAAACTTTTGCCACATTGTAGTAGTATTAACAACTGAGATCTAAACCCCTTTCCAAAAGCAGTATGGAAGAAATGAAAATAGTTTTAAATATCAACTATTAAACAGACACCTCATTATTTTCTTTCCAATTGTCTGCTGTTAAGAAGGGATTTGTTCTTTATTTTGATCAGTCATTTTTGTCTTCTAATGTGTTGCCTTACCAAAAACATTCACTATTACAGCATGAATCAGAGGCAGTGAAAAAGCAGCAGATTTGAGTTATAAGTTATCATACTTGAAATGTGCCGTGCTTGTTTTAAGAAACTTAAAAGGGCATAAGCAGAATATATGGAATATTTCTTAGTTCACAATCTGACTTCCTTACATTGTGTAGGATACAGCCATGAAATAACAGATAAAGTGGCAGAGAGGAACAGGATAATTTAATTACAACTAAATTTTCAGGGCTAATGTGGTCACAGCTTTTTGTTCGAAACCTTTCCTGATGTGACATTCTTTGAAATGATGTGTGATTAGGACGCATTTTTTGTAGTTCAAAGTTTCATGGCATAATTTGTTTCCAGCTTGACATTTATTCACTAATAGCAATTCATGAATTTAAGAGTGAGAAGTCTAAAGTAAAGCAACTTGCTTTGTCTTGATCATGACTAATAAATTTCAATTACCACCAAATCTAAAATACCACACAGTTCGTTCTTCCCCCAAATTGATTCTTAAAGATTTGCCAGGGAAAAAAACAGTCTTTTGATAATTCTTTTCTATTTTTTTTCCCATAGAAAGCTGAAATATATTAGCAGCTAAATTTCCTTGCATTTGACCTGTGAAAGATTATAAACTCTGGAGTTCTACTTGACAATAAGCATAAATCAACTTGTCAGATTTATAGCTGGATATGCAAAAGCATCCAAAAGGGGTAAAAACTATCAAATCATTATCATTACCAAAATTAGCTTGCACTATATCACCGTAGTGGATTATGCATTAGAATGATAGTGCTGAGAATGACAACAGTCACAGTGTATGGAAGACACAAACAGGACATGAATCTAAAGAAATTATTCATATAACCTTTACTGGATAGATGTGCAAAGGGATAAAGGGTTACTACCTTTTACATCTACTATTCTCACAACTGTACCTTTTTTTGTAATTTTCATGATCCATTAAATTATGTGGCTTAAACTCACTTCTGTGGAACTACTGAAAAGCTGATCTTAATTTATGAGTTGAACTACTAAGCATGAGGTACTGCTGTCTGTATTGCTATGTTGTATTTAACTTGCTTTATTAAACATTCCTTGTGACACTGTGAGAAATGGGTATATATACCTATACATATATGGGTATCATGAGACTGATATATTAGATCCTACTCCTTTTTTCACTTTTTTTTCATTAAAGAACAAACCTAATGTATAAGCAATAAGCTGCAGATTTTTTGTATTAGTCTGATAAAAACCCAATCAAAATTCTCATAGCTGGCATTGAACCAAATACTAACCTATTTTGTGAGGTAAAATTGGGACGCAAAAAGATTAAAGGCAAAGACAGAGGTACATGTGAACCTATATGCTTTTAGGTTACCTTCTATGAATTTTCAGTTCAGGAAAGGCCATCAATCACTGGCAGAAGATTTTATCCTTTAAATTGAGGATATCTATTTTATTTGTTGCTAAGTTTAATATCCAGGAAACTTGGATATGCAACTTCAATTTTGGAAAGGGACTTTTTTTAGTTAATGTAAAGCCTAGCATTTTGATTGGCATTCATTAAAATGTAGCATGATATTCTTTTAAACAAGAACCCTGTCAATTAGGTCAGGTTTCTCACATGCATTAATATGAAACCCCAGCCAGAAAAGAAAGAAAACACAAAGGGAGAAAGAGAGAAAGAAAGGTAAAAGATGGGGATGAGAGGACAAACCGATCAGATTTGGTGTTACCAGCCAGCAGAAGCTTTTTAAAAAAAAACCCAGATCACTGAGTGAAATCATACATTTACTCGGGAAGAGCATCCTTTGATATTGCCTTCTAGGTGATCTCTGAGCTCCTCCAGCTTTCGATGGAGCTACACGTAAACATCAGAAAATGAATTGAAAAAGCAACCTGTTCTCTTGGCACTTTTTTTTTCTTTTATCTTTTGTTCTTTGTTTTTATGTTTGGCATTTTTGGGGTTTTTATTTTTTAAATAAATCATAGCATTACACATTTCTCACTGCCTCGGGAAAGACATCAAAATGCTTTGGACAACACAGACGTACAAGCTTATTAAACACAGAATCTGGAAAGAAGAAAGATAGGTGTGCTTGAGTAACAAGGGCACTTTTTTCAGTACAGGAAAAAAATGGAAGATCAAAGCACAGAATTCTAAAGCTATTGAGTCTCTGCTATGTTGTTAATTTATTTATTTGCTTGTTTTTTGGTAATACTGTGTTCTAGAATTTATTTCCACAAAAAATAACATTTTAGAGATAAATTTTCACGTTTGGGAACCTCGATTAGGATTTTCCATTTTCTATAACAATAGCCATAGGAGATTTTGAGTCTACATATGTATTTTGGGTTGTGAAATTAAATCCTGGGCAATCAGATACAGAAATAATAATCCCAAAGTAAATATCAGTGGGTGTTCATAAAAATAATTGGTGAATCCCACCACCTAAATTAGCTACATCTTCTGCACATATATATGTATTAAACCTAGAATTCCAAGTGATGACCCATTAAAATGCACAGGTCACAATAATTACATACACAACTTTCAAAAACAGCATAGAAACTGTGGCTGTCTTGTATTTTGAATCCAGTGGTCTTGAATGTCTCCCACTGAAACTGTGCCTCATTCATGTACAGTGCTCTTCTCATCAACACTGTAACTTAAACCTCTTCTCAAAACACAAGATGAAAAGATAAAGCCTCACAGACAGTGAGGAATGCTGCAGATGCCTCCAGATAAAACTAGTATAAACAAATAGCAACTGGCTTATTTTTCTTTGTTGCGATCAATTTAAATGGTGGCATTAATGGAAAGAGGTGAATAATTAAACCTTCCCCTCCCCTTCTGTATGCTCAGTGAAATACCATATTCACAAAGAGCAGCTCTAGAGCAGCGTTAGAGGACAGAGAGGATGGCTTGTCCTGGAACAAAGTCAATATACTCACAAACAAAACCAAACCAAAAGCTCAAAACCTAAGAAGGCAGGAAAGGCGGGGAGAGTACAGAAGAAAAGAGAAATATTTAGTGCTTGAGAGAGTGCTGAAAGGAAATAAACTGGAAAAAAAAGTGAAAAATTGGATGGCTGAAAAGAGGCAACTGTTGAGATGGAACCTTAACAGGATGGCTTGTGCTGCATATGATCAATATCTTGGTATAGGTTATGTCTGGTGTTTTCAACTATTTATTAGGGTCTAACACTTCACATGGTGGGTACTGATTTAGGTATCTGACTGTTCTGTTAAGTGCTCTAAATATTTGATCATGTTTGTACAAACAAAAAAAGGCATAAGGGACTAATTAATAGCAAAACAGTGGCTCCATTCTTATTAGCCTCACATGATTCTCTCATTTCCTTTTAATTTACTCTGACTTTTTCTGATTTAAAGGCTATATATACATGAAATATTAAACTCTCCTGTAATGGACTTTTGCAGATTTAAATGCAAAATGTGTGAGCACTAGAGAAGTTTAATTATGTTTCAAGATGGGAAGCAGTAGTCTGAAGATGAGTAAGTCACTTCTCCATGTAACAGGCAGTTAAGAGACAACAAACACCACAGATGAGAGAAGTGGTTTAATCATGATCACCAAATTACAGGCACTTCAAGGAAGTTGTTACTATCTTTTATTTGTGGTGATATTCAAAGCTAACTAACTGGCAGCCTGACTTCAGTTGTTCTATGTGTAGCACAGAAACAAACAAAATGTGACCCAACAGCAATAAGAATACTCAAAAAAAAAAAGATGGGATGGTGAGAAATGGAAAAGCCCCTTCCCTCCCTCCCCTCACCTCCCCCTTCGAAAGGAAAAGTGTAGGCTATAGAAGAAAACTTGCAAAATAAATGTTAGAAACATATTTACTTTGAGGGATCCAACTCTACTAGCAACTCCTTTGCTTTCATCCGGCCGTCTAATTTGCTACAATGGGGGAAGATGGGTAAAAAAGACAGAAGAATAAAGAAAAAGTGAACTTAAAAAAATTTCCACACAATCAGTTAGCAGTACATGCAAGACATCAATTTGACTCTCTGAGACACCTCTAGAGGACAAAGACACAGACTCCAATTTCTGGAATAAATGATGCTTTATCGTGGCATTTTCAACTTGCTTTGTTGATCATTTTTATTTCAATATATTACCAATCTGGCACATACGCTGCATGCTGAATTCACTAACATTTTTGAAAGAATATACATGTTACTTATCTGATTTGGGTACGAGGAATAATGAAGTCCTAAAACTCTAGCTGAAGAAAAAGCACCCTATACCTTCTACAAATCATATGATCATAGTATGCTACAACTGGGAGTATCAGGCCTGGCAAGTATCATGATTGATACCTGACACAATTCAATACAGATTACTATTGACCCAGGCCTAGAGATTTTAGCCACTGCTATCAATATTCCCAGTTTAAATTATGCTGCCCAACCAGAAAATTTTAATGCCAGACCAACATCAGATTTTTATTTTAAATTTATGACATATATAACCTCTCCCCTGACATCTATCTGATTACTTTTCATTCATCAGTTTTTTTCCTAGATGATGCAGAGGATGGAAGATACAAATGAGGTAGGTGCTCAAAAGGCTTCATATTGTTAGAAGCAGGTAAAATAAAACATTCATTTACAGCAAAAGTTCTTCTCAGAATTGCTGAATCCAGTAAGTAAAGTTCTCATTGATAAACTGCTGTTGTGTCATTTGAAGCAGAGGAAGAAGAAAATAAAAATGACTTTAGGGATATCCTCCTAGTTCTGAGACAAGACTGAACTGGAAATTTTAATTATCTGATGGTTACTTCACAGCTTACATAAAACAAAATCCCATACGAGTGAGGTGAACCCTTTCAAACCACATTATCTGTCTAAGAAATCTCAGCAAGGAAGCCAAAGACTGAACGAACCATGGAAATTCAGCTACACTTTATATTCTCTGGAGCACACTAGCAAAAGTGCGGGTTAGATTTCCCTGTTTCTTCTCACCTGACCCATGCAAAATGGAGAAAGTCATATTCAAAACACAGTCAACTGAATGCATTTTTTACTTGCACTCAGCTTTTAAGAAAATAATGCAACTGAGCAAATTACACTGGGAACATTGCTAGAAATTGTTCTATCCTTCCCTGGTCTTACGGCACTAAAATAGTAAGTTTTGAATTCTCAAGTGAAACACCTACATTACATGTTTTCATGGGACTCCAGGCAGATCTCCAAGCAATTCTAGTATACTAACCAATAAAACCAACTGTCATTCTTAAATAAAATATGGCTCATTTAGAAGACAGATGAAATTAAATTATATGCAGTTTAACCTAGTTGCTTTATTTTTGCTAATTCAAAAACACATAAAAATACACCTAGAAGCCAACAACAATAAGAAAGAAGGGTAAAAAGATCCTTATCTGAAAACAACATGATTTAGGGAGTTAGAGCAAAGATATTTGCCCCAATATCGTACTTGAAATACTACCAGTCCCATAGAATAAGACATAAATCAAGTAGAACCCTAATTTGTGTTACTAATTTGAAACATTGTTCAAAATGACTATATTTAATTTTGTTTTGAAAAATGAAAAATAAGAAAAAAAATTGCTGACATTCTCACATAATGACATGGAACTAGGACATTAAGAAAACCGCTACATACCACAGAAACTTGGGGAAAAGTTTTAGGTGACAGCAGTATGCATTGCCTTTCAAGGAAAAAGTTTTTCTTCTACTACTTACCAGTGTGGGTATTGTGGCTGCTCAAATTATGCTGAACATTTAGAATTCAGTCAGAATCGAGACTGGAGATATTATAAGTGCATATGACTGACATAATTACTATTTCTTAAAAATATAGAGAGGAATATACACTCAATGTGTACACTGTGAGCAATAAAGTTATAAATGCTTGAAAATATGTTACCAGGAAATAGCTTAAGGTTATCTCTTGTTTTACATCCATGGCACGGTTTCTATACTTGAATACTTGATAACATGTTTTCTGCAGGAACCTTGCAGAATGCAACTTTGATGCTTCTTAAGGGATGAGTCAGAGCGATACGTGTATTGCACAAACTGTACTACACCTGTTCTGGGAATTAAATAGGGCATTGCCCAGAAGCAATGGACAGTATGGACAGTAAGTATAAAACAGCTTTTTTTATTTTTTTTTCATGGCAAATGCCACAGAAAGAAATCCTGTCATATCCTTGTCTCTCTCCAGTCAGCTTCTGTACTCCTAGAAGTTGACTGATGAACCAGTATTTCAGAAACCAGCATGGATTATACACTCCTTGTTTTTCAGAAACTCAGCTAGACACAGGAATCCCATCATAGATGAACACTTGTAGCTAGAAGAGATTACAATAAAAGATGTGCATGTAAGTGTTCTAAATGAAAAATATGTACACTTCTGTCACTTGTGTGATCTAGAAATGAGTCCTCTGATTTTTCTGCTACTCATTTGTGAAATGAAAACAATATTTCTAAGGAAAACATAGGACTAAGGAAAAGAATCTCAACAGTGGCACTGAAAACAAATATTTTTGCCTCAGGTTTTATGAATTATTTTTTATACCACAACACAAGCTAAATTAGTAGATTGAGAGAAGACACAGGAGCAACACTAAGTAGTTACTGGCAAAATGTTACCTTAATGACCTGAGGGTTTTGAAACATTCTGAAGGACAAGAATGAAGATACTCAGTGTAATAAAGGAAGAAAGATACTGCGTAGGGAAAATTGCAGGAAACTGGCAAGGTATGATGCACCGACAATTAAGAAAAATGTGGTATATTTACATCCCTTCCTTATTCACAAGGGAATAACAGTAGGCATTAATAGCTGAAGATTAGCCACAGGTCCCTATCCCGATATCTGAAGAATAAGCTGGAATTCCAGTAGGAGTAGAATGAGACAGGAACCCAGTGGGAAAAACCTTAGGAAGCAGGGAACTCAGAAACAAGCAGTGAGCAAAAGGGAGTGCTTAAATATGCTTCATGAACTTGTCAGAAGATGAGCGAAAGACTTAGGTACCAAAGAACAGAAAATTAATGTTTTCTAAGCAATGTCTTGCATTTTGTTTCATTATTATTCCTCTGCTTCTAATAGAGCCCGTAAGAAGTGTACCTGCTTATCTTTATCCATGCTTTTATTTCAGAAAAAAAAATTTAAAACCCCCAACCTTAAACATATAAATTAGCAGTTATACTCATCATAAACAAAGAACAGCTCTGAACAATATAACAAGATAATATAACTAATATAAGATCTGTCTTTCCCAAATTCTGGTCAATACATGGTTCATAATGACAAAGCCTTTTGATATGATCTAATTACTTAATTCTGAAACCAAATAAATGCAACACTAGTAATGGAAACTCTTTGCAGCAGTAGCTTAAAAAGATGTTCAGTTCCTCACTCCATGGCCTGGGCATGCAATATTTGATCATGTTAATTAAAAGCCAAAGATTATGCTACACAGCATCCAAATCAAGTTCAGATTATTTGCTGTATATAAGAAAAAGGTAACTGTTCTCCCACTTGACCACTAAAGCAGAGATCAGTGATGATCAGTGAGTAAAGAAAACTATTAATATTACTTGTGGAACATTACATCACTGGGCTTGCAAATAAATGTTTTTGCATTTGTCATATATGTTACCCCACATATTCCTGACAACCATACTGACAAACATTTTCTGTTTTCTTAGACCGAAATTGTCCTGCTAGTTTTGAGCCATGGCATCTTGTCATTACACCTAACTAAAAGTTCCCTTATGCTCCTAACCTAGTTGCCTCAGGGGATGTGCAGTTAAATGGTGTTAATATCCTCTACCGAATCCTAAATCATGAAACTTGCTTGCATGATATATGTCAATGTGACTACACATACTATTAATAAATATTTATGAAGCTTTTCCCTTTAAAGCAGGTTTTTGGATGTGAAACAGTGACATTCACAAGTTTGTACCTGCTATGAGAAAAGACCGCCTCCCTCATTTTTCCAGTTTTACCTGCTATTACTTCCTTTCAATTACCATTTTATCTCAGAATGCAGGGCATCATGGCAAGAAAGGAATAATCAGTTTTGGAAATCTAGAGCAAAGCTGTGCATATGATGGTCCTCCTTTGGTTCACTTCCTTCAGCTGAATTCTGTAACACACTCCAAATCTGTCAGGTCCAAAGGGCCATCCAATCTGACCAAGGCAAAATATGGCAGAACAGCAATGGGAGAAACCTCTCTCCAGTCTCATGTAGCTTAAAGAGATATTCTATGATTCAGTGAAAAGGTAGCTGGATGTATAAAAACAACATCAAAATGATCTTAAAGATAAATGCATTAAGAAGACAAAAACATCAGAAACTTGCATAAGAGAAACTAAATATGAATCACAACATATTCCAGCAGCCTCCACAGGAAGGGGCTTTTTCCTTTCTTTTTTTTTTTTTTAATGGGCACTACTACTCAAACTGTTCCATGTGCAGATGAGGGAATAAACACAGTGCAGGTGGACTTATCAGTGGTAAAAAGTAATGCAATTTTCTTGCAGTTTTGGAGATTAGTACATTAGTATCATCACTAAATCATTGCTCTGTTAACACATATAATGGCAAAGATAATGTAAGATGTCCTTATACAGGAGATTTTGTAATATACTGGTTATTTTACACCCACACATGGCAGTCTACTTCTTTTCGTTTTTATCTATTAACTTCAGTGGAATTTAATGGTCAGAAACTAAATCTAAAAGCTGGTAGCTAAAATGGGCTGCCAGGGCAAAACAGACTACAATAAATACAAACATTACATATTATGACACTATTCTCACTGATTTAATGTCCTAAATCTCATTAAAACTGGAGCTCTTGGCATACAAGAGTTGGGTACTCGCTTTCACTATGCAGCTAAAATACACAGGCTTTATGTTGCCCAAGACATGAAGAGATTATAAATGATGAGTAACAAAACCGAATGGCTACTCTTGGCAAGAGGCATGCTCAGCCCAATGGGAATGGCATGGAAATCAAACAAAGGGCTTCCACCTATTGCAAAGAAAGCGGCAATCAGATGGCTTAATTAGCCTGCACAGAGCTGTGCGCTATTGAGACCAGACTGCTCCAAGAAAACTAATTAAATTCAAATACTTTATGCTTCATTTTATTATACAGTGATGCACAAACATGTAGAGACCAAATTGTACAATAAGATTCCAGACCCAGCTTGTCTCAGAGTTCAGTCACGCAACTGAAAAGCTCTGTCACACAGGTCAAGTTCCCCAAACCCTTCTAACCCATTCAAGACTACCTTTCTTCCAGTTTTTCCTGACCATAGACCTTTATTTTTATATTGCTTCCTCCTGCCTCCAACCTACTTCCTATTCTTCTCAAAGCCACTCTAAGCCCTTCAATTTCATCACTCACGAGCTTCATCACACAAACCCTGCTTTGCCCTATACCAGACCTCTACCACTCGATGTTTATATCAGATTTCTCTGCAATTCAATACCTTCAATCCTCTCAAAGCCCCACTTTGAACATTTTTGGCACATTTTGCTCCCCAGCTGTGTCTGCAGCCCCACTGATTCTCTGGCTTTCCCCACAAATGGAAGCAGAATTTCCTCATTTCCTCATGGTAGAGCTTTTAAAAAAACCAAAACCCCATCACACATATCAAAAATCTGTGCTGGCAAAAAGGGAAGGATTTCATATTTAAGGAAAACATAAAAACATGGGAAGTCCTTGGTGGTGCCTTTCCCAAACTGCCAATTCACTTCTGAGTGTGCTACTCTCTTGATTTGTTGTCCTAAGCTGAACCAAAGTTCTAAAAGCTGCAGTGTATACAGGGCTGTACATACTCCAGTGGAGTGCAGTGTACTTTTAAACAGTTTTAGACACTCAGCTAGCTCTTTTCAAAGGTACCTTGGTGGTCATGGTGAAAGCTGCTGCATCAATGAAGTCATTTAGAAGTGATCTGAAGGTAGGACACATAGGTTATAAAGTAAACCAGTAAGACATTTGCTGTCTTTGGTCACTTTTAGCAACAAAATTAAGGGGGAGATGTTTGTACTGGGGCTCAGTGTAACAAGGAAGATCCCAACTTTCTGAAAACAGACGGTCCAGTGGGACTTTAAAGGGAAGAGTAAACCTCTTTTCAGGACAAGAGCATTTAAGGCTTGTTCTCAAATATCTGTAATATCCTGTACTTTATCCTTTTGACTAGGCAGGGCTGTGTTTGGAAAATCTGTATAGAGCTTCTTGTCACATGCATTTCCTCACATCTAAGCATCCTGCAGAGTTCAACTGTGAAAGAGAAGCGGAAGGTTTGGTAAGGATACTGGGGAAAAGGTGTATCCATTAAAGCTACAGAAAACTCATAATTAAATCAGTGAGACGATAATCTCAGAAGATGAAGATAAGGTGGAAAGATCTGGGATTCAATTCACTTTGCAGAAGCTTTAAACAATATGACCTTTAAGAAGCTAGACACTAACAACACAACCTGGGAAGTGACAAAGGTCAACCTTCGTCCACACTGACCCCGCTTTTGAATGAAGCCATTGTCCCAGGAGGTTGTCTGGGAACTTAATAATGCAAAGAAAGTGCTGTGAACAACCACCATGCCAACACACAGAACTCTTGGCTCAAAGGCATTCCTTGCATTTTGAAAAACTATTTTTAAAAGAAAAAAAGTAGTCTTAATAAATAAACTGTAATGAATGGTACAAATTTGAAAGAGAGATTACCAACAGCTCATTTGAAATTTTGCCAAACTTGCTACTGGCTTCTGATGGGATGATTTCCATAAATCTACTGTAGGGCATTCAAGTGGGAGGCCCAGTTTCCAACACAGTTATTGGAGAGAATTATGTTCCAAATGTAAGCACTTTGAATTTCTCACCTTAAGGATCTCTAATTTGTCACAGACTTATGTATTTTGCCTTTTAATATGGAACTAAATTGGTCAGAAAAATAGAGGTAATTAATTTCAGACATTCAAGATAAATTTTGAGTGTAATAAATATGGGGACTCATTCGGATTGTCATCGCTATTAATCATTTGAACATATTCTGACACATAATCTTGAGGCATCTGTGAATGGCATAATATCTTCATGGTCACACAATTTTGAACTCCCATTGTAATCAAAATTTTGCCATGATTTGTGCTGCAACAGTTGAATACTTTTACAAGGCAGAAATGTGGAAAAAAATTAAATACTATTTTCTCACACAATCTCTCTTAGGAACAAGCAAAACCAGTTAAACAGATTGCTGATGTTCAAAATGGGACAACTCACTGGAGCATTACAGTGCCTTCTCCCTGCTCTTGTTGCAGGCAGAATATTGAAACAGAGAGAACAACCTATGATCAATATTTTGTTAAACAAAAAGTGGCACAACTGAACAAGAATCTTCTCAAACTTGGCACATACTAAGCTCTTCTTGCAGATACTGAATGCAGAGTTGGATAAACACTGACCTCTTCCATGAATTACAAAATTAAGAGCTTCTAACATACGCTTTGAGAAAGGAGGTAGGTAGAGGTGTAAGCAGATGAGGTTGAATTTAACAGCACGAACTATATTATCAAATTTAGAATGGCTGTTTATTGTGACAACTGTTCCTCTGATTCCGAAATCGATTACCTTTTCCATCACCTTTGTTCTCTCATTTCCTATTACTATTTGTTCGGTGCTTAATGACTGTTAGAGTTTAACAGGACTATTTAATGGAACAGACTTGGCATGTTAGGTATTACAATAATGTTTTCCAGCCTTTCTAGATAAATCTGCTATAGTGCTTACCTTATCTCATTGCTTAATGACTACTGCTCATTTACTGCACTCAGAACAGACACAGTGGAACCACAACAAAAGAGCAAGTAAAGCAGCACTGACATAATGTACACATATTTCTCTGCCATGGTTGCACAGTACATAGGCTTAGCTGTGATAAAAGATTATGCATAGACACATACACAGACTTTTTTTTTTAATTTAAATCATCCTGAGGAATAGAGAGGCACAGAATGAGGGTTATACACACCAACAGGTAAAAACATTAGACCACATCCTAAGTAGCATCAATGTTCTCCTCTTCCAGCCAGGATATAATGTATGGGAACTTGGCAGGAGAATGCCAAAGAGAAAGCATCTTGTACCTTTTCCCAAAACTGTCTGGGATAATAGCTAAAAATAGCTACAGTTCAAAAAAGTGGGTAATCAATACGATGTAAGAATCTACTTAATGAATGAAACTCTCAAAATCTGATAGCAATTGCTCAGGGTAAGTCCTAGAAGACAGAAAAGACTGTTTTGGAAAGACAAACAGATGAATGTCTGTATTCACATTTAACACGTTGTTCTGCTGACCTATAAATGCAAGGTTAACATAATTTTGAGATCCAGATTTTTTAAAAGAGAAAGCCTATCTGCTTGGGCAAAAAAGATACCAGAAACAATAACTTGATATAAAAGAGTTATTACAAAAAAAAAAACAAACCTCAAAATTGAGATAAGTTATACATCTTCCATGTCCTGTAGAAGGTTACCTTGTAAGATCCATACAAAATGAGGAGATAACACAAACTAGAGTACTCTAGAGTAAATGGCCTGGAGCCTTGCATTCAGGCTTAATCTGTTTTTTAGATAAACTACTAACTTCTTGGATAGTTGAGGTTTTATTAATCACATCAGACCAAGAGCGACTTCGCATTTTCATACTATCATGAAATAGCCTAATTGCTTGAATACATAAAGATAGACTTGCTCTCAAATGAGAAGAATTTTTAGTATGGATACTAAAAATTAGTAAATCCAAAGTGAACATGTACTCAATTCAATTAAGACTGATCTTGGAAAATATACTTTCAGTACTGGCAACAGCTTTATCTACCAAAGGAGACAAATGACCATCTTTCATGAACCTTTTGCAAAAGTACCATTCTAACCGAAGACACTTTGACACAGACAGCAAAAATAAACTCTTGAAATACTTTGACTTTGCTTTTTTGAATGGAGAAGAACAAAAAACTATGCGAAGAATGCTACTAGGTCTGGACTGAGAGCATGGTAGACATGAAGCTAAAAGATACTATTTTGTCTAAGCTAGAAACTGTTAAGTACAAAATAGAGTGAAAGCAATTTAAAACAAAGAGTAAAAGATCCCTTAAACATATAAACATAAAAAGAAAAAGTAGAAATGTTACCATTTGAGGTTGAGAAGACATCAGTGGTAAGCTCGGTAATGAAAAATAATACCTTGCCTGAATTTTAATTTGGGATGATAATACACAGTATGGAAACAAAGGCATAGTAATCAATGAGAATTAGTATAAAGCTCTTTCACTTTTGATGAGGCAACAGCTCTTATAAAGAGATGAGCTGTAGGACAGGACTATATAGAAGTAAAAATAGAATTGTTGGGATGGTGATGAAACTGCTACTTGGAAGGTAACATTTTGCTGAAATGAGAACAGATGGAAAAGAAGTTATGAATATAGTTTGCAAATGAGTGAGGTCAAAACTGACCTTATCTAGTATTTTCAATAATGATTTTGACACAAAAGTTAGGAGTGTTCTCAGATAAATATGGGAGGTATCATCATTAGAGAATATTAAGGTAATCTCATCAGCAGGCATTTGGTAACATAAGATTGCTGTAAAAGAAATAGAGCGAAATTTTACATAAAGTTCTGAACTAACAAGCATCTTCACTACATGGTCAAGGACTTAACAGTTGGAAAAAAAGACAGATTATAAATCCATTGTACAAGTACCAGTAAAATCTCACATAAGCAGATTTGATCACTCCAAGGAAGGCAAAATCTGTAACAAATGCAGAAAAAGACTTCTGAAGGAGGTTGGGTTTTTTGGTTTTGGTGTTATTTTTTTGTTTAAAAGATGAAAATGAAGACGCACAGGGAAGTTTTGAACGCTCCATCCCTGGCGGTGTTCAAGGCCATGTTGGACACAGCCTTGGGTGGCATGGCTTAGAGGGAGGTGTCCCTGCCCATGGCAGGGGGGTTGGAACTGGATGATCTTAAGGTTCTTTTCAACCCTAACTATTCTATGATTCTATGAAAATGAGATCTGAAAGTTTCTATGCATCTCCTTTATAAGTCTATCTGAGGAGGGAATACAGGACAAAGGAAAGATTGGTCTATTAAAGGGCCAGCTGTCCCAAGGGCAACTTGGTTAGTTTGACTCAGCTTGTATTACATATCACAACGCTCACTTGTACTGGGTATTGCCCAAAATAGGAGGCAAGAGTCACAGAACCAAGAGGTGCTACTCAACTTTTCAGAAGTGAAATTGGATGTTAGGGACATACATCTTAAAGGCAATTCCATAGCTACATCATCCATATGAAAAACAATGTCTGCGCTTTAGATTCTTGCTTCTTTCTCACATATTACATCAGGTAGATGGAACCAATGAACTTTTACTGCAGCTGATACATTCATTAACCGCAGGAACATGCAAGCCCTGAAAGAGCTTTCCTGGTCTAAATCTATGTTTTGGCTCCTGTGAACACATAACTGTTTGCTGATGCTATAGTACCATCACTTTTTACAGCACTTTGGGTTGCACGTGCACATGAAATGGAATATTATTACTAAATTGTAAATCTGTAGATGCATGATATGATATTGGGATGTAACCCGCAAGTAGCTTGTTTTGATCGTAAGTTAATAAAGACTTCTGCATTAGAAAACTCCTTGAATAACTAATAGATATATTAAAAGTGTTAGAGAAAAAATGGAAATGTATGAATGTGGAAGCACCAGACAGCATAGCAGAAAGGATATAAGATAAATATGTTGATGGCATACAGATTAGTAGCTCATTTAGTTCACAGCACTTCATGCAACACTTCATTGGAGATACCCAATCAGTAAAACAAGGCAACCTAAACAATTTACAGACCGAGACAATGAGTTGAGCCACTGAAATATGATGCTGGAACGGTAAAAAAGAGGTTTACATAAGGAGAACATGGGACAGCAAATGAACACTAAATATTCAAGAGGTAGAACGTGATGGAGAGACAAACATCCCCTTACATGTCAACCTCTAAAGAGTATAAAGGGCATGTCCAACACTGACTTCATGGATACCAGTGTAGGAAGACATCTAGAGAAGTTGTGGAGGACCTGATAGCTTGTGCCCCACAAACTACAAATCGATTCTAACAATCCTGACCACACCACACGGGTACACATATATATGGATGCATGAATGCTGGATACATACTGAATGCATGAATCTTTTGTGCTCTTGAGCATAAAAGATACGAAAATGTGACTGAAATTCACTTTGTTTTAAAATAACATCACCTACCTCTCCTATAATATCTGGTATTGATCTTTGTTACACCCTCACTAAATTATTTACTGTGACAAGAAAGGAACAACTCGAAAAGGATCACTGTCTATCCTTGCAAGTATGTTTTTGAAACTTCTGTACCTTTTATCAAAAAAAAACCCAAAAAAACACAGCAGCAAGCGATGTGGATTATATATTATATCAATAGTCAGTAGACCAGAAGAAAGCCTGCCCATACCTGAACTGTTGATTAAGATCAGGTTAACGTATGAATGGCTGAAATTACAGATTATCAGGGACTGAGATGCCAAAAAAAAGAGGAGCAGTGGAAAACCAAATTTCTACAACCAGAACATACAGCTATTTGAAGATTCAGCCCATAGATGCATAGTTTTACTCTTGAAACCATATTTCATAAAGAAACAAAAATAAATCAGTTGGCACAGGTAATAAGAACTAATACACCCAAGGAAAAGATGATGAATGGAGATGGAAGGTTAATATTGCTCCAAGAGACTAACTTTAGCAAGATGTCATTAGACTAGACATGATTACTAGGCACCAACAAACTCACCAAGCACTGGTGACAAGACCAGAATTAGATATGCTGGAAACTGAAATAGCAACTATTTCTGTGGAGGTGCATTCAAAGAAATTTCTGGATGAAAAATCGGGGTGAAAGACACTGCTGTCTTTCAAAACCCAAACAAACAAACTCCAAATCTCTCATGTCGGGATACATCATAATTAAAAGCACAGATTTATCTTGAACAGGAACTGAAAAGGTGTAGGTAATGAAACTAATGTGTGAAGGAGATGCACATCTTGTCCTTTTCTTAGAAGTAATGACAAACCAAAGTTATCAGAATGAAAAAAAAAAAAGCAACAACACTGACTTTTGAAGAAAGCACAGGAACAACAAAACTCTTGCTCTCAAACCTAATTGACAAAAAAAAAATCAAGGAGGAACTAACTGACAAGTTGATGCAGCATATGCATACATAGATCAGAACTCATGCAATGCATGTGTCAGCCAGGATGTCTGTACTGAAAGATCATTCTCTCCTGGATGAATACACATGGAGAATAGTTACAATTTAAAAATATATATATTTTCAGGTAAAGACTAAGAAGCGTATTTCTGACATGTTTGAAAGTCTCACTGAAGTCACAAAAAGAATGGAATTCCATAGCTTAACAAAATACAAATTGGTTACTAAGAGAAATGTGAGAAATTTTGCATATTAGAACTTCTTCATAATTCAGTATATAACAGGTCTGAAAAATAGCTCTTGAATTCTATAAATTCAAGAATTGTTCTGGATACTCTGGGTTGGTAGTCAACTCCCAACTGTCTAACTAACTGTCCAACAGTTCTTGGGCATGAGAAAAGGAAAGGAACTGGATTTTGGCACTGTTATATATTTAATACAGACTCAATTTATCAATGAATATGGTTCTACTTGAAAACCATTCAATAAACAAAATTAAGTGAAATAAGTACCTCCACTGAAATACTTTGTTGACCTTAAACTTGATAAGTCTTTATTCTGCCTCTGCAGAGACTTGTTGATAGGCCTATTTTGATACTAACAAAAAACCCTAAAACCATACCCCTGTATGTTTCAACCTTCCTATGCAGTGAATCTTCTATTTTAGAAAGGATTTTACAAGACTTTACTTTTATTAGTTTTGAAGTATTTGGTTTTTTTTTTCACTATCCCAGGCATATCAAGTTGCTTCTTTCTTAGTACAATGTCTCACTTTTGAAGCTGTGACATGTAGTGCTTTCAGCTAAGAACAGTAGGGATTTTTAATCAAAATGTAAACTAAAAATAAGACTTAGTAGGAACACAAACATCCACGTTTTGCCAGGACAACATACTTTAAACAATGAGGAAAAGGCAGTAATTATATAGAAAATATTCTAGTATCTTAATTAGTAATTGATTTGAAAGGCACTGCTGCATTGTACTGAGGAGAATATGGGAGGATTCAGTAGATTGACATGCATTAGTAAGCAGGATTCCTCATCTTAAGGCAACACTGGCTACTTTCTACTCCAATATATGTTCTCTCAGCATTGTTTATCACTAAATATATTTCTTTTGTACTCTTGGAATTTGCACTGAAAAAAAAAAATTACAAGGAAATAAACCCCAGAAATAATCACAGTATCAGAATTTTTAATTAAGCTTAACATATTTAATTAACCTTTTATCTATAAAGAGCTTCCTGTTTTACAGGAAAAAGCAAGAAACCCTTGCAGTGCTTGGAGTGTGATTTCACCTGTCTAGATCATCCTAACAATTTAGAACATCCTTTAGACTTTTTCATGCTTCTCAACCATATCACAGCTATACAGCTGTGTCAAAGCACTTGCTAGTGCCAAAGCACTCGCTAGTGCCAAAGCACTCAAGCAAGTTCCTAGGTAGAAAAAACCACAGCAAATACGAACCTCATAAATAACAAACCTTTACTTGGGAATTGAGTGTATGCATATAAACTTTAAAATATATTCACATATTTGCTGTATTGTTTTCACCTTGATGCTCACCGTAAAAGAAATACTAGGAATCAAGACAAATACAAAATTTAACACACTCAATGTACACAAAATACCTACCCTATGGATAAAAATCCAGCTTGCCATATCATGTCCTGAGCAGCATCTTATTATTAATGAAGAATTTCTGGTAAGCAACCTGATCTTTCTTCTATTGAAAAATACTGAATATTTCTACTGAAATATTTGTAACAATAACTGATGCAAAAGCATATTCCCAACACTACCTGCTCATCTGCTAATGGTATTACTTCACAGAGTAGCTGTATACTAAAAGTCACAACACTAGACTGAAGACATAAATCATAATTAGGTTTAGTATTAATTTGTAACTTATTTGACTGTGTGAAAAACTTGCAGCAATGTGCACATTCAACATTAAAGCTACAGTTTATGACAGAAGGTGTTCAGAGCATCATTTTTCATGGATAGCAAGCATAAGAGATTATTGAGATAAAATATTTTTTGCCACAGAAATAATTCTCATCAGCCTCTTTTTTAAAAAAGTTGAATATATTTTTCTATGCCTTTTCATTTCAAAATTTCTCTGCAACTGAAATATTGACAGAAATTATGTATAACATACTTTTGATGTTAGCAATATTAGGTCTTTAGGTGAATATCAACTTACAAATTATAAAGATAACAGTTCTTAACAGAAGACAGCTATAGAAAGTTACAGAAAGTGATCAACTAGCTGAATATACTATGCTATAAAGAAGGTGTGGATGAAGCAGCAGGTAGGTGACTCTTTTGCTAGAATCCAAAAACTCCTCAAAAGTAGCCTTGCTTGCTGATTTTAGCTGTAAGATTGAGCCTATATACCTTTCCTACGTATGAATTAAAAGCTATCTATCACAATTACAAATAGGTAAGGATGTAACTTGCCACCATCGAGGGGTTTGTCTGATTCAGTGTAACTAAAATATGGATAGTTAGGGAAAGGAAAGATAACCAGCAAGTAGAGAGAGCCTTTTTCTTAAGCGGAAATATAAGGACTGTTGTGAATGAAGCAGCAAGATGGAAAAAGAAAACAACACTCTCATCTTAAAAGTACTGTACCAAGTTCCTTAGGATCCCTCATGATTAAAGATAATATTGAAAGAAACTCTGCACATTGAAGTGGAAGAACTGAACATCAATGAGACTTATGATCTTGCAAAGTGAAACACTTTGAACACCTGTCACTGAAAGGTATTCCTGGTGATAATTTAAAACCTGCCCTTGGTCTTCTATTTCTGCTTAATTTGACTCTGACACCCAACACTGTCAAAAATTAAATACTGATTATGTCATTTATGTCTGGGAGAAGTGAAGACTTCAACTTGAAAACTGTAATTTTCTTCGATATTAATATTGTCTCACTAAGAGGAGAAAAAATTAGAAGTTTGAAGGAATGACTCAGCCATTGGCTCTGGATATATTTTTTTGAGTTACCTGAAGTCATAGATTAAAATTTTACACTGTAATTTAAAAAAAAGTCCCAAGAGTCAACATTAATGCAACCATTAAAAAATTCCTCAATATCTGTAAAAGGTATTTTGTATTAGGTATTGTATTACTTTTGTATCTGAAAAGAATATTGCATTTAACTTAATGAAAATGCTGACCACAAACATACACAAAAACATAGTAAGATCTTAGAATCTCAGCAGCTACTGCAAATGACAAGAAAAACTTGCAAGCCACACTGTGTCATTCTAAACTTTTGTCATGTGAGTATTCACAGATTCATCTCAACTTGTTGAGAAAGCACTAGAACTTTCAAAAGACCAAAACTATACTGTAGGAGATAAAAATATCTGTCACAATCACTATCACCTTTATGGTTGAATGACTGAAAAAGTGCAGTTTTCCCCTGAGTAAAACTTAGATTGCCTCTGTATGTGAATCCATCTACTATAAATATGGTTTAAATGACCTTTGAGCAACAGTGGATTTTGCTTGAAACTCAAACACAATTTAGAGAATCAGGAAGGTGTTCTGTATAGATTTATTAAAAGCTAACAAAAGTAAGTTTGTTTAGTTTTGGGGATGTACCCAATGACAGACAGAGTAGTCCTAACAGAAATTTTTCTTCAGTTCACCTGCCAAGAGGCTACAGTGAAAAATATAATTACTTCTTTTATCAGGGAATTAAACTTTTGAGGACCAATTGAAATGCAGAGGTTCAAACTCAATATTCATCATTTACTATTTTGTTAGAAACAGAGATTTTCAGAAAACATGGAAGATACACAGTAAAGCAACTTAAAATTAAATGTTTTGCTTACATGTTCTGTGTGTACACATATGCAACATTAGGTTTGTCAAAATATAATTATAAAAAGGTAAAGACTTCTCCTAACAGATCAATCAGGAGTATTAGCAATACACTCTTCCATACCTTCTCTCCAATACCCCCTGTATTAGTAACCTGCTACTTACATTCATTCAATAGAGGCGCTCCTGGCATTGCAGAAGCTTGTTTTTCTTTTTCTGAGACACACTCAACTTTCTGCTATTCAAGAAATTCAGTGAGAGAGATGTAAGGGTTTATGCACGTTTAGGACAAAAATACAAGAAAATGGTACAAAAAATAAATTGGAATATATAGTTGACAAAGGAATGTGTGCCACTAGCTCTACAGCCAGACCACCACTACAAACAGTGTGTATAATCAAAAAAAACCTGTACTGTTGTTCGGTTTTGGTTGGGTTTTTTCCCCCCTGAAACTTCCTCTCCTTTGTTTTGTGTTCAGTGGTTTGGAGTCCTGAAATGGGTTCCTCAACCAGCAAATAATACTGAAAAGATGCACATTTGCAGACTAAAGAAGGAAAAAAATACCACCTTGGAACATCAACACAATACCACAATACAATTTGTCTTTAATCTCAGTACTGTGTGGATCAAGAGAACTGGTGCAAATTTAAATCATACTGCACTATTAGAAAGCCAGGGTCCAGAAGGGAAAACACAGTAAGTGAAGACATTTAGACATATTGACAATCTTAAAGAATATGAATGAAGTATATTTCTTGATAAATTCGTATGATGTTTGAGAAATTGTGGGTACTGAAAAGGACTGAAGAAAAACATGATAAGTAGTTTGTTTGGATTTTTTCAAGTAATAAATAAAATTAACTAGGAGCTCTCTAAGTGGCAAAGAAGTTTATACTTTTGTGCAAAATCCATGAGATGAGATCACACTTCACGTTTATTTGCCAGCAGGGCTTTCCCAGATCTTTCATCAGCTTGTACCACCCACTTTCGAAAGACATCACAGAAAAGCTAGACTAGCTAGATGTTGCATGGCACTTCCTGTTATGAAAGTGGTGTGATCTCACACATTTTGAACAAAACCTAGTTTTTCAGTAATACATGAAAAACAGGGCATAACATGAAATACCGAAGCATGGTCCAATTATGATAACCGCTTATCTGAACTAATTTCCGAAAGAAGACTTTCAGATTTTTGATCTGTTTCAAAGTTCTTGTAGTTTCCTTCCGCAATTTCTGAATCTTGGAAGATAGTCTAGAGGAGTGCAATCTGTTTCACAACAGATAAGATTTACTCCTTCCCACTGTGATAACCTTCCTCAAAATACATAGGCTACATCTAGAACTATTAGCAGTGCTGTCTCTTTTTTATGCTTGTTACTGGTGTCCTTTGGTTTTCTTTGGGCACTTGTTTTGTCAATACACATAAAACTCAGTGCAGTTTCTCTGTTTCATATAGGTCTTCTACCCTGAGTGTTCTAATGCAGTAAGCTCTGAGTTTTATCTTCAAGCCATCAGACAAGTGACAAATTCTTTGCAAAAAAAATGAAGAAGCCACTTGCAGATAGAATTCACTGAGTATCTTCTTAAGAAAAGCAGACTATACAATGAATTTTAAGTATGCTGTCCATCAGAATAATTCTTATTCTATTACAGTAAAGGTGAGTACTGCATAAAACAATCCCACAGGCTAAACCAAAACATTTCTATGTGTGACTGCAAATAAATCTTGTTTGCTGACAGAAAAGAAGGAGACAGCAGGAAAGAAGACCTAGCAGATGCTGGCAATCACCTTAGCAAGCAGAATAATCTTCAAGGATCATGAATTAGATGAGGAAGAATGTTACTGTTTGCCATCTGCTATGGGTCTATTAGTATGTCAGCATCTGGTGCCAGAGAAAGATCTTTGTGATGTGAACACCCAAAGCAAATTCAGACAGAGTTTTCTTCTGCTGAGAGGAATCCTTCTGAAAGTAAACATCTCAGGCCTTGCCATTGGTCAATTAACTTAGTTTTTGATGTATTCTAATTAAAGTTTGATAGAAAAAGAATATAATAGAGTTGATCTCAATGATTAAATAGTATAATGTAATCAGTAAGAACTGAATAATAATCCCATAAGGTTGGCATTAAAACTTTCTATTCAATTTAAGCTGGTTTTTGTTTCCAAATGTCAGGCAGCAAATATCTAGATTTGTGCAAAACTAGTTGGCTTGAAAGTGTCTTAAACCAAATAATAAAGTGAGGCACAGAACTGCCCCAGCCCAGGCTAGAAATTTGCATACACATTTTGTTGACAAAATACTACTTGTTTAATGCTGCTGCTCTGTGGCAGGATTATCTATGTTCCTGGGGATATTAAAGACATTCAAGGTGTTAACAATTTCATATTCATGATTGATATTGAAAGAGATAACACAAAACTTCAGTAACCATAACGTGTTGGTGGACCCACACATTAAATTGTGCAACAGTACACATGGAACGAACTATACTGTCTTGCATTTTTCCGTTACTTAGAATAATACAACCCTTGCATGCAAATCAAACTTGTTCATCAGAGGCAATACATTAATCTGATAGATTATATACCTGAGCACAGAGCTTGCAAAGGCATCAATGTACTTACTTTGGGTGTTGGGCAGGATGCAGTGGAGAGACGAGAGGTGGCCTGGGCACGAGGAGATTCTGAAGGAGTAGTACTGAGGGAGGCTGTGTCACGTGGGAGCACCTGAACACCACGAGAGATGATGGAATCTGGAATCTTAAAAAGAAGAGAGATGGAATTAATAGTAACAATTATACTGTATTTAAAACTTACTCAAAACATCACATAAAACCCACAAGAATACCCCACTCTTAGTCTGCATACCTTCTCATACTCAGTGCTAGCAGTGGTTAACAGCATGTTCGCATAATTTCAGTTACAGACACCTAGCAAATATGTAAGATCACATTCTAACTGAAGTAGCATAGAACATATATTTCTCTGATAAACCTATGAATCAGACATACTACTACGAAAATAGTAAGAAAGTAATGTTTTTCTTCTCAAGCCTCTGTTTCAAACCCAACAATGACTAACAGTGATTTCTACTGTGTCATGAAGGGAGGCAGACTTCCCATTCTCTAACTAGGGGACAAGATTCTGACCAGACAACCATTTATTAGCAATGATTGAATCCCTCTGAAGAAATGTCATGCAGTGAGAAAATTTATCATAAGAAATGTCATGCAGTGAATAAATACTCTTCATTTCATGTACTGAAGACTTTATTTCGGCTACAAAAATTCCTGATGTAAGGTTTGTGCTGCAAAAGCTGCAGGACTATCTGGAGGGAGTACAGGCAAAAGCACTAGAAATCACCATCCAAAGCCACACTTGCTTTAAAATGCATTCCAAACAGAAAAATAAGAATTTGATCCTTGTTTGTTTGTTTGTTTGTTTTTCCTTCACATAATGTATTGGAAGACCAGCTAGGAAAGTTTACACCCATGATGAACACAACTGGGAAACTGGTAACAATGGATGAGAAGGCCGAGGCACTCAAAAACATTTTTGCCTCAGTCTTCACTGGCAACCTCTCTTCCCCCACCTCTTGAGTGGGTGGACTGCAAGACAGGGTCTGGGGGAGCAAAGTCCCTCCCTCTGTAAGAGAATGTCAGGTTTGTGACCACCTAAGGAATCTGTACATGCATACGTCCATGGGACCTGACAAGATGCATCCCAGAGTCCTGAAGGAATTGGCCAACATAGTTGCCAAGCCACTCTCGATAAATGAAAAAGTCATGGCAGTCACGTGAGGTCCCTGATGACTGGAAAAAGGCAAATATTGCACACTTTTTTAAAAAGGGTAGAAAGAAGGACCTTGGGAACTACTGTCCTTTCAGCCTACCTCTGTGCCTGGAAAGTTCATGGAACAGATCCTCCTAGAAGTGATGCTGAAGTACACAAAGGACAGGAAAGTGATTTCAGACAGCCAGAATGGCTTCACCGAGGGCAAGTCTTGCCTGACCAATCTAGTGTCCTTTTACAATAGACTCACTACATCAGTGAACAAGGGAATGGCTAAAGATGTTGTCTATCTGGACTCCTGCAAGGCCTTTGATATGATCCCCCACAACATCCTTCTCTCTAAATTAGAGAGATATAGATTTGATATGCGGTAGATGAGGAACTGGCCGTATGCTTGCATCCAGATGGTAGTGGTCAACAGCTCAATGTCCATATGGAGACTGGTGATAAATGGTGTCCCTCAGAGGTCCATACCGTGACCAATAATGTTCATTAGCTTCATCAATGACATAGACAGTGGGAGCAAGGGCACCCTCAACAAGTTTGCAGATGACACCAAGCTGAGTGGTGCAGTTGACATGCCTGAAGGATGGGATTCCATCCAGAGGGACCTTACAAGCTGGAGAGATGGGCCCATGTGAACCTCATGAGATTCAACAAGGCCAAGTGCAAGATCCTGCACCTGGGTCAGGGCAACCCCTGGCAGCAATACACGCTGGCAGATGAAGGGACTGAGAGCAACCCTGAGAGAAGGACTTGGTGGTACTGGTGGATGAAAGATTGGACTTAAGCTGGCAGTGTGTGTCTGCAGCGCAGAAAGCCAACCGTACCCTGGACTGCATCCAAAGGAGCGTGGCCAGCATTTGAGGGAGGTGATTCTGCCCCTCTATTCTGCTCTGGAGGTATTCCACCTGGAATACAGCATGCAGCTCTAGAGTCCTCAGTACCTGAGATTTGGACTAGTTGGAGCAGGTCCAGAGGAGGGTCACAAAAATGATCAGAGGATGGGACAGCTCTCCTATGAGGAAAGGGTGAGAGCTGGGGTCATTCAGCTCACAGAAGACTCCAAGAAGACCTTACTGGAGCCTTTCAGTACTTAAATTTGGCTTATAAGAAAGATGGTGACAAAATTTTTAGTAGAGCCAGCTGCAACAGGATGAGGGGTAATGGTTTTAAATTAAAAAAAAGTAGATTCAGACTAGACAGAAGGAATAAATTATTTACAACAGGGTAGTCAAACACTGGAATTGGTTGCCTGGAGAGGTGGTAGATGCCTCATCCTCGGAAACATTCAAGGTCAGGTTGGAAAGGACTCTGCATGATCTAATCTAGTTGCAGATGTCCCTGTTCACTGTAGGGAGTTGTAGACTAAATGGCCTTTAAAGGTTCCTTCCAACCCAAACTATTCTATGATTCAACAAATCTATTTCTAAGCTGGAATTTTAGGGATAGATCCCTCAGCTGGTATTATTAAGCAACTTAAATGCAATTACACCATCTTAGAACAGTGAGAAAATGGTCTTATTTTCTGTTATAAAAGTGAATCCAACATTGTTTTTTATCTTCTGTCTCTTCTGTTCAGTTTTATTAACAGTTCCAAAGAAGTGAGGTTGAAGAATGCATTTAAGAACAGAGCTTTTCTTAGCATTAATATAATAAGTCTAAGAAAGTCTGTTGCTTCTTATTACAGCAGTATTTGGGCCCAGTAATGCAGATATCTCACCAGCTTTATAATTGACTACACTGCTAGTTTAACATAACGAATACATTTTTTAGAATTTTTTGTGTGTAAAATGGTAAGACATACAAATGATAAATACCTCAGGTAAGAGAACTGATCTCTAACATTAGTTCTGCAACACAAAATGCAGCCGATATTCCTCTATAACACACTCTCTACAAAGGCTTACTCCAATTTTATTTTCATAATTTAAACCTCTTCTTTTTTCAGAGGCAGCACTTCTACCAGATCAGATTGCTCTTACTTCCTGCAATTCACTTTTCTATTACAACAGACTAGGAAATGTCGAAATTCAGATCTTTGAAGGAATATATATACACATATTTTAAGATCTTTCTCCTCATTAAGAGTTTCTTAGCTCACATAAGAATGTTCAAGTTCAAGAGAACCATCAAAAGAACCCAATATTGGGGGAAATGGCAGTAGCAGACAATAAAAAGAAGCAAGAGATGAAGATCCAGTGACAAGTCAAACCACTAACACTGGACATTTCTGGCCAGGATTTTCTTTTTTTCATTTTTATAATGGAGATGCAGGACCCAGTGTGCATTGAGACATTTTGAACATTCTTGTCTAGCAGGGCTTTAACACAAATAGAAGCCACTGAAAACTACCCTCCTTCCAGGAACAAGCTTGAACCATAGATTTTAAAATCTGTTGCATCCTTAGGACCAGTCATAAGATATTGACAGCTTTGTTGCTTATCACTGTGGAGTTAAAATGACCAATCTTAAGACTCAAGTCATTAAATACTGCTTTTTTATGTAGTTTTTTCCCCCTCAACTTCCTTGGTTCCCATCTAGAAATAATGACTACGTCTAACTTAGCAACCTTGGCTTATACCTAGGGGATCTTATTTTACTGCAAACTGTCTTCCACACTTTTGAGTTTCTCAGGTTTATAACCTGTTTATAAGTTGTGTGGAAAGAGATCTTTCTCTCAGTGTACCAACGGCTGCCTGCTTTCTGCTCTAGTGCTGTATTTCTAGACTGAAAGCATTTTTTACCAGTCAATTTCTGTCAGCATTTGAAAAAAACCCAACTTTCCTCAGAGGATTTTTCAAGGCTAAGTATCTTCTGCTGCAGTTTCCACTATAAATTATGACATCAGAAGTTTCTCTTCACTATGGACTATCATGCTGAGGATATCATTCTATCCAGACGCAGCACATAACTGGCCTCTATTTGGAGTAGTCTTGATTTGCAAATGGCATCTGAGAGGAGTATTGTGAACAGGAGTAAATAGAGGTAAACAAGAACAGTGATATTCTTGTCAAGCAAACAGTTTGTAGTCAGAAACAACACTTCCCTTCTGTTCTCTTTTTCTCCTGAAATCCCATCTTAACTATGTTAAACACAAGAAAAAAAGACAAAAATCCAAAAGTTTTATATTGGCAGAGCTCCAATGCTATCTATGAATTTGAATGCTTCCTTTTAATCTCCGTGACTAAGGACAATGCAGCAAAAAATTACATTTTGCTAAAGGCATAAAATAAAAAAAGACACAATAAAAGAAAGAATAATTTTAAGTCTTCAAATAAGACACCTTTTCCTTACCCTCCTCTGACAAAAAGCTGCATGCATCTTGATATGATTGTGCATTGGTCCACTGGGTTTACTCTGGTTATTCTAGAGTAACATTATCTCATTCCCTTCAGGCAAGTAACTGTTTGGTGCATTTTTTTCTACCCACCGTATCTATCAATCATTGCTTCTAAAATTTTATCTGATATTACCTTTTTCAGAGCAAAAAACTCTCTCAACAAAGTGACTAAGAAAATTCCTGTCTCTGTTGAATTGCATGTGAAGTACTAATTTTTGCCTGTGAGAAAATTAAAATTTAAGTAAAATTTCAGCCAGGATACTAATCAGAAAAGGAAGCTGAAGACAAAGGGAAAAAATGATTACAGACAATTAATTTCAATGGGAATTATTCCCTAATCTCTACCTTTATAGAAAAGACAATTGCCATAAACTAAACCATATATAAACCAATCTAGAACTCTAAATTTCACTTTGCAGGCTTTCACAGACACAAAATCTCACTGAGAGGATTAAGTTAGTTCACACTAACAAATTTTGCTCCCAAGAGTTTAATTTCTCTGACAGTGGGTTGTATCATAAATCCAGTACCAATATTCTCATTAAACCTACAACTTGCTGATTTTAGAGAAGGTGCTAATATATATACTGCATGAACATAAATATACAAAAAATATAATGGATATCTACTGTTCATTAGGTGAAAGGGACAACAGAATATGATTTGTTATCCTATGTATATGTTATGTGATATGGGGAATGTCTCATTTTTTTCACCTACATTTAGAAAGATTTTCCTTTAAAGTTAAATTTAAGCAATTTAAGTCTCTAATCAAGGACAGTTCTTGTTAATCCCATTAAAGACCTTGATAAACCCATGAGAAACTTCTGAATTTCCTGGAACCTGGAAATCTTCAATAAAGAAGGTTACAAGTATCATCTCATTTGAGATAATAAACTTTCACAAAGTCACATCCTCACTACTTATGATATCTCCCCCTAAAATTTTTCAGCTCATTTTCCAGTTTCAAACAAATAATAGAGGGTAGAGGTCTCTAACTGGAGTAAACCAAAACTCTAAGGTCAGTGAAAACGCTTGCACTAGGTGGAGTGGAAAACCTGTTGCAACACGGTGACAGAGAAAGAAATTAATGAGAAACAAATGAAGTGACAGAGAAAGATATCCAGCACATCCACCAGTCACTGTTTCTACAATTTTTATCTGATATTACCTTCCCAGAAGTACTTTTATATCAGTTTAAATATCTGTATTTTCAAAATAGAGAACTAAGTGTTGACAAGGAGTGGGAAAAGGAAAAGGTGTGAGATTTAGCCTCTTTTGCCCAGGACTGGAACAAAAATTGACAGTGCTGTGGAGGTACTAAGAAAACAAGCTTTAGATGGTAATTACTATGATTGTTATACAAGACCAAAAATATCTTAAAAACATGCAGAAATGACAGCTTAAAAAAACTCAACAACTTTCTGAAAAACTAGCCACTTCCAGCTCTGGGTTTGAAGATTTGAATTAGACTATAGAATGCATAAAACAATAGTTTAAGAGTAATTGCAGAAGGACAGAGAAGCCTGGATGACAGCTTAACAGCATGCGTCAGAGAGGCTGAATTCACTGTTCCACTCAAACTGAAGAATATGGTGCAAATTGTAGTTTAGTAACCTCAACTCAAAAAAACAAAACTATTGGAATAGATGTGTATGTATGTATGCATATATAACTTTGTCATCACGTATGTGAACTTTATTGCCTCCACATTTCTTAAGTCACTTTTCAAGAGACATGGTCATCATGTTTTAAATACAGAGTTGTGACACTATTTGAGTGATGGTTTAAATTACTATTTGCCTAAGGGTACAAGAAAGTGCAGTCTCTGGTCATCGAATGTAGTGATATTTTCACAAGAACTTACACCCCATTTGCTGGCTGAGATGGGATGAACAAGTCAAACAATTCTCCCTAGGCCAAGTGTCTTCTTCAGTTTTCCCTAATCTACAGTTATAGTATATTCAGTTAAGAATACAATAAATTATGTTCCATTCCTGACGATACTGTAGTCATTATTCTATTTTAATTCTAGTCTAGACTAAGCCTTTGGCAGAAATATAACATGTAGTATATCTTGTTAGAGCCCAAGTTATAACATCTGGGTTGTAATAAACTAAGTCCTTTCTAACCAATGGTTGCCTGCTATTCCTAAAATCCAGTAATTTACAATAAGCCCACTGAATCCTGACTCCTCAAGTCTTTTCTGGTTTTGAGAAATTCTACTTTTAAACAGAACACAAAAGTAAGGGATAAACTGCAAGTGATGAAAACAAACTACGAATACCGAGTGCAAATGCTGTATTATGTTGACAAACAAAATATTGAGAGCAAAGCAAATGAAGGGGAAAAAGTTACCAAAATTTCATAGCTCTAAAGCAGTAATTTTTAGGGGATTATTTTAATTACATTCAATTATTGAGTCTATTTGATGACAAAGCTGATGACAAATCAGAAAAAGGCTTTATAGAAATAATTAGCAGTCAAATTATTCAAACTGATAATGTGCACAAACTTCACCTTGTTTAGCCCTGAATCAAACAAAGTATTTCCTGTAGCATGTTCTCTAAAAGATAGCACTGACGTGTCTTGGTTAGAAGAAAATACATAACACTGTCTGTTCACACAGTAGACTAGGAGGCAGGCAGTGTATTTTTAGCTACGGTTAGTGCAAAAGCCTCTTAGAAGTGTCTCTTACCCGTTCTTCTGCACTGCCTGCTGCGTGATGGCAATAACTGATGAGACCAGGGATGGGCTGTTCACCTTTTGCCATGATAACAGCTGAACTGGTGTAGGATGGATGCTTCTAATGCACAACACATGACAGCTATGAATACAGTGACAGGAAAACATGAACCTATACAAGCAAATGACTGAAAAGGAATGAGGTAAAAACAAGTGTGACACTGAAATGGCAAGCTCATATGAACACAGCCAGTTTAGATCTCAGGTATTTTCTGCCTTCAATAATGGCACATATTATTCACTTTTGCCTATATCAAAAGAAATTAAGATATTTTCAATTTGCATTAATAAAAACTGAAACTTGCAAGTAATAATTATCTTAATTTATCCCTGTAAATATATATGTAATCAGGATTTTCTGTACATGAGCAGATCTCCAGCTGCAGCTGTCTTAGAAATGTCAAGATGTCTCAGACCTGACTTCACATTTCTGGAGTTAGAATGTTGCTGCTTTGATTTAGAAAATGTTCAATATAATTTTGAGTCACTCAGACTTTCAATTTTCATAATAGGAATTAAAAGCACAATCTGTGGAGCAAATATAGAACAAAGCAGTTTAGAAAAACACCTTGCCAGATACCTAGGAATACACTGTCTTCCCATTTGAAGACTGAAGACAAAACTGAGGTACATATATATTACTTCAAATAATATAATATTTCTTTGGAAAATATTTAAAATTTCAACTCAAATGATTTGCAAGTGTAATCCAATTTCTTCCCTTTGTAGTCTCAATTTTACTGTTTTGGTTTGGGTAATGTTGATCTATGAATTGCTGGTTAAAGCAAGGCTATCAAGACAATTAGATGATACTTAGTTTTGTGGCAGAATTTCACATCTCTTATGTGGACATGCAAACTGGAATACAGTAGTCTGGACAGCTTATTACCTAACCCACTACCTATATGTCCTCCTTTTTATCAGTGTTTTTAGAAACCAACATTTTCTTTTCAAAACAGATATCATGGCTTAAAAAATCCTGTTGCGATTCCTTAATATGCCATTTATTGGACTTAACATGCTCAGGTGTGTATTTTAAATTAAAAAAAACCTCACTAAAAATAGTCTGTCACATCAGAATGGCATAATAAAAATGCACGGTATCATCAAGATAATAAACAATATATCTCCCACTGAAATTTGAAATCATCTACTGAAACAGGATTCATATATTTTCATGAAGCAGTATTATGACAGAACATACCTAAAATATATGTGTTTGACCACACAGACATCAACGCGTAGTGTGATGCAGATTGGTGGAAAGTACCTGAGATAGAAACTAAAGGGTCTCTCAGGTAAGCAAGCCAGACTCACCTTAGCTGCAATGGCTGCTGCTGTTATATGTGAAGAAGAACTGTCCTCTGTTGAGGCAACTCCACTATCCTTCTTCTCTTCCTCTTCTTCCTCACATTGTACCCCTTTGTCTTCTGTCTGCTTGTGAGGGCTGGTGGTTGGAGGAGGAGAAAGAGGAGGTGGTGGTGAAGGTAGATCTTCAAGCTCATCGTGTACCTCCTTTACTTTTACAATGGCATCCCGCAAAAGATCGATGGCGTGAGGTAGGGCTGGCAGTATAAACTGAAAGCATTCCTATGCACAACAAGAAGAGAATTGTCTATGAGAAGTTACCTGCAGAAGTAAATAGGGATTTTTCAGATTTACTCTTAAAATGTATTTGGGATTTAGAGGCATTTTCTCACCCAATCATAAATAAAACCTTAAATGCCCTATACAAGTGCTCACAGAGGGCAAAATAAAACTCAGAACCAGAAATGGGGACTATACTATATATTTTTGCCCTTTGAAAGTACAACGGGGCTACTGTAATTAAGGTAACATTGGATAAAACCTTCATAAAACAAGACTTAAATTTTTATGAATACATAACACAAAAAACAGTAGATGGCAGCTGGCAGAATGCTACAAAAATGCAGAATAAAAACATTAACTCAATCCCTGCAGGGATATTAGCTTCATATCATTCCTATTAAGTTCCTTCACAATTAGAGAACAATTCATAAGGGCATCCATAATTATACTTTCATGTAATTACATCTTTTTTTGTTCATGGACTTATCCTGTATACTGGAAGAATGACAAAATACACTAATTATAATTTTACATAACTCTGAAAAAATTGTTCATAAATAATCTATTTTTCAAACCTCTCCTTGCTCTGTGATATTAAAAATAATTAGAAGAATGTTTATTTTATACAACTGGAGAGAGTAAAAATGTAGACACTGTGTAACTGTTCTGCAATGGGCATAGTTATAGACAGCTATCTTTGCTGCTAAAATATGCTGTAGACAACACATCAAATCAAAGGGGAACCTCGGGACATCACACACTGCAGGCCCCTACTCAGATCAGAGTCAATATGAAATTCAGACAGGTTGCTTAGGGCTTCACTCAGTAAAGTGCTGAAAAAAATCCAAGAACAGAGATTCCACAACCATTCTTGACAACCTGTTCTAACACTTAATTACCCTCAAAGTGAATTTTGGTTTTTTTTTCATTTGTTTGCCTTTTTATCGAGCTGGAAGCCACCTTCTTCATTTTAAGACTGTTGTCTCCCAGGCGCCTCTGTAAAAAGTTTTCTTCATATAATTTGAGCAGACCGCATAGAAACATTAAATTATTTGAAAATGATGGCAGGGTCACAAGAATGAATTGCCACGGCAGTGCAGTTAGGGAACATAAAGTTGACAAAGCAATCTGATGTTACTCCTTTTGTTGTACTTCATCTTCAGTTTTGTTTCAAGCATAAGGAAGACTTTTCAAAATTTATTTCAACATTTCAGAGAATCCAGAAAATAAAAAACAATAAAACATTTTATAAATAGATACTGGAACAAAAATTTTAAAAAGATGCCTATGTAAACAAAATACAGAGCAAACCATCCATCAGAAATCACTGGGGTTTAACTAAGCCATTGCGTAACTCAAAACCATGACTCACACTATTTCCTCAAAGCTTCACAATAAGAACCCACCTTTCAGTAGCTCCTTTGAGAGTAATGAAAAGTCAGAGTACTTGATAGCAAACTAGATTAACATAGGATGCTGTATATAATGAACATATACTAAATATATTTGCAAGCATAATAATTATAGCTTCCAACATAACTGTAAACTTCAGAGGTTTTGTGTCTCTACAGTACTATTTTTTGAATGGTTTAAAGTACTGAAGCATACAACCATCATTACTTCAGTGAAAAAAAGCAAACTTCGAGTGGTAAACAAGGACAAATATCAGTGAACTGACCAAAAATAATGAAAAAGTAATTAAGAACTAATTTTTCAGAGAAGCATGCTCCCCTACTGCCCCTGAAACAAAGCCTTGTTGGCTTGACTGTTGATGAATAGGTTCCCAGTAACTACTCCAAAGCTCATTTTGTAAAAACTCACTGTTTTAGGCAATTGTTAGTACTATAATGAAAAATTGTTATAGACCCCAAAATTTCAATGAAATCTGGAAATTTCACACTTTACTCTCTTTTATAACACTAAATACCTTTTGCAAGGCTAAAAGAAAAGAAGACTGGCCAGAACAACAGATCTTGATTCAGTGTACATGCCACACATTCTCTGGAGAGAACATGTTTGGTACACATTATGCCCATTTTTGAGATGGAACATTTACACTGCTGCCATTTTCTATAAGTATTTTAATATTTTATTAATGGAATCTGTATACTGCTGCAATTTCATTGCTTTATATAAGCTTCTTATATGATTGTTTTAATACGATGGAAAGGAAATTAGCAAGTCATAAAACAGAGAAATGAGAAATATTCCTGGTCACAACTTGTCCTATTTGTTTTTTGAGATCCAGACTGCTATGGAACAATTTTCAGTACTATTCATCTTAAAAATCTTTGTTGAAATCTAATATTTTTAAAGATGCTTCATATTAAAATAAGTTGTGACAGAACAGAGTATCACAACAGGAACAAGTAACTCATCTGTTTATAAAAAGCTAGCTTGTATAATGAAATCATATGACTATATGTTCTTTTCCAACAAAATTACCTTTTTTATGACTTATCAAACTATTGTTGAAATACTTATAAACATTTTTTCACTGCTTTTCCTCATCCTCTTTCTACAATTTACCTATCTCCACAGTCTGAGACCCTCAGGGCAGAAAATGACAACTTTCTTTCTGTACCTACCACCTTAGGAGTGCTACTTAACACAACAGAAGCCATTAGAGATTGCAAGCTATCTCATCTCTTTCATAGCCTAACAAAATGAATCAACTGCTGAAAAATATTCTTACAGGTGCACCAGTTCTCTAAGATGTGGGGCCCACTGCTATGTTAAATTTCTGTACATACATATTATTTCCCACTCACAACTGGAAGACCTTCAAGTAGGTATGCTCCTGCCCCACCATGCTTGTTGCATTTTTGAAGGCTTTTAAATTTCTTTTAAATTACAGAGTCTCATTATATTTCCTAAAATAATTCTTAGGAATGGTAGAATCATAGGAGGGCTTACTGAGCTCTCGAACTGAAATATGTAGACAATGTATCTGAAAACCTGTGATGGCTGCTTAAGATAATAGTATTTGAAACATTTCCTCTTCCAGGTGACATGCACATAAACATTCTTTACTTCTCTCCGGACATAAGTCTTTCAAGCAACAGTGACTTCAGGGCTGTGCTGCCAAACACATTAGAACTGTCTTTCCTGTGACTGGGTACTACTGGTTCAGAAGACATTGATAAAAAACTACAAGGTACATATTTGTTAGAGGCCAGAGGTAAAGACATTTTTTAACAAGGCCACTCACCTAGTCTGAGCCCTGAAGAAATATGATCTCATGTTTGATGGGAAATCTACCTTAGCGGCTTTGTATTATATTGTACTGCCCACTATTCAGCTTACCAGTATTTGTGTGGAAAAGGCTTTTTTCTAGATCTGTCAGACAATTATATGGAAAGAAAGAGCACTTTATGGTCAAGCCTTATTAACACACACAGGGAAAAATCCCTCCTGGTGTTTAATTCTGTTTCTCTCAGCTCTACAGTCAGAGTGCATGAATAAAAACATAAAACCTAACTTCTCTGTCCAAATCAAGCAAAATACAGGCAGAAAACAGACTGTATTAAGGGTTTAAAGTCTGGTATCCATATCCAGAAAGATCTAAAATGTCCTTAAACTCTTAAAATTTATGTTTCATTTTTTCCCTCTTCTTGACCAGAATTGGGAATGGTCTTCATACTCCAGCATATTCTACCATACACTAGCCCTTCCTCTTCTGTGTGAAAAAGAATACTTTCTTGGAAGTTGTAGACAGCACAGCGATCAGGTACAGACTGACTAGAGAAGAAGGAAGTGTAAGGAACCATTAAAGGGACTATCTTTATTAGCACTTTTACAGTGAGCACTACCTTGCACTACATGTAATGCTGTCCTGGTCACACAGTACCTTCAATCAGATCGGAATTATATCAACCCTAAGAGTGATGGTGCATTCAATTATATGAATATGCATTTCAATTCACTTTTGTAAAATTTGTTGTAGTGGATACTTTATACCATTAACAGTGGGAGGTACTCATCATGGGTCCTCAGTAGCAGATCAGTAAGAATACTTCTTACCTGTGACCCTTTCTTGCTACCTGGTAGATTAATTATGAGAGTTTTCCCTCTGATTCCACACACAGGTCTGAAAAGAAAGAAAAACCCAGAGTGTAATTTTTGCATGCAGCTTTTTCCACTGTAGAAACAAGAACGGAGCCTTTAGGATGAATTCTACTATTTATCAGAATTTGTCAACTTACAAAACATCTAAAAATATTCATTACCCATGTCCTAATAGAACAGCTCAGGAAATGCTGAGCTGAAAAATCATCAAACAAGGCTGATAGAGTCTAACACTTAATTGATAGTATAAACACTGGCTAGACTTCTGTCCTTTTTTAGATCTGTTTGGCTTCCATAATTCTATTGTTTCCTTAAAACGCTCTTTGACATAGTCCTTATTCGCTCACACACATTGCACCTTTGTAACAATCAATAGTGTCGAAAACTATTTCTCCCGCCAGGCAAAATTACTAAGTCATGCTGGTTGCATTAATGAAAGCATGTTTTCTTTTTTTTAGAGGTATAACATAAGAAAAGCATGGAGGGAAGTAATTCTCAAATGAAAATCGTACATATGCAATTATGCTATTCATATCTAATTCCTTCTGACAGTTTTCCCCCCACCAAAAGATGGAACTGACTATCAAAGATGGAAGATTTTATGTTGTTTTTTGCCTTCAGGAATTTGTTTGGTGTTGATTCAGGGCTGAATTAGAACACCCAACTGCCGAATGCTTTCTGTTTAGAGTTTGCCTCTTCCTCCTTTTAGCTAAATAATTTTCAAGAAAAAGGAAGTCAAAATGACTGGACTTTGCCTTAAGGTTATAAAGAGTGCCTCTTGCTTTTCTCTACTGTTTACAAAACCAGTGATGAAAAACCCACGCCTGGTTATAAGGATAAGATGAAAGCAAGAGGACAAAACCAAACCACTGAGATATGGAGGCTACAGTTGAGAGAAACTGTGTAACAACACTCTATCAAACAGAAACAGGAGCCGTAAGTGAAGACAGAATAGAAGAGTAAATAATTTCTTAATCATAGAATCATAGAATAGTTAGTGTTGGAAAGGACCTTAAGATCATCTAGTTCCAACCCCCCTGCCGTGGGCAGGGACACCTCTCACTAAACCATGCCACCCAAGGCTCTGTCCAGCCCAGCCTTGATCACCGCCAGGGATGGAGCCTTCACAACTTTTCTGGGCAACCCATTCCAATGCCTCACCACCCTTACAGTAAAGAATTTCTTCCTCATATCCAATCTAAACTTCCCCTGTTTAAGTTTGAACCCATTACCCCTTGTCCTCTCACTACAGTCCCTCATGAAGAGTCCCACCCCAGCATGCCTACAGGCCCCCTTGAGCATTAGAACCAATTTTGAGCCAAGGGACATGGTTTGTGGGGTAGCCAGCTTCCCTGGATTTATTCTTATACAAATAATTCTCAGTGAATAATGTAATTTGTAGTTAGCATGGCATTTTTTAGCATGGTAGCAAGCATTCTAGTGACAGCTGTCATAATGCTTACAGTTAAATAGCACAGAGACCTTTTTTGTGCCATGACACGAACTTTTGATATCGCAGTCAAGACAGCTTGAAGACAAGCCTCATTTCAACTGGCAGCTTTGAGTATTGAATGACTCCTAGCCTCTGTTTTCCTATATTCACTTCTTCAACACTATATCATTTGTGTTAAGAAAGAATTCCAGGTAGTTGCGGAATGTATATTGAATATATACTGAAATACTACTGAAATACAAAGATGGAGAGCCTAAATTAAAGAAATATGCTCATTTACTCTTGTTGCAGTATCAAAACCTACAGAGTACAAACTCAATCCAGCAAATCCCACTTAGGGATACAGTTTATGTCAGATTCAAAATAAAGGAAATAAATAAAAATTGTTCACAAAGGAATTAAAATGAGGCAGAATTGTGTTCGGCAGACAGTTCCTTTAACAGTCTTCATAGCTTTTTTATTCTGTTTTAAGTAATTTCAAACATTATAAGCTAAATGACCAGTACAACCAATCAATAATAAAAAAGGACTAAACCAGCAGCCATTCTCCTGAAAGCTACAAGTTTCAGCTGCCAATAATCAAATTTAGTGACTTAAGACACAAATGGAGCTGCCAAAAATTTCTCAAGAGAACATGCAAAATTAAGTAAAAGCACTCAAGAACTGCATGGCTTGCAAAAACTATTGTGCGTGCTCCTAGCATAAATGCACTTAAAACGTGCATGTATTCTAGCTAATTGGAGAGATAAATTGATGATATTCCTCCAAATACAGAACAGTTGCAGGAGATGCTGTGGACCTCATGCTTTCTTTAGCCTTGTGATGCAGTGGACAGAAACTTAAAAAAAAAAACAACGAAGTCTGAGAGAAAGAATACAAATAGAAGCAAGGGAGTGGAAGGAAACAGAATGTGGGAGAAACAAAACAATACAAAAAATGGATGTGGGAGGAAAGAAATACAGGTCTGATGCAGAAGCAGGGATGGAGATTGTGATCACTGAAAAAAACCCAGGATCTCCCTGGGAAGAAACTATGCCGGTAAAAGTAGAAGGACACGGAGACAGGGAGTGCTTTAAAAAGCTTCAATAGAGACTGGCACATCACAGGTAGTTGACAGGTAAGGAATTGCGCAAAGGGAAGAGATAATTTTGGGATAAGGACCATTTTGGAAGCTCACAGAGAAGAAAAGGAAATGCTTTCAGGAAACACATAAAAAGGTCTATGATGCTCTAAGATACTCCCTGCTGGACCTTGGGACTGAACCCAAACTATGAGAGTCTCACTGCCCCTCATTTGCCATCTGTGAATTCAGTCTACAAAATAACTCACCATTCCCTAATGCTGGCCCATAGTCAAAAAGACAGCCTGTAATTTATAACAATTTTTAGATGTTCATGTGATAAAATTCAACACGATTGACCTAACATTTCCAAGCCTGCAGGTGATTTATAGAAGTGTCAACTTAATGTTGCATAACGGAACTTCTGCTTTTGCAAAATTATCCATCAAAACTTCATTTCAAAATGAAGTCAATGAGAGGTAAGCTTAGGACAAGTAACATTTAATGTTAACTACACTGAAAAATTAGGATCTACATTTCTCAATCTGTGCGCCTAAAATTAGCACGTTTTTGACCTCTGTTAATGTGTGCCTTAGTTCTCATTGTAAATGTGGATTACAACATTACCTCAATTTTCAGAATTTTCTAAGAAAATATACTAACAATTTCTGTATTAAGAGTAAATAACAAATGCTGTGAGAAAAATCTCAAAGGAAATGAGTCTGCATTCAGAGAAGATTCTGAATAAAGAGCACTAAACCTGATACAGGATTATGCATAGGACAACCAAAACAAAGTAAATTTCCTTCCTGCACCTTAAGCATTTGCAGATAAATTCTACAAAACAATGTAATTATCACACATGGGCGTTCATGCAGAACTGGAACCATAATGCTGTAATTTTGTAATTTTTGCGTACTTAACTTCCGTGACCTGAAGAGTGTTACAAAAATAATGGCCTGTGCACGCTGATTGCCTTTAGGCCTGAAGTAAAGATTTTAACTGGAAAATTTTAAAAGGCCTAATATCACTGCATCCAGTATCTTTGAAATGTTATCTGCCACCACTGTCATCAATTACTACTCAATGTGGCTGTAGTTTAAGGGACATTTTCTTTCTATATGTACAGAAGTGTCAGGTTACAATCCAGCATTTTGGTTTCACCGCCATTACAACATTCTTGCAGACATCCTGATCACACCATGTCCTAAATCAAACTTTGTAGTGTCACCTAAATGGCAATCCTTTTCTTGATCAGAAACAGAACAGCAAAATTAACCTTTCCTCTCCTTATGGCAGCATTCTATTATCCTTTCCCTTCAGGTACACACAAACTATGATATAAAAAAATTGTAACAGCTAAAGAAAATGAAAATAACTGCTAATTTGGACAGGATCTGCAGATGTTAATTTGGTAATGTTGCCCTTTCAGATACATGGTAAGTGATATGAAAAGTTTTAAAATACCTGGTTGAATCACTAAACCTCTCATCTAAAGGTCCTTTAAAAAACGAAAGTACCTGGATACAAAGTTGCAGATTTGGAAGTTCCTTATTTATTTCTTATATAATTATTTTCTTGTTATACTGTCAGTATGCAAGAAGAAATCAAAAACCTGTAACAGCCATTGTTTCTTATTTACCTTGAAACAACATGCAAGCACAAACAAAATTATATGAAAGGTATCAATATTACTAAGTCTGTCATATGTAAAATGAGGTAAATTGAAGGAATAGACTAAAAAACAGCTCCAGAAAGGAATACACAATAACAAGAGATGCCACTGATGAAAAAGAAATAACAGGCAGAGAAACAGTTACTAAGCATTTAGCAGGAAATACCAAACTCTAGGAGTTACAGTATTTATCTGAAAGCATGGGATAGATGTTCAGAGATCTTTTGCTGATATTGGAAAAAAAGCATTATCAAACCAATACATTTGTATTTATCAAAGTGGTTTTTTTGCTAAACAAAACATTTTAGTACTTGATGAACTTCACTTACCACCATAATGCCACAGCTCTAGGATGAAAGACAGCAGTTTAACAGCATGCCTCAACATTACAAAAACCTAGCACAGAAAATACAGGGGGATACAGTCTAATGGAGACAACAAAGGGAGCTAAATTAAAGAATGCGATGAGCATTCTTGGAATGTGGCCCCTTGTCTGAAGTTAAGACTTCTAGACTAGATTAACAGTGACAACCTTCAGTTATTTGCGCATTGTCATTTCATAACAATATGTATTTCTAAGGAAATAGTTCACCTCACATTTTGAAGGAAATGGTCTTACCTAGAGAGCATGCCCAGAGGAGTTACATTAAGCGATCCCATCAGCATTGCCAGGGCCATCCCTGGGGCTTCTCGCTCTATTACTTCTTTAGTGGCCTGCAATCAGAGATTGAATAGCAAAGTGAGTGAAGAAGTACAAGGACAAGAAAAGTATGAAACCAGGTAAAATTTGGGTAAGAATATCTTCTTTTTTTTTGTGTCTGCCAAGAGACATCATTGCTAAATTCTCAACACTGAAATAAGTTAAAGAATTTTCTCTTGGTTGCGTAAAATGGGGAAAGACAAGGGGCTGGGAGGAAGCACTGCTAGCTGTACTATAAAGACTCCTATAGAAAATGTTAGAAGTCATCACCCTATATATATATAGGAAATGTTAGCCAGCATCACATAAATAACAACTCTCTCCAACGGAAAGGAAATAATGTTTGTGAATAAGCAAAGAAAAGACCAAATGTAACCGCCTTCCTAATCAATCTCATGTGTGTTTTCTCACTGAGATTTTCCCAGGCATGAGAAGGGTGAATCAGTCTGTGCAGACAACAGAAAAAAAAATTTGCAAAGGGAAGCCCAGGTAGCAGGCAGGCAAGAAAATAGTAAAATGGTAATGATAATGGCCAGAGGCTGAGGCCTGCCCTTTTGATCATGTGAGTAGAACAGCAGTTCCAAAGAGGCTGGGGGCTTTTATTCACAAGTGGCCTGTATACAGTGGGCATTGAGAAGCCTGGAAACAGAGTCTGAAAATTCTTGTCTTTTTAGTCCTTTTAGCACAAAGGGAATCAGAAAATTATTTTTCTGGGATGCTCACAGCCTTCTTACTTCCTAACACAAATCCTCTCAAACGCACAATCTGTTCAGTTTCCCAGCCTCTACCTTTAGTTAGGACGTAACACTTCAAAAGCAGGTTACAATCCTACCTCTCTCAATTTCCCTCACAGTAGCTGTTGTTCAGTAAATCATCTTGTTTCATGTTCTGAAACAAGATTCTAAGTTATTTGGCATGACTAAAATGTTAGCAATGCTCATAAAACTGTGAAATCCATTGTAAAATATCCAGACAAACTATAAGGCTTTGATGGTACAGCTATCAAAATAGAAAGAGAAAAGCACATCTTAAACATAAGGACACTCTGAATAACCTAAATTTTATTGGCAGCTTGATATGGCAAAAAAAAAAAAAAGGAAGAAAACCAGACAAATTATTTTGTGAGAAATATTAAATTATAAATCACATCCATTTTTACTAGTTTAAAAGTACAAAACCTAAGTCATAGAGAACTGCATGCCTATGAGACGGACCCAGAAGTCCTATACTAGCTATACAGCTAAAACACTTACAGGAAGTGATAAATAAAACAGGAAAAAAATACCTCTGAACAGTACAGATACTCAAGTGATCGTACTCTCAAATATTGCCATTAACATTTAACATGTTTTAAAGGAGTATGTCAGTATTACAGCTACCAAGTAAACCTTCGGATCTTTAATTAACAAACTTACTTGATATATGCTCAGTTGTGGGAATCAGGAACTTTGGTTCTTACAAAACCAAGCAATTTTAGTTCAGTAGCTGACACCACAGCCTCTTTTATTTCAAGCACAGCATGTCAGTTTTACTATCTGCCATCCTCTACTCAGAAATTGAAAAGGCATATAAATACAACCCAGAGTCTGTATTTCTACACAGGGGAATGAGAAGCAGGAGGCTAGCAATGATGTAGAAAAACTAAAACCTCTCCACTGAGGGAGATTGTCTAGAGATACCTGATGATATATCAAATTATCAATCACATTAAAAGTTCTTAACACTGTTCACAGACGTGATTGATGATTTTTATAGTACAGAAGAAAAAGCCATCGCAATGGTGAAGGAACACTTTGCTGGCAATGAAAAAGTTGGTGAAACATGGAATTCTCTGTGTGTGCATACATAGTAAGTTTATATCTACGCCTTTTATTTTCAGCTAATACCATGCTTCAAAGCTATTCAAAACTGGTTTTAAATACAAAGTACATTTTGAGATTTCTTTTTTGCCCTTGAGCATAGTGACACTTTGAAGATGTCATTAGTTAAAATTCCAAACAGGCTTCAAAGGTAGTACAATTTGCAAGACAGTTCCATAAACAACAATCCTGCAGCTCAGGGAGTCCTTCAACGAAATTCCAGTCCACTCTCCAACTTCACAAGAAAAATGACCTTCACAAAATGTCACTGCTAGCAGGCAGTGTGATTATTAAAAATATATAGACTAAGCAACAAAACCTGAAAGGGCAGGAAGCCCAAACAGCAGTTCAGCCCGCCACAGAAGTTTCTAAAAATAATTGTTTCAAAATACATATGCCTATATTTATTACTGCAGGCAGACTTCTACAAACAGTAGAATGCATCCCATTTTCCTATCTGCAGCCTGACTGGATGGATGCAAAAAAAAAGAAAAAAAACAACAGAAGAATGCTGCTGCTAAGTAAACAACTTTTACAGTGACATCTGGTCTTGAATTAGCCACTGGGAAGTCCACTCTTAGGATGTCCTCAAATAACACGACTTAAAATGTGCAGTGTACAGGAATGGAAATCACCATCACACTGGGAAGAACACTCTTGATTAGCTATATGTATGTGAATGAAATTAGCAGTGCTGCAGTGATTTGTAGATACTTCGTGTCTCAATGTAAAACTCTTTTCTTCACCTACCAATGTACCAAAGTGCTGGTGGAAAAGTTTTCTAATACTTCATTCGGCTTTGAAGGAAGGGGAGAAGAAAGATGTCAAAACTAGATTTTCATCCGTATTCAGCTCAGGAATTAACTGTCTGGTACCACCATCTATCTGCATGCAAACTATTGAAGAATTAGTGACTCAGCACTTTCACATTTTACCAGAACTGTAGCAAAGCTGAATTCAGGCATTTTTTCCTTGGTAGTCTCACCATCAGTCAGCTTTTGCCTGCAGCACGGGGCCATAGTGTTGGCTAAAACAAATCACAGATCAAGGCCGTTGCCTCTGTCTCTCTTACAAGCAGTGATGACAACACTACTATATGGGCAGAAGCAGGAAAAAATGATGAGATTTCATTCAGAGCTCTCACAGTGATGCCTTCGTCAGGACTGAAGCTACACACTGATTTCTCAAACCTGAGGCTGATGACTATATAAAAAGTAAGTGGAAAATACTGGAGTAAATTTGCATAAAATATTAAATGACTGCAAAAAGTGTCCCCAGTTTCTCCTGCCTAAGGTCAAAGTGCAAAGCAGACAGATGCATACAAGATGGAGGTGGAAAAGAGGGGTTCCATAGAAGCAGAAGCACTTGAAGGTAGAGAGACAGAAATTCAGAAAGGCCAGTTTGGAGGTTGCAAAAAAAAGCTGAGGCTTGTCATTTAGGTGGGAGAAGGAAATGTGGGAAGAAGAAAGCCTAAGTGGCAAGGAAGAATTGCAGAAAGCAAGTCCAAGCAGCAGAATTGTCAAAAGGTCAGGAATGAGGGTAGAGAAAGGGGTGAGTGAACAAAGAGTGGGATGGAAATAACATTACATAAAGTGGCTTGGACAGACACTAAATGCGTAATGGAAAAATGCAGGAGAAGCAAAAAGTAAGACAGGTCATGATAGCAATGTCAGGCTGTGGGGGAACTAGGGAGAGAGAAAATGGGACTGAAATAAAATGGTAGTTTCTACTCCAGAGAGGAAAAGTAGAGAGTAACAATTAACTATTTCGCATAACTATTCAGGACTTACTAACAATGTCTATTATGAGAGCAGTTCTTCTTGTATTTCATAGCTATATGAATAAAGACAATTTATTTTAAAACACATTTTTGATTGTTTTCAATGTGCCTTTTAATTGGAGTTAGGGCATTATGCTCCCAAACCAACTGATATATTTTTAGATATCTTTGACGTAGTTGTGGTTGCTTAGCAGATGGCTCACTGCCAATTGGTTTCACAGTTTTCTGATGCTTCACTGCCTTTCTATGCCTTCATATAAAGTAAGTTAGTTCAGTTCCAAACCTGTGGAAGCCCTCCCAAGCAGCTTCTGGAGGTTATACCTACTCCAAGCTGATTTACCTACTTAACATACCTGGGATGATTATTCTTGAAATGTTCAGGAACTCCTTATCTTTTGTCTCTCATGTATTAAGCATAGCAAAGTTTGACCTCAATAGTAAGTGATGATCTAAGACATAAATTCCTCAGCAGTTTTGGGTTGGTAATATAGCTTTATCTCTTCAACTAAAATGCAAATACGAGACAAGTCATAATAAATTTGACTAAATTAAGATGACTGAGCTTGCCTCTTCTGAAAAAATTTAAAATCTATGACACAGCACAGCACATCATAAAACTATTTATGCAAATGAATGGACAAATTTGCAGATAATTTATATTTAGCAGACTATAGAATTAGCATAACATTTTATTACCTATTTGAGCTTTTTATTGAAAGCGGAAGTCTTGGAAGGGTCTAACAAAAAAAAATTCTTAGGTACTCCTCTGCAACAGAGCTTACAGACCACACCGGACAGAGAATTATGGAGACAGATTAGTCAAATATGCAAACAAAATGCCAGTCATGTCTGTCAACCAGTTAAGTAAGAAGTGTATACTTTAGTAACAAAAATTGAATCTCTCAGCTTGGAGATGAGTCCTTCAGTCCTGAAGTCTTATTCAGTATACCTCTGCTGGAGATGACGTGTGCCTGTAATTTCTATTCACAAGTCAGCTATGTCATCTTATTGTCTACTTCCCTACTCTTTTGCAGGGGAGAAAACAGAGATTACATGGAGCTAGGCTGATTAGAGGTTCTCACCTAATATTACTTATCTATTCTTCTCTTAGTACAAGAGATAATACGGGTTGCAGCAGTTGCAGCGGTTGGTTTCTTTCAAAACATTGAAAAGTTTTTTGGATAAGGGTAAGTTTTGAGTCACTTGTACCATGTGATGATATTCTGCATCTTCTTTACGGATGGAAGACTTGACAGGAACTGTGATCTCTGATGCTCTCCAAAATCAAATTTATTTTGCTAATTGCTCAGTTAATTTGTCAAATGGGTAAAATCGATCACATATGCTATTGGTGCAAAGCAACCAAAGTCAAGCAGGTTAGTAAGTATCTCAACTTGTCATCAGGTAATAACTTTCTAACAATACAGTGGCCCTAACACATCACTGAGATGCTGCAGCTAGAGGTACACCATGCAATTGCTGTCCTTTCACATGTATGTAATCTCAATTATCATTGACTTCTCATTGTCAAATTAGCTGTAATGGATTCATGTAAGTCAAGAATGGCCTACATACAGAGGGCAATGAATAGCTGCTTCTGGACAGGGTGGATCCCAGAAGCAGAGGTGTTTACTGTCATTCTAGAGCTTCTGACAGGTTCACATCCTCACCAATGAACTGGCCACATGCACCTTAAAAGTAATAGCCTGACAGTCATAATTTCCTCAACAGTGAGTTATCAATGAATGCTAATGATGGGGGCCTGTAAACCTATGAACTGTTATAGTCCCAGAGTAGTGAGGAATAACTGACATAAAGCTAAATTAAGCACTGATCACTAAGTTTGGGCTCACAGGACAGACCAGTGGTGGGTAGGCAGATATGAGGCCAGTGTTGGCCCAATGTGTGTGTTTGTTTCTCGTCATGAAGTGACCATCTAGGCTTCTGTCAATTTTCCTGTACAGTAAGAAGCTCAACCTGAGACCGGTGAGTCTCCATTTTGATGTTCCTGTTGGGTCTTTATAATGTTAAATGCAGCTCGGTGTGTTAGACACATATAGATGCATATTGAGAGCTCTCACAGGCTTTTCTAGAATTATTTTACATAAAACAAAACATGTCTAATTGTATTAGGGTGGCTTATTCTATCATCTTTCCTTCTCAATGCTGAGCTTGGTATATATCCATCCAATAACTGTCAAATATTCTTTTTCCCCTTCACCTGATTCAAATCTACAACCAACCAAAGGTGGATGAAACCCCAACGAATGTAGCTAATGAAAATAAACTACAAACTGGTGTATCTGTGTTCTTGTAGACACCAATAATTCATTTCCATTAGCTGCAGCACAAGGATGCTGATTTGAAATTTGCTTGCACTCTCAACATACTTGCAGCAACTGCGCTGCTGTGAAGATCCTAAACATCACAGAATGACAGAATTTATGTGGCTGAGTAACAAAAGTGTCACAATAATAACTGCTGTTAGATTAGATTAAGTACAGACTCCGCTTTCTCTGTTTCTCCTCACATCCACAATTCCCTCTGCCTGCAACTTGTGCCCTCAATCCCTTCACTGGGATCCATCATAACATTTACTGTAATGATGCCTACGTAATGAGGCTCAAGATACCAGAAGATAACTCAATGTCATTCTTGTTTATAAACTGTTATCAGCAAACGACTTTATCAGTTTAACTCCACTGTATATATGACCATAAAAACCAACCAGCTGGTAGAGGTACCTCTGACAGTTCTTGATGACTTATGCATGACCAAGTCATGAATATATTTAATTTGTAGTAGTTGGACTCCAGTGATAGTTAATGTTAAAAAAAAAAAAAAAAAAAAAAAAAAAGCCTAAGTATAAATAAAGATTTTAGTATTTACTGTAACTTTCCTTAAAAGACTTTTTCTTCAATTGAAATCAAGCTAATCAAAAGATACACTTCATAACATTCAGTTTCCTTCTTACTTAGCGCTTGCAAAACATTTTGGGGAAGATGCTTTACATTTTTATACACAACAAAGCACCTGAAAATTTGGATTAATACATTGGAGAAAGCAACACTGTGGAATATGTAACTTGTTCCTGCACCTCAGTAGGTTTGTACCAAAGTTTTGAGCTAAACCTGAATGCATTCAATTTACATGAATTTCACAGATCAGTTATTTGCCTACCCAATTTGGTAATAGAAATGATAATGAAATTGGTGGATACGGTGGATATGGGCAACCAACCATGTGCATTTTCAAAATACCACTTCAAATACATATATTGAGAACAATATCATTTTTTTTAAAAATCCAGATTACTAAGTTTTTGAGATAGCAAATGTCTATAAATTATTTATGCCATAGAATCTGATCTTGATTTTATGATACTGCCCACCCCACCACATTGTTATAAAACCTAGAAGCTATAGTACAGTCAATTTTAGAAACAGTTAACAGAACAAAGAAAACACTAAATGCTTTTCTGCACTATGAGGAAAGCATTTAGGCTCTATGAAGATGTATGCAGCCCACCAGATGCAGTATGTTACAGCTCTATAATGGTGTGTGTTAACCCAGTGACAAAAGGCAGAATATTTGCAAAGGTGTAGAGGTTAGATGGATTATTCTTAAAATAACAGCTGAAAACAAGCCACTGCACTTGCTTACAGGGAGAGCCAGGTGCCTACTTTTTCAGCCCTCTTTTTCATGTGCAAACTGTGCTTCCCACTTCAACTCCACTTCATGTATGAATGAATCCTTTGCTGCTCAGTAGAAGTAGTACAGCTGAAGATTTGCTGTTAAAGGTAGTGACACCATTCTGCTACTACAAAACATTCTTAATATTTTATTTATGCAACAAGTTTTCCCTCAGTTACTTCAAACGGTTTTATATTTAATATAAAATGTAAAAAGCTATTCAATCCATCACAACTTTTGCAAAATTCTTTAAAAATTGAAGTAGAACAAGACCTGAGAAGTGAAAAATTTTGTTCTCTACAAATTGCAGAATTGCACAGCAGAAATGAGAGGAATTATTATAAATACCTACTATATTTCAATAAGACTACCAATAAGAATGCTATAATTAATGCAACTGACAATGTACTGAGCTTTAGCTAACCGTATAACAACTAGGGAGCACTGTCTCACCAAAAAAATGCCATGTGCACATAACAGTGCTTCTAGTTATGTGTACTACCTCGTAGACTATGTATCCATACCAAAGATATACTCCCCTTTCTTTTCACTTGCAATTTCACTTCTCTAAATAAAGAATTTTGCAATACTTTAGCTCCAACGCATTTGTTACTGAGATGGAGATGTGGGAATATTTCATTTTGAGAATGTTGTCTGTTGTTCCCTCTTATCTGCTACCTTCTGCCAAGGACAAATATTGCATATGAAATATTTGTACTTCTGAAACTCCTGTCAGTTTCTGTACAGTAGCTCCCTGAAACAATTTCAGATCTCCAATCATCAATGCTAAGATTAAAACCAAAATAACTTCCTAAAATACACATTCTACACAACAAAGGATGGACTGCTGAGTGATAGTTTTTCCAGAATATACCATGGCAATATAAGAATTGCAAAATGTACTTCTTCTAAGATTCTCTGAAACAGTACCTTTACTCCCCAAGCAAATGATAGAGCATCTGTAATAACAACAGCTTTAAAGCACTTTCGCCATAACCTAAGAACTGACAGAAAGGATTCTTTTGTGAGATCTTGCGATGCAACTAGTGTGTTCAGAGTCTCAAAAGCTGCAATTCAGGCACATGCAAACGATGTGCTCATTGAAACTGAAAAACTGAATAGATTTTGAAAGTCAAAGGGACCTACTGTGTGTTCTGTCAAATAATTTTCTACACAGGGTTATTTAACACCCGGCACAAATCACATTTTTTCTCTAAGATTCTCATGGAAATAATTGGATGAGAAGGTTTCTTATAGAGATGGTGGAAAGTACTTTGCTGAGACTGCTGCAGCACAGAGCACGGAATGGAAAACAGCAAAACTCCTAATCTATATTGAATGAGAAATATTAAATATACCACATTTACCTTTTCTCTGGAATGTGATTTTACTATTTAATTAATGGTTCACAATACTTAATAATAATAGTTATCAATATAACAAAATCCAGTATATTTCTCCTTTATTTCACTGTTCCTAAGATCTTTTCTATACACATTTCTGTACACAAAAGACCAGTTTCTTCCAGTTTTCTGAGATATTACGGTATCTTCCAAGCACTAGCTAAGAACACTTCAATCATTTATTGACACTACTCAACTGTGACAGAGTAATGCTTTCAGATTAAGAAAATTTAGCATTGCATAGACAAATTCTGTTGGTTTACTTCCTAACTGTTCAACTCCTAACTTTAAAACCCTAAAGTTCTTACAATGTAATGTTCTTCTCATTAACAAAGATTAGCAACATAAGTCTATAAGCACCACCCTTCACACACACTTCTGCTGTGCTTCAAGCAGCTGACCATGTTGTGCGGAAAAATATTTTTGCTTTTTCATAAAATTCAATGTGTCCAAACTTTTTCTGACTGTGTACTTAAAATGTACACAGGACTGGACTCTTGCATGCTAAGAACACATGCTAAGCATGCTCACTATCACAGAAGTGTGCTCAGACTCAAAACTGCAACTACAAACATCACATCTCTAAGCAGATTAACAAGTAAAGAAATTATACAGCAATATTTCTATATAATGTATACGTATGATGGAAGACAGTAATTCAGAATAACACAGAAATTATATGCACCTAGAGTTACCTGCCCAATAATACGTGCCTGACTAAAGAACTTAAATTTAAAAATTCTCTTTTTAAAACAGGTCAAAAGGAAAAGAAACAAAGACATAAAATATTTCTGGGGAAAATATTAAGCTGTCATAACAATGTGAAATCTGTTGAGAAAATCCCAGAAGTTCCAGCTAATTTAATAAATCTGTCTTTTTTAATGCTTAAAAATATCAAAAGAAAACTACTGTTACAGGATCCCTCTTGCCTGCAAAGAGTGATGATGAGTTCAGAGCAGCTCCTCATTAAGATGCTGCAGGAAACAAAATCCTTGGGAGACAAAGGCATCTAAAAGAACTTTGAGTCCTCCCGTGCTCTTCTCATTCCAGGAACCACCAATGGCGAACAGTAGAAATCAGTAAAACTCAAATAAGTAGTAGAAGAATTTGAGAGAGACTGTAGCTTTAGGCCTTGCTGTTCAAGGATTAATTATGTACGCCACTGGATACATAAACACTACCTGGTTTGGAAGGAAGAACTGGTCATCTCATGGAAAGAAGTGTCAATAACACAATCATTTCTCACTCTTGAAAAAGGAGCTGTACCCCAAAAACTCAGGCAAAAAAAAAAAAAAAAAAAAAAGGTTCAATGTGCAGGTTTCATTCAGCTTTGAAATCTGCCAAATCTGAAATCTGCCATTGGAGTGATGTACGTGATTGCAACATTACACAAAACAAAGCTTATTTCATAGATACTACAGTCCATCTGCAAAAAGATTAAAAGAAAAAGCCTAATTAAGGTGTACAGTTATTTTCCAAAAATAAATAGCAAGGATGGAAAAGATTATTTAGTGTTTCTATGATGTACCATGAGAGCCGTAAATGACTAAACAAACAAAAGTCTAGGTACAGTCTGAGATAAAATTTCCAAACCATTACATCCATATGACTTCATCAAACTCCCAAGTGAAGTGAAAGAAGCTCCAGCAAATTCAAAATCTAAAAACTGGCTGGGCAGCACAACAGAAAAAAGTACTGGGGGAACAAGTCTGCAACAGTCATTGAAGGATGGATGACTCGGTCTTTTTTCGTGTATAAATTCAGTGAATATATCACTTCAATTTACTAAGGAAGTTCACTAACTTTAAGCTGTGGATATCATTTTCACAAGGAATCAGTTAAAACTGCATTATAACCAAGTTAATATCTTTTCCTAGCCTGTACTCTGAAGGACTTTTTAAGAAAAGGGAACCCAGAAGATGGAGTATTTAAATCTTCCCAAATATAATCATCAAAACAAAATAAAAAATCATGGGTTACAAATTGCAGCGCTCAGAAGTAATCAATGTAAAAATAGTGTCACCTTGCCTCTTACATCCACTTTGTGTATCTCTCTCCTCATTCTTCTAACAAAAGCTATTTAACCACTGAGTACAGAGGTAACAGTAGACAGACATTAGAACTTACTCCGTATAAACATACCCTCAGCAAATTGTTATGAGCTGTGACAGCAAAAGTCTCCATCATTGATAACAATGCATGAACCAAAAGGCATATGTGTTCTTTAGCACACATATCATCTGAGGCATTCTTGTCTAAAATTAACTAAGTAATTTTTTCAAACTGGATCCAGACGCAACATACAGACATAACTGAATTTGAATTCCAAGTTGACACGAGTCACTGTCAGACACACTATTTTTAAAAGAATGGAAAACTTCAACTGAAACTGTAGGTCAGGGCAGTGGAATTAAATAGGTCAGGGCAGTGGAACAACTTCTGGAAATCCCAAGGGTAGCAAAATAATTATATATTTATCTTACTTTCTGATAGCAAAAGACCTGAATTAGTTAGGAATTAGTTTCCTCCTCAGAAACAACTGAAGCAATTAGCGTCTTAGCTGCTACAATGCTGACTGTCATCAGAAAAGATACCTTTAGAAAACAGAGAAGAATAAAGAAAGAAAGCTGTAAAAATTTTAATGGAATTTAAATACTGCATTGAAGTGAGGATATATGAAAAACACTCTTGTGACAAATAATTTGTAGGATTTAGACATAGTAGTTCAGGAAATCACTATGAGAAATGTAAAAAATTCTATTTTTTTAGAGATAATAAGGAAGAAAAAGAGTCTAACAAGAAATAAACCAAGATACAATTAGGCTAATAACAGGAAATTTAGCTATCCTGCAAAGGGAAACTCCACATGCTGGAAAGACTTGTAACTCTTCATGATGGTTCCAGAAGCTTTCTCTGTTGAAAAGTGCATAGAGAGACTAAATTATACCTTAACAATAACAAAAGCAACCAAACAAAACCAATTTAAAAAAGAGCAAAATTATGTTGTATTTCACTGTTCCTGGGATTTGACAGACATGCTATTCTCAGGGGGTTGTATGCAATTTTTTTCTTGTTTCTTTAACCAAATAGACTCATTTATAAGACAAAACCCACAATGTATTCTTCCAACTTACCATAGATTATATTTTTGTAAACTGATCAAAATATGTTGAACACAACTTGACCACTGCAGATGGGAAACTCTTTTTCCTGGATATTTTACAGTGAAGCGTTTGCGACAGCACTGCATCAAACAGTATCAGTTCTCCAGTAGGTATAATTCTTAACCAAGAAAAAGCACTGTATTTATTTTCCTCCAGTTTCTGATTCTGTTCTGCATTGAAAGTTTATATAATCTGAATATAATTTGAAAAGTAGCCATTTTTTGAGGCAATACTGATTAAAGAAACCCCAAACGACTATATTAAATATAACTAAAATGATACACAGAAAAATGACTTATGGTCCTTGCGATAAGAAGTGAGTTCTAGCAGTGTCTTGCAGCCCTGCAGTGCTGGAGTGACTGTTCCACTTCCCTTCCAGCATTTGAAGTCACTTCTCAAACAACAGCCTAGGGAAGCAGCGAAGTAACACTGGGAGAAAGAGAATTGCTACTGAGATCTGTTCTTGTTACCAGACCCTTCAACAGTGTGAAGCTGGTAGGAAGTGAGAGACTGCCAGCCTTCTGTCTTTAAAAGTTCACAAAGTTGTGAAAAAAAAAATCCTTGGAGAAGCAAGGGGGGGTTGGAAAGGATGAGGATAGGACAGAGAGCCTAGAAGATGGTAAGGAAGTAAAGGCAGACATTTATGTCCTCCAGTTTCTCAGAGCAGAAAACAAGTTTACTGGATTTATAGAGGTTAATGTAAAAACTGGGAGAAGGTTCCTATTTGCTCTTACTTGGAACATTATCTGCCGCATGGGTTGCAATCCGGCACAGGGGCAAGATGGTCTTGGGAGCATGGGAGCAGGATGCTCTCCCACAGTTTCTCACTCCGATTCCACAGGTGAAACAGCTTACTTACTGACTAAAGCCATGCTGCCCTGACTGCATGGTTAGGCATAATTTTGCATATTTAGAGTATCTCTGAAGATAGCAAAAGTAGTAATATTGTATCTGGAGAGATTAAAACCTAAGTTGAAAGAATATTACATACCATTATTCTAAGTGTAGGAAGAACTTATTCTGAAATTATGATAGTGTTCATTATGACAGAATATTCTCTCTGGTTCCTAGTTGGTACTGGATTTAAAAGTGTAATTAAACCCACAAACACACATAATAAGCTAGAGACTGTGGCAGAGCTAGGAAAAGAGAAGGCAAGTGAGTTGAATTAAAAGAAGAGGCAGGAAATCCTGCTTCTTACTCTAAGCTGTGAGAATAATTTATCCCCTTACTATGGTCCTTATAGACGTACTCAAGTCCTGTTCTTGACCTGTGAGACAGTGACAAAAGGATTCTGTGAACTGGCAATTGACCATTTTCCTGGTAAAACGGTAGGAAGCAGCAACTAAGACACACTGCAGTTTGGTATTTGGTAATACTGTATTCATGTAATGATTTTTTTACATTAGGTGTAACCTTGTGTTTCAAATTAAGAGATCTGTAACATTTCTTATTGACCCCTTTGATCCGCTGTGTTTACTGAACACCTCTACAATAAAACCTTAATCTTTCTGAGACTCAGCAACAGAATGTTTTTTCCCCTGTTATTACCTACCTTCCATCGATGCTGAGAGCTACTAGGTAATATCAGTGACGTGGTTTAGTACTTATTTGCTGTCAAATTTAATACTGAATATAGTAGTACTGAACAGTAATAAACCTATCAAATGAAGTGATGGAAACAAAAACTTAATATGATTCAGCTTTGCTTTCTTATTTCTTTTTGTAAGGAGGGAAAAGTTTTGAGCAGTTCTATGAAAAAACTGGACGCTGGTACTGAGATCAGGTTTTGGCTTGTATATTGAACTGAATTAGATCATGAAGGAGCCAAACAATATTTTTTTCCCCATTCCTTACAATCCTCTTTATTTTTTTCAGACTGGTGCGTATTTAAAAATAAAATCGAGGCAGGTGGGCAGGACAATATGACTGAAATGCCAGGCATAAAAGCAAGTGGACAGGACAGCAAAAGAGCGAGCATCAGTGAGTATGCACACCCAAAGAGCAGCAAGGGGATACTGTACTGAAAGATTAGGTGAAAAGGCAGGAGGAAAATGCCAGACATTCAGCAAGTTGATAAAGCAGTACCAAACAGTCAGCAGGTGTGCCAAGCAGCAGAAGAGCAATTCCACAGAGTCAGCAGATGCACTCAGCAGGAAGGTGATGCCCAGGCACTCAGAGCATGAGACAGGGCAGCAGAGGGCCAATGCCCATGTGCAATCAGTTCGAAAGGACAATAAGGAGGCGATACATGCCGTTCAACAGACGGACAGGGCAGTAGGTAGTCAGTGTCAAGCAATTAGCTGGTCAAGAGGTAATGCCAGACAGTCAGGCAAAGGGCCAAGATTTCAGGAGGACAGTGTCACACAGCCAGCAGGTAGAGTGAATAAAAGTAGTGAATGCCAGGCAGTTCCCAGACAGGCTGCAAAAGACCAAAGCCCACAAAAAAATCAGATGTGACTGTCAGCAAGGACAAATCAAAAGCCTGCCAACTGATTGACAGAGCAGCAGGGTGGCAGTGCTTTTTCAATAACTTAGGATACCATGAGTGAAACAATCCCAAGAATCTAGATGCTCACCCTCTGGTAATATCATTAGATCAGAGTGAACCATGAATATCCACAGGAGAATAGCACACAAATGGAAACAGCAGATGAGTCTAACCCTAGCACCTGGGGAGGCCATGGGACCTTCCTATAAAACAAAATATGAGAATCCACAAGAAAAATCAAACAAATGGGAAAAATGTGTCTAAAACCTGTTTCTGATGATGATTTAAAAAGCAAAAAAATACTAGCAAAGAATTAGTTTGGAAATGATTGGGTGGGATTGAAGATGTTGCTTACCCCTCTCTGGAGCCCACATAATGGGAATGTTGGGAAATTCTGCAGCAGAAAAACAGAAGAGAAAAGGGATTTCTGACTCCCAGTTCAAGGAAAGCATGTCAATTTAGGACTGGGTAATCTCTTTGGGCAAAAAATAAGAATTCAACTGAGTCTTTGCCCAACCCAAGACACATGCCTTTATGAGGTTCGTGAAAAATTTAAGAAGCCCACATCACTTTCATCTCATGACATCCCACCCTTATTCCCCAAAACCACACTTACCTCTAGCACAAGGTGCATAAGAGGGAAAAGGGGATGGTCTTGTGAGCTCATTCCCATATCCACTGCAAAAATAGCTTGTGAAGATGAACAGGAGTACCCATTAGCCATTACCGGCCATTGGTGAGATAAACTGAAGTTGTCATAATCTGTTACTCATGACTAGTGTAGGTTCGTGTTTGGCTTAGGTACACCCACACTCTAATGAAAAGATTTAAGTCCTATGAGTCTTGTGGGGTAACCCTCTTCGATGGCAAGTTGCAGAAGTGCAAAACTTATCAACACCTTTTTTTAACTTATTGTCTCCTCTTTAACTTGAGCACTCTGCTATTTAACATGGAAACAAACTAAATCATGTTTCAGAAATCTTAGCTGTGGCTCTATTTCAGAAACATGTAATGAACTCTGGAATGCAAGAACTGAGAAAATCCCAGCAGTAATAAAATTCAGTAATCTAACTCATATGTCACTTCAGTCATTTTTATCTGGTATGTCTTTTTATTCAGTATCTTCCTAGTAACTAAAAGTCAACAAGGTCAACGAAGACTCAAACTTCACTATTTCTGTCCTCTTAGAGGTCCACATTGTGTGTGTACTTATCTGTTTGCACATTAACTCCTTATTTGTAACACTGAAAACCTACAACTCTCTTTGATAAGGCAATAGTATGAAACAAGAAGCCAATTATTCCCTTCCCTGCAAACTGTAGAGAACCTTAGACACAATAAAAGAATCAGTAGTTCTGTTGTGCACTGCTGAGTTAAGATTTGGAAAGGTCACAGAGAAAGAATCTGTATGAATTTGTCATGTACTCGTGCAACACTGCTTTTAAGGAATACCATAATAATAGGCTAAACTGATGGAACATTTTTTATACTGATCCTCTGGATATCAGCCATTTATTCTCCTTCTAACTGAGCAAGGCATAGGAGTAACAGAGGTTAATATAACTTTAAATTAAGAAATCTGTGTCATAGAACAGGAATTTCTGCCATATCCAAACTCTCCTGTATCAAATACTAGTTGGGCCTAAACCAAAATGACAGGAAATTCAGGCAGAGGAGACCAACGTATTTCCATCGTACAATTAGTAATGTCATAAACCAGCCAGAAGAGCACACTCTGCCTGAACCAGAGTAAATATTAATACTATAAAGTACAAGGTACTTAGATCATGTATTGGTAGTTTTATAAAATCCTGTGATTTTGTGGCCAGCAGCAGCTACAGTTAGCTGCACCACAGCAATACCAGAATTGCTACTACCTTCACTCCAAAGGGAGATCTTCCAAGGCTCAATGAAAATGAACTAAGACGAAATTGACCACAGAGAACTGTAACAAAATGTTTATTTGTGAAGGAAAAGATGGACTTCTTAAATCTAGTGAAAGTTTAAATGTCAATAATAAATAGTAGATAATGCACCACTATTAATTTGAGTATTCTCATTACAAAATAATTGGGAAAAGAATATATGTGTAAAGTGGTAAGAAGTTAAAACATGATGCAAAAGAAGGTTGAAAAGTAATCAGTCTCTTGTTCACGATTGATAAGACCTTCATGCCTGAATGTGACAACAGTAATTTCTGTTTTCTATTCTGGTATTTATACTGAGTCTACATTTTGCTAAAGCTTCACTGCTCCATGTGGTATCAATTAGCAAAAGCAGGCAAAGGACTAGTTATAATCCTAAAATAACTACTGAAGCCAGCTGCTTTCCAGGAGTCTTCTAGTTTCTTTCCACTTAGTGTCTCAAAAAGCTCCTACACTGCAGGCAAGGCGCAAATGAGAAATTCTGTACTCTTTAATAAGCATTAATGATCGACTATTTTAATAGTCATTTTGCTATTCCGGTGTGCTTATGTCAAAAGGACTAACTCAATTTTTTATACATCTCAAATCCAGACTACTATTTGCCCTCTAGCTATCATTTCTTTAAGCTGCCTTCACAGACTTTCTAACATATCTATATATTTTTTTATATTTTTCTCCATATTAAGCTTTTATTAAACTCTTTGTAATAGACCATGACCAGCTAAAAAAAATGACACATTAAGAGCAAGAACTGCATAATTACAGGCCTGACAATGTTTTCATTATTATTTTGCCTTAAGTTGATGTTTAATTTTTTTCAGTTCCCCATTATCTCCTGTAAAATGATGTTTTAATGGAAACTGTTTTTATAAATGCCTAAAAGGAAAAAAAAAATCTGAAAGTCCCAAACTAAAAATTTTGTTAAGCAGAAATTCCATAGCAGGCATATTTTTCTTCCCCAGCTACAGAAAGGACTGCAACATCTATGCACTGTTGCTGCTAAACTGCTAATAAGAGCCAAGCCAGATGATTTAAATTAACAGAGATATCTATGACAGTTGTGGTCCCTACAATGAAAACATGGCTAAAAGGCATCAGTAATGCCAAGAGGAGGAGAAGGCCCCTCAACAAAAAGTAACTTATAACCATATTGTTCTTCCGGGTGTATTTTGAAAGTCTTTGGAACCACTGGGATGCGAACCATTTGTCCATCCACAGGATATGCTGAGGCTTCTTCCAACTTCCATTCTGAAATTACCTTGGAATAAAGAAATTAACTGCGAAAGTTAAGAAACAAGAGCAAGATTTCCTGGCTTGTTACTGTGGCTTCTCACTCTATGAAACATTTGAATCCCTTACTGCTGTTTTGCTACTGATTCTTTTTTTCAAAAGATCTTGCATACATGTTTGAAAGACAGAAATCAGAACTTCTATTTGGTATTTGAGAGTATTAAGGAAAGCTAAAATATAGCAATTTGATCCTCAAATGGGTAAAAATACCCAACTGCTTAACAAGAATTCTATCAGTATTATCTTTAGGTAATGATGGTCAGACAACTTTACACAGAAGGTTAATACATTAGGTAAATAATTCAAAAGATATTTGCACAAGCATCCTCAGCCAATATTATTAGTTTCGCATTTTCCATTAAGAGACAAAGAAGCAATTCATGTAATCCCTTTGTATGCAGGAAACAAAACTGTTTCTTCATTAATTTCAGGATCCATTACACTCAAACTATGTTTTCATTTAACAAATAAAAAACATAAGACTAGAATCAGGCTTTGGCTTCCACACAGGATAACTCATATGTCATCCATGACTTCTGAATGAGTACAAGATAACTTGAGATTTAAAAGATATCTCTCCCACAGTCAATCACCTTTGATTAGACAGATGGGAATCTGTTTGTGTGACATATTAATCAAACCAACCCAAACACATAAAAACTTTCCATTATGATGATTTTCTTATTAGACTTTTCTGACTTAAGCTTCCCATCACCAGCTGTTGTTACAATTCTCTTTAGAAGACTAAGCAAGCTGTTAGTACCTTACATTGATTCCCAAAGAAAACCCAGGTGAAACCTAAGTTACCTCCCAGTGTTCTTTATGATAAACTGAACAGACTGAGTTGTGTAACTCTCACAGAAAGCACCTCTCTTAGACCACCTGTCCTGTTACATTCTTTCGATTCTTCTCCCCATCCCCCCCCCCCCGCTTTGGAGTGGAGGGGAAGAAAGAGGGGGAAGTGAGTGAGCGGGATGCGTGATTTACAGCTTAAACCACAACAGTACTTTTTGGCGCCCAACATGGGGCACGAAGGGTTGAGATAACAACAGGATTAATAGTCACTCGTCACAATGCTGATTTATTGGCTCTCAAAATTGTTGCTCTGGTTCTCACAGGTTCAGCGTATGATACTTTACTTACAGTCGGTATTTCTTATCTTAACATTAATCAGATCTGGGTTTTGGGTTAAGGTTCTTGTTACATTGTACTTTATTGCACTGATTTTGAATACAGTAGACTCAGCGATCATGAAACTGACCCGGCTTTTGTTCCCAGTGTGGTCACCAACTCTATACTTTGGGAGGTATATAATAAAAGTGTTTAGCAATTACACATCTCTTTTCACCTCCTCAGGTGGTCAACCTGTGAAGGAGACATTCTTTTGTGCTCCCAGGCCCCCCACCAGACCGTTTACAGCATCATTTGAGAATTTTGAAGGTTTTGAATGGCCTTTAGATACCCTTGAGACCTGCCTGCTGGTTGTGATGGGGATCGCCATGCTGGTGCGCATACCGAGTGTGTTTTACTCAAGACCATTTCGTCTGGTCCTGAGAGTTATGCAGAGTCGGGTTTGGGCTTTGTCTAGGGTTAGACGACAATACAGAGGTCCAAGAGATTTACCCCGAGGCTGGATAGTCATGACTGGAATGGTGTGTGGGATAGTATGGGCAAGTATCTAGGTCAGCGGGCCCCTCCAGTGCTTTGGAACTTCACCAATGAACAAATGCAAAATCCAGAAAAATTAGTAAAACATTTAAAGGAGGTGTGTTGTCATTCTGGTCACACCGGAGATGGACAAATCATGGCAACGTGCTGGGGCTTGGCCTACTTGCAGAGCCCTATCCAACACCATCCAGCACCTTCAAAAGGAAAAAAATGTCCCTGGATCTGAGGGCGGAGTAATGGACAGTGAGGCTACTCTAACTCCAAGCACAGCAGCTACACCACCCCAGGGACAAGTACAGTAGCTACTCAAACTCCAACAGTAATGGGCAGCGCAGCTAATCCAGCTCCAAGTACAGCAGCTACACCACCACCACCAGCTACAAGTACAGCAACTACTCAAACCCCAGTGACAAGTACAGCAGCTACCCAAACCACAATGATAACCACCACAGCTAAACCAGAGGACCAACTTCTACCAATACTGGTTGCCCCCGAATGCAAGAGGAAAAGCAAAAAAGATGAAGAAACAATGTACTCACCACCCAGGACAGCATCTGACCAGGAGTCATCATCACATGATGAAGAAGAAGAAGATGAAGAGGTGACTTCCCGATCTCGGACCTCAACCAAGCTACGGAATATGCGAAAAGACTTTATCCGTCACCCAGGGGAGCACATCATCACCTGGCTGCTCCGATGCTGGGACAATGGGGCCGACGGTCATGAACTAGAAGGTAGTGATGCCAAACAGCTGGGATCACTTGCCAGGGAAGGGGGAATTGACAAAGCAATTGCAAGAGAGAAACAGTCCCTCAGCCTTTGGAGGTGGCTCTTGGCAGCTATGAAAGACAGGTTTCCATACAAGGACGATGGTATGAGTCGTTCGGCCAAGTGGACTACTCTAGAAAAGGGCATCCAGTCTCTGAGGGAATCAGCCATTGTAGAGATGATCTATACTGTCAAGCTGAATAACGGGAATATACCCATAGATCCAGATGAAGTCGAATGCACACAACCCATGTGGCAGAAATTTACATGGAATGTACCCCCATCATATGCCACTCATTGGCAACAGTAACCTGGAATGACATAGTACCCCTAACAGTGGATGAAATGATACATACACTCCAAGAGTCAAAGACAATCCCACCCCTTCCATCATCTCAGCTGTGGAAAAACTGTCCCAGGACCTCAAACAATTGAGAGACAATCTATACAGCTCCTCACGTGTACCAACACGTCTCAGCTATTAACAAAAGGCATCCTACTGTTCGAGAGAGAAGATACAGAAGGTATATGCCACGGACCACCCTCTGGTTTTACCTGTGGGATCATGGAGAAGATATGACAAAGTGGGATGGAATACCTACTTCAGTTTTGGAGGAGCGGGTGCGAGAACTGAAGAGGAGAGCAAAGGTCAAGTCTGATCACCCCATGAAGGCTGCGGCTTCAGGCTCTGGTGAGCAGGTTCCCAGATGGAGTGGAAGAGCCGATTTTACTTCAGCTCCTGGGATAAGGAATAATTCCTGTCAACAAGACGTGAGTGACCAATGTGATGACTATTAGAGAGGCCCCGCCTCCAGCCAGGCGGAGGTAGGGGACAGTCAGATTTACTGGACTGTGTGGATCAGATGGCCTGGCACATCAGTCCCACAGAAGTATAAGGCTCTAGTAGATACCGGTGAACAGTGTACCCTGATGCCATCAAGCTGTCAAGGGGTGGAACCTATTTCTATTTCTGGAGTGACAGGAGGATCCCAAGAGTTGACTGTACTGGAGGCTGAAATCAGCCTGACTGGGGGGGAATGGCAAAAACATCCCATTGTGACTGGTCCAGAGGCTCCATGCATCCTTGGCATAGATTACCTCAGAAGAGGGTACTTCAAAGACCCAAAAGGGTACCGATGGGCTTTTGGTATTGCTGCTTTGGAGACAGAGGAAATGGAGCAACTGTCCATCTTGCCTGGTCTCTCAGAGGATCCTTCTGTTGTGGGGTTGCTGAAGGTCGAAGAACAACAAGTGCCAATCGCGACCACACCAGTGCACCGGCGGCAATATCGCACCAACCGAGACTCCCTGATTCCCATCCATAAGCTGATCTGTAGATTGGAGAGCCAAGGAGTGATCAGTAGGACCCACTCACCCTTTAATAGCCCCATATGGCCAGTGCGAAAGTCTAATGGAGAGTGGAGACTAACAGTAGACTATCGTGGCCTGAATGAAGTTACACCATCCTTGAGTGCCGCCGTACCAGACATGCTAGAGCTTCAGTATGAACTGGAGTCAAAGGCAGCCAAGTGGTATGCCACGACTGATATTGCCAATGCCTTTTTCTCAATTCCTCTGGCAGCAGAGTGCAGGCCACAGTTTGCTTTCACTTGGAGGGGTATTTAGTACACTTGGAACCGACTGCTCCAAGGGTGGAAACACAGCCCTACCATCTGCCATGGACTGATCCGGACTGCACTGGAACAGGGCCAACCTCCAGAACACCTGCAATACATTGATGACTTTATTGTGTGGGGTGATACAATGGAAGAAGTCATTGAGAAAGGGAGGAAAATAATCTAAATCCTGCTGAAAGCCGGTTTTGCCATAAAACGGAGTAAGGTCAAGGGACCTGCACAGGAGATTCTATTTTTGGGAATAAAATGGCAAGATGGACGTCGCCAGATCCCCACAGATGTGATCAACAAGATAACAGCAATGTTGCCACCAACTAATAAGAAAGAAACACAAGCTTTCTTGGGTGTTGTGGGGCTCTGGAGGATGCACATCCCAAATTACAGTTTGATTGTATGTTGGTACAGTTTGATTGTATATTGGTCTCTATTATGTGACCAGGAAGAAAAATGATTTCAAATGGGGCCCTGAGCAACAACAAGCCTTTGAGCAAATTAAACGCGAGATAGTTCGTGCAGTAGCCCTCTGACCAGTCCAGACTTGGCCAGATGTTAAAAATGTATTGTACACCGCAGCTGGGGAGAATGGTCCTACCTGGAGCCTCTGGCAGAAAGCTCCAGGGGAGACTCAAGGTCGACCCCTCAGCCTTTGGAGTCGGAGATACAAAGGATCTGAGGCCAGCTACACCCCAACTGAAAAAGAGATATTGGCAGCCTATGAAGGGGTTCGAGCTGCTTCGGAAGTGATTGGCACTGAAGCGCAGCTCCTCCTGGCACCCCGGTTGCCCGTGCTGGGCTGGATGTTCAAAGGCAGGGTCTCCTCTACACATCATGCAACCGATGCCACATGGAGTAAGTGGGCTGCACTAATTACACAACGAGCTCGAACAGGAAATCCCAGTCATCCAGGAATTCTAGAAGTCATCATGGACTGGCCAGAGGGCAAAGATTTTGGAAGGTCACCAGAGGAGGAAGAGGTGATGCGTGCTGAAGAGGCCCCACCATATAATGAACTGTCAGAAAGTGAAAAGCAATATGTCTTGTTTACTGATAGGTCTTGTCGCATTGTGGGAAAGCACCGTAGATGGAAGGCAGCAGTATGGAGTCCTCAATGACAAGTTGCAGAAACTGCTGAGGGAGAGGGTGAATTGAGTCAGTTTGCTGAGGTGAAAGCCATCCAGCTGGCCTTGGACATTGCTGAACGAGAAAAGTGGCCAGTACTTTATCTCTATACTGACTCATAGATGGTGACAAATGCCCTGTGGCGGTGGTTGCAGCAATGGAAGCAGAGCAACTGGCAACACAGAGGTAAACCCATCTGGGCTGCTGCATTGTGGCAAGATATCGCTGCCCGAGTGCAAAACCTGGTGTACGCCACGTAGATGCTCATGTACCCAAGAGTCGGGCTACTGAGGAACACCAGAACAACCAACAAGTGGATCAAGCTGCTAAAATTGAAGTGGCTCAGATGGACTTAGATTGGCAACATAAGGGTGAATTATTTTTGGCCCGGTGGGCCCACAACACTTCAGGCCATCAGGGCAGAGATACAACATACAGATGGGCTCGTGATCAAGAGGTGGACTTCATAATGGACACTATATACCAGGTTATTCATGACTGTGATACATGAGCTGCAATTAAGCAGGCCAAACGGTTAAAGCCTCTTTGGTATGGAGGATGATGGCTCAAGTACAAATATGGGGAGGCTTGGCAGATTGATTATATCACACTCCCACCAACTCGCCAAGGCAAGCGCCATGTGCTTACCATGGTGGAAGCAACCACCGGATGGCTGGAAACATACGCTGTGCCCCACGCCACTGCCCGGAACACTATCCTGGGTCTTGAGAAACAGAGTTTCAACACAGCACCCCAGAGAGAATTGAGTCAGACAATGGGACTCATTTCCGGAACAGCCTGATAGACACTTGGGCCAAAGAGCGTGGCATTGAATGGGTGTATCACATCCCCTACCATGCACCAGCCTCTGGGAAAATCGAACGGTACAATGGGCTATTAAAAACTACACTGAGAGCAAGGGGTGGTGGGACTTTCAAACGTTGGGATACACATTTACCAAAGGCCACTTGGCTGGTCAACACCAGAGGATCTGCCAACAGGGCTGGCCCAGCCCAGTCAGAACTTCTGCATACTGTGGAGGGGGACAATGTTCCTGTGGTGCACATAAAGAATTTGCTGGGGAAGACAGTCTGGGTTATTCCTCCTTCAGGTAAAGGCAAACCCACTCGTGGGATTGCATTTGCTCAGGGACCCGGATATACTTGGTGGGTAATGTGGGAAGATGGGGAAGTCCGATGTGTACCTCAAGGAGATTTGATTTTAGGAGAAAACAGCCAATGAACTCAATTGCATGCTGTTGCCTGCTATGTAGGACTTTTTATAGCCCATCAACTAGATGTCTTCAAGTCATCAGTGACTGACCCTCAGACCATCATCCCAACAAAGAACGAACTTTGATGAAACCCAGACGAGTTCTGCAGTAAAGGAACAATCAGCATCAGCAGGCAATGACCCAACACTGCACACAGCCTCCCCTGCTCTGAAAGACTGTTACAAAAGGTGGAGCCTGACGTCACGGACTGGATGGACTCAGCAGTTTTATAGGGATTGGTCCATGCACTGAGGGATGATTTCTCTCCCTCTCTGCGTGTGTGTGTATGTATACATATACATGTGATGGTATATTGAAAATGTGGGATCTGAGCATGATGTGAATGGTATGGAATAAGGGGTGGATACTGTCCTGGGTTCAGCAGTAGCAGTCATTTTTTCTCCTTCTTAGTAGCTGGTGCAGTGCTGTGGTTTTGATTTTGGGCCTGGGAACAGCACTGATAACACCAGCGTTTTCAGTTACTGCTTGGTAAAGTTTTGGTCTGACCAAGGACTTGCTGAGTCTCATGCTCCGCCAGGGAGGAGGGGAAGCTGGGAGCAAGCAGAGACAGGACACCTGACCCAAACTGACCAAAGAGGTATTCCATACCACAGTACATCATGCCCAGCATGTAAAAAACTGGGGGCAGGAACCCGGAAGAGTTGAGTTCATGGCTCGGTCGAGTGGTGAGCAGTTGCATCCTCTTCCCTTGTATTTCCCTGGTCATTATTATTATTGGTGGTAGCATGGTAGCAGCAGTGGTGGTTTTATACCTCAGTTATTGGACTGTTCTTATCTCAACCCCTGGGAGTTACATTCTTTCGATTCTTCTCCCAGTTTTCCCCCCCCCGCTTTGGAGGGGGGGGGGAAGAGGGGGAAGTGAGTGAGTGGGCTGCGTAATTTACAGCTTGAACCATGACACCACCTTTTTCTCTACCCATTGTGACACTTGAAACTTTTCAAAAAGGGAATGTCTGAAAGACATGCAGCTTCCCATTCTGATACATCAATCCCAGATACAGAGAAAAAAGTATCCTCTGTATTCCTACTCCTTTTTTTTCCCCCACCTTTGTACTTGTCTATGTCAGGAAATCTAGACAGAAACAAGTTGAGAGGCATGCATTCTTTCAATACAGCATTTCAGCTGCATACACAAAGAAACATGTTCAAAACTGCTGTTCATGTAGCAGAATATCAAGAATCTACCAATCCCTCTTTATTTATCAAAAAAACCTTTCTTCAGGAATACTCTCTCTGCATATGTTTGCTATTTCCTTTGGGTTTGGGTTGGTAGTTTTTTTTTTGGTTGGGAGTTTGTAGTGTGATGAGGGGCTTCTTTTCCTCTTTTTGCAGCCTCTGATATTTGAGTAAATGGGATCTGGCTCCTTTGCCTCTCATTTCTCCCTATAGCTGTCCTGGTGTTTCCATGCAGTGACTGCAGCTCATGATAGCACAACCAAGCTCTTCAGAGATGCCGATGTGTCACCAGGTTTTCCTCAGAAACTCAAACAAGGGAATAGAAAGCACATTTTTTAGTATTTCATAAGTCCGCTAAATCAGTTTCACATTTCCCAAGACAGGTACTTCTGAAACCTGGCAATGTACTGTGCAGTGCAAATAATCTGCACACTGCTGCTTCTCAAAGAAACTTCTAGTGGTTGTTTAGTGAAAAATGTTCTGCAAGTAAATATATCAATTCTGCTATAATAATACACATTCCAAAGATGAGATTTAAAATCTAGTTATAGAATTTTTAATTAAATGAATATGGCACATAAATATGTTTAGATTTTTATAACGCCAAATACAGCATTTCAAATAATAAATTTTATTGACAAATTAAAGCAGGCTGGATAAAGACCTAATCACATAAGCTAGGAAGTGTCTGGAAGACTCAGAAAAAGGGAATGGTACCTTACAGAGTTGCTGATAAACTTCTAATAAAGTAGCACACATTTTGGAGGGAGTCTGTCACAGAGCACTAGGTTCCATTTACGAGTATTTATTGTCTAGATGCACCTGGCATGGTTTCATAATTCAGGCCCTTTAGGAGCAAGCTGTAAGTGAGCTAGAACTCTACAACCAAAATACCAGTTTCATCACACAAGAAGCGACATAATTCATATCTATTTAAACTATGAACAGTTGTTCTCAAAAGTTCTGATGGCAAGTTACAGGATTAGACATTTTATATACACAGCACACTTCATTACACAATAGCTCTACACAGAAGTCAAGGGAGAGAGACCTCCTTAAAAGATACGGGAAACTACAGTCCTAGAATAGACTATGAAAATAAATGCCGGAAAAGGTTATTCAATTGGAGGGCACCTTGAATATTGAAGGGTGAAAAACTGAAACAACAGCCTGGGTAATTAGAGGTCATACAGTTTCATAGTATTCCTATCACAAAGTGACTAATGTCCCACATGAGATGAAGATTGTCCTGAAGTGACAGTTTGTAAAAAGAAAATTTGTTTATTTTGGCCCAATGACAACACTAAAATGTCTTTGATATGGCACTAAGGAGAGCTGAATACTGCTGAAGAAGACCAGAAGTACTGCCATATCCACAACAATATTAGAAACCCAGATGCTCTGAGAAGGCACTGTTTGAATCAGGGAGGACAAAAACCACTACATATTATTTCTACTTCAAATTGTCACCTATTAAATGGAAGGTGTTATTTGAAATGGATGATTTTGAAGTGGATTTGGTCTATCTAGATGGAACATGTTGCTCTGAGTATGGGTATAACATGATATACCCTGTTTTGTCACAAGCATCTTATTTCATTAACAGAGTTGAAGGGGAAGGAAACAGACAGAACACATGAAAATTACAAAGAATAGAGATTAGGAGGGTTGCCTATTTGCCCCTGTTTGGGACATAGAAATGGAAGCATACAGACATGTTTAAACTGTCTGCAGAATTCAAATGAAACTTGAAGAAAAAAGGCCACAGTAAATTCTAAGGAGAAATGTAGGAAACAGCAACAGTGAAAGTTACCTTAGGGAGCCAAGAAAAGCCAGGTGACAGAAAATCTGTAGTTGGCACTGATTATAAAAATGCTGGTGCAATTTTGATCTGAATATACAAAGACTTTAGATCACAGCACAAGAGAGACTTTCTTCTCTCCAAACATGGCTTTTGTGTGGCTAGGTTTGGAGTACTTTGTTCATTCTGAGCATGCTTTTGCAGGAAGATGCTGACAAACATGAAGGAGTTCCAGAGAATGATTTCTTTTCATGGACTACAGAACTCTGGTGAAAAAATAGGGAAATACACACATATTGCCATAAGTGAAACCAAGCACGTGTCTAAATACATATATAAAATTGAAATACATAAATATTGATGAATATAATCAGTAAGAAACAAACGAAGCATTCATAGTTTTTCCAGAGCACTGGAAAAGAAGGAGGACTAAGGAAACACCTGACTGGTTTTACATGATGAAAAAGAGTTCTTCTAAGCTTCTTCCTAAAGTCATATCTTAAAATTTCAGGGTGTAAAATTTCAGGCATACCTGCAGTGTGGCTGAACAATTTGTGAATAGACAAAGTGACAGCAGAAGGACATCTAGCATCAGTTGAGGCACAACAAATAGACTTCTATTGCTATTATCTATGTACATAAAGTTAGCTTTGTAGCGGGGCAAACAAGACTTGTGATCCACACCAGACATGAAAGATAAGAAAACAGTAAGAAGACTTTGTTAGGGGGCAGACAAGTCAACTATTTGGATGTACAATTTTGCAAAAGAATAAATGCAAAAGTAGAGAAGCCAAAAGGTAGAAAACTGTGCAGAGGGTCTGTATACATGAGATTTTTCCTTTCTCTTTTGTATTAACCAAGAAATAGAGAAAACACATTTCTATCTCAGAAGGATATCTAGTGATCAGTAAAAACGCTGCCACTTTTCTTTTTCTCTTCACAACAGGTAATGTACATTATCATTAACGTTCTGTAACTGTCTGCCACTCAAGCACTTAATTTCAATTTAATAAATAATTATATTTAAAATAATTATATTTAATAATTATATTTAATAATGCATTCAATTAGCATTAATTCTTTGGGCTGTAAATACTCTCAGGAAATAACTTTATCTTGTACAGTACAATAGCAATTACGTATCTATCATCAGAAAAATGTATTTTCTAATAAAAAATACAGGTGCATTAAGGAGAAGCAGGACTTAAATCATTCCAGCTGAAATATAGTCCAAGGACTACCCTTCCTACTCATAGGAAAAACGCTAACATGTCTTCCAGTATCAGATTAAATTACTACCAGTTCTAAAATCATGCCTCAAAGATGAAATCTCAATAGCACAATGTCATGATCACACCATTTCACTATCAGTTCAGTAATGAGAGGAGCATGCTGGACAAATACCAGACAGAGAAGAGATTAAAACAGCTTCCTACATCAATGCAAGTGCAATTGCACATGTTATGTTGACATAATGAATTTTCCATTTCAAACTGGCGCTCACTGACCCAGAAGACAGTAAATACGGGGCCAAAGCTTATGGTTCTTCATAATTTTTTGTAATGACACATACTGCCAAGCTAATTTTCTTACATTAAAAATGTTTGTTTGAATGAATGATCTAATAAACCCTGTCATAAAAACAAACCTTATCATCGTGACTTTGTAATTAGAACTGGGATTCAATCTCTCTGCTGTGATTTAAATTTAGGCTTGCAAACTAATCCAAGTTAAATGTTAGTTTAATGCAAGTTAAATGGGTGGAAAGTGAGTAAATACTGTCCTATATAAATTCTTTTTAAATATTGAAATAATTCAACAGTCAGAATACATAATTCTGTTGTAATCACCTCAAGTCTTGCATACCTATTGCTTTAAAAACTGTTCTACAGCACAAGTTATTAATGATTTTTTTATATCAGTGTGGTTTTATTACATAGCCTAAACATACTTCAACAACTCAGTTTTTTTTAATGGCTCACTGTAACATCAAACCTAACCAAACAAATCATCACCACCTGTCTTAATTAGTTTGAGTAACAGAAATGAAGCAATGCATGAAAAATACTAGGTGTTTATGTGTGGAGTTCTCATTTGTTTATTTCTTGTCCCAAATGCTGCTTGAGATCTGTAGTTTGTTTCTGGCACTGGCTGTAATGCTTCCTCTGGCACTGCTGCTTAGTGTCAACCCTGAATAAAGGTAATAAATCGGGAAAACTGAAACAGAAATTCAGCCCTCCTTCTACACAATGCTGGGAACACAACCTTCAAAACCATAAAGTTAGTTTGAAAGGAAGAAACCAATTTAACCAACACACTTTCCAATTTTGTGTTGCTTTAGCACAGTGAATGATCTGCAAATTCAGTTTTACTAGCTCTAGCATACTGTGGTCATCTTAGACTCTACTCATCTTCTGACACACTGAACCTTAGGTTTTAGTTACTCCAGGTTTCTAGTATATAATGTGAAAACATCAGAAGTAATGTACAGGAGCATTTTCTTTACATGTTTTTTTAGTTACACAAATGTTATACAATAGATTTACAAAAATATTTTTAGATTCCTAATACAAAAAAGTTAAGCTGTAGCCACGGTTGACAGAACACATTTGTAAGTAAAAGGCATTGTAGGCATGTTATAATGAACTAAATCAAAATCTAAGTTGAAAGTCTAAGCAATTGAAAACTTACATGAGTACTTAAGAGAAATCTAAATATGTTAAATTACAGAAAGAAACACTTCAGGCACTCAGTCTTAATTCCACCCTCCAGTGAACGTAAGCAAACAAAAAAAAAATGTGTGATTTTAGAAGTTCCTATTAATCTAATTTGAACCATAAATACCAAAATGCTTCAACTGCAATCACACACTCATTTTGTAAGACAACCCATAGCCCTGAGATTATTAGGTTACTTGTCCTTTTCTAATTTCCTTACCTTAGCTCCTTATACGTGGAATGCAACCAGATTTCCTGTGCAACACTTACTGGTGCATGTTACCTCGACTGCTGTGCCTGTTTAGGTTTTTTTGATGATGTGGTGTCAAGCAATTCTTCCCCCTACTATATGCCTCTCACGCTCTAACCTATAATGAAGTAGTTGACAATGCAAGGGAGAATTAAAGGATCCCTCTTATCCCACTTTCCCTTGTGCAAGACACAACAAAAGGGACACAAGGTTTTGCTTAACAGCGCTGTACTGTACTACTAAGGAAAATTACACCAAAAAGCTATTTGATTTTTTTTTTTGGTAAGTGGACTGGAAATCCATTATGCTACATTTTTGTTTGAAATCATTTTGAGTCAGAACCCAAGGTCAGAGTAATTCTCTTGTGCTATATTCCCTATTGCTTTTTCTGCTTCCAAGTTGTGTGTCACTTGACCTGTCCACAGATACTACAAAGTTACAGATGAAATTAAAAACAAATCACCTCCCTCCTGCAGACTCATACATTACTACACCAAAGGGCAGATCTTTTTTATTCCAGGACTATCTCACCTCTGGAGTGACATCTCGTGGTGCAAACCCTGTTCCTCCAGTTGTTAAAATCAAATTAAGTTCCTTTTCGTCACACCAATCTATCAGCGTCTCCTGAAAGAGAATATGAATCCTGTCAGATCTACCATGTAATAAGTGGGATACAGTTATATTAGGAAACACCTGAAGACTTGAAATGTCTTAAGAACATATACACAATAAATATAGGAAATTGTAAAATCACTCATGGCTTTTCATACAAGGATCTTAAACCACTACTTAAAACCAGCATATAACAGAAAAATTCAAGTATCTATATTTTTGGAAATGGAAACTGAAATTCTGTTCTCCATCTCTTCCCCTGAAATGGAAAACAAGAGTTCACAGTTACTCATTTATAACACTGTTTATTCTGATTTTGAGAAGTAAGAGATTGTGCTCATTTAATTCAGACTACATAGTTGATTCTCATTGCAGTAACTTTGGTTTCTGTGCTCTTTTAACAGCCTGAGAAAAGCAAGAACCATATATTTGTAAATTTATCTATTAAAAGATGTAATAATACACATCATACAGCAACACAAAAGATTATCTATAATAATCTTTTCTACATTCCCTAAAACATCTCAATAGGATTGTGTAAAACAATTCCAAGGCTGGACTAAGAAAGTTTAAGGAATGTCATATAAATTCAAGGAATTATGGTACTGGAGAACTCACGATACTAGAGAATAAACCTTTATCTGCCTGCAAGCTCCATCATGCAAATGTATCCAAGGATTACTTTAAGAGAAGCGTCAAAGGCAAAGGTTCTGTCTTTATTTCTTCTTTCTTTACCTATTTCTTCCAATTCCCCTTTTGTTTCATCTCTTGACTTTATTAATATCACATTTAAATTACCAGAAGTTTCTGCTTACATGAACATTTCAAATAAGCTCAAGAAAAGAACATACATAATGTCTCAGATCTGTATAGAAAGGAACTATTAAGTCTCACTTCTGATTTATATTTTGAAAAAGCAGGAATTATGTAGTAAACACTATCTTAAGTCTTAAAATTGTTTGCTCAATAACATATTTATGCATCAGAAAAATTATTTTGAAGAGGGGGCATCTTTTCTATTTTATCATCTAAAAACATATTTGACTTCAAACAGCTACAAATTTCAGAGAATACTTGAGAGAAGTTCAGTGCAAAATGTGTTTGGCAAAGTTGTTTTTTTTTACAAATATCTTACTACTGTGGATATTTTTCAAATTATTAACATAAATAAGTATGTGTCAGTATAAAACAGGAGGGAGAGATTTTGTGTTGGGTTGGTTGTTTGGTTTTTATGGAGCATTTTACCCACCAAACTTCAACTGGTTTTGTAGAGAAAATAAATCCTTCCTCTGTTCTCATTTTGCTACAGTTCTAAACCACTCCATTAACATGGGGAAAAGAAAAGAAGTCATATAATAGCCCACAAAAAGCTAAAGAAATCAGTTAATATCCTAACTCTTCAAATAAACTGAATAATAATTAAATGTGTATTACTGCTATCACATCATTGTACTTAGGCAAACATATAATTTTCCACCAAGTTCTATTTATAGCAAAGAAACATAAGCTTTCAGTAAGATGACCTTCAACTATGAGGCAGTAACTTTAACTTTGGGTTTCACTGTATTTTAGACATGTAAATTGCACACGTAATTTTAAAACCATGTAAAAATACCTGAGGGATATTCAGCCTGCTTGCTTTCCCTCTAGCCCATAAAACTCTATCTTACAAAACATTCTCATTGACATTCTAAGTACCTAAAAAAGGAACCACCACCCTGATTAGTTGAGGACAAGAAGCTACTCATATTCACTTTGCTTCTGCCAGCAGTGCAGCTTGATTCTCCACTGGCTTTGCAGGGAACTGAATTTGCTTTGTCTTCAAATGAGAATTCCTCTAGGCCATAAACCTGATATTTGGCTTTACCAATGCTATACAAGCAGAATTATTATGTAACATTTCAACCAGAGAAAATATCATTAAATATTTTTGTGTATCTTTCTCCTCTTCCATTGTTTCATTCATGATAAGCTTTGAAGATAAAACGAGACTACATCAAAGAGTTATAGAAATCACTGTCACTCCATTCAAGTCAATAAAATTATGCTGCTAATGGAATTATGGATAAAATACAGTTTCTGGCTCTGGAAAAAAAGAAAAAAAAAAAAAAAAGAAGTACTGTGAAATTGCTGCCAAATTTTAAAAAGCCAGAACAAAACTACAGACCTCCAGGGAAAAAAAGGCAATCAAACCAAAACCAAACCACCCCAAACAACAACAGCAACAAAACCAACCAAAACCAGCAACAACAACAAAACAAAAAAAAAACAAATCAGCCAACCAACCAAAACCAAAACAAAATCCCCCAGCCATTAAAAAGCTTAATATATTTAACAATTAGTATGCTAAAATAGGCTTTTTCAGATATTTTCTAGTATCAAGGTAGACAGGGAGAAATGCAGTTACTGTAGTCAGTTCCTCTAGACACAATTTTACTTCAAAAGCACACATCTGTGATTCTTACCTATTCACATTTCACTGAAGTCCCAGAATAATTACAAGAACTATGTTTTTCTGCTGCATAGAAATAAAATCGTGGGTCACTTGTCTCCTTAAGCTTTGGATCAAATACCTGTGTTCTCTACCTGTTTCTTTGCATTTCCCCTTTTACATACATTTAATGTTTTCGCATTTTAATAAGTAGGAAATCCTTGGGACTAACATACAATTTATATCTAGCAAAGAGGTCTTGTTTCATCAGTCCCCTCTCTTTGTCAAGTTGGAACTACTTGCTGGACTTTTTATGCACTGCCCAATCTTTGAAATAATTTCAATTATAACACAGCTCATTCAAAATTTTACGTAAGATGTTTGAATTTTCTCCTGACCAGTCTTGATTTCACCAGTGCAGAAAAATGTTGCCTCATTATTTCTCTGAGTTCTTAGTCTTTCACATATGAATTAATTAAAGCCAATAAAGATCATTAACTCATGGAAAGAATGCCTACTGTGTGTGGCACAGGGGAAAGACCCCATGTTTACCATACATACATACTTGCAAATTCATATGGGTATCGTCACCTTAAGACAAAGTCTAAAATCTGTACAGATGTATTCTTGTGGCACCACACCTAAAGCTAGCTCTTTCTGACATTTCAGTCAGTGAATGGATATAACACAGACATATTCCCTTCTGCTGTAACTTAAATATCTCAATGTCCAAGATTGGAGTACTGAATGAAGTTCTGGTGTCCTCAACATAAGGAGGACACGGAGCTGTTGGAGCAAGTCCAGAGAAGGGCCACGAGGATGACCAGGGGGCTGGAGCATCTCCCGTATGAAGACATGCTGAGAAAGTTGGGGCTGTTCAGCCTGGAGAAGAGAAGACTGCGTGGAGACCTCATAGCAGCCTTCCAGTATCTGAAGGGGGCCTATAAGGATGGCAGAGAAGGACTCTTCATCATGAACTGTAGCAATAGGAGAAGTGGTCACGGGTTTAACCTTAAACAGGGGAAGTTCAGGTTAGATATAAGGAATAAGTTTTTTACTGTGAGGGTGATGAGGCACTGGAACAGGCTCCCCAAAGAACTGGTAAACACTCCATCCCTGGCAGTATTTAAGGCTAGGCTGGACAGAGCCTTGGCCAACATGGTCTAGTGTGAGGGATACCTGCCCATGGCAGGGGGGTTGGAACTAGATGATCTTACGGTCCTTTCCATCCCTATGCTATGATTCTGTGCAAACCTAACATCAGTCTAAATCAGTTCCTCATATATTTAAAACAAATTCTAGAACTTGAGTATCTCTTCACTAAACAACCCAGCCTTGATCTGAAGGATTCAAGTGAGAGAAAATACAGCATAATTTAATTTGGTAGATTTTCCCAGCACCTATTTATTTATGTAACATCCACTAATCTCTGCAAGTAAGTGAACAGGAGAAACAAATAGGGATTCCTTGCTGGAATGAAAGGCTCAGTTCCCTGATCTTTGGAGATAACTGATGTTTGTGGGTTACTTACCTTAGTAAATGTTTGCAGCCTCTTGCAATAAAGCCTTATTATAATCACAGGCATTCTATGTTTCTGTCTTTGACTGCTGTTTCGCTTAAATAATGGAGCAGAGCAGTCCTACATGTGCAATTAATTATTTCATTTTCACAGTGACAGTCATGTGTCATTGACACAATATTATAACATATGCTGTTAGCCAGAAATTAAAACTTGAGAAAGATTGTAAGACTCCTCCAATCCTCCCACTGCTACTGTACGCTGTTCTTCCACGTAGACACTGAGATGCTGAGTAACACTCTTAACTTAAGAAGCAGAAGTACTACAAAGCACACAGAAATGGTCACAGTAGGTTGGACTAAATGCCTATATTGAGTATTGGAACTGTTTATGTAATTCAATAGTTAACAAAGATCTTCAGTATTTTGGCACATGCTAAATTTTTCTAGCACAGTATAAACTTGAAGTTATTTCACCCTATATGCAACAGTAATCACTTATGAAGGACCATTTAAAACTTTGAAATTGAATGGAAATTAAATTTAATATTGGTATTTATTCAGCAATCAGGAAACACATTGGACTTAAAAACAAAAGTTAGTATAAGCTGTTTCACAGACATGCATACACTCCTGGATTTCTCAAAACAACTTTATGTGACTGAGAAGATCACTATGGATTCTGGGAAAAACTACTGATAGTGCTTAGAAATGCAAAAGTCTGTGCTCCCCAGAATGGATCTTCTCAAAAATATAAGTTTTGTAAAATTATGTAACTTCTATATTTGCAAATATATCCTGTTTACTCCAGGACAGTATGTTCCAAAATGCAAGGAAAAAACATATAATAGTATGTATGTAAAGCTATAATGATAAATTTCCTTAGCAATCCAAGTCAAATAAGAACTGTTGCATAAAATGCCACATTAAATAACAATTTAATGTTCCTTCACACTTTGTTGTCTCATGCTAACAGAGCTTAAAGAGTGTCTGAGGTAATTTTCATGTATGATTATATAACATTATCCTAATGAAAAAAATTCAGTGAATGAGAATATGGAAAAACATATCAAAGAAGAGGAAGTTTGCATAGTCACAGTTTTGCTAAGAAAACTGGGTGTCATTTTGACCACTGAGTTTCAGGAATATAGGAGTTCGTACATTAAGATCTCATAAAAACCTTTACTTACTCATGTGGCTTGACCCAATCTCACTAAAGACTGACCCTGACACCATGCCATGAGAGAGCATATGTAATTGCATGAGTCAGAAATTCACGTCACAGCACACAGATACAAACCAGGAATAAAAGAAGAGATAAAAGAAGCCCAATTGTTCGTTGCTGTTGTGCATTTAGGAGTTTAAATCTTGTATATTCAGCTGAACATGGTTTGTCTATTACTTTTAAAGGGAAATTCAAGTATTGAGGACCACTCAAGAACAATAATACCCATAAAGCAAATGCAACGCACTGAAGGAAAAATAAAGAACTGAGTTCAACATTCAGTTTGAAAAACAGGGAAGGCTTTATAAATGTTAATATATTCTTGGATTTTTTTTTTATATTTCTTTGCCCTATTTCATGTGAAAGTTTCTTATGCTCACAATCTTTCTCTTACTGCTTGAAGGCTTTGCCATTTTTATGTGTGAAGTAACAACTTTGCAAGTAATCAATCTCAAAATGATTTAAGAATATCAGAAAATGAAAGCCTAAACCACCACGAAAATATGCTTGACACTATTACCTCCACCCCTTTTTACCTTCCCCCACCAACAAAGGCAGAAAGTAAGAGAAATATTAGTATTCTGTTCAGAGTGTAATCATGTAATCACTGTAGTCAAGAGATTCAGATGAAACACAAGAAGTACCTGCATGTGCCTAAATAGACATTTTCATCTTTTGAGATTTTACTGAACATTGTTAGTAGTCTTTGGAAGATTTCATGGATATGATTGCAGTTTTCAGTGTTGCAGTCTTTTTGTATTGTTGTTTTTCTAAATACAGCTTTATAAATACTACACTAATATATTAAAAGAAGTTACAAAAATGCAACTGTTTTACAGAAATGCAAAACTAAAGGAAGAAAGTAATAAAACTGTACTCTATAAATGGCTTAATTTTTAAATAGAAATTTAATTATAGACATTTTCCACTTAAAATAATTTTCAGCTCTCAAATATTTCAAGGTTCAACAGAAAAGTGCAGTTATAAATATCTTGGGTTGATTTACTCTCAGAAAACAAAGGAGAGATTCAAACTACCTTGACATATCAGTTTTAGTGTAATCAAGAAAAATTGTGATTTTAATGTATGATTTAACAAATTGAATTAAAATCTACAAGGAGGTCTTGATCAGATGCAAACCATAAATTTGTATGTGCAGCAAAGCAAAAGACTTCTTTCTACACAAAGGTTATGCTCCCATCTACTGTTGGCACCACTGGTATCCTCCTAGAGTGCATGCTAAGGTCTTCAAATCACAGCTACTCACTGGAAAGCATCAGTCACTCCAGTATAACAGTTTTTCTCAGATGCCTGGAGGAAGGGATGGAATTTAGAATTGTCAGAAGAGTCAGAATTATGTATTTTTCTAACATGTCCGTTTTTTGAAACAACTTTCATGTCCACTCTGAATTCAGCAGATATATATACATGTGTGTAGGCATATATGCACACATGCTTATCTCTACGTAACAAAAATATACTAGCAAAAGCACCAAAATGAATTCTGTCTCATTTCTGTCATCTGTAAAAACCCTCTCTAAAAATACGGACTTACTAAAATAAATACCACAATAGTTACAAAAACTCTGTTTTTCTTCAGAAGTTATTTGAAACCAATTAAAAATTAAAGGAAAACATAATGCCTCCTTGCCAGTACTACTTTTTCCAGTGAGGATCCTGACGTCTAATACATATTCCTCTGATTATTCCTACAACAACACAAGCTAAAATAGCAACTGGAATGAAAAGGAAAGAAAAACATAAAACCAACTTAATTAATCCAATATTGCTCAGTAATAATAGTTAACCAGATTCTTTTTTTCCCTCCTTTTTTTTTTTTTTTAACTAAAGCTGCACTTTAAAGATCTGTTATCACAAGACATAAATGCTTGAGTTCGGAGTCATAAACTTCAGATTAATTGTGCAAAACAAGATGGCTTTTCTCCGCACTATCTTCCCCTTTGCTATGTTAATGCTCATCTCAGGTTGTTTAAAAGACTCTTTACTTTTGGGTTTTCTTAGAACGTAAAAAGGCAGCTTGATAATAAACAAGTCAGTAACTTTCTAAAATGAGAGTTCTTTATGATATTTTACATACGTGCATCCACATCTACAGCACATACATCTCATGTACCACAGATCAGAAGTTTCCCTAAACTTTGCTGGCTGTAACTAAACCCAGATAATCGACACCCTAATCTTACTGAAAACACAGAAATGGTCAAGCCACAAACAAACAACTCAAAATTTCTTTGAGCTGCCAAGACAACACTAACTGTTCCAACTCTAAGAAACTAGAAAAAGCATGCTCATCATAGGCAAAGGTGGTATGTCTTAGAGAACTCCAAGTACAAACAGGTGAGAATTATATTTCTGTAATAGCCCTCATCTCACATCACCTTCACTTCTTAGAAACTATACTTGAAAATAACAACTTGCAGAATTTGCATGTATGATGATTCTATGATGATTCTATTTTCTTGCAGGGACAACTAAATCTCCTGTTTTAGCGAGGTTATACCCGGCATCTACTTGTTCTGTTTAATGGGCAGGAAGTGCAGTGGATTAAAAAATTAATTACAAGGCTTCTGTGATTAAAATAATAAACACAATGAGAAACCCCACTGCGGAAGAAAAATGTTTAAACTTAAATGTTCGCCCTTCTGCAACTATGAAGTTTTAAAGAACACTGTAATTGTAAAAATGTAATTGATTCTTACAGAACCCAGTTCAGCTTCTAGCTTCATTTTCTAATAGTAAATACAATCTCAAATGTTAATTTATATGCTCAGATAAAATTGTGTAAGACATTGTTTCCTTTTACTTTTAAAATAAAATTACAACTTACGTAATTTCAATCAGTGGTGTAGCTCACAATGGAATGACAAACTGAACAGAGTGAAAATATTCAAATATCTAAAAAAGTTAGGACTGCGGGGAAAAAAGAGATAAAACCATCAGAAAGACAGGGAACTACTCAGTTTGTGGTATAAAGTCCCCCATGTGTGTATTGTTCATGCATATCATCCACAGAGTCAAAGAATTAAATTGTTTTTAAAATACAATCTACTGCTTTACCTGTGAAAATACAGTAAAGAAAATTTACCTACCAACGAATGGCTGCTGTACTTTGAGATACTTAGTCCATACATATACTCTAAGAGTGGGTGGGCTCGTGGCCTGCCCTGGTGTGTCCCGGGAGGGGTGCTCTACCTCCTCCCCTCTTCCTGCTTGAGGCATGACATACAGGGCAGAGTGCATCCGCCACCACTTCAGTTCCTCTTAAATGCACAATCAAACCTGAAAGAGATTCAGAAAGAGGGGAAAGGCAGGTAGGAGACTAATGTACATGCAGACTATACCCCTCAAAGAACACCAGTTACTGACCAGTAACCTTTCTTCTTTGAGTCTGCATGTACATTCCCACAATGACTCACTCTGAACAGTTACCTTTGCCTTTTACCACTCAGAAGAAGGCCTGAGGACTCTCACGAACAACTGCAGCATCACTCCACTGAAGGCTGAAACAGCCCTGGATAGTATTAGGCTAACATAATGCTGGGTGAAAGCAAAGACTGAACTCCAGGTAGCCTTATGGCAAATGCCCAAATACCATACATTATAGATACCAAGTCTGCCCTGAGATCTGATAGAATTTGCTTTGGGCATTTGCTTTTGCTTCTTTGGAGAAGAAGTTCCTTGAGTCCACGTAGAGCCAGAAAGTCATCTGAACGATCGCTGTGTGAAGTTAAGTGAACTTCTGGATACTGCTACAGTGCAACAAGCAAAGAAACAAACCAAAAGGCTTGGACTTGTCAAGAGAAATAATAAAGTCCTTACGAAACCAAGAATTTAAAGTATAAAATTCAATCAGAGAAGTACAAGATCTGGAAATTAGTAATGAAGGCCTAATTGCCTAGCTACTCTGGAACTTCAGCACTACTTCAAGAAGGAACTTTGAGTGACTAAAGAACAGATACTCTGCCCTTATAAAAGTAGTATGCAAAATGGCAGCCATAAGGACCCATATACTTCAGCAGCTGGCTGAGAAAACTGTTACTAGATGTGTCATATTCATAGATGTAAGCAGAAGGAATAAGAATTTAAGACCTCAAAATGGGAGAAGGAACCATTATAATGGAATGGTTTTCCATTGCTATTTAGTCATGAAAAGTCCAATACATCCTGATTAGCTGTTAGGAAGCTATGAGTTCTGAGATGGGAGAACATGAGTATACTCAACCAGAGAGAGCAACCTGGAACCCTCATGAAAGTACAGAAAGGAATCAAAGGAACTGCATGTAACATATAAAAGAGCCGTGATCAAAGCAGCAACACACACATCATACAGAAATGCCACTGGCTATCATTACTCTGGAGAGTAACAAGAACTGACTATCTTAGAGACTGACAAATGTTTTGACATGGAGGGTCCTGAGATTGCCCCAGGTTGAAGAAGAGCTGAAATACAATGTCTATGGGTACTTGAAAAGAAATCTCACATAGAAGCATATGAATACACCCACTGTCAGAACAGGTGACATTACCCACCAAAATACCAAGTTTGTCTTTACTGAATGTCTGTCTGTATCTGTGCCAATTCTAGTAACTTATAACCAATATACAATAAAAAGAAAAGCAGCATCTTGCAAGCCTAATCCAAACAAAATTGCTTTATGGCTTTATTAAGACAGGCAGCAGAATCAGATGCTGAAACAATGAGTATATTTTACCAAAAGCATAGGCAGTATTCCATACATCAGACTGAAGTTCCCTAAAGAATATCGGTAAAGGGAACAGCAAAAGTCACTTGTATCCTCACTGAAATTTCCGTGATGAATTCTGATCTATCAAATTCTAAATCATATACTAAAATAGGCCTAGGTGGAATCTTTTTTTTCCCTGTCCAGTTCAAGATTATTTTGTCATGCCTGGCAGACACCCATCTAAAAAACATATTCTTAAAGATCAGTGAATATTTTACTTTTGGACAAATGACAACTGGAAGAGCAGCTGATTAAAGCACTTTGAATGAAAACTCTAATTTTCAGAAGAAATGTAGATATTTGGTCTAAAGTATCACTTAAATCTTATAAAGGACTGTAAAGAGTCAAACTACAGAGAAATAAAGCCCTCACAGATGATGCACACCTTCAGAAGTGATACTGTTTGCATTTTGTAGCCTATGTAAAAGTACTGCACTGCTTCCCAACCTGAACCAAAATGTTCTGTATGCTTGTATAGTCAAATATGTTATTATACTTAATGAAAACTGAGCTGTGAATGATACATGCATCTATTGGTCTGAATGATTAGTGTGGGGGAAAAAAAAAAAAAGCAGAATGACTAGAACGGATGCTTGCAAGCTCCTGAATTCCCAGTACTGATACTGTTCAAGCCAGAATGGAATGACTGTGGTGACTCAGACACTGCTTTTTCCTAATCACAACAGAATAAAGGTATTGGTAGACAGGCATAGATCTGAAATGCACAGAATTTAAAAGACATCTCTCTACCAACTCAGATGCTTTTCCTGTCTAGAGAAGAAATCTTTGCATTTCTTGATGTTATCAACCACAGATTAATCTTTGGTGAATAATACTGTCAATACAATTGCCTATATAGCTATGCAGAGAAGTATATGTTAAGAAGATGTGGCAGCATATTTTGAAGATTCTGAACATAACTGATTGTAACAGCTATTCTATGGCAAGCACAATAACTCCACAGCTAGAGTCATTAAGTAATGGGTAGATCTTGCTCATGCAGTGCACTATGATGGTGCTATTCACCCAAAAATCATTGTTCTGATCATCAGAATATGGATACAGAACAGCACTCCAATTTTGTCCAGCAACATTTACCAGAGATGTCCCTCTTTTGTAATGAAGAAGGCATCTGAACTGACATCTCTACATATTTGTAGTGGATCCCCCTAACATCTGAGAAATTTTAAGATTACTACCAGCTGTATTCATTCTCCAAGACCTAATGGTAACGCATGAATTAAATAAAAGCTGTTCCCAGTCAACCAGTACAGGCCATGTGACATAACAACAAAAGGCATGATCTTATTGTGATTTATGATTGTTCTAGCACTATTCAGATTGTTTCTCTTTCCTGAATATAAATTAGATGGGAGTTATCTGTGTTCATTCTTTTACTGTAGCGTAAAACAAAACAATTTTTGTAGAGGACCCTGAACATTATGTATGAGTGGATGGAGAAAGGATTCTTGTACAAATCAGGTCACTACATGTGAGTATGCAAAGATATATATTTTTCCCCAGGAAAAATGACTGCCCTTGGCAAATAAATAGCAAATTACGGAGTACCATTCTCAGACAGTAAATGACCTTCCAGGTCTAATATTCAATGCCAGATTTAGCTTCCAGAAGATATTAAACCATAAGGAAGAAAGCCCCTTCATCCAAAACTAAGCAGTGTCTTTTATTTCTCAAAATATAAAGGAAGGTATGGACACCCTGCTTTGATACATTCTTGTGATGGGGGGGTATATAAACAGTGAAGAGAAAGGTATATGCAAGAAAAGAAAGATGATTCTGGAACTGATTAGACTGCCTGCCCTTCTCCATTATCTATTGTGTAGGAGTAATCTTGGAGACTCTGCATATGATTCCTAAAAGGGATAAGGAAAGGATAAAAATCAATTGAAATGTATTGATGGTTCTTAATGCAAAGAACACACTGACAGCTGTTGAAGGCAATGAAAAATACATAACTGTGAACACAAAATAAAAGTATTTTTCCCTACAAGCTCTTGCTTTCTTCTTATAAAGGCACAGGTCAATAAAAGAATAACAGAATTAAGTAGTAATAGCCTGCTTTGCTGATTAGGTGATTGTTTATGCCCGAACTCTGGAATATAAGCATACAAAGACTAAAATGTAGTAAAAGAACTTTTCGGTACTTGTAAGGTAATCCACTACTGAACTTAAAAGGCCATTCTCTTCAAAGGGAAGACCTTTTCAGGATTCAGTCTATGCAGAATCTCTCTGATAGGCCCAAAGAATTATAGCAATTACCCGATAACAGGTGAAAGCCATTACCACAGAATTTGATGAGCTATTTTCTGCTTCCATAGGAGCTTGCAGAGGTGTCTTAGCATTAGCAGATCCCACTGCAATCAAAGGTTTCAACTGATTATTATCCTCAGGAGAAAACTGATGCAGAACAGTTCGCATTAGAAAACTTCTTTCTCTAAGCTGAAACTTTCTGGTCATTTCTCTGCTGGAATGTTTTTAAAAGATGTTCATTTTTTTTTCTTGATACTTATTAACAACAGAATTACTTGGAGTCAGGTGGTAATAAAAGCATTAAAAAATCCTAAAGAGATTACAAAATCACCTTCCAACTGTTTCAGCAGCTGGTAAAAATGAAGTTAAAATCCACCAGGATACTAAGGCTGTTCAAATATGCCTTTATGGATAGAAATCTCACAGGCAAAAAATATCCAGAATGTCTAACAACCTACAGCATTTTGTAAGAATTTTTTTATTGTAATCTTCATTGTTTCTAAAGCCCTAAATTCTTGGAAGTTATTTTGTGCTGTATAGAAAAATATGCTAACCGTTATATGACAAGAATTATATATGTAAAATAAAAAAAATGTATGTCCTTCTGAACTGACTGAAGTGGAAACAACTTTGTGAGAAGTCTGCCTAATTTGATAAATTTGCTGCAAATGGAGCAAACAGAAGCTTAATAAAGCAACTGCTTTACAGAAGTGATATAGCTCAGTCTAGTCTCAAACTGTTAACAAAGCCATAGAGGACATGAACAAAGTTCAAAGCAACAAATGAGAAGAGTCGGAAAAGACAATTTAAGCAGAATCACTTGTAATCCTTGGTTTTGTAAAGACAGGTGGCAAACATCACTTACTAAAATTTAAGAATCATAAAAGAAACACTAATCAGTACTATCAGAATGAGAGAAGAAGAAAATGCTTTCTGCTAAAGGAAGAGTAATCCTTACAAATGCTTGCTGCGATCATAGCGAGTCTCTTGACTGCTGCAGAGAATGTCTTGGTATACTCAGAAATGCTTTCCAGGCCCATAATTTCCAACATGCTGGTTCTATTCGCAGATACTGGTCCTGTGACAGAGTTTTCAAACAAACTACTATTTCCAGAGTAAGAAACACTTGCACTAAGCATGTCATCTATACATGTACTCCTAACAGTTAATCTTGAATTAATGATGGCTTAATTAATTAAGTGTTCTGGCAATGAATATATTTGTATCATATGCTTCAGTTGCAAAATCAAGATCTGTGCCAGAACCAAAAGCTGCAGCAGGGAGGGAACGCTTTTATTACAATTTAAGTTCAAAACTGCAAATGATTTCTATTGCGCTAATATTAGCAGACATTTCTCACAAGTAAACCTTTTGATATATGTATTTCAAGAACTGTATTTCCAATTTAATTTAAAACTGCTTTCACTTTATCTGGTTAAGATTAAACCTTCATAACTATCTAGAAGACATTATTTTAAATGTCACAATTAATGTACAGATACCACAATTAGTCATTATACTTTCATAAATAGGTATATCATACTCTTCTCCAACTCTTTACCTTGAGAAATAATGAAGAGAGGATATATAAAAACTTTCTTAAATTTTTTTAGTAGTTTTCCAAAAGGATAAGCATGAGGGCCCAGCAATTATGGAAATGTTTAAGGAGTACAGTTGCAGGTACAGCAGGTTCTAGCAAAAAAAGTGCATTCCCATTGTTACTGATGTGCTCAGATCAAACAGGTAGTTGAAGTTGTGCATACAAAATGTCTGCTGCTTCACAGGAACAGAATCCTTCTTGCTAAAGCATGAGTCATTTTTAGAGTTGTGAAACCATGGAAAGCCCTCTGGACTAGGAAGCACTTGTCTGTTATTTTAAAGATTCAAGACAACACACATGGTAACCTTTACAAGAATCCTGAGTTACTTAAATACGTGGAAAAAAAGTTGCATGAGAAATAATGAATCTTTTTGACTGAGTATAACTTGCTTTATGTACTAGCATTTTAACATATGGTCTGTCACATGAAAATGCTTATATAAGTATTTTTTGTTTGGTTTTTAATTGAAAAACTTACCTTTCTGGACATGTTAAAATCACATTACAGTCATCTGCCCAATAGAATTTAGAATAAAGGCATCATCTCAATAATTAAAAATACCATATTGCCCCTTTCAAAGAGTTGTACTATCTCCCACACATTCTACTTTGAGGACTATGATGCATACAGTATATGTTATCTCTGGACTACTGCTTTCCCTTGTACAGACAATTGCCACTTTAGTGCTGGAGAATGATGAAGAGCCTACACAGGCTGCAGAGTCATTCAGATAGTATTTTCAGTAAGAAAGAGTAGGTGGAATTAGTGGATGAAGGAGGCTATGCAATAAATATTACCTGTGAGCAAGAACTGGGCAATACCCTCCAGAAATTAAGGACCACACAATGTTCTATTTATAATGTTTCTGATGTTGTAGTGATCCTGACCAGTAGACCATTATACATCACGGAGTTAGTGATCCACACAACAGTTCCCCTGCAGCTCCCCAGCATGCTGTACTGTGCTCCACGTCCAGTGTGGTCCTCAGGTCTGCATCATGCTGCACAAACCCCTTGGCCCAAGGACAGACTCAGTCACCTCATTGCAACAGAGGAGTCTGCAGGCAGCTCCCACTCAGTACTGGTGATTACACCAGTAATCTATTCCTGCATCTAAAAGTGTAGCAGGAATTTCTCATGAGCAGGGAAATCCATTGAAGGATTGATACAATGCTACACAGTTTCCAGAATCTGCAGAGAGTAAGACTTGCTGTCTATATTCCTCCTCTTATTCTGCCTTATTAAAGCAGATATTTTATTAAGCCATTTGTTGTCAGGCCTTTCTTATTGAGATCCAGAAAGAACCTGGCACCACCCCTTTCTCTCCATCCCCTACCCCAGTGCAGAACAAACCCACACCTAGAATTCCCATTTCAACACCCACCACTTCTGACTCTACGGAAGGACAAGACCTTGCATCTTTTTCTTGCAATTTCTACACAAGTCTTTTCTGTCCTGTAAGAGCTGTTTCTCCAGGCCTGGAAATATCTGTGAAATTTGAAGCTGTTAAAAAGAGATCAAAGATTTTTTTTATTTTTTTTAATTCTGCTAAGAGTTACAAGTTGCTGATTAAAGACCAGGTCTACTAGGAATCCAACAATTCCATAGCAGCAATACTCCAAGAGCTAGTACATTTGTACCCATGAATCTAAGCACAGTATTTGACACTTCATCCACTTAGAACTTTTGATTCAGAGCTGTAACCATCCATACCAATCAACTCTAAAAAATGAAGCCAATTTCCAAGCCACAATAGCTATTCTTTCCTAAATGTCACAGATTATTTAGTACATTAAGTCTCTAGCTGCTGTTTCAGATTTCACTTCTGTCTAACCCCAAAAGCAGAGATATTTTTCGTAGGAAACTAAGCATTCTTTGCCTGTCACCCAAATTTCAAAATATCTATACATGAAAACATCATAAAAGCTTTGCTACAGCACATATTTGATTGGAATGAGCACGATAGAACTCCCTACACAGAAACTCACTTTACAGACAAAACTATTTTTTGGTCAGGCAGTTCCTTTTCTATCCCGTTCTCTGGATTTTGGCAAATTTGAGTTTCATGTATTTTTGAACCCTCAGGAAAAAAACTCCTATAATGATAAAATTGACACACACTACCACTTCATTTAAATATACTCAATTGAAGGACATAACTAGCAAGTTAACATCGGGACAACCTCATTTACAGTACTGACAAAAGAACACTATTCTGCTCAGGAGATAACTGCAGGCTAACAGAATAAACAGACATCACTCCTTTAGGCTCCTTTTATTATAATGACATTTTTGTAGTTAGATATTACATTTTGCACTGACCTACCTATAGAAAAATCTTCATCGGTAATCTCTGTCCTTTAGATAGATTTCAGTATTTGAATGAGGTCCAATAAAAACGTGTTTAAATCTTTTGCAAACTCTGTACTTCCACCACAGAGGAAAATTCTAATTTTCTCTTTTATTTTTTCAGTTTGACTGTTATGAGATTGCCATGAGTTCAGATGAACTGCAACATACGGTACTAAAATTGTGCAAAAAATATTGAAATACAAAGTATTCTAAGCACACAAAACCAAATATTACATAAAATCTCTATGTTACTTCATGTAACATGTTTAAATATACGTTGTAAAAGGGCCTGCGTACCCAAATACTGAAGTGCATTTCAGCTGTTTTACTTAAAGCAAAATGGCAAACCCAGGGAACTGAGCCATTATGATTAAAGCTTCATGATGTATATCAACTATTGGCTGAACAGTCAGAATGTGTGTCCTAAGTGCTTCCTATGGTTAGGTTCACAGAAAAGACTTAGTTACAGAAAACTCATAATTTCCCTTAAAGTGAATGTGCACTATTGTGCTTATTTCTTTTGCTGGGTCTCAGAAGTCAACTGGTGAGGATATCGATAATATGAAAGCTTTAATTACACTTAAGAGCGAAATACTTCACAAATACATTTTTTATTTTTGAAACACAACCATGTCTTTGATTTCTCATCTGCAGAAGTATTCACAGTACTGAACAGTACTTAGAGGCATTTGGGGCTTTTGTATGTAAAGCATTTCTTTACAGTTCCCTGATTTTAAACTCAAGCATCTTTCCTTCAAAACAGCCTGAGGGTAACTGTTGTCTTTTACAGCCTCAAGATACTCTGTAAAGCTAAAGCCTTAGCTTCAGTGTCCCAAATGACAGTCAGATTTATTTTTACACACTGCTTTTTTTATATAGCAGTATTCCCTAGAAATATATATTAAAATATAGAACACATTCCTTGCTCAAAATATATAAAGAATAGTTCTCTGTTTTATCAGAGTGACAAGAATTTTAAAACACCTGGATGGTAAGCTCTTGTCTTCATCAGGTATCCTCAGGTACATAGCTTCTTTTTCAAATTTCATTTGATAAATGTTAGGTAATTCTCACTAAATTTAAATTATATTCAACTACTAAGACCACTTCACTGGTAAGGATGTGGAAGATCTTTAAAATGAAAGGCCTGAGCAGCATAAATTTCCATAGGGGATCAGCCTATTTGTTAATAGAGAGGTTGGTGTCATCATGCTACTGAAGCAACACAGTGAACCTGTTACAATATTTGTAATTTTAAAATACAAGGCTATTTTGATAGAGTGCAAGAAGTAACAAAGTAGATGATAAATAATAAGAGAAAATAGAAATGTCAATCTATGTAGAAATGGCGAAAGTAAATATACGCATTACATCTTTTCAGTCTCAACATTCCATCTAATCTTGTCAGAAAGATGAGGCAGGTGAAATTGAATGCATACTTTTCTGACAGAACAATTCCAGAAATCCTTGTGTATTTTTTATAAGAGAATATTTTAAAAAGTAAACTCAGCACGTACTGCACCTTTACTGAATTCTGACAATTCAGTGGCATTATCTCTCCCTTAATCATGTCTCTGAGGAAAATTTAGTCACATCATTTCTGAATTCCTATTACAATTGAAAGGTACAGTAAGCAATATCAAAATACTAGCTATTTTATCATGGGGGAATCCAGAAAACATATCAAAAGCACAGGAATAATGAAAGAGAAACACTAAACTTCAATTTGATGTTAGTGCTTAACATGAATTGTTTTTCTTGCCCAAATAGGTGCATGCTACGAAACACCTCCATGGGGTTCTCAAAGGTACTCCAGAACAGCAAATATTGTGACCTCAACCACAGAAAATTACATTATGTGCATTGCAATATCAAGACAATTCTGCTTAACAACCTTACATCTAAATATACAATACTACTGTTGTTCAACCAAATACATAATCTATGTCATCTCCACACACCATGGGAAAAATAATTGGCTTTTGTTACAACCACAGGTCTCTGATATAATTTGTCCATATTGATCTCATATGCACCCAATATGGACTCACTTCATTCAGGCAACACCTGCACCCTGCACTCATGTCTGTCTTCTCCTTACCCTGTGGCAGCACTTTTAGTCCGCTCATGTAAAAGCCATGAAGATAAATAGCTCCATAAACTATGACTCACACAAAACAAAAAAACAGATAAAATAGGGTGGTTATCAATGCTAAGTAACACAATAAGGCTTTTTATCTCAGGAAAAAAAGAACCCAAACAACCCAAACAAGGAAGCTCTCAGGAAAGCTTTTTTTCTCCTGTGTGCTTGTGTTACAGAAAGCAACTTTAGGAAAATAATTCCTTTTGGCATGCTAACATATCCGCCAGGCTTCCTCACTTAAAACTGCTGCTGTATAGTATTTTCGGACGTGGAATAGAGTTCTTCTTCCAACCTTTGTCTGGATCCTTTTAACAACCTATTGTCAAGAGTATTTTTATTAAGATAATGTGTTCAAGTAACATTTCTGTGGTTTTTGCTATTTTACAAACACCTCACATGAAATTTTGAATGCTGGGTGATTTTCAGTAAACTATATTAGGCACAGGAGTAAAATACCAACGACTCAAAACCAGATTTATGTAAACCAAAAGTGTGGGAGAATTCGAAGTGCCTCTTAAGAATTCTGTTAACTGTGGAATGATTAGTCCTAAGCAATCTAAAAAGCAGAGCTGTTTTTCATTACTTACTGGTGTGATGCTCCCTGAACCAGTAAATTATTTCAATAGTCTAGACTAGTGGTCTCCAAAGTGGAGTGCATGCAGGATGATGACTGACCTGATCTCCTATGACAAAGTGACCTGCTAAGTGGATGAGGGAAAGGCTGTGAATGTTGTTTACCTGGAATTTAGAAAAGCCTTTGACACTGTTTCCACAGCATTCTCCTAGAGGTATGCTCTTTGCTGGGTTAAAACAGACCAGATGTCTGGGCACGAAAAGCAGTGGTGGATGGAGTTAAATCCAGTTGGCAGCTGGCCACAAGTCATGTCTCCCAGGGCTCAGTACTGGGGCCAGTTCTGTTTAACATCTTCATCAATGGTCTAGATGAGGGGATTGAGTGCACTCAGTAAGTCTGCAGATGACACCAAGCTGGGTGGGAGCGCTTATCTGCTGAAGAATGGGAAGGCGCTCCAGGGGGATCTGGACTGGCTGGATTGATAGGGTGTTGTCCATGCTATGATGTTCAACAAGGCAAAGTGCTGGCTCCTGCACCTGGGTCACAACAATCCCATGCAATGCTACAGGCCTGGGGAAGGGTGGCTGGAAAACTGCCCAGGGAAAAGGACCCTGGGGTGTTGGCTGACACCTGGCTGAATATAAGCCAGCTTGTGCCCAGGTGGCCAAGAAGGTAGATGTATTTTATTGATCTGCATGATTTGGTAACACAGACATGGGTTGTGTCTGAGCCAATGTCGAGATATTTATGTCAAGATAAATGTTCAGTTCTTGGCACTAGAGATGTGGAGGATAGGGCTAAAGCAAGCATCTTTAACTTGATCTCCACATACTTTGATCTGATTTTGTTTACCTAGAAGACATCCGTTTGTAGAAGCCTTTATAAGCCAACATTCCAGCAATGTGTACTGTCGGAAATATGATACACCTCTTATTCAACAAACTCAATAAAAGATATAACCCACTTAAAATTTTCCATTTTACATCTGTGCTCAGATACAGCTCATCAGCATGAAATCTCATCTAGATGAATCTTGTGCACCTGTTAAAAAAAAAAAGCATCTGAGCAAACAAAATGCCTCTAGCCACAGAGTTCAGCATGCCTGTTAATATTATTTTATATAATTTCCTTATGATATTTCTTTGAAGGAAGTTTTGTGTTGGTTTTCTGATAAAAGCATTTCATGTTTCCTATTCTGTTTTAGATAGTGGACCTTACATGGGATAGGGTAACTAAAAGATTAGGGCACCACAAAGAAAAAATTAATTATCAGAGAAGTTAAATTAGGTGTTATCACACATTTTAGTACTAAGTATCACTCTATTAATACAGTTTACAAGCTTGCATATCACAGGGAGGTGTGTGTAGACTTGGTTTCTTCCTACTGTGTTTTTCCAATCAAGCCATTAAAACACAACATAAAAAAGCATCTAGAGAGAAAACATACTATGAAAGCAAAATAAACTATACTATTTTAGCAGAATTATCTGCAGTCCACCAGTTACAAATCTTTGTCAGAATAATACAATCTAATGAACTGGTTTCTGATGGAGAGATAACTGCTGTGTTATAACCAGATATATACATATATAACATTTCAGCTTCATCAGTTTTAAGTGAATGCTTTCTGTTATTAGGAACTCCA